>JASDDO010000016.1:186774047-188114834 GCA_030015575.1 Agapanthus africanus | reverse complement strand
GAATATCCTGCTCCTCAGTCGACGAGGCAAGGGCCGAGATCCCTTTACCGGGAGTGACCCCTTGGACAGAAGTTTGCGTCAGGGCATTAACTTCACTATAGCCGATTACTTTTGCTTTGCACCGTGGTATTCAGTTGGAATATCCTGCACCCCATTCTACGGGGAAAGAGCCGAGATCCCTTCACCGGGAGTGACCTCTTTAGTAAAGGTTTTCGTCACAATATTTTCTAAAAAGCTATCCGTTCCTTCAACGATATCAAGTTCATTACGTTAAAGGTTTTCGCCAGAAACCATTCGTAGCCCTCCGTCGTTTCATATGGGTAGTCAATAGTATTCAAGCTGTGTTTGTTGGCCAAAGTCAAGGCACAGTGTTTGGTAGCTGTTGGTTATTCATATGCAGCATAGATAGATGCGTTGGTTTGGAACAGTCGTATAGCCTTGTTGGCCAAAGTCAAGGGCTTGTGCGGGTGGATTCGAATCAACCTGGAGAATGACGGGTAGAACTTGACATGTGACTTATGATTTGTTGGCCAAAGTCAAGGTCATAAGAGCATGAGGCAGAAATCACATCGGGAGTTTCAAAAGTACTGAAACTTGCCAGATATGCGCATACCTTCTGGAGTGTGATGACGTGAGCGGATTCCGTCACGTTATCATGCGATGAGAGTTGGATCCCGATTCCCACTGATGAGTTGGTTTACTCCTCGGGTGACCCCGACTAATTCTTTTTTCAGGTTTGGAGGAGAATTTGAGGTACAGTGGGAGGTTTCCAGATTAGAAAAAGTGATAACCATTCTGATCTAGGTTAGAGTGCACGCTGAGTGTTTCTTTTCTCTCTCTCTCTGACAGCGACCATTGACCCGACCCTAAGACTACGGCTCAGAGACCAAGTTGACCAAACCTTCTTAACACTGGCTTTTGGATTGTCAGAGTCGCCAACCTCATTGCCACTCCTACCTTTACCCTTTTCTCCAGGACACCCCGTATTACTACGAACGTCCACTTCCATTGGACAAAACCATCGTATGGTTAGATACGAACTCGAAGGAATTCGAGGATGGTTTCCGGTTCTGGAGAAAACGGATAGGATTATTCAGTTGTCTTTTCTTTTCACCCTCCCTCAGGTTGCGAGTACTCCTTGGTTTAGGAGTAATACACCTATTACGCAAATTGGATAGTCTTCTTCCAAACCATAGGCTGGTGCCGACCGGTAGGGAATGAAGAAAACCAGTTAGCCTAAACGGTGTACAGAAGGTATTAAGATTAAGACAAAGCAAGGGATTAGTAAGAGGGCAAAGTAAATTGCGACTGATATTCACGACCAAACCAAGTATTTCTTCGCCAATCCTAAATCACCTTTGTATTTCTCCAGGACACTCCGTATTACTACGAAGATCCCAGTTTATTGGATAATCCATCGTATGGTTATATACGAACTCGAAAGGAACTTGTTCCAGTTCGGGGATGGATCCTGGTTCAGGAGAAATAGGAATAAAGTACATTCAGGTGTCTTTTATCTTCACCTTCTCTCGCGATGCGAGTGCTCCTAGGATTAGGATAGTACACCCTTTATGCTTATTGGATAGTCTTCTTCCAAACCATAGGCTGGTGCCGAACGGTAGGGAAGGAAGAAAACCAATTGGCCTAAAGAGGTGTGCAGAAGGTAATGACTAAAGACATATAAAGGGATTTAGAGAGGTGGCAGAGAATTATATGGTTATAGTTGTGAATCTGGATAATGGAAGAGGCATTACTAGGAATACCGGGATACCCCACCGAAACACTTCAATGTTTCAGTTTCACTGTGTACTGTTAAAATAAAACTGATTTCCTGATTAGACACTTGCTCCAGGGTATGTATTTACCAGGTTTGATTCTCACATCTGTATGGTTTTACAGATGATGAGTGGGAGTAAGTTATTGGGAATTAGGTGATCATCCTCATTATATCGGGATTCGTTGTAATCGGTGATATTTGAGGAGATCATCTGGGTTGTTTGCCGGTCGGCAAATATTTGGTTTTGAATATCCGCTGTTGTGCACCAATTTCAAATTGATATATCTGTACGTCTATTTTCATAGAGTGAGATATACCTTTTGATATTATGTCGATGACATTTACCTATATCAGTGGATGGTTAGGTAAGGAGCATTAAACAGCGGTGTAATTCTTCTTAACCATAAGTACAGTTTTCAACCTACGACACACAGTGAAAGAGTTGTTAGACTCAGTGGACTTATACAGAGTATTGTATGTTGTCCAGTGTCCATTAGGACAGAGGGGTTGGTCCTCATACTATATTCTGTTTACTTTTAACTTCTCTAGTTCTTAGACATGTGTTTCGAAGAAACACAGGGTCTAAGTTTTGAGGAGTTATAGGTATTTGAATAGAGTAGAGAACCAGGTGTAGCAAGTATCGGGATTCTTCAAAGTGATCGAAGATGTAGATACTTGTGCATGGTATTCAGTTGATAGTAATGATAAAGAGAAATTGCTTCTCTTTCAGGTTACTCATAATTGGAAGCATTCCTAAGTTGAGTATCGCTGATCGGCCTCTCTCCATTTAGTTGACATGCACTGGAGATAGCTGCATGATTTGAATCTGGTTCAATTAAATCAGTACCTCTGTTTCTGTATTGGATATAGAACAGTTCATATCTTAACATTGTTAAGGTACGGGGAGTTGTCCGGCTTATGATTAAAACCAGACTCTGGATAACTCAAGGCACGTTTCTGTAATGGCTGTTTGTGGGTTGACCCAGGCTATGACGAGGGTTGATTTACTACCATCTGGCAGATCAATAGAAATATTGTTCTAGACTCGCCACAGTTTTATTAAAAATGGATTTTTTCAAAAACAGCAGTGGGAGTATGGTAGAACTGGAAGTGATTCCAGAACCGCAAACGATTACTGAAGATTTGATAAGGAACCTAAAGATTCAATCTGATTTGACATTCCATTGGCCACTCCGCAGATAAGGTGGGTAACTTCAGGCACCCGAGAGGTACTCCGGTAGCCTCAAGGACGGTGACAGGGAAGTTCTTGTTTACCCACACTTGCCATTGTTGTTGTTCCAGGCTGCGAGACCCGGCAGGAGGATGAGTATAGCGTCGTTCTAAACTAGTTTTAGAAGTGCACGTCTATATGACTCTGGCAGAGGGTTGTCGTAGTCAGTGGGAGCAGCGGAAGCATTGGTGGACATCAGGCTTATGTCTATTTATAGACTAAAGCAGATGTAGCGGAGATAGATCATCTATTTCTGATGTGACAGTCATAGGTTTGACGTCATCAGAATAGGAGATGGATCTGTTGAGAAGGTAGTAGGAAAGGAAACTCCTATACTACGATCGGTTATACTTTGGTCGTCACACAGTGTTCTCTCCACATGGGACTTGGACATTATATCAGACATACTGGTTACTAGATCTATGTTTTTAGATCTAGATTTGGGTGGTTTCCCAATCTGGGTACTTTGACAGCATTCTAAGAGTATTTAGAATGGACGACTCCTGGCACGGTAGTATACCTGCAGGTGATGGAGTCACCCTCTCTAAAGGTGTCTTACAGACTAAAGGGGAGAGGGATGTGCATGATTGACAGATCACTTGCTCTGGCAATTGAGTCAATCATGAGATGTCAAGTACCACACCAGATGTTGTTCTTGCACTAGATGCAATAAGTTGATATTGATCCAATCCTGGAGGAACAGTCAGGAGGCAGTTATCATTCCAGGCTTCCAAGGTGACATGGACGACAAGGAGGTTGTCAGAGTTATAGTCATCCTTCTGACGAGGGGCAGTATTTTGGACAGATGGTCCAAGGTGATACTGAGGGTGGCATGGCGCAGGATACTGATTAAGTTCAGTTGACGATACAGTCTAAGAAGTTTGGATTTGGAGTTCATTTATGAGCTCGGTCCCATCAGACATCCAGACATTCTAAGACAGGTATTGCTCATTTCGGGAGATGGCTTTCTCCGCGAACTTGAGATATAGGGAGAGACAAAGAAAGAGACATCAGAGCGGATCCACTCACTGAGGCTATTCCTCGAATGCAATAGTTTTGCAAACGAGTTTTGTGAGACTGACTAGTAGAGGAGTTGGGTGTTCGGTATCACACGGGCTGTGAGTATGCGACATCGCAATAATTAGCCTTGAGTGCAAGTGGGAGATTGTTGGAGATAGTGCCCTCAGAGTCAATTATTGGATCACAGGCACGTGATTGCAATGATTGAGGGAGGACCTATCCCGGTAGGACAGTCTTACTCGAGATGATAGTATGCTATCTGGTTTACCTTTATCATCGTGTACTGCTTTAGGTGACATGAGGTCACTTTTGCACGTTGATGGAGCCCCTAGGATTCTTGCTTGACTGCCAGCAGTATGAGGGCGATCATATAAGTGAGAGCTGGAGTCTATAAGCACATCCTTAAATGGTCCCTAGTCGTGGAAGTTTCGAGACAGGGCATCGATTCTCCAGAGTAGACTAGTGTATACAGTCGAGACCCCGACGAGGGGCGGTGGCCGGTCTCACAAGCCACTGGTGTCAGTTGGTTCACCTAAGATGTATACAGGTGCTCATTGGGTTATGAGTACACCGGACAGGACTCGCCGGGAACATGCTAGTTGGTCTTATACCTGACGTCAGATAGCAGTTCCCAGGTGACATGTGTACAGGTTAGTTCATCGACCTGGGGATCGTCATTTGTCTCGTGTGAGTTCCCACTGTGCTTTGATTACTACCCTACCACGGCTCAAAGGAGTCGTGCAAACAGGTTTTAGTTGGGTACAGTCCCGAGCCACATGGAGGCAGTGAGCGGATCTTCGGGGGTTTCGTCTCTCCCGGTATTGGGGGTGAGGTCGCGCTGTGTCTAGGAGAGCCATTACACGAAGACCTTGGCCAAGGCAGGAGATTTTACTGGTAGGTATTCCAGTAGTATCTCAGGGTGTTTTGGGCTACACTCCGACACGACTTGTACCGCTTTTGGGGGTCTGACTTTTACCAACCCCCTAGGCCCGACATGCGATGCTCATAGACGAACGGACCGGACTGTACGGATATTATCACTGACAGGCTCAGTAGGGTGTCAGGATGAGTTCGCTCATCGACGTCCCTTTTAGTCAATAGCTGGTGGTCCGTTACGTATTGGCATATACCTCTGACATGCTAGTGGTTAAATCCACAGCCATAGTATTGACGAGTCTTTAGAGTCCACCACACTTTCAGTTACTCAAGCTTTCGGGCGAAACGCTGTAGAGGCCGTATGGAGATATGGCAGGGTCCGATCAGATACGTGCGGTATTGCATGGATCAGGATCGGACAGTTTTGTACTAGTAGCCGTATAGTTATATGGCAGGGTTCGATCTGATACGTGCGGTATTGCACGGATCAGGATCGGACGGATATTACTAGCCGGCTTTGGTTTAAGCCGGATCCTAGTATAGTACAGTGTAGATTTTGTCTCATCGCATTTGTATCCGGACGGAATACAGATGCGGGTGTGTATGCACAGTATGGGGTTTTTCCTGTAATTTATTACGGGACCAGTTTTCTGGGGTTGCCAGTTTGCTTTCCGTTCCGGCCGGTTTTCCTTTGTTCTTTCCCGACCGGACTTTTCCGATGGAGGGGGTAATTTGCAGTTTTGCAAATTACATTTGTGGAGGGGTTTTCTTGCATAAAGATTGATTATGATAGCTTCATATCTTTCATCCATGCTCTTGCTTTAATGATGATTGAAAGGGTATGGTTTGGTTTTAATATAAGCATGGTTGATGTTTATTTGTCCCTTGATGTGGTCACCTCTTCATTTCTCCTACCATCACCTCCCTTCATGCTATATATCCTTTTCCTCCACCCTTCTTCTCACTTGATGAAAATGGTTGAAAAAGATATGAGAGAAAAGAATGAGAGAGAGTTCATCTTGTTTGTGAGGAATTCTTCATCTCCTTCTTCTTCTTGTTTTGGAAAAATGAAAGCACCATTTTTCCTAACCCCATTCCTCCATCAAGGCAACTACAAACCCCAAATGAGACTAGCATCATCTACACTACATTCTACAGCAAATCTTGAGCATGTCGAGTTGCCGGCTTCATGCCCGAGTTGCCTCGGTATCGAGGCGGGAGCCCGTAAAAGATGCAGGCGACGTGGTGCCCTTCCGGCGAAGAGGCGACGACCGGAGATCCCGCGAGGAGATCGGAGAGGAGATGAAGACCGGAGGACTCGGATCAGTCGGTACATCTCTAACCCATCCCTTTGTTAGCTTAGACTAGTTTAATGGCACGATCCGGGGTTTTTAGTGCGCGGTGGTGCCGGTTTGCTAAGTCCGCAAAAGTTAAAGTTTATCACCGTTTCCGCGTTTGGCCGTCGGATTGACGGCCGGGGCGCCGCCGTGCACTTACAGAAATTTCGTGGCCCCCACCCTTTTATTTGATGGTGGATTAATTCTTTATGAGGGCTATCAATTAATCACCACAACACAAGACTTCAACAGAAGAAGAAAAAATCCACAGAGAAGAGGATTACCTTTGATGGCCGAGCATTTTTTTAGAGAAAAAAAAATGTGGCTGATTTTTTTTCTAGAGAGCTCCTTTCTTTTTCAAAGATCATTTTTCACCTCCACATCATATATGGCAACTTCAACCCCAATAGAGACAATGGATTCTACACTTTGCCTACAGCATCCTTGGGCACGTCGACTCGCCAACTTCGTGCCCGAGTTGCCTCGGTCCAGAGGTGGGAGCCCGTAAAAGAAGCCGGCAAAGTGGTGCCCTTCCAACGAGGAGTTGAAGACCGGAGATTCCGCGGGAGATCGGGACGACGACGAGAAGACCGAAGGACACGGATCGCTCGGTATATCTCTCTACCCCGTTCTTTAGCTAGCTAGAATTAGATTAATGGCCCGATCCGGGATTTTAGTGCGCGGTGGTGTCGATTCGTAAGTTTAAAGTAAATCATCGTTTCCGCATTTTGGCCTCGGATTGACGGCCGGGACGCCGCCGTGCACTTACATGGTATCAGAGCCACGCCATTAACCTAGTCTAGCTTGGTCTAATGTGTTTACATCTTCGATCGAAAAAAATTCCAAAACTCGCGATTTCAATGCATCAGTTCTCTGTCGAATTTTTTTTTGGCTCCAAAATTTTTTTACGTTGTTGTAGAATACCGAGCAGGAAATTCTAAGACATCTGTGAAAAAATGGTGGTGTGACACTGTTGTGTGATCGCGGAACCGCGGCCAAACCCCTGTTCCGGCCGCGGTTCCGCCGCAGCACAGTGCCTTCACTGCACCATTTTTGCACAGTGATCTTTTTACAAGGAAATTGGGGTTTTGGAATGTTCTTTTTAGGCCCAGATTTTCTTTAAGTGCTACAGTAGTGCTTGGGGGCCCACTTGGGTAAATTTGATCGATCGAATATTTTAAACATGTTAGTTCACAGTATTTACATTATATCTGCGACCGTGAATGTCACTTGATCGGTAAATCATGTCTAACTGCTATAGCCCGGTTAGACGGATTTGTGAAGGTGACATTCACGTTGATGTTCTGTATTGTGCTGTGTTGTTGCGGATTGGTCGTGGGGGATAGCCTGGATGCAATGTTAGTACAGTTTGGTTTTATATGTACATTTGATATTGCGGGACGAGCGTCCGACATGTGGATTGCCGTCACTGCCTGTTTGTATATTATTCTTTTGGGGCACGACCGGGGTGAGGTCGATGTACCTGTTGTATGTATATTTTACTTTCTGTACTGGGATTACCCCAAGGTGGGGTGCACGCATAGCCGGGTTCTAGAGGGCAACGGGCCCGCATCTTATGGCATTGAGATGGAGGGAGCTTCACTCCAGAATTGGCGGGCTATTCGCTGCACTCGTATGCGGTACAGGTTGACCCAGGAGGGGTGCCCAAGTTACCGGATTCCATGAAGTGTCGGGTGGTCCATTCACGTTGATGAAGGGGGCTGCCTCGCTTCTGGTTTTGGAGGGTAACCTTCCGCGCCCGTAGGGGTCTAGGATTTCATTGCACAGGCTATCCACACGACCAGGGGAACGTCGGGTTTCAGTTGCGGCTCTGTGAAACCAGGGGATCCCAGATATCTGTATTATTCTGTGATGCATATTACATTTCTGTGATGTTGCATTTTATCACGCCTTGAGCGAATATTATATTTTGATATATATACTAGTAGATGTTGTATATGTTTTGCATCCGCGCTAGTCCAGTCCCCGCTCTGTCGTTAGTTAAGTAACCTAACGGGTAATGACGGGACCCAGTGGCGAATGCGGATGGCATATACGTACATCATTATTTTCGTTCTTTATTGGTGTGATCAATTGATGGGACTGCGTTGATTCGGATCAATGCAAGCTAAACAAACCTTTTCTGATGTTGTTGGAACACTTTTCAAAAAGCTGTTATTGCAAGGACGTTCACTTTTGTTTTGCACAGTTGTATTCAGTTGGAATATCCTGCACCTTAGTCGACGAGGCAAGGGCCGAGATCCCTTCACCGGGAGTGACCCCTTGGACAGAAGTTTGCGTCAGGGTAATAACTTCACTATAGCCGATTACTTTTGCTTTGCATCGTGGTATTTAGTTGGAATATCCTGCACCTCATTCTACGGGGAAAGAGCCGAGATCCCTTCACCGGGAGTGACCTCTTTAGCAAAGGTTTTCGCCACTATATTTTTATAAAAGCTATCCGGTTCCTTCAACGATATCAAGTTCATTACGTTAAAGGTTTTCTCCATAAAACATTCGTAGCCCTCCATCATTTCAGTTAAATATTCGGTAGTATTCAAGCTATGTATTTTGACCTCACGCCAAGGCATAGTGATTGGTAGCTGCCGGATATTTATCTGTTGCATAGATAGAATGGGTTGGTTTGGGATAGTCGTACTGCCATTTTGGCCTATGTCAAGGGTAGGTACGGGTGGGTTTAAATTAACCTGGATAATGATGGGTAGAACTTGACATGTGACTTATGACATTTTGACCTCACGCCAAGGTCATAAGAGCATGGGATAAAAATCACTTCGGGAGTTTCTAAAGAAACTGAAACTTGCCAGATATGCGCATACCTTCTGGAGTGTGATAACGTGAGCGGATTCCGTCACGTTATCATGCGATGATAGTTGGATCCTGATTCCCACTGATGAGTTGGTTTACTCCTCGGATGATCCCGACTAATTCTTCTTTCAGGTTTGGAGGAGAATTTGACGGTACAGTGGGAGGTTTCTAGATTTGATAAATTGCTAACCATTCTGATCTAGGTTAGAGTGCACGCCGAGTGTTTCTTTTCTCTCTCTCTTTGGCAGCGACCTTGACCCGACCCTTGACTATGACTCAGTGATCAAAATTGACCGAACCTTCTTAAAACACTGACCTTTGGATTGTCAGAGTTGCAAACCTCATTGCCACTCCTACTTTTATCCTTTTCTCCAGGACACCCCGTATTACTACGAACGTCCACTTCCATTGGACAAAACCATCGTATGGTTATATACGAACTCGAAGGAATTTATTCGAGGATGGTTTCCGGTTCTAGAGAAAACGAATAGGACTATTCAGTTGTCTTTTCCTTCTACCTTCTCTCAGGTTGCGAGTACTCCTTGGTTTAGGAGATAGTACACCTATTACACAAATTGGATAGTCTTCTTCCAAGCCTTAGGCTGGTGCCGAACGGTGGGGAATGAAGAAAACCAATTAACATAACGATGGTGTACAGAAGGTATTAAGTAAAGACATATCAAGGGATTAGTAAGAGGGCAAAGTAAATTGCGACTGCTATTCACGACCAAACCAAGTATTTCATTACCACTCCCACTTCACCTTTGTATTTCTCCAGGACACTCCGTATCACTACGAAGATCCACAGTTTATTGGATACTCCATCGTATGGTTATATACGAACTCGAAAGGAACTTGTTCCAGTTCGGGGATGGATTCTGGTTCAGGAGAAATAGGAATAAAGTTTATTCAGGTGTCTTTTATCTTCACCTTCTCTCGCATTGCGAGTGCTCCTAGGATTAGGACAGTACACCCATTATGCTTATTGGATAGCCTCTTCCAAACCATAGGCTGGTGCCGAGCGGTAGGGAAGGAAGAAAACCATTTGGCCTAAAGGGGTGTACAGAAGGTAATAACTAAAGACATATGAAGGGATGTGAAGAGATGGTATAGAAATATACGGTTACAGTTGCGAATCTGGATAATGAAAGAGGCATTACTAGGAATACCCGGATACCCCGTCGAAACATTTCAATGTTTCAGTTTCACTGTGTACTGTTAAAAGAAAACTGATTTTCCAATTAGCCCTTGCTCCAGGGTATGTATTTACCAAGTACGATTCTCATATCTGTATGGTTTTACAGATGATGAGTGGGAGTAAGTTATTGGGAATTTGGTGATCATCCTCATTATATCGGAATTCGTTGTAATTGGTGATATTTGAGGAAGTCACTTAGGTTGTTTGCCGGTCGGCAAATATTTGGTTTTGAATATCCGTTGCTATGCACCAATTTCAAATTGATATATCTGTACGTCTATTTTTATAGAGTGAGATATACCTTTTTGAAATTATGTCCATGACATTTACCTATATCAGTGGATGGTTAGGTAAGGAGCATTAAAAAGCGGTGTAATTCTTCTTAACCATAGGTACAGTTTTTAACCTTTGACACACAGGGATTGAGTTATCAGACTCAAGGGACTTATACAGAGTATTGTATGTTGTCCAGTGTCCGTGAGGACAGAGGGTTGGTTCTCGTACTATATTCGGTTTACTTATGACTTCTCTAGTTTTTAGACAGGTGTTTCGTAGAAATACAGGGTCCAAGTTTTGAGAAGTTATAGGTATAAGAATAGAGTAGATAACCAGGTGTTGCAAGTATCGGGTTCTTCAAGGTGATCGAAAATGAAGATACTTGTGTGTGGTATTCAGTTAATAGTAATGATTAAAGAACTTGCTTCTCTTTCAGATTACTCATAATTGGAAGCACTCCTAAGTTGAGTAATGTTGATCGGCCTCTTTCCATTTAGTTGACATGCACTGGAGACAGCTGCATGATTTGAATCTGGTTCAATTAAATCAGTGCCTCTGATTCTATATTGGATATAGAACAATTCATATCTTAACGATGTTAAGGTACGGGGAGTTGTCCGGCTTATGCTTAAAACCAGACTCTGGATAACTCAAGCCACGTTTCTGTAATGGCTGTTTGTGGGTTGACCCAGGCTGTGTCGAGGGTTGACTTTCTACCATCTGGAAGATCAATAGTGATATTGTTCTTGACTCGCCACAGTTTTAAAAAATATTTTTTTTCTAGAAAACAGTAGTGGGAGTATGGTAGAACTGGAAGTGATTCCAGAACCGCAAACGATTACTGAAAATTTGATAAGAACCTAAAGATTCAATCTGGTTTGACATTCCATTGGCCACCCCGCAGATATGGTGGGTAACCTCAGGCACCTAAGAGGTACTCCGGTAGCCTCAAGGACGGTGACAGGGAGGTTCTTGTTTACCCAAACTTTCCATTGATGTTGTTCCAGACTGTGAGACCCGGCAGGAGGATGGGTATAGCGTCGTTCTAAACTGGCTTTAGAAGTGTACGTCTATATGACTCTGCCAGAGGGTTGTCGTAGTCAGTGGGAGCAGCGGAAGCATGGTAGACAAGTGGCTTATGTCTATTTATTGACTAAAGCAGATGTAGCGGAGATAGATCATCTATTTCTGATATGACAGTCATAGGTTTGACTTCATCAGAATAGGGGATGGATCTGTTGAGAAGGTAGTAGGGTGTGATGTCCTAGTATTTGGATGACATACACAAAGTAGGAAGTGAAATTCCTATACTACGATCGGTTATACTTTGGTCGTCACACAGTGGTTTCTCCACATGGGACTTGGACATTATATCAGACATTCTGGTTACTGGATCTATGGTTTTAGATCTAGAATTGGGTAGTTTCCCAATCAGGGTACTTTGACGGCATTCTAGAGGTGCTTTAGAATGGACGACTCCTGGCATGGTGGTGTACCTGCTGGTGATGGAGTCACCCTCTCTAAAGGTGTCTTACAGACTAAAGGAGAGAGGGATGTGCATGATTGACAGATCACTTGCTTAGGTAATTGAGTCAATCATGAGATGTCAAGTACCACACCAGATGTTGTTTTTGAACTAGATGCAATAAGTTGACATTGATCCAATCCTGGAGAAACAGTCGGAAGCAGTTTTAGAACATAAGTGAATGTTCTAGGGATATGATAACGACAGCCTCATTCGGGAGACAGTTATCATTCCAGGCTTCCAAGGTGACCTAGATGACAAAGAGGTTGTCAGAGTTATAGTTTTCCCTCTGATGAGGGACGGTATTATGGACAGGTGGTCCAAGAGGATACTGAGGGAGGCATGGCGCAGGATACTGATTAAGTTCAGTTGACGATACAGTCTAAGAAGTTTGGATTTGGAGTTCGTTTATGAGCTAGGTCCCATCAGACATCCAGACATATTCTAAGAAAGGTATTGCTCATTTCGGGAGATGGGTTTCTCCACGAACTTGAGATATAGAGAGACATAGAAAGAAACATCACAGCGGATCCACTCAATGAGGCTATTCCTCGAATGCAATAGTTTCGCAAACGAGCTTTGTGAGACTGACTAGTAGAGGAGTTGGGTGTTCGGTATCACACGGGCTGTGAATATGCGACATCGCAAAAATTAGCCTTGAGTGCAAGTGGGAGATTGTTGGAGATAGTGCCCTCAGAGTCAATTATTGGATCACAGGCACGTGATTGCAATGATTGAGAGAGGATCTATCCCGGTAGGACAGTCATACTCAAGATGATAGTATGCTATCTGGTTTATCTTTATCATCGTGTACTGATTTAGGTGACCATATAAGTCACTATTGCGCGTTGATAGAGCCCCTAGGATTCTTGCTTGACTGCCAGCAGTATGAGGGCCATCATATACGTGGGAGCTGGTAGTCTATAAGCACATCCTTAAAAGGTCCCTAGTCGTGGGAGTTTCGAGACAGGGCATCGATACTCCAGAGTAGACTAGTGTATACAGTCGAGACCCCGATGAGGGGCGGTGGCCGGTCTCACAAGCCACTGGTGTCAGTTGGTTCACCTAAGATGTATACAGGTGCTCATTGGGTTATGAGTACACCGTACAGGACTCGCCGGGAACATGCTAGTTGGTCTTATACCTGACGTAGATACAGTTCCCTGGTGACATGTGTACAGGTTAGTTCATCGACCTGAGGATCGTCATTTGTCTCGTGTGAGTTCCCACTGTACTTTGATTACTACCCTACCACGCTCAAAGGAGACGTGCAAACAGGTTTTAGTTGGGTACAGTCCCGAGCCATATGGAGGCAGCGAGCGGATCTGCAAGGGTTCGTCTCTCCCGGTATTGGGGGTGAGGTCGCGCTGTGTCTAGGAGAGCCATTACACGAAGTCCTTGGCCAAGGCAGGAGATTTACTAGTAGGTATTCCGGTAGTATCTCAGGGTGTTCTGGGCTACACTCCGACACGACTTGTACCGCTTTTGGGCGTCTGACTTTTACCAACCACCTAGGCCCGCCATGCGATGCTCATAGACGAACGGACCGGACTGTACGGATATTGTCACTGACAGGATCAGTAGGGTGTCTGGATGAGTTCGCTCATCGACGTCCCTTTTGGTCAATAGCTGGTAGCCCGTTATGTATGGCTAATACCTCTGACGTGCTAGTAGTTAAATCCACAGCCATAGTATTGACGAGTCTTTAGAGTCCCCCACAGACCAGTTACACAAATTTCGGGCAAAACACTGTAGAGGCCGTATGGAGATATGGCAGTATTCGATTAGATACGTGCGGTATTGCACGGATCATGATCGGACGGATAATACTAGCAGGCTTTGGTTTAAGCCGGATCCTAGTATTGTACAGTGTAGATTTTGTCTCATTGCATTTTTATTCGGTCGGAATACATATGCGGGTATGTATATACAGTAGCGGAGTTTTCCTGTAATTTATTACGGGATCAGTTTTCTGAAGTTGCCAGTTTGCATTCCGTTTCGGCCATTTTCCTTCGTTCTTTCTTTGGCCGGAAATTGATGGAGGAGGGCTTATTTGCAAGCATGCAAATTTGATGAGTGGAGGGTGTTATTTGCGTATTGTTGTATCATGATAATTCTACCACCATTGACTTCTATGTTCATGATGGCTTGACTTTTGGAGTCATGATGATTGGTGATGATGGAGGGTTATGATGATGGATGTGAGACTTGCCTTTTTCCTTTTCACTTAACCTTGCATCATCTTGATTCCTTCATTCTCTTGCTTTTAACTCTCTCTCTCATTCATGCATTGCATTTAAGATTGTCATTTGGACAAATGGCTGAATTCTTCCTGCATGAAATTTCGTGGCCCCCACCCTTTTTATTTGATGGTGGATTAATTCTTTATGAGGGATATCAATTAATCACCACAACACAAGACTTCAACAGAAGAAGAAAAAATCCACAGAGAATAGGATTACCTTTGATGGCCGAGCATTTTTTTAGAGAAAAAAAAGGTGGCTGATTTTTTTTTCTAGAGAGCTCCTTTCTTTTTCAAAGATCATTTTTCACCTCCACATCATATATGGCAACTTCAACCCCAATAGAGACAATGGATACTACACTTTGCCTACAGCATTCTTGGGCACGTCGACTCACCAACTTCGTGCCCGAGTTGCCTCGGTCCAGAGGTGGGAGCTCGTAAAAGAAGCCGCCGAAGTGGTGCCCTTCCGACGAGGAGTTGAAGACCGGAGATTCCGCGGGAGATCGGGACGACGACGAGAAGACCGAAGGACACGGATCGCTCGGTATATCTCTCTACCCCATTCTTTAGCTAGCTAGAATTAGATTAATGGCCTGATCCGGGATTTTAGTGCGCGGTGGTGCCGGTTCATAAGTTAAAAGTAAATCATCGTTTCCGCATTTTGGCCTCGGATTGACGGCCGGGGCGCCGCCGTGCACTTACATTACTTAGTCCTTTTCTCATTTCCGGACAGCTGCATCCTCAGCACGGCTTTTCTCTGAAATTTGGCCGTATCCAATGCCTCTGCATACGTATCAATTCTCTGGTATCAACGGGGAGTAACAACAGCTTGTTAATATCTCGCACGAAACTCTTGTTCTACCTATCTTCATTATCGTCCACATCGAAATCACGTCTTGCTGGCTGCGTACTGCAATTCATTCTCGGCTACAGTTAATCCGGAGTCTCTCACAAGGATTCGAAAATACGAACTCGGGTATCTTCACCACTCTGTGGAAGATATCGAGTCGAGTTCGTCCTCGAAAACTCATCCAAATCATCGGAGGAATATGCTTCATTCTTCCTTTCTCGATCAATTCACAACACGTCTGGGTGAGGACCTTCTATCTGAAGCTGGTCAACTTACTGATCTCGCATCAGAGCATCCAACTAACAATGTCCTCTCTTAATAGATTTACTCTAGATCTGAGTAAGATCCTTCAAACTGGAATTCTTCAATTCAACTGAGCCTGCGTGGCGGTATCTGGACAAATCATCTTAGTCACTCCATTCAAGATGGACTAGTGATCTTCAGTTACATCTCTGCCTGTAAGCTCTTGTGGTTTCAGCTTATATACACACTGGATGCGGCATCCCGTCAATCTCAGCAACAGCTGGGTCATCTTTCTGCACGGTAAACAACAGCACGATCTTCTGGAGTGGGTCGTATGTCGACAGTTTTCACAATCTGGCTGACCTTTATCCGTGGCCCGATCATCCAGTACAGATCCCGAACACTCATCTCAATCGAGAGATCTCATCATAAATAATAAACCGATACATTCGTACTTTTGGCTATAGTGCCCTCAAGGCAATTATCGTAGTCGCAGGCAGATGATTATGGTGATTGAGGGAGGACCTATACCGGTAGAACAGTCTTACTCGAGATGATAGTATGCTATCTGGTTTCTCTTTATCATCACTATTACATGTTGATAGAGCCCATAGGATTCTTGCTTGACTACCGGCATTATGATGGCGATCATATATGTGGGAGCTGGGGGTCTATAAGCAAATCCTTAAATGTCCCTAGTCATGGGAGTTTCGAGACTGGGCATCGATACTCCAGTATAGTCTAGTGTATACTGATCGAGACCCCGACGAGGGGCGGAGGCCAGGTCTCACAAGCCATTGGTGTTAGTTTGTTCACCTAAGATAGTATACAGGTGCTCATTTGGTTATGAGTACGCTGGACGGACTCGCCGGAAACCTGCTTGTTGGTACTATACCTATTGTCAGATAGCAGTTCCCAGGTGACATGTGTACAGGTTAGTCTGTCGACCTGAGATCGTCATTTTTCTCGTGTGAGTTCCCACTGTGCTTTGATTACTACCCTACCATGGCTCAAAGGAGTCGTGCAAACAGGTTTTAGTTGGGTACAGTCCCGAGCCGCATGGAGGCAGTGAGCGGATTATCGGGGATTCGTCTCTCCCGGTATTGAGGGTTGATGTCGCACAGTGCACGGGTGCCAATCACCAGAAATCCTTGGCCAAGGTAGTCGAGAATTACTGATCTAGGATCGGTAGTTTCTCATGTGGTGATAGGTTTCATACCGACATGAATTATCACGTTATTAGGGGTTTGACTTTATCCACCCCCCTAGACTCGATATGCGATACTTTTAAACGAACAGACCGGATTGAATGAATATTGTCACTGTCAGGCTCAGTAGGGGTTTGGATCAGTTTGCTCATCGGCCTTCCTTTCGTTCAATACCTGGGTAGCCGTTGTTGGAGATAGTGCCCTCAGAGTCAATTATTAGATCACAGGCACGTGATTGCAATGATTGAGGGAGAACCTATCCCGGTATGACTGTCTTACTCGAGATGATAGTACGCTATCTGGTTTACCTTTATCATCGTGTACTGCTTTAGGTGACATGACAGGTCGCTATTGCACGTTGATAGAGCCCCTAGGATTCTTGCTTGACTGCCGGCAGTATGAGGGCGATCATATACGTGGGAGCTGGTAGTCTATAAGCACATCCTTAAAAGGTCCCTAGTCGTGGGAGTTTCGAGATAGGGCATCGATACTCCAGAGTAGACTAGTGTATACAGTCGAGACCCCGACGAGAGGCGGTGGTCGGTCTCACAAGCCACTGGTGTCAGTTGGATCACCTAAGATGTATACAGGTGCTCATTGGGTTATGAGTACACCGGACAGGACTCGCCGGGAACATGCTAGTTGGTCTTATACCTGACGTCAGAAAGCAGTTCCCTGGTGACATGTGTACAGGTTAGTTCATCGACCTGGGGATCGTCATTTGTCTCGTGTGAGTTCCCACTGTACTTTGATTACTACCCTACCACGGCTCAAAGGAGTCGTGCAAACAGGTTTTAGTTGGGTACAGTCCCGAGCCACATGGAGGCAGTGAGCGGATCTTCAGGGGTTCGTCTCTTCCGGTATTGGGGGTGAGGTCGCGCTGTGTCTAGGAGAGCCATTACACGAAGACCTTGGCCAAGGCAGGAGATTTACTGGTAGGTATT
This sequence comes from Agapanthus africanus, assembly GCA_030015575.1. Lineage (NCBI taxonomy): Eukaryota > Viridiplantae > Streptophyta > Magnoliopsida > Asparagales > Amaryllidaceae > Agapanthus > Agapanthus africanus. The sequence continues at coordinate 188,097,275 of JASDDO010000016.1, read as the reverse complement.
CCAGTAGTATCTCAGGGTGTTCTGGGCTACACTCCGACACGACTTGTACCGCTTTTGGGGGTCTGACTTTTACCAACCCCCTAGGCCCGACATGCGATGCTCATAGACGAACGGACCGGACTGTACGGATATTGTCACTGACAGGCTCAGTAGGGTGTCAGGATGAGTTCGCTCATCGACGTCCCTTTTAGTCAATAGCTGGTGGCCCGTCACGTATTGGCTTATACCTCTGACGTGCTAGTGGTTAAATCCACAACCATAGTATTGACGAGTCTTTAGAGTCCACCACACTTCCAGTTACTCAAGCTTTCGGGCGAAACGCTGTAGAGGCCGTATGGAGATATGGCAGGGTCCGATCAGATACGTGCGGTATTGCACGGATCAGGATCAGACGGTTTGTACTAGTGGCCGTATGGTTATATGGCAAGGTTCGATCAGATACGTGCGGTATTGCACGAATCAAGATCGGACGGATATTATTAGCTGACTTTGGTTTAAGGCGGATCCTAGTTTAGTACAATGTAGATTTTGTCTCATTGCATTTGTATCCGGTCGGAATACAGATGCGGGTGTGTATGCACAGTATCGGGGTTTTCCTGTAATTTATTACGGGACCAGTTTTCTGGAGTTCCCAGTTTGCATTCCGTTCCGGCCGGTTTTCCTTTGTTCTTTCCCGGCCGGACTTTTCCGATGGAGGGGGTTATTTGCAAGTTTGCAAATAACACTTTGTGGAGGATTTATTTGCATAAGGATTGATATGATAAGCATCTTTGCTTTTCATGCATTTATTGTGATAAGAATGGATTTGATTTGGATTTGAGTTTAGTGATCATTATGTTTGGATGTGGTCACCCTCCTCCTTTTACTACCATCACCTCCCTTCTTGCTTCATTATCTTTCCTCCACCATTTTCTAAGTGAGAAGGTTTTTCATTAGAAAAGTGAAAAGAAGAAAAGAGAAGGAGAGAGCTTCATCTTTGAGAGTGTTTTTCATTCTTGATCTCTTTTCATGCTAAGAAAAATGCAAGCACTATTTTTCTTATCTTGTTTCCTCCATCATCTACAAATGGCAACAAACCCCAAAGTGAGACATGCACTCTACACTACACTTCCTACAGCAAATCTTGGACGCGTCGATTCGCCAGCTTCGCGCCCGAGTTGCCTCGGTATTGAGGTGGGAGCCCGTAAAAGATACAGGCGATGTGGTGCCCTTCCGGCGAGGAGGCGACGACCGGAGATCCCGCGAGGAGATCGGAGTGGAGATGAAGACCGGAGGACTCAGATCAATCGGTATATCTCTAACCCATCTTCTAGTTAGCTTAGACTTGTTAATGGTTACGATCCGGATGTTTAGTGCGCGGTGGTGCCGGTTTGCTAAGTCCGCAAAATTAAAGTTTATCACCGTTTCCGCATTTGGCCGTCGGATTGACGGCCGGGGCGCCGCCGTGCACTTACAGTGGTATCAGAGCCTCGCCATTAACTTCTTCTAGCTTTCGTTTGATGTGTTTTTGCTTTTCCGATCGACCAAAACTCCAAAATCTACATTTTTGTTAGCATCAGTTTCTGTTGAAATATTTTGGTCTCGAAAAATTTTTCGGGTTGTAAATTATTGATGTACTGGAAAATCTAAGAGCTCTGTAAAAATTCGATGAGGTGAATCCACAGTGGCAGCGCGGAACCGCCGCACATACCCCCATCCCGCCGCTCTTCCGCCGCACACTGTGGAGATCACTGCACCAATTTTTTACAGAGGCTTTCTGGGCTTAAAATATGGGTTTTAGAATATTAAAATTGGGCCCAGGTTTTCTGTGAGTGCTACAGTTTTGATTGGGGGCCCACTTGTTAATTTTTGGTCAATCGGAAAATTTTAAACACATTTTTCACAGTATTTACATTATATCTGCGACCGTGAATGTCACTCGATCGGTAAATCCGGTCTAACTGCTATAGCCCGGTTAGACGGATTTGCGAACGTGATTTTCACGTTGATGTTTTGTGTTTATGCTGTGATGTTGCGGATCGGTCGTGGGGGATAGCCTGGATGCAATACTAGTACTGTGCTGTTGTATTATGTACATTTGATATTGCGGGGCGAGCGTCCGACATGTGGACTGCCGTCACTGCCAGTTTGTATTATTATTTTGGGGCACGACCTGGTTGCGGTCGATGTACCCGGTGTATGTATATTTTACTTTCTGTACTAGGATTACCCCGCGGAGGGGTGCACGGATAGCCGGGTTCTGGAGGGCAACAAGCCCGCATCTCATGGCATTGGGACGGAGGGGGCATCACTCTAGGATTGGCGGGCTATTCGCCGCACTCGTAGGGGGTACAGGTTGACCCAGGAGGGGTGCCCAAGTTGCCGGATTCCGTGGAGTGCTGGGTGGTCCATTCACGGAGCTGAAGGGGGCTGCCTCGCTTCAGGTTTTGGCGGGTAACTTGCCGCGCCCGTAGGGGTCTAGGATTTCATTGCACAGGCTATCCACACGACCAGGGGAACGTCGGGTTTCAGTAGTGGCTCTGTGAAACCCGGGGATCCCAGATATCTGTATTGTTCTGTGATGCTGTACATTTCTGTGATGTTGCATTTTATTCACGCCTTGAGCGAAATATAATATATTGGTATATATATTAGTAGACGTTGTATATGTTTTTCATCCGCGCTAGTCCAGTCCCCGCTCTGCCGTTAGTTAGCTAACCTAACGGGTGATGACGGGACCCAGTGGCGAATGCGGATGTCATATACGTACGTCAGTATATTTTCGTTCTCTGTGGTGTGATCAATTGATGGGACTGCATTGATTTGGATCAATGCAAGTTAAACAAACCTAATCTGATGTTGTTGGAACACTTTTCAAAAAGCTGTTATTGCAAGGACGTTCACTTTTGTTTTGCATCGTGGTATTCATTTGGAATATCCTGCTCCTCAGTCGACGAGGCAAGGGCCGAGATCCCTTCACCGGGAGTGACCCCTTGGACAGAAGTTTGCGTCAGGGCATTAACTTCACTATAGCCGATTACTTTTGCTTTGCATCGTGGTATTCATTTGGAATATCCTGCACCCCATTCTACGGGGAAAGAGCCGAGATCCCTTCACCGGGAGTGACCTCTTTAGTAAAGGTTTTCGTCACTATATTTTCTAAAATGCTATCCGTTCCTTCAACGATATCAAGTTCATTACGTTAAAGGTTTTCGCCAGAAACCATTCGTAGCCCTCCGTCGTTTCATATGGATAGTCAATAGTATTCAAGCTGTGTATGTTGGCCAAAGTCAAGGCACAGTGATTGGTAGCTATTGGGTATTCATATGCAGCATAGGTAGATGCGTTGGTTTGGGACATTCGTACTGCCATTTTGGCCAAAGTCAAGGGTATGTACGGGTGGGTTCAAATTAACCTGGAGAATGACGGGTAGAACTTGACATGTGACTTATGATATGTTGGCCAAAGTCAAGGTCATAAGAGCATGGGGTAAAAATCACATCGGGAGTTTCAAAAGTACTGAAACTTGCCAGATATGCGCATACCATCTGGAGTGTGATAACGTGAGCGGATTCCGTCACGTTGTCATGCGATGAGAGTTGGATCCCGATTCCCACTGATGAGTTGGTTTACTCCTCGGGTGACCCCGACTAATTCTTCTTTCAGGTTTGGAGGAGAATTTGAGGTACAGTGGGAGGTTTCCAGACTAGATTAAGTGATAACCATTCTGATCTAGGATTGAGTGCACGCTGAGTGTTTCTTTTCTCTCTCTCTTTGGCAGCGACCATTGACCCGACCCTAGACTATGACTCAGTGACCAAGTTGACCGAACCTACTTAACACTGGCTTTTGGATTGTCAGAGTTGCAGACCTCATTGCCACTCCTACTTTTACCCTTTTCTCCAGGACACCCCGTATTACTGCGAACGTCCACTTCCATTGGACAAAACCATCGTATGGTTAGATACGAACTCGAAGGAATTCGAGGATGGTTTCCGGTTCTGGAGAAAACGGATAGGATTATTCAGTTGTCTTTTCCCTTTTACCTTCTCTCAAGTTGTGAGTACTCCTTGGTTTAGGAGATAGTACACCTATTACGCAAATTGGATAGTCTTCTTCCAAACCTTAGGCTGGTGCCGACCGGTAGGGAATGAAGAAAACCAATTAGCCTAAACGGTGTGCAGAAGGTATTAAGATTAAGACAAAGCAAGGGATTAGTAAGAGGGCAAAGTAAATTGCGACTGATATTCACGACCAAACCAAGTATTTCTTCGCCAATCCTAAATCACCTTTGTATTTCTCCAGGACACTCCGTATCACTACGAAGATCCACAGTTTATTGGATACTCCATCGTATGGTTATATACGAACTCGAAAGGAACTTGTTCCAGTTCGGGGATGGATTCTGGTCCAGGAGAAATAGGAATAAGTTTTATTCGGTTGTCTTTTATCTTCACCTTCTCTCGCATTGCGAGTGCTCCTAAGATTAGGACAGTACACCCATTATGCTTATTGGATAGTCTTCTTCCAAACCATAGGCTGGTGCCTAACGGTAGGGAAGGAAGAAAACCATTTGGCCTAAAGGGTGTGCAGAAGGTAATGACTAAAGACATATAAAGGGATTTGGAGAGGTGGCAAAGAATTATAGGGTTATAGTTATGAATCTGGATAATGGTAGAGGCATTACTAGGAATACCAGGATACCCCATCGAAACATTTCAATGTTTCAGTTTCACTATGTACTGTTAAAAGAAGACCGATTTCCCGATTAGACACTTGCTCCAGGGTATGTATTTACCAGGTATGATTCTCACATCTGTATGGTTTTACAGATGATGAGTGGGAGTAAGTTATTGGGAATTAGGTGACCATCCTCATTATATCGGGATTCGTTGTAATCGGTGATATTTGAGGAGATCATCTGGGCTGTTTGCCGGTCGGCAAATATTTGGTTTTGAATATCCGCTGTTGTGCACCAATTTCAAATTGATATATCTGTACGTCTATTTTCATAGAGTGAGATATACCTTTTGATATTATGTCAATGACATTTACCTATATCAGTAGATGGTTAGGTAAGGAGCATTAAACAGCGGTGTAATTCTTCTTAACCATAAGTACAGTTTTCAACCTACGACACACAGTGAAAGAGTTGTTAGACTCAGCGGACTCATACAGAGTATTGTATGTTGTCCAGTGTCCATTAGGACAGAGGGGTTGGTCCTCATACTATATTCTGTTTACTTTTGACTTCTCTAGTTCTTAGACATGTGTTTCGTAGAAACACAGGGTCTGAGTTTTGAGGAGTTATAGGTATTTGAATAGAGTAGAGAACCAGGTGTAGCAAGTATCGGGATTCTTCAAAGTAATCGAAGATGTAGATACTTGTGTATGGTATTCAGTTGATAGTAATGATAAAGAGAACTTGCTTCTCTTTCGGGTTACTCATAATTGGAAGCATTCCTAAGTTGAGTAACGCTGATCGGCCTTTTTCCATTTAGTTGACATGCACTGGAGACAGGTGCATGATTTGAATCTGGTTCAATTAAATCAGTGCCTCTAGTTCTATATTGGATATAAAACAGTTCATATCTTAACGATGTTAAGGTACGGGGAGTTGTCCGGCTTATGCTTAAAACCAGACTCTGGATAACTCATAGGCACGTTTCTGTAATGACAGTTTGTGGGTTGACCCAGGCTATGACGAGGGTTGATTTTCTACCATCTGGCAGATCAATAGAAATATTGTTCTCGACTCGCCACAGTTTTATTAAAAATGGTTTTTTTTCAAAAACAGTAGTGGGAGTATGGTAGAACTGGAAGTGATTCCAGAACCGCAAACGATTACTGAAGTTTTGATAAGGAACCTAAAGATTCAATCTGATTTGACATTCCATTGGCCACTCCGCAGATAAGGTGGGTAACTTCAGGCACCCGAGAGGTACTCCGGTAGCCTCAAGGACGGTGACAGGGAAGTTCTTGTTTACCCACATTTGCCATTGTTGTTGTTCCAGACTGCGAGACCCGGCAGGAGGATGAGTATAGCGTCGTTCTAAACTTGCTTTAGAAATGCACGTCTATATGACTCTTCCAGAGGGTTGTCGTAGTCAGTGGGAGCAGCGGAAGCATTGGTGGACATCAGGCTTATGTCTATTTATAGACTAAAGCAGATATAGCGGAGATAGATCATCTATTTCTGATGTGACAGTCATGGGTTTGACGTCATCAGAATAGGGGATGGATCTGTTGAGAAGGTAGTAGGGTGTGATATCCAGGTTTTGGATGACATACACATAGTAGGAAGTGATATTCCTATACTACGATCGGTTATACTTTGGTTGTCACACAGTGTTTTCTCCACATAGGACTTGGATATTATATCAGACATTCTGGTTACTAGATCTATGGTTTTAGATCTAGATTTGGGTGGTTTCCCAATCAGGGTACTTAGACAGCATTCTAAGAGTATTTAGAATGGACGACTCCTGGCACGGTAGTACACCTGCAGGTGATGGAGTCACCCTCTCTAAAGGTGTCTTATAGACTAAAGTAGAGAGGGATGTGCATGATTGGCAGATCACTTGCTTAGGCAATTGAGTCAATCATGAGATGTCAAGTACCACACCAGATGTTGTTCTTGCACTAGATGCAATAAGTTGATATTGATCCAATCGTGGAGGAACAGTCGGAAGCAGTTTTAGAACATAAGTGGATGTTCTAAGGATATGATAACGGCTGCCTTCTTTGGGAGACAGTTATCATTCCAGGCTTCCAGGGTGACATGGACGACAAGGAGGTTGTCAGAGTTATAGTTTTCCTTCTGACGAGGGGCAGTATTTTGGACAGGTGGTCCAAGGCAATACTGAGGGTGGCATGGCGCAGGATACTGATTAAGTTCAGTTTACGATACAGTCTAAGAAGTTTGGATTTGGAGTTCATTTATGAGCTAGGTCCCATCAGACATCCAGACATTCTAAGACAGGTATTTCTCATTTCGGGAGATGGCTTTCTCCGCGAACTTGAGACATAGAGAGACATAGAAAGAAACTTCTAGGCGGATCCACTCACTGAGGCTATTCCTCGAACGCAATAGTTTCACAAACGGGATTTGTGAGACTGACTAGTAGAGGAGTTGGGTGTTCGGTATCACACGGGCTGTGAGTATGCGACATCGCAATAATTAGCCTTGAGTGCAAGTGGGAGATTGTTGGAGATAGTGCCCTCAGAGTCAATTATTAGATCACAGTCACGTGATTGCAATGATTGAGGGAGGACCTATCCCGGTATGACAGTCTTACTCGAGATGATAGTACGCTATCTGGTTTACCTTTATCATCGTGTATTGCTTTAGGTGACATGACAGGTCGCTATTGCACGTTGATAGAGCCCCTAGGATTCTTGCTTGACTGCCGGCAGTATGAGGGCGATCATATACGTGGGAGCTGGTAGTCTATAAGAACATCCTTAAAAGGTCCCTAGTCGTGGGAGTTTCGAGATAGGGCATCGATACTCCAGAGTAGACTAGTGTATACAGTCGAGACCCCGACGAGGGGCGGTGGCCGGTCTCACAAGCCACTGGTGTCAGTTGGATCACCTAAGATGTATACAGGTGCTCATTGGGTTATGAGTACACCGGACAGGACTCGCCGGGAACATGCTAGTTGGTCTTATACCTGACGTCAGATAGCAGTTCCCTGGTGACATGTGTACAGGTTAGTTCATCGACCTGGGGATCGTCATTTGTCTCGTGTGAGTTCCCACTGTACTTTGATTACTACCCTACCACGGCTCAAAGGAGTCCTGCAAACAGGTTTTAGTTGGGTACAGTCCCGAGCCACATGGAGGCAGTGAGCGGATCTTCAGGGGTTCGTCTCTCCCGGTATTGGGGGTGAGGTCGCGCTGTGTCTAGGAGAGCCATTACACGAAGACCTTGGTCAAGGCAGGAGATTTACTGGTAGATATTCTAGTAGTATCTCAGGGTGTTCTGGGCTACACTCCGACACGACTTGTACCGCTTTTGGGGGTCTGACTTTTACCAACCCCCTAGGCCCGACATGCGATGCTCATAGACGAATGGACCGGACTGTACGGATATTGTCACTGACAGGCTCAGTAGGGTGCCAGGATGAGTTCGCTCATCGACGTCCCTTTTAGTCAATAGCTGAAGGCCCGTCACGTATTGGCTTATACCTCTGACGTGCTAGTGGTTAAATCCATAACCATAGTATTGACGAGTCTTTAGAGTCCACCACACTTCCAGTTACTCAAGCTTTCGGGCGAAACGCTGTAGAGGCCGTATGGAGATATGGCAGGGTCCGATCAGATACGTGCGGTATTGCACGGATCAGGATCGGACGGTTTGTACTAGTGGCCGTATGGTTATATGGCAAGGTTCGATCAGATACGTGCGGTATTGCACGAATCAGGATCGGATGGATATTACTAGCCGACTTTGGTTTAAGCCGGATCCTAGTTTAGTACAGTGTAGATTTTGTCTCATTGCATTTGTATCCGGTCGGAATACAGATGCGGGTGTGTATGCACAGTATCGGGGTTTTCCTGTAATTTATTACGGGACCAGTTTTCTGGAGTTGCCAGTTTGCATTCCGTTCCGGCCGGTTTTCCTTTGTTCTTTCCCGGCCGGACTTTTCCGATGGAGGGGGTTATTTGCAAGTTTGCAAATAACACTTTGTGGAGGATTTATTTGCATAAGGATTGATATGATAAGCATCTTTGCTTTTCATGCATTTATTGTGATAAGAATGGATTTGATTTGGATTTGAGTTTAGTGATCATTATGTTTGGATGTGGTCACCTTCCTCCTTTTACTACCATCACCTCCCTTCTTGCTTCATTATCTTTCCTCCACCATTTTCTAAGTGAGAAGGTTTTTCATTAGAAAAGTGAAAAGAAGAAAAGAGAAGGAGAGAGCTTCATCTTTGAGAGTGTTTTTCATTCTTGATCTCTTTTCATGCTAAGAAAAATGCAAGCACCATTTTTCTTATCTTGTTTCCTCCATCATCTACAAATGGCAACAAACCCCAAAGTGAGACATGCACTCAACACTACACTTCCTACAGCAAATCTTGGACGCGTCGATTCGCCAGCTTCGCGCCCGAGTTGCCTCGGTATTGAGGTGGGAGCCCGTAAAAGATACAGGCGATGTGGTGCCCTTCCGGCGAGGAGGCGACGACCGGAGATCCCGCGAGGAGATCGGAGTGGAGATGAAGACCGGAGGACTCGGATCAGTCGGTATATCTCTAACCCATTTTCTAGTTAGCTTAGACTTGTTAATGGTTACGATCCGGATGTCTAGTGCGCGGTGGTGCCGGTTTGCTAAGTCCGCAAAATTAATGTTTATCACCGTTTCCGCATTTGGCCGTCGGATTGACGGCCGGGGCGCCGCCGTGCACTTACAGTACGTACAGCTAGTGCCGCTGACGTGCTTGTGGTTAAAACCTTTGCCAGCGTATTGACGAGTCTTTAGAGTCACACACAGAGGGTTTTCACGGTTCAGGCGATATGGTGTAGATGACATATGTTGGTACATACAAGTGTCCGATTAAATATGTATACAGGCTGCACAGACTTTAACCGGACGGTTGATAATACTAGCGGCTTAGGATTAAGCCGGATTATTAAATCAGGTTTTAATTTAATAATTTATATATATATATATATATATGTATTTATATATATGTATTCTAGTATTATTGTTTACTATTCATTTTCTCTCTTGGCTATTCGTATTTTTGTACGAATACGCGTATATGTATTTCGATACGAGTACCGAGAAGTATTCCGTATTTATACGGAATAGCTTCTAGAAGATGGCCACCTCATTATTGATTTTCTTTTTAGAAAATCAATTATGGAAATGAGGTGGAGGGGTGAGTTGGCATGCGCATGGATTTTGGCATGTAGAGAGGCATGGCTCTCATTTGTTTATTTGGAAAAAAGATGAGATATTTTTTGTTGGATGAGAGAGAGAGTGAGGGGGCAACCACTTGCTTTGATATGGCTTGCTCATTTCATTTCTTCACTTGCTTGCTTCATCACTCTCTCATTTTCATTCACCTGGAGTTTTAGCCATTTCATTAGTTGCTCATGCCACATGTTTCCTCACCTCCTCTTCATCTTCTTGAGTTGCTCTTGGAGCATTGTGATGAAAGAAAAATTATAGTAACACATCCCTACACCTCCACTCTCCATTGCTAGCAACCTTGGAGCGTCGGTTGCCTCGCTTGGCGAGGCTGGAGCTTGCGCCGTTTCCCTCAGGTGGATCATCGTAGATGGAGGAAGACCGGCAACCAAACTCGATCCAGACGACCTCTAGGAGCTTGGGATGATGGTTCAAGACCGAAGGACACGGATCAACTCGGTATAACCATCTAACTCTGAGTATTAAATATTGCTAGTATAGGGTTTAGGGTAGATCCGGGCATCAGATCATGGTAGCGCCAGTTTAGAAAAAAAAATTCCGCATTTGGCCACGGTTTGATGGCCGGGGCGCTGCCGTAACCCAACACCTACGTCACCAGAAGAATATCATTGTCAGTCATCATCCGTGACGAGCTCGCTCTGACCGCATCTCTAGAAGCAGCTCTCTCTGCTCTCGTAACCATGGTGACAGGAACCTCAAGCAAATATCGATGAAGATAGATCATAGGAACGAGTGGAATTGATAGGTCTGAAATGGAAATATGATCATAGGAAAATATAGAATCACGGATCTCAGGAAATGTACATCCTAAGGTCACTTAAGCGGAGCAGAGTGTCGTTAGTATGCCGCGGAACATACACACGGTATGTCACTCTATTTAAGTTACCTACTCCATCAACCAAGGTCAACCTATGAGACGAAAACGCGGGTCCTAAAAACTCCCCTTGGTCAAGTCTAAGTTCCGTAAGGTCGAGCCTAAACACGAACCGAGGTTAAACCTAACGCTCTGATACCAACTTTGTCATGACCCGGAATTGGTACGTGATCGGCACGAGAATTACGTGAAGTCTATTGGACCCCGCCGTAATTCAAGTAAGCCGAATCCTAGAAATCTAAAGCTTTTTGCGGAAAAATAGTGGAGGTGCAATTATGAAACATCACCATAATGGATTCAAGCCTTCCTTTTAAAGCATAAGTAATATCATATGAAAACGCAACAGTTTACATACTATCTTTGAAAATATTTTCGTCCTTGAAATTTGGGCAGAACCTCCCTTGTATATTTTGATCCAAAACCATATACATGCAATGAAATAGGCATCCCCAGGCAGGAGCTAGCTTTTCGCCGATTGGCGGAATCACAACCACGCAATAAATTCATATATATACGATGCCTTACGGCGAAGATCAATAACAGAAAGAAAGTAAAGCAGACCAAGACATCATCAGCTCAAATAAAAAACAAAACACCCATTTTGCTCTAAGTCTCGAGAATATACAAGTCTCTGTCTAGGTCTACCAAATATACATAGTCTGGTTTCTGATTGATGGAGTTGTTACTAGATACAACAGAAATAAGTAGGTACAAGGGTGGTCACGGTCCAATTGTGTATCCCACTTACCAAAGCAAAACACCTTGAAGAAGGCCGTGTGCCAACGAGCGGCTACTGATATGAGAGATCGAACCTGCAAGAAATGTAACAACCGAGTTCATTTATACCAATTCTAATTCCCGTATTTATATATATGTGTGGTATTTTGTTGAGTTATCATGTTTGGATGCGAATGGTAGTTTATAACTCGACAGTTCGATATCATTACTGATCAGTCTTACGGGCTAGGCCAGCCCCGAGGTGATGCTGTTGACATCACTCGTCATTACCTACTACCCTTTACTTCCTTGCGGCACATCTCGGTTGTTGGAGATAGTGCCCTCAGAGTCAATTATTAGATCACAGGCACGTGATTGCAATGATTGAGGGATGACCTATACCGGTAGGAAAATCTTACTCAAGATGATAGTATGCTATCTGGTTTATCTTTATCATCGTGTACTACTTTAGGTGACCTTACAGGTCACTATTGCACGTTGATAGAGCCCCTAGGATTCTTGCTTGACTGCCAGCAGTATGAGGGCGATCATATACGTGGGAGCTGGGGTCTATAAGCACATCCTTAAAAGGTCCCTAGTCGTGGGAGTTTCGAGACAGGGTATCGATACTCCAGAGTAGACTAGTGTATACAGTCGAGACCCCGACGAGGGGCGGTGGCCGGTCTCATAAGCCACTGGTGTCAATTGGTTCACCTAAGATGTATACGGGTGCTCGTTGGGTTATGAGTACACCGGACAGGACTCGCCGGGAACATGCTAGTTGGGATTATACCTGACGTCAGATAGCAGTTCCCTGGTGACATGTGTACAGGTTAGTTCATCGACCTGAGATCGTCATTTGTCTCGTGTGAGTTCCCACTGTGCTTTGATTACTACCCTACCACGGCTCAAAGGAGTCGTGCAAACAGGTTTTAGTTGGGTACAGTCCCGAGCCACATGGAGGCAGTGAGCGGATCGGCAGGGGGTTTCGTCTCTCCCGGTATTGGGGGTGAGGTCGCGTTGTGTCTAGGAGAGCCATTACACAGCCCTCGGCCGAGGCGGGAGATTTACTGGTAGGTATTCCAGAAGTATCTCAGGGTGTTCTGGGCTACACTCCGACACGACTTGTTCCGCTTATGGGGGTCTGACTTTTACCAACCCTCTAGGCTCGCCATGCGATACTCATAGACGAACGGACCGGACTGTATGGATATTGTCACTGACAGGCTTAGTAGGGTGTCAGGATGAGTTCGCTCATCGATGTCCCTTTTGGTCAATACTTGGTAGCCCGTTACGTACGGCTAATACCTCTGACGTGCTAGTGGTTAAATCCACAGCCAAAGTATTGACGAGTCTTTAGAGTCCCCCACAGACAGTTTCTCAAGTTTCGGGCGAAACGTTGTAGAGGCCGTATGATATATGGTAGGGTTCGATCTTATACGTGCGGTATCGCAAGGATCATGATCGGACGGATCATACTAGTGGGCTTTGGTTTAAGTCGGATCCTAGTATTAGATTTGTTGGATTACTTTAGTCTCATCGCATTCGCATTCAGTCGGAATGCGGGTGCAGGTATGTATATACAGGTGAGGGGTATCCTTGTGATCCGTCACGAGTTTACTTTAGATGTTGCCGGATTTTTTTTGTTAAGGCAAACATTTGGATTAATGTTTGCTTAAGGAAATAATGAGCTAGAAATCATCATGACAATGCATTAATATGACATAGACTTATATCATGAGTCATGGTCTCTTCTTTAGCAAATGTTTCACATTAATGAATTGTTTTATGTCATGAAATGAGATCGAGAGAGAGAGGGGTTGCCTAGTATAGGTAGGGAGCTCTCATATTATTCTACACTCTCTCACACTCATAATTCATAGCATCAAAAAGAAAAGAAAAGATGAGAAAGCCTTTTCTTCTTCTTCTTCTTCCTCTAGCTCATTGTCTTCCTCCAATGGCAACAACTTCAACCTCCATCCAAGCCATGGATGCAAAGAGACAAAGTGATCACAACATTCTCTACTACACCTTGGACGCGTCGGCTAGCACACTTCGTGCCTGAATTGCTTCGGATGAAGCAGGAGCCCGTAAAAAGAACCGATGATGTGGTGCCCTTTCCGACGAGGAGATGAAGACCGGAGATTCCGCGAGGAGATCGGACTGGAGGCAAAGACCGAAGGACACGGATCGCTCGGTATAGCTCTCTACCCTTCTCTTGATTGCTAGGTATAGGTTAATGGTTCGATCCGGGTTTTTAGGATGCAGCAGTGCCGGTTTTAAAGTCAAGAAAAATTTTCGTTTCCGCATTTTGGCCTCGGATAGACGGCCGGGGCGCTACCGTAGTCCTACATGGTATCAGAGCCACGCCTTTAACCTTTACTAGCTTGCTCTTAAGTGTTTAGAATATCGATCGAACGGATTTTCCGAAAACCCGATTTCTAAAGTGCAGTTTCTGTCGAATTTTTGCAGTGCTCAAAAAATTATTTGGTACATGTCAAAAAATCGTGCAGGGTTTTTTATGCATTCTGTGAAAATTTGGTGCGCTAACATTACTGTTCCGCCGCGGAACCGCGGTCAAACCCATGCTTTGGCCGCGGTTCCACCGCACTTTGGACTCCTCTCTGCACCAAATTTCTACAGTGCCTCTCTGACATGGAAATAGGGTTTTTGGTATATTCCTTTTCGGCCCAGATTTATTTTGAGTGCTACGGTTGTGCTTGGGGCCCACTTCGGTAAATTTGATCGATCGAAAATTTTAAACATGTTAGTTCACAGTATTTACATTATATCTGCGACCGTGAATGTCATTCGATCGGTAAATCCAGTCTATCTGCTATAGCCCTTTTAGACGGATTTGCAAATGTGACATTCACGTTGATGTTCTGTATTGTGCTGTGATGTTGCAGATTGGTCATGGGGGATAGCCTGGATGCAATGGTAGTACAGTTTGGTTTATTATGTACATTTGATATTGCTGGGCGAGCGTCCGACATGTAGACTGTCGTTACTGCATGTTTGTATATTATTCTTTTGGGGCACGACCGGGCTGAGGTCGATGTACCTATTGTATATTTTACTTTCTGTACTAGGATTACCCCGCGGAGGGGTGGACGGATAGCTGGGTTCTATAGGACAACGGGCCCGCATCTCATGGCTTTGAGACGGAGGGGGCTTCACTCTAGAATTGGCGGGGTATTCGCCGCACTCGTAGGGGGTACAGGTTGACCCAGGAGGGGTGCCCAAGTTGCCGGATTCCGTGAAGTGCTGGGTGGTCCATTCACGTTGCTGAAAGGGGCTGCCTCGCTTCAGGGTTTGGCGGGTAACTTGCCGCGCCCGTAGGGGTCTAGGTTTTCATTGCACAGGCTATCCACACGACCAGGGGAACGTCGGGTTTCAGCAACGGCTCTGTGAAACCCGGGGCTTCCAGATTATCTGTATTGTTCTGTGATGCTTATTACATTTCTGTGATGTTGCATTTTATCACGCCTTGAGCGAATATTATATATTGATATATATACTAGTAGATGTTTTGCATCAGCGCTAGTCCAGTCCCCGCTCTATCGTTAGTTAAGTAACCTAACGGGTGATGACGGGACCCAGTAGCGAATGCGGGTGGCATATACGTACATCGTATTTTCGTTCTTTATTGGTGTGATCAATTGATGGGACTGCGTTGATTCGGATCAATGCAAGCTAAACAAACCTATTCTGATGTTGTTGGAACAATTTTTCAAAAAGCTGCTATTGCAAGGACGTTCTCTTTTGTTTTGCGCAGTGGTATTCGTTTATGAATATCCAGCACCTCAGTCGACGAGGCATGGGCCGAGATCCCTTCACCGGGAGTGACCCCTTGGACAGAAGTTTGCGTCAGGGCAATAACCTCACTATAGCCGATTACATTTTGCTTTGCATCGTGGTATTCAGTTGGAATATCCTGCACCTCATTCTACGGGGAAAGAGCCGAGATCCCTTCACCGGGAGTGACCTCTTTAGCAAAAGTTTTCGTCACTATATTTTTTATAAAAAGGCTATGCAGTTCCTTCAACCAAATCAAGTTCATTACGTTAAAGGTTTTTCGCCAAAAACCTGCCCTAGCCCTCCATCATTTCTTACGGGTATTGTTTAGTATTCGTGCTGCGTTTGTTGACTCCGTCAAGGCGTAGTGTACGGTAGCTAAGTGGTACTTGTTTGTTGCATAAATGGGATTGGTTTGGACAGTCGTGCGGCCTTGTTGACTCCGTCAAGGGCACATACGGGTGGGTTTAATGCAATCCAGATAATGAGGGGTTGAACTTGACTAGGACTCTTTGATTTGTTGACTCCGTCAAGGTCACTTGGGTCCTAGGGGTAAAAACACACATCGGGAGTTTCTAAAGAAACTGAAACTTGCCAGGCATGCGCATACCTTCTGCAGTGTGATAATGTGAGTGGATTCCGTCATGTTATCATGCGATGATAGTTGGATCCTGATTCCCACTGATGAGTTGGTTTACTCCTCAGGTGATCCCGACTAATTCTTCTTTAAGGTTTGGAGGAGAATTTGAGGTTACAGTGGGAGGTTTCCTGATTAGATAAATTGGTAACCATTCTGATCTAGGTTAGAGTGCACGCTGAGTGTTTCTTTTCTCTCCCTCTTTAGCAGCGACCATGTCCCGACCCTAGACTATGACTCGGTGACCAAGTTAACCGAACCTTCTTAAAACACCGGCTTTTGGATTGTCAGAGTTGCATACCTCATTGCAACTCCTACTTTTACCCTTTTCTCCAGGACATCCCGTATTACTACGAACATCCACTTCCATTGGATAAAACCATCGTATGGTTATATACGAACTCGAAAGAATTTATTCGAGGATGGTTTCCGGTTCTGGAGAAAAAAAGTAGGACTATTCAGTTTTCTTTTCCTTTTACCTTCTCTCAGGTTGCGAGTGCTCCTTGGATTAGGACAGTACACCTATTACGCAAATTGGATAGTCTTCTTCCAAACCATAGGCAGGTGCCGAACGCTGGGGAATGATGAAAACCAATTAGCATAACGATGGTGTACAGAAGGTACTAAGTTAAGACAAATCAAGGGATTGGTAAGAGGGCAAAGTAAACTGCGACTGCTATTCACGACCAAACCAAGTATTTCATTACCACTCCCACTTCACCTTTGTATTTCTCCAGGACACTCCGTATCACTACGAAGATCCACAGTTTATTGGATACTCCATCGTATGGTTATATACGAACTCGAAAGGAACTTGTTCCAGTTCGGGGATGGATTCTGGTTCAGGAGAAATAGGAATAAGCTTTATTCAGTTGTCTTTTATCTTTACCTTCTCTCGGGTTGCGAGTGCTCCTAGGATTGGGACAATACACCCATTATGCTTATTGGATAGTCTTCTTCCAAACCATAGGCTGGTGCCGAACGGTAGGGAAGGAAGAAAACCATTTGGACTAAAGGGGTGTACAGAAGGTAACGACCAAAGACATATAAAGGGATTTGGAGAGATGGCAAAGAAATATACGGTTACAGTTGTGAATCTGTATAATGGAAGAGGCATTACTAGGAATACCCGGATACCCCTACGAAACATTTCAATGTTTCAGTTTCACTGTGTACTGTTAAAAGAAAACTGATTTCCCAATTAGACACTTGCTCCAGGGTATGTATTTACCAGGTATGATTCTCACATCTGTATGGTTTTATAGATGATGAGTGGGAGTAAGTTATTGGGAATTAAGTGATCATCCTTATTATATCGGAATTCGTTGTAATTGATGATATTTGAGGAAATCGCCTGGGTTGTTTGCCGGACGACAAATATTTGGTTTTGAATATCCGTTGTTATGCACCATTTTCAAATTGATATATCTGTACGTCTATTTTTATAGAGTGAGATATAACTTTTTGAAATTATGTCCCTGACATTTACCTATATCAGTGGATGGTTAGGTAAGGAGCATTAAACAGCGGTGTAATTCTTCTTAACCATAAGTACAGTTTTCAACCTACGACACAGCGATTGAGTTATTAACTCAGAGGACTTATACAGAGTATTTTATGTTGTCCAGTGTCCATTAAGACAGAAGGGTTGGTCCTCGTACTATATTCTGTTTACCTGTGACTTCTCTGGTTCTTAGACATGTGTTTCATAGAAACACAGGGTTCAAGTTTTGAGAAGTTATAGGTATGTGGATAAAGTAGAGAACCAGGTGTCGCAAGTATCGGGATTCTTCAAGGTGATCAAAGATGTAGATACTTGTGTATGGTACTCAGTTGATAGTAATGATTAAGAGAACTTTCTTCTCTTTCAGGTTACACATAATTGGAAGTACTCCTAAGTTGAGTAATGCTGATCGGCCTCTCTCCATTTAGTTGACATGCACTGGAGACAGCTGCATGATTTGAATCTGGTTCAATTAAATCAGTGCCTCTGTTTCTGTATTGGATATAGCACAGTTCGTATCTTAACGATGTTAAGGTACGGGGAGTTGTCCGGCTGATGCTTAAAACCATACTCTGGATAACTCTAGGCACGTTTCTGTAATAGCTGTTTGTAGGCTGACCCAGGATATGACGAGGGTTGATTTTCTACCATCTGGAAGATCAATAGTGATATTGTTCTTGACTCGCCACAGTTTTAATAAAAATGGATTTTTTTCATAAAACAGTAGTGGGAGTATGGTAGAACTGGAAGTGATTCTAGAACCGCAAACGATTACTGAAGATTTGATAAGAACCTAAAGATTCAATCTAGTTTGACATTCCATTGGCCACTCCGCAGATATGGTGGGTAACCTCAGGCGCTCGAGTGGTACTTCGGTATGCTCAAGGACGGTGGCAGGGAGGTTCTTGTTTACCCAGACTTGCCATTGTTGTTGTTCCATACTGTGAGACCCGGCAGGAGGATGAGTATAGCGTCGTTCTGAACTAGTTTTAGAAGTGCACGTCTATATGACTCTGCCAGAACTCTGCCAGAGGGTTTTCGTAGTTAGTGGGAGCAGCGGAAGCATAGTGGACAAGTGTCTTATGTCTATTTATAGACTTAAGCAGATATAGCGGAGATAGATCATCTATTTCTGATGTGACAGTCATAGGTTTGACTTCATCAGAATAGGGGATGGATCTGTGAAGAAGGTAGTAGGGTGTGATGTCCTGGTATTTGGATGACATACACAGAGTAGGAAGTGAAATTCCTATACTACAATCGGTTATACTTTGGTTGTCACACAGTCGTTTCTCCACAAAGGATATGGACATTATATTAGATATTCTGGTTACTAGATCTATGGTTTTAGGTCTAGATTTGGGTAGTTTCCCAATCTGGGTACTTTGACAGCATTCTAATGGTATTTTAGAATGATCGACTCCTGGCACGGTAGTGTACCTGTCGGTGATGGAGTCACCCTCTCTAAAGGTGTCTTACAGACTAAAGGGGAGAGGGATGTGCATGATTGGCAGATCACTTGCTTAGGTATTGAGTCAATCATGAGATGTCAAGTACCACACCTGATATTGTTTTTGCATTAGATGCAATAATTTGATATTTATCCAATCCTGGAGAAACAATCAGAAGCAGTTTTAGAACATTCGTAGATGTTCTATGGATATGATAACGACAGCCTCATTCGGGAGACGATTATCATTCAAGGCTTCCAAGGTGACATGGATGACAGAGTGGCTGTCAGAGTTATAGTTTTCCCTCTGACGAGGGGCAGTATTTTGGACAGGTGGTTCAAGCGGATACTGAGGGAGGCATGGCGCGGGATACTGATTAAGTTCAGTTGATGATACAGTCTAAGAAGTTTGGATTTGGAGTTCATTTATGAACCAGGTCCCATCAGATATCCAAACATATTCTAAGAAAGGTATTGCTCATTTCGGGAGATGGGTTTCTCCGCGAACTTGAGATAAAGAGAGACATAGAAAGAAACATCAAAGCGGATCCACTCAATGAGGCTATTCCTCGAACGCAATAGTTTCGCAAACGAGCTTTGTGAGACTGACTAGTAGAGGAGTTGGGTGTTCGGTATCACACGGGCTGTGAGTATACGATATCGCAATAATTAGCCTTGAGTGCAAGTGGGAGATTGTTGGAGATAGTGCCCTCAGAGTCAATTATTGGATCACAGGCACGTGATTGCAATGATTGAGGGACGACCTATACCGGTAGGACAGTCTTACTCAAGATGATAGTATGCTATCTGGTTTATCTTTATCATCGTGTACTGCTTTAGGTGACCTTACAGGTCACTATTGCACGTTGATAAGCCCCTAGGATTCTTGCTTGACTGCCAGCAGTATGAAGGCGATCATATACATGGGAGCTGGGGTCTATAAGCACATCCTTAAAAGGTCCCTAGTCGTGGGAGTTTCGAGATAGGGCATCGATACTCCAGAGTAGACTAGTGTATACAGTCGACACCCCGACGAGGGGCGGTGGCCGGTCTCACAAGCCACTGGTGTCAGTTGGTTCACCTAAGATGTATACAGGTGCTCGTTGGGTTATGAGTATACCGGACAGGACTCGCCGGGAACATGCTAGTTGGGATTTTACCAGACGTCAGATAGCAGTTCCCTGGTGACATGTGTACAGGTTAATTCATCGACCTGAGATCTTCATTTGTCTCGTGTGAGTTCCCACTGTGCTTTGATTACTACCCTACCACGGCTCAAAGGAGTCGTGCAAATAGGTTTTTGTTGGGTACAGTCCCGAGCCACATGGAGGCATTGAGCGGATCGGCAGGGGTTTCATCTCTCCCGGTATTGGGGGTGAGGTCGCGCTGTGTCTAGGAGAGCCATTACACAAAGCCCTCGGCCGAGGCTGAAGATTTACTGGTAGGTATTCCAGTAGTATCTCAGGGTGTTCTGGGCTACACTCCGACATGACTTGTACCGCTTATGGGGGTCTGACTTTTACCAACCCCCTAGGCCCGCCATGCCATACTCATAAACGAACGGACCGGACTGTACGGATATTGTCACTGACAGGCTCAGTAGGGTGTCAGGATGAGTTCGCTCATCGACGTCCCTTTTGGTCAATACTTGGTAGCCCGTTACGTACGGCTAATACCTCTGACGTGCTATTGGTTAAATCAACAGCCAAAGTATTGACGAGTCTTTAGAGTCCCCCACAGACAGTTTCTCAAGTTTTGGGCGAAACGTTGTAGAGGCCGTATGATATATGGCAGGGTTCGATCTTATACATGCGGTATCGCACGGATCATGATCGGACGGATATACTAGTGGGCTTTGGTTTAAGCCGGATCCTAGTATTAGATTTGTTGGATTACATTAGTCTCATCGCATTTGCATTCAGTCGGAATGCGGGTGCAGGTATGTATATACAGGTGAGGGGTATCCTTGTGATCCGTCACGAGTTTACTTTAGATGTTGCCGGATTTTTTTTGTTATGGAAAACATTTGGATTAATGTTTGCTTAAGGAAATAATGAGCTAGAAATCATCATGACAATGCATTAATGTGACATAGACTTATATCATGAGTCATGGTCTCTTTTTAGCAAATGTGTCACATTAATGAATTGTTTTATGTCATGAAATGAGATGGAGAGAGAGAGGGGCTGCCTAGTATTGGTAGGGAGCTCTCATATTATTCTACACTCTCTCACTCTCATGATTCATAACATCAAAAAGAAAAGAAAAGATGAGAAAGCCTTCTCTTCTTCTTCTTCTTCTTCCTCTAGCTCATTGTCTTCCTCCAATGGCAACAACTTCAACCTCCATCCAAGCCATGGATGCAAAGAGACAAAGTGATCACAACATTCTCTACTACACCTTGGACGCGTCGGCTAGCACACTTCGCGTCCGAGTTGCTTCGGATGAAGCGGGAGACCGTAAAAAGAACCAATGATGTGGTGCCCTTTCCGACGAGGAGATGAAGACCGGAGATTCCGCGAGGAGATCGGACTTGAGGCAAAGACCGAAGGACACGGATCGCTCGGTATAGCCCTCTACCCTTCTCTTGATTGCTAGGTATAGGTTAATGGTTCGATCCGAGTTTTTAGGATGCGGTAGTGCCGGTTATAAAGTCAAGAAAAAATTTCGTTTCCGCATTTTGGCCTCGGATAGACGGCCGGGGCGCTACCGTAGTCCTACATCGGTTTCAGCCCGAGAGTAATAGGCCGTGATCCCGGGCACACACGGGATACGATTGAGTTACATCGATGATTCATTAAATTAATTTCAAAGACTTGAGAGTAGTTAACCCAATAAACCAGTTTAGATTACTTACTACACATTACCCTCACTGTCCTCATTTATATTACTGTTATACCTGTTTTACTGTTCATACACATACATGTATGTCTTGCTACCCCTGTTTATTGTATTGCTTGATATTATGACGCACTGACGTCAGGGTTTTGCAAGGACCAGATCCTCTACCTTTGTTGCAGACTGATCATGAGTACTGCCGTTGTTAGACCGAGCGGTGAGGACCCTGTTGGTATCCAGATTTACTATTCCAGGTGTTTTATTTATTGGATCATTTGCTTCCGCATATTATATTATTTCTTGACTCATTTACTCTGGCTTATGAACATGTACTAGATAAATAGTTTACTTTCCTGTTCTTGATATCTCTACAGCCGTAATGGGACTGTGGAAGGATTTTTCCTATCCACGGGTAGCATGGTTAGCTATGTCACGTGCCTATCTTAGCGTACTCTGGGAAATGGGGCATGACATGGTTCTTTTGGTATCAGAGCCATAGGATATAGGTTAATCGGGTTTGATTCTTTTGTAGTTGGGTATTGGACCCAATACACGAATCAGAATACTCGTGATTAGGAACATGTCCTGCCACATTGCTATCATGATTCTGAATCATATCTTTCTTTTATCCTTCGCCTTGACGATATGTAAACCACTTTGCATCTCGACTTGAAACCTTTTTGGTTCTCTATTGTTTCTCCCTGTTTCTTGATTCTGATACTAGGATTTGGGCGACTTGAGTGGAGTTATGTAATTGTACCCATGAACTGCAGCATGGTTACAATGCGGTACTCTATTTAAGTAACTTGGAGTCCTGGTTTTGATTCACTTCCTTATTCCATGGTCGTTATATTGCCTTGTTTCTCTTGCTTTCCAGTTCATATTTTATCGCAAGCTTGAATTCTGTTTACCGTGCTTATCTTCTTCAGTGTTTGGCTTCAGGTGAAATCGTTTCAGGTATCCTACTTGTTCATGTCTTCCCCACATTAGAATTATTCAATTCTGGTGCATCCCTTTGTTGTTTTGTCTTGGGAATGGATTCTCTTGACACTTTCCACGCTCACATTGAATGGAGGGCAAAGAAAGTGATTTTCCAGATTCCCGGACATCCGGAGTTTGTTTTGCTGGAGGTAACAGTTCTGTCGGGGTAGTCGAGTTTAGGGCTAGGCCGACGAGCAATGATCTTTCGTCAATGGAAGTTGATAAGGAGGAAGCGCCAGCTGTAGTTCAAGAGTTCATGGACGTGTTCGACGACATCTCAGGTTTACCGCAAAACGAGATGGGGAGTACGCGATTGTAGGGTTCCTAGGCACTCTTGTGAAGGTTCTTAAGGCATCAAACATGCCCGGATTAAATTTTAGACGTGCCGAATCAACCCAAAGCCGGGATCTTTGCTAGATTATTAGGGTTTATCATGCAAGATGATAACTTTTATCTAAGTGTGAGGGATTACAACCTTTGTAGTCCGCTCCTTCACTTCACAAGCTCCGAGTAGAAGTCCCTTTGCCGCGATCCACGATCTCCCGGACTCATGAGAGGCTCCACGACTCGAACGATCCATTCTAGCTTGTCGTATTCCAAATCTCCGATCATCTACGTCGAGGTTTCGAAGAACTCAAGCTATCCCACTCTAAAGAGAAGAACACCCTAATCCCAAGGGCTAGATGAGATGAGGATGAGAGAGTAGTGATTTTTCTTTCTTTCTATATCATTTTCTCATATTTTATCATCACTTAAGAAAATCAAGAGAGCTTCTTCAAGAAGAAGAAGAAGAAGATAATGGAAATCATAATATGAATTAATCCTTTTGTCATGAATAGAAAATAAAGTATATGATCGATATGCAAACCATGGTCAAGGATGAATGGATGAGAATGTGTAGAGAAACAACTAGGGTTAGGGTTTGGTTAAGTTAAAAATGTGTCATCCAAAATATCTTTACAAATGACAAAAGAAAATTGCTTCTAGAAAGAACTTGAAGCAACTAAACCCAATCAAACCCTAACCTCAATTAATCATCCTTAAACATGTTTAACAATTAATCATATCATGTCACAATAATATATATCACATATATATTATATATTTGAAACAAAAGAAAATAATACAATTAACATATATCGCATATATATCAATGTATCATCCACTGAGAAAATGAAATAATAAAGTAAGCCAATATTAGTTAATATAATAATATATCATATATATTATTATATATTAAATCATCGAATCAACACTTGATCCGACGATCCGGCTATATCGAATATAACCGACTAATATATCATGTACCGATTCATCGAATCAACGCTTGATCCGATGACCCGGTTCATATCCATATATCGCGAGAATCTAATACGGCATCCCATATCGCATTATTCTCGCTCCTGCGCATATCACATATGTGCCACTACTCTGTTTCGCCTGAGCCAAGAAACCTCTGTGTAGGACTCTAAAGAATCGTCAATACGCCGGTAGCAGGTGATGATCATATCAAACACCCACAAGCTGCAAGCGGTCAGCTAAACGTAACAGCCACCCAGGTATTGAGCGATCAGAAGATCAACAAGCTAGCCTGTGCGTTCTCCTGTGAATCCAACCAGTAACACTCCCGTACAGTCCGGTCTGTTCGTCTGATATGTCGCATATCAAGTCTAGGGGTGGTATACGTCAGACCCCAGTAACCGATAATTCGTGTCGATGTATGGCTCATAACAGGTCGAGAAACTACTAGTAACACTTACCAGTAAATCTCTATATCAGCCCTGGCCAGGGACTTCCAGTTATAGCCAATCGAACACAGCACAACATCAACTCCCTATACCGGGAGAGACGAATCCCCTCCTATCGCTCATTGCCTCCATGTGATTCGGGACTGTACCCAAAAGCCACCGTTTTGCACGCCCTCTTAGACGTGGTAAGGTGGAAATCAAAGCACAGTGGGAATCACACAAGACTCTATGACGATCTCGGGTCTTCAGACTACCCTGTACCTGTGTCACCGGAGAACTGCCATCTGACGTGTGGTATATCACCATCTGGGAGTTCTCGGCGAGTCCGTCCAGTGTACCCAGTCTCCACTGAGCACCCGTACACCATCTCTGATGTCAAACACCGATGGATATGGGATCATCTATCGCCCATCTATGGGTCAAGATGCGTATACGCTAGTCTACTCTGGTGTATCGATGCCCTGTCTCGATATACCCTCGACTAGGAACAGTTATAGGATGTACTCATCGACTACCGCGGCCCCACTAGTATGATCTCATCATAGTCCCAGTAGTCGAGTACAGATCCTAAGGGCTTTATCAACATGTGAGAGTAAAACAGTAAACCAATACAAGTCAACATGTTAAGATAAAGTGAAACCAAATAGCATACTATCATGACGAGCAAGAAAGTCATCTCTATATATAACCAAGCATCCATTATAATATACATCAAATGTACAACAATGGCCTCTAGGGCATATACATAACTAACAATCTCCCACTTGCACTAAGGCCAGCTGCTGTAGTATCTCATACCTAGCATCCCGAATAATCTCTCAAACTGTATCTGGGGAATAGCCTTCGTGAATGGATCCGCAGTGTTGTCCTTCGTATCTACTCTCCTGACCTCGATCTCCCGGCGATCAACTATCTCCCTGATCAGGTGATACCGCCTCAGAATTTGTCTGGACTTCTGATGGGACCTGGGTTCCTTGGCCAAAGCCACAGCTCCATTGTTATCGCAATACAGAGGTATTGGATGCTCAATGGATGGAACCACACCAAGTTCACTAATGAACTTCTTGATCTAGACAGCCTCTTTGGCAGCATCGTTGGCAGCGATGTATTCAGCCTCCATCGTTGAGTCTACAACGGTATCCTGTTTGGAACTCTTCCAACATACCGCCCCTCCATTGAGGGTGAAGACAAAACCCGAATGCGACTTAGAGTCGTCCTTATCACTTTGGAAGCTGGAATCGGTAAAGGACTCCACCTGGAGTTCTCCGTTACCATACACCAAGAACATCTCCTTAGTCCTTCGCAAGTACTTGAGAATGTTCTTCACTGCTGTCCAATGAATCTCTCCTGGATCTGCTTGATACCGACTCACTACACTTAGTGAGTATGCTACATCGGGTCTGGTACATAGCATCGCATACATGATAGAGCCTACTGCCGAAGCATAGGGTATCCCTTGCATGCGAGCTCTCTCCAAATCAGTCTTGGGAGACATCTCTTTGGAGAGAGTGAGTCCAGAGATCGTGGGTTGGTTCCCACGCTTGGATTCTTCCATACTAAACCTCTTTAGTATGGTGTCAATGTACCTGGATTGGGACAATCCCAGTATCCTTTTAGATCTATCTCTATAGATCATGATTCCCAATATGCAGGAGGCATCACCTAGATCTTTGATTGAGAATCTCTGTGATAAGAAGAGCTTGACTGATTGCAGCATAGGAATATCATTTCCTATCAAGAGTATGTCATCCACGTACAATACGAGGAAGACTACCTTACCCACTGCCACCTTCTTATAGATACAAGGTTCATCTATATTTTTGATGAAGTCAAACTCTTTGACTACAACATCAAAACAGATGTTCCAACTCCGCGATGCTTGCTTTAACCCATAAATGGATTTAAGCAGCTTGCACACCTTTCCGCTGCTCCCACTATCTACGAAGCCCTCTGGCTGAGTCATGTACACGCACTCTTCTAAATCACCGTTTAGAAAGGCGGTCTTAACATCCATTTGCCAGATTTCATAGTCATGGTATGCAGCAATGGCAAGTAAGATCCGGATGGACTTAAGCATAGCTACTGGAGAAAAGGTTTCGTCATAATCCACACCTGGACGTTGACGAAAACCCTTTGCTACAAGTCTAGCTTTGAAAGTCTCAACTTTTCCATCTACACCAAATTTCTTTTTAAAAATCCACTTGCTCCCAATGGGTTTTACCCCTTCAGGAGCATTTTTTGAAATCCACACTTTATTGGTGTACATGGATTCCATCTCAGATCGCATTGCATCCAGCCATTTCACAGAGTCACCACTCGTGATGGCCTGCTCGAAACTAGTCGGGTCATCATCATCCATGATGCAATCCTCGCTTCCACCATCAATGAGAAAACCGTAGTATCTCTCAGGTGGACGAGAAACCCTACTAGATCGTCGGAGAGGCTGGGGTTCGTCGGGTACTATTGAATCTTCTGGTTCCATCAAATCATCAGTTGCAGTTTGTGGTGCTGGAACCTCTTCCAGTTCTACCTCTCTGCCACTAATTTCTTTTGCAAGAAATTCCTTTTCTAAAAAGGTGGCATATTGAGAAATAAACACTTTTTGTTCCTCAGCGTGATAGAAAAATTATCCTTGAGAATTCTTAGGATATCCCACAAATTTGCAAAGAACTGATCGTGCTTCGAGTTTGTCTGGATTTTGTCTTTTGACATAGGCCGGACAACCCCATATCTTAACTCGTTTAAAATATGGTCTCTTCCCACTCCATATCTCATATAGTGTGGTAGGTACAGATTTAGACGGAACTAGATTCAATATGTATATGGCTGTCTCAAGCGCATACCCCCAGAAGGAAATAGGTAACTCAGCTTCGCTCATCATAGATCGCACCATATCTAATAGGGTCCGATTCCTTCGTTCCGATACACCGTTGTGCTGTGGTGTATAAGGAGGAGTAAGCTGAGAGAGAATCCTATTCTCTTTTAGATAATCTAAAAACTCACCGCTTAAGTATTCACCTCCTCGATCAGATCGAAGAATCTTAATACTTTTGCCCGTTTGGTTCTCTACTTCGTGCTTATATTCTCTGAATTTCTCAAAAGCTTCAGACTTGTGTTTCATCAGGAACACATGTCCGAATCTAGAGAGATCGTCAGTGAATGTAATGAAGTAGGAAGAACCGTTCCTAGCATGCGTAGACATGGGACCGCATACATCACTATGTACCAGTCCTAAGAGTTCGGTAACTCTTTCTCCGTGTCCACTAAACGGAGCTTTGGTCATTTTTCCTTTGAGACATGAATGGCAAGTATCATAAGATGATAATTCGAACGGATTCAAATAACCATCTCTATGTAACTTAGCCAGTCGTGTCGCATTGATATGACCAAGTCTACAATGCCACAAGAAGGATTCGTTCATATCTGAACTTTTCCTCTTGTGTGTGTTTTGTATATTTAGGACTGTATTCTGATTTAGAATGAATATGCCATTATGTAACGAGCCTGATGCAATCAACTTTTGATCTAGGAATATGTTCATAACATTATCCTGTACTACAAAATTATATCCCTCTTTACTCAATAAAGAAACTGATATAATGTTGCACATCATGTTCGGTATATAATAGCACTCATTTAGAATCAGTGTATTACGACTTGGTAATACAAGGTGATATTCGCCAACTGCTTTGGCTACAATACTTGCACCGTTCCCTACTTGAACGGAATGATCACCTTTTCCCAGTTCTCTACCTTTACGTAGCCCATGTAACTGTTTACATATGTGAGATCCTGATCCGGTATCTAATACCCAGGACGTAGGGTGAACTGAGAAACAGTTCTCAATAACTAACACACCTGAAGAAGATGCATCAACATGCATGTTCTTTTGGGCAGCGTGAGAATCTAGATATTCTCATGTTTCCTGTTCAGTCTTATAACTCTTATAAGAAAGAACGGGTCTGACGTTCCCTTGCTCAGTACAATAATCAGGTTCAGTCAATACATCCATATTATTATCTTGATTATGGCCTGAAATGGTCGCTACCTGGAGAGAGAGAAGAAAACACTTTAGC
This sequence comes from Agapanthus africanus, assembly GCA_030015575.1. NCBI lineage: Eukaryota > Viridiplantae > Streptophyta > Magnoliopsida > Asparagales > Amaryllidaceae > Agapanthus > Agapanthus africanus. The sequence goes on along the minus strand of JASDDO010000016.1, from coordinate 188,068,730 downwards.
GTATGCTCTTGCAAGATTAGATTGGTTATTATCTTATCTAATCAGGATGTCTCCCACTGTTTTTATCAAATCTACCTTAAAACCCTAAAAGGTAAGATTAGCCGGGATTAATTACACCCTACAATTTCGTCAATCTTTCAGCCAGATCAGTGTCGGTACTTTGAGGGAGGTTCCCCGTGCTTTCGCATGGACCTAATTAGTAAACCTCGTTTTCCCAGAGGCGTAACCTCGTTAACACTTTTCTAGACACCTACTTGAATGACTAATTGTCCTGTGTAAAACTCTCCCAAGAGTAACTCTTACTCGCAGTGGGTATCAGGATCCAACTATCTCATAGGAGGTATGCAATCTCATTGCAAATTTCAACACTTGAAATTCCCGATAATATTTTTGCCCCTAGCGATTTATGACCTTAACTAAGTCAACAAATCATAAATCGCAAGTCAAGTTCAACCCGTACATTTCCCGATTGAATTAAACCCACCAGCACGACCCTTAACTATGTCAACAAAGCCGTACAAATACCCTAATCCAATCACATCTCATGTTTTAACAGATAAACATTACTTAGCTACCGTACACTATGCCTTAACTAAGTCAACAAACATAGTACGAATACTAAATAATATCTATCTGAAATGACGGAGGGCTACGCAGGTTTTTCAGAAAAACCCTGAGCGTAATGAACTTGATATCATCGTAGAATCATGTAGTTTTTGAAAAGGAGTGTTTTTGAGGCTTTTCTTAGTTTCGCTAAAGGGGTCACTCCCGGTGAAGGGATCGTCGGCCCTTTCCTCATCGAATAAGGTGCAGGATATATCATATATACCGCTGTGCAAAGCAAAACACTAAAAGCAATCAAAAGACAAACCGCGTTTTGTAGCATCTGCCAGTTTCGCTAAAGGAGTCACTCCCGGTGAAGGGATCTCGGTCCTTTCCTCATCGAATAAGGTGCAGGATATATCGTATATATCACTGTGCAAAGTAAAACTGTAGCTACCCTTTTTTATTAAGTTTTGATTCTACAACAGCTTTAGGTTTGATTTCTTTTATTAATCTCATTAATAAAAATCCCATCAGCTTATGCTTCCTAAGCATCACAGAAGAAACGAAAGCAGTAATATTTATATATCAGCATATATATATAGTATAAGCATTCGTCTCAGGCAGTAATATGATCTCATCACAGAACATTGCAGCAGAAGAATATATATGAAATATTGGATATACTAGGACGTCCGTGTTTTCAATACGAGCCTGTATAAAACACGGATTCCACGGTCGCGACGAATAGCCAAACCCACATCCCAAGACCCCTACGAGAGCGGCAAGTAACTCTGCCAATTCTAGGGTTAGGAGACCCGGTCTCAACTCCTCGAGATGGCCTCCCACTGGACCCTAGAACCCGGTTACTTGTGCTCCCCATCTTGGGTCTACCTAATGCGGAAAAGTAAATAATATACACTGGTGACAGCAACCGCATCCTGGAAGTGCCCCAAATAAAAGAATATTACATTACAAATGAATTTTACATGAATGAAAATAAAAACCCTCATCTCACATAAAACCCCCGGCTATTCTGATCGCGACGATCCAATATAACATATCACAGCAACACATAATATCTCATATCATCAACGTAAGCAAGTATGCGTATCCCGATTGTCGTTGATGTATAGCAACGAAGCCGGCGATACACCACATACTACGCTTACGGTCACAGAAAAGAAAGTGTAAAACTACAATATTTGGAATCCACAATCACTTTAGACATCGTAAATCCGAAATATCACATACTTCGTATTTCATGCCTAACTCTATGAATTCCACATATTGTATCACATTCCAGATAAATATACAGTATTAAACTATTTGAACAGATAATCAAACACCCAAAATTTCCCGAAGTGCTCAACTCTTGAGCGGAGTTCAAATAATCCCAGAATATGTCACAGTACCGGTGATCCAGCCGTAGAAGGGTCAAGCCAACGCCTCACATGTGGCACGCCGTACTGCCCCAAACCCGAAGGTTCAAAAGGCAGTTCAAGACGGTCACATAATCGAGTTAAGGTTTGTTATCTTCTAGAGGGTCCACCGCTTAACTTATACAATTTTCCGAAAGATTTAAACCCAATAAAAATTCAACGCTTGAAAGTTTGCCGTGCCGGAATAAAGTGGGTTAATGATATCCGTTCAACCAGTTTAACAGTTTCTAAATATCCGGAAAGAAATACGAACTTAAATATTCCGATCGAGTCTACTATTACAAAACAAACCCCAGAATTTTAAACACCTGGAACAGAATAAAAATATCCAGAATGGTCAGCAAGTATCTACGGGAATTACCATCAAAGCCACGTGTCCTGATGTTACTGTTCCGCCGCGGAAGCGCCGCGCAAGCCATGCTTGCGCCGCTCTTCCGCCGCGGTTTGGTGGAATTAGAACCTCGGATTTTATGGTAATTCTTATAATTGCCTGCTGATTTTTTTACACATTTTTAATTCTGAAAAATCCCAAAATTTAAAAAATTTCCAGAGAGGGGTCCATTTTGTCCGTTTCGGGTTCGATCGGAGTTTTAACTTCGTAAACACATCGCCTAATGCTCTAGCTAGGCTCTGATACCACTGTAGGGTTCCTAGGCACTCTTGTGAAGGTTCTTAAGGCATCAAACATGCCCGGATTAAATTTTAGACGTGCCGAATCAACCCAAAGCCGGGATCTTTGCTAGATTATTAGGGTTTATCATGCAAGATGATAACTTTTATCTAAGTGTGAGGGATTACAACCTTTGTAGTCCGCTCCTTCACTTCACAAGCTCCGAGTAGAAGTCCCTTTGCCGCGATCCACGATCTCCCGGACTCATGAGAGGCTCCACGACTCGAACGATCCATTCTAGCTTGTCGTATTCCAAATCTTCGATGATCTACGTCGAGGTTTCGAAGAACTCAAGCTATCTCACTCTAAAGAGAAGAACACCCTAATCCCAAGGGCTAGATGAGATGAGGATGAGAGAGTAGTGATTTTGCTTTCTTTCTATATCATTTTCTCATATTTTATCATCACTTAAGAAAATCAAGAGAGCTTCTTCAAGAAGAAGAAGAAGAAGATAATGGAAATCATAATATGAATTAATCCTTTTGTCATGAATAGAAAATAAAGTATATGATTGATATGCAAACCATGGTCAAGGATGAATGGATGAGAATGTGTAGAGAAACAACTAGGGTTAGGGTTTGGTTAAGTTAAAAATGTGTCATCCAAAATATCTTTACAAATGACAAAAGAAAATTGCTTCTAGAAAGAACTTGAAGCAACTAAACCCAATCAAACCCTAACCTCAATTAATCATCCTTAAACATGTTTAACAATTAATCATATCATGTCACAATAATATATATCACATATATATTATATATTTGCAACAAAAGAAAATAATACAATTAACATATATCGCATATATATCAATGTATCATCCACTGAGAAAATGAAATAATAAAGTAAGCCAATATTAGTTAATATAATAATATTTCATATATATTATTATATATTAAATCATCGAATCAACACTTGATCCGACGATCCGGCTATATCGAATATAACCGACTAATATATCATGTACCGATTCATCGAATCAACACTTGATCCGATGACCCGGTTCATATCCATATATCGCGAGAATCTAATACGGTATCCCATATCGCATTATTCTCGCTGCTGCGCATATCACATATGTGCCACTACTCTGTTTCGCCTGAGCCAAGAAACCTCTGTGTAGGACTCTAAAGAATCGTCAATACGCCGGTAGCAGGTGATGATCATATCAAACACCCACAAGCTGCAAGCGGTCAGCTAAACGTAACAGCCACCCAGGTATTGAGCGATCAGAAGATCAACAAGCTAGCCTGTGCGTTCTCCTGTGAATCCAACCAGTAACACTCCCGTACAGTCCGGTCTGTTCGTCTGATATGTCGCATATCAAGTCTAGGGGTGGTATACGTCAGACCCCAGTAACCGATAAGTCGTGTCGATGTATGGCTCATAACAGGTCGAGAAACTACTAGTAACACTTACCAGTAAATCTCTATATCAGCCCTGGCCAGGGACTTCCAGTTATAGCCAATCGAACACAGCACAACATCAACTCCCTATACCGGGAGAGACGAATCCCCTCCTATCGCTCATTGCCTCCATGTGATTCGGGACTGTACCCAAAAGCCACCGTTTTGCACGCCCTCTTGGACGTGGTAAGGTGGAAATCAAAGCACAGTGGGAATCACACAAGACTATATGACGATCTCGGGTCTTCAGACTACCCTGTACCTGTGTCACCGGAGAACTGCCATCTGACGTGTGGTATATCACCATCTGGGAGTTCTCGGCGAGTCCGTCCAGTGTACCCAGTCTCCACTGAGCACCCGTACACCATCTCTGATGTCAAACACCGATGGATATGGGATCATCCATCGCCCATCATATGGGTCAAGATGCGTATACGCTAGTCTACTCTGGTGTATCGATGCCCTGTCTCGATATACCCTCGACTAGGAACAGTTATAGGATGTACTCATCGACTACCGCGGCCCCACTAGTATGATCTCATCATAGTCCCAGTAGTCGAGTACAGATCCTAAGGGCTTTATCAACATGTGAGAGTAAAACAGTAAACCAATACAAGTCAACATGTTAAGATAAAGTGAAACCAAATAGCATACTATCATGACGAGCAAGAAAGTCTTCTCTATATATAACCAAGCATCCATTATAATATACATCAAATGTACAACAATGGCCTCTAGGGCATATACATAACTAACAGCGATCGATCTTAATCCTGGTGCTGCGCCAATATCTAAGGCATACTATCCAATGGCACTAGTGGAGTTGGAAGAAGTCAAGAAGCAGGTTGCTGAATTACTTGAGAAGGGTTGGATTCGCAGTAGCAATTCACCTTGGGGAGCTCCAGTTCTTCTAGTAAAGAAGAAATATGGCACAAGGAGGATATGCATCGATTATCGAGAATTAAACCGGGTGACTATTAAGAACAATTACTCAATCCCTCGCATTGGCGAATTATTTGAGCAGCTTAATAGCGCGAGGGTATTCTCAAAGCTGGATTTGCGATCCGGATATCTTCAGGTCTGAGTTAAATCAGAAGATATTTGCAAGACGGCGTTGCGAACTCGGTATGGGCATTACGAGTATTTAGTGATGCCCTTCGGAGTAACGAATGCACCGGCGATATTTATGGACTTGATGAACCGAATCTTTTCACCGTTCTTGGACCAGTTTATTATGATGATTATTGATGATATTCTGGTCTACTCGAAGAGTTTTGAAGAGCATGCAGAACACATGAAGATCGCACTGCAGACGTTGAGGCAAGAAAAATTGTACGCAAAGATGAGCAAGTGCGAGTTTTGGCTAGATGTTTTTGGGGCATGTCGTGTCTGGAGATGGAATCGCCGTTGATCCTGAGAAGATTACAGCAGTTTGAGATTGGCCGATTCCGAAGAATGTTGCGGAGATAAGAAGCTTTCTTGGACTTGCCGGGTATTATAGAAGGTTCGTGGAGAATTGTGCTCGTTTGGCTGAGCTTTGACCAAGCTTTCGCGCAAGGAAGTACCATTTGTGTGGACGGATAAGTGTGCGTCAGCTTTTGAGGCGCTGAAGCAAAGATTGATAACCGCTCCTATTCTGACCGTGCCAAACAATTCCAGAGGATTAGTGATTCACAGCGACGCATCTGGAAAAGGGATTGGTATGTGTTTTGATGCAGCATGGGAAGGTTATAGCGTACGCATCGAGACAGTTGAAGACCCCTGAGAAGAATTACCCAACTCATGACTTGGAGTTAGCAACTGTGATTTTCACTTTGAAGATTTGGAGACACTACTTATTGGGCGAAAGGCGTCGAGGTATTCACCGATCACAAAAGCCTGAAGTATGTGTTCACGCAGAAGGAGCTTAATATGAGGCAGCGCAGATGGTTGGAGCTGATGGCTGACTACGATCTTGATCTTAATTACCATCCGGGGAAAGTTAATATTGTACTGGATGCGCTTAGTCGGTTGCCAGCAATTCACATTTTGACTACACAGAAGGAGCTTATTGAAGACTTTCGGAGATTCGATTTGGAAGTTGTGCTACCATATTTTTCAGGACAGTTGATGCGGCTGCAAGTACAGTCGTCGTTGATTGAGAATATTAAAGCAGCACAATTGCAGGATCCAAGATTGCAAAAGTTTCAAGAATAGGTTGGAGCTGGATTTCGAATGGACTTGTTAATTCATGAAGATGGTTCTTTGCGTTATGATAGCCGTTTGTGTGTGCCAAAAGGAGATATTCGCGATGAACTTTTGAAGAAGGCGCACAGTTCAGCATATTCCGTACATCCAGGAGGCACGAACATGTACCGAGATATGCGACAACATTTCTGGTGGGAATGCATGAAACGGGAGATTGCCGCTTTGTGGCAAAGTGCTTGGTGTGTCAGCAAGTTAAGGCTGAACATCAAAGGGTTGCTGGTTTATCGCAACCACTTCCGATTCCTCAATGGAAGTGGGAACATATAACCATGGATTTCATGACGGCCTTACCGCGGAGTCCAAAGGGCAACAATGCAGTTTGGGTGATTGTTGATCGATTGACCAAGGCAGCTCATTTCATACCATTTCGAGTTGGTCAATCAACAGAAGCTTTGGCAGAACGGTACATACAGGAGATTGTAAGATTGCATGAAGTACCGGTGAGCATCGTGTCCGACCGTGACACCGTTTCTTATCACACTTCTGGAGGAGCTTACAGGAAAGTTTAGGGACTCGATTGAAGTTTAGCACAGCTTATCATCCTCAGACAGATGGCCAGTCGGAGAGAACGATCCAAACTCTTGAAGACATGTTGAGAGCTTGCATGTTAGACTTCAAGGGTTCTTGGGAGGATCATCTATACTCGGTGGAGTTTTCTTACAATACCAGTTTCCAGGCGACTATTCAGATGGCTCCATTTGAAGCATTATATGGTCGCAAGTGTCGTTTACCTGTTTGTTGGGACGATGTTGGAGAACGAAAATTGTTAGGACCGGATTTGATCATGCAAACAGTTGAGAAAGTTAACACTATCCGGAATCATATGAAAGCAGCATAAGACCGAAAAATGAGTTGGGCAGATACATCGAGAAAACCTCTAAAGTTCGTTGTTGGTGATTTGGTATTCTTGGAGATATCATCGACTAGAGAAGTTATTCGTGTTGGGAGTCGAGGAAAGCTTAGTCCTCGATTCGTTGGACCTTTCGAGATTTTGGGGCGTGTTGGAGAAGTGGCGTGTCGATTGGCGTTACCGCAATCCTGGGCGAATGTTCATGATGTGTTTCATGTATCTCAATTCCGTAAATATGTTCGAGATGAAACACATGTGTTGGATCATTCGGAGCTGACTGTACGAGAAGATTTGACTTTTGAGGAGCGACCGATGTCGATTGTAGATCGAAGAGAAAAGGTTCTTAAGAACAAAGTTCTCACTCTTGTACTTGTTTCTTGGGGTAATCGCTCACATGGAGAGTCAACTTGGGAACGAGAAGATGAAATCCGACAGAAGTTTCCCTATCTATTCTTGTAGTTGTTGATTGTTTATCCTTTCTTGTTCTTGGAATTTCGAGGACGAAATTCTTTTTGTAGTTGGGTATAATGTAACAACCGAGTTCATTTATACCAATTCCAGTTCCCGTAATTATATATATATGTGGTATTTTATTGATTTATCATGTTTGGATGCGAATGGTAGTTTACTTTTACATTGCATTCGAACCGACCCGCTTGCTTGAACTGGTTGATTCATATTTATAGATTACCCTGGCTTGTTACATAGGCATGTGCATCTAGTATGAACTGCATATTAACTTTTATTTGTCATCACACTTTTTATCATGTAACATTTTAGATCACGTAAAATAAATTAAAATTGCATTTCACAGCCTGCTTGATACCCCTAACCCCGTGGTAGTATCCGCGCATCTTGTTCTCATCCCGTTCAGTGAAACGGACGTGTTTGGATGGCTACGCGCACGTACGTGCATCCGTTCTTAGGTTTATGCATTTTCGTTACCTGAGCCTTCGTTTTGAATTTTGAATGTTGCATATATTTTTTGTATTTTAAATCTGAAATTTTAGACCCGACACGGATGTGTTTTGAAGTAAGTTTGTAATTGCCAAAATCTCAAGACGGACTAATATTATATTCTAATATATATATATATATATATATATATGTTAGTTATGTATATGCCCTAGAGGCCATTGTTGTACATATGATGTATATTATGATGGATGCTTAGATATATACAGAGAGGACTTTCTTGCTCGTCATGATAGTATGCTATTTGGTTTCACTTTATCTTAACATGTTGACTTGTATTGGTTTACTGTTTTACTCTCACATGTTGATAAAGCCCTTAGGATCTGTACTCGACTACTGGGACTATGATGAGATCATACTAGTGGGGCCACGGTAGTCGATGAGTACATCCTATAACTGTTCCTAGTCGAGGGTATATCGAGACAGGGCATCGATACACCAGAGTAGACTAGCGTATACGCATCTTGACCCATATGATGGGCGATGGATGATCCCATATCCATCGGTGTTTGACATCATAGATGGTGTACGGGTGCTCAGTGGAGACTGGGTACACTGGACGGACTCGCCGAGAACTCCCAGATGGTGATGTACCACACGTCAGATGGCAGTTCTCCGGTGACACTGGTACAGGGTAGTCTGTAGACCCGAGATCGTCATGGAGTCTTGTGTGATTCCCACTGTGCTTTGATTTCCACCTTACCACGTCCAAGAGGGCGTGCAAAACGGTGGCTTTTGGGTACAGTCCCGAATCACATGGAGGAAATGAGCGATAGGAGGGGATTCGTCTCTCCCGGTATAGGGAGTTGATGTTGTGCTGTGTTCGATTGGCTATAACTAGAAGTCCCTGGCCAGGGCTGATATAGAGATTTACTGGTAAGTGTTACTAGTAGTTTCTCGACCCGTTATGAGCCACACATCGACACGACTTATCGGTTACTGGGGTCTGACGTATACCACCCCTAGACTTGATATGCGACATATCAGACGAACAGACCGGACTGTACGGGAGTGTTACTGATCGGATTCACAGGAGAACGCACGGGCTAGCTTGTTGATCTTCTGATCGCTCAATACCTGGGTGGCTGTTACGTTTAGCTGACCGCTTGCAGCTTGTGGGTGTTTGATATGATCATCACCTGCTACCGGCGTAATGACGATTCTTTAGAGTCCTACACAGAGGTTTCTTGGCTCAGGCGAAATGGAGTAGAGGCACATATGTGCAGGACCGAGAATAATGCGATATGGGATACCGTATTATATTCTCGCGATATTTTGATATGAACCGGGTCATCGGATCAAGTGTTGATTCGATGAATCGGTAAATAATATATTAGTCGGTAATATTCGATATAGCCGGATCGTCGAATCAAGTGTTGATTCGATGATTTAATGTATAATAATATATATGATATATTATTACATTATCTAATATTGGCTCGCTTTATTATTTCATTTTCTCATTGGATGATACATTGATATATATGCGATATATGTTAATTGTATTATTTTCTTTTGTTTTGTTGCAAATATATAATATATATGTGATATGTATTATTGTGACATGATATGATTAATTGTTAAACATGTTTAAGGATGATTAATTGAGGTTAGGGTTTGATTTGGGTTAGTTGCTTCATGCACCTTGCAGAAGCTATTTCTTTTGTCATGGTTAAGATATTTTGTGATGACACATTATTAACCCAACCAAACCCTAACTCTAGTTTATTCTCTACACATTCTTATTCACTCATCCTTGACCATGGTTTATAATCAATCATATACTCTTTCTTTCTATTCATCACAAAAGAAAATAATTCATTATCTTTTCCATTATCATCTTCTTCTCTCTTGAAGAAAGCTTACTAGATTTTCTTTATGTGATGAAATAATATGAGAAAATGATTTAAAAAGAAAGCAAAAATACTACTCTCTCATCCTCATCTCATCTAGCCCATGAGATTAGTGTGTTCATCTCTTTAGAGTGAGAAAGCTTGAGTCTTTGCAACTTCAAGGTAGATCATCGGAGATTTGGAATACTTCAAGCTAGCATGGATCGTTCGAGTCGTGGAGCCTCTCATGTGTCCGGGAGATCGTGGATCGCGGCAAAGGGACTTCTACTCGGAGCTTGTGAAGCGAAGGAGCGGACTACAAAGGTTGTAATCCCTCACACTTAGATAAAAGTTATCATCTTGCATGTTAAACCCTAATAATCTAGCAAAGATCCCGGCTTTGGGTTGTTCGTGTAAGTGCACGGCGGCGCCCCGGCCGTCAATCCGACGGCCAAACGCGGAAACGGTGGTAAACTTTAAAATTTGCGGACTTAGCAAACCGGCACCACCGCGCACTAAACCCCGGATCGTTACCATTAAACTAGTCTAGCTAACTAACAAGATAGGTTAGAGATATACCGACGATCCAAGTCCTCCGGTCTTCATCTCCGCTCCGATCTCCTCGCGGGGTCTCCGTCCATCTCCTCCTCGTCGGAAAGGGGCACCACGAAGCCGGGTACTTTTACGGGCTCCCACCTCGATACCGAGGCAACTCGCGCATGAAGCCGGCTACTCGACATGCTCAAGATATACTGTAGGGAATGTAATGTAGAATGTATGTCTCACATTGGGGTTGGTTGCCATTGAAGATGATGGAGGAACCAAGACTAGAAAAATGGTGCTTGCATTTTTCTAGCATGGAAAGAAGATCAAGAATGAAACTCTCATGGTGAAGCTCTCATCTTTTTCTTTCTCTCTTTTCTTTTCTTCTTCTCTTTTTCTTTTTCTTAACCATGAAAACCTTCTTCCATCAAGTGAGAAACAAAATGGTGGAGGAATATCAATATGAAGGGAGGTGAGTGTAGGAAAAGAAAAGAGGTGACCACATCCAAGAACATAATCATCACTAAATCTCAAAACAACCTCAAATCCATTTCAAATCTCATAAAGCAAAGATGCTAACCATTATGAAGGAAAAAGAAAAGATGCTATCATAATGCATGAAACCCCTCCACAAAAGTAATTCGCAAAACTGCAAATTACCCCCTCCATCAGAAAAGTCCGGCCGGGAAAGAGCAAAGGAAAACCGGCCGGAACGGAAAGCAAAATGGAAACTCTAGAAAACTGGTCCCGTAATTAATTACAGGAAAACCCCATACTATGCATACACACCCGCATTTGTATTCCGTCCGGATACAAATGCAATGAGACAAAATCTACACTGTACTATACTAGGATCGGCTTAAACCAAAGCCGGCTAGTAAAATCCGTTCGATCCTGATCCGTGCAATACCGCACGTATCTGATCGAACGCTGCCATATAACTATACGGCCACTAGTACAAACCGTCCGATCCTGATCCGTGTAATACCGCACGTATCTGATCGGACCCTGCCATATCTCCATACGGCCTTTACAGCGTTTCGCCCGAAACTTGAGTAACTGAAAGTGTGGTGGACTCTAAAGACTCGTCAATACTATGGCTGTGGATTTAACCACTAGCACGTCAGAGGTATAAGCCAATATGTGACGGGCCACCAGCTATTGACCAAAAGGGACGTCGATGAGGAAGCTCACCCCGACACCCAACTGAGCCTGTCAGTGACAATATCCGTACAGTCCGGTCCGTTCGTCTATGAGCATCGCATGGCGGGCCTAGGGGGTTGGTAAAAGTCAGACCCCCAAAAGCGGTACAAGTCGTGTCGGAGTGTAGCCCAGAATACCCTGAGATACTACTGGAATACCTACCAGTAAATCTCCTGCCTTGGCCAAGGTCTTTGTGTAATGGCTCTCCTAGACACAGCGCGACCTCACCCCCAATACCGGGAGAGACGAAACCCCCGAAGATCCGCTCACTGCCTCCATGTGGCTCGGGACTGTACCCAACTAAAACCTGTTTGCACGACTCCTTTGAGCCGTGGTAGGGTAGTAATCAAAGTACAGTGGGAACTCACACGAGACAAATGACGATCCCCAGGTCGATGAACTAACCTGTACACATGTCACCTGGGAACTGCTATCTGACGTCAGGTATAAGACCAACTAGCATGTTCCCGGCGAGTCCTGTCCGGTGTACTCATAACCCAATGAGCACCTGTATACATCTTAGGTGAACCAACTGACACCAATGGCTTGTGAGACCGGCCACCGCCCCTCATCGGGGTCTCGACTGTATACACTAGTCTACTCTGGAGTATCGATGCCCTGTCTTGAAACTCCTACGACTAGGGACCTTTTAAGGATGTGCTTATAGACTACCAGCTCCCACGTATATGATCGCCCTCATACTGCCGGTAGTCAAGCAAGAATCCTAGGGGCTCTATCAACGTGCAATAGTGATCTGTCAGGTCACCTAAAGCAGTACATGATGATAGAGGTAAACCAGATAGCATACTATCATCTCGAGTAAGACTGTCCTACCGAGATAGGTCCTCCCTCAATCATTGCAATCACGTGCCTGTGATCCAATAATTGACTCTGAGGGCACTATCTCCAACAATCTCCCACTTGCACTCAAGGCTAATTATTGCGATGTCGCATACTCACAGCCCGTGTGATACCGAACACCCAACTCCTCTACTAGTCAGTCTCACAAATCCCGTTTGTGAAACTATTGCGGTCGAGGAATAGCCTCAGTGAGTGGATCCGCCTAGAAGTTTCTTTCTATGTCTCTCTATATCTCAAGTTCGCGGAGAAAGCCATCTCCCGAAATGAGCAATACCTGCCTTAGAATGTCTGGATGTCTGATGGGACGTAGCTCATAAATGAACTCCAAATCCAAACTTCTTAGACTGTATCTTCAACTGAACTTAATCAGTATCCTGCGCCATGCCACCCTCAGTATTGCCTTGGACCATCCGTCCAAAATACTGCCCCTCGTCAGAGGGAAAAATTATAACTCTGACAACCTCCTTGTCGTCCAGGTCACCTTGGAAGCCTGGAATGATAACTGTTTCCCGAATGGGGCTTTCGTTATCATATCCCTAGAACAGCCACTTATGTTCTAAAACTGCTTCCGACTGTTTCTCCAGGATTGGATCAATGTCAACTTATTGCATCTAGTGCAAGAACAACATCTGGTGTGGTACTTGACATCTCATGATTGACTCAATTGCCTAAGCAAGTGATCTGCCAATTATGCACATCCCTCTCTATTTTAGTCTATAAGACACCTTTAGAGAGGGTGACTCCATTACTTGCAGGTACACTACCGTGCCAGGAGTCGTCCATTCTAAATACTCTTAGAATGCTGTCTAAGTACCCTGATTGGGAAACCACCCAAATCTAGATCTAAAACCATAGATCTAGTAACCAGAATGTCTGATATAATATCCAAGTCCTATGTGGAGAAAACACTGTGTGACGACCAAAGTATAACCGATCGTAGTATAGGAATATCACTTCCTACTACCTTCTCAACAGATCCATCCCCTATTCTGATGACGTCAAACCTATGACTGTCACATCAGAAACAGATGATCTATCTCCGCTACATCTGCTTTAGTCTATAAATAGACATAAGCCTGATGTCCACCAATGCTTCCGCTGCTCCCACTGACTACGACAACCCTCTGGCAGAGTCATATACACGTATACTTCTGAAGCTAGTTCAGAACGACGCTATACTCATCTTCCTGCCGGGTCTCGCAGCCTGGAACAACAATAATGGCAAGTGTGGGTAAACAAGAACTTCCCTGTCACCGTCCTTGAGGCTACCGGAGTACCTCTCGGGTGCCTGAAGCTACCCACCTTATCTGCGGAGTGGCCAATGGAATGTCAAATCAGATTGAATCTTTAGGTTCCTTATCAAATCTTCAGTAATCGTTTGCGGTTCTGGAATCACTTCCAGTTCTACCATACTCCCACTGCTGTTTTTGAAAAAGTCCATTTTTAATAAAACTGTGGCGAGTCTTGAACAATATTTCCATTGATCATCCAGATGGTAGAAAATCAACCCGCGGCATAGCCTGGGTCAACCCACAAACAGCCATTACAGAAATGTGCCTATGAGTTATCCAGAGTCTGGTTTTAAGCATAAACCGGACAACTCCCCGTACCTTAACAATGTTAAGATATGAACTGTACTATATCCAATATAGAACCAGAGGCACTGATTTAATTGAACCAGATTCAAATCATGCAGCTATCTCCAGTGCATGTCAACTAAATGGAGAGAGGCCGATCAGCGTTACTCAACTTAGGAATGCTTCCAATTATGAGTAACCTGAAAGAGAAGCAATTTCTCTTTATCATTACTATCAACTGAATACCATATACAAGTATCTACATCTTCGATCACATTGAAGAATCCCGATACTTGCAATACCTGGTTCTCTACTTTATTCAAATACCTATAACTCCTCAAAAATTAGACCCTGTGTTTCTACGAAACAAACGTCTAAGAACTAGAGAAGTCAAAAGTAAACAGAATATAGTATGAGGACCAACCCCTCTGTCCTAATGGACACTGGACAACATACAATACTCTGTATAAGTCCGCTGAGTCTAACAACTCTTTCACTGTGTGTCGTAGGTTGAAAACTGTACTTATGGTTAAGAAGAATTACACCGCTGTTTAATGCTCCTTACCTAACCATCCACTGATATAGGTAAATGTCATCGACATAATATCAAAAGGTATATCTCACTCTATGAAAATAGACGTACAGATATATCAATTTGAAATTGGTGCACAACAGCGGATATTCAAAACCAAATATTTGCCGACCGGCAAACAACCCAGGTGGCATCCTCAAATATCACCAATTACAACGAATCCCGATATAATGAGGATGATCACCCAATTCCCAATAACTTACTCCCACTCATCATCTGTAAAACCATACAGATGTGAGAATCAAACCTGGTAAATACATACCCTGGAGTAAGTATCTAATCGGGAAATCAGTTTTCTTTTAACATTACACAGTGAGACTGAAACATTGAAATGTTTCGATGGGGTATCCCGGTATTCCTAGTAATGCCTCTTCCAGATTCACGACTGTAACCGTACAGTTCTTTGCCACCTCTCCAAATCCCTTCATATGTCTTTAGTCTTTACCTTCTGTACACTCCTTTAGGCCAAATGGTTTTCTTCCTTCCCTACCGTTCGGCACCAGCCTATGGTTTGGAAGAAGACTATCCAAAAAGCATAAAGGGTGTACTGTCCTAATCCTAGGAGCACTCGCATCGCGAGAGAAGGTGAAGATAAAAGACACCTGAATGTACTTTATTCCTATTTCTCCTGAACCAGGATCCATCCCCGAACTGGAACGAGTTCCTTTCGAGTTCGTATATAACCATACGATGGATTATCCAATAAAATGGGATCTTCGTAGTGATACGGAGTGTCCTGGAGAAATACAAAGGTGATTTAGGATTGGCGAAGAAATACTTGGTTTGGTCGTGAATAGCTGTTGCAATTTACTTTGCCCTCTTACTAATCCCTTACTTTGTCTTAACTTAATACCTTCTGTACACCGTTTAGGCTAATTGGCTTTCTTCCTTCCCTACCGGTCGGCACCAGCCTATGGTTTGGAAGAAGACTATCCAATTTGCGTAATAGGTGTACTACTCCTAAACCAAGGAGTACTCGTAACCTGAGAGAGGGTAAAAGGAAAAGACAACTGAATAATCCTATCCGTTTTCTCCAGAACCGGAAACCATCCTCGAATAAATTCTTTCGAGTTCGTATCTAACCATACGATGGTTTTGTCCAATGGAAGTGGACGTTCGTAGTAAAACGGGGTGTCCTGGAGAAAAGGGTAAATGTAGGAGTGGCAATGAGGTTTGCAACTCTGACAATCCAAAAGCCAGTGTTAAGAAGGTTCGGTCAACTTGGTCACTGAGTCATAGTCTAGGGTCGGGTCAATGGTCGCTGCCAAAGAGAGAGAGAAAAGAAACACTCAGCGTGCACTCTATCCTAGATCAGAATGGTTATCACTTTTTCTAATCAGGAAACCTCCCACTGTACCTCAAATTCTCCTCCAAACCTGAAAGAAGAATTAGTCGGGGTCACCCGAGGAGTAAACCAACTCATCAGTGGGAATCGGGATCCAACTCTCATCGCATGATAACGTGACGGAATCCGCTCACGGTATCACACTCCAGAAGGTATGCGCATATCTGGCAAGTTTCAGTACTTTTGAAACTCCCGATGTGATTTTTACCCCATGCTCTTATGACCTTGACTTTGGCCAACATATCATAAGTCACATGTCAAGTTCAACCCGTCATTCTCCAGGTTAATTTGAATCCACCCGTACATACCCTTGACTTTGGCCAAAATGGCAGTACGACTGTCCCAAACCAACGCATCTATCTATGCTGCATATGAATACCCAACAGCTACCAAACACTGTGCCTTGACTTTGGCCAACATACACAGCTTGAATACTATTGACCATCCATATGAAACGACGGAGGGCTACGAATGGTTTCTGGCGAAAACCTTTAACGTAATGAACTTGATATCGTTGAAGGAACGGATAGCTTTTTAGAAAATATAGTGACGAAAACCTTTACTAAAGAGGTCACTCCCGGTGAAGGGATCTCGGCTCTTTCCCCGTAGAATGGGGTGCAGGATATTCCAACTGAATACCGCGATGCAAAGCAAAAGTAATCGGCTATAGTGAAGTTAATGCCCTGACGCAAACTTCTGTCCAAGGGGTCACTCCCGGTGAAGGGATCTCGGCCCTTGCCTCGTCGACTGAGGAGCAGGATATTCCAACTGAATATCACGATGCAAAA
Source organism: Agapanthus africanus (assembly GCA_030015575.1). Taxonomy (NCBI): domain Eukaryota; kingdom Viridiplantae; phylum Streptophyta; class Magnoliopsida; order Asparagales; family Amaryllidaceae; genus Agapanthus; species Agapanthus africanus. The sequence continues at coordinate 188,051,859 of JASDDO010000016.1, read as the reverse complement.
CAAAAGTGAACGTCCTTGCAATAACAGCTTTTTGAAAGTGTTCCAACAACATCAGATTAGGTTTGTTTTAACTTGCATTGATCCGAATCAATGCAGTCCCATCATTTGATCACACCAAAAAGAACGAAAATATACTGATGTACGTATATGCCATCCGCATTCGCCACTGGGTCCCGTCATTACCCGTTAGGTTAGCTAACTAACGACAGAGCGGGGACTGGACTAGCGCGGATGTAAAACATATACAACATCTACTAATATATATACCAATATATTATATTTCGCTCAAGGCGTGAAAAGAAATGCAACATCACAGAAATGTACAACATCACAGAACAATACAGATATCTGGGATCCCCGGGTTTCACAGAGCCACTACTGAAACCCGACGTTCCCCTGGTCGTGTGGATAGCCTGTGCAATGAAATCCTAGACCCCTACGGGCGCGGCAAGTCACCCGCCAAAACCTGAAGCGAGGCAGCCCCCTTCAGCGCCGTGAATGGACCACCCAGCACTCCACGGAATCCGGCAACTTGGGCACCCCTCCTGGGTCAACCTGTACCCCCTACGAGTGCGGCGAATAGCCCGCCAATCCCAGAGTGAAGCCCCTTCCGTCCCAATGCCATGAGATGCGGGCTTGTTGCCCTCTAGAACCCGGCTATCCGTGCACCCCTCCGCGGGGTAATCCTAGTACAGAAAGTAAAATATACATACAACGGGTACATCGACCGCAACCAGGTCGTGCCCCAAAAGAATAATACAAACAGGCAGTGACGGCAGTCCACATGTCGGACGCTCGCCCCGCAATATCAAATGTACATAATACAACAATACAGTACTAGCATTGCATCCAGGCTATCCCCCACGACCGATCCGCAACATCACAGCATAAACATAGAACATCAACGTGAAAGTCACGTTCGCAAATCCGTCTAACCGGGCTATAGCAGCTAGACCGGATTTACCGATCGAGTAACATTCACGGTCGCAGATATAATGTAAATACTGTGAAAAATGTGTTTAAAATTTTCCGATTGATCAAACAATTAACAAGTGGGCCCCAAAGAAAACTGTAGCACTCACAGAAATAATTGGCCCAATTTTAATATTCCAGAAACCACATTTTCAACTCAGGAACATACTGGAAAAATTTGGGGGGGTGAACAGTTAGAACCGCCGCGGAAGCGCGGCCCAAGCAGGGGTTTGGCCGCCCTTCCGCGGCGGAATAGTGAGATCATGGTACCAATTTTTTTCAGCATGGTTAAAATTCCCTGCACATCACTCTGAGACAACCAGAAAAATTTTTGGACTCAAAAAAAATTCGACAGAAACTGATGTGCATGAAATACGTGTTTTCGGGATTTTGTTCGATCGGAAACGTAAAACACATTACACAAAAGCTAGACAAAGTTAATGGCGAGGCTCTGATACCACTGTAAGTGCACGGCGGCGCCCCGGCCGTCAATCCGACGGCCAAACGCGGAAACGGTGGTAAACTTTAAAATTTGCGGACTTAGCAAACCGGCACCACCGCGCACTAAACCCCGGATCGTTACCATTAAACTAGTCTAGCTAACTAATAAGATAGGTTAGAGATATACCGACGATCCAAGTCCTCCGGTCTTCATCTCCGCTCCGATCTCCTCGCGGGGTCTCCGTCCATCTCCTCCTCGTCGGAAAGGGGCACCACGAAGCCGGGTACTTTTACGGGCTCCCACCTCGATACCGAGGCAACTCGCGCATGAAGCCGGCTACTCGACATGCTCAAGATATACTGTAGGGAATGTAATGTAGAATGTATGTCTCACATTGGGGTTGGTTGCCATTGAAGATGATGGAGGAACCAAGACTAGAAAAATGGTGCTTGCATTTTTCTAGCATGGAAAGAAGATCAAGAATGAAACTCTCATGGTGAAGCTCTCATCTTTTTCTTTCTCTCTTTTCTTTTCTTCTTCTCTTTTTCTTTTTCTTAACCATGAAAACCTTCTTCCATCAAGTGAGAAACAAAATGGTGGAGGAATATCAATATGAAGGGAGGTGAGTGTAGGAAAAGAAAAGAGGTGACCACATCCAAGAACATAATCATCACTAAATCTCAAAACAACCTCAAATCCATTTCAAATCTCATAAAGCAAAGATGCTAACCATTATGAAGGAAAAAGAAAAGATGCTATCATAATGCATGAAACCCCTCCACAAAAGTAATTCGCAAAACTGCAAATTACCCCCTCCATCAGAAAAGTCCGGCCGGGAAAGAGCAAAGGAAAACCGGCCGGAACGGAAAGCAAAATGGCAACTCTAGAAAACTGGTCCCGTAATTAATTACAGGAAAACCCCATACTGTGCATACACACCCGCATTTGTATTCCGTCCGGATACAAATGCAATGAGACAAAATCTACACTGTACTATACTAGGATCGGCTTAAACCAAAGCCGGCTAGTAAAATCCGTTCGATCCTGATCCGTGCAATACCGCACGTATCTGATCGAACGCTGCCATATAACTATACGGCCACTAGTACAAACCGTCCGATCCTGATCCGTGTAATACCGCACGTATCTGATCGGACCCTGCCATATCTCCATACGGCCTTTACAGCGTTTCGCCCGAAACTTGAGTAACTGAAAGTGTGGTGGACTCTAAAGACTCGTCAATACTATGGCTGTGGATTTAACCACTAGCACGTCAGAGGTATAAGCCAATACGTGACGGGCCACCAGCTATTGACCAAAAGGGACGTCGATGAGGAAGCTCACCCCGACACCCAACTGAGCCTGTCAGTGACAATATCCGTACAGTCCGGTCCGTTCGTCTATGAGCATCGCATGGCGGGCCTAGGGGGTTGGTAAAAGTCAGACCCCCAAAAGCGGTACAAGTCGTGTCGGAGTGTAGCCCAGAACACCCTGAGATACTACTGGAATACCTACCAGTAAATCTCCTGCCTTGGCCAAGGTCTTTGTGTAATGGCTCTCCTAGACACAGCGCGACCTCACCCCCAATATCGGGAGAGACGAAACCCCCGAAGATCCGCTCACTGCCTCCATGTGGCTCGGGACTGTACCCAACTAAAACCTGTTTGCACGACTCCTTTGAGCCGTGGTAGGGTAGTAATCAAAGTACAGTGGGAACTCACACGAGACAAATGACGATCCCCAGGTCGATGAACTAACCTGTACACATGTCACCTGGGAACTGCTATCTGACGTCAGGTATAAGACCAACTAGCATGTTCCCGGCGAGTCCTGTCCGGTGTACTCATAACCCAATGAGCACCTGTATACATCTTAGGTGAACCAACTGACACCAATGGCTTGTGAGACCGGCCACCGCCCCTCGTCGGGGTCTCGACTGTATACACTAGTCTACTCTGGAGTATCGATGCCCTGTCTTGAAACTCCTACGACTAGGGACCTTTTAAGGATGTGCTTATAGACTACCAGCTCCCACGTATATGATCGCCCTCATACTGCCGGTAGTCAAGCAAGAATCCTAGGGGCTCTATCAACGTGCAATAGTGATCTGTCAGGTCACCTAATGCAGTACATGATGATAGAGGTAAACCAGATAGCATACTATCATCTCGAGTAAGACTGTCCTACCGGGATAGGTCCTCCCTCAATCATTGCAATCACGTGCCTGTGATCCAATAATTGACTCTGAGGGCACTATCTCCAACAATCTCCCACTTGCACTCAAGGCTAATTATTGCGATGTCGCATACTCACAGCCCGTGTGATACCGAACACCCAACTCCTCTACTAGTCAGTCTCACAAATCCCGTTTGTGAAACTATTGCGGTCGAGGAATAGCCTCAGTGAGTGGATCCGCCTAGAAGTTTCTTTCTATGTCTCTCTATATCTCAAGTTCGCGGAGAAAGCCATCTCCCGAAATGAGCAATACCTGCCTTAGAATGTCTGGATGTCTGATGGGACGTAGCTCATAAATGAACTCCAAATCCAAACTTCTTAGACTGTATCTTCAACTGAACTTAATCAGTATCCTGCGCCATGCCACCCTCAGTATTGCCTTGGACCATCCGTCCAAAATACTGCCCCTCGTCAGAGGGAAAAACTATAACTCTGACAACCTCCTTGTCGTCCAGGTCACCTTGGAAGCCTGGAATGATAACTGTTTCCCGAATGGGGCTTTCGTTATCATATCCCTAGAACAGCCACTTATGTTCTAAAACTGCTTCCGACTGTTTCTCCAGGATTGGATCAATGTCAACTTATTGCATCTAGTGCAAGAACAACATCTGGTGTGGTACTTGACATCTCATGATTGACTCAATTGCCTAAGCAAGTGATCTGCCAATTATGCACATCCCTCTCTATTTTAGTCTATAAGACACCTTTAGAGAGGGTGACTCCATTACTTGCAGGTACACTACCGTGCCAGGAGTCGTCCATTCTAAATACTCTTAGAATGTTGTCTAAGTACCCTGATTGGGAAACCACCCAAATCTAGATCTAAAACCATAGATCTAGTAACCAGAATGTCTGATATAATATCCAAGTCCTATGTGGAGAAAACACTGTGTGACGACCAAAGTATAACCGATCGTAGTATAGGAATATCACTTCCTACTACCTTCTCAACAGATCCATCCCCTATTCTGATGACGTCAAACCTATGACTGTCACATCAGAAACAGATGATCTATCTCCGCTACATCTGCTTTAGTCTATAAATAGACATAAGCCTGATGTCCACCAATGCTTCCGCTGCTCCCACTGACTACGACAACCCTCTGGCAGAGTCATATACACGTATACTTCTGAAGCTAGTTCAGAATGACGCTATACTCATCTTCCTGCCGGGTCTCGCAGCCTGGAACAACAATAATGGCAAGTGTGGGTAAACAAGAACTTCCCTGTCACCGTCCTTGAGGCTACCGGAGTACCTCTCGGGTGCCTGAAGCTACCCACCTTATCTGCGGAGTGGCCAATGGAATGTCAAATCAGATTGAATCTTTAGGTTCCTTATCAAATCTTCAGTAATCGTTCGCGGTTCTGGAATCACTTCCAGTTCTACCATACTCCCACTGCTGTTTTTGAAAAAGTCCATTTTTAATAAAACTGTGGTGAGTCTTGAACAATATTTCCATTGATCATCCAGATGGTAGAAAATCAACCCGCGTCATAGCCTGGGTCAACCCACAAACAGCCATTACAGAAATGTGCCTATGAGTTATCCAGAGTCTGGTTTTAAGCATAAACCGGACAACTCCCCGTACCTTAACAATGTTAAGATATGAACTGTACTATATCCAATATAGAACCAGAGGCACTGATTTAATTGAACCAGATTCAAATCATGCAGCTATCTCCAGTGCATGTCAACTAAATGGAGAGAGGCCGATCAGCGTTACTCAACTTAGGAATGCTTCCAATTATGAGTAACCTGAAAGAAAAGCAATTTCTCTTTATCATTACTATCAACTGAATACCATATACAAGTATCTACATCTTCGATCACATTGAAGAATCCCGATACTTGCAATACCTGGTTCTCTACTTTATTCAAATACCTATAACTCCTCAAAAATTAGACCCTGTGTTTCTACGAAACACACGTCTAAGAACTAGAGAAGTCAAAAGTAAACAGAATATAGTATGAGGACCAACCCCTCTGTCCTAATGGACACTGGACAACATACAATACTCTGTATAAGTCCGCTGAGTCTACCAACTCTTTCACTGTGTGTCGTAGGTTGAAAACTGTACTTATGGTTAAGAAGAATTACACCGCTGTTTAATGCTCCTTACCTAACCATCCACTGATATAGGTAAATGTCATCGACATAATATCAAAAGGTATATCTCACTCTATGAAAATAGACGTACAGATATATCAATTTGAAATTGGTGCACAACAGCGGATATTCAAAACCAAATATTTGCCGACCGGCAAACAACCCAGGTGGCATCCTCAAATATCACCAATTACAACGAATCCCGATATAATGAGGATGATCACCCAATTCCCAATAACTTACTCCCACTCATCATCTGTAAAACCATACAGATGTGAGAATCAAACCTGGTAAATACATACCCTGGAGTAAGTATCTAATCGGGAAATCAGTTTTCTTTTAACATTACACAGTGAGACTGAAACATTGAAATGTTTCGATGGGGTATCCCGGTATTCCTAGTAATGCCTCTTCCAGATTCACGACTGTAACCGTACAGTTCTTTGCCACCTCTCCAAATCCCTTCATATGTCTTTAGTCTTTACCTTCTGTACACTCCTTTAGGCCAAATGGTTTTCTTCCTTCCCTACCGTTCGGCACCAGCCTATGGTTTGGAAGAAGACTATCCAAAAAGCATAAAGGGTGTACTGTCCTAATCCTAGGAGCACTCGCATCGCGAGAGAAGGTGAAGATAAAAGACACCTGAATGTACTTTATTCCTATTTCTCCTGAACCAGGATCCATCCCCGAACTGGAACGAGTTCCTTTCGAGTTCGTATATAACCATACGATGGATTATCCAATAAAATGGGATCTTCGTAGTGATACGGAGTGTCCTGGAGAAATACAAAGGTGATTTAGGATTGGCGAAGAAATACTTGGTTTGGTCGTGAATAGCTGTTGCAATTTACTTTGCCCTCTTACTAATCCCTTACTTTGTCTTAACTTAATACCTTCTGTACACCGTTTAGGCTAATTGGCTTTCTTCCTTCCCTACCGGTCGGCACCAGCCTATGGTTTGGAAGAAGACTATCCAATTTGCGTAATAGGTGTACTACTCCTAAACCAAGGAGTACTCGTAACCTGAGAGAGGGTAAAAGGAAAAGACAACTGAATAATCCTATCCGTTTTCTCCAGAACCGGAAACCATCCTCGAATAAATTCTTTCGAGTTCGTATCTAACCATACGATGGTTTTGTCCAATGGAAGTGGACGTTCGTAGTAAAACGGGGTGTCCTGGAGAAAAGGGTAAATGTAGGAGTGGCAATGAGGTTTGCAACTCTGACAATCCAAAAGCCAGTGTTAAGAAGGTTCGGTCAACTTGGTCACTGAGTCATAGTCTAGGGTCGGGTCAATGGTCGCTGCCAAAGAGAGAGAGAAAAGAAACACTCAGCGTGCACTCTATCCTAGATCAGAATGGTTATCACTTTTTCTAATCAGGAAACCTCCCACTGTACCTCAAATTCTCCTCCAAACCTGAAAGAAGAATTAGTCGGGGTCACCCGAGGAGTAAACCAACTCATCAGTGGGAATCGGGATCCAACTCTCATCGCATGATAACGTGACGGAATCCGCTCACGGTATCACACTCCAGAAGGTATGCGCATATCTGGCAAGTTTCAGTACTTTTGAAACTCCCGATGTGATTTTTACCCCATGCTCTTATGACCTTGACTTTGGCCAACATATCATAAGTCACATGTCAAGTTCAACCCGTCATTCTCCAGGTTAATTTGAATCCACCCGTACATACCCTTGACTTTGGCCAAAATGGCAGTACGACTGTCCCAAACCAACGCATCTATCTATGCTGCATATGAATACCCAACAGCTACCAAACACTGTGCCTTGACTTTGGCCAACATACACAGCTTGAATACTATTGACCATCCATATGAAACGACGGAGGGCTACGAATGGTTTCTGGCGAAAACCTTTAACGTAATGAACTTGATATCGTTGAAGGAACGGATAGCTTTTTAGAAAATATAGTGACGAAAACCTTTACTAAAGAGGTCACTCCCGGTGAAGGGATCTCGGCTCTTTCCCCGTAGAATGGGGTGCAGGATATTCCAACTGAATACCGCGATGCAAAGCAAAAGTAATCGGCTATAGTGAAGTTAATGCCCTGACGCAAACTTCTGTCCAAGGGGTCACTCCCGGTGAAGGGATCTCGGCTCTTGCCTCGTCGACTGAGGAGCAGGATATTCCAACTGAATATCACGATGCAAAACAAAAGTGAACGTCCTTGCAATAACAGCTTTTTGAAAAAGTGTTCCAACAACATCAGATTAGGTTTGTTTTAACTTGCATTGATCCGAATCAATACAGTCCCATCATTTGATCACACCAAAAAGAACGAAAATATACTGATGTACGTATATGCCATCCGCATTCGCCACTGGGTCCCGTCATTACCCGTTAGGTTAGCTAACTAACGACAGAGCGGGGACTGGACTAGCGCGGATGTAAAACATATACAACATCTACTAATATATATACCAATATATTATATTTCGCTCAAGGCGTGAAAAGAAATGCAACATCACAGAAATGTACAACATCACAGAACAATACAGATATCTGGGATCCCCGGGTTTCACAGAGCCACTACTGAAACCCGACGTTCCCCTGGTCGTGTGGATAGCCTGTGCAATGAAATCCTAGACCCCTACGGGCGCGGCAAGTCACCCGCCAAAACCTGAAGCGAGGCAGCCCCCTTCAGCGCCGTGAATGGACCACCCAGCACTCCACGGAATCCGGCAACTTGGGCACCCCTCCTAGGTCAACCTGTACCCCCTACGAGTGCGGCGAATAGCCCGCCAATCCCAGAGTGAAGCCCCTTCCGTCCCAATGCCATGAGATGCGGGCTTGTTGCCCTCTAGAACCCGGCTATCCGTGCACCCCTCCGCGGGGTAATCCTAGTACAGAAAGTAAAATATACATACAACGGGTACATCGACCGCAACCAGGTCGTGCCCCAAAAGAATAATACAAACAGGCAGTGACGGCAGTCCACATGTCGGACGCTCGCCCCGCAATATCAAATGTACATAATACAACAATACAGTACTAGCATTGCATCCAGGCTATCCCCCACGACCGATCCGCAACATCACAGCATAAACATAGAACATCAACGTGAAAGTCACGTTCGCAAATCCGTCTAACCGGGCTATAGCAGCTAGACCGGATTTACCGATCGAGTAACATTCACGGTCGCAGATATAATGTAAATACTGTGAAAAATGTGTTTAAAATTTTCCGATTGATCAAACAATTAACAAGTGGGCCCCAAAGAAAACTGTAGCACTCACAGAAATAATTGGCCCAATTTTAATATTCCAGAAACCACATTTTCAACTCAGGAACATACTGGAAAAATTTGGGGGGGTGAACAGTTAGAACCGCCGCGGAAGCGCGGCCCAAGCAGGGGTTTGGCCGCCCTTCCGCGGCGGAATAGTGAGATCATGGTACCAATTTTTTTCAGCATGGTTAAAATTCCCTGCACATCACTCTGAGACAACCAGAAAAATTTTTGGACTCAAAAAAAATTCGACAGAAACTGATGTGCATGAAATACGTGTTTTCGGGATTTTGTTCGATCGGAAACGTAAAACACATTACACAAAAGCTAGACAAAGTTAATGGCGAGGCTCTGATACCACTGTAAGTGCACGGCGGCGCCCCGGCCGTCAATCCGACGGCCAAACGCGGAAACGGTGGTAAACTTTAAAATTTGCGGACTTAGCAAACCGGCACCACCGCGCACTAAACCCCGGATCGTTACCATTAAACTAGTCTAGCTAACTAACAAGATAGGTTAGAGATATACCGACGATCCAAGTCCTCCGGTCTTCATCTCCGCTCCGATCTCCTCGCGGGGTCTCCGTCCATCTCCTCCTCGTCGGAAAGGGGCACCACGAAGCCGGGTACTTTTACGGGATCCCACCTCGATACCGAGGCAACTCGCGCATGAAGCCGGCTACTCGACATGCTCAAGATATACTGTAGGGAATATAATGTAGAATGTATGTCTCACATTGGGGTTGGTTGCCATTGAAGATGATGGAGGAACCAAGACTAGAAAAATGGTGCTTGCATTTTTCTAGCATGGAAAGAAGATCAAGAATGAAACTCTCATGGTGAAGCTCTCATCTTTTTCTTTCTCTCTTTTCTTTTCTTCTTCTCTTTTTCTTTTTCTTAACCATGAAAACCTTCTTCCATCAAGTGAGAAACAAAATGGTGGAGGAATATCAATATGAAGGGAGGTGAGTGTAGGAAAAGAAAAGAGGTGACCACATCCAAGAACATAATCATCACTAAATCTCAAAACAACCTCAAATCCATTTCAAATCTCATAAAGCAAAGATGCTAACCATTATGAAGGAAAAAGAAAAGATGCTATCATAATGCATGAAACCCCTCCACAAAAGTAATTCGCAAAACTGCAAATTACCCCCTCCATCAGAAAAGTCCGGCCGGGAAAGAGCAAAGGAAAACCGGCCGGAACGGAAAGCAAAATGGCAACTCTAGAAAACTGGTCCCGTAATTAATTACAGGAAAACCCCATACTGTGCATACACACCCGCATTTGTATTCCGTCCGGATACAAATGCAATGAGACAAAATCTACACTGTACTATACTAGGATCGGCTTAAACCAAAGCCGGCTAGTAAAATCCGTTCGATCCTGATCCGTGCAATACCGCACGTATCTGATCGAACGCTGCCATATAACTATACGGCCACTAGTACAAACCGTCCGATCCTGATCCGTGTAATACCGCACGTATCTGATCGGACCCTGCCATATCTCCATACGGCCTTTACAGCGTTTCGCCCGAAACTTGAGTAACTGAAAGTGTGGTGGACTCTAAAGACTCGTCAATACTATGGCTGTGGATTTAACCACTAGCACGTCAGAGGTATAAGCCAATACGTGACGGGCCACCAGCTATTGACCAAAAGGGACGTCGATGAGGAAGCTCACCCCGACACCCAACTGAGCCTGTCAGTGACATTATCCGTACAGTCCGGTCCGTTCGTCTATGAGCATCGCATGGCGGGCCTAGGGGGTTGGTAAAAGTCAGACCCCCAAAAGCGGTACAAGTCGTGTCGGAGTGTAGCCCAGAACACCCTGAGATACTACTGGAATACCTACCAGTAAATCTCCTGCCTTGGCCAAGGTATTTGTGTAATGGCTCTCCTAGACACAGCGCGACCTCACCCCCAATACCGGGAGAGACGAAACCCCCGAAGATCCGCTCACTGCCTCCATGTGGCTCGGGACTGTACCCAACTAAAACCTGTTTGCACGACTCCTTTGAGCCGTGGTAGGGTAGTAATCAAAGTACAGTGGGAACTCACACGAGACAAATGACGATCCCCAGGTCGATGAACTAACCTGTACACATGTCACCTGGGAACTGCTATCTAACGTCAGGTATAAGACCAACTAGCATGTTCCCGGCGAGTCCTGTCCGGTGTACTCATAACCCAATGAGCACCTGTATACATCTTAGGTGAACCAACTGACACCAATGGCTTGTGAGACCGGCCACCGCCCCTCGTCGGGGTCTCGACTGTATACACTAGTCTACTCTGGAGTATCGATGCCCTGTCTTGAAACTCCTACGACTAGGGACCTTTTAAGGACGTGCTTATAGACTACCAGCTCCCACGTATATGATCGCCCTCATACTGCCGGTAGTCAAGCAAGAATCCTAGGGGCTCTATCAACGTGCAATAGTGATCTGTCAGGTCACCTAAAGCAGTACATGATGATAGAGGTAAACCAGATAGCATACTATCATCTCGAGTAAGACTGTCCTACCGGGATAGGTCCTCCCTCAATCATTGCAATCACGTGCCTGTGATCCAATAATTGACTCTGAGGGCACTATCTCCAACAGTTCGGCACGTCTAAATTTTTATCCGAGCATGTTTGATGCCTTTTGAACCTTCACAAGAGTGCCTAGGAACCCTACAGTGGTATCAGAGCCTGGCTAGAGCATTAGGCGATGTGTTTACGAAGTTAAATCTCCGATCGAACCCGAAACGACAAAACTAGACCCCTCTCTGGAAATTTTTTAAAATTTGGGATTTTTCTGAATTAAAAATATGTAAAAAAATCAGTAGGGAATTCTAAGAATTACCATAAAACCCGAGCCCCCAATTCGACCAAATGGCGGCGGAACTGCGGTGCAAGCAAGCTTGCGCGGCGGTTCCGCGGCGGATTCATCGATTGGCGACACGTGGCTTTTATGGTAACATCCGTAGGTGCTTGTTGATGCTTCTGGGTATTTTTAATCTGTTTCCAGTGTTCTTTAAATCTGGGGTTTATTTTGTAATCGTAGATTCGATCGGAATATTTAAATTCGTATTTCCTTCCGGATATTTAGAAACTGTTAAACTAGTTGAACGGATATCATTAACCCACTTTATCCCGGCACGGCAAACTTTCAAGCGTTGAATTTTTACTGGGTTTAAATCTTCCGGAAAATTGTACAAGTTAAGCAGTGGACCCTCTAGAAGACAACAAACCTTAACTCGATTATGTGACCGTCTTGAACTGCCTTTTGAACCTTCGGGTTTGGGGCAGTACGGCGTGCCACATGTGAGGCGTTGGCTTGACCCTTCTACGGCTGGATCACTGGTACTGTGACATATTCTGGGATTATTTGAACTCCGCTCAAGAGTTGAGCACTTTGGGAAATTTTGGGTGTTTGATTATCTGTTCGAAAAGTTTAATACTGTCTATTTATTTGGAATGTGATACAATATGTGGAATTCATAGAGTTAGGCATGAAATGCGAAATATGTGATATTTCGGATTTACGATGTCTAAAGTGATTGTGGATTCCAAATGTTGTAGTTTTACACTTTCTTTTCTGTGACCGTAAGTGTAATATGTGATATCGCCGGTTTCGTTGCTATATGTCAACGACAATTGGGATGCGCATATTTACTTACGTTGATGATATGTGATATTATGTGTTGCTGTGATATGTTGTATTGGATCGTCGCATTCTGAATAGCCGGGGTTTTATGTGAGATGAGGGTTTTTATTTTCATTCATGTAAAATTCATTTGTAATGTTATATTCTTTTATTTGGGGCACTTCCAGGTTGCGGTTGCTGTCACCAGTGTATATTATTTACTTTTCCGCATTAGGTAGACCAAAGGAGGGGAGCACAAGTAACCGGGTTCTAGGGTCCAGTGGGAGGCCATCTCGAGGAGTCGAGACCGGGTCTCCTAACCCTAGAATTGGCAGTGTTACTTGCCGCTCTCGTAGGGGTCTTGGGATGTGGGTTTGGCTATTCATCGCGACCGTGGAATCCGTGTTTTATACAGGCTCGTATTGAAAGCACAAACGTCCTAGTATATCCAATATTTCATATATGTTCTTCTGCTGCAATGTTCTGTGATGAGATCATATTACTGCCTGAGACGAATGCTTATACTATATATATATGCTGATATATAAATATTACTGCTTGCGTTTCTTCTATGGTGCTTAGGAAGCATAAGCTGATGAGATTTTTATTAATGAGATTAATAAAATGAAAAGAAACCTAAAGATGTTGTAGAATCAAAAACTTTATAAAAAGGGTAGCTACAGTTCTGCTTTGCACAGTGATATATATGATATGTCCTGCACCTTATTCGATGAGGAAAGGACCGAGATCCCTTCACCGGGAGTGACTCCTTTAGCAAAACTGGCAGATGCTACAAAACTCGGTTTGTCTTTTGATTGCTTTTAGTGTTTTGCTTTGCACAGCGGTATATATGATATATCCTGCACCTTATTCGATAAGGAAAGGGCCGACGATCCCTTCACCGGGAGTGACCCCTTTAGCGAAACTAAGAAAAGCCTCAAAAACACTCCTTTTCAAGAACCACTCGATTCTACGACGATATCAAGTTCATTACGCTCAGGGTTTTCTGAAAAACCTGCGTAGCCCTCCGTCATTTCAGATAAAGACTAGTTAGTATTCGTGCTACGTTTGTTGACCTCCGTCAAGGCGTAGTGTGCGGTAGCTGATTAGTATTTACCTGCTTATGCATATGATGCAGATTGGATTAGGGTAGTCGTACGGCCTTGTTGACCTCCGTCAAGGGTCGTGCGGGTGGGTTTAATTCAATCAAGAAATGACGGGTTGAACTTGACTAGTACTCTATGGTTTGTTGACCTCCGTCAAGGTCATAGGACACTAGGGGCAAAACATTATCAGGAATTTCAAGTGTTGAAATTTGCAATGAGATTGCATACCTCCTATGAGATAGTTGGATCCCGATACCCGCTGCGAGTAAGAGTTACTCCTGGGAGAGTTTTACACAGGACAATTAGTCATTCAAGTAGGTGTCTAGAAAAGTGTTAACGGGGTTACGCCTCTGGGAAAACGAGGTTTACTTTAATTAGGTCCGTGCGAAAGCACGGGGAACCTCCCTCAAAGTACCGACACTGATCTGGCTGAAAGATTGACGAAATTGTAGGGTGTAATTAATCCCGGCTAATCTTACCTTTTAGGGTTTTAAGGTAGATTTGATAAAAACAGTGGGAGATATCCTGATTAGATAAGATAATAACCAATCTAATCTTGCAAGAGCATACGCTAAAGTGTTTTCTTCTCTCTCTCTCCAGGTAGCGACCATGTTAGGCCATAATAAAGATAATAATATTGATGTATTGACTGAACCCGCTTATTATACTGAGCAGGGGAACGTTGGACCCGTTTTTTCTTATAAGAGTTATAAGACTGAACAGGAAACAAGAGAATGTCTAGATTCTCAAGCCGCCCAAAAGAACATGCATGTTGATGCATCTTCTTCGGGTGTGTTAGTTATTGAGAACTGTTTCTCAGTTCACCCTACGTCCTGGGTATTAGATACCGGATCAGGATCCCACATATGTAAACAGTTACATGGGCTACGTAAAGGTAGAGAACTGGGAAAAGGTGATCATTCCGTTCAAGTAGGGAATGGTGCAAGTATTGTAGCCAAAGCAGTTGGCGAATATCACCTTGTATTACCAAGTATAATACACTGATTCTAAATGAGTGCTATTATATACCGAACATGATGTGCAACATTATATCTGTTTCTTTATTAAATAAAGAAGGATATAATTTTGTTGTAAAGGATAATGTTATGAACATATTCCTAGATCAAAAGTTGATTGCATCAGGCTCGTTACATAATGGCATATTCATTCTAAATCAGAATACAGTTCTAAATATACAAAACACACACAAGAGGAAAAGTTCAGATATGAACGAATCCTTCTTGTGGCATTGTATACTTGGTCATATCAATGCGACACGACTGGCTAAGTTACATAAGGATGGTTATTTGAATCCGTTCGAATTATCATCTTATGATACTTGCCATTCATGTCTCAAAGGAAAAATGACCAAAGCTCCGTTTAGTGGACACGGAGAAAGAGTTACCGAACTCTTAGGACTGGTACATAGTGATGTATGCGGTCCCATGTCTACGCATGCCAGGAACGGTTCTTCCTACTTCATTACATTCACTGACGAACTCTCTAGATACGGATATGTGTTTCTGATGAAACACAAGTCTGAAGCTTTTGAGAAATTCAGAGAATATAAGCACGAAGTAGAGAACCAAACGGGCAAAAGTATTAAGATTCTTCGATCTGATCGAGGAGGTGAATACTTAAGCGGTGAGTTTTTAGATTATCTAAAAAAGAATGGGATTCTCTCTCAGCTTACTCCTCCTTATACACCACAGCACAGCGGTGTATCTGAGCGTAGGAATCGCACCCTATTATATATGGTGCGCTCTATGATGAGCGAGGCTGAGTTACCTATTTCCTTTTGTTGATATGCACTGGAGACAGCTGCATACATACTGAATAAAGTTCCTACCAAATCTGTGCCTACCACCCCATATGAGATATGGGAAGGGAAGAGACCATATCTTAATTTTGTTAAGATATGGGGTTGCCCGGCTTATGTCAAAAGACGAAACCCGGACAAACTCGAGGCAAGATCTGTTTTATGTAAGTTTATTGGATATCCCAAGCATTCGCGAGGGTATATTTTCTACCACAGTGAGGAACAAAGAGTGTTTGTTGCTCAACACGCCACCTTTTTAGAAAAGGAATTTCTTGCAAAAGAGATTAGTGGCTCTGAGGTAGAACTGGAAGAAGTTCCAGCAGAACAAACTACAACAGATGATTTAGTGGAACCAGAGGATTCAGTAGTACCCGACGAACCCCAGCCTCTCCGCCGATCTAGTAGGGTTTCTCGTCCACCTGAGAGATACTACGGTTTTCTCATTGATGGTGCAAGCGAGGATTGCATCATGGATGATGATGACCCGACTAGTTTCGAGCAGGCCATCACGAGTGGTGACTCTGTGAAATGGCTGGATGCAATGTGATCTGAGATGGAATCCATGTACACCAACAAAGTATGGACTTTGGAAATTGCTCCTGAAGGGATAAAACCCATTGGGAGCAAGTGGATCTTTAAAAAGAAATTTGGTGTAGATGGAAAAGTTGAGACTTTTAAAGCTAGACTTGTAGCAAAAGGTTTTCGTCAAAGACCAGGTGTGGACTATGACGAAACCTTTTCTCCAGTGGCTATGCTTAAGTCCATCCGGATCTTACTTGCCATTGCTGCATACCATGACTACGAAATCTGGCAAATGGATGTTAAGACCGCCTTTCTAAACGGTGATTTAGAAGAGTGCGTGTACATGACTCAGCCAGAGGGCTTCGTAGACAGTGGGAGCAGCGGAAAGGTGTGCAAGCTGCTTAAATCCATTTATGGGTTAAAGCAAGCATCACGGAGTTGGAACATCTGTTTTGATGTTGTAGTCAAAGAGTTTGACTTCATCAAAAATATAGATGAACCTTGTATCTATAAGAAGGTAGCAGAGGGTAAGGTTGTCTTCCTCGTATTGTACATGGATGACAAACTCTTGATACGAAATGATATTCCTATGCTGCAATCAGTCAAGCTCTTCTTATCACAGAGATTCTCAATGAAAGATCTAGGTGATGCCTCCTGCATATTGGGAATCATGATCTATAGAGATAGATCTAAATGGATACTGGGATTGTCCCAATCCAGGTACATTGACACTATACTAAAGAGGTTTAGTATGGAACAATCCAAACGTGGGAATCAGCCCACGATCTCTGGACTCACTCTCTACAAAGAGATGTCTCCCAAGACTGATTTGGAGAGAGCTCGCAAGCAAGGGATACCCTATGCTTCGGCAGTAGGCTCTATCATGTATGCGATGCTAAGTACCAGACCGGATGTAGCATACTCACTAAGTGTAGTGAGTCGGTATCAAGCAGATCCTGGAGAGAGTCACTGGACAGCTGTGAAGAACATTCTCAAGTACTTGCGAAGGACTAAGGAGATGTTCTTGGTGTATGGTAACGGAGAACTCCAGGTGGAGTCCTTTACCGATTCCAGCTTTCAAAGTGATAAGGACGACTCTAAGTCGCATTCGGGTTTTGTCTTTACCCTCAATGGAGGGGCGGTATGTTGGAAGAGTTCCAAACAGGATACCGTTGCAGACTCGACGATGGAGGCTGAATACATCGCTGCCAACGATGCTGCCAAAGAGGCTGTCTGGATAAAGAAGTTCATTAGTGAACTTGGTGTGGTTCCATCCATTGAGCATCCAATACCTCTGTATTGCGATAACAATGGAGCTGTGGCTTTGGCCAAGGAACCCAGGTCCCATCAGAAGTCCAGACATATTCTGAGGCGGTATCACCTGATCAGGGAGATAGTTGATCGCCGGGAGATCGAGGTCAGGAGAGTAGATACGAAGGACAACACTGCGGATCCATTCACGAAGGCTATTCCCCAGATACAGTTTGAGAGATTATTCGGGATGCTAGGTATGAGATACTACAGCAGCTGGCCTTAGTGCAAGTGGGAGATTGTTAGTTATGTATATGCCCTAGAGGCCATTGTTGTACATATGATGTATATTATGATGGATGCTTAGATATATACAGAGAGGACTTTCTTGCTCGTCATGATAGTATGCTATTTGGTTTCACTTTATCTTAACATGTTGACTTGTATTGGTTTACTGTTTTACTCTCACATGTTGATAAAGCCCTTAGGATCTGTACTCGACTACTGGGACTATGATGAGATCATACTAGTGGGGCCATGGTAGTCGATGAGTACATCCTATAACTGTTCCTAGTCGAGGGTATATCGAGACAGGGCATCGATACACCAGAGTAGACTAGCGTATACGCATCTTGACCCATATGATGGGCGATGGATGATCCCATATCCATCGGTGTTTGACATCAGAGATGGTGTACGGGTGCTCAGTGGAGACTGGGTACACTGGACGGACTCGCCGAGAACTCCCAGATGGTGATATACCACACGTCAGATGGCAGTTCTCCGGTGACACTGGTACAGGGTAGTCTGTAGACCCGAGATCTTCATGGAGTCTTGTGTAATTCCCACTGTGCTTTGATTTCCACCTTACCACGTCCAAGAGGGCGTGCAAAACGGTGGCTTTTGGGTACAGTCCCGAATCACATGGAGGCAATGAGCGATAGGAGGGGATTCGTCTCTCCCGGTATAGGGAGTTGATGTTGTGCTGTGTTCGATTGGCTATAACTGGAAGTCCCTGGCCAGGGCTGATATAGGGATTTACTGGTAAGTGTTACTAGTAGTTTCTCGACCCGTTATGAGCCACACATCGACACGACTTATCGGTTACTGGGGTCTGACGTATACCTCCCCTAGACTTGATATGCGACATATCAGACGAACAGACCGGACTGTACGGGAGTGTTACTGATCGGATTCACAGGAGAACGCACAGGCTAGCTTGTTGATCTTCTGATCGCTCAATACCTGGATGGCTGTTACATTTAGCTGACCGCTTGCAGCTTGTGGGTGTTTGATATGATCATCACCTGCTACCGGCGTATTGACGATTCTTTAGAGTCCTACACAGAGGTTTCTTAGCTCAGGTGAAACGGAGTAGAGGCACATATGTGATATGTGCGGGACCGAGAATAATGCGATATGGGATACCGTATTATATTCTCGCGATATTTTGATATGAACCGGGTCATCGGATCAAGTGTTGATTCGATGAATCGGTAAATAATATATTAGTCGGTAATATTCGATATAGCCGGATAGTCGGATCAAGTGTTGATTCGATGATTTAATGTATAATAATATATATGATATATTATTACATTATCTAATATTGGCTCACTTCATTATTTCATTTTCTCATTGGATGATACATTGATATATATGTGATATATGTTAATTGTATTATTTTCTTTTCTTTTGTTGCAAATATATAATATATATGTGATATATATTATTGTGACATGATATGATTAATTGTTAAACATGTTTAAGGATGATTAATTGAGGTTAGGGTTTGATTTGGGTTGGTTGCTTCATGCACCTTCTAGAAGCTATTTCTTTTGTCATGGTTAAGATATTTTGTGATGACACATTATTAACCCAACCAAACCCTAACTCTAGTTTATTCTCTACACATTCTTATCCACTCATCATTGACCATGGTTTATAATCAATCATATACTCTTTCTTTCTATTCATCACAAAAGAAAATAATTCATTATCTTTTCCATTATCATCTTCTTCTCTCTTGAAGAAAGCTTACTAGATTTTCTTTATGTGATGAAATAATATGAGAAAATGATTTAAAAGAAAGCAAAAATACTACTCTCTCATCCTCATCTCATCTAGCCCATGAGATTAGTGTGTTCATCTCTTTAGAGTGAGAAAGCTTGAGTCTTTGCAACTTCAAGGTAGATCATCGGAGATTTGGAATACTTCAAGCTAGCATGGATCGTTCGAGTCGTGGAGCCTCTCATGAGTCCGGGAGATCGTGGATCGCGGCAAAGGGACTTCTACTCGGAGCTTGTGAAGCGAAGGAGCGGACTACAAAGGTTGTAATCCCTCACACTTAGATAAAAGTTATCATCTTGCATGTTAAACCCTAATAATCTAGCAAAGATCCCGGCTTTGGGTTGTTCGGCACGTCTAAATTTTTATCCGAGCATGTTTGATGCCTTTTGAACCTTCACAAGAGTGCCTAGGAACCCTACAATATATATATATACGGTTACACAAAATTTTATAACTAAAATTATCTTCTAAAATTTTTCCTAAATCCTAATCCAAACAGAACTCTCTCTCTCCTCTCAATCTTAACAGGCTCTCTTCTTCTCTCTCTCTCTCATGATCTCACTCCCTCTCTCTCCACTCTGCCTCTCTCTCTGCATATATATATATATATATATATATATATATATATATATATATATATATTAAATTCTTAACTAACCTATTTCCCTTTTCCCATAACCCCACATATCTCTCTTTCCTCTCCCTTCTTCTTTTCTTTTTCGTTTTCTTCCTTCCTCGCGACGATAACCAACGTCCTAACCCTAGCTTCCTGCCCTCGTCGCCGCCCGATCCTCCTCGCCTAACCCTCGACCCCGTCTCTCCTCCTTCGCCTCCTCATCTCCTTCTTCCTCTCTTCTCTTTCTTCTTCTTCTTTTCTCTTTACTTTCACTTTCTTGATCTTTTTCCGGTGATCGCCGGAGACCCGTTGCCGACGTCACCCCATCACCACAAACCCCCTCCAATTTCAGGCTCAGCAGATCCCCGATCTCGATCCAAATCAGAGACTGGTTCTGACCTAGATCCGGAAGATAGGTACCGCAGAGGAGGTCGCAGCGCCACGCAGGTAGCAGCAGCGGCCAGATGTAGCAGGGGAACGCGGCGGCGGTGATGTACGACCCCAGCGGCGCAGCGGCAGGATACGATGCCGGCGGCGATGGCGCGGTGGCTGCAGTCGGCGGGGTTGCAGCATCTGGCTTCGCCGCTGGAAACAGCCGATCAGAGGTTGTTGCCGAATCTGTTAATGCAGGGATATGGAGCTCAAACAGTTGAGGAAAAGCAAAAGCTCTTTAAACTTTTGAGGAATTTTAATTTTAATGGATAATCAGGCTCTGAACCATATACTCCTACTTCCCAAAGTTTTGGAGCATCCAGTGCAGTTGATGACTTTTACTCCCCTTACCTAAGAGGGGAATTTGGAGCTGGGATATTGGATCTTCATGCCGTGGATGATACTGAACTTCTTTCTGAGCGTTCGCCGGAGTCGAGATCGACACCGACGATCCAGACGACGTACCTGGACTGCGTGACCACCCTCGCGCGTTGTTTGGATCCGTTCCGTGCATCGTGTGCGCGTCGCGACTTTTTCTACCGACGTGTGACGTTCCGTATACCCGTTTCTTGATCTGTCGAGGCAAGTTAAACTTGGTACATGATATTTAAATTATTTTATACTTATAAAATATAGATTATACCTGTAGCTTAAATATTATACCACATGTTTCATTTTATCATATTTCGATGTTCCATTTGCATTCGCTTATATCAATTTAGATCTAGATCATGGAAATAATATTGTTACATAGTAGATTACCTTACAAGGCATCCATACCAATATTTATATCATATACAGCTTAGTTGTATAACCCACATTACCATTTGATAACTCTTTATAATGTTTCGGATACCTTTTTGCACCCATCTCTTTTAGAATATAGATAATTGCATTCATAGATCATATTAAGACATAGTAATGTGATATTAATATTCCATGCTTTATAAAGTGCATCCTAATTAATATTGGAACTATAATCTTAACCCTAATCGATAATTGTGCACCCATGTGTTTGAATTTATACCTATTTGCATACCACATCACAATGTTCCATTTTATTGTTCCATTAGTACCCCATACTTGTTTTGTATACCCCTGCTTATTTTAGTTTGATTATGAGCACCCACGTGACATTTTGTGCAACCCTGACATGACTTGATACACCTACTACATGACACGATATGGTACCGTGCACTTCTTAACATGACATGATACCTATATACTACCTGACTTGACCTGATGTACCATGGCTTTACCTGTTACCTGATCTTATTACTAATGCCAACTAACCTTACCTGTTGTCCCTACGGAGATTTCCTGTTGTCTATCCAGACAAACCTGTACCTGCCTGATCCTGTGTTGGCATTAGCTCCAGATTATTTAATACCTGACTTGAACATATATAACTTGGGGGTATGGGGAAAACAATGATGAAACCTGACTTGTAACTCGACAGTTCGATACCTTTACTGACCAGTCTTACGGGCTAGGCCAGCCCCGGTGTGATGCTGCTGACGTCACTCGTCATTACCTACTACCCTTTACTGCCTTACAGCACGTCTCAGATTCAGCCTGAGAGTCATAGACCGTGATCCCGGGCACGCACGGGATACTATTGAGTTATATCGATGACTCATCAAATTGATTTCAAAGACTTGAGAGTAGTTAACCCGAAAAACCAGTTTAGATTACTCACTACACATTACCCTCACTGTCCTCATTTATATTACTGTTATACCTGTTTTACTGTTCATACACATACCTGAATGTCTTGCTACCCCTGTTTATAATATTGCTTGATATTATGATGCACTGACGTCTGGTTTTTGCATGGCCCAGATCCTCTACCTTTGTTGCAGACTGATCAGGAGTACTGCTGCTGTTAGACCGAGCGGTGAGGACCCTGTTGGTATCCAGATTTACTATTCCAGGTGTTTTATTTATTGGATCTTTTGCTTCCGCATATTATATTATTTCATGACTCATTTACTCTGGCTTATGGACATGCACTAGAGAGTTAGTTTACTTTCCTGTTCTTGATATCTCTACAGCCGTAATGTGACTGTGGAAGGATTTTTCCTATCCACAGGTAGCATGGTTGGCTATGTCATGTGCATATCTTAGCGTACTCTGGGAAGCGGGGCATGACAAGAAAACTGTGGCACAACGTGGGGGAGTTGCCAACTCGTGAGTAGAAAACATCAGCAGGTAGAAATCGAATGAATAGCGATCCCTAGGTCATACTGTAACATGAAGGTAAAACTATGTGGTATCCAGGGTGATCATGTAAACATATGTGTACAATAATGATGTCATGCCAGTAATCAGTATGTAATACCCAGTCATCTGAAATATATGCATGTATGCATGTGTATATCCAACGAGTGTCCATCAACGACACATCCATCATCATGAAACCTGAGTGTCCAACATCGACACTCAAAAATATCATAAAACCCGTGTCCAACATCGACACGTAAATCCTCATATTTCAGGCGCCGCATCCTCGGATCGGCCCTCATATCCATCTGATTTCACGACTCTGGTCGGTATCCTCCGGATATCCGACGAGCCCTAACTATCACCGGTAGGTAGTGCATCTCCTGCCAGGCTCATCGCCGTTCTATACGATCTTCTTGACCCAGGGTACCATACCAGGTCCACCTTGTACCCACAGACAGTGCCTCCTCACTCCTCAAATCGGGTATACATATGGCTCAGAACCGAGAAAACTCATGGTGGACGCCACAAATCACATCATGAGAAACCGCGTTTTTAAAACAATCATAAGACTTGTTAAAATATACCAGCGGTTCTCAAAACTACAGATCTCATGAAAACAACATCTCACTGCATGTAACCATAAAGGTACAAAAAATGCAATGCACATAAAGGTAAAGAAAATATCTCAAGTGCCATCATGTAAGCATGTTGTGTAATAAGTACTGAACAGTGAATCATAATTGAACAGTGCAAGAACAATACGGTGATATAACAGTTCTATTGTGCAAGTGGAATGGCAATTACCGATGATGAATGTGTGAACCGGCAAATCTGTATATGTGTAACATGCGCATCATCGGTAATTGTTCAGGTGTACTAGCAGACATTGCCATATAAAGGTAAGTGATGGGATCATAGTACGTATGTCACAAAGAATAATACAACATAAGCATGAACGGTATAAGGTACGTAACAATACCTGAACCATACGGCTATAGTTTTAATAATACGAATCGTAGTTTTGAAAATGGCGCTACAGTGTTTTTGAGAAAAAGCCACCATTTGAAAATCCGTAGTGTCCATTGAGGTCATCGTTTAAAAGTGCATACGATTCGTCGGTTTTGGAAACATGTATGCTCAAGTGAAATCCTTAAGTCAGCGATCCAGCCTCATAGTATCAGATGTGGTATAATCATCGTACATCATCCTTGAGTCGATAGTGCGGATCAATCATCCGGTATATCTTATTGCGTACGGCAATCTATCGTACGGTGTCATCAAACAGGATAAGGATCCATTGTCCTATACATAATATCATCTTTTATTCTCATCTATATAAATATAACTCAATCTCATATCATATCTTGGCATATGAATATAAATATATATTTTTCCTTGCATCCTCAAGCCAACAAATCAACTCATGTCATCTCGTTTTATTATATATATCCTTCTTTCATCATGTCATCTCATACTAAATATTGTGATCATATCCGTAAGTTCATAAGCATAGGTTTTCTCAAATATATTCTATATTTCGGTTCTCCCATTACTATGGTTGCGGGGGTGCTATACGCCATCAACCCGACTTCCTCCGTAGATATAGATCTACTCACCTGCTAATCCTTGCTTTAGCCGAAGTCGATGAACTTCTTGTTCTCTTTCGTCTTCTCGGAAGTCCACGCAAAGGTACCTACAAATCAATATACATCGTAACGATATCAAAACCAAATCCGAAACCGATACGGCACACGAAGTGCTCATAGGTTAGAACTTATATCCCATGCATGCAAGAACAACCAAATAACCCTCTGCGTTGACGTACGAACGTCCAACGACCATGTCCAAACTCAAATACCAAAACATGTTTTCAGAAATCGAAAACCCGAAATCAGCAACATGGAAAAACACTCCCAGATTTTACCCTCGGTCAAATTAGGAGATTTTACATATAGGGTAGGTCTCTACATTAGATAACAGAGCTGTGGAACAAAATCCACACTAATTCATCAAGACCAGGACGCAAATTGCGTCCTGGAGGATTAAATCTGAGGCCATAATAGGGAGTTGGGGTCTCGAATCTCTGGGTAAATTCTTGGTAGCCTGCACACCTCACCGTGTTGGCAACTTTGTTTATGGAGCTATCGAGTCATAGCATATTCTATTTAAACATCACAATCTGTCAAAACCGATATCGGGAAAATTCAAAGTTCGTGTTTTGTCGTTCTAGTCTCAAGTTTGTCCAGAATATCATCACTAAAGGTTTAGGGTTACTAACTAAACCTCAATACATCTCTACAACTCAAAACATCCACAAAAATCATCCTAGAAATTTCAAGATCACTAATCTAGCTTAATCGATAACTAAACACAATTAGGAGATGAAGAAACTTGATAACAAGAAGAAAAATGAAGGGTTTACCTCTTGGAGCAACTGAAGAAAATTCCAAGATGGCTCAAAGTGCTCAAAATCCAAACTTGAGCTTGCTATGGGGTGTAGGAGGAAGTTGTGCACAGATTTTTTTGAAGGAAGCCATGGGTTTTGAGATGTTTTTTGAGATGATTCTCATGGGGTAGTGAGAGTGGAAGAAGGAGGAGAAGGAGGATGAAGATGAAGATGAAGATGAGGTGAAGAAATTAAGGGTGAAAGAAAAGGGATGGGAGCCATGGTCATGATAACCCCCTTCTCTCTCTCTCTCTCTCTCTCTCTCTCTCATTCTCTCTCATGCCCATGCTCTCTTGTCCCCCACCATGTCATCTTTGTCCCCCACTTATACAAATATCTTTTCTTTTTCTTTTCCTCTCGATAATAAACCACAAGTCCACAAATACAATGAACCATGCATGAAACAAATACAATATGTCATGGTGCACCAGCCATATTTAATACAAAAATGGATTTGGCCTAAAGCATGATTTGTAGTGCACTAACCAAGTTTAACATAAACTTGCATATAATTAATTACATAATTATTTATAAAATGCCCAAATCCAATAAATGCCTTTTTAATTAATAATTCATATTAATATCCAAATATTTTCCAAATATTGGTATATATAATTATACCATTCTACGAAAACCCCAAATTCATACTCGAATAGTTTTTGTGAAATTTATTATTTTATTATTTAAATTCCAAAAATATTATTTTATATTTCTGAAATGTTACAGTTAGTTGCCACCCGAATGTTGTATATTTGTATTTACTTTTCTGCATCCAGGAGCGACCCACGGAGGGATGCACAATTTACCGGATTCTAGAATTCAGTAGGTGACCATCTCAAGGGGTTGAGATCCGGGTCACCCAATTCTAGGATTGGCGGGTATATTGCCGCACTCATAGGGGTCTAGGATAGATGCGGTTGTGGCTATTCGCATGAACGTGGAATTCCGTATTTCGGTTGATGGCTTGATCGAAAGCGTTATTTCCTAGTATATCCGTTTCTCCATTACTCTGTGATGTTTCTGTAATGCTTATATCTGAGATGAATGCTATATTTATATATGATATAAATAAATGCTATTTATGTTTTGTATCCACGCTTGCCCTGCTGCCACTCTGCCGTTAGTTAAGTAACCTAACAGTGCATGACGGGGCCCCGTGGCGAATGCGGATGGCATAAATGTGCGTTCTATTTTCGTTTCTTTTTCTGGTGTGGATAGGTTTTAAATGATGGGACTTTATTAATGACATTAATGAAAAGATATAAACCTAATATAGATGTTGTAAGAACCACATTTGAAAACTACTCGGGTTTTTTTCTATCGAAAACTAAACTTTCAAATGCGGAGATTAAGCCACTCCTGTTCAAATATCACACGGTTCTAACAACGATATCAAGTTCACTGCGTTAAAGATTTTTATCAAAACCAGTCGTAACCCTCTATCAATTCAAATGAGTAGAGTACTTAGTATTCGTACTACGTTTGTTGATCTTTAGTCAAGGCGTAGTGTTCGGTAACTAAGTGATGTCTCATTTGCCGCATGAGATGCGATTAATTAGGACATTCATCGACTTTGTTGATCTTTAGTTAAGGGTTGTATGGGTGGGTCTAAATTAAATCACGAAATGACGGGTAGAACTTGACTAGGACTCCTTTTAATTTGTTGATCTTTAGTCAAGGTCAATAGGGTCCTAGGGATAAAAACCATATCGGGTATTTCAGGTTAGAAATTTGTAATGAGATTGCATACGTTCTATGTAATAGTTGGATCCCGATTCCAACTGGAGTAAGTGTTACTCCCAGAAGTATTTTTCACTTTGTAGTTAGCTAAATCATGTATGTTCCTAGAAAGGTGTTAA
Organism: Agapanthus africanus; assembly: GCA_030015575.1. NCBI lineage: Eukaryota > Viridiplantae > Streptophyta > Magnoliopsida > Asparagales > Amaryllidaceae > Agapanthus > Agapanthus africanus. The sequence goes on along the minus strand of JASDDO010000016.1, from coordinate 188,024,874 downwards.
TAGGGCAACGCCTCTAGGGAAAAGAGGCTCTCTGTAATTAAGTAACTCGGCGAAAACCTTAGAAAACCTCCCTTAAAGTACCGAAACTGGCCTTGCCGAACGATTAAGCGAACTTGTAGGGTGCAATTAATTCCGGCTAATCTTTCCTTTTAATGGGTTTAGGAAAATTTGATTAAAACAGTAGGAGCCATCCTAATTAGACAAGATAATAAACCATTCTAATCTTGCACGAGCATATGCTGAGCGTTTCTTTTCTCTCCCTCTAACAGGCAGCGACCATGACAGGACTAAAACTATTATTAGAAAAGAATACGTTGACTGGACCTAATTACAAAGGATTGGCTGAGGAATGTCACCATTGCCCTCACTTATGACAAAGTGGCATATGTCCTTACTGGTAAAGCACCTCAGACTCCAGGTCCTAATGCTACGATTGCGGACATAGAGGTCCGTAAAACATAGGACGAAGATTGTGCAAAAGCCAAGTGCTTAGTGCTGGCTTCAATGAATAATGAACTTACGAAGCAACATAAGAATATGGACGTACAATCAATATTCCTCTATTGCAAGGATTTGTATGGAGGGCACTCTCGTATCGTAAGATACGAGACCTCAAAAAAATTGTTTCAAATGAGGATGGCTCCAGGATCATCAGTAGGAGAACACGTCCTAAAAATGATCAGTCTTATTGAATACGTCGCAAACCTGAGGTTTGTGTTAGAAAATGAGTTATACGTTGACTTAGTTCTACAGTCCGTTCCTTCCTCTTATGCTCAGTTTGTATTGAATTACAATATGCAAGCTTCTAAAGCTTCTCAATATGTTGAGAATAGCTGAGAGCACCATAAAGAAGGAAAAAGCACCATTTCTAGTTGTTGAGAATTCTTCTTCTTCCAGGTCCAAGGCTAAAACCAAAGGAAAGAAGAAGAAGAACCCCACCAAACCGAAAGATGGTGTCAAAAAGGCAAAAGGTAAGGACAAAGCTGGGGTTGTGGAATCGGTGAAAGGAGAATGTTTTCATTGTCATAAGTAAGGGCATTGAAAGAGAATTGCAGGGCTTATATAGCATTACTCAAGGATAAGAAGCTTGACGATGTTTCAGCTTCAGGTGTGTTTGTAACAGAGAACTATTTTTCCATTAACTCTTCTTCCTGGGTATTGGATACCGGGTCGGGATCTCACATCTGTAAGTCTTTGCAGGCGTTGAGAAGTAGCAGGTTTTTGAAGAAAGGAGATATGAACCTCATAGTTGGGAATGGTGTAAACGTTGACGCCATAGCTGTAGGGGATTATCATCTTGGATTACCAAGTGGCAACTTTTTGATTTTGAAGAACTGTTATTTTGTACCAACAATGATGTGTAATATTATATCAGTTGCTTTACTAGATAAAGAAGGATATAATTTCGCATTAGAAAGCAATGTTATGAACATTCACCTTAATCAAATGCTGGTTGGGACTGGCACACTTAATAACTGTATATATACTCTAAATCAACACACAGTTTTCAACATTCAAAACACCGAACAGAAGAAAGTCTTCAGATATAAATGAAACTTTTTTATGGCATTGTAGACTTGGTCAAATAAATGAAACAAGAATGAATAAGTTACATAAAGAAGGGTATTTAGATCTGTTTGAATATCAATCTTATGAAACTTGTCAATCCTGTCTAGAAAGAAAGATGACCAAAACTCTGTTTACTGGACATGGAGAAAGTACTATCGAGCTCTTAGGCCTCATACATACTGATGTTTGTGGACCAATGTCTACACATGCAAGCAGCAGAGATTCCAACTTCATAACATTTACTGATGACTTCTCAAGGCATGAACATGTGTTCTTGATGAAACATAAGTCTGATGCTTTCGAAAATTCAAAGAGTATAAACATGAAGTAGAGAAACAGACTGGAAAAAGTATCAAAATAATTCGATCAGATCGAGGTAGTGAATACTTGAGTACTGGATTCCTTCGGTTCTTAAAAGAGAATGGAATCTCTCTCAGCTTACTCCTCCGTATACACCACAGCACAACGGTGTATCGGAGTGGAGAAATCACACCTTATTAGATATGGTGCGCTCTATGATGAGTGACGCTGAGTTGCCACTTTCTTTTTGGGGGTATACACTGGAGACAGCAGCATACCTGTTGAATCAAGTTCCAATCAAATCAGTGCCTACCACTCCGTATGAAATATGAAGTAGGAAGAGACCATGTCTTAAGTTCGTCAAGATATGGGTTGCCCGGCCTATATTAAAAAATAGAGTCCGGACAAACTCGAAGCACGTTCAGTGTTATGTAAGTTTGTGGGATATTCCAAACATTCGCGAGGATATCTTTTCTACCATACCGTGGAACGAAAGATTATCGTTTCTCGAAATGCCACCTTTTTAGAAAAGGAATTTCTTGCAAAAGATATTAGTTGGAGCACGGTAGAACTGGAAGAAATTCCAAATCCACAAACAGTAATTGAAGATTTGACATAACCACTAATTCAAGAACAAACCGACGAACCTCAGTCACTCCGCAGATATATTAGGCAATCTCGTCCTCCTGAAAGATACTACGGTTTTCTCATAGACGGGGATCTAATGGATTGCATCATCAATGATGATGAGCCTACTAGTTTTCAGCAAGCTATCACGAGTAGGGACTCGGTGAAGTGGTTGGATGCTATGAGATCCGAAATAGAATCCATGCAAACCAACAAAGTTTGGACTTTGGACGTTGCACCTCCTGGGGTAATACCGGTTGAATGCAAGTGGATCTTCAAAACAAAGATTGGTATTGATGGACAGGTAGAAACCTATAAATCTAGACTTGTTGCAAAAGGCTTTCGTCAAAGACCAGGTGTGGACTATGATAAAACTTTTTTTCCAGCGGCTATGCTTAAATCCATTCGGATCCTACTTGCTGTTGCTGCCTTCCACGACTATGATATCTGGCAGATGAACGTAAAAACCGCTTTTCTAAATGGTGATTTAGAAGAATGTGTCTATATGGATCAGCCTGAAGGTTTCATTGACAGGGGGAGCAGCGGAAAGACATGCAAGTTGCTCAAATCCATTTATGGACTGAAGCAAGCATCGCGGAGTTGGAACATCTGCTTCGATAATGCAATCGAAGAGTTTGATTTTATCAAGAATGTGGACGAACCTTGTATTTACAAGAAAATTGTAGGAAGAGCCATTGTTTTCCTCATATTGTACGTGGATGACATTCTCCTAATGGGAAATGACATTCCCATGCTACAATCAGTCAAACTTTTTCTGTCACAAAAATTCTTCATGAAAGACCTAGGTGATGCCTCCTACATACTAGGGATTAAGATATATATAGGGATAGATCTAAACAACTTTTAGGATTATCCCAATCAAGGTACATTGACACCATACTAAAAACGTTTAGTATGGAAGATTCCAAGCGTGTAAATGTGCCCGCTTGTCATTGAATCACCCTCTCCAAAGAGATTGTTAGGAATATGTATGCCTATGAGGCCATTATTTACATTGATGTATATTATAGTGGATGCTTGAACATATATATAGAGGACTTTCTTACTCGACATGATAGTATGCTATCTGGTTACTCTTTATCTTAACATGTACACTTAGTATTATTATACTGTCTCTCAGATACATGTTGATAAAGCCCTTAGGGTGTTGTCTTGACTACCAGGACTATGATGTGGATCATACTACTGGGACTTGGGTAGTCCACAAGAACATTCTTTAATTGTTCCTAATCGAGGGTATATCGAGACAGGAATCGATATTCCAGAGTAGATTATCGTGTACGTTTGTTGACCATGTATGGGGGGCGATGGTTGATCCCATAGCCATTGGTGTTTTACATCAAAGATTTTGATCATACAGGTGCTCATTAGAGAATGGGTACATCGAACAGGACTCGCCGAGAACTCCTAGATGGGACTATACCTATCATCAGATAGCAGTTCTCTGGTGACACTGGTACAGGTTAGTCTGTAAACACGAGATAGTCATAGAGTCTTATGTGGTTCCCACTGTACTTTGATTTCCTCCCTACCACGGCTCAAAGGAGTCGTGCAAACAGGTGGATTTTGGGTACAGTCCCTAGTCACATGGAGGCAATGAGCGATAGGAGGGGTTTCGTCTCTCCCGGTATAGAGAGTTGATGTTGCGCTATGCTCGATTGGCTATAACAGGAAGTCCCTGGCCAGGGCTATTGATGAGATTTACTAGTAAGAGTTATCAGTTGTTTCTCATACCGTTATAAGCCACACATCGGTATGACTATCAAGTTATTGGCGTCTGACGTTTCCACCCCGAGACTCGATATGTGACATATCAGACGAAGAGACCGGTCTGTACGGTTAGTGTTATCTATAGGTTTCATGGGAGTTTGGACAATCTTGCTTGTTGATCTTCTATTCGCTCAATACCTGGATAGCCGTTACGTCCAGCTAGTACCGCTGACCGCTTGTGGGTAATTAATGTGCATCATTACCTATTGCTAGCGTATTGACGAGTCTTAAGAGTCCCATATAGAAGTTTCCTAGTTATAGCGAAACGAAGTAGGGCACATATGCTGATATGTGTGGAGGCGTGATTGAATACGAGTATGAGATACCGTATTCTAATCTGGCGGTTATTTGTTATCAGTTAGGTTATATGTGATATAACCGGATTATCGAATCAAGTGTTGATTTGATAATGTGATATACAGATAAATGATATTAGTCGGTTATATATGATATAACCGGATTATTAAATCAAGTGTTGATTTAATAATATGATATATAATTATATATATTAACTAATATTATTAGCTCACTAATTATATTCTTCATAATATATATATTAATATATATATATGATATATATATATATATATATTTGTCACGACCCGCAGGGTACAGAATATGACTGGCACTTAAGTTACGAAACGTCTCAAGACATCCGTAAAATAAGTAAGCCAAAGCCCAGAAAACAAAACCAATTAAGCAAAAGAGTGAAGAAAACCTAATCAATTGAAAGCGAGTTTATCAATAAGTCATGTAAAACCCTTTTTAAAAACAGTACCAATTTTTCCGAAAATTTCGGTAGAGTCTCCTTTGTAAATACTGGCCCCCAAATGGGTACAACAAGAATATATATGAATCCAACAAAATAGGGCATCCCCAAGCGGGAGCTAGCTCTTCGCCACAAGGCGGTCATAAATCCCACGCAATATAAAACAACAACATGCAAAATAATCATAAAGAGCATGAGAAAACAGCATGTCGACTCAAGTGAGCTCGACCCCAAAATACAGCATAAAAGTCCACAAACCTCACAGTCTCATCTCTAGGTCAATATACAATAATGCTGGTAGATACAGTAGATGGAGTGCTCTAGATACAAAGAATATACAAGGTGGTGCAAAAATAATAATATAACCCACCTAAGAGCAAAACCTCGAGTCCAGGCAAGAGAGCAAAATAAGCAAGTGCGCCCGCCGCTACTGTACTGACGGAGCGGACCTGAAAAAGGATGTGGCACAACGGGGGTGAGTTGCCAACTCGTGAGTAATAAATAACATCTACACAGGCTATCGCATGCATGCACACAAGTATTCTAGCATCTCTAATACAGGTATGACTGGATGCACTAGCAGGTGTGTATACAACATCAGTGTACTAGTATGTATGCAACATGAATATCTGAGGTCTCAATAGGTATATATAAGAAACATTTTATCTCTTTTTGTTTTTGAAACTCTTTTAGAATGCCAGCATAATACTCAAAGAATCGACAAGAACCTGTGTCCAGCAACGACACCTAAAAGCTGTCTCAAATCTCATAAATCCATGTCATAGTGTCTCTGACCTCAGCCATCCGGCTGACCCATCTCAATATCAATATCTCATCCTCTCGCGGCCCCGGTCGGTATCCTCTGGATATCCGCCGTGCCCAATGAAGTCACCGGTAGGTAATCCGTCCCCTGCTAGGCTCATCGTCAGCAACATGAGCTTCTTGCCCCGGGGTACCTTACCGGGCCCACCATGTACCCGAGACGGTTCATCCAACTCCTCGAAACGGGTCTCGAAAACCACAGCAAACTCATGGTGGACGACACTTACATCACTAGAATACCGCAATTTACATATTTTAAAAATATAATAAGTTAGAAATTTTGCGGCTTTCCCCCGAAATCCAGAATATCACAAAAAATCTCAAGAAATTCTCATAAGTGCATATGTCAATGATAATGAATGCATATGGTATCAATAATCAAGTTGCGATGTGTGATTAATAGATTAGGCATGAACAAATAATATGATGAAGCACATGCACATGAATAGCAATCCTACGATTTCATTTTAAGGAATTAAAAGCAATAACACATGTTTAAGTATCATTTATAGTAAAAGGTTTCAATTTAAAGGTTATCTAGTGTGGTGGCATGGCAATTACCAGGGCGTGCGTGTAAGCATGAATAGTGCTCGTGCTGCATATAAAAACCCTGGCAATGGTGCGGTGTCCTATAAAATGGCTTCGCATATAAATATCAATATAAGGCATGAATGTAGCAAATAATCATACAAGTATTACACCCCTAATTACTAACATTGCTAAGAATCTTTTAAGTTACTAAAACTATCGGGCGACTTGCGCCATCCAACGATAGTACCCGTAGATGTTACATCTACTCACCGGAATCCCTAGCTAGCTGTGTCCAATCACCGCTTTCCCCTTTCGTGCCGCGTCTGACGTCTCCACGACCGAACCTGGAATTTACATTAATACAAACATAAGGTTACAAATAAAGAACGACGCAATTCCCTAACTAAAATACCAACGTTCACAAGCTAGGTACAACGTGCACAAAGTGCGCGGAACACACGCGAAAATCGTAAAAACTGCAAAAATCGCCGATTTGGTCGCCCGGCAAAACTAAAACCCGATTACTCAAAAATCCGCACCCACGCATCCTAAACGTCATAGGATATGCCAACAATATAATCTAGATACCGCAATTAATTCGCCACAACAATACAATAAAAACCTAGTAAGCTAGAAGTTCGCAAATTTGGTGCAAACATCGACAATTTGCGAAAAAGTGCACATATTATCACACAAATATCCAAATTAAACCATTAGAAAGCCACTACAATTAAATTAACCCCTTTACCATGCATCAAAACCCACATTCCATACACAAACATTTTCTTGATTTTGGTAATTAGCAAAGCAAAGAAAATTTCACACAAGTTAACTTAGATTAGCAATACATCAAGTCACTTAAGCAAAGTAACCATATAGGTTGGTTAAGTAAACCACTAGATTAATTAACAAGATTTAATTAACTAAAACATGGTTTCAAGAAACCCTAGTTAACTCAACCATTAACTTTAAACAAAACTAGAATGAAAATAGCACTAATTTAACACTAAAACAATTTAATTAAAGGATTTTAACCATAAGAAATTAAAAAAGTAGAAATTATACTACAAACCTATGGATCTAGCAAGAAGAAATTTGCCTCAATGATGGCCTCCTAGCACCATGATTCCAAGCAAGAGAGGTGAAGGAAAAAGGGATGAAGAATGGGGTTTAATTTGTGAGTTTTAAATTTGGAATTTTGAAGTAACTTAATGAATTTTTTGAAGAAAATGAAAAGAACAAGGAGATGAAGGGGGGCTGCTGGAATTCGGCCAGAAATGAGGGAGTGGGGATGGTGTGGGGTGTGGGAAAGAGGTCTTGGTCAACTCCTACCAACCACAAAAGACTTTACCCAAAAACAAATTCAAACCTTTCACAAAACAACCATCATTTCCACACAATAAAACAAGCCAAGGAGCATGGAATTTTTCTGGACCTGATGGTGGTGGGGCTAGCCTAGGGCTGAGGGAAGAGAGAGAGGGGTTTTACAAAAGAAATTTTATGCAAAAAGACCCCCTACAAGTCAAAAATTGCAAGTTTAAGCTTAAATTCAATAAATTTCGTTTCCTATAATAAAAATTAGTTAAAAATCAAAATAAAATACTAAAAATTTATGTCACAACTAGATTTTAATTAACATAATTTTAAAGATTAAAATTATCCCAAAAAATTTTGTATTTATCGCTAATTTAATGTATTTTCTTACCGGCTTAAAATAATATAAAAAAATTGAAAAATTAGGGAAATTTTTTAAACGACCAGAATTTCATAAGTAACTCATTATCTACTAAAAACAAGCAATTACCTATCCATTTTAGGTATAATTAGTCATAAACTGCAAAATAACAAAAAAGACAGTTTTCGGAAAAATACCGAATTTTCACCGATTTTCAGGAAAACACCAAAATGACTTTTCAAGACGCTACAATCTCCCCCCCTTAAAAATTTCGGTCCCCGAATTTAAAAATATAACTACGCATACCTTCAAAGAGATGGGGATATTTCTTCCTCATCTCGCCCTCGGTCTCCCAGGTAACCACCTCGCTGCTCGGGCTACGCCAAAGGACCTTGAGGTTGGTATAATCTTCGATCTCAACTTCTTCACCTGCCGATCCAGGATGGCCACCGGCTGCTCTGCAAAAGAAAGGTCGCGCTCTAGCTGGACTGTCGGGTGCTGAATCGCATGCGAAGGGTCGTGAAGGTACTTGCGGAGCATCGAAACATGGAAGACGGGGTGAACATCGGGAAAGCTGGGAGGAAGTGCCAAACGATATGCAACTGCGCCGACACGCTCGAGGATCTCGAAGGGACCTACGAATCTAGGGCTATGCTTCCCCTTTTGCCCAAAACGCATCACGCCTTTCATCGGAGAGACTCTCAGAAAAACATAGTCGCCAACTGCGAACTCTAATCTGCGACGGCGCCTGTCTGCATACGATTTTTGCCTGCTCTGAGCTGCACTCATCCGGTCTCGAATCAACTGTATCTTCGTTGTCGTCTCCTCAACAAGCTGCGGCCTCAAAATGCTGCTCTCGCTGAGCTCTGTCCAACAGACGGGCGATCTGCATCTCCTCCCATACAATGCCTCGAAAGGTGCCATCTGAATAGTATCCTGGAAACTGTTGTTGTAGGAGAACTCCACTAGAGGTAAATGACGATCCCAGCTACCACCAAAGTCTAAAATGCACGCTCGGAGCATGTCCTCAAGAGTCTGAATGGTCCGTTCTGACTGTCCGTCGGTCTGCGGATGAAACGCTGTGCTGAAGCTCAAACGAGTGCCCAAAGACTCCTGAAGTCTCTGCCAAAGTCGGCTGGTGAACTGGGTGCCTCGATCTGACACGATACAAGTCGGTACGCCATGTAGTCGCACGATCTCGTCAATGTAGAGCTGAGCATACTGAGCGAAGCTGAAAGTCGTCTTCACTGGCAGGAAGTAAGCCGCTTTCGTCAATCGATCTACGATCACCCAGATGGAGTCATACCCTCGACTAGTCCTGGGTAGACCCACAACGAAATCCATCGAAATCTGCTCCCATTTCCACTCCGGAATGGGTAACGGCTGTAGCTTTCCTGCGGGCTTCTGGTGCTCGGCCTTGACTTGCTGACAAGTCAGGCATCTCGATACAAACTCCGCAATGTCCCTCTTCAACCCGTCCCACCAGTAGGTCTCTCTCATATCATGGTACATCTTGGTGGAACCGGGGTGGACACTATACACTGATCGGTGTGCCTCCTCAAGAATGTCGCGCCGCAATCCATCAGCATCTGGTACACACAGTCTAGATCCATAGCGTAAAATCACCTGATCGTCAATCACGAACTCGGAAAATCTGCCTTGTCCCATCTGTGCCATGATCTCTGAGCAACGGTCGTCACTGCGCTGTGCCTCATATATACGGTCAAGCAACTGTGGGCGTGCACGAACATGCGCGAGCTGTCCCCCTGTCTGAGTGAACTCGAACTCAACTCGGCTGTCTTATAACATCTGCCAATCTGCTGACGACTGCCTCTGCACTGCGCGCAAAAAGGATAGACTACCCCCGGGCCTCCTACTCAACGCATCTGCCACCACATTCGCCTTGCCTGGGTGATATAGGATCTCGCAGTCGTAGTCTTTCACTAACTCCATCCAACGACGCTGTCTGAGGTTCAGGTCTCGCTGCTGAAATATGTACTTTAAGCTCTTATGGTCTGTGAATATCTGACACGACTCGCCGTATAGGTAATGTCGCCACATCTTCAGTGCAAAGACCACTGCAGCCATCTCCAAATCGTGAGTGGGGTAGTTCTGTTCGTGCCTCTTCAACTGCCGAGAAGCATAAGCGATCACCCGGCCATGCTGCATCAATACGCATCCTAATCCTACTCGCGAAGCATCACAGTAGACCACAAATCCGCCTGATCCCGAAGGAAAAGATAATACCGGCGCCGTAGTCAAACATGTCCGCAGCTGCTGAAAACTGCGCTCGCACTCCTCCGTCCAGACGAAAGGAACTCCCTTCCGGGTCAAACCGGTCAACGGTGCAGCTATACGGGAGAAGTCCTGAACAAAACGCTTGTAGTAGCCCGCCAGGCCTAGAAAACTACGGATCTCAGAAACCGATGTAGGTCGGGGCCACTGCTGAACAGCCTCAATCTTCTTCGGGTCCACACATATGCCGTCTCTCGTAACCACGTGACCCAAGAATCCGACGCTGTCCAGCCAGAATGCACACTTGGAGAACTTTGCAAACAGCTGGTGCTCCCTTAGAGTTTGTAACGTAATCCGCAAGTGCTGCTCGTGCTCCTCTCTGCTTCGGGAGTACACCAAGATATCGTCGATAAACACGATGATGAACAAGTCAAGATACGGCCTGAAAGTACGGTTCATCAAATCCATGAATGCTGCTGGGGCGTTGGTGAGTCCGAACGACATCACCAAAAACTCATAATGGCCGTAGCGCGTGCGGAAAGCTGTCCTCGGTATATCCTCCTGTCGAACTCACAGCTGATGGTATCCTGATCGTAAGTCGATCCTCGAAAAATACCCTGCACCCTGAAGCTGGTCGAACAAATCATCAATGCGTGGCAACGGATATCTGTTCCGAACGGTAACTTTGTTCAGCTGGCTGTAGTCGATACATAAGCGCAAACTTCCATCCTTCTTCTTGACAAACAGGACCGGAGCACCCCACGGAGAAACACTAGGTCGAATAAGCCCCTTATCTAACAAATCCTGCAACTGATCCTTCAGCTCTCGAAGCTCTGTCGGGGCCATCCGTTAAGGCGGTATAGAGATAGGCCCCGAGCCGGGAATCAAATCGATGCAGAACTCAACATCGCGCTCAGGCGGTAGCCCAGGTAGCTCATCAGGGAAAACATCAGGGAACTCACAAACAATCGGGACCCGGTCCAACGGAACCTCTGCAGCTCGAGTATCACAAATAAACGCTAAGAATCCCTGACATCCCTTCCGCAAGAGCTGACCAGCGTGAAGAGACGAAATCAAGCTGGGAAGGGTGACGCTGCGGTCTCCCTGAATAACAAGGACTGGCTCCCCCGGAAAGCTAAATCTGACTGCCTTCTCACGACAGTCCACCGAAGCATAACAAGTGGCTAGCCAATCCATGCCCAGAAGCACATCAAAGTCCAACATATCGAGGAGAATCAAATCAACCGATGAATCCCTCTCCTCGATACGAACGGAACACAATCGAAATACAAAACGAGCGACAAACGACTCGCCTACCGGAGTAACAACAACAAGCGGATGATCTAACGACGACGACTCACGGCCCAACATCGGTGCAAAGTGTGTAGAGACGTACGAATGTGTGGAACCTGGGTCGAATAATACCCGTGCGTCGAAAGAACAAACAGGCAAGGTACCTGTCACAACGGCATTGGATGCCTGCGCATCCTGCGGTGTCAAAGCAAATACTCGGGCATGTCCTCCACCGATAGCGGGCTAACCTCGACCTCGGCCTCTGCCTCCTCGTCCTCTCTGCACAGGACCGCCGCGCCCACGGCCTCTGGGTGCACCTAACTGGCGTGGAGCATCGCCTGTGGTAGGAAGTAGGGCTCTCTGAGGAGGGGGTGGTGATGGTGGTAGGGTCACATGCGGAACTGTCGCTGCTCCCTGTCGTCTCGCCGGACAGTCTCTGAGAAGATGGTGCAAACTCCGGCACCCAAAACACCCTGGCGACGGCTGCTGTCCCTGGGGATAAGAACCATATAACTGTCCTCGTACAAATCCTCTGCCAGGCCTATCTCTCGGAAAGAATCTGGCGCGCTGCCTCTGAGACGGTGCATCGGTGCGAATCCTCTTCGGCCCAGAAACGGCCGAAGTCTGTGATATGCGTGCCTCCATCCGTAATGCCGTATCCATAGCAGCTGAATAAGTGTCGTAGTGCTGGGCGCCAATGGCAAGATATAGCTGGGCATCAAGTCCCTGTACAAACCTCTTCACCATCTTCTCTTCGGTATCCACCAAATACTGAGCATATCGGGATAACTGCGTAAACTGGACGTCATACTCAGACACCGTCATCCCAGGTGTCTTGACTAAGGCCTCAAAACTGCGAGCTCTGGCGTCACGAACGCTCTCTGGAGGGAAACGAGCTAGAAAGACCGCTGTAAACTCGGCCCAAGTCATAGGCGGTAGACCTGCAGCTCGACCTCTCAAGACTGACTCCCACCATGTCTGCGCGAGACCCTATAGTCGGAAACTCGCAAGCTCTACCCATCGATCATCCGAACATCTCAGCGAACGGCAGATCCTGGCTAAACTGTCAAGGAAGGTCTGTGGGTCCTCCGCTGTCTCGGTGCCGCTGAATACTGGAGGTCTCAGCCTCATGAAATCCTGTAGCGAAACGGGAATGGCCACGGTGGTAGTAGTAGGAGCAGGTATCATGGTCGTCTGTGATGTAGTAGGTACGTCATCCGGCCTCGGTGTACGACTGGCTGCAACTAGGGATCCTACCATCTGACGTAGCTCCTGCATGCCCCCCATCATCTGTCGCGACTCCTCCATACCAGTCTCGAGCCTATCCATACGGCCTGGGGAAGGTGGATCGGTCTGTCCCTGCGGCGTAGGCATACCACCCTGCTCAGTCCTAGTCTCAGACGAGCCAGCTCGAATCTCGTCTCGGGCGGCAGCCCTCTGTGCCCTCGTAGCCTTCGGCGGCATAGTGACTGTTACAGGAAAACGGGATAATAAGAACAGTGCAATAGGATCATAGGATACACGGAATTGAAGAAGAAATTTTCAAGCAAATATATCCTAAAGTCACTTAGGCGGAGTACCGTATCGCAAGTATGCCGCGGACATACATACGCTACGTTACCCTACTCAAGTCATTTACTTCATCTACCAAGGGTCATCCTACACTCAAAAAGGTAAAACCTATCGCTTTGATACCAACTTTGTCATGACCCGCAGGGTACGGAACATGACTGGCACTTAAGTTACGAAACGTCTCAAGGCATCCGTAAAATAAGTAAGCCAAAGCCCAGAAAACAAAACCAATTAAGCAAAAGAGTGAAGAAAACCCAATCAATTGAAAGCGAGTTTATCAATAAGTCATGTAAAACCCTTTTTAAAAACAGTACCAATTTTTCCGAAAATTTCGGTAGAGTCTCCTTTGTAAATACTGGCCCCCAAAATGGGTACAACAAGAATATATATGAATCCAACAAAATAGGGCATCCCCAAGCGGGAGCTAGCTCTTCGCCACAAGGCGGTCATAAATCCCACGCAATATAAAACAACAACATGCAAAATAATCATAAAGAGCATGAGAAAACAGCATGTCGACTCAAGTGAGCTCGACCCCAAAATACAGCATAAAAGTCCACAAACCTCACAGTCTCATCTCTAGGTCAATATACAATAATGCTGGTAGATACAGTAGATGGAGTGCTCTAGATACAAAGAATATACAAGGTGGTGAAAAAATAATAATATAACCCACCTAAGAGCAAAACCTCGAGTCCAGGCAAGAGAGCAAAATAAGCAAGTGCGCCCGCCGCTACTGTACTGACGGAGCGGACCTGAAAAAGGCTGTGGCACAACGGGGGTGAGTTGCCAACTCGTGAGTAATAAATAACATCTACACAGGCTATCGCATGCATGCACACAAGTATTCTAGCATCTCTAATACAGGTATGACTGGATGCACTAGCAGGTGTGTATACAACATCAGTGTACTAGTATGTATGCAACATGAATATCTGAGGTCTCAATAGGTATATATAAGAAACATTTTATCTCTTTTTGTTTTTGAAACTCTTTTAGAATGCCAGCATAATACTCAAAGAATCGACAAGAACCTGTGTCCAGCAACGACACCTAAAAGCTGTCTCAAATCTCATAAATCCATGTCATAGTGTCTCTGGCCTCAGCCATCCGGCTGACCCATCTCAATATCAATATCTCATCCTCTCGCGGCCCCGGCCGGTATCCTCTGGATATCCGCCGTGCCCAATGAAGTCACCGGTAGGTAATCCGTCCCCTGCCAGGCTCATCGTCAGCAACATGAGCTTCTTGCCCCGGGGTACCTTACCGGGCCCACCATGTACCCGAGACGGTTCATCCAACTCCTCGAAACGATTCTCGAAAACCACAGCAAACTCATGGTGGACGACACTTACATCACTAGAAAACCGCAATTTGCATATTTTAAAAATATAATAAGTTTAGAAATTTTGCGGCTTTCCCCCGAAATCCAGAATATCACAAAAAATCTCAAGAAATCCTCATAAGTGCATATGTCAATGATAATGAATGCATATGGTATCAATAATCAAGTTGCGATGTGTGATTAATAGATTAGGCATGAACAAATAATATGATGAAGCACATGCACATGAATAGCAATCCTACGATTTCATTTTAAGGAATTAAAAGCAATAACACAAGTTTAAGTATCATTTATAGTAAAAGGTTTCAATTTAAAGGTTATCTAGTGTGGTGGCATGGCAATTACCAGGGCGTGGGTGTAAGCATGAATAGTGCTCGTGCTGCATATAAAAACCCTGGCAATGGTGCGGTGTCCTATAAAATGGCTTCGCATATGAATGTCAATATAAGGCATGAAGGTAGCAAATAATCATACAAGTATTACACCCCTAATTACTAACATTGCTAAGAATCTTTTAAGTTACTAAAACTATCGGGCGACTTGCGCCATCCAACGATAGTCCCCCGTAGATGTTACATCTACTCACCGGAATCCCTAACTAGCTGTATCCAATCACCGCTTTCCCCTTTCGTGCCGCGTCTGACGTCTCCGCGACCGAACCTGGAATTTACATTAATACAAACATAATGTTACAAATAAAGAACGACGCAATTCCCTAATTTATATACCAACGTTCACAAGCTAGGTACAACGTGCACAAAGTGCGCGGAACACACGCGAAAATCGCAAAAACTGCAAAAATCGCCGATTTGGTCGCCCGGCAAAACTAAAACCCGATTACTCAAAAATCCGCACTCATGCATCCTAAACGTCATAGGATATGCCAACAATATAATCTAGATACCGCAATTAATTCGCCACAACAATACAATAAAAACCTAGTAAGCTAGAAGTTCGCAAATTTGGTGCAAACATCGACAATTTGCGACAAAGTGCACATATTATCACACAAATATCCAAATTAAACCATTAGAAAGCCACTACAATTAAATTAACCCCTTTACCATGCATCAAAACCCACATTCCATACACAAACCTTTTCTTGATTTTGGTAATTAGCAAAGCAAAGAAAATTTCACATAAGTTAACTTAGATTAGCAATACATCAAGTCACTTAAGCAAAGTAACCATATAGGTTGGTTAAGTAAACCACTAGATTAATTAACTAGATTTAATTAACTAAAACATGGTTTCAAGAAACCCTAGTTAACTCAACCATTAACTTTAAACAAAACTAGAATGAAAATAGCACTAATTTAACACTAAAACAATTTAATTAAAGGATTTTAACCATAAGAAATTAAAAGAGTAGAAATTATACCTCAAACCTATGGATCTAGCAAGAAGAAATTTTCCTCAATGATGGCCTCCTAGCACCGTGATTCCAAGCAAGAGAGGTGAAGGAAAAAGGGATGAAGAATGGGGTTTAATTTGTGAGTTTTAAATTTGGAATTTTGAAGCAACTTAATGAATTTTTTGAAGAAAATGAAAAGAACAAGGAGGTGAAGGGGGGCTGCTGGAATTCGGCCAGAAATGAGGGAGTGGGGATGGTGTGGGGTGTGGGAAAGAGGTCTTGGTCAACTCCTATCAACCACAAAAGACTTTACCCAAAAACAAATTCAAACCTTTCACAAAACAACCATCATTTCCACACAATAAAACAAGCCAAGGAGCATGGAATTTTTCTGGACCTGATGGTGGTGGGGCTGGCCTAGGGCTGAGGGAAGAGAGAGAGGGGTTTTACAAAAGAAATTTTATGCAAAAAGACCCCCTACAAGTCAAAAATTGCAAGTTTAAGCTTAAATTCAATAAATTTCGTTTCCTATAATAAAAATTAGTTAAAAATCAAAATAAAATACTAAAAATTTATGTTACAACTAGATTTTAATTAACATACTTTTAAAGATTAAAATTAGCCCAAAAGATTTTGTATTTATCGCTAATTTAATGTATTTTCATACCGGCTTAAAATAATATAAAAAAATTGAAAAATTAGGGAAAATTTTTAAACGACCATAATTTCATAAGTAACTCATTAGCTACTAAAAACAAGCAATTACCTATCCAATTTAGGTATAATTATTCCTAAACTGCAAAATAACAGAAAAGACGGTTTTCGGAAAAATACCGAATTTTCACCGATTTTCAGGAAAACACCAAAATGTCTTTTCAAGACGCTACAATATTATATGAAGCATGATAAGATTTTCTATTTTGTGAAAATAGAAAATGAAAAGAAAAATGGGGAGACATTTTAGGGCATGGGCAAAGCATGGCTTTTACTTTTTTTATATTATTGTTGACTAACTGTTGAAGCATGGTTCTATTTTTTATTTGGAAAAAATGGCATGCTTCAATAAGTGAGGATTTTTGGTGAGCCATTCTACACTTGATTTTTTCCAAGCTCATTCTGTCTTAGCCTTTTTTTCTTGGGCTCCTTGCTCTCTAGCTCTCTCAATTTTCCTTCTTCTTCCTCATTCATGCTTCATGCTCTAAACCATCACATGTGCTGTGAACCCTAGAGCTTGAGATCCTAAGTGAGCAAAAAAAACCCCTACTTCACCATCCTACACTTGATTAGCACTCAAGTGTAGTGTGTTTCCTTCACTAATGAGTTTAGTGAAGAGGTAGCATAAGCTAGAGGGACTTCGGGTGGATCATCTTCGGCATGAAGATCACGGAGGAGGCTCGTTCAAACTTCAAGTGGAGCAACGAGGAGTCGTTGGGACTACAACCCGGAGCATTTGAAGCAAAGGACTCGATCAGCAAAGGTTGTTGTTTCTATTCTTAGCTTAAAGTTGTTGATATCATGTTTAAAACCCTAATCTTCTAGTTATATTCTAGGTTAGTGTTCATTAGCACGATGAAATTTTGAAAATTGCATGTGTGTTGCCCGTTTTAACCCTACCGTGGTGCTAGTAAACACCTTCATAGTATCAGAGCCAAGCTAGAACATTTGGGTAGGTCGTTACGACGTTAATGTGTTCGATCGGTTTTCGACTCCCGTATTTTATCATGTTTCTGTCGATTTTTCAAAAGTTGGAATTTTTAAAATTAAAAATATGCAGAAAATCGTGCATGGTTTGTAATGGATCCTCAAGAAATTTGAATACCCAACTCCTTCAAATGGCCGCGGAACCGTGGCCAAACCCCATGTTTTGCCGCGGTTCTGCCGCAAGTTAGTGGAGTTGAAGTGTCTTTTTTCTTGTGCTGCTCCATTTTGTCATTTTGCACTCTCTGGGTATTTTTTATGAGACTCACGTTGTTGAGGTCTCTGGAATTTGTGGGTGTTTGAAAATCGAACGAAATGTTTAGCGTCGTATAGATGATGATGATATGTGATACATTATTTGGATTCCAGCATAATTGGTTTTGTGAAAACTAGTTGGTATTTTTTAAATCTAGCATTTTAGTCTCGGTTAATCCATTGCCACGGAGTTTTGATTCGGATCAAAACTCCGTCGTAATCGCGTATTGTATGCGGATATTCGCCGGATAACATTACTAGATAGCCGCGCCTCAACGCACCGACCAAGTGACAGTAGGAGAACCCCGTTGACAAAAGCACCCACTCGGGTGCTCGCGGCCACGGTATTCCGCCTAAGTGCACTTTGTCGACGACATCGGGCGTGTGGCCATCTACTAAAGTTCACGACGAGCATTCGATCAAGTAGTCAGGAATCTTGTTTTTTTGCCCGACTAAGTTATTGAAAAGTGTTTTCGATTTGAGACTAAAATGCAAAGTTTATAGGTTAGGCATGAAATTCGGAATATGAGATATTCCGGGTTTATGATGTCTAAGGAAAATACGGATTCTAATTATTGTAGTTTTTCATTTCTTTTCTGCGACCGTAAGTGTAATATGTAGGATATCCCAAATCTTGTTGCTATATGTCAACGGAATTTAGGATACGCATATTTACTTATGTTGATGACATGTGAAGTTATGTGTTGCCGTGATATGTTATATTGGATCGTCGTGATTGAATAGTCGGGGTTTTATGTGAGATGAGAGTTTTTCCATTTTTGTTCATGTAAAATTTGTATGTAATATTCTTTTATTGCGACACTTCCGGGTTGAGGATGATGTCAACATTGATGTATATTATTTACTTTTCTGAATTAGGATAGACCCAAGACGGGGAGCACAAGTAACCGGGTTCTAGACTCCAGTGGGAGACCATCTCGAGGAGTCAAGACCAGGTCTCCTAACTCATGAATTGGCAGGGTTACTTGCCTCTCTCGTGGGGGCTAGGGATGTGGGTTTGGCTATTCACCACGACTGTGGAATCCGTGTTTTTCATTACTAGCTGAATTTAAAACACGGAACTCCTAGTATATCCAATATTTCAAATGTTGACTTCTGTTGCTTGTTTCTGCGATGTGACATATAACTGCGTGAGACGAATGCTAAATATATATATATATATGATATATATAATAAACGTTGCTTATGTTTTGCACCCGCGTTAGTCCGGCCCCCGCTCTGCCGTTAGTTAAGTAATCTAACGGTGCATGACGGGGCCCCATGGCTAATGCGGATGGCATAAGCGTACGTTCTATTTTCGTTTCATTTTCTGTGATGTTTAGGAAAAATTAAATGATGGGGATTCATTAATGAGATTAATGAAAAGAAAAGAAACCTACAGATGTTGTAGAATCAAAAGTTTTTTTTAAAAAGGTAGCTGTAGTTATTGCTTTGCATAGTAGTATTCCTTGATGAATATCCAGCACCTCATTCGATGATGAAAGAGCTGAGATCCCTTCACCGGGAGTGACCTCTTTAGCAAAACTAGCAAATACTACAACCCACTCGGTTTTGTTTTAATAGCTTCTCTAGTTCTTGTTTTGCATAGTAGTATTCCTTGATGAATATCCAGTACCTTATTCGATGAGGAAAGAGCCGAGATCCCTTCACCGGGAGTGACCACTTTAGCGAAACTAGCAAAACCTACAAAAAAAACACTCCTTTTCAAATCACTAGATTCTGCAACGATATCAAGTTCATTACGTTAAAGGTTTTCTTAGATACCAGCAGTAGCCCTCCTTCATTTCAGATAAGTACTGTTCAGTATTCGTGCTGCGTTTGTTGACCTTGTCAAGGCGTAGTGTGCGGTAGCTGATTAGTGCTTATCTGTTAGTTATATGTATGCCCTGGAGGCCATTACTGTACATGTGATGTACATTGTAATGGTTGCTTGGACATATATAGGGAGGACTTTCTTGCTCGACATGATAGTATGCTATCTGGTTGTACTTTATCTTAACATGTACTCTGATTGTCTCTATGTTACATGTTGATAAAGCCATTAGGATATGTACTCGACTACTGGAACTATGATGAGATCATACTAGTGGGGCCACGGTAGTCGACGAGTACATCCTATAACTGTTCCTAGTCGAGGGTGTATCGAGACAAGGCATCGATACACCAGAGTAGACTAGCGTTTACGCATCTTGACCCATATGATGGGCGATGGATGATACCATATCGATCGGTGTTTGACATCAAGGATGGTGTACGGGTGCTCAGTAAAGACTGGGTACACTGGACGGACTCGCCGAGAACTCCCAGATGGTATTATACCTCACGTCAGATGGCAGTTCTCCGGTGACACTGGTACAGAGTAGTCTTTTGACCCGAGATCATTATAGAGTCTTGTGTGATTCCCACTGTGCTTTGATTTCCATCATACCACGTCCAGGAGGGCATGCAAAAAGGTGGCTTTTGGGTACAGTCCCGAATCACATGGAGGCAATAAGCGATAGGAGGGGATTCGTCTCTCCCGGTATAGGGAGTTGATGTTGTGCTGTGTTCGATTGGCTATAACTGGAAATCCCTGGCCAGGGTTGCTGAGATTTACTGGTAAGTGTTATCAGTAGTTTCTCGAACTGTTATAGACCTCATATCGACACGACTTATCAAGCTACTGGGGTTTGACGTATACCATCCCTAGGCGAGATATGCGACATATGAGACGACGAGACCGGACTGTACGGGAGTGTTACTGATTGGATTAGCAGGAGAATGTACAGGCTTTCTTGTTGATCTTCTGATCGCTCAATACCTGGGTGGCTGTTACGTTTAGCTGACCGCTTGCAGCTTATGGGTGTTTGATATGATCATCACCTGCTACCGTCGTATTGACGATTCTTTAGAGTCCTACACAGAGGTTTCTTGACTCAGGCAAAACGGAGTAGGGGCACATATGTGATATGTGCAGGACCGAGGATAATGCGATATGAGATACCGTATTATATTCTCGCGTTATTTTGATATGAGCCGGATCATCGGATCAAGTATTGATTCGATGAATCGGTAAATGATATATTAGTCGGTTATATTCGATATAGCCGGATTGTCGGATCAAGTGTTGATTCGATAATTTAATTTATAATAATATATATGATATATTGATTTACATTAACTAATATTGGCTCGCTTTATTGATTCATTTTCTCACCGGGTAATACATTGATATATATGCGATATATGTTAATTGTATTATTTTCTTTTGTTACCAATATATATTATATATGTGATATATGATATTGTAACTTGATATGATTACTAATGCAACATGTTTAGTGGATATTAAACAAGGTTAGGGTTTGAATTAGGTTAGTTTTTTCATGAACATTCTAGAAGGTTTTCTTTTGTTTTGTGCTAAGATATTATGCTTGATATTTTAGTCACTCATTGTTAAACCAACCCAAACCCTTCGCCCTTGGTTAAATCTCTACATGGGTTAGCCTTGTCATAGTTAACCATGGTTGCATTATTAATGATTATGATATATTTCATTATTCATCACAAAAGGATTATTCATTGTTCATCTTCTTCTTCCTTCTTGCAAAGCTTTTTAGCTTTGATTCTTGTGATGAAAATTAGTGAGATAATGAAAATAAAATAGAGCTAAATTCTTACTTCCTCACCCTAATCTATCCTAGTCATTTAGATTAGGGTGTTCACTTCATTTGAGAGTGAGAGCTTGTGTTTATGAAACTTCAAGGTAGATCTTCTTAGTTATCGAAGATTGGAAGCAAGTTTGCATCATTCTTTTCGTGGAGCCTCTCGAGAGTCCGGAAGTTGATGATCGCAGCGAAGGGACCACAACACGGAGCTTATGAATTGAAGGACCAGAGTGCAAAGGTTGTAATCCCAAACTCTTAGATGTTAAAGTGTTTAACATGCTTTGTTTCGCCTAATCTCTAGTTTAAAGATCTCGTTTAGGGTTGTTCTGCATGGCTAAATTTTAAATCGGGCATGGTTGATGCCTTGTAGAACCTTATTAGAGTGCCTAGTAACCGTACATTATCTGCCGCATGTGATGCGATTGGATTAGGGTAGTCGTACGGCCTTGTTGATCTCTGTCAAGGGCCGTGGGGGTGGGTTTAATTCAATCACGAAATGAACGGGTGGAACTTGACTAGCGGCCTATGGTTTGTTGACCTCCGTCAAGGTCATAGGATGTTAGGGGTAAAAACAATTATCGGGAATTTCAAGTGTTGAAATTTGCAATGAGATTGCAAACATTCTATATGATAGTTGGATCCCGATACCCACTGTGAGTAAGAGTTACTCCTGAGAGAGTTTTCCACTTTACAATTAGCTGTTCAAGTAGGTGTCTAAGAAAGGTGTTAACGGGGTTATGCCCCTACGGAAATGAGGTTATTTAATTAGTTCCATGCAAAAGCATGGGGAGACTCTCTCGGAGTACCTATACCTGCCTGGCTGAACGATCGGCGAACTTGTATGGTGTAATTAATCCCGGCTAATCTTACCTTTTATGGTTTGAAGGAAGATTTGATAATAACAGTGGGAGCCATCCTGATTAGATAAGATAATAACCAATCTAATCTTGCAAAGAGTGCATGCTAATGCATTTTCTTCTCTCTCTCTCTCCAGGTAGCGACCAATGACACGCCTTAATCAAAATAATAATATGGATGTATTGACCGAACTCGCTTATTATACTGAGCTGGGGAACGTTGGTTCCGTTCTATCTTATGATTGTCATAAGTCCGAGCAAGGAATAGTAAAATATCAGGATTCCCACGCCACCCAAATGAAGAATAAGCATGTTGATGCATCATCTTCGTGTGTGTTCGTAACCGAGAACTGTTTCTCAATATGCTCTACGCCCTGGGTATTGGATACCGGATCAGGATCCCACGTATGTAATTTCTTACATGGGCTAAAGAAAGGTAGAGAACTGGGAAAGGGTGACAAGTCTCTAACAGTAGGGAATGGAGCAATTGTTGCAGCCAAAGCAGTTAGCGAATATCACCTAGTGTTATCAAATGGTAATATATTGATTCTGAATGACTGTTACTACGTACCAAAATGATGTGCAATATTATATCAGTTTCTTTGCTAACTAAAGAAGGATATAATTTCACAGTAGAGGATAATGTTATGAACATTTTCCAAAATCAAGTGTTGATTGGATTTGGTACGTTGTGTAACGATATATACGTTCTGAATCAAACCACAGTTCTAAATATACGAAACACACACAAGAGGAAAAGTTCAGAAATGAACGAAGCCTTCTTATGGCATTGTAGACTAGGTCATATCAATGCGACACGACTAGCTAAGTTGCATAAAGATGGATTTTTGAATCAGTTCGAATTTACAACTTATGAAACTTGCCAGTCATGTCTCAAAGGAAAGATGACCAAAACTCTGTTTACTGCACACCGAGAAAGAGCTACATAACACTTTGGACTGATACATAGTGATGTATGTGGTCCTATGTCTACACATTCCTGGAATGGTTCATCGTACTTTATTACATTCTCCGATGATCTCTCAAGATTCGGACATGTGTTCTTGTTGAAACAAAATCTGAAGCTTTTGAGAAATTCAAGGAATATAAGTGCGAAGTCGAGAACCAAACGGGTAAAAGTATTAAAATCCTTCGATCTGATCGGAAAGAGTACTTAAACACAGAATTCCGTGATTATTTAAAAGAGAATGGGATTCTCTCTCAGCTTACTCCTCCGTATACACCACAGCACAATGGTGTATCGGAGCGGAGAAATCGCACCCTATTAGATATGGTGCGCTCTATGATGAGTGTTGCTGAGTTACCGATTTCCTTTTGGGGTTATGCACTTGAGACAGCTGCATACCTATTGAATAGGGTTCTAACCAAATCATTACCTACCACTCCATATGAGATATGGGAGGGGAAGAGACCATGTCTTAATTACATTAAGATATAGGGTTGTCCGGCTTATGTCAAAAAGCAAAATCCGGACAAGCTCGAGGCAAGGTCAGTTCTGTGCAAGTTTGTAGGATATCCCAAACATTCGCGAGGACATGTCTTCTACTACACTGAGGAAAAAAAGTGTTTATTGCTCAACATGACACCTTTTTAGAAAAGGAATTTCTTGTGAAAGAAATTAGTGGCAATGAGGTAGAACTGGAAGAAGTTCCAGCTACACAAACTGTAACTGACAATTTGGTGGAACCGAGGATTCGATAGTCCCCAACATACCCTAGCTACTCCGCAGATCTAGTAGGGTTCCTCATCCACCTGAGAGATACTACGGTTTTCTCATTGACGGTGGAAGCGAGGATTGCATCATGGAAGATGATGACCCAACTAGTTTTGAGCAGGCCATCACAAGTGGGGACTCTGTGAAATGGCTAGATGCTATGCGGTCTGAGATGGAATCCATGTACACCAACAAAGTATGGACTTTGGAAGTTTCACCTGAAGGAGTAAAACCCATCGAGAGAAATTGGATCTTTAAGAAGAAAATTGGTGTGGATGGAAAAGTTGAGACTTTCAAAGCTAGACTTGTAGCAAAAGGTTTTCGTCAATGACCAGGTGTCGACTATGATGAAACATTTTCTCCTATCGCTATGCTTAAGTCCATCAGGATCCTACTTGCGATCGCTGCATACCATGACTATGAAATCTGGCAAATGGACGTCAAGACCGCTTTTATAAATGGTGATTTTGAAGAGAGCGTATACATGACAGAACCAGAGGGCTTCGTAGATAGTGGGAACAGCGGAAGCGTATGCAAGCTGCTTAAATCAATTTACGGATTAAAGCAGGCATCGAGGAGTTGGAATATTTGTTTCGATGAAGCTGTCAAAGAGTTTGACTTCATCAAAAACGTAGATGAACCTTGTATATACATGAAGGTTATAGAGAGTAAGGTTGTCTTCCTCGTATTGTACGTAGATGACATACTCTTCTTATCACATAAGTTCTCCATGAAAGATCTTGGTGATGCCTCCTACATCCTGGGGATTAAGATCTATAGAGATAGATCTAAACGGATGTTGTGATTGTCCCAATCTAGGTACATAGACGCCATACTAAAGAGGTTTAGTATGGAAGATTCTAAGCATGGTAATTTACCCGCTTTCTCAGGAATCACACTTTCCAAAGAGATTTCTCCCAAGACTGATTTGGAGAGGGCTCGTATGCAAGAGATACCCTATGCTTCGGCTGTCAGGTCAATAATGTATGCGATGTTTTGTGCCAGACCGGATGTAGCTTACTCACTAGATGTAGTGAGTAGGTATCAATCAGATCCTAGGGAAAACCACTGGACAGCTGTGAAGAACATTCTTAAGTACTTGAGAAGGACTAAAGAAATGTTCTTGGTGTATGGTAACGGTGAACTCCAGGTAGAGTCCTTTACCGATTCGAGCTTCCAGAGTGATAAGGACGATGGTAAGTCGGTCTCGGGTTTTTTCTTCACCCTCAATGGAGGGACGGTATGTTGGAGGAGTTCCAAGCAAGATACCGTAGCAGACTCGACTATGGAGGCTGAATACATCACTGCCAACGATGCTGCCAAAGAGGCTGTCCTGATGAAGAAGTTCATAACTGAACTTGGTGAGGTTCCATCATTGAGCATCCAATATCTGTGTATTTTGATAACAATGGAGCTGTGGTTTTGGCCAAGGAACCTCGGTCCCATCAGAGATCCAGACATATTCTTAGGCAGCATCACCCGATCCGGGAGATAGTTGATCGCCGGGAGATCGAAGTCAGGAGAGTTGAAACGAAGGACAACGTAGCGGATCCACTCACGAAGGCCCTCCCCCAGACGCAATTCGAGAGACTATTTGGGATGTTGGGTATGAGATACTACAACAACTGGCCTTAGTGCAGGTGGGAGATTGTTAGGTATATATATGCCCTAGAGTTCATTATTGTACATTGATGTATATTATAGTGGATGCTTGGACATATATAGAGAGGACTTTCTTGCTCGACATGATAGTATGCTATTTATTTACTCTTTATCTTAACATGTACACTTAGTATTTTTATACTGTCTCTCAGATACATGTTGATAAAGCCCTTAGGGTGTTGTCTTGACTACCAGGACTATGATGCAGAAATACTACTGGGACCAAGGTAGTCCACAAGAACATCCTTTAAATTTTCCTAGTCAAGGGTTTATCGAGACAGGGCATCGATATTCCAGAGTAGACTAGTGTGTACGTTTCTTGACCCTGTATGGGGGCGATGGTTGATCCCATAGCCATTGGTGTTTGACATCAAAGATTGTACATAGGTGCTCATTAGAGAATGGGTACACCGAATAAGACTCGCCGAGAACTCCTAGATGGTACTATACCTATCGTCAGATAGCAGTTCTCTGGTGACACTGGTACTTGTTAGTTTGTAGAACCGAGATCGTCATAGAGTCTTGTGTGGTTCCCACTATGCTTTGATTTCCTCCATACCACGGCTCAAAGAAGTCGTGCAAACAGGTGGATTTTGTGTACAGTCCCGAGTCACATGGAGGTAATGAGCGATAGGAGGGGTTTCGTCTCTCCCGGTATAGGGAGTTGATGTTGCGCTATGCTCGATTAGCTATAACAGGAAGTCCCTGGCCAGGTCTGTTGATGAGATTTACTGGTAAGAGTTATCAGTAGTTTCTCGTACCGTTATAGGCCACACATAGGCATAACTTATCAATTTATTGGGGTCTGACGATTCCACCCCCAGACTCGATATGCGACATATCAGAAGAAGTGACCGGACTGTACAGTAAGTGCTTCATGGGAGTTTGGAAAAGCTTGCTTGTTGATCTTCTATTCGCTCAATACCTGGGTAGCCATTACGTCCAGCAAGTACTGCTGACGGCTTATGGGTAACTAATGTGGTCATTACCTACCGCTGGCGTATTAACGATTCTTTTGAGTCCCATATAGAAGTTTCCTGGTTCAAGCGAAACGATGTAGGGCACATATGCTGATATATGCGGGGGCCTGATTGAATACGAGTATGAGATACCGTATTCTAATTTGGCGGTTATTTGTTATCGGTTAGGTTATATGTGATATAATCGGATTATTAAATCAAGTGTTGATTTGATAATGTGATATACAGATAAATGATATTAGTCGGTTATATGTTATATAACCGGATTATTAAATCAAGTGTTGATTTAATAATATGATATATATTTATATTTGATATAATTATATATATTAACTAATATTATTAGCTCACTAATAATATTCATCATAATATATATATTAATATATATATATATATATAAATTATATAGAGCATGATAGGATTTTCTATTTTGTGAAAATATAAAATGAAAAGAAAAATGGTGTGACTTTTGAGGCCATGGGAAAAGTATGGCTTTTACTTTTTTTTAATATTATTCTTCACTCACTATTGAAGCATGGTTCTATTTTTTATTTGGAAAAAATGGCATGTTTCAATAAGTGAGGATTTTTGGTGAGCCATTCTACACTTGATTTTTTTCCAAGCTCATTTTACCTTAACCATTTTTTCTTGAGCTCTTTGCTTTCTAGCTCTCTCAATTTTCCTTCTTCTTCCTCATTCATGCTTCAAGCTCTAAACCATCACATGTGTTGTGAACCCTAGAGCTTGAGATCCTAAGCGAGCAAACAAAACCCCTACTTCATCATCCTACACTCGATTTGCACTCAAGTGCAGTGTGTTTCCTTCACTAAAGAGTTTAATAAAGAGATAGCTTGAGCTAGAGGGACTTCGGGTGGATCATCTTTGGCACAAAGATCAAGGAGGAGGCTCGTTCAAACTTCAAGTGGAGCTACAAGGATTCGTAGGGACTACAACCCTGAGCATTTGAAGCGAAGGATTCGATCAACAAAGGTTGTTGTTTCTATCCTTGGCTTAAAGTTTTTGATATCATGTTTAAAACCCTAATCTTATAGTTAGATTCTAGGTTAGTGTTCATTAGCACCATGAAATTTTGAAAATTGCAAGTGTGATGCCCGTTTTAACCTTACCGTGGTGCTTGTAAACACTTCAGAGATGTCCCCTAAGACTGATGAAGAGAGGGATCACATGATAATTATATCCTATGCTTCTGCAGTCCGGTCTATAATGTATGCGATGTTATGTACCAGACCAGATGTAGCTTATGCACATAGTATAGTAAGCCGGTATCAAACAAACCAAGGGGAGAAGCATTGGACAGCTGTGAAAAACATACTTAGGTACTTGAGAAGAACTAAAGATATGATCTTGGTGTAAGGTAACAATGACCTCCAAATGGAGGCATTTACGGACTCTAGCTTGCAAAGTGACAAAGATGACAGCAAATCCAACTCAAGTTATGTATTTACCCTCAACGGAAGGGCGGTATGTTGGAAGAGTTCCAAACAGGATACCGTTGCAGACTCAACGATAGAGTCAGGTACATCGCTGCCAATGATGCAGCCAAAGAAGCAGTCTGGATGCGTAAGTTCATTACGGAGCTTGAGGTGGTTCCAACCATTACTGATCTAATACCTTCGTATTGTGATAACAATAGAGTAGTAGCACTAGAAAAGGAACCGCGGTCCCATCAGAAGTCTAGACACATCTTAAGGTGGTATCATCTGATCAGGGAGATCGTTGATTGCAAAGAGATCGAGATACGGAGGGTAGATAGAAAAGAGAACCCAGCGGATCCATTCATGAAGGTCATTCCCCAAGTATAGTTTGAGCGACTTTTTAGGTTGTTGGGTATGAGATACGCCAATAACTGGCCCTCGTGTAAGTAGGAGATTGTTGGATATATATGCCCTAGAGGCCATTATTGTACATTATATTGGACATCAGGGACATATGTATGCATAGAATAATCTTGCTCAAAATGATAGTGTACTATCTGGTTTTGACTTTATCTTAATGTGTATACATTTATATCTTGCTCTTAGTTATACATATTGATAGAGCCTTTAGGATCTTTGCTTAACTACCAGGACTATGATGTCGATCCTATTAGTGGGCCCTAGGTAGTCGATAAGAACATCCTTAAAAGTTCCTTGTCATAGAGGTATCGAGACATGACATTGATATTCCAGAGTAGACTAGTGTATACGTTTCTTGACCCAGTATAGGGCGATGGTTGATCCGACAATCATTGGTGTTTGACACCAAAGATTGTATACAGGTGCTCATTAGAGACTGAGTACACCGAACGTACTCGCCGACAACTCCTAGACGGTACTATACCTATCGTCAGATAGCAGTTCTCAAGTGACACATGTACAGGTTAGTCTGTAGACCTGAAATCGTCATAGTGTCTCATATGGTCCCCACTGTACTTCGATTACTACCCTACCACAGCCTTAAAAGGCTGTGCAAACAGGTAGTGTTTGGGTACAGTCCCGGATCATGTGGAGCCAATGAGCGATCGGAAGGGATTCGTCTCTCCCGGTATAAGGAGTTGATGTTGCGTTGTGTAAGACTAGCTATAACCATAAGTCCTTGGCTAGGGCAAGTGAGATTTACTGATAAGCGTTGTCAGTAGTTTCTCATATGGTTATGAGCTTTATGCTTGCACGATTCATCGGGTTAGTGGGAGTCTGACGGATACCACCTTCCAGACCCGATATGCGACATTCTCAGACAAAGAAACTGGACTGTACGGTAAGTGTCATCGATAGGCTCTATATGGTACAAGAAAGTTTTCTTATCGACCTTTCATTCGTTCAATACCTGGGTGGCTGTTACATACAGCTAGTACCGCTGACGTGCTTGTAAGTTAAGGATGTGATCCGACAACTTACTGCCAGCGTGTTGACGGGTCATTAGAGTCCCACACAGATGTTTTTTTCCAGTCGAGCGAAATAATGTAATGCTCGGAAGGGATGCGTGCAGGGTCCGGTTAGACATTCGTCTTTAGCCAGACGGGTTATGATACGAGCCGGTTTGTTGAGATAAGTTAGGTCATTGTATTAATTGTTAATTCAATGGCAAGTTTAATTATATGTAATTATGTGATAATACATGTAATTAACCTAATGTCATAAATTACTCTATCTCTCTCTCTTTATTTTATTGTTCCATGTGATATGCACACTTTCTTTTTTATCCTGGCTAATATCTTTTTGACCATGACAAATCTTTTGTTTCTTTTATCATTTTTTCTTTATCTCATTTGTGCTTGCCCAAGGGTGATGTGTAACCATTTCACACACCTTAGGACATGTGTATGGATGATAGAAGAGAGGTGGCATCGGTTAGGTCATGAGAGCATGGTGAGTGTGACCATAACCTAACTCTCACTCTCTCTCCTTCATGCTTGCAAATTTCATGAGAAAAAGAAAAGATAGAGAAGAAAAAGAATAGAGGGAAAAGAGAGAAACCCTGCACCATTAACAATTACTCATACTTCTTTTTGCTACTTACGAACTAGTAAAGAAGAAGGAGCAGCTCGAGTTGCCATTCATCGCCGTGGATCATCTTCGACGGAAAGGGCCGACAGCGAGACATAAGCCGGTGAAACCTAAGAGACCAAGCTAGGGGTTCAAATCAAAGGAGCCACCTTACTACCCATCTTGGAGCTTGAAAGAAGAAGCATCATAGGTAGTATGATTTTTCTCTCTTAGCTCTTAGTCCTTTTTAGTTCTTCCATGTTGTAGTCTTAGGACTATCACTAGGGTAGCATGTCATGCTTGCTAGAAAATTTTGACTTCACCATTCCACATCGTGTTTTTCCCCTAGCCAAATGCATGACATACTTACAGAAGGAACAGAGTAGTTTTGAAAAGGAGTGGTTTAGGCTCTGCTTTTGAAAACAACTTGTTTTTGAAGGGAAAAAACCGAGTAATCTACAGTAACATAAACTTTTTCTCAAGAGGTCACTCCCCGTGACGGGATCTTGGCTCTTGCCTCCTCAAATGAGGTGCAGGATATTCGTAAATGAATACCACTATGCAAAGCGAAAGAATACGACTATAGTTTTTCGAAATTTGTTTCAACAACATCTTTTAGGTTTATTTTCCTTGCATTAATCAAAATTAATGTTGTCCCATCAATCAAAACCTATCACACCAGAAATGAACGAAAATACAATGTATATATATGTCATCCGCATTCGCTACGAGGCCCCGTCACGCACCGTTAGGTTACTTAACAAACGACAGAGCGCGGGCTGGACTAGCGCAAATGCAAAACATATACAACATCTACTAATATATATAAATTTATATATATATATATATATAACATTTGTCCGAGACATAATATAAGCAACATCACAGATAAGCGATAAGAAATATAGAAAAGCAGATAAACTTGGAGCCCCGGGTTTCATTCGAGCCATAAATGAAACCCGACGTTCCCCGGTCGTGTGGATAGCCTGTACAATGTATAACCAAGACCCCTACGAGCGCGGAAAGTTACACGCCAATTCCTGAAGAAAGGCAACCCAAGTCAACAAGGTGAATGGGCCACCCAATACTTCACGGAATTCGGTAACTTGAGCGCTCCTCCGTCGGTCATCATATACCACCTACGAGTGCGGCGAGTAGCCTGCCAATTCTAGAGTAAGGCACTCTGGTCTCAACTGACACGACCCAAAATTTAGCACGTGACCGGCACTTAAACCACGAAACTTCTACAGGCGTAACGCAATTTAAGTAAGCCGAACCAAGAAATCTAAACCATCAAAAGCAGTAAGTGATGAAAATATTGTTAAAAACATTTGGAAATCTCAAATAAAAATCCTTAAAGTTTAAATTTATTTTCTTAAAAATTTCGACAGCACCACCTTTGTAAAAACTAGCCCCGAAACAGGTACAAACATAAGATATAAGTAAAGCAACATATGATATAAATAAAGCATCCCCAAACGGGAGCAAATCACGCCCAAAGGCGGAAACAACCACCACAACATAATATACGACGTCGTAGCGAAGAAATAGACAGTATAAGTGAAAAACAGCATAAAAGATAAAAGTGCATAATAAAATCCGGCTCACACGAGCTCGACACCCAGAGTCACAAAAAAAATACAATATCGTCCTCACAACTTGTCTCTAAGTCAATACATGAAATGGTAGATGGAGAGTACTAGATACAATGAGAGATATACAATGAATGTAAAGTCGGATAACCGCAACCCACCTACAGCAAAACGGCTCACAGCCAACCGTAGCTGTATCCGCTGCAAAAAGATACAATAAGATAGCCCCTGCCGCGACTACTCTGAGGGTCAAGCTGCAAAACACTGTAGCACAACGGGGGTGAGTTGCCAACTCGTGAATAGTAAGTAACATCATACAAGTAATCGCAGGTATGCACATACTGCGATACCCTATCACATGCAATCTGATAGTATCAATATGGTAATCTGGGTATGCAACAATCATGAAAGGTACTATATCAGGTACTATAAATACATGATGCAATGCATATCAATAAATGCTGAGTATGGGATAAAACATATCATCATCACGAATCATCCTCGTGGAAAACCCAATGTCCATCAAATACACCCCAAATCCCAATACCTCAGGTGCTGTCACTCTGATCGGCCCTCATATCCTGTAAATCTCATGGAATCTGAGTGCCCAACATCGGCACTCGAAAACATCATGAAATACTCATGTCCAGCATCGACACGCAAATATTCATACATCGGGCTCCGTCAGTCCGGATCGGCCCACGGGCTCCGTCTGTCCGGATCGGCCCTCGGGCTCCGGCAGTACGAATCGGCCCATATCCATCTCTCGACTCCGGTCGGTATCCTCCGGATAACCGCCAGGTCCAACCAATCACCGGTAGGTAGTAGTCCCTCTGCCAGGCTCATCGTCTACTGCGTGACATCCCTTTCTTGCCCCGGGGTACCATACCGTGTCTACCATGAACTCGCAAACGGATCATCCAGCTGCTCGAATCGGGTTTCTATCACACGTCTCAGAACCGAGAATACGCTTGGTGGACGCACTAAAATATCATATCAAGAGAACCAGGTTTATAAAACAATGCATACTTTCTTGAAATAATACCACGATTCTCAAATCCATAAATCACATGAAATCCGTATCTCAATGCGTAAATCCATGCAATAAGATATATGCAACATAAAACCGTAATATGAGCATTTCAAGGGAAAACCGCTTTTTAAATGAATCCCGTTTTTAAATATATCATGCGGTTCCCAATTTCTCCAAAATCAAATCCAACATCATATAGAGGTGTACATGTAGTTATAGCAAGTATGGGTGTATACATGTAAGTATGTATGCACGATGTATCTCATATGCGCAATAGAACAATAATCCATGTGTCAATATCAATAACAATACAATACTGCATATGTGTATAGGTTGTGAGTGTCATGGCAATTACCGACGGTGTGGGTGTAGCATACAATTTAGTGCTCGAGCAACATGAACCGTCAGTAATGGTGCAGTGTCCACTATGTACTAAGTCAAGGCACAACAAGTAATGGTATGTAATGATGCTCATGCACAATCAACATATATGAATATAACATGCGGCTATAATATCCTATCAAGCCCTGACACATAACGCCATACGAGTGATTTCCCCGTAGATGTTAAATCTACTCACCGTGATCTCGAGCTAGGTATATCCAACCACATGCTTCCCTTTCTTC
Source organism: Agapanthus africanus (assembly GCA_030015575.1). Lineage (NCBI taxonomy): Eukaryota > Viridiplantae > Streptophyta > Magnoliopsida > Asparagales > Amaryllidaceae > Agapanthus > Agapanthus africanus. The sequence continues at coordinate 187,991,400 of JASDDO010000016.1, read as the reverse complement.
ACAGCGTCCGAAGTCCTCTCCTACGATCCTATTAACACAAAACACAGCAAGTGTAACTCAGAAATCGACCAATAACAGATACAATTACGCTTAAATCGACGTACCGACTCCAACACCCTCTAAAGTGTTCGCTTAGCGGCTAACGTGTGTGGCGACACTACTAAAACAAACTCACGTGCAGAAATCATGCGAAGCACAGAAACTGAGTCAGACACCGTATCGCGCGTCGTCGAAACACTAAAAACTAGCTAATCGTTCCCAGATTTTAGCCACTGTAAAAACATCAAAATCTAGCAGTACCAAACAACCTAAAACCACTGCAGACAGCTACCCACAAAAACTCAACCCCCAGTCACCTCCTCGGTCGAGCTCGCTGGAATTCTTACGAATGTCGCCGGCCAAAACCGCTCAGGTGGGGTTCGTGTTACTGGTGTATATTCAGGGCAACTAGTACAACACTTCTACACTGCTAGTTTTCACAGTAAAGACTCCGGGTCACAGCAGATCACAGACATCCTATAATTACACTAAAACCTTATCTTTAGGGTTCTAAACTGAAACTACAAAGTAACACAACAATGTAACAACCTAATTAATAGTTAGGGGCCATTACCTATCCACACTTGCTCCAAAACCCTAGCTTTCCATGCTCCAAGTGATTCTAGTTGCTTGATCATGGCTTGTGAAGGGTTTTGATGGAGTTTAGTGTAGATTTGGTATGGGTTTGTGAGGGTTGGGTTAGGGTTTCAGTTGAGGGATGCGAGGGAATGAGTGAGGTGAAGAAAATAAGAGAAGAAGAAAACAAATGAGAGTAAGAGTGAGGGAATGAGGGTGTATGTGTGAGGGTGAGGGGTGTGGGAATGAGGGGTGAGTTTAGCATAATCCATGCCTCCCTCTCCTCTCTCCTCATTAAATGCATGGCATACTTGTCATGCCTCATCGTGCCCTCTCTCTCTCTCTTCCTCTCTCTCAAGTCAACCCCAAAAATTCAAACCTTAATATTTTATTTTGAAAACTAATTTAATTAACTAATTACCTAATACTTAATGGAATGGGTTATTATGCCATGGCTACTTAGGCATGGTTTAACACCTAATTAACCCTAGGTTAACATGCACATGTGTGTGTAAGCCCGAAATAAATATTAATAAAATATTCATTAATTTTTATAAAATATTTGAAAACTGTTTTGGTAAACTTTTTACTAAAAATCCGCATTATCGCTTAATTAACCCTAATCACATTCTAAGCTGTTACAATCATCCCCCCTTAAAGAAATTCGTCCCCGAATTTTAAAAAAAAATCTTACTATGCGTACCTTCAGAGAGATGAGGGAATTTCATCCGCATTTCTCTCTCGGCCTCCCAAGTGACCTCTTCACTATTCGGGCGCCAAAGAACCTTCACAGCTGGCAAGACCATTGACCGAAGTTTCTTCACCTGCCGATCCAATATCACTACTGGCTGCTCGGTGAACGAAAGATCGCGCTCTAGCTGAACGGTCTAGTGCTGAATTAAGTGAGACGGGTCATGAAGGTATTTGCGAAGCAACGACACATGGAAAATGGGGTGAACATCCGGAAAACTGGGTGGAAGTTCTAAACGATAGGCAACGGTACCAACTTGCTCAAGGATCTGAAAAGGACCTACAAATCTGCGACTAAGCTTTCCTTTCTTCCCAAATCACATCACGCCCTTCATCGGAGAAATCCGTAGGAATACATGATCCCCCATTGAGAACTCGAGCCTGCGAAGACGACGGTCGGCATAAGACTTCTGTCTGCACTGGGCTGCTCTCATCCTATCTTGAATCAACTGGATCTTCTCCGTAGTCTCTTGAAGTAGCCGGGGTCCTAAAATCCTTCTCTCGCTGAGTTCGGTCCAACAGACTGATGACCGACACTTTTTACCATACAAAGCCTCAAAAGTTGCCATCTGAATCGTCTCCTGATAATTGTTATTGTAGGAGAACTCTATCAAAGGCAAGTGACGATCCCAACTGCCACCAAAATCAAGCACGCACGCACGAAGCATATCCTCCAGAGTCTGTATAGTCCGCTCTGACTGACCATCGGTCTGCGGATGGAAAGCGGTGCTAAAGCTCAAACGGGTACCCAAGGCTTCCTGAAGCTTCTGCCAAAGACGGCAAGTGAACTGGGTGCCCCTGTCGGATACGATGCATGTGGGAACGCCGTGCAAACGTACAATCTCATCAATGTATAACTGAGCATACTAAGCATAACCAAAAGTGTTCTTCACTGGAAGGAAGTGAGCCGCCTTCGTCAACCGGTCAACAATCACCCAAATGGAGTCATACCCTTGACTAGACCTGGGTAGACCCAAAACGAAGTCAATGGAAATCTGCTCCCATTTCCACTCCGGAATGGGTAAAGGCTGCAACTCTCCTGCCGGTCTTTGATTCTCAACCTTGACTTGCTGACAAGTCAGGCACCTCGAAACGAAATCCGAAACATCACTCTTCATCCCAGCCCACCAGTAGATATCTCTCAAGTCACGATACATCTTGGTGGAACCTTGGTGAACACTAAAAGCTGACTGATGTGCCTATTCTAGGATCTCGCGTCTCAACCAATCAGTATCTGGTACACACAAACGGGTCCCAAAACGTAGCACACCCTGGTCATCAATCAAGAACTCTGAATCTCTACCCTGCCGAACATGCTCCAGAATCTCAGACAAACGGGCATCGGCGGGCTGTGCCTCACGAATACGATCTAGTAGAAGTGGATGGGCGCGGGCATGAGCAAGATGTCACCCAGTGGAAGTTAACTGAAACTGTACTCTGCTGTCGCACAAGATCTACCAATCCGCAGAAGACTGTATCTGAACTGCGCTCAACTGGGATAAGCTACCGCCGGGCCTACGACTCAAAGCATCGGCTACCACATTCGCCTTGCCCGGGTGATAAAGGATATCACAATCATAATTCTTCACAAGATCCATCCAAATTCAGATCCCGCTGCTGGAAGATGTACTTTAAGCTCTGGTGGTCTATGAAAATCTGACACGACTCCCCGTACAAGTAGTGTCTCCAAATCTTAAGCGCAAAGACCACCGCGGCCATCTCAAGATCATGAGTGGGATAATTCTGCTCGTGCTTCTTTAACTGCCGAGAAGCATAAGCGATAACTCTATCATGCTGCATCAATACACAACCGAGACCCACTCGAGAAGCATCACAGTAAACGACAAAGCCGCCCGATCCAGAAGGCAAAGATAAAACCGGGGCAGTCGTCAACCGAGTCTTCAACTGCTGAAAACTCTGCTCGCATGCCTCAGTCCAAAGAGAAAGAACTCCCTTCCTGGTCAGTCCGATCAGCGGTGCGGCGATACTCGCGATGTCCTGCACGAAACGGCGGTAATAACCGGGTAAGCGCAAAAAGCTGCGGACCATTGTCACTGATACAGGTCTGGGCCAAAGCTGTACGGCCTCGATCTTCCTCGGGTCCATACGAATACCGTCTCCCATGACCGCATGACCTCGGAAGTCAGCACTATCAAGCCAGAAGGCACACTTCGAGAATTTAGCAAACAGCTGGTGCTCTCTCAATGTCTGCAAAACAATCCTCAAGCACTGCTCATGCTCCTCACGACTCTTGGAATAAACCAGAATGTCATCAATAAACACAATAATAAACTGATCGAGGAACGGCTTGAAAATCCGGTTCATCAAATCTATGAACGCTGCTGGGGCATTGGTTAGTCCAAACGACATCACCAAAAACTATTGATGCCAGTAGCGCGTATGAAAAGCAGTTTTCGGAACGTCATCATTCCGAACTCGCAACTCATGATAAACCGATCTCAAATCAATCTTAGAAAAATGCCCCGCACCCTGGAGCTGATCAAACAAATCGTCAATGAGAGGTAAAGGATACCTATTCCGCACCGTAACTCGGTTCAATTGACGATAATCAATGCATAACCTCTAACTGCTATCATCCTTCTTGATGAACAGAACAGGAGCTCCCCAAGGAGAAACACTTGGACGTACAAGGCCCCTATCAAGCAACTCTTGCAGCTGATCCTTAAGCTCCGTAAGCTCCGTCGGGGCCATCCGGTACGGCGAAATAGAAATAGACCCCGTGCCGCAGATCAGATCAATGAAAAACTCAATTTCATGCTCTGGCGGCAATCCAGGTAACTAATTGGGAAAAACGTCGGGAAACTCTCGCACGATAGGAAACCGGTCCAACGAAACTACTGTGGCTCCGGTATCACGAATGAAAGCTAAGAATCCCCGACATCCTCTCCTCAAAAGACGACTAGCGCAAAAGGCTGAAATCAAACTGTGAGGGGCGGCACCACGGTCCCCCTGCACAACAAGAACTGACTCGCCGAGAAAACAAAACCTGACTGTCTTCTCGCGGCAGTCCACAGACGCGTAGCAAGTAGCAAACCAGTCCATGCCCAGGAGAACGTCGAAGTACAACATCTCAAGAAGGATCAAGTCGACGGACGACTCACCATCTCCTATCCGAACGGCATACGACCGAAACACGTGTTACGCAACAAACGAATCGCCAACAGGAGTGGTCACAACAAGCGGCTGATCTAGCAAACACGACTCTCTGCCCAACCTCGTCACGAAGTGTGTAGAAACATACGAGTGCGTAGATCCCGGATCAAACAACACGTGTACATCAAAAGAACATACTGAAAGAGTACCTGAAACCACTGCATTGGACGCCTTCGCATCCTGATGAGTCAAAGCAAATACTCGTGCCTATCCTCTACCTGTAATTGGATGTCCTCCAACTCTGCCATCCCGTCCTCTCTGAACAAACCCTCCACGTCCACGACCTCTCTAAGCATAAGTCTAACGCGGAGCTACAATAGGCGCAAGAGGCAACGCTCTCTGAGGTGGAGAAGGTGGTAAGGTAGCATGCGCGGCTGCCTCGTCCTTACATGGCTCAGTACAATCTCGAACACGTTGATAGAAACTCCCGCATCGGAAACATCCAGATGATGACTGCTGACCTTCCTGGGGACAAAAGCTAAAAAACCGGCCTCGTCCCGAGCCTCTTGTACTCCCCGTACCTAAACGAAATCTGTTGCAGCGTCTAAACAACTGTCTCCGTGCTGATACACCAGTACGAACCCTCTTCGGTTCCGGAACGACCGACGTCTCGGAAAGATGCTCCTCAACCAATAGGGCTGCGTCCACTGCTGCTGTATATGTATCACAATGCTGTGTGCTGATAGCAAGGAACAACTGGGTAAGCAAGCCTCGAACAAACCTCTTGACCCGCATCTCCTTAGTGTCCACCAAATACGGAGCATACACAGATAGCTTGGTAAACTGCACACCATACTCTGCCACCGTCATACCCGGAGTCTGGAGTAACGACTCGAAACTGCGCGCTCGAGTATCTCTGACGCTCTGCGAAAGAAAACGGGCAAGAAACACCGTCACGAACACAGCCCAGGTCATAGGAGAAAGACCTGCGGCTCTGCTCCTCTCTAAGGAATCGCACCACTTCTGGGCAAGACCTTACAGATGAAAACTCGCGAACTCTACCCATCTCGCGTCGGAGCATCTCAGCGAACGACATATCCTGGCCATCCGATCGATAAATGACTGCGGATCCTCCGCTGCATCAGTACTGGTGAAAACCGGAGGCTTCAGCCTCATGAACTCAGATAACGATACTATGATAACCTCCGTAGCTGCAGGTACAACCGCCTGAACAGTAGGTACCATCACGGTCCCCGTAACAGGTGGGACAACCTCCTGTTGCTGCGCTCTACTGGCCTCCACTAATGATCCCATCATCTGGCACAAATCCTGCATACCGGCCTCAAGCCTAGTTATACGATCAAGCGAAGGTGGATCAATCTGCTCCTGAATAACGGGCGTACCTCCCTGGTCAGTCCTCGTCTCAGACGAGCCTACTCTGACCTCGGCTCTCGCAGCCACTCTTTGTGCCCTCGTAGTCTTCAGCGGCATAATGGCTGGAAATGAAAATAGGATTCGATAAGAACACGGAAATCGAATCGCAACGATGTATATAATCACCGAAGGAAATTCAACCAACAATTCCTAAGGTCACTTAGGCGGAGTACCGTGTCGTAAGTATGCCGCGGAACATACACACGCTCGTCACTCTGCTTAAGCGACCTACTCTATCATACCAAGGTCATCCTACACTCCGAAAGATAAAACCTATCGCTCTGATGCCAACTTTATCACAACCCAAAATTTGGCACGTGACCGGCACTTAAACCACGAAACGTCTACAAGCGTAATGCAATTTAAGTAAGCCGAACCCATAAATCTAAACCATCAAAAGTAGTAAGTGATGAAAACATTGGTAAAAACATTTGGAAATCTCAAGTAAAAATTCTTAATATTTAAATTTATTTTCTTAAAAATTTCGGCAGCACCTCCTTTGTAAAAACTAGCCCCGAAACGGGTACAAACATAAGATATAAGTAAAGCAACATATGATATAAATAAAGCATCCCCAAACGGGAGCAAATCACGCCCAAAGGCGGAAACAACCACCACAACATAATATACGACGCCGTAGCGAAGAAATAGACAGTATAAGTGAAAAAAAATATAAAAGATAAAACTGCATAATAAAAGCCGGCTCACACGAACTCGACACCCTAAGTCATAAAAAAAATACAATATCGTCCTCACAACTTGTCTCTAGGTCAATATATGAAGTGATAGATGGAGAGTACTAGATACAATGAGAGATATACAATGAATGTAAAGTCGGATAACCGAAACCCACCTACAGCAAAATGGCTCACAGCCAACCGTAGCGGTATCCGCTGCAAAAAGATACAATAAGATAGCCCCTGCCGCGACTACTCTGAGGGTCACCCTGCAAAACACTGTGGCACAACGGGGTGAGTTGCCAACTCGTGAATAGTAAGTAACATCATACAGGTAATCGCAGGTATGCACGTACTGCGATACCGTATCACATGCAATCTGATAGTACCAATATGGTAATCTGGGTATGCAACAATCATGAAAGGTACTCTATCAGGTACTACAAATGCAGGGTCGTCTAGCACGACAGCAAGGTTTTGGGAGAAATCTTTCATGTTATATTAAAATTTTAGTCGTTCTAGCTAACCCTTACATAGAATCGTTTACTAGAAAAAGCGACGAATCGATATGCAAACAACTTTGAAACTAAAGTGAACAAAGAATACAACCTTTGTAGACCGGTCCTTTAGTTCAATAGCTCCATGTAGTAGTCCCTTCACTGCGATCATGAACTCCCGGACTCTAGAGAGGCTGCCATGAAGAAATGAACAAGCTTGCATCGAAGTCTTCGAGGCCGAAGATGATCTACGTCGAGGAGACACTAACCCAAGCTATCTCTTCACTAATTGTAGAATTAGTGAAGCAAACACCCTATACCAAATGGAAAGTAGTAGATGATGATTATGTAGGAATTTTGCTCACATTAGAAATGAATTTCTCAGTCATTTTCCATCATCTCCATTGAAGCTAGAAAAGCTTGAGGAAGAAGAAGAAGGAAAAATCTCTCATGATAATTATCAAAGGATAATGGCAACCCTAGGTGAGTTAGTATCATATACTAACCTTTGTAGAGAGTTAACCATGGCTAGGTTTAATGGTTGGGTTTATAAATATTTTTAAGTAAAACAAAACAAGTGGACTTGGTCATGAATCTATAAGCTTCTACAAGCTTATGACCTATGACAAAATCATTTAGTTTTTGGATTACTTAATCCATTAAAAACCCTAGGATTAAACAAAGCATGGTGTAAGTCATACACACACCCACGTTGCATGTATCATCAAGCATGACACAATTATATGTACACAAATATATATCACATATATACATATGCACAAATCAGGTGAGAAAAGAAATCTTAAGTGAATTAATATTAGTTAATGTAATTTAATATATCAAATATATAATTATACATTAAATCATTAAATCAACACTTGATTTAATAATCCGGTTATATCATATATAACCGACTAATATCAAATGTAACAACTTATCGAATCAACACTTGATTCGATAACCCGGCTATATCACATATAACCGACCGATGTTATAAATCGCGAGAATAGAATACGGTATCACATATCGTATTAATCTCGGAACCACGCATATCACATATACGCTCCAACTCCGTTTCGCTTGAGCCAGGAAACCTCTATGTAGGACTCTAAAGACTCGCCAATACGCCGACAGTAGGTGATGATCATATCAAACACCCACAAGTCGCAAGCGGTCTGCTAAACGTAACGGCCACCCGGGTATTGAGCGATCAGAAGATCAACAAGCATACCTTCTTATACTCCTGCGAATCCATTCAGAAACACTACCGTACAGTCCGGTCTCTTCGTCTGATATGTCGCATATCTCGTCTAGGGGTAGTAAACGTCAGACCCAGTAACTCGTTAAGTCGTATCGATATGAGGCTCATAACGGGTCGAGAAACTACTGATAACACTTACCAGTATATCTCTGAAGCAGCCCTGGCCAGGGACTTCATGTTATAGACAATCGAGCACAGCGCAACATCAACCCCCAATACCGGAAGAGACGAAACCCCTCCTATCGCTCATTGCCTCCATGTGATTCGGGACTGTACCCAAAAGCCACCGTTTTGCACGTTCTCTTGAACGTGCTAAAGTGGAAATCAAAGCACAGTGGGAATCATACAAGTCTCTATGACGATCTCGAGTCTACAGACTAACCAGTACCAGTGTCACCAGAGAAATGCTATCTGGCGATAGGTATAATACCATCTAGGAGTTCTCGGCGAGTCCGTTCAGTGTACCCAGTCTCCACTGAGCACCCGTATACCATCTCTGATGTCAAACACTAATGGATATGGGATCATCCATCGCCCATCTACATGGGTCGAGAAGCTACACGCTAGTCTACTCTGGTGTATCGATGCCTTGTCTTGATACACCTACCACTAGGAACATTTTAAGGATGTACTTATCGACAACTCTGTCCCCACTAGTATGATCTGCATCATAATCCTGGTTGTCAAGTACTCATCCTAAGGGCATTATCAACATGTAACATAGAGACAGTCAGTGTACATGTTAAGATAAAGAGCAACCAGATAGCATACTATCATGTCGGGCGAGAAAGTCCTCCCTATATATGTCCAAGCATCCACTACAATATACATCATATGTACAGTAATGGCCTCTAAGGCATACATATAACTAAAAATCTCCCACTTGCACTAGGGCCATCTGTTGTAGTATCCCATACCCAACAATCAGCAGTGGTTGTAGTATCCTATACTCAACCATCCCATAAAAGTATCTTCTGGGAAAAGGCCTTTATGAGGGGATCCTCCCTGTTGTCCTCTGTGTCTACTCTCCTAACCTCGATCTCCTTGGAGATCAACCATCTCTATGATCAGGTGATACTGCCTTAGAATATGTCTGGATCACTGATGGGACGGGGGTTCCTAGGCCTAAGCCACAACTCCATTGTCACACAATGGTAGGAAAGAAGTTCATCTCATGAACTTATATACATCCAGACTACCTCTTTGGTAGTATCCTTGGTAGCAATGTATCCGGCCTTTATCGTCTATTTTGCCACGGTATCTAGCTTGGAACTCTTCCAACATACTGTCCCTCCACTAAGGGTAAAGACAATGCCTGTGACTGAAATTCAGTCGACCTTACCACTCTGGAAGCTATCCAGTGATTCTCCTCAGGATCGATTGATACCATCTCACTGCACCTAGTGAGAATCCTAACATCCATTTAGATCTATCTCATAGATCCAAAACCCAGGATTTATGAGGTATCACCTTGATCCTATATGGAGAATCCTTGTGATAAGAGGAGATTGAACGAGTGTAGCATATGAAACTCCTTTCCTATCAAGAGTATATCATCCACGTACAATACGAGGATCACCACCATACTCCCTACTACCTTTTTGTATATACAAGGTTCGTCTACTATTTTGATGATGTCAAACGCTTTGACTATCATATCAAAACAGATGTTCCAACTCCGCGATGCCTGCTTTATCTTATAAAACAACTTGCATACGTTTCCGATGCTCCTACTGTGTACGAAGCCCTCTGGATTTGTACTTATAGACGCTCTCTTATAAATCACTATTTAGAAAAGCAGTCATGACACCCAACCGCCAGATATCGCAGTCATGGTATGTAGCAATGGCAAGTAGGATCCGGATAGACTTAAGCATAGGCACTGGAGAAAAGGTTTCATCAATATCTACACATGGTCAATGACGAGAACCTTTTGCAACAAGTCTTAGCTTTGAAAGTCTCAACTTTTCCATGTACACCAAGTAATCTTCTCAAGATATACTTGCTCCTGATAGGGATTTAACCCTTTAGATATAGCAACCAAAGTCCATACATTGTTGGTGTATATAGATTCCATCTCAGATCGCTTAGCATCCAGCCATTCTTACAGAGTCCTCATTCCTTATGGCCTGCTCGAAACTAGTTAGGTCATCATCTCATGATGCCATCCTCGCTCCCACTGTCATAGAGAAAACCGAAGTATCTCTCAGGTGGATAAGGAACCCTACCAGATCGGTGGAGAAGCTGAGGTTCGTCGAGAACTATTGAATCCTTCGGTTCTACCAAATCATCAGCTTCAGTTTGTATAGTTGGAACTCCTTCCAATTCTACCTCATGACCACTAATTTCTTCACAAGAAAATCCTTTTTTAAAAAAGGTGGTTATGCCGAGAAATAAAACACCTTTTGTACCTCGGTGCGGTAGAAGATATACCCTTGCGAATGCTTGGGATATCCAACAAACTTCCACAGAACTGACCTTTCCTCGAGCTTGTCCGGAATTTTCTTTTGACATAGGACGGACAACCCCAAATCTTTACTTGCTTAAGACATGGACTCTTTCCATACCATATCACATATGGAGTGGTAGGTACCTGATTTGGTTGGAACCCTATTCAATAGGTATGCAGCTTCCCAAGTGCATACCTCCCAAAAGGAAATAGGTAACTCAGTAGTACTCATCACAGAGCACACCATATCACATAAGGTGCGATTGCTCCGCCCCGATACACCGACGTGATGTTGTGTATTCGGAGGAGTAATGCTGAGAGAGAATTTCATTCCACTTTAGAATACTCCAGGAACTTCGTGCTCAAGTATTCTCCCCCATGATCACATCAAAGGACATAATACTTATACCCGTTATGGTTCTCTACTTCTAACTTATATTCATTAAATTTCTCAAAATCTTCAGACTTGTGTTTCAACAGGAACACATGTGCGAATCTTGAGAGATCATCAGTGAATGTAATAAAGTACAAAGAACCGGTCCTGGTATGTATAGACAGGGGACCTACATACATTATCATGTATCAATCCCAAGAGTTCACTAACTCTTTCTCTGTTTCAAGTAAATGGAGCCATGCTCTTTGTATCTCTGTGACATGACTGGCAAGTTTCACAAGATTTAAATTCAAAATAATTTAAATATGCATCTTAATATAACTTAGCAAGTCGGGTCGCATTGATATGACCTAGTCTACAATGCCTCAAGAAGGATTTGTTCATTTCTGAACTCTTCCTCTTGTGTGGGTCTTGTACGTTAAGAACCGTGGTTTGATTTAGAACGTATATGCTTTGAGATAACACGCCTGAACCGATCAAATCTTGATATAGGAAATGTTCAAAACATTATCTAACAAGACAAAATTATATCCTTCTTTACTAAATAAAGAGACTGATATGATATTGTATATCAGGTTCGGTATCTAATAACATTCATTCAGAATCAATATATTTTTTAATACAGGGTGATAACTGCCAACACCTTGGCTGCAACAATTCCACCGTTTCTAACTCTTAAAACTTATAACCCATTCTCAGTTCTCTACCTATCTGTAGCCCATGTAACAGATTACATATGTGGGATCCTGATCCGGTATCTCATACCCAGGACGTAAAGTAAACTGAGAAACAGTTCTTGTTGGATATAGTGCCCTCAAAGTCAATTATTGGATCGCAGGTACGTGATTGCAATGATTGAGGAGGACCTATACCGGTAGCACAGTCTTACTCGAGATGATAGTATGCTATCTGGTTTGCCTTTATCATTCGTTTATAGGTTCAGGTGACTGATCACTATTACACGTTGACAGAGCCCTTAGGATCTTGCTTGACTACCAACAATATGATGGCGATCATATATGTGAGAGTTGGGTAGTCTATAAGCACATCCTTAAAAGTGGTCCCTAGTCGTGGGAGTTTCGAGACAGGGCATCGATACTCCGGAGTAGACTAGTGTATACAGTCGAGACCCCGATGAGGGGCGGTGGCCGGTCTCACAAGCCACTGGTGTCAGTTGGATCACCTACGATGTATACATGTGCTCATTAGGTTATGAGTACACCGGACAGGACTCGCCGGGAACCTGCTAGTTGGTATTTATACCTAGCGTCAGATAGCAGTTGCCTGGTGACATGTGCACAGGTTAGTTCATCGAACTGAGGTCTTCATTTGTCTCGTGTGAGTACCCACTGTGCTTTGATTTCTACCCTACCATGGCTCAAAGGAGTCGTGCAAACAGGTCTTTTTTGGGTACAGTCCCGAGCCACATGGAGGCAAGTGAGCGGATCGGCAGGGGATTCGTCTCTCCCGGTATTGGGGGTGAGATCGCGCTGTGTCTAGGAAAGCCATTACACCAAGTCCTTGGCCAAGGCAGGTGAGAATTACTGGAAAGTATTCCAGTAGTTTCTCAGGGTGTTCAGGGCTTGTCTCTGATACAACTTATACCGCTATTGGGGGTCTGACGTTACCATCCCCCTAGGTCCGATATGCGATACTCATAGACAAACGGACCGGACTGTATGTATATTGTCACTGTTAGGCTCAGTAGATTTCCAGGATGAGTTCGCTCATCGGCTTCCCTTGAGGTCAGTACATGGGCAGCCGTTACGCACTGCTAGTGCCGCTGACGTGCTTGTGGTTAAACCCACTGCCAGGGTACTGATGATTCATTAGAGTCCCCCACAGATAGTTTCCTAAGTTCGGGCGAAACGTTGTAGAGGCCGTTTGGTTTTTTGGCAGGGTTCGAGAAATGCACGTTGGTTTACGCACGTATCATATTTCGGGCAGATAATACTGGTGGGTTTTGGTTTTAGCCGGATCCTAGTATTATACTGTGTAGATATAATATCTTTTTCTCGGTTGCATTTGTATTCGGTCGTAATACAAATGCAGGTATGTATGTACAGTTACGGGGTTATCCAGAAATTCGTTTCTGGATCGCTTTTCGAAGTTGTCAGTTTTCTATCACCCGACTTAAACATTCGATTTAATGTGGAATTATTTTTTTTGGGTGAGTCATGAAGGTGAGTCATGAGTGGAAGCTTCTAGATTGGTGACTAGGTTTAGTGACTCATTCCTTGCATTAATGGTTGATGAGGTGTTTATGTGACTCATTGATTGCATTAATGTGTTTTGGTTTTGGACTTGGATATTTCTTCTTGATCTTTTCCTTATGGTCACCCCTTTGCTCCTACACTCACCCCTCCTCTCCTATATGTGGCCGGCCCTTATGGGAGCCCCTTGATACTTCTTCCACTCTATCACTTTGTGAGATGATGATTCATTTGCAAAAGGATATAGCTCATTTCTCATTATTTGATTATGGCAACTAATCAACCGTTCATCCATGGTTTTGGATGAAACGAGACAAAGTATTCTACTCATTCTCTATATCAATCTTGGACATGTCGGCTAGCAAACTTCATGTCCGAGTTGCCTCGGTTCAGAGGCGGGAGCCCGTATAAAGATCCGTTGACGTGGTGCCACCTGGACGAGGAGACCGGAGATCGAGCGAGATCACAGATGCCGTAAAGGAGCGTGGGATGATGGCTAAAGAACGAAGGACTCGGATCATTCGGTATAGCCTTTCTACCCACTTTGTAGTTTGTTAGTTTAGCGCTAATGTAAAGATCCGGGTTATAGTATGCGATAGCGCCAGTTTTAAAAGTTTTTGTTCCGCGTTTGGCGTCAGATTGATGGCCGGGGCGCTACCGTAGACTTGCATGGTATCAGAGCCACGCCATTAACCTTTACTAACTTGTTCTAACGCGTTTAAAACAACGATCGAACGAAATTTCCAAAACCACAATTTTCAGTGTAAAGTTTCTGTCGAATTTTTAAACAAGTCTAAAAATCATTTTGAGTATCTCAGAAAATCGAGCAAGGTTTTTTAAGAGTACTGAAGAAATTTGGTTGACTGAATCCACTGTACCGACGCGGAACCGCCGCGCAAACTATGGTTTGGCCGCGGTTCCGTGGTCAGTTAGTGGCTACAGTGCACCATAATTCTTCTAGGGCTCTTTCATGGGAAATTTTGGTTTCTGGAATAATTCTTTTGGGCCCAGATTTTGTTTGTGTACTGCAGATGTACGTGGGGCCCACTTCGGGAAGTTTTGTCGATCGAAATTTTAAACGTGTTAGTTTACAGTACTTACATTTTATCTCCGACCGTGAATGTCATTCGAGCGGTAAATTGCGTCTAATTCGTATAGCTCTTTTAGACGGATTTGCTAACGTGATATTAGTGTTGATGTTCTCTGTTGTGTTGTGATGTTGCGGATTTGTTGTGGTGGATAGCAGTGTGCAATGGCAGTGCAGTTTGGAATTATTTGTACATTTGATATTGCGGGGCGAACGTCCAACATGTGGACTTCCGTCACTGCTTGTTTGTATAATATTCTTTTGGGGCAGGACCGGGCTGAGGTCGATGTACCCGTTGTACATATTTTTCATTTCTGTACTAGGTTTTACCCCGTGACGGAGTGTACGGATAGCCGGGTTCTGGAGGGCAACGGGTCCGCATCTCATGGCTTTGAGAGGCAGAGGGGCCACACTCTAGAATTGGCAGACTATTCGCCGCACTCGTAGGGGGTACATGTTGACCCAAGGAGGGGTGCTCAAGTTACCGGATTCCGTGAAGTGCAGGGTGGTCCATTCACTATGCGATAGGGGGCTGCCTCGCTTCAGGTTTTTGCAGGTAACTTGCCGCACCCGTAGGGGTCTAGGTTTCATTGCACAGGCTATTCACACGACCAGGGGAACGTCGGGTTTCAGCAGCGGCTCTGTGAAACCCGGGGATCCCAGATTATCTGTATTGTTCTGTGATGCTTATTACTTTTCTGTAATGTTGCATATTATCACGCCTGGAGCGATTATTGTATATTGGTATATATACTAGTAGATGTTGTATATGTTTTGCACCCGCGCTAGTCCAGTCCCCGCTCTGTCGTTAGTTAAGTAACCTAACGGGTAAAGACAGGACCTAGTGATGAATGCGGATGGCATATACGTACATTTTATTTTCGTTCTTTTCTGGTGTGATTAATTGATAGGACTGCGTTGATTCCGATCAATGCAAAGGAAAACAAACCTGTTTGGATGTTGTTGGAACAGTTTTAAAAAGTGTTATTACAAAGACATTTTCTTTTGTTTTGCATAGTGGTATTCAGTTGGAATATCCTGCACCTCATTCGACGAGGCAAGAGCCGAGATCCCTTCACCGGGAGTGACCCCTTGGGCATAAGTTTGCGTCAGGGTAATAACTTCACTATAATCGATTACATGTTGCTTTGCATCGTGGTATTCAGTTGGAATATCCTGCACCTCATTCCACGAGGAAAGAGCCGAGATCCCTTCACCGGGAGTGACCTCTTTAGCAAAGGTTTTCGCCACTATATTTTTAGAAAAAGCTATCAGGTTCCTTCAGCGAAATCAAGTTCATTACGTTAAAGGTTTTTCGCCAAAACCAGCCGTAGCCCTCCGTCATTTCATATGAATGGTCAGCAGTATTCAAGCTATGTTGGTTTGGCCCCTAGTCAAGACATAGTGATTAGTAGCTGCTGGGGTGTTCACATGTTGCATAGATAGATGCGTTGGTTTGGGACAGTCGTATTACTTTGTTGGCCCTTAGTCAAGAGTATGTACGGGTGGGTTCAAATTAACAAGATAATGATGGGAAGAACTTGACATGTGACTTATGATTGGTTTGACCCTTAGCCAAGGTCATAAGAGCATGGGGAAAAAATCACATCGGGAGTTTCTAAAGAAACTGAAACTTGCCAAGTATGCGCATACTTTCTGGAGTGTGATAACGTGAGTGGATTCCGTCACGTTATCATGCGATGAGAGTTGGATCCCGATTCCCACTGACGAGTTAGTTTACTCTTCGGGTGATCCTGATTGATTCTTCTTTCAGGTTTGGAGGAGAATTTGACAGTACAGTGGGAGGTTTCCTGATTAGATAAAGTGATAACCATTCTGATCTAGGTTAGAGTGCACGCAGAGTGTTTCTTTTCTCTCTCTCTTTGGAAGCGACCTTTGACCGACCTTTGACTATGACTCAGTGACCATGTTGACCGAACCTTCTTAAAACACTGGCTTTTGGATTGTCTTAGTTGCATAAGTCATTGCCGCTCCTTCTTTTACCCTTTGCATTTTTCAGAACACCCCGTATTACTACGGACATCCACTTCCATTGGATAGATCCATCGTATGGTTATATACGAACTCGAAGGACTTCTTCGAGGATGATCCAGGTTCAGAAGAAATGGAATTGGTTTATTCAGTTGTCTTTTATTATCACCTTCTCTTAGGTTGCGGGGGCTCCTTAGTTTAGTAGAGTACACCTATTATGCTTATTGGACAGTCTTCTTCCAAACCATAGGCAGGTGCCGAAAGGTAGGGAATGAAGAAAACCAATTAGCCTATATAGGGTGTGCAGAAGGTAATAAGTAAAGACAAAATAACGGGATTAGAAAGAGGGCAAAGTAAATTGCGACTGCTATCATTCATGACCAAACCGTGTACTTCATCGCCACTCCTATTTCAACTTTGCTTTTTTCCCTAGTTCGGGAGAAATAGAATAAGGTATTATTCAGTTGTCTTTTATCATCACCTTCTCTCAGGTTGCGAGTACTCCTTGGATTAGGAGGGTACACCTATTACGCTTATTGGATAGTCTTCTTCCAAACCATAGGCTGGTGCCGAACGGTAGGGAAGGAAGAAAACCACTTAGCCTAAAGGGGTGTGCAGAAGATAATGATGAAAGACAAATAAAGGGATTTGGAGAGATGGAAAAGAAATATACGGTTACAGTCATGAATTGGATTATGGAAGAGGCATTACTAGGAATACCAGGATACCCCTACGAAACATTTTCATGTTTCAGTTTCACTGTGCGTTGTTAAAGGAAAACTGATTTCCCGATTAGATACTTAATCCAAGGTATGTATTTACCAGGTATGATTCTCACATCCATATGGTTTTACAGATGATGAGTGGGAGTAAGTTATTGGGAATAAGGTGATCATCCTCATTATATCGGAATTCGTTGTAATTGGTGATATTTGAGAAAGTCGCCAGGGTTTTTGCCGGACGACATGTATCTGGTTTTGAGTATCCGTTGTTGTGCACCAATTCCAAAACGATATATCTATATGTTTATTTTTATAAAGTGAGATATAACTTTTTGAAATTATGTCCATGACTTTTACCTATATAAGTTGACGATTGGGTAAGGAGCATTGAACAGCGGATTAGTTCTTAACCATAAGTACAGTTTTCAACCTACGATGCACAGGTTTTGAGTTATTCAAACTCAGCGGACTTATACAGAGTATTGTATGTTTTCCAATGTCCAACAGGACAAAGGGGTTGGTCCTCATACTATGTTCTGGTTACTTGTGACTTCTCTATTTTTTAAACAAGTGTTTCGTAGAAATACAATGTCTAAGTTTTGAGAAGTTGTGGGTATAAGAATAAAGTAGAGAACCAGGAATCGCAAGTATCGGGATTCTTCAAAGAGATCGAAGATGTAGATACTTGTGATTGGTATTCAGTTGATAGTAATGGTTTTGAGAAACTTGTTTCTATTTCAGGTTACTCATAATTGGATGTATTCCTAAGTTGAGTAATGCTGATTAGCCTCTTTCCATTAAATTGATATGCACTAGAGACAGCTGCATGATTAGAATCTGGTTCTGTCACGACCCGAAAGCACGGAACATGATCGGCACTTCAACTATGAAACGCCTCGAGGCGTACGTAATCTAAGTAAGCCGAAAACCCAGAAATCCAAACCAAGAAAAGTAGTAGAGTGGAGGAAAACCATTTTTTAATAAAATAGTTTGCAACATATGCCGAAATATGCATTTTAAAATCACAAGTCTTTTCTAAAAATTTTAGCAGAGCTTCCTTTGTAAAAACTGACCCCAAACGGGTACAAAAACCTGATAAAACATATATAATGAATAAAGGCATCCCCAAGCGGGAGCTAGCTCTTCGTCAATCGACGGTCACAACCACGCAAGCAATATAATATACAACGCCGAAAGGCAAGGATCATAATAGAAAAGGAAACTCAAAACAACATGGAATCCATAGAAATACAACGCGCGACTCTAAGGTCGAAAGAATAAACATCACTGGTCTCTATCTGAAATAAATACATGTTTGGTTGATAGAACTTCTAGATACAACTGAATAATAATATAAAAAATATACTGATGGTCACGATACAAGTGAACCCACCTACTAGCAAATCACCCGGAAATGGAAGTAGTGCCATCAAAGCCGTAATGAAACCTGTACGGCAAAACCTGC
Organism: Agapanthus africanus; assembly: GCA_030015575.1. NCBI lineage: Eukaryota > Viridiplantae > Streptophyta > Magnoliopsida > Asparagales > Amaryllidaceae > Agapanthus > Agapanthus africanus. The sequence continues at coordinate 187,972,730 of JASDDO010000016.1, read as the reverse complement.
AAGAAACTGTGGCACAATGGGGGTGAGTTGCCAACTCATGAATAGAAAACATCTACGAACAGAAATCGTATGTATGACGCAATCCTAGGTCATACGATCGATATCTATCCTCAAATATATAACCTGCAGCCTATAACACTGGCTAGGGTATACCTCAAAACAACTGTAATACCAAGTGCTCGTGTCAGTGCCTCAGGTAGCAATATATCATATGGATGAGGTATGAATGCATGAAAACAGAGTACATGTAAACGAAGAAACTGCTTTCATAGTTTAGTGAGATTTCTGTATTTTCAAAATGAGGTATCATAAATGAAATCAGTATAAACCGTGTCTAGCATCGACACAAAAACATAAATCCAAATATCTCAATATCTCAGGCTCCGGCTACCCGGACTGACCTAGATCATCAAATCTCAGTACCTCAAAATCACAAAATCTCAATGTCTCAATCTCACTATCTAGGGCGCCGTCAGTCCAGACCGTCCTCTACCATCAATCTCAAGACCACGACGGTATCCTCCGGATATCCGACGCGTCGGGTAAATCACCGGTCGGTAGTGCTCCCCTGCCAGGCTCGACGCCATCATCTGCGACCTTCTCGCCCAGGGGTGCTGCACCGGGCCCACCATGTACCCGAAACGGTTCATCCAACTCCTCGAATCGGGTCTCGAAATCCATCAGCAAACTTATGGTGGACGACTCATACATCATGGGAAAACCGCACTTTTCATCTAAAAAGAGAGAAAAGAAGTTTACAATGTTTTTGCGATTTTCCCCCATATCCAGGAAATCTCATGAAAATCCAAAAACAAATCATCAAAAGCATGTAAACAGTGAATATATGCATAAGAATCAATGAATGCGGCATAACAGTGAATAATAACATGCATGAAGTAGCAAGTAATAACTACAATGTCTAAACTAGCATATAAGGCAAGTACACTAATATCATGTCGAAACTATTAGCTAACAAGCTATGTCAATGCAATAGTATTTTCTAAATGTACGTGACATGGCAATTACCGATGAGGATGTGTGTGAGCCGACAAGTAATGGAACATACGCATCATCGGTAATTGTGCTGGTGTCCTAACAGCATGATATCAATAATGGTATATGAATCACAATATAAGTATGCGATGCGGAGCGAACAGCAATAATGAGCGGGAGCTGAATACTAGACACAATAATAGCTAATCTACATTTAATAACATATGAGTCATACAGCTACACTAAACTATAGGGCTGAGCTAACAGGCTAACTGAAGGTAAAGAAACCACCTAAAATCTGAGTCGATACATATACATATATATATATTAGTCGGTGATCCCGCCTCGATAATATCACATCCGATGCCATATCTATAATCAGATATTCCCAAGTCAAGAGTGCGGATCTATCATCAATATAAAGCTCGTACGTAAATCCGTCGTACGACATCCCAAATCTGGGTACGGGTAAATATCACATTCATCACACTATTCATTTGGTATCCTCTTTATCAAAGATCATAATCCGGGGTACTGACCTACGTCTAGTACAATACTAATATCATCAATATAATCATGATCTGACTACTGATCGACAGTCTCGTACCAACCGATATCATCAGTACATATCATCATAAAGCAGTATACATCGCCCAATGCGACCCATTATAGCTATCTTAACATACCTTATCTCATGTCTCGATCGCAAGTCAACTATTCTATGTATATCACCATTCACATGGTATCGTCGTCCAAAGATCCGCTATAACATCATGACGTACCTCAAATACGGATTCTGCCATATCACCGATCTCACGGTCTCAAATCACATCTCATCGACTCACCTCAAATCCCAAGTACTATCCTCAAATACAGTATATGATCACATTGTCCCATACCCATGTGAACACATAAATGTATATTCATGTATACGCACATGCAAAAGAAAGGATGTATGCAAGCATGGGTGTGTGTGTACGTGTGGTGAAACCACTACTCTAGGGTTTCGCAACACTAAATCAATCTAAGAACACCCAAAATCCATCTTTATCATCAATAATCTCAAACAATATATAATCAATATATGTGTGTATACGTATTTGTATACATCACCACGAACTGCGTGGGTGCTATACGCCATCCACCCGACTTCTCCCCGTAGATATAAATCTACTCACCTTGCTTCTTGTGTGCCGATGCCGATTTTGCCATCTTTATCTTCAACGCATCAACGTCACGTGGGGTACCTACAAGGATATCAAAAACACTAAAGCACATGAAAATCACATTGGAAACCAAAACGGCATACACTACGCCCATAGGTAAAAATCTATAGTCTTGCATTAAAACACGACCAATAACACTTTGCCGTTGACGTTCAAACGCCACCCGACAGAAACGAATCATCAAATACCAAAATCCATGCTAAAACAAGTCGTAAACCATGCGCCAACACAAAAAAACTACCCCAGATTCTACCCTAGATGGAATCTGTCAAAATTGCACATGCCAAGGGTCAAGTTTATAGGGTATAAGGCTACAGAACAAAAACGAGGGGGTTCCAACCCGGTCTGGCAGCAAATTGCGGCCAGAAAGGATTTATGTGCGGCCTGAACAAGGAGTTAGGGCCAGGGCTTTGGGTGGTTCCTAGGTGCCTGCACATCTCACTGTCAACCCAGAATTATTTTTAGGTGGCTCGGGTGATAGCAGATCTCAAAACACACTCACAGAATTTCTGTTTTTCCCTATATCGATTCTAAAAATCCGTATTCTGGGTTTTTGTCGCTGGTTTAGTCCCTTGTAATATCCAAACAGGGGTTGTAGTCCCTACTTACACCTCAATTCATCTTCGATTTCATATCAAACCCTAAACCCTAACTTGAATTTTCCAAAGTTCATCAAAACACACAATATCGACATAAAACAAGTATTACTGTATAAAGAATCGAAATTCTACACTATGGGTGCAGAAATTACCTCCTTTGGCAACTCAAGAAATTTCTCGAGTTGCTCAAAGTCCTCAAAACCATCTCTTTCTTAGTCCAATGTATAGCTAGTGAGCTTGGGAACAATATTTGTGAAATGGGAATAGGGTTTTGGGGTGAATTTCATGGTGGATCTAAGCTTGAAGAGGGAGGAGGAAGAAGAGGGAGAGGGCAGCAGCAGCAGCACAAGGAGAGGGGAGAGAGAAAAGGGTGTGAAGAATGATGGAGGAAAGGTCAAACAAGTCAAAAGTAACCCACTCTTTCTCTCTCTTCATCATACTTACCTTTTTCTTTTCTTTTCCTTTCATATCCTTCTCACTCAATGGTCAACCCTAATCAACTATACACCCACAACATGTAAGAAAATATAACAAGTGTGGAAAAATGATATGTGCATGTTTTGCACCAAAAATGCAAAAAAACCGATTAGCGATTTTTAATCGCGATTAGCACTAAATTAGCATATAACTAATCATAAAAACTTAAAAATGGCAAAATCCCATAAAATACCCTATTTTAGAATTTTCCATAATTTTTCCAAATTTTTCCCCATTTATCGGTATTTAATTATACCGAAATATTAAAATATTGAATAAAATATTATTAAATTATAAAAATTCCAAAAAAAGTAATATTTTATTTGTATGATATGTTACAATCTTCCCCGCTTAAAGAAATTCGGTCCCCGAATTTAAATTTAAAACCCCAAATTCTAAAACATTTCATTAAAATGTCCAAGTCGTCGGGGCTCCGAAATAATCAATACATAAAACGCATCATAGCGCAATGCATGCGCATGAGTAATGAGCAGATAACTCAAAATCAAACTCCGTAAAGCATCCCGCAATCATCGGATTCAAGGTGAAGACACGAATGCCAAATCCAAAGCAAAACCGATATGCTATAAATCAGAACTATACATGTAAATACCAAATCTATACATGTAAATATCTAAAGGAAATGCATGCCAAATCTTTTAAAGTCGTTGTGCAATGCGCATAACACTGCACAAAGGCGGACGTCTATCATAAGAAAATAACCGTATACGTATACATCTTTTGTTTAATGTGTACGTTCCGCCGTTTTAGAAACAATTTAGAAGGGTTTCCTTGTTTTAACGTTTCGTGTCATATCAGACACGTAGGTAAATACTGAGACTATATCTCGCTTTTTTGAAACCCCTTTGATAACTATCTATGCATGCAAAATATATTCAGGTACTGTCCTCTGACTAGTCCTGCTCAGTACAAAATTCATAGCAATCATTATAAAAACGTACTGCTCCATAAGAAATCAGTCCCAAAATATGCATATGGATACTATGTGCGTCTGGTGCGCACGAAAATCAAAATCCATGAATGTTCCATACATGTGCACAGAAACAACATCAAGGTGCAACGAGTGTGCACACAACATCTGGCATAGGCAACGTGTGTGCCTGACAGCAAAAACAGGTGCATCTGACATGCACGAAAAATCTCGATTTAGTGCATCTGGTGTGCACCAAAATCGCAACTCATAACATTCGCCCAATATGCGCGAAAACCTAATCAGGTGCACAAGGTGCACAAAACAAATATCGAGCATCACGATCGAAACCGAAGTCCAGTGCAACTGTAGTGCACAAAATGCTTATCACTGCACTGCAAGCATATGTGAACTATACAGAATGCAAAAACCAAATCGTGTGCGTACATATGCACAAAATCAACTCAGCTGTATGAAACCCATAAAATCATAAACATGAGAAACCAAGGCACGAAAACGATAACAAGTGCAACAACTGTGCAAAAGTCGAAAATACTCAGTAGGTGCAACCATGGTGCATGGAAACAAATATCATGAAACACAATCATCAAAATCAGTCATGCGAACAGATCGCCCAAAATACCGAAATCAAATATGGCGGAATAGTCCCGCTCAAGCACATCCTCTAAGAATCTCTGGCCAACTGTCGTGGTCACTCATAGCATGTCTCGTCGATGATACTTAACTCTGGCCTGCTGGTGTGCGTAACATGACCACTCCTAGGTCCAAGTCTTCTCGTAATTTATTCCAGCAAGGTCCTGTCGAGGTCTCTCCCAAATATCGTCTCTGCCGAACTGTCCGGAAGTCATCGTCCTTTACTATCTCTGTTTCTTGTTCCGGAACGGCTGCATACTCATCACGACTCCTTCTGGAAGGTATATCCAAGTACAATGCATCGGCATGCGTATCGCATCTCTGATGTCGGCGGAGTGGAACGTCATCTTATCCATATCTTGTACGAACCTCTTACTTCACTTTTCTCTAATGTCGACTCCTTCAGACTCATCTCGTCGTGGCTGCATGGACCGAGCTCCTACGGCTATCCTCGTATCTGGAGTCCCCAAAGAAGTGTATCTCACCACCAAGCATCTGAAGGAAGTCGAACCATTCGATCGATTCGTCAAGACCTCATAATCCCCCAAGAGCTCAACATCTAGGGTACAGTTTAATAGTATCGAGTACATACCACAACATCCGTGGTCCAGCCGTAAAAGGGCAAACCCAAGCCTCACTCATGGCGCCGCAGAACTGCCGCAAACCATAAGGTTCAAAGGATTTCACATGGTCATTATATCGAGTTAGGGTTTCATTCTTCTAGAGGGTCCATCGAATTGCCTGCATGTCTTTATGAATACTTTAAACTTGGAACAATAAGTTTCTGACATTCGATCTTCTCTGTCGACTCTCAACATCTCCGCGTGAAGTCGTCTCTAGCTGGAATCAATCATCTGATGACCTTGTATCGGGGTAGGAGAACGAACCACATGTCCTAGTCATTCATCCTCGGTGACTAGCGACCTTCTATCATCTCTTAGTATAACTCGTACTGCAATAGCTCCAACACCTGGGGCGATATCTCGTCGTTCGCAGTAACAACTGGCTTACTCGCCTGCACGCTGAACAGTGCCTCAATCATCATGAATAAGTAATACATCAACGGTCATCAAAATCTGGCTGGCCTCTATCAGTGGCTCAATCCTCTGGTAACGATCTGCATGTCCGAGTAATCTCATAACAGCGATCTATCAAACGCTCGTGGCGCGAAAACACAGTAAAAAGGCACATCTCTGCAATCGTGTGTCGCCGGAATTACGCCCTGGTCAGTCCTCGTTCGTAACGAGCTCGTGCTGACCGCAATTCTAGCCGTAGCTCTCCCTGCCCGTAATCGTGGCAGCAAAACCATAACATCTACCGATGAGGCTAGATCATAGGAAAGAATATAATACTGAGCAAAGAAATGTACATCCTAAGGCTTCTTAAGTACAGTAGCGTATCGTAAATATGCCACGGAACATACGTACGGTACGTCACTCTACTCAAGCTACCTACTGCATCAACCAAAGGTCATCCTACGCTCCGAAGGTAAAACCTAACGCTCTGATACGAACTTTGTCAAGACCCGAAAGTACGGAACATGACCGGCACTATAACTACTAAAAGTCTCGAGGCGTACGTAATCTAAGTATGCCGAAAACCCAGAAATCCAAACCAGGAAAAGTAGTAGAGTGGAGGAAACCCATTTTTTAATCAAATAGTTTGCAACATACGCCGAAATATGCATTTCAAAATCACAATTCTTTTCTAAAAATTTCGGCAGAGTTTCCTTTGTAAAAACTGACCCCAAACGAGTACAAAAAACCTGATAAAGAATATATAATGAATAAAGGCATCCCCAAGTAGGAGCTAGCTCTTCGTCAATCGACGGTCACAACCACGCAAGCAATATAATATACAACGCCGAAAGGCGAGGATCACAACAGAAAAGGAAACTCAAAACAACATGGAATCCATAAAAATACAACGCGCGACTCTAAGGTCGAAAGAATAAACATCACTTGTCTCTATCTGAAATAAATACATGTTTGGTTGATGGAACTTCTAGATACAACTGAATAATAATATACAAAATATACCGATGGTCACGATACAAGTGAACCCACCTACTAGCAAATCACCCGGAAATGGAAGTAGTGCCAGCAAAGCCGTAATGAAACCTGTACGGCAAAACCTGCAAGAAACTGTGGCACAACGGGGGTGAGTTGCCAACTCGTGAATAGAAAACATCTACGAACAGAAATCACATGTATGACGCAATCCTAGGTCATTCGATCAATATCTATCCTCAAATATATACCCTGCAGCCTATAACAATGGCTAGGGTATACCTCAAAAAAACTGTAATACCAAGTGCTCGTGGCAGTGCCTCAGGTAGCAATATATCATATGGATGAGGTATGAATGCATGAAAACAGAGTACATGTAAATGAAGAAACTGCTTTCATAGTTTAGTGAGATTTCTGTATTTTCAAAACGAGGTATCATAAATGAAATAAGTATAAACCGTGTCTAGCATCGACACAAAAACATAAATCCAAATATCTCAATATCTCAGGCTCCGGCTACCCGGACTGACCTGGATCATCAAATCTCAGTATCTCAGAATCTCAATGTCTCAATCTCACTATCTAGGGCACCGTCAGTCCAGACCGGCCCCAACCATCAATCTCAAGACCAAGACAGTATCCTCCGGATATCCGACGCGTCGGGTAAAATCACCGGTCGGTGGTGCTCCCCTGCCAGGCTCAACGCCATCATCTGTGACCTTCTCGTCCCGGGGTACCGCACCGGGCCCACTATGTACCCGAAACGGTTCATCCAACTCCTCGAATAGGGTTATGAAATCCATCAGCAAACTCATGGTGGACGACTCATACATCATGGGAAAACCGCACTTTTCATTTAAAAAGAGAGAAAAAAAGTTTACAATGTTTTTGCGATTTTCCCCCAAATTCAGGAAATCTCATGAAAATCCAAAAAAAAAATCATCAATAGCATGTAAACTGTGAATATAGGCATAAGAATCCATGAATGCGGCATAACAGAGAATAATAACATGCATGAAGTAGCAGGTAATAACTACAATGTCTAAACTAGCATATAAGGCAAGTACACTAATATCATGTCGAAACTTTTAGCTAACATGGTATGTCAATACAATAGTATTTTCTAAGTGTATGTGACATGTAAATTACCGATGAGGATGTGTGTGAGCCGGCAAGTAAGTGTACGTGGAACATACGCATCATCGGTAATGGTGCTGGTGTCCTAACAGCATGATATCAATAATGGTATATGAATCACAATATAAGTATGAGATGCGGAGCGAACAACAATAATGAGCGGGAGCTGAATACTAGACACAACAATAGCTAATTTGCATTTAATATCATATGAGTCATACAGCTACACTAAACTATAGGGCTGAGCTAACAGGCTAACTGAAGGTAAGGAAACCGCCTAACATCTGTGTCGATACATATACATATATATATATATATATATGTCAGTGATCCCGCCTCGATAATATCACATCCGATGCCATATCTCTAATCAGATATTCCCAAGTCAAGAGTGCGCATCTATCATCAATATAAAGCTCGTACGTAAATCCGTCGTACGGCATCCCAAATCTGGGTACGGGTCAATATCACATTCATCAAACTATTCATCTAGTATCCTCTTTATCAAAGATCATAATCCGGGGTACTGACCTACGTCTAGTACAATACTAATATCATCAATATAATCATGATCTGACTACTGATCGACAGTCTTGTACCAACCGATATCATCAGTACATATCATCATAAAGCAGTATACATCGCCCAATGCGACCCATTATAGCTATCTTAACATACCTTATCTCATGTCTCGATCGCAAGTCAACTATTCTATGTATATCACCATTCACATGGTATCGTCGTCCAAAGATCCGCTATAACATCATGACGTACCTCAAATACGGATTCTGCCATATCACCGATCTCACGGTCTCAAATCACATCACATCGACTCACCTCAAATCCCAAGTACTATCCTCAAATCCAGTATAGGATCACATTGTTCCATACCCGTGTGAACACATAAATGTATATTCCCGTATACGCACATGCGAAAGAAAGGATGTATGCAAGCATGGGTGTGTGTGTGTACGTATGGTGCAACCACTACTCTTGAGTTTCGCAACACTAAATCAATCCAAGAACACCCAAAATCCATCTTTATCATCAATAATCTCAAACAATATATAATCAATATATGTGTGTATACGTATTCGTATACATCACCACGAACTGCGGGGGTGCTATACGCCATCCATCCGACTTCTCCCCGTAGATATAAATCTACTCACCTTGCTTCTTGTGTGCCGATGCCGATGTCGCCATCTTTATCTTCAACGCCTCAATGTCACGTGGGGTACCTACAAGGATATCACAAACGCTAAAGCACGTGAAAATCACATCGGAAACCAAAACGGCATAGGCTACGGCCATAGGTAAAACCTATAGTCTCGCATGCAAACACGACCAATAAACCTTTGCCGTTGATGTTCAAACGCCACCCGACAGAAACGAATCATCAAATACCAAAATCCATGCTAAAAAAAGTCGTAAACCATGCGCCAACACAAGAAAACTACCCCAGATTCTACCCTAGATGGAATCAGTCAAAATTGCACATGCCAAGGGTCAAGTTTATAGGGTATAAGGCTACAGAACAAAAACGAGGTGGTTCCAACCCGGTCTGGCCGCAAATTGCGGCCAGAAAGGATTTATCTGCGGCCTGAACAAGGAGTTAGGGGGTAGGGCTTTGGGTGGTGGTTCCTAGGTGCCTGCACATCTCACTGTCAGCCCAGAATTATTTTCAGGTAGCTCGGGTGATACCAGATCTCAAAACACGCTCACAGAATTACAGTTTTTCCCGATATCGATTCTATAAATCCGTATTCTGGGTTTTTGTATCTGGTTTAGTCCCTTGTAATATCCCAACATGGGTTGTAGTCCCTAATTACATCTCAATTCATCTTTGATTTCATATCAAACCCTAAACCCTAACTTGAATTTTCCAAAGTTCATCAAAACAAACAATATCGACATAAAACAAGTAGGGATGCATAAAGAATCAAAATACTACTCTATGGGTGCAGAAATTACCTCCTTTGGCAAATCAAGAAATTTCTCAAGTTGCTCAAAGTCCTCAAAACCATCTCTTTCTTAGTCCAATGTATAGCTAGTGAGCTTGGGAACAATATTTGTGAAATGGGAAAAGGGTTTTGGGGCATATTTCATGGTGGATCTAAGCTTGAAGAGGGAGGAGGAAGAAGAGGGAGAGGGCAGCAACAACAGCATAAGGAGAGGGGAGAGAGAAAAGGGTGTGAAGAATGATGGAGGAAAGGTCAAACAAGTCAAAAGTAACCCACTCTTTCTCTCTCTTCATCATACTTACCTTTTCTTTTCTTTTCTTTTCATATCCTTCTCACTCAATGGTCAACCCTAATCAACCATACACCCACAACATGTAAGAAAATGTAACAAGTGTGGAAAAATGATATGTGCATGTTTTGCACCAAAAATGCTAAAAAACCGATTAGCGATTTTTAATCGCGATTAGCACAAAATTAGCATATAACTAATCATAAAAACTTAAAATTGGCAAAATTCCATATAACACCCTATTTTAGAATTTTCCATAATTTTTCTATAATTTTACCCATTTATCGGTATTTAATTATACCGAAATATTAAAATATTCAATAAAAAAATATTAAATTATAAAAATTCCCAAAAAATAATAATTTATTTTTTTGAAATGTTACAGGTTCCAATTAAATATGTGTCAAAGTTTCTATATTGGATATAGAATGGTTCATATCTTAACGATGTTAAGGTACGGGGAGTTGTCTGGCTTATGCTTAAAACCAGACTCTGGATAACTTAGGCCACGTTTCTGTAATGGCAGTTTGTGGGTTGACCCGGGCTATGTCGAGGGTTGATTTTCTACCATCTGGAAGATCAATAGTAATATTGTTCTTGACTCGCCACAGTTTTAGTAAAATGGATTTTTTCAGAAAACAGTAGTGGAAGTATGGTAGAACTGGAAGTGATTCCAGAACCGCAAACGATTACGGAAAATTTAATAGGACCTAAAGATTCAATCAGGTTTGACATTCCAATAGCCACTCCGCAGATATGGTGGGTAACCTCAGACACCCGAGAGGTACTCCGGTAGCCTCAAGGACGGTGACAGGAAGGTTCTTGTTTACCCAGACATGACACTACTGTTGTTCCAGGCTATGAGACCCGGCAGGAGGTTAAGTATAGCGTCGTTGTAAACAAGCTTTAGAAGTGCATGTATATATTATTCTACCATAGGGTTGTTGTGGTCAGTGGGAGCAGCGGAAGTATAGTGGGCAAGTAGCTTATGTCTATTTATAGAGTAGAGCAGATATAGCGGAGATAGATCATCTAATTTTGATGTGACAGTCATGGCTTTGACTTCATCAGAATAGGGGATGGATCTGTTAAGAAGGTAGTAGGGTGTGATGTCCTGGTATTTGGATGACATACAAAGAGTAGGAAGTAAAATTCCTATACTACGATCGGTTGTACTGTGGTTGTCACACAGTTGTTTCTCCACACAGGATATGGATATGATATAAGACATTCTGGTTACTAGATCTATGGTTTTAGATCTAGATTTGGGTAGTTTCCCAATTTGGGTACTTAGACAGTATTCTAAAAGTATTTGGAATAGATGACTCCTGGCATGGTGGTGTACCTGCAGGTGATGGAGTCACCCTCTCTAAAGGTGTCTTATAGACTAAAGGGGAGAGAGATGTGCATGATTGGCATATCACTTGCTTAGGAAATTGAGTCAATCATGAGATGTCAAGTACCACACCAGATGTTGTTTTTGTACTAGATGTGATAAGTTTATATTAATCCAATCCTGGAGAAACATAAGGAAGCAATTTTAGAACATAAGTGCATGTTCTGGGGATTTGATAACGGCAGCCTCCTTCGGGGGACAATTATCATTCCAGGCTTCAAAGGTTATATGGATGACAGAGTGATTGTCAGAGTTATAGTTTTCCCTCCGACGAGGGACAGTATTATGTACAGTTGGTCTAAGAGGATACTGTGGGAGGCATGGTGCAGGATACGAATTAGGTTCAGTTGACGATACAGTATAAGAAGTTTGGATTTGGAGTTCATTTATGAACAAGGTCCCATCAGATATCCAGACATATTCTAAGACTGGTATTACTCAATTCGGGAGATGGTTTTCTCCGCGAACTTGAGATTAAGAGAGACATAGAAAGAAACATCGGGGTGGATCCACTCATTGAGGCTATTTCTCGAACACAAGAGTTTTACAAACGGGCTTTGTGAAACTGATTAGTAGAGGAGTTGGGTGTTCGGTCTCACACGGGCTGTGAGTATGCGACATCGCAATAATTAGCCTTAAGTGCAAGTGGGAGATTGTTGGATATAGTGCCCTCAAAGTCAATTATTGGATCGCAGGTACGTGATTGCAATGATTGTGGAGGACCTATACCGGTAGCACAGTCTTACTCGAGATGATGGTATGCTATCTGATTTGCCTTTATCAGTCGTGTATAGGTTCAGGTGACTAATCACTGTTACACGTTGATAGAGCCCTTAGGATCTTGCTTGACTACCAACAGTATGATGGAGATCATATACGTGAGAGTTGGGTAGTCTATAAGCACATCCTTAAAAGTGGTCCCTAGTCGTGGGAGTTTCGAGACAGGGCATCGATACTCCGGAGTAGACTAGTGTATACAGTCGAGACCCCGACGAGGGGCGGTGGCCGGTCTCACAAGCCACTGGTGTCAGTTGGATCACCTAAGATGTATACAGGTGCTCAGTGGGTTATGAGTACACCGGACAGGACTCGCCGGGAACCTGCTAGTTGGTATTTATACCTAGCGTCAGATAGCAGTTCCCTGGTGACATGTGTACAGGTTAGTTCATCGACCTCAGATTGTCATTTGTCTCGTGTGAGTTCCCACTGTGCTTTGATTTCTACCCTACCACGGCTCAAAGGAGTCGTGCAAACAGGTCTTTTTTGGGTACAGTCCCGAGCCATATAGAGGCAAGTGAGCGGATCGGAAGGGGATTCGTCTCTCCCAGTATTGGGGGTGAGATCGCGCTGTATCTAGGAAAGCAATTACACCAAGTCCTTGGCCAAGGCAGGTGAGAATTACTGGTAAGTATTCCAGTAGTTTCTCATGGTGTTCAGGGCTTGTCTCCAACACGACTTATACCGCTATTGGGGATCTGACGTTACCAGCCCCCTAGGCCCGATATGCGATACTCATAGACGAACGGACCGGACTGTATGTATATTGTCACTGTTAGGCTCAGTAGGGTTCCAGGATGAGTTCATTCAACGGCTTCCCTTGAGGTCAGTACATGGGCAGCCGTTACGCATTGCTAGTGCCGCTGACGTGCTTGTGGTTAAACCCACTGCCAGGGTACTGATGAGTCATTAGAGTCCCCCACAGATAGTTTTCCAAGTTTAGGCGAAACGTTGTAGAGGCCGTATGGTTTTATGGCAGGGTTTGGAAAATGCACGTGCGTTTACGCACGTGTCATATTTCGGGCAGATAATATTGGTGGGTTTTGGTTTAAGCCGGATCCTAGTATTATACTGTATAGATATAATATCTTTGTCTCAGTTGCATTTGTATTCGGTCGTAATACAAATGCAGGCATGTATGTACAGTTATGGGGTTATCCTGAAATTCGTTTCAGGATCGCTTTTCGAAGTTGCCAGTTTTCTATCACCCGTCTTAAACATTCGGTTTAATGCGGAATTATTTTTTTTGGGTGAGTCATGAAGGTGAGTCATGAGTGGAAGCTTCTAGATTAGTGACTAGGTTTAGCGATTCATTCATTGCATTAATGGTAGATGAGGTATTTATGTGACTCATTGATTGCATTAATGTGTTTTGGTTTTGGACTTGGATATTTCTTCTTGATCTTTTCCTTATGGTCACCCCTTTGCTCCTACACTCACCCCTCCTCTCCTATATGTGGCCGGCCCTTATGGGAGACCCTTGATACTTCTTCCACTCTCTAAATTTGTGAGATGATGATTCATTTGCAAAAGGATATAGCTCATTTCTCATTACTTGATTATGGAAACTACATTATGTTAGTGTATATGCCCAAGAGGCCATTACTGTATCATACTAGCTTGTATATTACTTGATGGAAGCTTGGGATATTCACAGTTGTATAAACAATCTTGGTCAAAATGGTAGTATGCTACTTGGTTTTGTTTCTACTTTAATATGTGATGTGTTTCTTTTAGCATATCGCTTATACATATTAGTAGAGCCCTTAGGATCTTTGCTTGATTACCAGCGTTGTGATGGCAGTCACACTCGTGGGGTCTGGGTAATCCATAAGCACATCCTTATGCAGGTCCCTAGTCGCAGGACTATCGAGACAGGGCATCGATACTCCGGAGTTGACTAGCGTATGCGCTTCTTAGCCCAGCTTGGGAGACGGTCTGTCCCACAGCCGTCAGAACGTCGTAGTTGAGATAGTATGCGGGTGCTCGTTAGGTTACGAGTACACTGGACAGGACTCGTCGGGAACTGTTGGTTGGTATTATACCTATCGTCAGTTATCAGTTCCCAGGTGACATGAGTACAGCTTAGTCCATTGACTTGACACTGTCACTTCGCCTTGAGTGTGTTCCCACTGTACTTTGATTACTACCCTACCACGGCTCAAAGGAGTCGTACAAACAGGTAGTTTTTGAGTGCAGTCCCGAAGCACTAGGAGGCAGTGACGGTTAGACAGGATTCTTCTCTCCCGGTATTGGGGGTTGATATCGCGCTGTGTCTAGGGGAGCTATTACACAAAGTCCCTGTCCAGGGCAAGCGAGATAGACTGGTAGGTTTCCAGTGTTATCTTAGGTGTTCTGGGCTACACTCCGACACGACTTGTACCGCTAGTAGGGAACTGACGTTTACCGCCCTTTAGGCCCGCCATGCGTTGTTCTTAGACGAACAGACCGGACTGTACGGAGACTGTCACATTCAGGCTCAGTAGGAGTTCAGATGGGTTTACCTCGTCAGTCTTCTTATCGGCATCTACCTGGGGACCGTTACATACATCTAGTGCCGCTTGCGGTCTGTGGTTAAACCCACTGCCAGCGTAGTGTCGAGTCTTTAGAGTCCCACACAGAGGGTTATTCTCCTTTAGGCAAAATGAGTAGAGGTCGCATGGTTTTGCGACCGGGTTCGTTCACATCCGCGCACTTGTGCACGTTTTGTGTCCGGACAGCTTATACTAGCGGATTTTGGTTTAAGCCGGATCCTAGTATATGATTTGGGATTGGTTTTATCTCATTGTATTCATGTTCCTCGGAACACGGATACGGGTGTGTATGCACAGTTGACTGAGGCAGAGGCATAGGACTTTCATTAGGGTTGATGACCATTGTCATTTTCTTAACCCTAATGTTTATATGTGAAATATGATTTATTAATATTAGTTAATTATAATTGTGCATGGTTAGGGTTGTTGACCATTTGACTATACTTGACTTGTTGACCTAGGTTGACAAGTTCACCATCATCATTCCATATGAAAGATGCTCTTTGATCCTTGCAAAAGCATTTAATGTGAAATGATAATGGTCATTTCTTGATTAACCATCACAATTATCTTTATCTAATTATCTATTTTTCATAATTCACATATATGTGAGAAGGTTGGATTATTCTTCTCATTCTATCATTCTCATTCTCTCTCCTCCTCTTCCTCTCTCTTTAGCTCTCCCCTCTCATGAGTTGAGAACCATTTGAGCTTGAGATACAACCCTTAAAAATACTCTCTACTCTTTCTATGGTCCTAGGTTTAGCACACCAAGCACCATAGTTACTTCTAGTTTGAGGTTGGAGCCAAAGGTAGAGGCCCTCGGGTGGATCTTTCTTCGGCAAGAGAAGGCGACGATGAGAACCCGTTCTTTCACTCCAAGGAGCAAAAAGAGAAGGACTTCAAGACTTAGGTATAACCCCCTTTCCGAGTTGCTAACCTTTTTAGCTTTGTAGTTAGTTTTTGTTTATCAAAGATCCCTCCTTTACATAGTCCATGTTGCCTAGTGTTGTAAAAATCCGATTTTTCATAACGTTTCCGCCTCCCCGCAAGCACCGGGGTGGGCAACGTGGACCTACAGTGGTATCAGAGCCTAGCTAAACACAAACTAACTAGTTAGCAAAGTATCTAGAACTTCGATCGGAAATAATCGCAAATCATTTTTCAAAAACCCTAAGTTTCTGCCGATTTTTAAACCTGCTCTAAAAATAATAAATCATACACTAAAATCCGGCTCAGGGTTTTTACAGAACACCCAAGAAAAACGAACCAGTGAGTCGACCAACTCACCGCGGAACCGCGGCAAGAGCATGCTCTTGCCGCGGATCCGCGGCCGAGTTGACTCGGCCGTAGGTCGTTTTTCCTGCAGTGTTCTTCTGTTGCTGTTTTGGGATTTTTGGATGGTTTGTTTCTGCCCAGATTTTCCAGAGAACAAGTTAGTATTTGGGGTGGTCACAAATCCGTATTTTGATCGAACTTCATTACACTTTGGCTAATGGGTTATATCTGTGATGTGATATATGTATTGAACGTCTGATAATCGCTATATTTCGATTAGTGGGGGTTATAGATATCTGTGATCTGTAATGTTGATGGTTTGTGTATATGAATTCGTTGGATTGTCACGGATGAATAGCCGGGGGTTGTGAGATAAGAGTTTTCTTATTCTTTCAATTCTTGTAATATGTAAATTGATGTAATATTATTTGTATGGCCGCACAACCGGGTCGGGGTTGTAGCCGTCATTGTATAATTTCTTTTTACTGTTTTTGCTCCTAGGATTGACCCAAGGAGGGGAGCACAAACTACCGGGTATCTCGAAGTGCCGAGTGGCCTACTCACGGTGTTGAGGGAGGTTGCTTCGGTTCGGGTACTTGGCGGGTACTTTGCCGCACTCGTAGGGGTCTAGGGTGGGGTTTGGCAATTCATCGCGACCGTGTAATCCGCTCTTCGTTACAGGCTCGTACGAAATGCGGATTCCTAGTATATCCAATGTGTTCATCTGTGATCTGGAATGGCTATCATTTCATGTGACGAATGTTTATATATATCTATATGATATCTATTTAGGCGTTGCTTATGTTTTGCATCCGCGCTAGTCCAGCCCCCGCTCTGTCGTTAGTTAAGTAACCTAACGGGTGATGACGGGACCCCGTGGCGAATGAGGATGGCATAAGCATACGTCATATTTTTGTTGTTTTCTGCAATGGTAGGATTAAATGATGGGACGCATTGAAATTAATGCAAGAAAAAATAAACCAAGTAAAAGTCGTTGGAACACATTCAAAACCACTCGGTCCTTTTCAAAACCAACTTTTAAATGCGGAGCTTAAACCACTCCTTTTAAAAGCTATCAAGGTTCCTTCGATTATATCAAGTTCACTACGTTCACGGTTTCGCCAAAACCATTCGTAGCCCTCCGTCGTTTCGTATGAATATTCAATAGTATTCAAGATATGTTTGTTGACCTTCGTCAAGGCATAGTGATTGGTAGATGTTGGGTGTTCATATGTAGCATAGATAGATGCGTTGGTTTAGGACAGTCGTATTACCTTGTTGACCTTCGTCAAGGGTATATACGGGTGGGTTCAAATTAACCTGGACAATGACGGGTAGAACTTGACATGTGACTTATGATTTGTTGACCTTCGTCAAGGTTATAAGAGCATGGGGCAAAAATCCACATCGGGAGTTTCTAAAGAAACTGAAACTTGCTAGTGCTGCATACCATTTGGAGTGTGATGATTCTGGTAGGATTCCTTCGGTTTTATCACATGATGATATTTGGATCCCGATCCTACTGTGAGTATATGCTACTCCTCGGGAACTTTCTCACTTAACGATCAATGCTATAAACCAAGTAGGTGTCTAGAAAGGTGTTAGCGGGGCTACGCCCACAGGGAAAAGAGGTTACTTAATTAAGGAACTTCGCGAAAGCGTTGGAAAACCTCCTTCGAAGTACCGACACTGTCCTGGCTGAACGGTTAAGCAAGAATTGTACGATGAGATTGATCCCGACTAATTCTTCCTTTATGGTTTGAGGAGGGATTCGAGAGACAGTGGGAGCCATCCTGTTTAGATAAATTAAAAACCAATCTAAACTTGCAAGAGCATCATGCTAAAGTGTTTTCTTCTCTCTCTCTTAATTGTAGCGACCCAGTGACCAGACATAGGTTACATCTAGATAATAAAATGATTGAATCTGTCTGTTATGACTGGCAAAGGTCTGTCCAGATGTCCATTGCCCATAACAAGTTGGGACACCTCTTGAATGATCCAACCCCTGTCTTCTCAGGTCCAGTTTCCCCTGTCACGGATATTCATATCCGCAAGACTTCGGAAAAAGACTGTGCGAAAGCCAAGTGCCTCGTGTTAGCCTCAGAAGATGGTGCATACCAGAGGCAGCACGAGAAGATGGACTTAGTTTCTATCTTCCTCCATAACAAAGATTTATATGGAGAGCAATCTCGTATCGCAAGATATAAGACCTCGAACGAATTGCTTCCAGCGAGGTTGGCTATAGGGTCATCTGTAAGGGGCAACGTCCTTACAGAGACCAGCTATTCTGAGCTCACGGACCTGAAGACCACGTTGAAGAACGGGTCAGATGCTGACTTGGTTCTACAGTCTCTACCTTTTACCCTGAAGGAAACCAGGGAAGTAGAAGGAAAGGGAAGGGCAGAAGTTTCGGGACTGGATGTAGTAAAAGAGGGACGTTCCTATTGTTACGGGAATGAACATTGGCGGAAAGATTGCAGGGCTTGTAAAGCCAGTAGCCAGGATTCGAAGCATGTTGTGGCTTCGGCTTCGGGTGTGTTTGTGATTGAGAACTATATGTCAGTTAACCCTACCTCCTGAGTATTGGATACCGGATCAGGATCTCATATCTGTAATTCGTTACAGGCTCTGAGAAACCGTAGGGTTATCAAGATAGGTGATATGACTCTCAGGTTTGCTAACGGAATGAGCATGTACGCTGAATCCGTAGGGGAATATCATCTTGGACTGACAACTGGGCAGATATTGATTCTGCGTAACTGTTTTTATGTACCAGGCGTGACTTGTAATATCATATCTGTATCCTTACTTTCTAAGGAAGGATTTGATTTTACTTTTGTATGCGATGTGGTACACATCCACCTAAATCAAGTTCTGATTGGGTCAGGTATATTAGAAAACGGTATATACGTATTAAATCAAGCTCAGATTTTCAGTCTCCAGAACACACTTAAAAGAATGTCTCCGGAAACAAATCAGGCTTTCTTATGGCATTGTAGACTGGGTCACATTAATGAGACACGGTTAACAAAGATACAAAAAGAGGGATGCTTGAATCCGTTCGAGTATCAGTCTTATGCCACTTGTGAATCTTGTCTCATGGGAAAGATGACAAAGACTCCGTTCACTGGACACGGAGAAAAACCAAGCGAGCTCTTGGGACTCATACACAGTTATGTGTGTGGTCCAATGTCTATACATGCGCGAAGTGGTTATTCATACTTCATTACTTTCACAGATGATTTCTTTAGGTATGGACATGTCTTCTTAATGAAGCATAAATCCGAGGCCTTTGAGAAATTTCGGGAATACAAGAATGAAGTTGAAAAACAAACAGGCAAAAGTGTCAAGACACTGAGATCTGATCGAGGTGGCGAATACTTGAGTGCCGAGTTTCTGGGCTACTTAAAAGAGAATGGAATTCTCTCTCAGCTTACTACTCCATACACACCACAACACAATGTTGTATCGGAAAGGCGGAATCGAACCCTATTGGATATGGTTCGTTCCATGATGAGTAAGGCTGAGTTGCCGTGATCTTTCTGGGGTTATGCACTAGAAACAGCTGCATATCTCTTGAACAAGGCTCCAACCAAGACTGTGCCTACCACCCCATATCAGATGTCGAGTGGGAAGAAACCCTGTCTTAAGTATCTTAAGACATGGGGATGTCCAGCTTTTGTAAAAAAAGCAGCACGTGGACAAGCTAGAGGCACGCTCAGTACTGTGTAAGTTTGTGGGATACCCAAAGAACTCCAGGGGGTATTTTTTCTATTCCACAGAGGAACAAAAGGTTTTTGTTTCTCAGCATGCCCATTTCTTGGAAACTGAATTTTAGAAAATCAGATAAGTGGGAGCGCAATAGAACTGGAAGAAATTCCAGAACCACAAGCTATTACTGAAAGATTGGAAGAACCAGAAGGTTCAGGAGAACCGGACATCCCAGCGCCACTCCGCAGGAGTAGTAAGCAGTCTCATCCGCCCGAGAGATACTACGGTTTTCTCATAGACGGTGATAGAGAGGATTGCACTATTGATTATGGTGAGCCTATTAGCTTCCAGCAAGCCATTCAGAGCGGTGACTCGGTAAAATGGCTCGATGCAATGCGGACCGAGATGGAGTCCATGTACACCAACAAAGTTCGGACTTTGGACTTTGCTCTAGAAGGGGTAAAACCTGTAGGCTGCAAATGAATCTTCAGAAAGAAGATTGGTGTAGATGGGCAGGTTGAAACCTATAAAGCTAGACTTATAGCAAAGGGTTTTCGTCAACGACCTGGTTTGGACTATGACTAGACCTTTTCTCCAGTGGCTATGCTCAAATCCATTCGGATCCTTCTTGCCAATGCTGCCTTCCATGATTATGATATCTGGCAGATGGACGTAAAGACGGCTTTCCTAAATGGAAATTTAGAATAGTGCGTCTATATGGATCAGCCGGAGGGATTCATTAAGAGTGGGAGCAGCGGAAAAGTGTGCAAGTTGCTCAAGTCCATCTATGGACTGAAGCAGGCATCGCGGAGTTGGAACATCTGCTTTGATGATACTGTCAAAGAATTCGACTTTATCAAAAACCCAGATGAACCATGCATTTACAGTAAGATTGTAGAGAGAACTGTGGTATTCCTCGTCTTGTACGTCGATGACATTCTCCTAATAGGAAATGATATTCCTATGCTACAGTCAGTCAAAGGATTCTTGTCACAGTGGTTCTCCATGAAGGACCTGGGCGATGCCAACTATATTCTGGGGATCCAGATCTATCGTGATAGATCTAAAAGGATGTTGGGACTTTCACAGTCTAGGTACATCGGCACCATACTGAAACGATTCAGTATGGAAGATTCCAAGCATGGTAATCTACCGGCTTGTCACGGAATCACCCTCTCCAAAGAGATGTCTCCCAAGACTGATTTAGAAAGGGCTCGCATGTCATCTATACCCTACGCATCTGCGGTAGGCTCTATAATGTATGCGGTGTTATGTACCAGACCAGATGTAGTATACGCATTGAGCGTTGTAAGCCGGTATCAGTCGGACCCATGGGAGAAACACTGGATAGCAGTAAAGAACATTCTCAAGTACCTGAGAAGGACTAAGAAGATGTTCTTGGTGTATGGCGGAAAAGACCTCCAGATTGAGGCCTTTACTGACTCCAGCTTCCAGAGTGACAAGGATGACTCCAAGTCCATGTCGGGTTATGTCTTTACCCTCAATGGAGGGGCGGTTTGCTGGAAGAGTTCCAAGAAGGAAACCGTTGCTGACTCAACTATGGAAGCGGAGTACATAGCTGCTTGCGATGCCGCAAAGGAAGCTGTCTGGATGAAGAAGTTCCTCACGGAACTTCAGGTGGTTCCTACCATTGTTGATCCAATACCACTGTATTGTGACAACAACGGAGCTATAGCTTTAGCAAAGGAACCTAGGTCCCATCAGAAGTCCAGGCACATTTTGAGGCGGTACCACCTGATCAAGGAGATCGCAGATCGCCAGGAGATCGAGGTGAAGAGAGTAAATTCGGAAGATAACACGGCAGATCCATTCACGAAGGCCATACCCCAGACTCAGTTCGAGCGGCTGATCGAGATGATAGGTCTTCGATACGCCAGTACATGGCCCTAGTGCAAGTGGGAGATTGTTAGTGTATATGCCCTAGAGGCCATTACTGTATCATACCAGCTTGTATATTACTTGATGGAAGCTTGGGATATTCACAGTTGTATAGACAATCTTGCTCAAAATGGTAGTATTCTACTTAGTTTTGTTTCTACTTTAATATGTGCTATGTTTCTTTTAGCATTTCTCTTATACATATTGGTAGAGCCCTTAGGATCTTTGCTTGATTACCAGCGTTGTGATGGCAGTCACACTCGTAGGGGCTGGGTAATCCATAAGCACATCCATATGCAGGTCCCTAGTCGCAGGACTATCGAGACAGGGCATCGATACTCCGGAGTAGACTAGGGTATGCGCTTCTTATCCAAGCTTGGGAGACAATCTGTCCCACAGCCGTCGGTACGTCGTACTTGAGATAGTATGCGGGTGCTCGTTAGTTACGAGTAAACTGGACAGGACTCGTCGGGAACTGTTGGTTGGTATTATACCTATCGTCAGTTATCAATTCCCAGGTGACATGAGTACAGCTTAGTCCGTTGACTTGACACTGTCACTTCGCCTCGAGTGTGTTCCCAATGTACTTTGATTACTACCCTACCACGATTCAAAGGAGTCGTGCAAACAGGTAGTTTTTGGGTGCAGTCCCGAAGCACTTGGAGGCAGTGACGGTTAGACAGGATTCGTCTCTCCCGGTATTGGGGGTTGATATCGCGCTGTGTCTAGGAGAGCCATTACACAAAGTCCCTGGCCAGGGCAAGCGAGATTGACTGGTAGGTTTCCAGTGTAATCTCAGGTGTTCTGGGCTACACTCCGACACGACTTGTACCGCTAGTAGGGGACTGACGTTTACCGCCCCCTAGGCCCGCCATGCGATGTTCTTAGACGAACAGACCAGACTGTACGGACCAGACTGTACGGAGACTGTCACATTCAGGCTCAGTAGGAGTTCAGATGGGTTTACCTCGTCAGTCTTCTTATCGGCATCTACCTGGGGACCGTTACGTACAGCTAGTGCCGCTTGCGGTCTGTGGTTAAACCCTCTGCCAGCGTAGTGTCGAGTCTTTAGAGTCCCACACAGAGGGTTATTCGCCTTTAGGAAAAATGAGTAGAGGTCGCATGGTTTTGCGACCGGGTTCGTTCACATCCGCGCACTTGTGCACGTTTTGTGTCCGGACAGCTGATACTAGCGGGCTTTGGTTTAAGCCGGATCCTAGTATATGATTTGGGATTGGTTTTATCTCATTGTATTCGTGTTCCTCGGAACACGGATACGGGTGTGTATGCACAGTTGATTGGGGCAGGGGCAGAGGACTTTCATTAGGGTTGATGACGATTGTCATTTTCTTAACCCTAATGTTTATGTGTGAAATATGATTTATTAATATTAGTTAATTATAATTTTGCATGGTTAGGGTTGTTGACCATTTGACTATACTTGACTTGTTGACCTTAGGTTGACAAGTTGACCATCATCATTCCAAATGAAAGATGCTCTTTGATCCTTGCAAAAGCATTTAATATGAAATGATAATGGTCATTTCTTGATTAACCATCATAATTATCTTTATCTAATTATCTATTTTTCATAATTCACATATATCTGAGAAGGTTGGATTATTCTTCTCATTCTATCATTCTCATTCTCTCTCCTCCTCTTCCTCTCTCTCTAGCTCTCCCCTCTCATGAGTTGAGAACCATTTGAGCTTGAGATAAAACCCTTAAAAATACTCTCTACTCTTTCTAAGGTTCTAGGTTTAGCACACCAAGCACCTTAGTTACTTCTAGTTTGA
Organism: Agapanthus africanus; assembly: GCA_030015575.1. NCBI lineage: Eukaryota > Viridiplantae > Streptophyta > Magnoliopsida > Asparagales > Amaryllidaceae > Agapanthus > Agapanthus africanus. The sequence continues at coordinate 187,949,060 of JASDDO010000016.1, read as the reverse complement.
GGTTGGACCCAAAAGTAGAGGCCTTCGGGTGGATCTTTCTTCGGCAAGAGAAGGCGACGATGAGAGCCCGTTCTTTCACTCCAAGGAGCAAGAAGAGAAGGACTTCAAGACTTAGGTATAACCCCCTTTCCGAGTAGCTAACCTTTTTAGCTTTGTAGTTAGTTTTTGTTTAGAAAAGATCCCTCCTTTACATAGTCCATGTTGCCTAGTGTTGTAAAAATCCGATTTTTCATAACGTTTCCGCCTCCCCGCAAGCACCAGGGTGGGCAACGTGGACCTACACATTAACCGTTCATCCATGGTTTTGGATGAAACTAGACAATGTATTCTACTCATTCTCTACATCAATCTTTGACATGTCGGCTAGCAAACTTCATGTCCGAGTTGCCTCGGTTCAGACACGGGAGCCTGTATAAAGATCCGTTGACGTGGTGCCACCTGGACGAGGAGACCGGAGATCGAGCGAGATCACAGATGCCGCAAAGGAGCGTGGGATGATGGCTAAAGAATGAAGGACTCAGATCGTTCGGTATAGCCTTTCTACCCACTTTGTAGTTTGTTAGTTTAGCGTTAATGGTAAGATCCGGGTTATAGTATGCGATAGCGCCAGTTTTAAAAGTTTTTGTTCCGCGTTTGGGGTCAGATTGACGGCCGGGGCGCTACCGTAGACTTACAGTTCTCAGTAATGAACATACCCGAAGAAGATGCATCATCATGCACTTTCTTCGTTTCGGCGGAACGGGAATCCTGGTAATCCCCTATTTCCTACTCGGTCTTATAACAATTATAAGTTGGAGTGGGACCAACGTTCACTAGCTCAGTATAACAAGCGGGTTCGGTCAATACATCCATATTATTATCTTGATTAAGGAGTGACATGGTCGCTACCTGGAGAAAGAGAGAAGAAAACACTCAGCGTATACTCTTGCAAGATTAGATTGGTTATTATTTGATCTAATCAGGATGGCTCCCACTGTTTTTATCAAATCTTCCTTCAAACCCTAAAAGGTAAGACTAGCCGGGATTAATTACACCTTACAAGTTCGCCAATCATTCAGCCAGGCCAGTGCCGGTACTTTGAGGGAGGTTCCCCGTGCTTTCGCACGGATCTAATTAAAATAAACCTCATTTTCCCAGGGGCGTAACCCCGTTGACACCTTTCTAGACACCTACTTGATCGGCTAATTGTAAAGTGCAAAACTCTCCCAGGAGTAACTCTTACTCACGGTGGGTATCGGGATCCAACTATCTCATAGAAGGTATGTAATCTCATTGCAAATTTCAACACTTGAAATTCCCGATAATAATTTTCCCCTAACCTCCTATGCCCTTGACAAAGGCCAACAAACCATAGGATGCTAGTAAAGTTCAACCTGTCATTTCCTGATTGAATTAAACCCACCCGCACGACCCTTGACAAAAGCCAACAAGGTCGCACGACTACCCTAATACAATCGCATCACATGCTTAAGCAGATATGCACTAGTTAGCTACCGCACACTACGCCTTGACAAAGGCCAACAAACGCAGCACGAATACTAAATACTACTTATCTGAAATGACGGAGGGCTACGACAGGTTTTTAAGAAAACCCTTTGCGTAATGAACTTGATATCGTCGTAGGATCGAGTGATTTTGAAAAGGAGTGTTTTTTAGGCTTTTACTAGTTTTGCTAAAGAGTTCGCTCCCGGTGAAGGGATCGTCGGCTCTTTCCTTATCGAATAAGGTGCAGGATATTTCACAAATACCACTATGCAAAGCAAAAACTATAGAAGCAATCAAAAACAAAACCGAGGATTGTAGCATCTTCCAGTTATTGCTAAAGAGGTCACTCCCAGTGAAGGGATCTCGGCTCTTTCTTTATCGAATAAGGTGCTGGATATTCTACAAGGAATACCGCTATGCAAAACAACAACAAGAGCTACCTGTTTATGAAAATTCGATTCCACAACATCTTTAGGTTTATTTTCTTTCATTAATCTCATTAATAAATTCCCATCATTTAAGTTACCTAAGCATTACAGATAAATACAACGTACGCTTATGCTATCCGCATTCGCCTCGATGTCCCGTCATGCACCGTTAGGTTAGGTAACTAACGGCAGAGCGGTGCAAGGCTAGCGCTGGTGAAAAACATAAGCAACGTCTATATAATATATCACATATACTATATGCAGTATCTATTTCAACATATACAGTGATCACATCACAGAATATCGCAGCAGAACAACAATATATGAAATATTGGATATACTAGGATTTCCGAGTTTTAAATTAATCCGGTATAAAACAAGGATTCCACGGTCGCGATGAATAGCCAAACCCACATTCCTAGACCCCTACGAGAGCGGTAAGCAACCCTACCAATTCTAGAGTTAGGAGACCCGGTCTCGACTCCTCGAGATGGTCTCCCACTGGACCCTAGAACCCGGTTACTTGTGCTCCCTTCCTTGGGTCTATCCTAATGCGGAAAAGTAAATAATATACAATGGTAAAATCATCCTTAACCCGGAAGTGCCCCAATAAAAGAATATTACATTCAATGAATTTGACATGAATGAAAATAAAAACCATCATCTCACATAAAAAAAAACCCGGCTATTCAAAACACGACGATCCAATATAACATTTCCCATCAACACATAACATCACATGTCATCAACGTAAGTAAATATGTGTATCCCAATTGTCGTTGACATATAGCAACGAAACCGGCGATACACCACATATTACACTAACGGTCTCAGAAAAGAAAGTGAAAAACTACACCAGTTGGAATCCGTAACCACCTTAGACATCATAAACCCGAAATATCCCATATTCCGGATTTCATACCTAACCAAATGAATTCCTTAGACATCGCATGCCTAACAATTATAAACCCCGCATTTTAGTCTCGATCTCGAAAACACTTTTCAATATCATGTCGGGTAAATCAACAAGATTTCCGACATCCCGATCGAATGCTCGTCGGAAACTTTAGTAGACGGCCACACCCCCCGATGCCGTCGACGAAGTGCACTAAGGTGGAACACCGCGGCCGCGAGCACCCGAACGGATGCTTTTGGCGACGGGGTTCTCCTACAGTCACTTTGTCGGGGCTATGGGGTGTAGCTATCTAATAAGGTTACCCGGCGAGTGTCCGCGTACGCTACGTAATTACGACGGACTTTTGATCACATCAAAATCCCATGGCAACCGATCAAATGAGACTAAACTGCTAGATTTATAAAATTCAAACTAGTTATCTCATAACTACTTTTATGGATTCCAAATATTGTATCCCATCACATAATATCCGGACGACGTTAAACTTTTCGATCGATTCATCAAAGTCCCACAATTTCCCGACAGCTCAACACTTGAGCACGGTTCAATAATACCCAGAACATGCCACAGTACCTATGCACCAGCCGTTGAAGGGTAGACCCAAGCCTCATTAATAGCACCGCGGAACTGCCGCAAACCCTAAGGTTCGAAAGCATTTCCATGTTCACTATGTCGAGTTAGGGTTTCATTCTTCTAGAGGGTTAACAGAATTACTTGCATATTTTTTCAAATACCCTAAACTTGGAAAAATCGGTTTTGACATTCGATCAAACTTTTTAACTTCTCCTAGACAATATGTGAATAACCAAAACAATGTTAAAACTACGAATACGAAACACTCCGAATTTATTATAGTGTAAGATCACATCACATGAAAACTTAGAAAAAACAAACAACACCTGAAACACCAAAACCCAGTCTCTGGAACACACTGAAAATTTCAAGCAAAAACAACATATTTTGGCCGGCCTCCTCGGATATTAACACATGTCCTTGGCCAAATTCCGAGCATACTCCTTGAAATTTCCACTGTGTTCATGTTACATCTCATGTGACATTCTGCAGTTGTTTAAAAAAATTTTAAAGGACTTTTTAAAATCGACAGAAACTACATTTTGGTGTTGCAAGTTTCGGAGTATTTCAGTTTCGTAATCTTAACAAAATCCGTCTAATTTTCTAGCATGGCTCTGATACCACTGCAGGGTCGTCTACCACGGCAGCAAAGTTTCGGGAAGCATCTTTCATGCCATATTAAAATTTTAGCCATTCTAGCTAACCCTAACATAGAATCGTTTACTAGAAAAAGCGACGAATCGATATGCAAACAACTTTGCAACTAAAGTGAACAAGGAATATAACCTTTGTAGACAAGTCCTTCACTTTAATAGCTCTGTGTAGTGGTCCCTTCGCTGCGATCATGAACTCTCGGACTCTAGAGAGGCTCCCATGAAGAAATGAAGAAGCTTGCATCGAAGTCTTCGAGGCCGAAAATGATCTACGTCGAGGAGACACTAACCTAAGCTATCTCTTCACTAATTGTAGAATTAGTGAAGCAAACACCCTATACTAAATGGCAAGTAGTAGAGGATGATGAAGTAGGAATTTTGCTCACATTAGAAATGAATTTCTCACTCATTTTCCATCATCTCCCTTGAAGCTAGAAAAGCTTGAGGAAGAAGAAGAAGGAAAAAATCTCTCATGATAATTATCCAAAAGATAATGGCAACCCTAGGTGAGTTAGTATCATATACTAACCTTTGTAGAGAGTTAAGCATGGCTAGGTTTAATGGTTGGGTTTATAAATATCTTTAAGTAAAACAAAACAAGTGGACTTGGTCAAGAATCTACAAGCTTCTACAAGCTTATGAGCCATGACAAAATCATTTAGTTTTTTAATTACTTAACCCATTAAAACCCCTAGGATTAAACCAAGCATGGTGTAAGTCATACACACACCAAAGTTGCATGTATCATCAAGCTTGACACAATAATATGTACACAAATATATATATCACATATATACATATGCACAAATCAAGTGAGAAAAGAAATCTTAAGTGAATTAATATTAGTTAATGTAATTTAATATATCAAATATATAATTATACATGAAATCATTAAATCAACACTTAATTTAATAATCCGGTTATATCATATATAACTGACTAATATCAAATGCAACAACTTATCGAATCAACACTTGATTCGATAACCCGGCTATATCACATATAACCGACCAATGTTACAAATTGCGAAAATAGAATACGGTATCACATATCGTATTAATCTCAGTCCCGCACATATCACATATGTGCTCCTACTCCATTTCACTTGAGCCAGGAAACCTCTGTGTAGGACTTTAAAGACTCGTGAATACGCCGGCAGTAGGTGATGATCATATCAAACACCCACAAGCCGCAAGCGGTCTGCTAAACGTAACGGCCATCCGGGTATTGAGCAATCAGAAGATCAACAAGCATGCCTACTCATACTCCTATGAATCCATTCAGTAACACTACCGTACAGTCTGATATGTAGCATATCTCGTATAGGGGTGGTAAATGTCATACCCCAGTAACTCGATAAGTCGTACCAATATGAGGCTCATAACGGGTCGAGAAACTACCGATAACACTTACCAGTATATCTCTGAAGCAACCCTGGCCAAGGACTTCCTGTTATAGCCAATCTAGCACAGCGCAACATCAACTCCCAATACCGGGAGAGACGAAACCCCTCAATCGCTCATTACCTCCATGTGATTCCAGACTCTACCCAAAAGCCACCGTTTTGCATGTTCTCTTGAACATGGTAAGGTGGAAATCAAAGCACAGTGGGAATCATACAAGACTCTATGACGATCTCGATGTTAGTTATATGTATACCCTAGAGGCCATTACTGTACATGAGATGTATATTGTAGTGATGCTGGGACATATATAGGTAGGACTTTCTTGCTCGACATGATAGTACGCTATCTGGTTGCTCTTTATCTTAACATGTATAATTGATGTCTCTCTATTACATGTTGATAAAGCCCTTAGGATGTGTACTCGATTTCCAGGACTATGATATAGATCATACTAGTAGGGAATGGGTAGTCAATGAGTACATCCTTCAATGTTCCTAGTCGTGGGAATATCGAGACTGGGCATCGATATTCCAGAGTAGACTAGCGTATATCTTCTCATCCCATGTGATGGGCGATGGATGATCCCATATCCATTGGTGTTTGACATCAGAGATGGTATGCGGGTGCTCAGTGGTGACTGGGTACACTGAACGGACTCGCCGAGAACTCCCAGATGGTATTATACCTTACGTCAGATGGCGGTTCTCTGGTGACACTGGTACAGCTTAGTCTGTTGACCCGAGATCGTCATAGAGTCTTGTGTGTCTCCCACTGTGCTTTGATTTCCACCCTACCACGGCTCTACTGAGTCATGCAAACAGGTGGTTTTTAGGTACAGTCCCGATTTACATGGAGGCAATCAGCGATAGGAGGGGATTCGTCTCTCCCGGTATTGGGGGTTGATGTTGCGCTATGCTCGACTGGCCATAACTGGAAATCCCTGACCAGGGTTGCACTGATTTACTGGTAAGTGTTATCAGTAGTTTCATGCTTGTTATGGACCTTACATCGACATGACTTATCAATCTACTGGGGTCTGACGTTTACCACCCCTAGGCGAGATATGCGACCTATCAACGAACAGACCGGACTGTACGGTAAGTGATACAGATTGGATTCGCAGGAGTGTGAGCAGGCTTGCTCGTTGATATTCTGATCGCTCAATACCCGGGTGGCCGTTACGTTTAGCAGACCGCTTGCGGCATGTGGGTGATTGATATGATCACCACCTACTGCCGGCGTATTAACGAGTCTTTAGAGTCCTACATAGAGGTTTCCTGGCTCAAGCGAAACGAAATAGGAGCGCATATGAGATATGTGCGGGACCGAGAATAATACCAGTATGTGATACTGTGTTCTATTTTCGCTATTTGTATCATCGGACGGTTATATGTGTTATAGCCGGGTTACCGAATCAAGTGTTGATTCGATATATTGATACACTAGATATTAGTCGGTTATATGCGATATGGCCGGATCATTAAATCAATAATGATTTAATGTATAATTATATATTTGATATACTACTTTACATTGACTAGTATTTGTTCACTTATGATTGCTTTTCTCACTTGATGTGCACAAGTTGTATATATGATATATGTTTGTGCACTAGTTTGTATCATGATTGATGATACATGCAAACTTGGGTGTGTGTATGACTTACACCATGTTTAGGTTAATGGTTGGGTTTTATTCATTTTATTTATTTTTGGCAAAATAAAAATGGTGGCTTTCTTTTTTTTTGCTTGAAGCTTCATGAAGCTTTTTAAGCATCTTTGACAAAGTCTAACCATTTTGTTTTGCATGAGATTTTCACTAACCTAACCATTAGCTCAAACTAGGGTTTAGTCTCTACAAAGGTTAACTCACCTATGGTTGCATTATGATATACTTCACTTGATTATTCATTTTAGTTAATTGATAATTCATTCTTATTCCTTCTTCTTCTCCTTCAAGAAGAAGAAGAAAAACCTTTCTTTAAAATAACCAAGTTAAGATTAAAAGTGAGAAATCCAAATCCAAAGTGATCCCACTTCCTATTTCTTCACCCTCTACCACTTGCCATGTATTATAGGGTGTTCTCTTCACAAAGTTCATGACCAAGTGAAGATGGAGCTTGATTTTGAGTCTCCTCGACGTAGATCATCTTCGGCCTCGAAGTCAACGACCTAGCCCGCTCATTTCTCCGAAGAAACCATCGCTAGGGTCCAGGATCCCGATGATCGCAGCGAAGGGACGTCAACACGGAGCATTAGAAGTGAAGGACCGGATCTACAAAGATTGTTATCCCTTTCACTTAGTAGCAAAGTAGTTTGCTTGCTTTTAGTTTCGCCCAATCTCTAGTACACGATCTTGCATAGGGTTGTTCGGCACAAAAAAATTTGATTTTGGCATTATTGATGCCTTGTAGAATCTCATGAGTGTGCCTAGGAACCCTACAGTGGTATCAGAGCCTAGCTAGAGCTTTAGGCGAAGTGTAGACGAAGTTAGAAACCCGATCGAACCCCGATACCCTAATCAAAACCCTTCTCTTTACATTTTATAAAACTGTGGATTTTTTCTAATTAAAAATACTCAAAAAATTCAGTAAGGTTTTCTAGGAATTACTGTGCAGCACGTGACCCCAATTCAATCAAGGCGCCGCGGAACCGCGGCCGTAGCCTAGGTGGCGCGGCGGTTCTGCGGCCATTCTGTAGCTTTATGCTACACTGTTTGCACAGTAATGTTCTTGTATAGTTCCTGTGTTTTCTGGGAATTTTTAATTTATACTCAATTGTTGAGTTTTCTTGGTTGTATTGGGAGTTCGTTGATTCGATCGGAAAGTTTAACTTTGTCTGTGTTTTTCCGAGTAATTTAGAAAGTGTTAAAAAGTTCAACCGGATATCAATAACTGACTTTTTCCCCTTCCGGAAAATTTCCAAGTGTTGGATTTTTCCGTAGTTTAAGAATGTCTAAATCGTGCAAGTAACGCAATGGACCCTCTAGAAGACAACAAAGCTTAACTCGATTATGTGACCGTCTTGAACTGCCTTTTGAACCTTAGGGTTTGGGGCAGTATGGCGTGCCACATGTGAGGCGTTGGCTTGACCCTTCTACGGCTGGACCGTTGGTACTGTTGCATGAAATGGATGTTTTTAAACTCCCCTCAAGTGTTGAACTATTTGGGAAAACTTGGGTGTTTGATTATTCGATCGGAAAGTTTAACATTGTTTATTTATCTGGAATGTGATACAATATTTGGAATCCACAAATAGTTATGAGATAACTGATTTGAATATTATAAACATAGCACTTTAGTTTCAATTGATCGGTTTCCATGGAATTTTGATGCGATCAAAAGTCCGTCGCAATCACGTAGCGTACGCGGATACTCGCTGGGTAAACTTAATTGACAGCCACGCCCTATAGCCTCGACCAAGTGACTGTAGGAGAACCCCGTCGCCAAAAGCATCCGTTCGGGTGCTCGCGGCAGCGGTGTTCCGCCTTAGTGCACTTCGTCGACGGCATCCGGGGATGCGGCTGTCTACTAAAGTTTGCGACGAGCATTCGATCAGGATGTCGGGAATCTTGTTGAATTGCCCGACTTAATATTGAAAAGTGTTTTCGATTTTGAGACTAAAATGCGGGGTTTATAATTGTTACGCATGCGATGTCTAAGGAATTCATTTGATTAGGCATGCGATGTCTATGGAGGTTGCGGATTCCAACTGTTGTAGTTTTACACTTTCTTTTTTGCGACCGTAAGTGTAATATGTGATATCGCCGGTTTCGTTGCTATATGTCAACGACAATTGGGATGGGCATATTTACTTACGCTGATGACATGTGATGTTATGTGTTACTGGATATGTTATATTAGATCGTCGTGTTTGAATAGCCGGGTTTTTTTTTTGTGAGACGAGTGTTTTTCTTTTTCATTCATGTAAATAACTTGTATGTAATATTCTTTTATTGGGGCACTTCCGGGTTGAGGATGATGTCACCATTGTATATTATTTACTTTTCCGCATTAGGATAGAACCAAGGCGGGGAGCACAAGTAACCGGGTTCTAGGGTCCAGTGGGAGACCATCTCGAGGAGTCGAGTCCGGGTCTCCTAACTCTAGAATTGGTAGGGTTGCTTGCCGCTCTCGTAGGGGTCTAGTGTGTGGTATTGGCTATTCATCACGACCGTGGAATCCGTGTTTTATATAGGCTCAAAATGAAACACGCACGTCCTAGTATATCCAATATTTCATATGATATTTTCTGCTGCGTTATCTGTGATGTGATCATGCGATATGTTCAGATAGATATAGTATATAGTATATATGATATATTATATAGACGTTGCTTATGTTTTACACCCGCGCTAGCCCTGCCCTGCTCTGCCGTTAGTTACCTAACCTAACGGTGCAGACGAGACATCGAGGCGAATGCGGATGGCATAAGTGTACGTTGTATTTATCTGTGATGTTTAGGTGGACTTAAATGATGGGACATTCATTAATGAGATTAATGAAAGAAAATAAACCTAAAAGATGTTGTGGAATCAAATTTCAAAAATTAGGTAGCTCTAGTTGTTGCTTTGCATAGCGGTGTTCCTTGTAGAACATCCAGCACCTTATTCGATAAGGAAAGAGCCGACGATCCCTTCACCGGGAGTGACCTCTTTAGCAATAATTAGAAAATGCTACAACCTTCGGTTTGTCTTTTGACTGCTTTTCTAGTTCTTGCTTTGCATAGTGGTATTGTGAATATCCTGCACCTCATTCGACGAGGAAAGAGCCGAGATCCCTTCACCGGGAGTGACCTCTTTAGCGAAACTAGCAAAAGCCTCAAAAACACTCCATTTAAAAACCATTTGATTCCGCAACGAGATCAAGTTCAAAGCGTTAAAGGTTTTCTTAAAAACCATCCGCAACCCTCCGTCATTTTAGGAAGTAGAGTACTTAGTATTCGTGCTGTGTTTGTTTACCATAGTCAAGGCACAGTGTACGGTAGCTAAGTGATGTCTTCCTACACCGCATATGATGCGATTAGATAGGACAGTCGCGTGACTTTGTTAACCTTAGTTAAGGGTCATGTGGGTGGGTCTAATTGGTCACGAAATGATGGGTAAAGCTTGACTAGTGCTTATGATTTGTTGACCATAGTTAAGGTCATAAGCGCTAAGGGTAAAAACCATTATTGGGAGTTTCAAGTGTTGAAATTTGCAATGAGATTGCATACCTTCTATGAGATAGTTGGATCACGATACCCACTGCGAGTAATTGTTACTCCTGGGAGAGTTTTGCTCTTTACAATTAGCTGATCAAGTAGGTGTCTAGAATGGTGTCAACGGGGTTACGTCCTTGGGAAAACGAGTTTTATTTTAATTAGGTCCGTGCGATAGCACGGGGAACCTCCCTCAAAGTACCGGCACTGGCCTGGATGAAAGATTTGCGAACTTGTAGAGTGTAATTAATCCCGGCTAGTCTTTCCTTTTAGGGTTTGAAAGAAGATTTGATAAAAACAGTGGGAGCCATCCTGATTAGATAAAATATATAACCAATCTAATCTTGCACGAGCGCACGCAGAGTGTTTTCTTCTCTCTCTCTCCATGTAGAGACCATGTCACGCCTTAATCAAGATAATAATATGGATGTATTGACCGAACCCGCTTGTTTTACTGAGCTGGGGAACGTTGGTCCCTCTCCAACGTATAATTGTTATAAGACAGAGCAGGAAATTGGGGAATACCAGATTTCCCGTGCCGCCCAAACGAAGAAAGTGCATGAAGATGCATCTTCTTTGGGTATGTTCATTGCAAAGAACTGTTTCTCTATATCCTCTACGTCCTGGGTATTAGATACCGGATCAGGATCCCACAAATGTAATCTGTTACATGGGCTACAGAAAGGTAGAGAACTGAGTGCGGGTGATAAGTTTCATAAGACAGAAAATGGTGCAAGTGTTGCAACCAAGTCTGTTGGTCACTATCACCCTGTATTACCATAATACGTTGATTCTAAACGAATGTTGTTGGATACCCAACTTGATATACAACATCATATCAGTCTCTTTATTAGTAAAGAAAGGATATAATTTTGTATTGTTGGATAATGTTTTAAACATTTTTCTATATCAGGAGTTGATCGGTTCAGCACGTTATCTAAAAGCATTGAGGTTCTAAATCAAACTACAGTTCTTAGTATATAGAACACACACGAGAGGAAGAGTTCAGAAATGAACGAATTCTTCTTGAGGCATTGTAAACTAGGTCATATCAATGCGACACGACTAGCTAAGTTACATTTAGATGCATATTTAAATCAGTTTAAATTTACATCTTATGAAACTTGCCAGTCATGTCACAATGATAAGATGACCATAGCTCTGTTTACTGGAAACAGAGAAAGAGTTAGTGAACTCTTGGGACTGATACATAGTGATGTGTGAATGTCTCCAGTCTACATATGTCAGGACCGGTTCTTTGTACTTCATTACATTCCCTGATGATCTCTCTAGTTTCAGACATATGTTCATGTTGAAACACAAGTCCGAAACTTTTGAGATAATCACCGAATATAAGTCAGAAGTACAGAACTAAAAACGGGTATAAGTATTATCTCCTTTGATGTGATCAGGGAGGAGAATACTTGAGCACGGGATTCCTGGACTATTCTAAAGGAGAATGAGATTCTCTCTCAGCATTACTCCTCCGTATACACCACAGTATGTCGGTGTATCGGGGCGGAGCAATCACACCCTATATGATATGGTGCGCTCTATGATGAGTACTACTGAGTTACCTGTTTCCATTTGTGGGTTAAGCACTTAAGAAGCTGGATACCTATTGAATTAGGTTCGAATCAGATCACTGCCTACCACTCTGTTGGAGATAGTGCCCTCAGAGTCAATTATTGGATCACAGGCACGTGATTGCAATGATTGAGGGAGGACCTATCCCAGTAGGACAGTCTTACTCAAGATGATAGTATGCTATCTGGTTTACCTTTATCATCGTGTACTGCTTTAGCTGACATTACAGGTCACTATTGCACGTTGATAGAGCCCCTAGGATTCTTGCTTGACTGCCAGCAGTATGAGGGCGATCATATACGTGGGAGCTGGTAGTCTATAAGCATATCCTTAAAAGGTCCCTAGTCGTGGGAGTTTCAAGACAGGGCATCGATACTCCAGAGTAGACTAGTGTATACAATCGAGACCCCGACGAGGGGCGGTGGCCGGACTCACAAGCCACTGGTGTCAGTTGGTTCACCTAAGATGTATACAGGTGCTCATTGGGTTATGAGTACACCGGACAGGACTCGCCGGGAACATGCTAGTTGGTCTTATACCTGATGTCAGATAGCAGTTCCATGGTGACATGTGTACAGGTTAGTTCATCGACCTGAGGATCGTCATTTGTCTCGTGTGAGTTCCCACTGTACTTTGATTACTACCCTACCACGCTCAAAGGAGACATGCAAACAGGTTTTAGTTGGGTACAGTCCCGAGCCACATGGAGGCAGTGAGCGGATCTGCAGGGGTTCGTCTCTCCCGGTATTGGGGGTGAGGTCGCGCTGTGTTTAGGAGAGCCCTTACACGAAGTCCTTGGCCAAGGCAGGAGATTTACTGGTAGGTATTCCAGTAGTATCTCATGGTGTTCTAAGCTACACTCCGACACGACTTGTACCGCTTTTGGGGGTCTGACTTTTACCAACCCCCTAGGCCCGCCATGCGATGCTCATAAACGAACGGACCGGACTGTACGGATATTGTCACTGACAGGCTCAGTAGGGTGTCAGGATGAGTTCGCTCATCGACGTCCCTTTTGGTCAATACCTGGTAGCCCGTTACGTATAGGCTAATACCTCTGACGTGCTAGTGGTTAAATCCACAACCAAAGTATTGACGAGTCTTTAGAGTCCCCCACACACCCTTTTCTCAAGTTTTGGGCGAAACGCTGTAGAGGCCGTATGGAGATATGGCAGGGTTCGATCAGATACGTGCGATATTGCACGGATCAGGATCAGATGGTTAATACTAGAGGGCTTTGGTTTAAGTCGGATCCTAGTATTTTATAGTGTAGATTTGTCTCATTGCATTTGTATTCGGTCGGAATACAAATGCGGGTATGTATATACAGTAGCGGGGTTTTCCTGTAATTTATTACGGGATCAGTTTTTTGAGTTGGCAGTTTGTTTTCCGGTTCGGCCAATTTTCTTTGTATGTTTCATTGGCTGAAGATTGGTGGAGGAGGGCTTATTTGCATTTGTGCAAATAAGCATTTTGGAGGGTTGTCTTTGCATATTATTGCTTCATGATAGATCTTGTTTGACCTTGACTTCTTCACTTGATCATTACATGACTTTTGGAGTAATGATGGTGGATGGTGATGGAGGGTTATGATGAAAGTTTATGAGTGTGGGTTTTAGTTCGTGATCATGTTTCATCATAACCCTTTTCTCTTTCTTTGATTATTGGCTCACTCACTCACCTCATTCATACTCTCCATTCTCTCATTGCTCATGAGCCATGGCCGGCCAAGTAAGGTGGGGCTGTCCAAAATTTGAGTGGGGAATTTTTGTTCTTTTCATGATACAAAAATTCCCAAGTTCATCTCCAAAAAGGTTTAGTTCATTTCCTCCACTAATGGCAACTTCAACAACCCCAAAGAGACATAGAGTTCTACGTATATTCTACAGCAATTCTTGGGCACGTCGGCTCGCCAACTTCGTGCCCGAGTTGCCTCGGTCCAGAGGCGGGAGCCCGTAAAAGAAGCTTGCGACGTGGTGCACTTCCGGCGAGGAGAAGAAGAACGGAGATTCCGCGTGGAGATCGGGATGACGACGAGAAAACCGAAGGACACAGATCGCTCGGTATATCTCTCTACCCCTTCTCTAGTTAGCTAGGACTATGTTAATGGCCCAGTCCGGGTTTAAAGTGCTCGGTGGTGCCGGTTCAAAAAGTTAAAGTAAATTATCGTTTCCGTATTTTTGGCCTCGGATTGACGGCCGGGGCGCCGCCGTGCACTTACATTGGTATCAGTGCCACGCAATTAACCTAGTCTAGCTTGGTCGAATGTGCTTACATCTTCGATCGAAAAAAATTCCAAAACCCGCGTTTTCAAAAGCACAGTTTCTGTCGATTTCATTTTGTACTCCAAAATTTTTTCAGTACACTGCAGAATTATGTGCAGGGAATTATTAGCATTCTGAAAAAAATTGGTCACGTGAACTCACTACCCCACCGCGGAACCGCGGCCAAACCCATGCGTGGGCCGCGGTTCCGCCGCTACATTCACTGTTCAGTGTACCAAACTTTTACAGAAAGCTCTTGACTTGAAAATAGGGTTTTTGGAATGTTATTTTTGGGCCAAGATTTTCTTTGACTGCTACAGTAGTGCTTGGGGCCCACTTGGGTAAATTTGGTCGATCGAATATTTTAAACATGTTAGTTCACAGTATTTACATTATATCTGCGACCGTGAATGTCACTTGATCGGTAAATCCTGTCTAACTGCTATAGCCCAGTTAGACGGATTTGCGAACGTGACATTCACGTTGATGTTCTATGTTGTGCTGTGATGTTGCGGATTGGTCGTGGGGGATAGCCTGGATGCAATGGTAGTACAATTTGTTGTATTATGTACATTTGATATTGCGGGGCGAGCGTCCGACATGTGGACTGCCGTCACTGCCTGTTTGTATATTATTCTTTTGGGGCACGGCCGGTGTGAGGTCGATGTACCCGTTGTATGTATATTTTACTTTCTGTACTAGGATTACCCCAAGGTGGGGTGCACAGATAGCCGGGTTCTAGAGGGCAACGGGCCCGCATCTCATGGCATTGAGACGGAGGGGGCCTCACTCTAGAATTGGCGGGCTATTTGTCGCACTCGTAGGCGGTACAGGTTGACCCAGGAGGGGTGCCCAAGTTACCGGATTCCGTGAAGTGCTGGGTGGTCCATTCACGTTGCTGAAGGGGGCTGCCTCGCTTCAGGTTTTGGCGGGTAACTTGCCGCGCCCGTAGGGGTCTAGGATTTCATTGCACAGGCTATCTACACGACCAGGGGAACGTCGGGTTTCAGTAGCGGCTCTATGAAACCCGGGGATCCCAGATATCTGTATTGTTCTGTGATGCTTATTACATTTCTGTGATGTTGCATTTTATCACGCCTTGAGCGAAATATTATATATTGATATATATACTAGTAGATGTTGTATATGTTTTGCATCCGCGCTAGTCCAGTCCCCGTTCTGTCGTTAGTTAAGTAACCTAACGGATAATGACGGGACCCAGAGGCGAATGCGGATGGCATATACGTACATCATTATTTTCGTTCTTTATTGGTGTGATCAATTGATAGGACTGCGTTGATTCGGATCAATGCAAGTTAAACAAACATATTCTGATGTTGTTGGAACACTTTTCAAATGGCTGTTATTGCAAGGATGTTCACTTTTGTTTTGCACAGTGGTATTCAGTTGGAATATCCTGCTCCTCAGTCGACGAGGCAAGGGCCGAGATCCCTTCACCGGGAGTGACCCCTTGGACAGAAGTTTGCGTCAGGGCAATAACTTCACTATAGCCGATTACTTTTTCTTTGCATCGTGGTATCCAGTTGGAATATCCTGCACCTCATTCTACGGGGAAAGAGTCGAGATCCCTTCACCGGGAGTGACCTCTTTAGCAATGGTTTTCGCCACTATATTTTTAAAAAAAGCTATCCGGTTCCTTCAATGATATCAAGTTCATTACGTTAAAGGTTTTCGACAGAAACCATTCGTAGGCCTCCGTCGTTTCACATGGATAGTCAATAAGTATTCAATATATGTTTGTTGGCCAAAGTCAGGGCATAGTGATTGGTAGCTATTGGGTATTCATGTGCTGCATAGATAGATGCGTTGGTTTGGGGCAGTCGTATAGCCTTGTTGGCCAAAGTCAAGGGCTTGTACGGGTGGCTCAAATTAACCTGGAGAATGACGGGTAGAACTTGACATGTGACTTATGATTTGTTGGCCAAAGTCAAGGTCATAAGAGCATGGGGTAAAAATCACATCGGGAGTTTCTAAAGAAACTGAAACTTGCCAGATATGTGCATACCTTCTGGAGTGTGATAACGTGAGCGGATTCCGTCACGTTATCATGCGATGATAGATGGATCCCGATTGCCACTGATGAGTTGGTTTACTCCTCGGGTGATCCCGACTAATTCTTCTTTCAGGTTTGGAGGAGAATTTGACGATACAGTGGGAGGTTTCCAGATTAGATAAAGTGACAACCATTCTGATCTAGGTTAGAGTGCACACTGAGTGTTTCTTTTCTCTCTCTCTTCGGCAGCGACCATGACCCGACCCTAAGACTATGACTCAGTGAACAAAATTAACCGAACCTTCTTAAACACTGGCTTTTGGATTGTCAGAGTTGCAAACCTCATTGCCACTCCTACTTTTACCCTTTTCTCCAGGACACCTCGTATTACTACGAATGTCCACTTCCATTGGAAAAAACCATCGTATGGTTATATAAGAACTTGAAGGAATTTATTCGAGGATGGTTTCCGGTTCTGGAGAAAACGAATAGGACTTTTCAGTTGTCTTTTCCTTTTACCTTCTCTCAGGTTGCGAGTACTCCTTGGTTTAGGAGATAGTGCACCTATTATGCAAATTGGATAGTCTTCTTCCAAACCTTAGGCTGGTGCCGAACAGTGGGGAATGAAGAAAACTAATTAGCATAACGATGGTGTAGAGAAGATATTAAGTAAAGACATATCAAGGGATTAGTAAGAGGGCAAAGTAAATTGCGACTGCTATTCACAACCAAACCAAGTATTTCTTCGCCAATCCTAAATCACCTTTATATTTCTCCAGGACACTCCGTATCACTACGAAGATCAACAGTTTATTAGATACTCCATCATATGGTTATATACGAACTCGAAAGGAACTTGTTCCAGTTCGGGGATGGATTCTGGTTAAGGAGAAACAGGAATAAGGTTTATTCGGTTGTCTTTTATCTTCACCTTCTCTCGCGTTGCGAGTGCTCCTAGGATTAGGGAAGTACACCCATTACGCTTATTGGATAGTCTTCTTCCAAACCATAGGCTGGTGCCGAACGGTAGGGAAGGAAGAAAACCATTTAGCCTAAGAGGGTGTGAAGAAGGTAATGACTAAAGACATATAAAGGGATTTGGAAAGATGACAAAGAATTACACGGTTATTGTTGTGAATCTGGATAATGGAAGAGGCATTACTAGGAATACCGGGATACCCCATCGAAACATTTCAATGTTTCAGTTTCACTGTATACTGTTAAAGGAAAACTGATTTCCCAATCAGATCTTGCTCCAGGGTATGTATTTACCAGGTATGATTCTCGCATCTGTATGGTTTTACAGATGATGAGTGGGAGTAAGTTATCGGGAATTAGGTGATTGTCCTCATTATATCGGAATTCGTTGTAATTGGTGATATTTGAGGAAATCACCTGGGCTGTTTGCCGGTCGGCAAATATTTGGTTTTGAATATCCGCTGTCATGCACCAATTTCAAATTGATATATCTGTACGGCTATTTTTATAGAGTGAGATATAATTTTTTGAAATTATGTCGATGACATTTACCTAAATCGGTGGATGGTTAGGTAAGGAGCATTAAACAGCGGTGTAATTCTTCTTAACCATATGTACAGATTTCAACCTGCGACACACAGGGATTGAGTTATCAGACTCAAGGGACTTATACAGAGTATTGTATGTTGTCCAGCGTCCATGAGGACAGAGGGGTTGGTTCTCGTACTATATTTGGTTTACTTATGACTTCTCTAGTTTTTAGACAAGTGTTTCGTAGAAACACAAGGTCCAAATTTTGAGAAGTTATAGGTATATGATTAAAGTAGGGAACCAGGTGTTGCAAGTATCGGGATTCTTCAAGGTGATCGAAGATGTAGATACTTGTGTAGGGTATTCAGTTGATAGTAATATTTAAGAGAACTTGCTTCTCTTTCAGATTACTCATAATTGGAAGCACTCCTAAGTTGAGTAATGCTGATCGGCCTCTCTCCATTTAGTTGACATGCACTGGAGACAGCTGCATGATTTGAATCTGATTCAATTAAATCAGTGCCTCTGGTTCTATATTGGATATAGAGCAGTTCATATCTTAACGATGTTAAGGTACGGGGAGTTGTCCGGCTTATGCTTAAAATCAGACGCTGGAAAACTCAAGGCACGTTTTTGTAATGGTTGTTTGTGGGTTGACCCAGGCTATGACGAGGGTTGACTTTCTACCATCTGGAAGATCAATAGTGATATTGTTCCTGACTCGTCACAGTTTTAACAAAAATGGATTTTTTCAGAAAACAGTAGTGGGAGTATGGTAGAACTGGAAGTGATTCCAGAACCGCAAACGATTACTGAAAGTTTGATAGGAACCTAAATATTCAATTTGGTTTGACATTCCATTGGCCACTCCGCAGATACGGTGGGTAACCTCAGGCACCCGACGGTGACAGGGATGTTCTTGTTTACCCAGACTTGCCATTACTGTTGTTCCAGGATGCGAGACCCGGCAGGAGGATGAGTATAGCGTTGTTCTAAACTAGCTTTAGAAGTGTACGTCAATATGACTCCGCCAGAGGGTTGTCATAGTCAGAGGGAGCAGCGGAAGCATTGGTGGACAAGTGGCTTATGTCTATTTATAGACTAAAGCAGATGTAGAGGAGATAGATCATCTATTTCTGATATGACAGTCATAGGTTTGACTTCATTAGAATAGGGGATGGATCTGTTGAGAAGGTAGTAGGGTGTGATGTCCTGGTATTTGGATGACATACACAAAGTAGGAAATGAAGTTCCTATACTACGATCGGTTATACTTTGGTTGTCACACAGTGGTTTCTCCACATGGTACTTGGATATTATATCAGACATTCTGGTTACTGGATCTATGATTTTAGATCTAGATTTGGGTAGTTTCCCAATCAGGGTACTTAGACGGCATTCTAGAGGTGCTTTAGAATTGACGACTCCTGGTATGGTGGTGTACCTGCAGGTGATGGAGTCACCCTCTCTAAAGGTGTCTTACTGACTAAAGGGGAGAGGGATGTGCATGATTGGCAGATCACTTGCTTAGGCAATTGAGTCAATCATGAGATGTCAAGTATCACACCAGATGTTATTTTTGCAGTGGATGCAATATGTTGATATTGATCTAATCCTGGAGAAACGATCGGAAGCAGTTTTAGAACATAAGTGGATGTTCTAGGGATATGATAACGACAGCCTCATTCGGGAGACAGTTATCATTCAAGGCTTCCAAGGTGACATGGATTACAAATTGGTTGTCAGAGTTATAGTTTTCCTTCTGACGAGGGCCAGTATTTTGGACAGGTGGTCCAGGTGGATACTGAGGGAAGGCATGGCGCAGGATACTGATTAAGTTCAGTTGACGATACAGTCTAAGAAGTTTGGATTTGGAGTTCATTTATAAGCTAGGTCCCATCAGACATCCAGACATATTCTAAGACAGGTATTGCTCATTTCGGGAGATGGCTTTCTCCGCGAACTTGAGATATAGAGAGACAGAGAACGAAACATCAAGGCGGATCCACTCACTGAGGCTATTCCTCGAACGCAAAAGTTTCGCGAACGGGTTTTGTGAGACTGATTAATAGAGGAGTTGGGTGTTCGGTATCACACGAGCTGTGAGTATGCGACATCGCAATAATTAGCCTTGATTGCAAGTGGGAGATTGTTGGAGATAGTGCCCTCAGAGTCAATTATTGGATCACAGGCACGTGATTGCAATGATTGAGGGAGGACCTATCCTAGTAGAACAGTCTTACTTAAGATGATAGTATGCTATCTGGTTTACCTTTATCATCGTTTACTGCTTTAGGTG
The DNA here is from genome assembly GCA_030015575.1 of Agapanthus africanus. Taxonomy (NCBI): domain Eukaryota; kingdom Viridiplantae; phylum Streptophyta; class Magnoliopsida; order Asparagales; family Amaryllidaceae; genus Agapanthus; species Agapanthus africanus. The sequence continues at coordinate 187,928,728 of JASDDO010000016.1, read as the reverse complement.
ACATTACAGGTCACTATTGCACGTTGATAGAGCCCCTAGGATTCTTGCTTGGCTGCCAGCAGTATGAGGGCGATCAAATACATGGGAGCTGGTAGTCTATAAGCATATCCTTAAAAGGTCCCTAGTCGTGGGAGTTTCGAGACAGGGCATCGATACTCCAGAGTAGACTAGTGTATACAGTCGAGACCCCGACGAGGGGCGGTGGCCGATCTCACAAGCCACTGGTGTTAGTTGGTTCACCTAAGATGTATACAGGTGCTCATTGGGTTATGAGTACACCGGACAGGACTCGCCGGGAACATGCTAGTTGGTCTTATACCTGACGTCAGATAGCAGTTCCCTGGTGACATGTGTACAGGTTAGTTCATCGACCTGAGGATCGTCATTTGTCTCGTGTGAGTTCCCAATGTACATTGATTACTACCCTACCACGCTCAAAGGAGACGTGCAAACAGGTTTTAGTTGGGTACAGTCCCGAGCCACATAGAGGCAGTGAGCGGATCTGCAGGGGTTCGTCTCTCCCGGTATTGGTGGTGAGGTCGCGCTGTGTCTAGGAGAGCCCATACACGAAGTCCTTGGCCAAGGCAGGAGATTTACTGGTAGGTATTCCAATAGTATCTCAGGGTGTTATGGGCTACACTCCGACACGACTTGTACCGCTTTGGGGGTCTGACTTTTACCAACCCCCTAAGCCCGCCATGCGATGCTTATAGACGAACGGACCGGACTGTACGGATATTGTCACTGACAGGCTCAGTAGGGTGTCAGGATGAGTTCGCTCATCGACGTCTCTTTTGGTCAATACCTGGTAGCCCGTTACGTATAGGCTAATACCTCTGACGTGCTAGTGGTTAAATCCACAACCAAAGTATTGACGAGTCTTTAGAGTCCCCCACAGACCCTTTTCTCAAGTTTCGGGCGAAACGCTGTAGAGGCCGTATGGAGATACGGCAGGGTTCGATCAGATACGTGCGGTATTGCACGGATCAGGATCAGACGGTTAATACTAGCGGGCTTTGATTTAAGTCGGATCCTAGTATTGTACAGTGTAGATTTGTCTCATTGCATTTGTATTCGGTCGGAATACAAATGCGGGTATGTATATACAGTAGCGGGGTTTTCCTGTAATTTATTACGGGATCAGTTTTTTGAGTTGCCAGTTTGCTTTCCGGTTCGGCCAATTTTCTTTGTATCTTTCATTGGCTGAAGATTGGTAGAGGAGGGCTTATTTGCATTTGTGAAAATAAGCATTTTGGAGAGTTGTCTTTGCATATTGTTACTTCATGATAGATCTTATTTGACCTTGACTTCTTCGCTTGATCATTACTTGACTTTTGGAGTAATGATGGTGGATGGTGATGGAGGGTTATGTTGATAGTTTATGAGTGTGGGTTTTAGTTTGTGATCATGTTTCATCATAACCCTTTTCTCTTTCATTGATTATTGGCTCACTCACTCACCTCATTCATACTCTCCATTCTCTCATTGCTCATGAGCCATGGCCGGCCAAGTAAGGAGGGGCTATCCAAACTTTGTGTGGGGAATTTTTGTTCTTTTCATGCTACAAAAATTCCCAAGTTCATCTCTAAAAAGGTTTAGTTCATTTCCTCCACTAATGGCAACTTCCACAACCCCAAAGATACATAAAGTTCTACGTACATTCTACAGCAATTCTTGGACACGTCGGCTCGCTAACTTCGTGCCCGAGTTGCCTCGGTCCAGAGGCGGGAGCCCGTAAAAGAAGCCGGCGACGTGGTGCACTTCCGGCGAGGAGAAGAAGACCGGAGATTCCGCATGGAGATCGGGACGACGACGAGAAGACCGAAGGGCACGGATCGCTCGGTATATCTCTCTACCTTTTCTCTAGTTAGCTGGGACTATGTTAATAGCCTGATCCGGGTTTAAAGTGCGCGGTGGTGCCGGTTCAAAAGGTTAAAGTAAATTATCGTTTCCGCATTTTTGGCCTCGGATTGACGGCCGGGGCGCCGCCGTGCACTTATACACTCCATATGAGATATGGTATGGGAAGAGCCCATCTCTTAAGCAAGTTAAGGTTTGGGGTTGTCCAGCCTATGTCAAAAGAAAAATCCGGACAAGCTCGAGGTAGGTCAGTTCTGTAGAACTGGAAAGATTTCCAGCTATACAAACTAAAGCTGATGATTTGATAGAACCAAAGGATTCAATAGTCTCCGAAGAACCTCAGCCTCTCCGCCGATCTAGTAGGGTTCCTCATCCGCCTGAGAGATACTTCGGTTTCTCGATGACAGTGGGAGCGAGGATTGCATCATGAGATGATGAACCAACTAGTTTCAAGCAGGCCATCAAGAGTGGGGACTCTGTAAGAATAGCTGGATGCTTAGCGATCTGAGATGGAATCCATGTACGCCAACAAATTATGGACTTTGGATGCTATATCTGAAGGGTTAAATCCCCATCGGAAGCAAGTATATCTTGAGAAGATTACTTGGTGTAGATGGAAAAGTTAAGACTTTCAAAGCTGGACTTGTTAGTTGTTTTCGTCATCGACCAGGCGTGGATAATGATGAAACCTTTTCCAGTGGCAGTGCTTAAGTCCATCCAGATCCTACTTGCCACGGTTACATACCATGATTATGATATCTGGTGGTTGGGTGTCATGACTGCTTTTCTAAATATTGATTTAGAAGAGACCGTCTATAAGTACAGAGCCAGAGGGCTTCGTAGACAGTGGGAGCAGCGAAAATATGTGCAAGTTGCTTTACAGGATAAAGCAGGCATCGCGAAGTTGGAACGTCTATTTTGATGTGGTAGTCAAAGAGTTTGACATCATCAAAATGGTAGATGAACCTTGTACATACAAAAAGGTAGTAGAGAGTAAGGTTGTCATCCTCGTATTGTACGTGGACAACATACTCTGGATAGGAAAAGAGTTTCCTATGCTACGCTCGGTCAATCTCCGATTATCATAAGGATTCTCCATATAGGATCTATGTGATACCTCCTAAATCCTAGATTTTATATCTATGAGATAGATCTAAATGGATATTAGGATCCTCACTAGGTGTAGTGAGATGGTATCAATTGATCCTGGGGAGAATCACTGGAAACGTTCCAGGATGATAAGGACGATTGAATGTCAGTCGCAGGTATTGTCTTTACCATCAGTGGAGGGACGATATGTTGGAAGAGTTCCAAGCTATATACCGTGGCTAACTAGACGATAAAGGCTAGTGACATCGCTATCAAAGATACTACCAAAGAGGCAGTTTGGGTGTATACTAGTTCATGAGATGAACTAGGTTCCTACCATTGTGTGTCAATGGAAGTGTGGCATTGGCCCAGGAACCCCGGTCCCATCAGTGAACCAGACATATTCCAAGGTAGTATCACCTGATCATGGAGATTGTTGATCTCCAGGGTGATCAAGGTTAGGAGAGTGGACTCAGAGGACAACACGGCGGATCCACTCACAAAGGCCTTTTCCCAGAGAGAGACTTTTATGGGATGGTTGAGTATGAGATACTACAACCACTGCTACAGATGGCCCTAGTGCAAGTGGGAGATTGTTAGTTATATGTATGCCCTAGAGGCCATTACTGTACATGAGATGTATATTGTAGTGGATGCTGGGACATATATAGGTAGGACTTTCTTGCTCGACATGATAGTACGCTATCTGGTTGCTCTTTATCTTAACATGTATAATTGCTGTCTCTCTATTACATGTTGATAAAGCCCTTAGGATGTGTACTCGACTTCCAGAACTATGATGTAGATCGTACTAGTAGGGCCTGGGTAGTCAAAGAGTACATCCTTCAATGTTCCTAGTCATGGGAATATCGAGACGGGGCATCGATATTCCAGAGTAGACTAGCGTATATCTTCTCGACCCATGTGATGGGCGATGGATGATCCCATATCCATTGGTGTTTGACATCAGAGATGGTATGCGGGTGCTCAGTGGTGACTGGGTACACTGAACGGACTCGCCGAGAACTCCCAGATTGTATTATACCTTACGTCAGATGGCAGTTCTCTGGTGACACTGGTACAGCTTAGTCTGTTGATCCGAGATCGTCAAAGAGTCTTGTGTGTCTCCCACTGTGCTTTGATTTCCACCCTACCACGGCTCTACTGAGTCGTGTAAACAGGTGGTTTTTGGGTACAGTCCCGATTCACATGGAAGCAATGAGCGATAGGATGGGATTCGTCTCTCCCGGTATTGGGGGTTGATGTTGCTCTATGCTCGACTGGCCATAACTGGAAATCCCTGGCTAGGGTTGCACTGATTTACTGGTAAGTGTTATCAGTAGTTTCATGCTTGTTATGGACCTTACATCGGCATGACTTATCAAGCTACTGGGGTCTGACGTTTACCACCCCAAGGCGAGATATGCGACATATCAGACGAACAGACCGGACTGTACTGTAAGTGTTACTGATTGGATTCGCAGGAGTGTGAGCAGGCTTGCTCGTTGATCTTCTGATCGCTCAATACCCGGGTGGCCGTTACGTTTAACAGACCGCTTGCGGCCTGTGGGTGATTGATATGATCACCACCTACTGCCGGCGTATTGACGAGTCTTTAGAGTCCTACACAGAGGTTTCCTGGCTCAAGAGAAACGAAATAGGAGCGCATATGAGATATGTGCGGAACCGAGAATAATACCAGCATGTGATACTGTGTTCTATTCTCGCTATTTGTATCATCGGACGGTTATATGTGATATAGCCGGGTTACCGAATCAAGTGTTGATTCGATATATTGATACACTAGATATTAGTCGGTTATATGCGATATGACCGGATCATTAAATCAAGTATTGATTTAATGATTTAATGTATAATTATATATTTGATATATTACTTTACATTAACTAGTATTTGTTCGCTTATGATTGATTTTCTCACTTGATGTGCACAAGTTGTATATATGATATATGTTTGTGCACTAGTTTGTATCATGATTGATGATACATGCAAACTTGGGTGTGTGTATGACTTACACCATGTTTAGTTTAATGGTTGGGTTTTATTTATTTAATTTATTTTTGGCAAAAACAAAATGGTGGCTTTCTTTGTTTGTTGCTTGAAGATTCATGAAGCTTTTTAAGCATCTTTAACAAAGTCTAACCATTTTGTTTTGCATGAGATTTTCACTAACCTAACCATTAGCTCAAACTAGGGTTTAGTCTCTACAAAGGTTAACTCACCCATGGTTGCATTATGATATACTTCACTTGATTATTCATTTTAGTTAATTGATAATTCATTCTTATTCCTTCTTCTTCTTCTTCTTCAAGAAGAAGAAAAACCTTTCTTGAAAATGACTAAGTGAAGATTAAGAGTGAGAAATCCAAATCCAAAGTGAACCCACATCCTATTTCTTAATCCTCTACCACTTGCCATGTTGTATAGGGTGTTCTCTTCACAAAGTTCATGACCAAGTGAAGATGGAGCTTGAGTTTGGGTCTTCTCGTCGTAGATCATCTTCGGCCTCGAAGTCAACGACCTAGCCGGCTCTTTTCTCCGAAGAAACCATCGCTAGGGTCCGGGATCCCGATGATCGCTGCAAAGGGACGTCAACACGGAGTATTAGAAGTGAAGGACCGGATCTACAAAGGTTGTTATCCCTTTCACTTAGTAGCAAAGTAGTTTGCTTGCTTTTAGTTTCGCCTAATCTCTACTATACGATCTTGCATAGGGTTGTTCGGTACAAAAAAAATTGATTTTGGCATGGTTGATGCCTTGTAGAACCTAATGAGTGTGCCTAGGAACCCTACACTCGGGTCTACAGACTAACCAGTACCAGTGTCACCAGAGAACTGCTATCTGACGATAGGTATAATACCATCTAGGAGTTCTCGACGAGTCCGTTCAGTGTACCCAGTCTCCACTGAGCACCCGTATACCATCTCTGATGTCAAACACCAATGGATATGGGATCGTCCATCGCCCATCTACCTGGGTCGAGAAGCTACACGCTAGTCTACTCTGGTGTATCGATGCCCTGTCTCGATACACCTATGACTAGGAACATTTGAAGGATGTACTTATCGACTACTCTGTCCCCACTAGTATGATCTGCATCATAATCCTGGTAGTCAAGTACTCATCCTATCGGCTTTATCAACATGTAACATAGAGACAGTCAATGTACATGTTAAGATAAAGAGCAACCAGATAGTATACTATCATGTCGAGAAAGAAAGTCCTCCCTATATATGTCCAAGCATCCACTACAATATACATCATATGTACAGTAATGTCCTCTAGGGCATACATATAACTAACAACAAATACATGATGCATTGCATATCAATAAATGCTGAGTATAAGATAAAACACATCATCATCACGAATCATCCTCGTGGAAAACCCGGTGTCCATCAAATACACCCTAAATCCCAATACCTCAGGCGCCGTCACTCTGATCGGCCCTCATATCCTGTAAATCTCATGGAACCTGAGTGCCCAACACCGGCACTCGAAAACATCATGAAATGCTCGTGTCCAGCATCGACACGCAAATCCTTATATATGGGGCTCCGTCAGTCCGGATCGGCCCACGGGTTCCGTCTGTCCGGATCGGCCCTCGGGCTCTGGCAGTACGAATCGGCCCATATCCATCTCTCGACTCGGGTCGGTATCCTCCGGATAACCACCAGCTCCAACCAATCACCAGTAGGTAGTAGTCCCTCTGCCAGGCTCATCGTCTACTGCGCGATATCCCTTTCTTGCCCGGGGGTACCATATCGGGTCCACCATGAACCCGCAAACGGATCATCCAGCTCCTCGAATCGGGTTTCTATCGCACGTCTTAGAACCGAGAAAACGCATGGTGGACGTACTGAAAAATCATATCAAGAGAACCGGATTTTCAAAACATTGCAAACTTTCTTGAAATAATACCACGGTTCTCAAATCCATAAATCACATGAGATCTGTATCTCAATACGTAAATCCATGCAATATGATATATTCAACATAAAACCGTAATATGAGCATATCAAGGGAAAACCTTTTTTTAAATGAATCCTGTTTTTAAATATATCATGCGGTTCCTAATTTCTCCAAAATCAAATCCAACATCATATAGAGGTGTACATGTAGCTATAGCAAGTATGGGTGTATACATGTAAGTATGTACGCACGATGTATCTCATATGCACAATAGAACAATAATCCATGGGTCAATATCAATAGCAATACAATACTGCATATGTGTATAGGTTGTGAGTGTCATGGCAATTACCGACGGTGTGGGTGTAGCATACAATTTAGTGCTCGAGCAACATAAACAGTCAATAATGGTGCAGTGTCCACTAGGTACTAAGTCAAGGCACATCAAGTAATGGTATGTAATGATGCTCATGCACAATCAACATATATTAATATAACATGCGGCTATAATATCCTGTCAAGCCCTGACGCATAACGCCATATGGGCGATTTTCCCGTAGATGTTAAATCTACTCACCGTGATCTCGAGCTAGGTATATCTAACCACCTACTCCCATTTCTTCGCAGCGTCCGAAGTCCCCGCCTGCGATCCTATTAATATAAAACATAGCAAGTGCAACTCAGAAATCGACCAATAACACATACAATTACGCTTAAATTGACGCACCGACTCCAACACCCTCTAAAGTGTTCGCTTAGCGGCTAACGTGTGTGGCGACACTACTAAAACAAACTTATGTGCAGAAATCACGCGAAGAACATAAACTGAGTCGGACACCATATCACGCGTCGTCGAAACACAAAAAACTAGCTAATCGATCCCAGATTTTACCCACTGTAAAAACATCAAAATCTAGCAGTACCAAACAACCTAAAACCACTGCAGACAGCTACCCACAAAAACATAACCCCCTAGTCACATCCTCGGCCAAGATCCCCGGAATTCCTACGAATGTCGCCGGTCAAAATCGCTCAGGTGGGTTTCGTGTTACTGGTGTACATTCAGGCCAACCAGTACAACACTTCTACACTGCTAGTTTTCACAGTAAAGACTCCGGGTCACAGCAGATCACAGACACCCTATAATGACACTAAAATACGATATTACCAAAACCTTATCTTTAGGGTTCTAAACTGAAACTACAAAGTAACACAACAATTTAACAACCTAATTAACAGTTAGGGGCCATTACCTATCCATACTTGCTCCAAAACCCTAGCTTTTCGTGCTCCATGTGATTCTAGTGGCTTGATCTTGGCTTGTGAAGGGTTATGATGGTGTTTAGTGGAGATTTGGTGTGGGTTTGTGAGGGTTGGGTTAGGGTTTCAGTTGAGGGATGTGAGGGAATGAGTGAGGTGAAGAAAATAAGAGAAGGAGAAAGCAAATGAGAGTGAGAGTGAGGGAATGAAGGTGTATGTGTGAGGGCGAAGGGTGTGGGAATCATGGGTGAGTTTACCATAACCCATTCCTCCCTCTCATCTCTCCTTATTAAATGCATGGCATGCTTGCCATGCCTCATCATGCCCCCCCCCTCTCTCTCTCTTCCTCTCTCTCAAGTCAACCCCAAAAATTCAAACCTTAATATTTTATTTTGAAAACTAATTAAATTAACTAATTACCTAATACTTAATGGAATAGGTTAATATGCCATGGCTACTTAGGCATGGTTTAACGCCTAATTAACCATAGGTTAACATGCACATGTGTGTGCAAGCCCGAAATAAATATTAATAAAATATTCATTAATTTTTTTAAAATATTTGAAAACTATTTTGGTAAACTTTTTACTAAAAACTCGCATTATCGCATAATTAACACTAATCACATTCTAAGGTGTTACGTCAACGCCATGAGATGGAGGCCCGTTGCCTTCTAGAACCCGACTACTCGAGCACTCTGCCGCGAGGTAATCCTAGTACAGAAAAGAAATATATTTACAGTGGTGACATCGACCTCAACCCGGCCGTGCCCTAATAAAAGAATATACAAAAGGAAGAAACGGCAGTCCACATGTCGGACGCTCACCCCACAATAATGAATATATAAATGAATCAAAACTGTACTACAAACATTGCACAATAGGCTATCCATCACGACAGTCCGAGAAAACCATCCCAAAGATATCACAACAAACACCAAAAATAAACAAGATGCGTGTAACTCCTTCTACTTTACGTATAGCGATTAGAAGACGTTAAATAACACATGTACGCATCATAGAAGCAAGTAAAGAACACCACGACATTAGAATTCCGCGCGCAATTAGCAAACGAAACCAATTTCCAAAACCATGGAAAAACAGTGAGCTAATGTTCCAAAAACGATCGTTTTAAGACAATTCGGGAGTCAAAACGAACTCGAAACCCGCTCGAATCTTTGTGGAGGTGAAGGGAGAAAAATTAACTATCGACTGGGGGCCTAGAATGGGTACCCACCCGGGTACACCACGGGATAGCCCCGTTGGGTAGGCAGAGCCGAGAGCACCCATTTGGAGTGCTCTTGGGTCACCACCCCCCAGTCCGCCTTGTGGTGGTCTTGGGGGGTCGGTCTGGCCTTTTGTCCACCAGAGTGTCCTCGGGGTGCCTATGCTCAACCCCGCGGCTTCTTGGTTCAAACCGTGAGCCCTCGGGGTGTGCAAACAACTCAAAACATCGATTTTCGGAATTGTTTTTTTCGGCAGTTCGTGCTTGAAAAAAACGGCGGATTTCTAACGTCGCTACGAGTTTTTTTAAGGCTAATGGAGTGGCTCTGATACCATATTAGGTGGTGTCTCACACTCTACTGGGTCCGTAGAGAGGCAGAATTTTCAAAAAAACAATTTTAAAGCTTGCAACACCGGCTAATCCCAAGGTCTACAGTAAGCTCTGGATAAAAAAAACTTGCATAGCTATTTATCTACTATGATGTGATTATACCTATATGAACAAAGTCCTTCGGGTCTTTTTTTCCTCTTCTTGAGCTCCTTGTCCGTCCGGATCGAGCTTGGTCGTCGTCCTCCTCGTATCGAAGACCATCCACCCGAGAGTCTATATTTCAAGCTCCAACCTCAAATTTGAGGTAACTAAAGTACCTACTTTGCTTATCGAGGTAGCTTAGAAGATGTAGAGTGTTAATTGGATTTTATGATCTCACAAAACCCAGAATTCTTAACACATGAGAGGGTTATGGTTTTGGGAAGAAGAAGAGAGCAAAGAGGAAAGAGAATGGAAAGTATAGAATGAACTAGCATTGTGAAGGATGGCTAAGTCTTGGAAAATATCAAGCATGAAATATTTCACATAGAATATTACAACCATGCTTGAATAGTGAGAACAAATGAATAAACAAAACCAAGTAGCCATGCTTCAACCATGCTTCATCTCACCTCATCCCTCCACCTTATTATCTATTTAGATAAATAGATATAAATCAAAATGAGGTGTCTTCTTCTAGAAGCATTCTAGTGAAATTACTAGAATACCTTCACCGTATATACATACCTGTATTCGTACTAGAAAAAATATGAATACCAAGAGATAAAATAATCTTATAGTATAATACTAGAATGCGGCTTAATCCTAAGCTTGCTAGTATTATCCGTCTGAACAAAATACGTGTAGCTTGTACATGTATATGATCGAAACCCCAAATGGTATAATACTAGAATGCGGCTTAATCCTAAGCCCGCTTGTATTATCCGTTCGAACAAAATACGTATAGCCTATACACGTATATGATCGAAACCCTGCATGTAAAACCAAACGGCCTCTACATCGATTTTCCTGAACCAGGGAAACCCTCTGTGTGGGACTCTAAAGACTCGACAGTACGCTGGCAGTGGATTTAACCACAAGCACATTAGTTGCACTTGCTGTACATAACGTCTACCCAGGTACCTATCGAAAAGAAGGCCGACTGGCAAACTCATCCGAACTCCTACTAAGCCTATCCGTGACAATCTCCGTACAGTCCAGTCTGTTCATCTAAGAGTATCGCATGTAAGTCGATGTAGTACACCCCAGTACTTGTGGGGAGGCGGAAATAACAAAAACAATCAAGTTTAAGGAACGAACATCGACTAACCGCTTAAATCGAAAGCTAAACTATAAATAACCGTACACAAAGATTTTCTTATCACTTGTGATTAGGGATTATACCAATCGAAACTAGTCCTTCGTCTTTGTGTCCTCCTTTGTTCTCCTCGACCTTCTCTAGGTAGTAGACGATCCACCCGAGAGCAAAACACCAAGCTACACCTCTAACTTGAGGTAACTAATCTACTTTGATTGCCAATCAAAGAAGAAAGGTTGATATAGAGTGAAGGTAATGGATGCTTAAGTCTAACTAAACCTTTGATCTCAACACATGAGGATTAAGGATTAGTATCTTGAAGATGAGAGCTTGAGGAGAGAGAATATGAGATAAGATAATGAGATGAGAGAGAGTGTATCATAATATATTATGAAGCATTTTCTAATAATGAGAAAAGAATAAAGAGTGATGATAAATCATGCTTCATAAAATATCTAGTGGTGATTCATTAGCATGAGTCATTAAGCAATAAATGTGCATTAATGAAATGAATGAATCACCACCATGACTCACAACCTCATCCAAAGTAACCTCCTTAGTCACATCTTCTAGAAGCTTCTCGTACAATTACGAGAACGCCCCTCCAATCCGCAAAAATACGGAAAAACTTTAGACTGTAAAAATCCAATAACCGGATACCAGCAACTGGCTTAAACCAAAGCCGACTGGTAAAAACTGTCCGAAAGTCGTACGTGCGTAAACGCACGTATGCGTCCGAACCCTTTGTCGCAAAACCATGCAACCTCTATATCGTTTCGCCTGGAGTAGGAAACTCTCTGTGTGGGACTCTAGAGACTCGACTACTACGCTGGCAGTGGGTTTAACCACAGACCGCAAGCGGCACTAGCTGTACGTAACGGTCCCCAGGTAGTTGTCGATAAGAAGGCCGATGAGAAAACCCATTCGAACTCCTACTGAGTCTGATGTGACAATCTCCATACAGTCCGGTCCGTTCGTCCAAAACTATCGCATATCGGGCCTAGGGGGGCGGCAAGCGTCAGTCCCCTAATAGCGGTATAAGTCGTGTCGGAGGGAAGCCCATTACACCCTGAGAAACTACTGGAACCTACCAGCAAATCTCGCTTGCCTTGGCCAGGGACTTTGCGTAATGGCTCTCTGACACAGCACGATATCTACTCCCAATACCGGGAGGGACGAATCCTGTCTAACCGCCACTGCCTCCAAGTGCTCGGGACTGCACCCAACTGCTACCTGTTTGCACGACTCCTTTGAGCCGTGGTAGGGTAGCAGTCTAAGAACAGTGGGACACACTCGAGGCGAAGTAGCAGTGTCAAGTCTGCGGACTACGCTGTACTCATGTCACCTGGGAACTGTTCACTGACGACTGGTATCAAACCAACCAACAGTTCCCTGTGAGTCCTGTCCGGTGTACCCGTAACCCAACGAGCACCTGTATTCTATCTCCAGTACGACGTACTGACGGCTGTGGGACAGACCATCTCCCCAACTGGGATGAGAAGCGTACACACCAGTCTACTCCGGAGTATCGATGCTCTGTCTCGATAATCCAACGACCAGGGACCTGAATAAGGATGTGCTTGTAGACTACCCAGCCCCACTAGTGTGACTGCCATCACAACGCTGGTAAACAAGCAAGATCCTAAGAGCTCTATCAATACGTACACTCACATATTAAGATAGAAAAACCAAGTAGCATACTACCATGTTTAGCAAGACTGTTATATACATGTGAATATCCCAAGCTTCCATTAAGTAATATACAAGCTAGTATGATACAGTAATGGCCTTCTAGGGCATAAACACTAACAATCTCCCACTTGCACTAGGGCCATGTACTGGCGTATCGAAGACCGATGATCTCGAGTAGCCGCTCGAACTGAATCTGAGGAAGGGCCTTTATGAATGGATCAGCAATGTTCTCTTCTGAAGCAACTCTCCGAACCTCGATCTCCTGACGATCAATGATATCCCTGATCAGGTGATACCGCCTCAAGATGTGTCTGGACTTCTGATGGGACCTTGGTTCCTTCGCTAAAGCTATAGCTCCGTTGTTGTCGCAATACAGAGGTATTGGATCAACTATGGTAGGAACCACCTGAAGTTCTGTTAGGAACCTCCTTATCCAGACTGCTTCTTTTGCGGCATCGCAAGCAGCTATATACTCCGCTTCCATCGTCGAGTCAGCAACGGTGTCCTGCTTAGAGCTCTTCCAGCACACCGCCCCTCCATTGAGGGTAAAGACATAACCCGATATGGACTTGGAATCGTCCTTATCACTCTGGAAGCCGGAATCGGCAAAGGCCTCCAACCTGAGGTCTTTTCCGCCGTAAACCAAGAACATCTCCTTAGTCCTCCTCAGGTACTTGAGAATGTTCTTTACTGCTATCCAGTGTTTCTCCCCTGGGTCTGACTGATACCGGCTTACCACGCTCAGTGCGTAAGCTACATCTGGTCTGGTACACAACATCGCATACATTATAGAGCCTACCGCAGAAGCGTAGGGTATAATAGACATGCGTTCCCTTTCCAAATCAGTCTTGGGAGACATCTCTTTGGAGAGGGTGATTCCGTGACAAGCCGGTAGATTACTGCGCTTAGAATCTTCCATACTGAATCTTTTCAGTACAGTGTCGATATACCTGGACTGCGAAAGTCCCAACATCCTCTTGGATCTATCACGATAGATCCGGATCCCCAGAATGTAAGAGGCATCACCCAGGTCTTTCATGGAGAACCTGTGTGACAAGAATCCTTTGACAGATTGTAGCATAGGAATGTCATTTCCTATCAATAGAATGTCATCCACGTACAAGACGAGGAATACGACACTTCTGGCCACAACTTTACTATATATGCACGGTTCATCTGGATTTTTGATAAAGTCATATTCTTTGACTGTTTCATCAAAACAGATGTTCCAACTCCGCGATGCCTGCTTTAGTCTGTAAATGGACTTAAGCAGCTTGCATACTTTCCCGCTGCTCCCACTCTGATTGAAACCCTCTGGTTGATCCATATAGACGCTCTCTTCTAAATTTCCATTCAGAAAAGCCGTCTTTACGTCCATCTGCCAGATTTCATAATCATGGAAGGCAGCAATAGCAAGAAGGACCCGAATGGATTTGAGCATAGCCACTGGAGAAAAGGTTTCGTCATAGTCCAAACCAGGTCTTTGACGAAAACCCTTTGCAACAAGTCTAGCCTTATAGGTTTCCACCTGTCCATCTACACCAATCTTTTTCTTGAAGATCCATTTGCATCCTATGGGTTTTACCCAATCTGGAGCAAAGTCCAAAGTCCATACTTTGTTGGTGTACATGGACTCCATCTCGGTCCGCATTGCATCTAGCCATCGTACCGAGTCGCCGCTCTGGATGGCCTGCTGGAAGTCAGTAGGTTCATCATCATCTATGATGCAATCCTCTCTATCCCCGTCAATGAGAAAACTGTAGTATCTCTCAGGCGGATGAGACGGCCTACTACTCCTGCGGAGGGGTGCGGGGATGTTCTGTTCTTCTTGAACCTCTGGTTCTACCAAACTTTCAGTAGCAGCTTGTGGTTCTGGAATTTCTTCCAGTTCTATTTCGCTCCCACTCTTCTGATTTTCTAAAAATTCAGTTTCTAAGAAGTGGGCATGACGAGAAACAAAAACCTTTTGTTCCTCTGCGTAATAGAAATAATATCCCTTGGAGTTCTTTGGATATCCCACAAGTTTGCACAGTACTGATCGTGCCTCGAGCTTGTCCACATGCTGCTTTTTTACAAAAGCTGGACACCCCCATGTCCTAAAATGTTTTAGACAGGGTTTCTTCCCACTCCACATCTGATATGGTGTGGTAGGCACAGTCTTGGTTGGAACCTGGTTCAAAAGATATGCTGCTGATTCTAGCGCATAACCCCAGAAAGATCGCAGTAACTCAGCATTACTCATCATGGATCGTACCATATCCAATAGGGTTCGATTCTGTCTCTCCGATACACCGTTGTGCTGTGGAGTGTATGCAGGAGTAAGCTGAGAGAGAATTCCTTTCTCTTTTAGGTAACCTAGGAACTCGGCACTCAAGTATTCTCCACCTCGATCAGATCTTAGTGTCTTAATACTTTTGCCTGTTTGGTTTTCCGCTTCACTCTTGAATTCCAGGAATTTCTCAAAGGCTTCTGATTTATGCTTCATTAAGAAAACATATCCATACCTAGAGAAATCATCTGTAAAAGTAATGAAGTAGGAATAACCACCTCTTGCATGTGTAGACATTGGACCACATACATCGCTGTGTATGAGTCCTAAGAGCTCGCTCGCTCTTACTCCTTGTCCAGAAAATGGAGTCTTTGTCATCTTTCCTTTGAGACAGGATTGACAAGTGTCATAAGATTGATATTCGAATGAGTCCAAATATTCTTCTCTATGCAACTTAGTCAACCTTCTCTCATTGATGTGACCCAGTCTATAATGCCATAAGAAAGCTTTATTCAAATCTGGAGACTTTCTTTTTAGTGTGTTCTGGACATTGAAAATTTGGAGTTGGTTTAAAACATATATGCCGTTATTTAGAGTACCGGACACAATCAAACCATGATTAAGGTGGATGTTGACAACATCTCTTACAAACGTGAAATCATAACCTTTATTTGATAACAAGGAAACTGATATGATATTACACGTTAAGCTGGGTACAAAATAACAGTTATGTAAAACCAAAATGTGTCCACTCGTCAATCCTAGGTGATAATCCCCGACGGACGCAGCTCCCACGCTAGCTCCGTTAGCAACCCTGAGGATCATATCACCTTCCTTCAGCACTCTACGGTTTCTCAGTGCCTGAAATGAATTGCAAATATGAGATCCTGATCCGGTATCCAATACCCAGGAAGTAGAGTTGATCGACAGACAATTCTCAATTACAAACACACCTGAAGTCGAAGCCACAGCTTGCTTCGGTTCCTGGTTCTTGGCGTTCCACGCCTTGCAATCCTTCTTCCAGTGCCCTTTCCTGTGACAATGGAAGCACTCATCCTGGCCAACTATCGGTACTGCTTTCTTTTTCTTTCCCTTCCCTCCCACCTTACTAACACCTCCTCTAGGTCTGGGTGCGGCCTTCTTCTTCCTTCCTTTGGCCCTAGCCTTGGACCCGGAAGAAGATGAACCGCCAACAAACATAGCGGGTGTTTCCCTTGCCTTCTGCAAGGTGCCCTCCGCACTCCTTAACATGTTCAGGAGTTCCGCAAGTTCAACTTCTTTTCCTTGAAGATTGAAGTTGAGGATAAACTGGGCGTAGGTGGGTGGAAGGGACTGGAGAACAAGGTCTGTATAGAGCTCATTATCCAAAGTCATCCCAAGGTCTGCGAGCTCTTCTATATAGCCAATCATCTGTAGGACATGTTCACCTACCGATGACCCGACAGCCAACCTCGCTCGAAACAATTTCTTAGAGGTCTCGTATCTTGCTATACGAGATTGCTCTCCATAAAGTTCCTTTGTATGGAGAAATATGCCATCTAAGGACATATCCTCGTGCCTCCTCTGATGTTCATTGTTCATCGAGGCAAGCACGATGCACTTGGCTCTCGCGCAATCTAAATCCCAGGTTTTGCGGATTTCCTTATCCGCATTGCTGGATTTGGGACCAGGGACAGCAGGTGCCGTAGCGGTGAGGACGTACCCCAGTTTGTCATAGGTCAAAGCCATTTTGACATACCGCAGCCAATCTTTATAGTTTGGCCCCGTTAGTATATTTTTCTCTAAAAGTAACTTAAGTCCAGTCATTTTCAGGGTCGCTGCAATTAGGAGAGAGAGAAGAAAACTCTTTAGCATGATGCTCTTGCAAGTTTAGAGTGGTTTTTAGTTTATCTAAACTGGATGGCTCCCACTGTTTCTCGAATCCTTCCTCAAACCATAAAAGAAGAATTAGCCAAGACTATTCTCACCGTACAATACTTGCTTAACCGTTCAGCCAGGCCGGTGTCGATACTTCGAGGGAGGTTTTCCAACGCTTTCGCGAAGTTCCTTAATTAAATAACCTCTTTTCTCTGGGGGCGTAACCCCGCTGACACTTTTCTGGACACCTACTAGGTTTATAGCATTGATCGTTAAGTGACGAATATCCTGATAAGTAGCATATACTCACAGTAGGATCGGGATCCAAATATCATCGTATGATAATGTTGAAGGAATCCTACCAACATTCATCAAACTCCAAATGGTATGCATCTCTTTGCAAATTTCAGTTTCTTTAGAAATTCCCGATATGGATTTTTTCCCCATGCTCTTATGATCTTGACTAAGGGCCAACAAATCATAAGTCACATGTCAAGTTCTGCCCATCATTATCCTGTTGATTTGAACCCATCCGTATACTCTTGACTAAGGGCCAAACAAAGTAATACGACTGTCCCAAACCAACTCATCTATCTATGCAACAAATGAATACCCCAGCAGCTACATATCACTATGTCTTGACTAAGGGCCAAACAAACATAGCTTGAATACTACTGACCATTCATAAGAAATGACGGAGGGCTACGACTGGTTTTGGCGAAACCGTGAACGTAATGAACTTGATATAACCGAAGGAACCTGATAGCTTTTAAAAGGAGTGGTTAAATCTCCGCATTTAAAAATATCTGTTTTAAAAATAACCGAGTGGTTTCTTTTAAATTGTTCCAACGATTTAAACTTTGGTTTGTTTTACTTTGCATTATAGATAATGCGTCCCATCATTAACCTATCATTGCAGAAAACAACGAAAATACAACGTCCTCTTATGCCATCCGCATTTGCCACGGGGTCCCGTCATCACCCGTTAGGTTACTTAACTAACGACAGAGCGGGGGCTGGGCTAGCGCGGGTGTAAAACATAAGTGGCGTCTAAATAGCTATCATAAATATAGATATTTTACATTCGTCTGACGCAATGATATTCATTCCAGAACACAGATAAACAATATTGGATTTGCAAGCAATCTGTATTTCTTTTGAGCCTGCAAGAAAAGACAGATTACACAGTTGTGATGAATAGCCGTTACCCCACCCTCGACCCCTACGGGTACGGCAAACTACCCACCCTGTAGTCTGTGTACCCTACCTTGGGTCAGTCCTAGGAGCAAAAACAGTAAAATGAAATAATACAACGGTGGCTACAACCGCAACCTGGAAGTGCCCCGCAAAAATAATATTACAACAAATTACATTTACAACAAATGAATTAAACAATAACCCATTGCTAACCCCGGCTATACACCACAACAGTCCAATACAGTTTATATGCACAAACAGATATAACCATTTCAGAAATGTGCAACCCCCTGCCAACCGACATACTAGCAGTTGGGGGAGGTTTACGAACACATTAAACAATCACAGATATAATCCAATATGCAAATACTGTACAATTTCGATCGATTAAACAACATCAATATTGCTCCAAAATCTGCTCTGTTAAACAGTAACCTGAGCAAATATTAAATATTCCAGAAAACCCCAAATATCACAGGGGACCCACACAAGAAAGATGAGTCCATGACTCGGCCAAAGCGCCGCGGAAGGGCGGCGGATCCCACCGATCCGCCGCGCTTCCGCGGCCGAGTTGCCGATTCATGGGCTCGAATTTCTTGGGTGTTCTCCTGGACTCCTTTCTAGCTTTCTGAACACACCTGAAAAATTTTCTGACATCGTTTTAAATTCGATAGAAACTTGCATTTTTTAGGGTTTTCCGGTTTCGTTTTTCCGTTCGAAATTCGTACAAATTTGCGATTAAGTTATTTAGTGTTTAGCGAGGCTCTGATACCACTGTAAGTCGATGTAGCACACCCCAGTACTTGTGGGGAGGCGGAAATAACAAAAACAATCAAGTTTTAGGAACGAACATCGACTAACCGCTTAAATCGAAAGCTAAACTATAAATAACCGTACACAAAGATTTTCTTATCACTTGTGATTAGGGATTATACCTATCGAAACTAGTCCTTCGTCTTTGTGTCCTCCTTTGTTCTCCTCGACCTTCTCTAGGTAGTAGACGATCCACCCAAGAGCAAAACACCAAGCTACACCTCTAACTTGAGGTAACTAATCTACTTTGATTGCCAATCAAAGAAGAAAGGTTGATATAGAGTGAAGGTAATGGATGCTTAAGTCTAACTAAACCTTTGATCTCAACACATGAGGATTAAGGATTAGTATCTTGTAGATGAGAGCTTGAGGAGAGAGAATATGAGATAAGATAATGAGATGAGAGAGAGTGTATCATAATATATTATGAAGCATTTTCTAATAATGAGAAAAGAATAAAGAGTGATGATAAATCATGCTTCATAAAATATCTAGTGGTGATTCATTAGCATGAGTCATTAAGCAATAAATGTGCATTAATGAAATGAATGAATCACCACCATGACTCACAACCTCATCCAAAGTAACCTCCTTAGTCACATCTTCTAGAAGCTTCTCGTACAATTACGAGAACGCCCCTCCAATCCGCAAAAATACGGAAAAACTTTAGACTGTAAAAATCCAATAACCGGATACCAGTAACTGGCTTAAACCAAAGCCGACTGGTAAAAACTGTCCGAAAGTCGTACGTGCGTAAACGCACGTATGCGTCCGAACCCTTTGTCGCAAAACCATGCAACCTCTATATCGTTTCGCCTGGAGTAGGAAACTCTCTGTGTGGGACTCTAGAGACTCGACTACTACGCTGGCAGTGGGTTTAACCACAGACCGCAAGCGGCACTAGCTGTACGTAACGGTCCCCAGGTAGTTGTCGATAAGAAGGCCGATGAGAAAACCCATCCGAACTCCTACTGAGTCTGATGTGACAATCTCCATACAGTCCGGTCCGTGTAAGTGCACGGCGGCGCCCCGGCCGTCAATCCGACGGCCAAACGCGGAAACGGTGGTAAACTTAAAATTTTGCGGACTTAGCAAAATGGCACCACCGCGCACTAAACCCCGGATCGTGCCATTAAACTAGTCTAAGCTATCTAGAGAGGGGGTAGAGAAGTATACCATACGATCCAAGTCCTCCGGTCTTCATCTCCACTCCGATCTCCTCGCGGGATCTCCGTCCGTCTCCTCCTCGTCGGAAAGGGCACCACGAAGCCGGGTACTTTTACGGGCTCCCACCTCAATACCGAGGCAACTCGCGCATGAAGCCGGCTACTCGACATGCTCAAGATATACTGTAGGGAATGTAATGTAGAATGTATGTCTCACATTGGGGTTGGTTGCCATTGAAAATGATGGAGGAACCAAGACTAGAAAAATGGTGCTTGCATTTTTCTAGCATGGAAAGAAGATCAAGAATGAAACTCTCATGGTGAAGCTCTCATCTTTTTCTTTCTCTCTTTTCTTTTCTTCTTCTCTCTTTTCTAATGAAAAACTTATCATCCAAATGAGAATGGTGGAGGAGGTAATATGAAGCATGAAGGAAGGTGAGTGTAGGGTAAAGCAAGTGGTGACCACATCAAGACATAATCATCATCAAACTTACATCAACCTCAAATCCAATCTTTTCACAATAAAGCATGAAATGATGAAGGAAAAGAATGGAATAAAAAAGATGCTCTCATCTTACAAATAAACCCTCCACAAATGTAATTTGCAAAACTGCAAATTACCCCCTCCATCAGAAAAGTCCGGCCGGGAAAGAACAAAGAAAAACCGGCCGGAACGGAATGCAAAATGGCAACTCTAGAAAACTGGTCCCGTAATAAATTACAGGAAAACCCCACACTGTGCATACACACCCGCATTTGTATTCCGTCCGGATACAAATGCAGTGAGACAAAATCTACACTGTACTATACTAGGATCGGCTTAAACCAAAGCCGGCTAGTAAAATCCGTTCGATCCTGATCCGTGCAATACCACACGTATCTGATCGAACGCTGCCATATAACAATACGGCCACTAGTACAAACCGTCCGATCCTGATCCGTTCAATACCGCACGTATCTGATCGGACCCTGCCATATCTCCATACGGCCTCTACAGCGTTTCGCCCGAAACTTGAGTAACTGAAAGTGTGGTGGACTCTAAAGACTCGTCAATACTATGGCTGTGGATTTAACCACTAGCACGTCAGAGGTATAAGCCAATACGTGACGGGCCACCAGCTATTGACCAAAAGGGACGTCGATGAGGAAGCTCACCCCGACACCCAACTGAGCCTGTCAGTGACAATATCCGTACAGTCCGGTCCGTTCGTCTATGAGCATCGCATGGCGGGCCTAGGGGGTTGGTAAAAGTCAGACCCCCAAAAGCGGTACAAGTCGTGTCGGAGTGTAGCCCAGAACACCCTGAGATACTACTGGAATACCTACCAGTAAATCTCCTGCCTTGGCCAAGGTCTTTGTGTAATGGCTCTCCTAGACACAGCGCGACCTCACCCCCAATACCGGGAGAGACGAACCCCTGAAGATCCGCTCACTGCCTCCATGTGGCTCGGGACTGTACCCAACTAAAACCTGTTTGCACGACTCCTTTGAGCCGTGGTAGGGTAGTAATCAAAGTACAGTGGGAACTCACACGAGACAAATGACGATCCCCAGGTCGATGAACTAACCTGTACACATGTCACCAGGGAACTGCTATCTGACGTCAGGTATAAGACCAACTAGCATGTTCCCGGCGAGTCCTGTCCGGTGTACTCATAACCCAATGAGCACCTGTATACATCTTAGGTGAACCAACTGACACCAGTGGCTTGTGAGACCGGCCACCGCCCCTCGTCGGGGTCTCGACTGTATACACTAGTCTACTCTGGAGTATCGATGCCCTGTCTCGAAACTCCTACGACTAGGGACCTTTTAAGGATGTGCTTGTAGACTCCAGCTCTCACTTATATGATCGCCCTCATACTGCTGGCAGTCAAGCAAGAATCCTAGGGGCTCTATCAACGTGCAATAGCGACATGTCAGGTCACCTAAAGCAGTACACGATGATAAAGGTAAACCAGATAGCATACTATCATCTTGAGTAAGACTGTCCTACCGGGATAGGTCCTCCCTCAATCATTGCAATCACGTGCCTGTGATCCAATAATTGACTCTGAGGGCACTATCTCCAACAATCTCCCACTTGCACTCAAGGCTAATTATTGCGATGTCGCATACTCACAGCCCGTGTGATACCGAACATCCAACTCCTCTACTTGTCAGTCTCACAAAACTCGTTTGTGAAACTATTGCGTTCGAGGAATAGCCTCAGTGAGTGGATCCGCTCTGATGTTTCTATCTATGTCTCTCTATATCTCAAGTTCGTGGAGAAACCCATCTCCCGAAATGAGCAATACCTGTCTTAGAATGTGTCTGGATGTCTGATGGGACATAGCTCATAAATGAACTTCAAATCCAAACTTCTTAGACTGTATCGTCAACTGAACTTAATCAGTATCCTGCGCCATGCCACCCTCAGTATTGCCTTGGACCACCCGTCCAAAATACTGCCCCTCGTCAGAGGGAAAAACTATAACTCTGACAACCTCCTTGTCGTCCAGGTCACCTTGGAAGCCTGGAATGATAACTGTTTCCCGAATGGGGCTTTCGTTATCATATCCCTAGAACAGGCACTTATGTTCTAAAACTGCTTCCGACTGTTCCTCCAGGATTGGATCAATATCAACTTATTGCATCTAGTGCAAGAACAACATCTGGTGTGGTACTTGACATCTCATGATTGACTCAATTGCCTAAGCAAGTGATCTGCCAATCATGCACATCCCTCTCTACTTTAGTCTAAAAGACACCTTTAGAGAGAGCGACTCCATTACTTGCAGGTACACTACCGTGCCAGGAGTCGTCCATTCTAAATACTCATAGAATGCTGTCAAGGTACCCAGATTAGGAAACCAGCCAAATCTAGATCTAAAACTATGGATCTAGTAACCAGTATGTCTGATATAATGTCCAAGTCCTTTGTGGAGAAAACACTGTGTGACGACCAAAGTATAACCGACTGTAGTATAGGAGTTTCTTTTCCTACTCTGTGTGTGTCATCCAAATACCAGGATATCACACCCTACTACCTTCTCAACAGATCCATCCCCATTCTGATGACGTCAAACCTATGACTGTCACATCAGAAACAGATGATCTATCTCCGCTATATCTGCTTTAGTCTATGAATAGACATACGCCTGATGTCCACCAATGCTTCCGCTGCTCCCACTGACTACGACAACCCTCTGGCAGAGTCATATACACGTACACTTCTGAAGCGAGTTCAGAACGACGCTATACTCATTCTCCCGCCGGGTCTCACAGCCTGGAACAACAGCAATGGTAATTGTGGGTAAACAAGAACTTCCCTGTCACCGTCCTTGAGGCTACCGTAGTACCTCTCGGGTGCCTGAAGTTACCCACCTTATCTGCGGAGTGGCCAATGGAATGTCAAATCAGATTGAATCTTTAGGTTCTTTATCAAATCTTCAGTAATCGTTTGCGGTTCTGGAATCACTTCCAGTTCTACCATACTCCCACTGCTGTTTTTGAAAAAATCCATTTTTAATAAAACTGTGGCGAGTCTTGAACAATATTTCTATTGATCTCCCAGATGGTAGAAAATCAACCCTCGTCATAGCCTGGGTCAACCCACAAACAGTCATTACAGAAACGTGCCTATGAGTTATCCAGAGTCTGGTTTTAAGCATAAGCCGGACAACTCCCCGTACCTTAACATCGTTAAGATATGAACTGTTCTATATCCAATATAGAACCAGAGGCACTGATTTAATTGAACCAGATTCAAATCATGCAGCTGTCTCCAGTGCATGTCAACTAAATGGAAAAAGGCCGATCAGCGTTACTCAACTTAGGAATGCTTCCAATTATGAGTAACCCGAAAGAGAAGCAAGTTCTCTTAATCATTACTATCAACTGAATACCATACACAAGTATCTACATCTTCGATCACTTTGAAGAATCCCGATACTTGCAATACCTGGTTCTCTACTTTATTCAAATACCTATAACTCCTCAAAACTTAGACCCTGTGTTTCCACGAAACACATGTCTAAGAACTAGAGAAGTTAAAAGTAAACAGAATATAGTATGAGGACCAACCCCTCTGTCCTAATGGACACTGGACAACATACAATACTCTGTATAAGTCCGCTGAGTCTAACAACTCTTTCACTGTGTGTCGTAGGTTGAAAACTGTACTTACGGTTAAGAAGAATTACACCGCTGTTTAATGCTCCTTACCTAACCATCCACTGATATAGGTAAATGTCATCGACATAATATCAAAAGGTATATCTCACTCTATGAAAATAGACGTACAGATATATCAATTTGAAATTGGTGCACAACAGCGGATATTCAAAACCAAATATTTGCCGACCGGCAAACAACCCAGGTGGCATCCTCAAATATCACCAATTACAACGAATCCCGATATAATGAGGATGATCACCCAATTCCCAATAACTTACTCCCACTCATCATCTGTAAAACCATACAGATGTGAGAATCATACCTGGTAAATACATACCCTGGAGTAAGTATCTAATCGGGAAATCAGTTCTCTTTTAACATTACACAGTGAAACTGAAACATTGAAATGTTTCGTTGGGGTATCCTGGCATTCCTAGTAATGCCTCTTCCATTATCCAGATTCACAACTATAACCGTATAATTCTTTGCCACTTCTCCAAATCCCTTCATATGTCTTTAGTCATTACCTTCTGCACACCCCTTTAGGCCAATTGGTTTTCTTCCTTCCCTACCGTTCGGCACCAGCCTATGATTTGGAAGAAGACTATCCAAAAAGCATAAAGGGTGTACTGTCCTAATCCTAGGAGCACTCGCAACACGAGAGAAGGTGAAGATAAAAGACACCTGAATGTACTTTATTCCTATTTCTCCTGAACCAGGATCCATCCCCGAACTGGAACGAGTTCCTTTCGAGTTCGTATATAACCATACGATGGATTATCCAATAAATTGGGATCTTCGTAGTGATACGGAGTGTCCTGGAGAAATACAAAGGTGATTTAGGATTGGCGAAGAAATACTTGGTTTGGTCGTGAATAGCAGTCGCAATTTACTTTGCCCTCTTACTAATCCCTTGCTTTGTCTTAACTTAATACCTTCTGTACACCGTTTAGGCTAATTGGCTTTCTTCCTTCCCTACCGGTCGGCACCAGCCTATGGTTTGGAAGAAGACTATCCAATTTGCGTAATAGGTGTACTACTCCTAAACCAAGGAGTACTCGCAACCTGAGAGAGGGTGAAAAGAAAAGACAACTGAATAGTCCTATCCGTTTTCTCCAGAACCGGAAACCATCCTCGAATAAATCCCTTCGAGTTCGTATCTAACCATACGATGGTTTTGTCCAATGGAAGTGGACGTTCGTAGTAATACGGGGTGTCCTGGAGAAAAGGGTAAAAGTAGGAGTGGCAATGAGGTTCGCAACTCTGACAATCCAAAAGCCAGTGTTAAGAAGGTTCGGTCAACTTGGTCACTGAGTCAAAGTCTTAGGGTCGGGTCAATGGTCGCTGCCAAAGAGAGAGAGAAAAGAAACACTCAGCGTGCACTCTATCCTAGATCAGAATGGTTATCACTTTTTCTAATCAGGAAACCTCCCACTGTACCTCAAATTCTCCTCCAAACCTGAAAGAAGAATTAGTCGGGGTCACCCGAGGAGTAAACCAACTCATCAGTGGGAATCGGGATCCAACTCTCATCGCATGATAACGTGACGGAATCCGCTCACGGTATCACACTCCAGAAGGTATGCGCATATCTGGCAAGTTTCAGTACTTTTGAAACTCCCGATGTGATTTCTGCCCCATGCTCTTATGACCTTGACTTTGGCCAACATATCATAAGTCACATGTCAAGTTCTACCCGTCATTCTCCAGGTTAATTTGAATCCACCTGTACATACCCTTGACTTTGGCCAAAATGGCAGTACGACTGTCCCAAACCAACGCATCTATCTATGCTGCATATGAATACCCCAATAGCTACCAATCACTGTGCCTTGACTTTGGCCAACATACACAGCTTGAATACTATTGACCACCCATATGAAACGACGGAGGGCTACGAATGGTTTCTGGCGAAAACCTTTAACGTAAAGAACTTGATATCGTCGAAGGAACGGATAGCTTTTTAAAAATATAGTGACGAAAACCGTTGCTAAAGAGGTCACTCCCGGTGAAGGGATCTCGGCTCTTTCCCCGTAGAATGGGGTGCAGGATATTCCAAATGAATACCGCGATGCAAAGCAAAAGTAATCGGCTATAGTGAAGTTAATGCCCTGACGCAAACTTCTGTCCAAGGGGTCACTCCCGGTGAAGGGATCTCGGCCCTTGCCTCGTCGACTGAGGAGCAGGATATTCCAAATGAATACCACGATGCAAAACAAAAGTGAACGTCCTTGCAATAACAGCTTTTTGAAAAGTGTTCCAACAACATCAGATTAGGTTTGTTTTTAAACTTGCATTGATCCGAATCAATGCAGTCCCATCAATTGATCACACCAAAAAGAACGAAAATATACTGATGTACGTATATGCCATCCGCATTCGCCACTGGGTCCCGTCATTACCCGTTAGGTTAGCTAACTAACGACAGAGCGGGGACTGGACTAGCGCGGATGTAAAACATATACAACATCTACTAATATATATACCAATATATTATATTTCGCTCAAGGCGTGAAAGAAATGCAACATCACAGAAATGTACAGCATCACAGAACAATACAGATATCTGGGATCCCCGGGTTTCACAGAGCCACTACTGAAACCCGACGTTCCCCTGGTCGTGTGGATAGCCTGTGCAATGAAATCCTAGACCCCTACGGGCGCGGCAAGTTACCCGCTAAAACCTGAAGCGAGGCAGCCCCCTTCATCGCCGTGAATGGACCACCCAGCACTTCACGGAATCCGGTAACTTGGGCACCCCTCCTGGGTCAACCTGTACCCCCTACGAGTGCGGCGAATAGCCCGCCAATCCCAGAGTGAAGCCCCCTCCGTCTCAATGCCATGAGATGCGGGCTTGTTGCCCTCTAGAACCCGGCTATCCGTGCACCCCACCGTGGGGTAATCCTAGTACAGAAAGTAAAATATACATACACCGGGTACATCGACCACAACCAGGTCGTGCCCCAAAAGAATAATACAATCAGGCAGTGACGGCAGTCCACATGTCGGACGCTCGCCCCGCAATATCAAAAGTACATAATACCACCACAACTGTACTAGCATTGCATCCAGGCTATCCCCACGACCGATCCGCAACATCACAGCATAAACATAAAACATCAACGTGAAAGTCACGTTCGCAAATCCGTCTAACCGGGCTATAGCAGTTAGACCGGATTTACCGATCGAGTGACATTCACGGTCGCAGATATAATGTAAATACTGTGAAATAATGTGTTTGAAATATCCGATCGATCAAAAATTAACAAGTGGGCCCTCAAACAAAACTGTAGCACTCACAGAAACCCTGGGCCCAATTTTAATATTCCAAAACCCATATTTTAAGCCCAGAAGGCCTCTGAAAAAATTTGGTGATGTGACATGAATAGTGCGCGGCGGAAGGGCCGCACGAGGTGGGGTTTCGCGGCGGATCCGCGCTCCAACTGTGGAGTTACATTGTCAAATTTTTACAGAACCCTTAGATTTCCCAGTACATCAATATTTTACAACCAGAAAAATTTTTCGAGACCAAAAATTTTCAACAGAAACTGATTCGAACTAAAATGCAGTTTTGGAACATTCGATCGATCGAAACAGAAAAACACATTACACCAAGCTAGACTATGTTAATGGCGAGGCTCTGATACCACTGTAAGTGCACGGCGGCGCCCCGGCCGTCAATCCGACGGCCAAACGCGGAAACGGTGGTAAACTTAAAATTTTGCGGACTTAGCAAAATGGCACCACCGCGCACTAAACCCCGGATCGTGCCATTAAACTAGTCTAAGCTATCTAGAGAGGGGGTAGAGAAGTATACCATACGATCCAAGTCCTCCGGTCTTCATCTCCACTCCGATCTCCTCGCGGGATCTCCGTCCGTCTCCTCCTCGTCGGAAAGGGCACCACGAAGCCGGGTACTTTTACGGGCTCCCACCTCAATACCGAGGCAACTCGCGCATGAAGCCGGCTACTCGACATGCTCAAGATATACTGTAGGGAATGTAATGTAGAATGTATGTCTCACATTGGGGTTGGTTGCCATTGAAGATGATGGAGGAACCAAGACTAGAAAAATGGTGCTTGCATTTTTCTAGCATGGAAAGAAGATCAAGAATGAAACTCTCATGGTGAAGCTCTCATCTTTTTCTTTCTCTCTTTTCTTTTCTTCTTCTCTCTTTTCTAATGAAAAACTTATCATCCAAATGAGAATGGTGGAGGAGGTAATATGAAGCATGAAGGAAGGTGAGTGTAGGGTAAAGCAAGTGGTGACCACATCAAGACATAATCATCATCAAACTTACATCAACCTCAAATCCAATCTTTTCACAATAAAGCATGAAATGATGAAGGAAAAGAATGGAATAAAAAAGATGCTCTCATCTTACAAATAAACCCTCCACAAATGTAATTTGCAAAACTGCAAATTACCCCCTCCATCAGAAAAGTCCGGCCGGGAAAGAACAAAGAAAAACCGGCCGGAACGGAATGCAAAATGGCAACTCTAGAAAACTGGTCCCGTAATAAATTACAGGAAAACCCCACACTGTGCATACACACCCGCATTTGTATTCCGTCCGGATACAAATGCAGTGAGACAAAATCTACACTGTACTATACTAGGATCGGCTTAAACCAAAGCCGGCTAGTAAAATCCGTTCGATCCTGATCCGTGCAATACCACACGTATCTGATCGAACGCTGCCATATAACAATACGGCCACTAGTACAAACCGTCCGATCCTGATCCGTGCAATACCGCACGTATCTGATCGGACCCTGCCATATCTCCATACGGCCTCTACAGCGTTTCGCCCGAAACTTGAGTAACTGAAAGTGTGGTGGACTCTAAAGACTCGTCAATACTATGGCTGTGGATTTAACCACTAGCACGTCAGAGGTATAAGCCAATACGTGACGGGCCACCAGCTATTGACCAAAAGGGACGTCGATGAGGAAGCTCACCCCGACACCCAACTGAGCCTGTCAGTGACAATATCCGTACAGTCCGGTCCGTTCGTCTATGAGCATCGCATGGCGGGCCTAGGGGGTTGGTAAAAGTCAGACCCCCAAAAGCGGTACAAGTCGTGTCGGAGTGTAGCCCAGAACACCCTGAGATACTACTGGAATACCTACCAGTAAATCTCCTGCCTTGGCCAAGGTCTTTGTGTAATGGCTCTCCTAGACACAGCGCGACCTCACCCCCAATACCGGGAGAGACGAACCCCTGAAGATCCGCTCACTGCCTCCATGTGGCTCGGGACTGTACCCAACTAAAACCTGTTTGCACGACTCCATTGAGCCGTGGTAGGGTAGTAATCAAAGTACAGTGGGAACTCACACGAGACAAATGACGATCCCCAGGTCGATGAACTAACCTGTACACATGTCACCAGGGAACTGCTATCTGACGTCAGGTATAAGACCAACTAGCATGTTCCCGGCGAGTCCTGTCCGGTGTACTCATAACCCAATGAGCACCTGTATACATCTTAGGTGAACCAACTGACACCAGTGGCTTGTGAGACCGGCCACCGCCCCTCGTCGGGGTCTCGACTGTATACACTAGTCTACTCTGGAGTATCGATGCCCTGTCTCGAAACTCCTACGACTAGGGACCTTTTAAGGATGTGCTTGTAGACTCCAGCTCTCACTTATATGATCGCCCTCATACTGCTGGCAGTCAAGCAAGAATCCTAGGGGCTCTATCAACGTGCAATAGCGACATGTCAGGTCACCTAAAGCAGTACACGATGATAAAGGTAAACCAGATAGCATACTATCATCTTGAGTAAGACTGTCCTACCGGGATAGGTCCTCCCTCAATCATTGCAATCACGTGCCTGTGATCCAATAATTGACTCTGAGGGCACTATCTCCAACAGTCCGTTCGTCCAAGACTATCGCATATCGGGCCTAGGGGGGCGGCAAGCGTCAGTCCCCTAATAACGGTATAAGTCGTGTCGGAGGGAAGCCCATTACACCCTGAGAAACTACTGGAACCTACCAGCAAATCTCGCTTGCCCTGGCCAGGGACTTTGCGTAATGGCTCTCTGACACAGCACGATATCTACTCCCAATACCGGGAGGGACGAATCCTGTCTAACCACCACTGCCTCCAAGTGCTCGGGACTGCACCCAACTGCTACCTGTTTGCACAACTCCTTTGAGCCGTGGTAGGATAGCAATCTAAGAACAGTGGGACACACTCGAGGCGAAGTAGCAGTGTCAAGTCTGCGGACTACGCTGTACTCATGTCACCTGGGAACTGTTCACTGACGACTGGTATCAAACCAACCAACAGTTCCCTGTGAGTCCTGTCCGGTGTACCCGTAACCCAACGAGCACCTGTATACTATCTCCAGTACGACGTACTGACGGCTGTGGGACAGACCATCTCCCCAACTGGGATGAGAAGCGTACACACCAGTCTACTCCGGAGTATCGATGCTCTGTCTCGATAATCCAACGACCAGGGACCTGAATAAGGATGTGCTTGTAGACTACCCAGCCCCCACTAGTGTGACTGCCATCACAACGCTGGTAGACAAGCAAGATCCTAAGAGCTCTATCAATACGTACACTCACATATTAAGATAGAAAAACGAAGTAGCATACTACCATGTTTAGCAAGACTGTTATATTCATGTGAATATCCCA
The DNA here is from genome assembly GCA_030015575.1 of Agapanthus africanus. Classification (NCBI taxonomy): domain Eukaryota; kingdom Viridiplantae; phylum Streptophyta; class Magnoliopsida; order Asparagales; family Amaryllidaceae; genus Agapanthus; species Agapanthus africanus. The sequence continues at coordinate 187,897,926 of JASDDO010000016.1, read as the reverse complement.
AGCTTCCATTAAGTAATATACAAGCTAGTATGATACAGTAATGGCCTTCTAGGGCATAAACACTAACAATCTCCCACTTGCACTAGGGCCATGTACTGGCATATCGTAGACCAATGATCTCGAGTAGCCTCTCGAACTGAATCTGAGGAAGGGCCTTCGTGAATGGATCAGCATTGTTCTCTTCTGAAGCAACTCTCCGAACCTCGATCTCCTGACGATCAATGATCTCCCTGATCAGGTGATACCGCCTCAAGATGTGTCTGGACTTCTGATGGGACCTTGGTTCCTTCGCTAAAGCTATAGCTCCGTTGTTGTCGCAATACAGAGGTATTGGATCAACTATGGTAGGAACAACCTGAAGTTCTGTTAGGAACTTCTTCATCCAGACTGCTTCTTTTGCGGCATCGCAAGCAGCTATATGCTCCGCTTCCATCGTCGAGTCAGCAACAGTGTCCTGCTTGGAGCTCCTCCAGCACACCACCATTGAGGGTAAAGACATAACCCGACATGGACTTGGAATCGTCCTTATCACTCTGGAAGCCGGAATCAGCAAAGGCCTCCAACCTGAGGTCTTTTCCGCCGTAAACCAAGAACATCTCCTTAGTCCTCCTCAGGTACTTGAGAATGTTCTTTACTGCTATCCAGTGTTTCTCCCCTGGGTCTGACTGATACCGGCTTACCACGCTCAGTGCGTAAGCTACATCTGGTCTGGTACACAACATCGCATACATTATAGAGCCTACCACAGAAGCGTAGGGTATAATTGACATGCGTTCCCTTTCCAAATCAGTCTTGGGAGACATCTCTTTGGAGAGGGTGATTCCGTGACAAGCCGGTAGATTACCGCGCTTAGAATCTTCCATACTGAATCTTTTCAGTATAGTGTCGATATACCTGGACTGCGAAAGTCCCAACATCCTCTTGGATCTATCACGATAGATCCGGATCCCCAGAATGTAAGAGGCATCACCCAGGTTTTTCATGGAGAACCTGTGTGACAAGAATCCTTTGACAGATTGTAGCATAGGAATGTCATTTCCTATCAATAGAATGTCATCCACGTACAAGACGAGGAATACGACACTTCTGGCTACAACTTTACTATATATGCACGGCTCATCTGGATTTTTGATAAAGTCATATTCTTTGACTGTCTCATCAAAACAGATGTTCCAACTCCGCGATGCCTGCTTTAGTCCATAAATAGACTTAAGCAGCTTGCATACTTTCCCGCTGCTCCCACTCTGATTGAAAGCCTCTGGCTGATCCATATAGACGTTCTCTTCTAAATTTCCATTCAGAAAAGCCGTCTTTACGTCCATCTGCCAGATTTCATAATCATGGAAGGCAGCAATAGCAAGAAGGACCCGAATGGATTTGAGCATAGCCACTGGAGAAAAAGTTTCGTCATAGTCCAAACCAGGTCTTTGACGAAAACCCTTTGCAACAAGTCTAGCCTTATAGGTTTCCACATGTCCGTCTACACCAATCTTTTTCTTGAAGATCCATTTGCATCCTATGGGTTTTACCCCATCTAGTGCAAAGTCCAAAGTCCATACTTTGTTGGTGTACATGGACTCCATTTCGGTCCGCATTGCATCTAGCCATCGTACCGAGTCGCCGCTCTGGATGGCCTGCTGGAAGTCAGTAGGTTCATCATCATCTATGATGCAATCCTCTCTATCCCCGTCTATGAAAAAACCATAATATCTCTCAGGCGGATGAGACGGCCTACTACTCCTGCGGAGGGGTGCGGGAATGTTCTGTTCTTCTTGAACCTCTGGTTCTACCAAACTTTCAGTAGCAGCTTGTGGTTCTGGAATTTCTTCCAGTTCTATTTCGCTCCCACTCTTCTGATTTTCCAAAAATTCAGTTTCTAAGAAGCGGGCATGACGAGAAACAAAAACCTTTTGTTCCTCTGCGTAATAGAAGCAATATCCTGTAGAGTTCTTTGGATATCCCACAAACTTACACTCTACTGAGCGTGCCTCGAGCTTGTCCGGACGCTGCTTTTTTACAAAAGTTGGACATCCCCACGTCTTCAGGTACTGAAGATAGGGTTTCTTCCCACTCCACATCTGATATGGTGTGGTAGGCACAGTTTTGGTTGGAACTCTGTTCAAAAGATGTATCGCTGATTCTAGCGCATACCCCCAGAAAGATCGCGGTAACTCAGCATTACTCATCATGGATCGTACCATATCCAATAGGGTTCGATTCCGTCTCTCCGATACACCGTTGTGCTGTGGAGTGTATGGAGGAGTAAGCTGAGAGAGAATTCCTTTCTCTTTTAGGTAACCTAGGAACTCGGCACTTAAGTATTCTCCACCTCGATCCGATCTCAGTGTCTTAATACTTTTGCCTGTTTGGTTTTCCGCTTCACTCTTGTATTCCAGGAATTTCTCAAAAGCTTCGGATTTATGCTTCATTAAGAAGACATGTCCAAACCTAGAGAAATCATCTGTAAAAGTAATGAAGTAGGAATAACCTCCTCTAGCATGTGTAGACATTGGACCGCATACATCGCTGTGTATGAGTCCTAAGAGCTCGCTCGCTCTTACTCCTTGTCCAGTGAATGGAGTGTTTGTCATCTTTCCTTTGAGACAAGATTGACAAGTGTCATAAGATTGATATTCGAACGAGTCCAAATATCCTTCTCTATGCAACTTAGTCAACCTTCTCTCATTGATGTGACCCAGTCTACAATGCCATAAGAAAGCTTTATTTAAATCTGGAGACTTTCTTTTTAGTGTGTTCTGGACATTGAAAATTTGGAGTTGGTTTAAAACATATATGCCGTTATTTAATGTACCGGACCCAATCAAACCATGATTAAGGTGGATGTTGACAACATCTCTTACAAACGTGAAATCATAACCTTTAATTGATAACAAGGAAACTGATATGATATTACACGTTAAGCTGGGTACAAAATAACAGTTATGTAAAACCAAAATGTGTCCACTCGTCAATCCTAGGTGATAATCCCCAACGGACGCAGCTCCCACGCTAGCTCCGTTAGCAACCCTGAGGATCATATCACCTTCCTTCAGCACTCTGTGGTTTCTCAGTGCCTGCAATGAATTGCAAATATGAGATCCTGATCCGGTATCCAATACCCAGGAAGTAGAGTTGATCGACAGACAATTCTCAATTACAAACACACCTGAAGTCGAAGCCACAGCTTGCTTCGGTTCCTGGTTCTTGGCGTTCCACGCCTTGCAATCCTTCTTCCAGTGCCCTTTCCTGTGACAATGGAAGCACTCATCCTGACCAACTATCGGTACTGCAGTCTTTTTCTTTCCCTTCCCTCTCACCTTACTAACACCTCCTCTAGGTTTGGGTGCGGCCTTCTTCTTCCTTCCTTTGGCCCTAGCCTTGGACCCGGAAGAAGATGCACCGCCAACAAACATAGCGGGTGTTTCCCTTGCCTTCTGCAAGGTGCCCTCTGCACTCCTTAACATGTTTAGGAGTTCCGCAAGTTCAACTTCTTTTCCTTGAAGATTGAAGTTGAGGATAAACTGGGCGTAGGTGGGAGGAAGGGACTGGAGAATAAGGACTGTATAGAGCTCATTCTCCAAAGTCGTCCCAAGGTCTGCGAGCTCTTCTATATAGCCGATCATCTTTAGGACATGTTCACCTACCGATGACCCGACAGCCAACCTCGCTCGAAACAAGTTCTTAGAGGTCTCGTATCTTGCTATACGAGATTGCTCTCCATAAAGTTCCTTTGTATGGAGAAATATGCCATCTAGGGACATATCCTCGTGTCTCCTCTGATGTTCATTGTTCATCGAGGCAAGCACGATGCACTTGGCTCTCGCGCAATCTGAATCCCAGGTTTTGTGGATTTCCTTATCCGCATTACTGGATTTGGGACCAGGGACAGCAGGTGCCGTAGCGGTGAGGACGTACCCCAGTTTGTCATAGGTCAAAGCCATTTTGACATTCCGCAGCCAATCATTATAGTTTGGCCCTGTCAGTATATTTTTCTCTAAAAGTAACTTAAGTCCAGTCATTTTCAGGGTCGCTGCAATTAGGAGAGAGAGAAGAAAACTCTTTAGCATGATGCTCTTGCAAGTTTAGAGTTGTTTTTAGTTTATCTAAACTGGATGGCTCCCACTGTTTCTCGAATCCTTCCTCAAACCATAAAAGAAGAATTAGCCAGGACTATTCTCACCGTACAATACTTGCTTAACCGTTCAGCCAGGCTGGTGTCGATACTTCGAGGGAGGTTTTCCAACGCTTTCGCGAAGTTCCTTAATTAAATAACCTTTTTTCTCTGGGGGCGTAACCCCGCTGACACTTTTCTGGACACCTACTAGGTTTATAGCATTGATCGTTAAGTGACGAATATCCTGATAAGTATCATATACTCACAGTAGGATCGGGATCCAAATATCATTGTATGATAATATTGAAGGAATCCTACCAACATTCATCAAACTCCAAATGGTATGCATCTCTTTGCAAATTTCAGTTTCTTTAGAAATTCCCGATATAAGTTTTTGCCCCATGCTCTTATGACCTTGACGTATGCCAACAAATCATAAGTCACATGTCAAGTTCTGTCCATCATTTTCTTGTTAATTTGAACCCACCCGTATATACCCTTGACGTATGCCAACAAGGTAATGCGACTGTCCCAAACCAACACATCTATCTATGCAACAAATGAATACCCCAGCAGCTACCAAACACTATGCCTTGACGTATGCCAACAAGCATAGCTTGAATACTACTGACCATCCATAAGAAATGACGGAGGGCTACGACTGGTTTTGGCGAAACCGTGAACGTAGTGAACTTGATATAACCGAAGGAACCTGATAGTTTTTAAAAGGAGTGGTTAAATCTCAGCATTTAAAAATATCTATTTTTAAAATAACCGAGTGGTTTCTTTTAAATTGTTCCAACGATTTAAAACTTTGGTTTATTTTTCTTTGCGTTATAGATAATGCGTCCCATCATTAACCTATCATTGCAGAAAACAACGAAAATACAACGTCCTCTTATGCCATCCGCATTCGCCACGGGGTCCCGTCATCACCCGTTAGGTTACTTAACTAACGACAGAGCGGGGGCTGGGCTAGCGCGGGTCTAAAACATAAGTGACGTCTAAATAGCAATCATAAATATAGATATTTTACATTCGTCTGACGCAATGATATTCATTCCAGAACACAGATAAACAATATTGGATTTGCAAGCAATCTGTATTTCTTTTGAGCCTGCAAGAAAAGACAGATTACACAGTTGTGATGAATAGCCGTTACCCCACCCTCGACCCCTACGGGTACGGCAAACTACCCACCCGGCAGTCTGTGTACCCCACCATGGGTCAGTCCTAGGAGCAAAAACAGTAAAATGAAATAATACAACGGTGGCTACGACCGCAACCTGGAAGTGCCCCGCAAAAATAATATTACAACAAATTACATTTACAACAAATGAATTAAACAATTACCCATTGCTAAACCCCGGCTATACACCACAACAGTCCAATACAGTTTATATGCACAAACAGATATAACCATTTCAGAAATGTGCAACCCCCTGCCAACCGACATACTAGCAGTTAGGGAAGGTTTACGAACACATTAAACAATCACAGATATAATCCAATATGCAAATACTGTACAATTTCGATCGATTAAACAACATCAATATTGCTCCAAAATCTGCTCTGTTAAACAGTAACCTGAACAAATATTAAATATTCCAGAAAACCCCTAATTACACAGAGAAGCAACAGAAGAAAACTCGGTTCCTGAATCGCCAACTCGGCGGCGGAAGCGCGGCGACTCAGTAGGCTGAGGCCGCTCTTCCGCGGCGAGTTGGATGATTCAGGCGACTGTTTTTCTTAGGTGATCTACTGGTGTCATGTCAAGCTCTCTGAACACACCTGAAAAATTTTTGGACTTCATTTTAACTTCGACAGAAACTTGACAGAATTAGGGTTTTTCGGCTTCGTTTTTCCATTCGAAATTCGTACAAATTTGCAATTAAGTTATTTAGTGTTTAGCGAGGCTTTGATACCACTGTAAGTCGATGTAGTACACCCCAGTACTTGTGGGGAGGCGGAATTTTCAAAATCGATCAAGTTTAAAGAACGAACATCGACTAACCGCTTGAATCGAAGCTAAACTATAAATAACCGTACACAAAGAGTTTCTTTTCAATTGTGTTTAGGGATTATACCTAATGAAACCGGTCCTTCGTCTTTGTGTCCTCCTTTGTTCTCCTCGACCTTCTCTAGGTAGTAGACGATCCACCCGAGAGCAAAACACCAAGCTACACCTCTAACTTGAGGTAACTAATCTACTTTGATTGCTAATCAAAGAAGAAAGGATGATATAGAGTGAAGGTAATGGATGTTTAAGTCTAACTAAACCTTTGATCTCAACACATGAGGATTAAGGATTAGTCTCTTGAAGATGAGAGCTTGAGGAGAGAGAATGTGAGATGAGATAATGAGATGAGAGAGAGTGTATCATAATATATTATGAAGCATTCTTATTAAAGAATAATGAATAAATAGAAATGAATAAGCATGCTTCATAAATGAAAAGAGGTGATTCATTAACATGAGTCATTAAGCATTTATGGTGCATTAATGATCATGATGAATCACCCTCATGACTCACTAATCTTATCCAAAGCTTATGTCACCTTAACCTCCTTAGTCACATCTTCTAGAAGCTTCTCGTACAATTACGAGAACGCCCCTCCAATCCGCAAAAATACGGAAAAACTTTAGACTGTAAAAATCCAATAACCGGATACCAGTAACTGGCTTAAACCAAAGCCGACTGGTAAAAACTGTCCGAAAGTCGCACGCGCGTAAACGCACGTATGCGTCCGAACCCTTTGTCGCAAAACCATGCGACCTCTATATCGTTTCGCCTGGAGTAGGAAACTCTCTATGTGGGACTCTAGAGACTCGACTACTACGCTGGCAGTGGGTTTAACCACAGACCGCAAGCGGCACTAGCTGTACGTAACGGTCCCCAGGTAGTTGTCGATAAGAAGGTCGATGAGAAAACCCATCCGAACTCCTACTGAGTCTGATGTGACAATCTCCATACAGTCCGGTCCGTTCGTCCAAGACTATCGCATATCGGGCCTAGGGGGGCGGCAAGCGTCAGTCCCCTAATAGCGGTATAAGTCGTGTCGGAGGGAAGCCCATTACACCCTGAGAAACTACTGGAACCTACCAGCAAATCTCGCTTGCCCTGGCCAGGGACTTTGCGTAATGGCTCTCTGACACAGCACGATATCTACTCCCAATACCGGGAGGGACGAATCCTGTCTAACCGCCACTGCCTCCAAGTGCTCGGGACTGCACCCAACTGCTACCTGTTTGCACGACTCCTTTGAGCCGTGGTAGGGTAGCAATCTAAGAACAGTGGGACACACTCGAGGCGAAGTAGCAGTGTCAAGTCTGCGGACTACGCTGTACTCATGTCACCTGGGAACTGTTCACTGACGACTGGTATCAAACCAACCAACAGTTCCCTGTGAGTCCTGTCCGGTGTACCCGTAACCTAACGAGCACCTGTATACTATCTCCAGTACGACGTACTGACGACTGTGGGACAGACCATCTCCCCAACTGGGATGAGAAGCGTACACACCAGTCTACTCCGGAGTATCGATGCTCTGTCTCGATAATCCAACGACCAGGGACCTGAATAAGGATGTGCTTGTAGACTACCCAGCCCCCACTAGTGTGACTGCCATCACAACGCTGGTAGACAAGCAAGATCCTAAGAGCTCTATCAATACGTACACTCACATATTAAGATAGAAAAACCAAGTAGCATACTACCATGTTTAGCAAGACTGTTATATACATGTGAATATCCAAAGCTTCCATTAAGTAATATACAAGCTAGTATGATACAGTAATGGCCTTCTAGGGCATAAACACTAACAACAGTCTGGTCTCTTCGTCTGATATGTCGCATATCAAGTCTAGGGGTGGTAAAACGTCAGACCCCAATAACCGATAAGTCATGCCGATATGAGGCTCATAACGGGTCGAGAAACTACTGATAACACTTACCAGTAAATCTCTAAACCAGCCCTGGCCAGGGACTTCCCTGTTTTGGCCATTCGAGCATAGTGCAACATCAACCCCCAAAACCGGGAGAGACGAAACCTCTCCTATCGCTCATTGCCACCATTTGACTCGGGACTGTACCCAAAAACCACCGTTTTGCACGCCCTCTTGGACGTGGTAAGGTGGAAATCAAAGTACGGTGGAAATCACACAAGACTCTATGACGATCTCGGGTCTACAGACTAACCTGTACCAGTATCACCAGAGAACTGCCATCTGACGTAAGGTATAATACCATCTGGGAGTTCTCGGCGAGTCCGTCCAGTGTACCCAGTCTTTACTGAGCACCCATATATCATCTCTTATGTCAAACACCAATGGATATGGGATCATCCATCGCCCATCTGTATGGGTCGAGAAGGTATACGCTAGTCTACTCTGGTATATCGATGCCCCGTCTCGATACACCCACGACTAGGGACCTTGAAGGATGTACTTATGGACTACCATGTCCCCACTAGTATGATCCGCATCATAGTCCAGGTAGTCAAGTACACATCCTAAGGGCTTTACCAACATGTAACAGAGAGACAATCAGTGTACACGTTAAGGTAAAGACTAACCAGATAGCAGACTATCATGTCGAGCAAGAAAGTCCTCCCTATATATGTCCAAGCATCCACTACAATATACAACTCATGTATAGTAATGGCCTCTAGGTCATACATATAACTAACAATTACTACCCTACCATGGCTCGAAGGAGTCGTGCAAACAGGATTTAGTTAGTTACAGTCACGAGCCATATGGAGGCAGTGAGCGAATTGTCGGGGATTCGTCTCTCCCGATATTGGGGGTTGATGTCACACGGTGCACGGGTGACCATCACCAGAAATCCTTGGCCAAGGTAGATGAGAATTACTGATTTGGATCAGTAGTTTCTCATTATGTGATGGGCTTCACACCGACACGAAATATCGCGTTATTAGGGGTCTGAATTTATCCACCCCCTAGACCTGATATGCAATACTCTTAGATGAACATACCAGACTATACAGAGATTGTCACAGACAGGCTCAGAAGGGGTACGGATGTGTTTGCTCGTCGGCCTTCCTTTCGCTCAATACCTGGGTAGCCGTTATGTACATCTAGTGCCGATGACGTGCTTGTGGTTAAACCCACTGCTAGCGTATTGACAGGTCTTTATAGTCCCACACAGAGGGTTTTTCAGGTTCAGGCGATATGATGTAGATGACATATGTTGGTACATACGGGTGTCTGATTAAATATGTGTACAGGCTACACAGACTTTAATAGGACGGTTGATAGTACTAGCTGCTTAGGATTAAGCCGGATTATTAAATCAAGTTTTGATTTAATAATTTATATATATATAAATAAATGTTTTTAATATATGTATTCTAGTATTATTGTTCACTATTCATTTTATCTCTTGGCTATTCGTATTTTTATACGAATAAGCATATATGTATTTCGATACATATACCGGGTTGTATTCTATATTTATACGGAATATCTGTAAGTCCACTTTACCTCTCCCGGTACTTACGGGCTTGCGGAAATGATGAAAAACGATTTTTCTTTTGGTGGTAACATGGACCCAAAATACGGATCTTTGTTAAACAACTATCTAGCAATCCTAACAAGAGTTTTACCTACTCGGTTAGAGGTTATACCTTAACTTGAACTCCTTCTCTTGTTCTCCTTGTGGTGGCCGGATGGTTCTCTCCTTGTCGTCTCTTTGTGCCGAAGATGGATCCACCTGAAAGCTTCTACCTTTGGCTTCAACCTCAATCTTGAAGAAACTAGAACACTTGGTTTGCTAAACCTTGTGTACTAGGATGAGTAGAGGAGTGTGTTGGGTTTTATCTCTATGGTTCTTTCTTCTCAACACATGAGACAAGTAGAACCATGGACTAGAGAGAGAGCAAGAGGAAGAGGGAGAGCTTGGGGATGAGAGAGAATGAGAATGATAGAATGAGCAAGACTTTTCTCACCCTTGCTCTCATAATCCAAAATCATCATAACACATAATAATAATTGAGTATTATGTGATGGTTGTTATCATATCAAGTGGCCATATCATTTCTTGCATTAAATGCAATGTGTGAACAAATAAGCAAGCCATGGTCAAGGCCAAGAAATGATAGCCATTGTCATGATGATGGTCAACAAGTCCAAACTAGTCAACCGGTCAACTAAGTCAACAAGTCAACAAAGTCAACCATCAAAAACCATGTCACAATAATACTTAATTAATATTATTGTTAATCATATTTCTTATTCTCATTAGGGTTTAGCAAAAGTCAACAATCAACAACCCTAATGAGAATCCTCTTCCTCTGTCTCTCTGTCAACTGTATATACACAACCGCATCCGCGTTCCGAGGAACACGAATACAAATTAGATAAAACCAACCCCAAAACGTACACTAGGATCTGGCTTAAACCAAAGCCCGCTAGTGTCAACTTCCCGGACACTAAACGTGCACAAGTGCACGGATGTGACCGAACCCTGTCGCAAAACCATGCGACCTCTACTCTTTTGCCTAAAGGCGAATAGCTCTCTGTGTGGGACTCTAAAGACTCGACACTACGCTGGCAGTGGGTTTAACCACAGACCGCAAGCGGTACTAGCTGTGTGTAATGGCCACCAGGTAGATGCCGATAAGAAGACAGACGAGGTGAAACCCATCTGAACTCCTACTGAGCCTGAATGTGACAATCTGCGTACAGTCCGGTCTGTTCGTCTGAGAATATCGCATGGCGGGCCTAGGGGGGCGGTAAACGTCAGTCCCCTAATAGCGGTACAAGTCGTGTCGGAGTGTAGCCCAGAACACCCTGAGATAACACTGGAAACCTACCAGTATATCTCTCTTGCCCTGCCCAAAGACTTTGTGTAATGGCTCTCCTAGACACAACGCGATATCAACCCCCAATACCGGGAGAGACGAATCCTGTCTAACCATCACTGCCTCCAAGTGCTTCGGGACTGCACCCAACTACTACCTGTATGCACGACTCCTTTGAGCCGTGGTAGGGTAGTAATCTATGTACAGTGGGAACACATGAAGTGACAGTGACAAGTCAGCGGACTAAGCTGTACTCATGTCACCTGGGAACTGATAACTGACGATAGGTATAGTACCAACCAACAATTCCCGATGAGTCCTGTCCAGTGTACTCGTAACGTAACGAGCACCCGCATACTATCTCAAGTACGACGTACTGACGGCTGTAGGACATATCGTCTCCCACACTTGGATGAGAAGCGCATACGCTAGTCTACTCCGGAGTATCGATGCCCTATCTCGATAGTCCTACAACTAGGGACCTGCATAAATATGTGCTTGTGGATTACCCAGCCCCCACGGGTGTGACTGCCATCACAACGTTGGTAATCAAGCAAAGATCCTAAGGGCTCCACTAATGTGTATAGGTGATATACTAAAATAAACACATGTACACATTAAAGTAGAAACAAACCAAGTAGCATACTACTATTTCGAGCAAGATTGTCTATACAAGGTGAATATCCCAAGTTTCCATTAAGGAATATACAAACTAGTATGATACAGTAATGGCCTCTAGGGCATATACACTAACAATCTCCTACTTGCACTAAGGCCATATACTGGCGTATCGAAGACCTATCATCTCGATCAGCCGCTCGAACTGAGTCTGGGGTAAGGCCTTCGTGAATGGATCAGCAGTGTTATCTTCCGTAGCAACTCTCCGAACCTCGATCTCCTGGCGACCCACGATCTCCCTGATCAGGTGATACCGCCTCAAGATGTGTCTGGACTTCTGATGGGACCTGGGTTCCTTCGCTAAAGCTATAGCCCTATTGTTGTCGCAATACGGAGGTATTGGATCAACAATGGATGGAACCACCTGAAGTTCTGTCAAGAACTTTCTTATCCAGACGGCTTCCTTTGCGGCATCTGCAGCAGCGATATATTCCGCTTCAATCATCGAGTCAGCAACGGTTTCCTGTTTGGAACTCTTCCAACACACCGCCCCTCCATAGAGGGTAAAGAAATAACCCGACATGGACTTGGAATCATCCTTGTCACTTTGGAAGGTGGAGTCAGCAAAGGCCTCGATCTGGAGGTCTTTTCCGCCATACACCAAGAACATCTCCTTAGTCCTTCTTAGGTACTTGAGAATGTTCTTTACCGCTATCCAGTGCTTCTCCCCAGGGTTTGACTGATACCGGATTACAACACTCAGTGCATAAGCTACATCTGGTCTGGTACACAACATCACATACATTATAGAGCCTACCACAGAAGCGTAGGGTATAATAGACATGCGATCCCTTTCCAAATCAGTCTTGGGAGACATCTCTTTGGAGAAGGTGATCCCGTGACAAGCCGGTAGATTACCGCTCTTGGAATCTTCCATACTGAATCTTCTCAGTATGGTGTCGATGTACCTGGACTGTGAAAGGCCTAATATCCTCTTGGATCTGTCACGATAGATCCGGATCCGCAGAATGTAAGAGGCATCATCCAGGTCTTTCATGGAGAACCTGTGTGACAAGAATCCCTTGACAGATTGTAGCATAGGAATGTCATTTCCTATCAAAAGAATGTCATCCATGTATAATACGAGGAATACGACAGTTCTTGGTTCATCTGGATTTTTGATAAAGCCAAATTCTTTGACCGTCTCATCAAAACAGATGTTCCAACTCCGCGATGCCTGCTTTAGTCTATAGATGGACTTAAGCAACTTGCATACCTTTCCGCTGCTCCCACTCTGAATGAAACCCTCTGGCTGGTCCATATAGACACACTCCTCTCAATTTCCATTCAGAAAAGCGGTCTTTACGTCCATCTGCCAAATCTCATAATCGTGGAAGGCAGCAATGGCAAGAAGGATCCGAATGGATTTCAGCATAGCCACTGGAGAAAAGGTTTCGTCATAGTCCAAACCAGGTCTTTAACGAAAACCCTTTGCAACAAGTCTAGCTTTATAGGTCTCAACCTGTCCATCTACACCAATCTTCCTTTTGAAGATCCACTTGCATCCTACGGGTTTTACCCCATCTGGAGCAACATCCAACGTCCATACTTTGTTAGTGTACATAGACTCCATTTCGGTCCGCATTGCATCCAGCCATTTTACCGAGTCAACGCTCTGAATGGACTGCTGGAAGCTAGTCGGCTCATCACTATCAATGATGCAATCCTCTCTATCCCCGTCTATGAGAAAACCGTAGTATCTCTCGGGCGGATGAGACTGCCTACTACTCCTGCGGAGCGGCGCAGGAATGTCCTGATCTTTCGAACCCTCTGGTTCTACTAAGCTTTCAGTAATAGCTCGTGGTTCTGGAATTTCTTCCAGTTCTATTGCGCTCCCACTTATCTGATTTTCCAAAAACTCAGTTTCCAAGAAGTAGGCATGACGAGAAACAAAAACCTTTTGTTCCTCTTTGCAATAGAAGAAATATCCCTTGGAGTTCTTTGGATATCCCACTAACTTGTACTATACTGAGCGTCCCTCGAGTTTGTCCGCATGCTGCTTTTTGACAAAAGCTGGACATCCCCATGTCTTAATGTGCTTAAGATAGGGTTTCTTCCCACACCACATCTGATATGGTGTGGTAGGCACAGTCTTAATTGGAACTCGATTCAAAAGGTATGCAGCTGATTCTAGTGCATATCCCCAGAATGATCGCGGTAACTCAGCGTTACTCATCATGGAACGTACCATATCCAATAGGGTCCGATTCCATCTCTCCGATACACCGTTATGTAGCGGAATGTATGGAGGAGTAAGCTGAGAGAGAATTCCATTCTCTTTTAGGTAATCCAGGAACTCGGCACTTAAGTGTTCACCACCTCGATCAGATCTCAGTGTCTTGATACTTTTGCCTGTTTGTTTTTCTACTTCATTCTTATATTCCTGGAATTTTCCAAAGGCTTCAGATTTATGTTTCATTAAGAAGACATATCCGTACCTTGAAAAGTCATCCGTAAAAGTAATGAAGTAAGAATAACCGCATCGTGCATGCGTAGACATTAGACCGCACAGTCGCTGTGTACGAGTCCCAAGAGCTCGCTCCCTCTTACTCCATGTCCAGTGAACGGAGTCTTTGTCATCTTTCCTTTGAGACGGGATTGACAAGTTGCATATGATTGATATTCGAACGGATCCAAATATCCTTCTGTATGTAACTTCGTCAACCTTCTCTCATTGATGTGACCAAGTCTACAATGCCATAAAAATGCCTGATTTGTTTCCGGAGACTTTCTTTTGTGTGTATTCTGGACATTGAAAATCTGTGGTTGGTTTAATACGTAAATACCATTGCTTAATGTATCTGACCCAATCAAAACTTGATTAAGGTGAATGTTCACAACATTACTTACAAATGCGAATTCATAACCTTCTTTAAATAATAAAGATACAGATATGATATTACAGGTTGCATTGGGTACAAAATAACAATCACGCAAAACCAAAACGTGTCCATCTGACAACCCCAGGTGATAGTCCCCCACGGACTCAGCATCCATGCCAGCTCCGTTTGCAACTCTGAGGTTCATATCACCTGCCTTCAAAACCCTACGCCTTCTCAGTGCCTGTAAAGAATTACAGATATGAGATCCAAATCCGATATCCAATACCCAGGATGTAGAGTTTATTGATAGACAGTTTTCAATAACATACACACCTGAAGCTGAAGCCGCAACTTGCTTCAGATCCTGGGTCCTGGCCTTCCAAGCCCTGCAATCCTTTTTCCAGTGTCCACTCTTGTGACAGTAAAAGCATTCTTCCTTTCCCACAAGCTTTCCCTCTACCTTTGTTGTCTTTGTTTTTCCCTTCGTATCCACTTTACTAACACCGCCCCTTGGTTTGGCAAGGGCTTCCTTATTCTTTCCCTTGGCTTTCGCCTTAGACCTAGAAGAGGAAGATCCTCCCACAAACAAAGTGGATGTTTCCCTACCTTTCTGTAGGGTGCCCTCTGTACTCCTCAGCATATTGAGGAGTTCTGAAAGTTCAACTTCTTTTTCTTGTAAGTTGAAGTTCAGGATAAACTGAGCGTAAGTGGAAGGAAGGGACTAGAGAATCAAATCCGTGTAGAGCTCGTTCTCTAACGTGGTCCCAAGGTCCGCGAGCTCCTCAATGAAGCCAATCATCTTAAGCACGTGTTCCGCTACCGATGATCCGACGGCCAATCTCGCCGAAAACAAATTTTTCAAGACTTCGTATCTGGCGATACGGGATTGCTCTCCATACAGTTCTTTTGTATGGAGAAATACGGATTCAAGGTCCATATTCTCGTGCCTCCTCTGATGTTCATTGTCCATAGAGGCAAGCACGAGGCACTTGGCCTTCGCGCAATCGATTTCCCAGGTCTTGCGGATTTCCCTATCCGTGACGCTGGTTTTGGGACCTGGGACAGGGGGAGCTTTGGTGGTGAGGATATACCCCAACTTGTCATTAGTGATTGCCATTTTGACATTCCTGAGCCAATCTTTGTAGTTTGGCCCTGTCAGTATGTTTTTATCTAGTAGTAACTTAAGTCCAGTAATGATGTTTGGTCGCTGCAATTAGGAGAGAGAGGAGAAACACTTTAGCATGATGCTCTTGCAAGTTTAGAGTGGTTTTTAATTTGTCTAAACAGGATGGCTCCCACTGTCTCTCGAATCCCTCCTCAAACCAAAAAGGAAGAATTAGTCAGGATCAATCTCACCGTACAATACTTGCCTAACCGTTCATCCAGGCTAGTGTCGGTACTTCGAGGGAGGTTTTCCAACGCTTTCATGAAGTTCCTTAATTAAATAACCTCTTTTCCCTGTGGGCGTAGCCCCGCTAAAACCTTTCTAGACACCTACTTGGTTTATAGCATTGATCGTTAAGTGAGAAATTTCCCGAGGAGTAGCATATACTCACAGTAGGATCGGGATCCAAATATCATTGCGTGACAAAACTGAAGGAATCCTACCAGAATCATTACACTCCAAATAGTATGCAGCGCTAGCAAGTTTCAGTTCTTTTGAAACTCCCGATGTGGATTTTTTCCCCATGCTCTTATGACCTTGACTTTGGCCAACAAATCATAAGTCACATGTCAAGTTCTACCCGTCATTCTCCAGGTTAATTTGAACCCACCCGTACCTACCCTTGATTTTGGCCAACAAGGCAGTACGACTGTCCCAAACCAACACATCTATCTATGCTGCACATGAATACCCAATAGCTACCAATCACTATGCCTTGACTTTGGCCAACAAACATAGCTTGAATACTATTGACTATTCATGTGAAACGACGAAGGGATACAAATGGTTTTGGCGAAACCGTGAACGTAGTGAACATGATATAATCGATGGAACGAGATAGCTTTTAAAAGGAGTGGCTTAAGCTCCGCGTTTAAAAGTTGTTTTTGAAAAGAAACCGAGTAGTTTTGAATGTGTTCCAACGACTCAACTTTCGTTTATTTTCTTGCATTAATTTAATGCGTCCAATTATTTAATTCTACCATTGCAGAAAACAACGAAAATATGACGTACGCTTACAACATCCGCATTCGCCACGGGCCCCCGTCATTAACCGTTAGGTTACTTAACTAACGACAGAGCGGCGGCTGGACTAGCGCGGATGCAAAACATAAGCAACGCCTAAATAGGTATCATATATAGATATACACATTCGTCACATGCATTGATAGCCATTCCAGATCACAGATGAACACATTGGATATACTAGGAATCCGCAATCCGTACGAGCCTGTAGCGAAGAGCGGATAACACGGTCGCGATGAATAGCCAAAACCCCACCCTAGACCCATACGGGTGCGGCAAACTACCCGTCAAGTACCCGAAGCAAAGCATCCTCCCTCAACACCGTGAGTAGGCCACTCGGCACTTCGAGATACCCGGTAGTTTGTGCACTCCACCATGGGTCTATCCTAGGAGCAAAAACAGTAAAAGAAATTATACAATGACGGCTACAACCCCATCCCGGTTGTGCGGCCATATAAATAATATTACATCAATTACAAATTACATGAATTGAAAGAAAAAGAAAACTCTCATCTCACAAACCCCCGTCTATTCATCCGCGACAATCCAATGAATTCATATACACATACCATCAACATTACAGATCGCCGATATGTATAACCCCCACTAATCGACGTATAGCGATTAGTAGACGTTCAATACATATATCACATCACAGATATAACCCGTTAGCTTAAGTGTTTAGAAGTTCGACCAAAATACGGATTTTTAGACACCAAAAACAAATTTTTCTTTCTGGAAAATCTGGGCAGAAAAATCACATTCCAAAAATCCCAAAACACCCCACAGAACACACTGCAGGAAACATTGCCCACGACCGTGTCAACTCGGCCGCGGATCCGCGGCGGGAGAATGCTCCCGCCGCGTTTCCGCGGCGCCTTGACCGAGTCGATGGACTATTTTTCTTGGGTGTGTTTTAAAAAGCCTGAGCCGATTTTTAGTTCAAGATTAATTATTTTTTGAACAGGAAAAAAAATCGGCAGAAACTATACATTTCGGGCGTGTTTCGTGACTTTTTCTCCGATCGGGCTTCTAGTTACTTTGCTAACATATTAGATAGTGTTTAACCTGGCTCTGATACCACTATAAGTCTATGTTAACTCTCCCGGTACTTACGGGCTTGCGGAAATGATGAAAAACGATTTTTCTTTTGGTGGTAACATGGACTGAAAATACGGATCTTTGTTAAACAACTAT
The DNA here is from genome assembly GCA_030015575.1 of Agapanthus africanus. Classification (NCBI taxonomy): domain Eukaryota; kingdom Viridiplantae; phylum Streptophyta; class Magnoliopsida; order Asparagales; family Amaryllidaceae; genus Agapanthus; species Agapanthus africanus. The sequence goes on along the minus strand of JASDDO010000016.1, from coordinate 187,880,103 downwards.
CTAACAATCCTAACAAGAGTTTTACCTACTCGGTTAGGGGTTATACCTTAACTTGAACTCCTTCTTTTGGTCTCCTTATGGTGGCCGGATGGTTCTCTCCTCGTCGTCTCTTTGTGCCGAAGATGGATCCACCTGAAAGCTTCTACCTTTGGCTTCAACCTCAATCTTGAGGAAATTAGAACACTTAGTTTGCTAAACCTTGTGTACTAGGATGAGTAGAGGAGTGTGTTGGGTTTTATATCTATGGTTCTTGCTTCTCAACACATGAGACAAGTAGAACCATGGACTAGAGAGAGCAAGAGGAAGAGGGAGAGCTTGAGGATGAGAGAGAATGAGAATGATAGAATGAGCAAGACTTTTGTCACCCTTGCTCTCATAATCCAAAATCATCATAACACATAATAATAATTGAGTATTATGTGATGGTTGTTATCATATCAAGTGGCCATATCATTTCTTGCATTAAATGCAATGTGTGAACAAATAAGCAAGCCAAGGTCAATGCCAAGAAATGATATCCATTGTCATGATGAAGGTCAACAAGTCCAAACTAGTAAACCGGTCAACTTAGTCAACAAGTCAACAAAGTCAACCATCAAAAACTATGTCACAATAATACTTAATTAATATTATTGTTAATCATATTTCTTATTCTCATTAGGGTTTAGCAAAATTCAACAGTCAACAACCCGAATGAGAATCCTCCTCCTCTGTCTCTCTGTCAACTGTATATACACACCCGCATCCGCGTTCCGAGGAACATGAATACAAATTAGATAAAACCAACCCCAAAACGTACACTAGGATCTGGCTTAAACCAAAGCCCGCTAGTGTCAACTGCCCGGACACTAAACGTGCACAAGTGCACGGATGTGACCGAACCCTGTCGCAAAACCATGCGACCTCTACCTAAAGGCCAATAGCTTTCTGTGTGGGACTCTAAAGACTCGACACTACGCTGGCAGTGGGTTTAACCACAGACCGCAAGCGGTACTAGATGTGTGTAACGGCCACCAGGTAGATGCCGATAAGAAGACAGACGAGATGAAACCCATCTGAACTCCTACTGAGCCTGAATGTGACAATCTGCGTACAGTCCGGTCTGTTCGTCTGAGAATATCGCATGGCGGGCCTAGGGGGCGGTAAACATCAGTCCCCTAATAGCGGTACAAGTCGTGTCGGAGTGTAGCCCAGAACACCCTGAGATAACTCTGGAAACCTACCAGTATATCTCTCTTGCCCTGGCCAGGGACTTTTTGTAATGGCTCTCCTAGACATAGCGCGATATCAACTCCCAATACCGGGAGAGGCGAATTCTGTCTAACCGTCACTCCCTCCAAGTGTTTCGGGACTTCACCCAACTACTACCTGTTTGCACGACTCCTTTGAGCCGTGGTAGGGTAGTAATCTAAGTACAGTGGGAACACACTCGAGGCGAAGTGACAGTGTCAAGTTAGCGGACTAAGCTGTACTCATGTCACCTGGGAACTGATAACTGACGATAGGTATAGTACCAACTAACAGTTCCCTACGAGTCCTGTCCAGTGTACTCATAACCTAACGAGCACCCACATACTATCTCAAGTACGACGTACTGACGGCTGTGGGACAGACCGTCTCCCACACTGGGATGAGAAGCTCATACGCTAGTCTACTCCAGAGTATCGATGCCCTGTCTCGATAGTCCTACGACTACGGACCTGCATAAGGATGTGCTTGTGGATTACCCAGCCCCCACGGGTGTGACTGCCATCACAACGCTGGTAATCAAGCAAAGATCCTAAGGGCTCCACTAATGTGTATAGGTGATATACTAAAATAAACACATGGACACATTAAAGTAGAAACAAACCAAGTAGCATATTACTATTTTGAGCAAGATTGTCGATACAAGGTGAATATCCCAAGCTTCCATTAAGTAATATACAAACTAGTATGATACAGTAATGGCCTTTAGGGCTTATACACTAACAATATCTTCTAGAAGATGGACACCTCATTATATGATTTTCTTTTTATAAAATCATTTGCAAATAACATGGAGGGTGAGGTGGCATGAGCATGGTTGGAGGTATGTAGAGAGGTATGGCCTTTAATTGTTTATTGTAAAATTGATATGAGATATTTTTTGCATGGTTGAAAAATGAGGAGCCATTATTCTTTCTACATGCCATGATATGCTATTCATTCATACTCTCTTGACTCTTCATGCTTGAGAGATTTTCTACACTTAGCTCATTTTATTTCTTGAGCTGCTCATGCCTTGGTTTTCCTCACCTCCTCCTCCTTCTTCTTTAGTTGCTCACTTGAGCTTAAGGAATGAGAGAAAAAGATAGTGAAAAATTCCTACATCCCCACTCTCCATTGCTAGCGACCTTGGAGCATCGGTTGCTTCGCTAGGAGAAACTGGAGCCTGCATCGTTTCCCTCAGATGGATCATCTTCGGCAAAGGAGCAACGACTTGCAATCGCGATCCGGAGCACTTGATGAAAGCTTGGGGATGTGAGTATTCTACACATAGTAGATTGGTTTAGCTCACTAGGTTTTGTATGCAAGTTCTAGCTATTTAGTTCGATTCATGTTTTTAGGAATTTCGGCAAACTAGAAATTTTTTGAAATCCATGTTGCCATCTTCGAAATATAGTTTGCTAGTGTGCTTAGGTTCCAGCAACTTTGATCTTGTTTTACTAAACTATTGCCTTAACAACCCTTAACCTTAATTAAAGTCTATGTCTTGTGATGTTTTACATTTGAAAGTGAGGTGATATTAGGGTTGTGATAATTTTTAAGGCAGCCACGACCTAAACTAGGATAGATAAGAGTATTTTAGTGCTAACAATCCTTATTTAGCCAATCAAGACTTCACTAAACCACCCGAATGTTTTAATTAGTATTTAAACTAGTATATACTATTAAAACAGTAACTTCAGAGTTAAGTTGCAATTACTGGGAGCTTATTATTGGACCCTGAGTGCACCCTCGAAACCCGAGCCCAATCCTTCAATCCCTGACCACTAATTTAAAGGAATTAGCCGCAATTTGCGGGCCCTCTGGGTAATTAGGGAATAGGTTTTTGTCGGGGCCTCTCTAAGACTTTAATTTGACCTCTGGTATATGCAACTTTTTCCAATTTTGCATATACAAAAACCTGGAATCGTTTTACCTTATTTTTGGCGATATGTTAACATACGATACAGACTTTCCGACTCTCTTTATAATGTTTTAGTTGGTTAACGGCCCTTAGGGGTAGTCTTAGGTGTTTGTTGCACGCGTTTAGCACATTAAGTTCACACGTGTTAACTCGTGAGAGTTAGTTTGTTTGTGTATTGTAAATTTATGTGTCGTATCGGAATTCTATCCTCATGTGTTAAGGTTTTTGTTCGATGCTAGGTTCGGTTGCGGAGATTTCGGATGCGGCAAGGAAAAGGAAGGAGGTAATCAGATTCGAGTAGCTCGAGACCATTCCGGTAAATAGATTTAACATCTATGGGGGAATCGTCTGGATGGCGTTAAGCGCCCAATATCTATATTCAAGTTATAAAATCTTATATATCTATATCTATATATATATATATATATGCATATACATCCATATATTGCATAAGCATTATAATACGCATCATATTACTTGCTACGCATTGATACATTCACGTTAGGACACTTGCACCATTACCAATGGTTCATATCGCACATGCACTAACTCATATGTACATACACACCATTGGTAATTGACATGCCACTTACACTATAAAACTTTCCACGATATCTTACATTGTACATCAGCTTTATCGGTAGTCAGATCTTCGTTTATCTCATACAAGCATGCATCATGCCAATATCATGTACATTTGCCATTATCACCATATTTTCATATGATGTTGTTTCGTGAGATTTTTGTTTTCATGAGATCTGAGAAACCGCAAAACACATTTTCAAAACTTGGATTTATTTAAAAATGCGGTTTTCTCTTGGTATGATATTTAGTGTCCACTATGAGTTTTCTTGGTTTTAAGTTATGAGTATACACGATTCGAGGAGTGAGGAGGCACCATCTGCGAGTACATAGTGGACCCGGTACGGTATCCCGGGACAAGAAGATCGTATAGAAAGGCGTTGAGCCAAACAGGGGAACACTAGCTACCAGTGATAGTATGGAAACTCGGTGGATATCAATAGGATACCGACCGGAGTTATATGATCAGATGGATACGAGTGTTGGATATGTATGCCCTAAAGGCCATTAATGTATATGTATACATGTGGATGCTTGGACATATGTATGTACAGGACAATCTTGCTCGATATGATAGTATACAATTTGATTTTTCTTTATCTTAATATGTGCATATGTTTTAATTTTTATTACGTATCATTTATACATGTTGATAAAGCCCGTAGGATCATTGCTTGACTATCAGCGTTGTGATAGCAATCATACTTGTAGGAGCTGCGTAGTCGATAAGCACATCCTTAAATGTCCTTAGTCATGGGAGTATCGAGACAGTGCATCGATACTCCGGAGTAGGCTGGTGAACACGTTTCGAGACCACGACGATGGGCGTTGGTTGGTCCCACAGCCATTGGTCTTTGGCACCTAAGATCGTATACAAGTGCTCACTGGGGTTGAGTACACTGGACGGAATCGCAAGGAACTGGCTAGATGTTATTATACCAATCTTCAGATAGCAGTTCTCTGGTGACATGAGTGCAGATAGTTTGTCGACCTGAGATCATCATTTTTCTCGTGTGAGTTCCCACTGTGCATTGAGTACTACGCTACCACGGCTTTACTAAGTAGTGCAAATAGGTTTTTGTTGGGTACAGTCCCGAGACACATGGAGGCAGTGAGCGATTGTTGGGAATTCTTCTCTCCTGATATAAGGATTCGATGTCACGTTTTATTCGATTGGCCAACACCATAAGTCCCTGGCCACGGCGGATTGAGAATTACTGATAGGCAGATCAGCAGATTCTCGGATGGTCTTGAGCCACTTTGGCATGACTTGTCAGGTTATTAAAGGTCTGATGTTTTCCACCCCCTACACTAGGCATGCGATGTTAGTGTTTATGCCCTAGAAGGCCATTACTGTATCATACTAGCTTGTATATTACTTAATGGAAGCTTGGGATATTCACATGTATATAACAGTCTTGCTAAACATGGTAGTATGCTACTTGGTTTTTCTATCTTAATATGTGAGTGTACGTATTGATAGAGCTCTTAGGATCTTGCTTGTCTACCAGCGTTGTGATGGCAGTCACACTAGTGGGGGCTAGGTAGTCTACAAGCACATCCTTATTCAGGTCCCTGGTCGTTGGATTATCGAGACAGAGCATCGATACTCCGGAGTAGACTGGTGTGTACGCTTCTCATCCCAGTTGGGGAGATGGTCTGTCCCACAGCTGTCAGTACGTCGTACTGGAGATAGTATACAGGTGCTCGTTAGGTTACGGGTACACCGGACATGACTCACAGGGAACTGTTGGTTGGTTTGATACCAGTCTTCAGTGAACAGTTCCCAGGTGACATGAGTACAGTGTAGTCCGCAGACTTGACACTGCTACTTCGCCTCGAGTGTGTCCCACTGTTCTTAGATTGCTACCCTACCACGGCTCAAAGGAGTCGTGCAAACAGGTAGCAGTTGGGTGCAGTCCCGAGCACTTGGAGGCAGTGGCAGTTAGACAGGATTCGTCCCTCCCGGTATTGGGAGTAGATATCGTGCTGTGTCAGAGAGCCATTACGCAAAGTCCCTGGCCAGGGCAAGCGAGATTTGCTGGTAGGTTCCAGTAGTTTCTCAGGGTGTAATGGGCTTCCCTCCGACATGACTTATACCGCTATTAGGGGACTGACGCTTGCCGCCCCCTAGGCCCGATATGCGATAGTCTTGGACGAACGGACCGGACTGTATGGAGATTGTCACATCAGACTCAGTAGGAGTTCGGATGGGTTTTCTCATCGGCTTTCTTATCGACAACTACCTGGGGACCGTTACGTACAGCTAGTGCCGCTTGCGGTCTGTGGTTAAACCCACTGCCAGCATAGTAGTCGAGTCTCTAGAGTCCCACACAGAGAGTTTCCTACTCCAGGCGAAACGATATAGAGGTCGCATGGTTTTGCGACAAAGGGTTCGGACGCATACGTGCGTTTACGCGCGTGCGACTTTCGGACAGTTTTTACCAGTCGGCTTTGGTTTAAGCCAGTTACTGGTATCCGGTTATTGGATTTTTACAGTCTAAAGTTTTTCCGTATTTTTGCGGATTGGAGGGGCGTTCTCGTAATTGTACGAGAAGCTTCTAGAAAATGTGACTAAGGAGGTTAAGGTGACATAAGCTTTGGATAAGATTAGTGAGTCATGAGGGTGATTCATCATGATCATTAATGCACCATAAATGCTTAATGACTCATGTTAATGAATCACCTCTTTTCATTTATGAAGCATGCTTATTCATTTCTATTTATTCATTATTCTTTAATAAGAATGCTTCATAATATATTATGATACACTCTCTCTCATCTCATTATCTCATCTCACATTCTCTCTCCTCAAGCTCTCATCTTCAAGAGACTAATCCTTAATCCTCATGTGTTGAGATCAAAGGTTTAGTTAGACTTAAACATCCATTACCTTCACTCTATATCATCCTTTCTTCTTTGATTAGCAATCAAAGTAGATTAGTTACCTCAAGTTAGAGGTGTAGCTTGGTGTTTTGCTCTCGGGTGGATCGTCTACTACCTAGAGAAGGTCGAGGAGAACAAAGGAGGACACAAAGACGAAGGACCGGTTTCATTAGGTATAATCCCTAAACACAATTGAAAAGAAACTCTTTGTGTACGGTTATTTATAGTTTAGCTTCGATTCAAGCGGTTAGTCGATGTTCGTTCTTTAAACTTGATCGATTTTGAAAATTCCGCCTCCCCACAAGTACTGGGGTGTACTACATCGACTTACAACTGCACGGTAGTGTCACTGTCAGGCTTTTTGCAGGAGTTGGAGCGGGCTTGCTTGCTGATCTTCTGATCGCTCAATACCCGGGTAGCCGTTACGTCCATCTAGTACCGCTGACGGCTTGTGGGTGCTTAATAAGATCATCACCTACTGCCGGCGTATTGACGAGTCTTTAGAGTCCTACATAGAAGTTTTACTGGCTCAGGAAAAACGAAATAGGAGCGCATATGTGATATGTGCGGGACCGTGAATAATGCGTGTATGTGATACTGTATTCCATTCTCGCGACTATTGTATCGGCCGGTTATATGTGATATAGCCGGGTTATCGAATCAAGTGTTGATTCGATGAGTTGGTACATTTTGTGTTAGTCGGTTATATGAGATATAACCAGATTATTAAGTCAAGTGTTGATTTAATAATTTAGTGTTTAATTATATATGTGATATACTAGTTTATATTAACTAACATTGGTTCATTTAAGCATTTATTTTTCTCACTTGTGCACAACTTAATATATATTTATTTGTGTACATTTTGTATCATGGTTGTTGATACAACTATCATGGGTGTATAAGAATTATACCATACTAATTATAGTGTTAGGTTTTTATATATAAAGTAATTCTAAAATTAGTGGATAATGAGTTCACATGCATGAAGCTTCATGAAGCTTATGGTTGCATTGACTTAGTCCACTAGTTTTGTTTTACTTAAGATATTAATTAACATAACCACTATAATTAGCCATGGTAATATCTCTACATGAGTTAGTATATGATACTCACTCACCATGGTTAGCTCTCTCTCTCTCTCTTGATTAGTTTTCATTCTCATTTTGAGCTCATCTTCTTCCTCCATCAATTTCTTTCTAGGGTTTGATAAAGAGAGAGAATGATAGTGAGAAAAGAAATTCTAAAGTGTACCCATTTCCTATTTCATCATCCTCTACTAGACTAGCACTTTAGTTTAGGGTGTTTGCTTCACTAATTCTCTAGTTAGTGAAGTAGAAGCTTGAGTTCGTATTCCCTCGACGTAGATCATTTTCGGCCTCGAAGACTTCAAGCAAAACCGTTGCCCTCTTCTCATGGAGCCGTCCGAGAGTCCGGGAGTTCGATGATCGCAGCGATGGGACTACAACAAGGAGCTTTAGAAGTGAAGGACTGATATAGAAAGGTTGTATTTCGTATTCACTTAGTGTTAAAGAGTTTAACTTTCTAGTTTTCGCCTAATCTCTAGTTTAAGGTTGTTCGGCACAGCTAAAATTTTAATCGGGCATGATTGATGCCTAGTAGAACCTTGTTAGAGTGCCTAGTAACCCTACAGTGGTATCAGAGACTAGCTAGAGCATTAGGGGACTTGTATACGAAGTTAAAACTCCGAACGAACTCCGAATCCCCCGATTTTACCCCTCTCTAGACATTTTTGAAAATGTTGGTTGATTGAAACGATTTCGGATTGTGTAGTATGAAAATTATGTAGAAATCACAACCAAAAATATTTTTGACCGCAATCAATTAACGGTGTCGGATGTAGCGCGTTAGCGAGTGCGGATCGTCCACAGGGATTGTGCGATTCGTTCGTATCTTGTTTTATTTGAATCGAAACATTAATAGAAAAGAAAACAAAACAAACAATTCATGATTTATAGTTGAAGTTCAAGAATTAGAAAATATAGATCTAATAACAAGAAAACGATAGAATCAAGAATTGAGAGTTTAATGATTTTTCCAACCAAATATCAAGAATCGAAATGAGGCTCGTAGGAATCGATCGGATCTATAGATTTGATGTAATCCTACGATGACGTATTCTTATCCTTCGATGAATTGATACTAGATCGATGATGATCGATGAGAATTAGGGATTTCTATTGAAACTAGGGTTTCATCATTTATCCCGTGTTCCTTCATCGATATCATTCACATTCTAGCCTCTAGTAAATTCAAGAAACGATCGTAGATCCCTAATTTCGAGCGATAACAATTAAGAAAGCATCGCAACGAAACTAGGTCATCGATTCTTGAACTTGCTAGGGTTTACAAAACTCGTAGGACTTAAGAATCGTATTAAGATTTGTTACATCATCATTCTATTGATCGTCTCGACTCCTTGACGAGCGGAGTTTTACTCAAACATCACAACAAGAACTACAATTACAAATTGAGATCGAATCATGATGCAAGAATTTAAAGAAAGCATGATTAAAGAATTTCACCTTTTATTTATATCAACAATTTCTTTACAATCGCTCAAGAACTACAAGAGGAAGAACTTGATTGTCGATTTGGCTTCGCTTGTCTCCGTGAATTGCGGATCGGCTTCGATCACTTACTCGATTGAAGATCGGCTCCGCTCCTAAAAGGTTGAAGGGCTTCTCGCTTGATTGGTACTCGAGATCTTGAATTTGGATTGGAATTAGGGTTAGGGTTTCGCACAAGTCTTGTCAGTAGACTTGTGGAAGAAGATGGAGATTAATTGAACAACTAAATATTGAAGACTAAAGATTAAGGAAGAAGTTTAACCCTAGGTCTAGGCTTCTATTTATAGACTTCCCAAAACTCTAGATCTAGGATTTGAATTTTGAATTTCCCTCCAAAAGTTTGTTGAGGAGAAGCTTCTAGATGAAGTTTGTTAAGCCGAGCCTTCTAGATGCACCACGTGGCATTTCTACAATGTTCTGGAAGCTTGGGCCGTTAGAATTAGCCACGTGAGGAAATTTGAGCTTCTGATGACGTCACGCCGCCGCGGTTCCGCGGCTTAAGCCAGCTCCCGCCGCTGAACCGCGGCGGTTTGGAAGCTTAGGGCTTGGAAATTCTATGCTTTTTTGATGCTGATATTTGGGCCTTTTTGTGATATGTTGATTTTCCAATTGAGTCCCTGATCACTGCCAGATCTCCAGCCTTTGAGTTGGCGTATTTTATCAGCACTGTTTTGGCTTTGTTCCTGCAATTTCTCGAGACAAGTGTTGCGCAATATAGGGATGATGCGATGCCATAATAAACACACAATTCCCTTAGAAATGTCGGTTTTAGAGTATAACACATGCAATCTGGTATTTCAGGACTGTTTTGCTAATATGTGCAATATGAATACCGAACACTTCTAGATAAGTGCAAATGATAGGGAAATTGCCGTGTTAAAAATGCAGTATTTTCAACTGATCAAATTCCCCCAAACTTATTTTCGATCGTCTCGAGCGAACTATTTATTAAAAAGAGAAGGAGAAAATAAAGAAAGAGAAAAACTAACTAGCACACTTTCGTAGGGAACACGATTACACTGAGCACGTGCAACAAGCCTTTAAACCTCTAGGTGTCCCTAGTAGGAGGAGTGTTGTCTCCTGAGGGTTTTCAGTGGATTGCACCCACAAAATCCAATAATAAAAGGAAGATCATGAAATTTACATTTAAAGAAAAGAATTGTAAAAGAAAAGCTTAGAAAATTAGGGTTTCCAACTAAGCTAGCTTTTCGGTTGTCATGAGCCCTATCTTAATAGTCATGAAAAGATGTCGGAAATCACGTCCTCCCTCAGTAAAACACCGTCTTATTCTTCATTTCTATCTTTCATCCAAACATCGATCATATAACCCTGTGTGTGTGTAAAGACATCCCTACACCCGGAGAATTCAATTCAAGTTATCATACTCTTGCCCATCAGCCTCAGTACTTTTTAATTAATGAATATTTATATGAGATTGCTCACACACTTTCATGCGACTGTTAATACTTCTTGAGGTACTAACCGACCGATTACTCCTGTGCTTGCTTACTTGGTGTATTTTCCTCGTCTTGCACCACCTAAGGCTTAGCAGTGACTCCCAGACCAGTTGGCCTTAGGGCACTAGGTGAAGAGGCACCCTCGCTATATTTTTTTATTGCTGACTTGGCGATAACAAAACCAGTGTCCATTTTTCTCACCACTTTATATTTTCTTCATTTTTTTATTTCCTTCATACTTTTGGCTTTAAGACAAGAGCATTTCAAGGTATCCTCTACTATCCCAGGCTTTAAGAGTGTGTAAGTGCGAATAGCAGGGTATCAACGTTCAAAATGTTTGGCTTCCAGAATAGAAACTATTTTTCAGACTTATTTTTATCCTCAGATTAGTGACGTCTTTCATCTTACTAACCCTTGGGACAACGGCTCATAACTACTTATTACTAGTTCGTTTAAGAAAACTTCTAATTTTCTTGGTTTTCTTAAATTTTTCTAATCTCATAGATGTAATTTTTCACTATATAAACTTTCATTATCTTATTTATGTACAAAAAATATTTTTATTTTCTTAAAAAAATTTAAATTTTTATGGTTTTCAAAAAATGTTTTGTGCTTATGCAAAGTATGATGCAAATGATGCGAAAATAAGCACAAACCTCCCCCAAACTTGTTTTCAACAGTGTTCTCACTGTTACCATCTACTAAATCTCAAAAAACCTGTAAGCTTGGGAGGAATTTATTAGTGGGGGCAAAATATTTAAGTGAAGATCCTCCCCCAAACTTATTTTCATCATTTTGTAAAATTTTCTTTTCAAGAGCCCGATTATACCCCCCCAAACTTGAGTTAAACAATGTTAATCTTTGAAAATCATATGAGGGGGTCAAAAATCAGTGGTCGATGCCAAGCTTTGCAAAGACCGAATGTTAACACCAACCATTCAAAAAATTTATCAATGCAGTGCTCTGGTTGGTGGAAGAAGAAGTGGGGAAAGGTTAAGTAGTGGAATAGAATGTGTGTGCGTCTCATTTTGGAGAGACGATGCAGTGTATGTGATGGATTACTCGCATTCTTTGTACAGTTCAGAAAAAGGGGTGGAGGTTCAATTTCATTGATTGGGAGATGATTCGTCTCAACACCCGTGTCATTTAAAAATGCGAGTTCATCAGCGAAGATGTCCTCAAACGTTCCATCTATACCCAATGAATAATATCATCACAAATCTCGGGGTGATCTTCAGACTCTAAAAGTATTTCATAATCGGTGTTAATTGTTGACCCGGACAACTCGGTGAAAGAGTCCGTATGTGTATGATACATAGTTGGGTCAAACAATAACGTATGAAAAGAGTCAAGATCGATATCAGGAGGATCATCAAATTCGCTGCGGTCGACATCCATTAAGTCGACAGAACAGACATGAGCAGTAGGTTCGGAGGGTACGCTTCCCCACTTGTAAATGTTCAGCTCTATTGACCTATTCCCGAAGGATAGGGTCATAGAACCGTTACGACAATTGATGATAGCATTGGAAGTGGCCAAAAATGGGCGACCTAAAATCACCGGAATTTGATTCCGTGGATTCGCTACAGGCTGCGTATCAATTACAAAAAAGTCCACAGGGAAGATAAATTCCCCGATTTTTATTAATACATCTTCCAGTTCACCCCTAGGTTTGGTGATTGATCGGTCAGCCATCTGGAGAGTGCAACGGGCTGGTTTCAACTCTCCGATCCCTAATTGCTCATAAACAGAGTATGGAAACAAGTTAACACTAGCGCCAAGGTCTAGTAGAGCACGGTTGATGTGTTTTCCCCCAATAAAAATAGAAATAGTAGGACATCCAGGGTCCTTACGTTTCCGTGGTACTTGTTGGGGGAAAGCCGTGTCTACTGTCTTTGCCATAAAAATCTTCTTGGGCACTTGAGTCTTCCTCTTCCTAGTGCACAAGTTCTTAAGAGTTTTCTCATAGGACGGAACTTGTTGGATGGCATCTAGAAGAGGGATGTTGATGTTAACTTGCTTAAAAATGTCCATAATCTTCTCCATATGTGGACTCGATGTGTTATCCCTTAACCGATTAGGATAAGGTGCTTTAGCAATAAGCGCTGGGTCCATCATAGGAGAAGGAAATGTGTGTGGACCCGATCCTAGAATAGAAATGGGGATCATCGGTGGAGGAGTAGAAGAGATGGTCTGAGGTGGCGGGCCTTTTGGGAAACGAAGAATAGGCTCGGAAGAAAATGGTGGGGTAAAAGAACTGGGGTTAGAATTAGAAGTGTGTGTGTGAGGAAAGGTCTCAGCCGGGGTGTTATTGATGGATTTATCAGTGTCATCAAACTCTTCCCCAATGTGATTGTCAAGCACTCTTCCAGATCTCAACGTGATTGCATTCACAGGTTGTGAATAGCCAGGATTGGGTAAGGGTTGAGCTGGAAGTTTCCCTTTCTCTCTTGCACTCATTTCGGCTTTTAATCGTGCAATTTCTTCTTCCATCGATTTGATGTTCTCATTTTGAGAGATAATGATCTTCATCACATTCTCGACGGAAGATTGCAAACTTGTCGTCCCTTGGATGGATTGTTTCATGAAAGTATCTAAGGTTTGTGCTCGTGCAGAGGTATTATCTGTACCGGTCAATTGCAAAAAGTTTTCATGTGGTGCAAAAGTGTTGGCCAGATTTTGGAAGTTTTGTGATTGGAAGGGGTGCTGACTCAATTGAAGTGGTGGTTGCTGTTGTGGTGGAGGGACCCTTTGGAAATTGTGTTGGTTTGGAACCGTGTTTTGAGATTGTGATTGGTTCCAAGAAAAATTTGGGTGATTCCTCCAACCCTGATTATATGTGGAAGAAAATGGATCGTTTCTAGGTCTTTGAATTGCGGCATTGGTATGCTCGTGACCTTGAAACGGACATTCTTCCGTCAAGTGAGAAGGATCAGAACAGCATCCACATACAGTTTTGGAGAGTGACATTTGACTTAGGGCGGCAGCTAAAAATTTGTGTTCCATAGCGTCAAATTTCTTGTGTAAAGCTGAAATTTCAGCTCTAATTCCTATGGAAATATCATTGCCATCCCTAGACGAATGACTCATACCCTCCCACTGTAAAGACTTTTCAGCGAAATTTTCTAGAAAATTCCAGGCTTCCCCATCATCTTTGGTCATGAAGTTGCCTTGACACATGGATTCAAGGGTCTATCTTGTGTTAGGATTAATGCCCTCATAAATGATTCGGCACAGTTCCCATCTCGGGATGCCGTGATTTGGACATTGGACAAACAGATCCTTGAAACGTTCAAGACATTTTGAAAATGTTTCATTTGGAAGCTGGGTGAATTGATAGATTTCGCTACGGACTCGAGCTGTCTTTTGATGTGGGTAGAATTTCTTAAGGAATGCTTTGACGAATTCGTCCCAGTTTGAAATGGAATGTGCGGTAGTGTTATATAGCCACTTCTCGGCTAAATCGCACAAAGTGAATGGGAGAAGACGAAGACGTAAAGCATCCACAGAAAGCTGTGAAGTACCCATCATTGCGCATACATTTTCAAATTTGGTGATAAATGCATATGCGTCTTCAGTCTCGAGACCGTGAAATTTTGGTAGAAGGTTGATGTATTGGGGTTTTATTTGAAAATTTTCCCCGTTGGCTGGTGGAATAGAAAGACAGGTGGAAAGGGGACCTCGTGTAGGATAGCATCTCTCTTGGAGAGAGATGCGACGTGGATTCTGCGCACTAACGGACGGCGGCAGATTTGTGGAAAAGAAGTTCGATGGAAATGGATCCATCGATGTGGGTGTGGTGGTGGGTAAAAGAAATGGTAAATGTAGAAATACCGACTTTTGGGTCGATCAGGGAAACGCAGACTTAACGGGCACTAGAATCACGTGTCCAGCCTATCTTGCACTAAAAAGGGTTAGTACAAGTGGCAGCGTGAATTTATAATTAGAGGAAATGATATGAATGCGGTGTTTGTTTTGAAAATTGATACGGATTTTTGAAAAATGATGCAAATCACAAAATGCAACAAGCAAAACCCTAAAATCTAGGGGTCACCTAGGTCAAACTCTAGACCGCTCCTAACTGCCAAAAGACAAGTCGCAGGATCAATCCTTCACTGCCTCTTTGTCTCTCCTGTGGCCAGGTAAGTGGGAGGTTCTCCACTACATAAGTAGTGGGCTTAATTAAGTAACCACTAGCCATCGACACACTTGCTTTAGACACCACAAAAGAAACGCGGATAAGCAATGAATTACCCACGGCCTTCTCTTGTCCTAAGTGAGCGCGGCGGTCCTTAGAGTCATCTCTAGATATTTTTTTAGTTAATTAGGGTAAATGCGGATGCAAATTTTGCGATTTTCGGGGCTTAGGAAGGGTAATGAACTCCCCACCTAATCTGGATTTGGTCTTTGCCCCTTAATGTCCGTATTAATTATGCAAACAACCACAAAATCAAAACAAGCACAATTTAATTTTGCTTTTTTGCGCGGCGCTGCGATTTTTTTGCAATGAAACCTGCACAAAATGTTAATTGGAGCAGATTTAAGTAGGAGATAAGAAAGATTGAGATCACCTAAGAATTTTTGCACAGAGAGGAAGTAAGCCCACCGCGGATCCACGGCAAATGAACGCTAATGCCGCGGAAACGCGGTCTAATGATAGGATCCCAGCACAAAATTTTAGGAGACTGCTTCTATTGCTCCCCTTAGCTCTCTGGAATATGCAGAAAATTTTTTCCACAGCTCCACAAGTTCCATATTTCCTCGCACAAATCACAACAACTCGTATTAGTGTTTGCGCGAATTTTGATCTAAAAATTGTAATGGAATAAATCTTTCAATTCAAATTTCAATATAGAACGAATTAGCAGGCGATCCCCGGCAACGGCGCCATTTGATTGAAATGATTTCGGATTGTGTAGTATGAAAATTATGTAGAAATCACAACCAAAAATATTTTTGACCGCAATCAATTAACGGTGTCGGATGTAGCGCGTTAGCGAGTGCGGATCATCCACAGGGATTGTGCGATTCGTTCGTATCTTGTTTTATTTGAATCGAAACTTTAATAGAAAAGAAAAGAAAACAAACAATTCATGATTTATAGTTGAAGTTCAAGAATTAGAAAGTATAGATCTAATTGTAGGGTTCCTAGGCACACTAATGAGGTCTCACAAGGCATCAACCATGCCAATTTCAAAAATTTCAAGTGCCGAGAAAACCTAATACGGATCGTTGACTAGAGTTTAAGCGAAAACGATAACTAGTTAACAACTTAACTAAGAGTGAACGGAAAATACAACCTTTGTAGATCCAGTCCTCCACCTCCATAGCTCCGTGATGAAGTCCCCTCGTTGCGATCATCGGATCCCGGGCTCTAGCGTTGGCTTCATCGGAGAAATGGGCGGGCTAGGTCGTCGACTTCGATGCCGAAGATGATCTACGTCGAGGCAACACAAGATCAAGCTCCAACATCACCAAGTCAAGAAACTTGTGAAGAGAACACCCTATACTACTTGGCAAGTGGTAGAGGATGAAGAAATAGGAAGTGGGTTCACTTTAGAATTGGATTTCTCACTCTTTTCATCAAGTCACCATTGAAGGTTGCAAGCTTTCTTCTTCTTGAAAAAGAAGAAGAAGAAGATAATATGATAAGTCTTATTAGAAAAAGAAAAATGAAGTGATATCTATCATCTTGCAACCATGGTTATGTGTAGAGAGTAAACTAAGGTTAGGTAAATGGTTAGGTTAGGCATGAAACAAAAAATGGTAGACTTTTTCAAAGCTTCATGAAGCTTCAACTATAAAACAAAATAAGCAACCATTTTCTTTTCTTTTGCCAAAAAGAAATAAACAAATAAATGAATAAATAAATAAAAACCCTAACCATTTACTTAACCAAGGTTTAAATCAAACACTAACCCAACTTTGCATGTATCATCAAACATGATACAATCTTGTGCACAAAAATATATCAAATATACAATGTGCACATCAAGTGAGAAAATCCATCTTAAGTGAACTAATACTAGTTAATGTAAAGTAATATATCAAATATATAATTATACATTAAATCATTAAATCAACACTTGATTTAACGATCCGGTCATATCGCATATAACCGACTAATATCAAGTGTATCAATGTATCGAATCAACACTTGATTCGGTAACCCGGCTATATCACATATAACCGACCAATGATACAAATCGCGAGAATAGAATACAGTATCACATACTGGTATAATTCTCGGCCCCGCACATATCTCATATGCGCTCCTATTTTGTTTCGCTTGAGCCAGGAAACCTCTGTGTAGGACTCTAAAGACTCGTCAATACGCCGGCAGCAGGTGATGATCATATCAAACACCCACAAGCCGCAAGCGGTCTGCTAAACGTAATGGCCACCCGGGTATTGAACGATCAGAAGATCGACGAGCAAGCCCTCTCACACTCCTGTGAATCCAACCAGTAACACTTACCGTACAGTCCGGTCTCGTCGTCTGATATGTCGCATATCTCGCCTAGGGGTGGTAAACGTCAGACCCCAATAGCTTGATAAGTCGTGTCGATATAAGGTCTATAACAGTTCGAGAAACTACTGGTAACACTTACCAGTAAATCTCAGCAACCCTGGTCAGGGATTTCCGGTTATAGCCAATCGAACACAGCGCAACATCAACTCCCTATACCGGGAGAGACGAATCCCCTCCTATCGCTCAATGCCTCCATGTGACTCGGGACAGTACCCAAAAACCACCGTTTTGCACGCCCTATTGGACGTGGTAAGGTGGAAATCAAAGCACAATGGGAATCACACAAGACTCTATGACGATCTCGGGTCTACAGACTAACCTGTACCCGTGTAACCAGAGAACTGCCATCTGACATAAGGTATAATACCATCTGGGAGTTCTCGGCGAGTCCGTCCAGTGTACCCAGTCTCCACTGAGCACCCGTATATCATCTCTGATGTCAAACACTAATGGATATGGGATCATCCATCGCCCATCTGTATGGGTCGAGAAGGTATACGCTAGTCTACTCTGGTATATCGATGCCCCGTCTCGATACACCCACGACTAGGGACCTTGAAGGATGTACTTATGGACTACTATGTCTCCACTAGTATGATCTGCATCATATTCCAGGTAGTCAAGTACACATCCTAAGGGCTTTACCAACATGTAACAGAGAGACAATCAGTATACATGTTAAGGTAAAGAGTAACCAGATAGCATACTATCATGTCGAGCAAGAAAGTCCTCCCTATATATGTCCCAGCATCCACTACAATATACATCCTATGTACAGTAATGGCCTCTAGGGCATACATATAACTAACACTAATAACAAGAAAACGATAGAATCAAGAATTGAGAGTTTAATGATTTTTCCAACCAAATATCAAGAATCGAAATGAGGCTCGTAGGAATCGATCGGATCTATAGATGTGATGTAATCCTACGATGACGTATTCTTATCCTTCGATGAATTGATACTAGATCGATGATGATCGACGAGAATTAGGGATTTCTAGTGAAACTAGGGTTTCATCATTTATCCCTTGTTCCTTCGTCGATATCATTCACATTCTAGCCTCTAGTAAATTCAAGAAACGATCGTAGATCCCATATTTTGAGCGATAATAATCAAGAAAGTAGCGCAACGAAACTAGGACATCGATTCTTGAACTTTCTAGGGTTTACAAAACTCGTAGGACTTAAGAATCGTATTAAGATTTGTTACATCATCATTTTATTGATCGTCTCGACTCCTTGACGAGCGGAGTTTTACTCAAACATCACAACAAGAACTACAATTAGAAATTGAGATCGAATCATGATGCAAGAATTTAAAGAAAGCAAGATTAAAGAATTTCACTTTTTATTTATATCAACAATTTCGTTACAATCGCTCAAGAACTACAAGAGGAAGAACTTGATCGTCGATTTGGCTTCGCTTGTCTCCGTGAGTCGCGGATCGGCTTGGATCACTTGCTCGATTGAAGATCGGCTCCGCTCCTAAAAGGTTGAAGGGCTTCTTGCTTGATTGGTACTCGGGATCTTGAATTTGGATTGGAATTAGGGTTAGGGTTTCGCACAAGTCTTGTCGCTAGACTTGTGGAAGAAGATGGAGATTAATTGAACAACTAAAGATTGAAGACTAAAGATTAAGGAAGAAGTTTAACCCTAGGTCTAGGCTTCTATTTATAGACTTCCCAAAACCCTAGATCTAGGATTTGAATTTTGAATTTCCCTCCAAAAGTTTGTTGAGGAGAAGCTTCTAGATGAAGTTTGTTAAGCCGAGCCTTCTAGATGCGCCACGTGGCATTTCTCTAATGTTCTGGAAGCTTGGGCCGTTAGAATTAGCCACGTGAGGAAATTTGAGCTTCTGATGACGTCACGGCCCCGCGGTTCCACGGCTTAAGCCAGCTCCCGCCGCTGAACCGCGGCGGTTTGGAAGCCTTAGGGCTTGGAAATTCTGGGCTTTTTTGATGCTGATATTTGGGCCTTTTTGTGATATGTTGATTTTCCAATTGAGTCCCTGATCCCTGCCAGATCTCCAGCCTTTGAGTTGGCGTATTTTATCAGCACTGTTTTGGCTTTGTTCCTGCAATTTCTCGAGACAAGTGTTGCGGAATATAGGGATGATGCGATGCCATAATAAACACACAATTCCCTTAGAAATGTCGGTTTTAGAGTATAACACATGCAATCAGGTATTTCAGGACTGTTTTGCTAATATGCGCAATATGAATACCGAACACTTCTAGATGAGTGCAAATGATAGGAAAATTGTCGTGTTAAAAATGCAGTATTTTCGACTGATCATTGGTTTTTTCTGGATTAAAAATGCTTAAAAAATCAGCAGGCAATTATATGGGAAACTGTGCAAAACGACAACATTTGTCGCCCAAAGCGCCGCGGAACCGCGGCACGAGCAGGCTCCCGCGGCGGTTCCGCGGCCATAAGGTGACGTCACGCTTATCTTTTTGTACAGTAATGTTCCTAATTAATTTCCTGATGTTTCTGAGTATTTTTAATTTATACTCAAGTGTTGAGTTTTCTGGGTTGTATTGGGAGCTCATTGATTCGATCGAAAAGTTTAACTTCGTCTATGTGTTTTTCCGGATATTTAGAAAGTATTAAAATGTTCGAACGGATATCAATAACTCACTTTTTCCCGACCCGGAAAATTTCCAAGTGTTGGATTTTTTCCGTTGATTAAGAACGTCTAAATCGTGCAAGTTACGCAATGGACCCTCTAGAAGACAACAAACCTTAACTCGATTATGTGACCGTCTCGAACTGCCTTTTGAACCTTAGGGTTTAGGGCAGTATGGCGTTGCCACATGTGAGGCGTTGGCTTGAACGTTCTACGGCTAGACCATTGGTACTGTGGCATGTGATGGATGTTTTTAAACTCCCCTCAAGTGTTGAGAAATATTTGGGAAAACATGGGTGTTTGATCATTCGATCAGAAAGTTTAACATTGTCTATTTATCTAGAATGTGATACAATATTTGGAATCCACAAGTAGTTATGAGATAACTAATTTGAATGTTATAAACATAGCAGTTTAGTCTCAAATGATCGGTTGCCACGGAATTTTGATGCGATTAAAAGTCCGTCGCAATCACGTAGCGTACGCGGATACTCGCCGGGTAAACCTAATAGACAGCCATGCCCCATAGCCCCGACCAAGTGACTGTAGGAGAACCCCGTCGCCAAAAGCATCCGTTCGGGTGCTCGCGGCAGCGGTGTTCAGCCTTAGTGCACTTCGTCGACGGCATTCGCGGGTGCGGCCATCTACTAAAGTTTGCGACGAGCATTCGATCACTTATCAGGAATCTTGTTGAATTGCCCGACTATATATTGAAAATTTTTTTCGATATAGATACTAAAATGCGGGGTTTATAATTGTTAGGCATGCGATGTCTAAGGAGGTTGCGGATTCCAACTGTTGTAGTTTTACACTTTCTTTTCTGCGACCGTAAGTGTAATATGTGATATCGCCGGTTTCGTTGCTATATGTCAACTACAATTGGGGTGCGCATATTTACTTACGTTGATGACATGTGATGTTATGTGTTGCTGGATATGTTATATTGGATCGTCGCGTTTTGAATAGCCGAGGGTTTTTATGTGATATGAGGGTTTTTATTTTCATTCATGTAATATTAAATGTATGTAATATTCTTTTATTGGGGCACTTCCGGGATGAGGTTGATGTCACCATCTGTATATTATTTACTTTTCCGCACTAGGATAAACCCAACAAGGAGAGCACAAGTAACCGGGTTCTAGAGTCCAGTGGGAGACCAACTCGAGGAGTCGAGTCCGGGTCTCCTAACTCTAGAATTGGTAGGGTTTCTTGCCGCTCTCATAGGGGTCTAGGGGTGTGGGTTTGGCTATTCATCACGGCCGTGGAATCCATGTATTATAGAGGCTCAAAATAAAACATGGACGTCCTAGTATATCCAATGTTTCATATGTTTCTTCTGCTGCGATATCTGTGATGTGATCATTTGATATGTTGTGATAGATACTGTATATAGTGTATATGATATATTATATAGACGTTACTTATGTTTTACACCCACGCTAGCCCTGCCCCGCTCTGCCGTTAGTTACCTAACCTAATGGTGCACGAGGGGACATCGAGGAGAATGCGGATGGAATAAGTGTACGTCGTATTTATCTGTGATGTTTAGGTGATTTAAATGATGGGACTTCATTAATGTGATTAATGAAAGAAAAGAAACCTAAAAGAAGTTGTGGAATCGAATTTTCAAAAACTGGTAGCTACAGTTCTTGCTCTGCATCGCGGTGTTCCTTGTAGAACATCCTGCACCTTATTCGATAAGGAAATGGCCGAGATCCCTTCACCGGGAGTGACCCCTTTAGCAATAACTGGAAGATGCTACAACACTCGGTTTGTCTTTTGATTTCTTTTGGAGTTTTTGCTTTGCATAGCGATATATATGATATATCATGCACCTTATTCCATAAGGAAAGAGCCGAGATCCCTTCACCGGGAGTGACCTCTTTAGCGAAACTAGTAAAAGCCTAAAAACACTCCATTTTAAAATTATTTGATTCTACAACGATATCAAGTTCATTACGCAATAGGTTTTCAGAAAAACCTGACGTAGCCCTCCGTCATTTCAGATAAGTGCTACTTAGTATTCGTGCTGCGTTTGTTGACCTTGTCAAGACGCAGTGTGCGGTAGCTGACCAGTATTTATCTGCTTATGCATATGATGCAGATTGGATTAGGGTAGTCGTACGGCCTTGTTGACCTTGTCAAGGGTCGTGCGGGTAGGTTTAATTCAATCAAGAAATGAAGGGTTGAACTTGACTTACGGTCTATGGTTTGTTGACCTTGTCCAGGTCATATATCGTTCGTGGCAAACATATTATCGGGAATTTCATGTGTTGAAATTTGCAATGAGATTGCATACATTCTATGAGATAGTTGGATCCCGATACCCACTGCGAGTAATTGTTACTCCTAGGAGAGTTTTACACATTACAAGTAGCCGATCAAGTAGGTGTCTAGAAAGGTGTCAACGGGGTTACGCCTGTGGGAAAACGAGGTTTACTTTAATTAGGTCCGTGCGAAAGCATGGGGAACCTCCCTCAAAGTACCGACACTGGCCTGTCTGAAAGACTGGCGAAGTTGTAGGGTGTAGTTAATCCCGGCTAGTCTTTCCTTTTAGGGTTTGAAGGAAGATTTGATAAAAACAGTGGGAGCCATCCTGATTAGATAAAATAATAACCAATCTGATCTTGCAAGAGCGCACGCAGAGTGTTTTCTTCTCTCTCTCTCCAGGTAGCGACCATGTCACGCCTTAATCAAGATAATAATATGGATGTAATGACCGAACCCGCTTGTTATACTGAGCTAGGGGAACGTTGGTCCCGCTCCAACTTATAAATGTTATAAGACAGAGCAGGAAATAGGGGATTACAAGAATTTCCGTGCCGCCCAAACGAAGAAAGTGCATGATGATGCATCTTCTTCGGGTATGTTCATTACAGAGAACTGTTTCTCAGTATCCTTTACGTCCTGGGTATGAGATACCGAATCAGGATCCCGCAGATGTAATCTGTTACATTGGCTACAGACAGGTAGAGATCTGAGAACGGGTGATAAGTTTCATGAGAGAGAAAACGGTGCAAGTGTTGCAGCCACGTCTGTTGGTCACTATCACCAAGTATTACCAGAATACATTGATTCTGAACGAATGTTATTAGATACCGAACCTGATATACAACATCATATCAGTTTCTTTATTAGTAAAGAAATGATATAATTTTGTATTGTTGGATAATGTTTTGAACATTTCCTATACCAAGAGTTGATCGGTTCAAGCACGTTATCTAAAAGCATTGACGTTCTAAATCAAACTACAGTTCTTAGTATGCAGAACACACACAAGAAGAAGAGTTCAGAAACGAACGAATCCTTCTTGAGGTATTGTAGACTAGGTCATATCAATGCGACCCGACTAGCTGAA
This sequence comes from Agapanthus africanus, assembly GCA_030015575.1. Classification (NCBI taxonomy): domain Eukaryota; kingdom Viridiplantae; phylum Streptophyta; class Magnoliopsida; order Asparagales; family Amaryllidaceae; genus Agapanthus; species Agapanthus africanus. Next base: position 187,856,914 of record JASDDO010000016.1, on the reverse strand, counting down.
GTTACATATAGATGCATATTTAAATTAGTTTGAATTTACATCTTGTGAAACTTGTCGGTCATATCACAGAGATAATATGACCATAGCTCTGTTTTTAGGAAACAGAGAAAGAGTTAGTGAACTCTTGGGATTAATACTTGCTGATGTATGAAGGTCCCCTGTCTACACATGCCAACACCGGTTCTTTGTACTTCATTAAATTCTCTAATGATCTCTCAAGATTCAGACATATGTTCCTATTGAAACACAAGTCCGAAGCTTTTGAGATATTCACAGAATATAAGTTAGAAAATAGAGAACAAAAACAGGTATAAGTATTATATCCTTTGATGTGATCAAGGAGAAGAATACTTGAGCACGGAATTCCTGGATTATTCTAAAGGAGAATGAGATTCTCTCTCAGCATTACTCCTCCGTATACACCACGGCACGTCGGTGTATCGGGGCGGAGCAATCACACCTTATGTGATAAGGTGTGATCTATGATTACTACTGAGTTACCTATTTCCTTTTGAAAGTTATGCACTGGAGGAGTTGCATACCTATTGAATAGGGTTCCGATCAAATCAGAAGCCTACCGCTTCATATGAGATATGGAAAGGGAAGAGCCCATATCTTAAGTAAGTTAAGATTTGGGGTTGTCCAGCCTATGTCTAAAAGCATAATCTGGACAAGCTCGAGGCAAAGTCAGTTCTGTAGAAATTTGTTGGATATCCCAAGCATACGCAAGGGAATATCTTCTACCAAACCGAGGAACAAAAGATGATTTGTTTCTCAATATGCCACCTTTGTGAAAGGGAATTTCTTGGGAAGAAATTAATGGTCATAAGGTAGAACTGGAAAGAGTTCCAGCTATACAAACTGCAGCTGATGATTTGGTAGAACCAAGGATTCAATAGCAACCAACGAACCTCAACCTCTCCGCCGATCTAGTTGGGTTCCTCACCCACCTGAGAGATACTTCAGTTTCTCTATAACAGTGGGAGCGAGGAATGCATCATGAGATGATGACCTAACTAGTTTCGAGCAGGCCATCAGGAGTGGGACTCTATAAGAATGGATGGATGCTTAGCGATCTGAGATGGAATCCTTATACACCAACAAAGTATGGACTTTGGTTGCTTTATCTGAAGGGTTAAATCCCCATCAGGAGCAAGTATATCTTGAGAAGATTATTTGGTGTACATGGAAAAGTTGAGACTTTCAAAGCTAGACTTGTTAAAGATTTGCATCATTGACCAGGTATGGATTATGATGAAACCATTTTTAAGTAGCTATGCTTAAGTCCATCCAGATCCTACTTGCCACGGCCACATACCATGACTACGGTATATGGCGGTTGGGTGTCATGACTGCTTTTCTAAATGAAAAATTGGAAAAGAGTGTCTATAAGTACACAGCCAGAGGGCTTCGTAGATAATTGGAGCAGCGGAAACGTGTGCAAGATGTTTTATGTGATAAAGCAGGCATCGCGGAGTTGGAACGACTGTTCTGATGTGGTAGTCAAAGAGTTTGACTTCATCAAAATGGTAGATGAACCTTGTATATACAAAAAGGTAGTAGAGAGTATGGTGGAGATCCTCGTAGAGTACGTGGATACCATACTCTTGATAGGAAAGGAGTTTCCTATGCTACGCTCGGTCAATCTCCGCTTATCACAATGATTCTCCATATAGGATCAAAGTGATACCTCCTAAATCCTGAGTTTGGATCTATGAGATAGATCTAATTGGATGTTATGATACTCACTAGTTGTAGTGAGATGGTATCAATTGATCCTGGGGAGAATCACTGGAAAGGTTCCAGGGTGATAAGGACGACTGAATGTCAGTCGCAGGCATTGTCTTTACCTTCAGTAAAGGGACGGTATGTTGGAAGAGTTCCAAGACAGATACTGAGGCATACTAGACGATAAAGGCAAGATACATCGCTACCAAAGATGCTGCCAAAGAGGAAGTCTGGGTGTATATTAGTTCATGAGATGAACTTCGTTCCTACAATTGTGTGACAATGGAGTTGTGGCTTATGCCTGAGAATGCCCGTCCCATCAGTGATCCAGACATATTCTAAGGCAGTGTCACCTGATCATGGAGATGGTTGATCTCCAGGGGATCGAGGTTAGGAGAGTAGACTCAGTGGACAACACGGCGGATCCACTCACAAAGGCTTTTTCCCAGAGAGAGACTATTATGGGATGGTTGAGTATGAGATACTACAACCACAGTTATCAGATGGCCCTAGTGCAAGTGGGAGATTGTTAGTTATATGTATGCCCTAGAGGCCATTACTATACATTAGATGTATATTGTAGTGGATGCTTGGACATATATAGGGAGGAATTTCTTGCTCGACATGATAGTATGCTATCTGGTTACTCTTTACCTTAACGTGTACACTGATTGTCTCTTTGTTACATGTTATTAAAGCCCTTAGGATGTGTACTTGACTACCTGGACTATGATGCGGATCATACCAGTGGGTACATGGTAGTCCATAAGTACATCCTTCAAGGTCCCTAGTCGTGGGTGTATCGAGACGGGGCATCGATATACCAGAGTAGACTAGCGTATACCTTCTTGACCCATACAGATGGGCGATGGATGATCCCATATCCATTGGTGTTTGACATCAGAGATGATATACGTGTTGGAGATAGTGCCCTCAAAGTCAATTATTGGATCGTAGGTACGTGATTGCAATGATTGAGGCAGGACCTATACCGATATGACAGTCTTGCTCGAGATGATAGTTTGCTATCTGGTTTGTCTTCATCATCGTATACATACTTTAGTTCACTATTGCATGATGATAGAGCCCATCGGATTCCTGCTTGACTACCAGCAGTATGATGGCGATCATATACGTGAGAGCTGGGGTCTATAAGCACATCCTTAAAGTGTCCCTAGTTGTGGGAGTTTCGAGACAGGGCATCGATACTCCAGAGTAGACTAGTGTATACAGTCGAGACACCGACGAGGGGCGGTGGACGGTCTCACAAGCCACTGGTGTCAGTTTGATCACCTAAGATGTATACATGTGCTCATTGGGTTATGAGTACACTGGACAGGACTCACCGGAAATCTGCTAGTTGGTATTATACATATCGTCAGATAGCAATTCCCTGGTGACATGTGTACAGGTTAGTTCATCGACCTGAGATCGTCGTTTGTCTCATGTGAGTTCCCACTGTGCTTAGATTACTATCCTACCACGCTCAAAGGAGTTGTGCAAACAGGTTTTAGTTGGGTACAGTCCCGAGCCACATTGGAGGCAAGTGAGCGGATCGGCAGGGGATTCGTCTCTCCCGGTATTGGGGGTGAGATCGTGCTGTGTCTAGGAGAGCCATTACACAAAGCTCTCGGCCGAGGCAGGAGATTTACTTGTAGGTACTCCAGTAGTATCTCAGGGTGTTCTGGGCTACTCTCTGACACGACTTATACCGTTATTGGGGGTCTGACGTTACTAGCCCCCTAGGCCAGATTTGCAATACTCATAGACGAACGGAACGGACTGTATGTATATTGTCACTGTTAGGCTCAGTAGGGTTTATGGATGAGTTCGCTCGTCAGCTTCCCTTCCAATCAATACATATGCAAACCGTTATGTACAGCTTGTACCTCTGACGTGCTAGTGGTTATACCCAGTGCCAATGTGTTGAAGAGTCATTAGATTCCCCCACAGACACTTTCCCTAGTTCGGGCGAAATGTTGTAAAGGTCGTATGGGTTTATGGCAAGGTTCGGAAAAAGCACGTGCGGTTTTCGCACGTGTCGTTTTTCGGACAGATAATACTGGTCGGCTTTGGTTTAAGCCGGATCCGAGTATTATACTATGTAGATATTATAACTTTGTCTCAGATGCATTTGTATTCGGTCGTAATACAAATGCGGGTATGTTTATACCATTACGGGGTTATCCTGAAATTCGTTTCAGGATCACTTTTGGAAGTTGCCAGTTTCCTGTTTTCTATTAGCCGTATTTAACATTCGGTTAAATACGGATTTATCTTTTCTTGATAAGGTGAGTCAGTGTTCTAGAAGATTCTAGAGAAGGTGATTAGGCTTGTGACTCACTTGTTCATTAATGTTGCATTTATTGTGTTCATACTTTGTGTTCAGACTAGATATTTCTCTTAATGTGGTCACCTCCTATATCCTACACTCACCTCCCTTCTCTCCTATAAGTGGCCGGCCACCCCTTGGTGGAGGTTCATGGTTGCTAGAAAAAGATTGGTATTGTTTTGGACTCATGGAAATTAGATAAGCCTCATTTCTCATTTCACCCGATTCCAAAAGGCAACTTCTTTAACCGTTCGTCCATAGCCTTAGACGTAACGAGACAAAGTGTTCTACTCATTCTCTACTTCATCTTGGTCGTCTCTTTTAGCAAACTTGACGATCGAGTTGCCTCGGTTCAGAGACGGGAGCCCGTTTAAAGATCCGTCGACGTGGTGCCACCTGGACGAGAAGAATGGAGATCGAGGAGATCGGAGCAGCCGCAACAAGCGTGGGATGATGGTTGAAGACCGAAGGACTCGGATCGTTCGGTATAACTCTTCTACCCACTTTGTAGTTTGTTAGTTTAGCTTTAATGGCAGATCCAGGTTACGGTACACGATAGCGCCAGTTTGTAAAAAGTTTTTGTTCCGCATTTGGCGTCTGTTAGAAGGCCGGGGCGCTACCGTAGACTTACAGTGGTATCAGAGCCTAACCATTAAGCTATACTAATTTATGCTAACACGTTTAAAAGATCGATCGAACGGAATTTCCGAAATCACAATTTTCAAGTGCTTAAGTTTCTGTCGATTTTAAACAGTGTCTAAAAATTATTTTGCATACTGCAGAAAACAAGCAGGTTTTTTTAAGCCTACGTATGAAAATTGGACACGTGATCCCACAAGAGCACCGCGGATCCGCTGTCCAACCTAGGGTTTGACCGCGGAACCGCGGCGCTTTAGTGGGAACAGTGCATCAATTTTTCACAGTGAGCTGAATTTGGGAAATTGTGGGTTTTGGAATATATCTTTTGGGCCCAGATTTTGTTACTGTACCGCAGATGTTTGTGGGGCCCACTTTAGGATATTTCGTCGATCGAACTTTAAACATGTTAGTATACAGTACTTACTTTATATCTCCGACCGGGAATGTCATTTGATCAATAAACCGCGTCTAATTGCTATAGTTCTTTTAGACGGGTTTGCGAACGTGACATTCGCGTTGATGTTCTGTGTTGTGCTGTGTTGTTGCGGATTTGTCGTGGTGGATAGCAGGGTGCAATGATAGTGCTGTATGGATTTATTTTTACATTTGATATTGCGGAGCGAGCGTCCAACATGTGGACTGCCGTTACTGCCTGTTTGTATAATATTCTTTTGGGGCACGACCGGGTCGAGGTCGATGTACCCGTTGTATATTTTTATTTCTGTACTAGGTTTATCCCGCGAAGGAGTGCACGGATAGCCGGGTTCTTGAGGGCAACGGGTCCGTATCTCATGGCTTTGAGAGGCAAAGGGACCTCACTCTAGAATTGGCAGACTGTTCGCCGCACTTGTAGGGGTACAGGTTGACCCAAGGAGGGGTGCTCAATTTACTGGATTCCATGAAGTGCCGGGTGTTCCATTCACTATGCTGTGGGGACTACCTCGCTTCAGGTTTTGGCGGGTAACTTGCCGCACACGTAGGGGTCTAGGTTTCATTGCACAGGCTATCCATACGACCAGGGGAACGTCAGGTTTCAGCAGCGGCTCTGTGAAACCCGGGGATCCCAGATTATCTGTATTGTTCTGTGATGCTTATTACTTTTCTGTAATGTAGCATATTATCACGCCTGGAGCGATTATTGTATATTGGTATATACTATTAGATGTTGTATATGTTTTACACCCGCGCTAGTCCAGTCCCCGCTCTGTCGTTAGTTAAGTAACCTAACGGGGGATGACGGGACCCAGTGACGAATGCGGATGGCTTATACGTACATTTTATTTTCGTTCTTTTCTGGTGTGATTGATTGATGGGACTGCATTGATTCTTATCAATGCAAGGATAAAACAAACCTATTTTTGATGTTGTTGGAACAAATTTTAAAAAGTGTTATTACAAAGATATTTCCTTTTGTTTTACATAGTGATATTCAGTTAGAATATCACGCACCTCATTCGACGAGGTAAGGGCTGATATCCCTTCACCGGGAAAAACCCCTTGGGCAGAAGTTTACGTCAGGGTAGTAACTTTAATATAGTCGATTACAAGTTGCTTTGCATCGCGGTATTCAGATGGAATATCCTGCACCTCATTCCACGAGGAAAGAGCCGAGATCCCTTCACCGGGAGTCACCTCTTTAACAAAACGTTTTCGTCACTATATTTTATAAAAAGCTATCAGGTTCCTTCAGCGATATCAAATTCATTACGTTAAAGGTTTTTCGCCAAAAACCAGCCGTAGCCCTCCGTCATTTCTTTTGGGTATTCAGTAGTATTCAAGCTATGCATGCTTGGCCCTTAGTTAAGGCATAGTATTTGGTAGCTGCTGGGTATTCATTTGTTGCATAGATAGATGAGTTGGTTTGGGACAATCGTTCTGTCATACTTGGCCCTTAGTCAAGGGCATGTGCGGGTGGGTTCAAATTGACCTGGATAGTGACGGATAGAACTTGGCATGTGACTTATGACATACTTGGCCCTTATCCAAGGTCATAAGAGCATGGGGCAAAAATAACATCGGGAGTTTCAAACATACAGGAAACTTGCCAGGCATGCGCATACCTTTTGGAGTGTGATAACTTGAGTGGCTTCCATCAAGTTATCATGCGATGATAGTTGGATCCCGATTCTCACTGATGAGTTGGTTTACTCTTCGGGTAATCCCGACTAATTCTTCTTTCAGGTTTGGAGGAGAATTTGAGATAACAGTGGGAGGTTTCATGATTAGATAAAGTGATAACCATTCTGATCTAGGTTAGAGTGCACGCAGAGTGTTTCTTTTCACTCTCTCTCTTTGGCAGGGACCTTTGACCGACCCTTGATTATGACTCAGTGACCAAGTTGACCGAACCTTCTTAAAATACTAGCTTTTGGATTGTCTGAGTTGTAGGGTTCCTAGGCACTCTAGTGAGGTCTCTAAAGGCATCTACCATGCCAATTTCAAAAATTCGGTGCCGAGAAACCCTAATGTACGGATCGTTTGCTAGATTTCTAGGCGAAAAAGAACTAGTTAACAACTTAACTAATGGGATATCGGAAATACAACCTTTGTAGATCCGGTGCTCCACCTCCATAGCTCCGCAACGAAGTCGTCTCCGCTGTCCAAAAGGAATCCGGGCTCTAGAGTCGGCTTCGTCGGAGAAAAAGCGAGCTAGGTCTTCGATGTCCATGCCGAAGATGATCTACGTCGAGGCATCGCTAAATCAAGCTCCACCTTCACCTTGCCATGATAACTTGTGAAGGAAACACACTCTACTACTTGGCAAGAGGTAGAGGATGAAGAAATAGGAAGTGGGTAGACTTTAGAATTGGATTTCTCACTCATTTCATCAAGTTGCCATTGATGGTCAAGCTTTTCTTCACTTGAAGGAAGAAGAAGAAGAAGCTAAAAATATTATGATAAGAATCTTAGAATTGAAAAGAAAAATCAATCCTTATCATATAATGAACCATGGTTAGATGTAGAGAGTTAACTAAGGTTTAAGTGAGTGGTAAGGGTTAAGCATGAAACAAAATGGTCATTAAGTCAAAGTCTTCATGAAGGTTCATGAATAAACAAAAGAAAGCAACCATTTTCCTCATTTTGCCTTTTCTTTTTCCAAAATGATAAATGAATAAAATGAAATCAAAAACCCTAATCACCCACTTAACTATAGTTTAATTCTTAACACTTAACCATAATGCATGTATCATCAAACATGATACAATATAGTGCACAAAATCATATCGCATATGTAATGCGCACATCCGAGTGAGAAAATCCATTATAAAGTGAACCGATACTAGTTAATGCAAAGTAATATATCAAATATATATAATTATGGATTAAATCATTAAATCAACACTTGATTTAATGATCCGGTCATATCGCATATAACCGACTAATATCAACAGTAACATCTGATCGAATCAACACTTGATCCGATAACCCGGCTATATCGCATATAACCGATCAATGTCACAAATCGCGAGAATCAAATACAGTATCACATACTGGTATCATTCTCGGTCCCGCACATATCTCATATGCGCTCCTATTTTGTTTCGCTTGAGCCAGGAAACCTCTGTGTAGGACTCTAAAGACTCGTCAATACGCCGGCAGCAGATGATGATCATATCAAACATCCACAAGCCGCAAGCGGTCTGCTAAACGTAACGGCCACCCGGGTATTGAGCGATCAGAAGATCGACGAGCAAGCCCGCTCACACTCCAGTGAATCCAACCAGTAACACTACCGTACAGTTCGGTCTGATCGTCTGATATGTCGCATATCTCGCCTAGGGGTGGTAAACGTCAGACCCCAATAGCTCGATAAGTCGTGTCGATATGAGGTCTAAAACAATTCGAGAAACTACTGGTAACACTAACCAGTAAATCTCAGCAACCCTGGCCAGGGATTTCCTGTTATAGCCAATCGAACACAGCGCAACATCAACTCCCTATACCGGGAGAGACGAATCCCCTCCCATCGCTCATTGCCTCCATGTGACTCGGGACTGTACCCAAAAACCACCGTTTTGCACGCCCTCTTGGACGTGGTAAGATGGAAATCAAAGCACAGTGGGAACCACACAAGACTCTATGACGATCTCGGGTCAACAGACTACTCTGTACCCGTGTCACCAGAGAACTGCCATCTGACGTGAGGTATAATACCATCTGGGAGTTCTCGGCGAGTCCGTCCAGTGTACCCAGTCTCTACTGAGCACCCGTATATCATCTCTGATGTCAAACACCGATTGATATGGGATCATTCATCGCCCATCTGTATGGGTCGAGAAGGTACACGCTAGTCTACTCTGGTATATCGATGCCCCGTCTCGATACACCCACGACTAGGGACTTTGAAGGATGTACTTATGGACTACCATGTCCTCACTAGTATGATCCGCATCATAGTCCAGGTAGTCAAGTACACATCCTAAGGGCTTTACCAACATGTAACAGAGAGACAATTAGTATACACGTTAAGGTAAAGATCAACCAGATAGCATACTATCATGTCGAGCAAGAAAGTCCTCCCTATATATGTCCCAGCATCCACTACAATATACATCCTATGTACAGTAATGGCCTCTAGGGCATACATATAACTAACAATCTCCCACTTGCACTAGGGCCATCTGTAGCAGTGGTTGTAGTATCTCATACTCAACCATCCCATGAAAGTCTCTCTCTGGGAATAGGCCTTCGTGAGTGGATCCGCTGCGTTATCCTCTAAGTCTGCTCTCCTTGCCTCGATCACCCTGGAGATCAACCATCTCCATGATCAGGTGATACTGCCTTAGAATAATTCTGGATCACTGACAGGACCTGCGTTCCTTGGCATAAGCCACAACTCCATTGTCACACAATGGGAGGAACATAGTTCATCTCATGAACCAATATACACCCAAACAGCCTCTTTGGTAGCATCTTATGTAGCGATGTATCGTGCCTTTATCGTCTAGTATGCCACGGTATCTAGCTTGGAACTCTTCCAATATACCGTCCCTTTACTAAGGGTAAAGACAATGCCTGCGACTGACATTCAGTCGTCTTTATCACCCTGGAACACTTCCAGTGATTCTCCCCAGGATCGATTGATACCATCTCACTACTACTAGTGAGTATCCTAACATCCAATTAGATCTATCTCATAGATCCAAAATCCCGGATTTAGTAGGTATCACTTTGATCCTATATGGAGAATCTTTGTGATAAACGGAGATTGATCGAACGTAGCATAGGAAACTCTTTCCCTATCAAGAGTATGCCATCCACGTACTCTACGAGGATCACCACCATACTCCCTACTACCTTTTTGTTTATACAAGGTTCATCTACCATTTTGATGATGTCAAACTCTTTGACTAATCCATCAAAATAGATGTTCCAACTCCGCGATGCCTGCTTTATCAGACAAAACATCTTGCACGCGTTTCCGCTGCTCCCACTGTTTACGAAGCCCTCTGGCTGTGTACTTACAGACGCACTCTTCTAAATCATCATTTAGAAAAGCAGTCATGGCACCCAACCGCCAGATATCGTAGTCATGGTATGTAGCCGTGGCAAGTAGGATCCGGATGGACTTAAGCATAGGCACTGGAAAAGGTTTCATCATTATCCACGCCTGGTTGATGACGAAAACCTTTAACAAGTCTAGCTTTGAAAGTCTCAACCTTTCCAAGTACACCAAGTAATCTTCTCAAGATATACTTGCTCCTGATGGGGATTTAACCCTTCAGATATAGCAGCCAAAGTCCATACTTTGCTGGTGTACATGGATTCCATCTCAGATTGCTAAGCATCCAGCCATTCTTACAGAGTCTTACTCCTGATGGCCAGCTCGAAGCTAGTTGGGTCATCATCTCATGATGCAATCCTCGCTCCCACTGTCATAGAGAAACCAGAGTATCTCTCAGGTGGGTGAGGAACCCTACTAGATCGGCGGAGAGGCTGATGTTCGTTGGCATCTACTGAATCCTTTGGTTGTACCAAATCATCTGCTATATTTTGTATAGCTAGAACCTTTCCAGTTCTACATTACAGACTTTGCCTCGAGCTTGTCCGGATCATGCTTGTAGACATAGGCCGAACAACCACAAATCTTAACTGACTTAAGAGATGGGCTCTTCCCTTTCCATATCACATATGAAGTGGTAGGCACTGATTTGATTCGAACCCTATTCAATAGGTATGCAGCTTCTCAAGTGCATAACACCCTAAAGGAATTAGGTAACTCAGTAGTACTCATCATAGAGCACACCTTATCACATAGGGTGTGATTGCTCCGCCCCGATATACCATCGTGTTATGGTGTATTCGGAGGAGTAATGCTGAGAGAGAATCTCATTCTCCTTTAGAATAATCCAGGATTTCCGTGCTCAAGTATTCTCCTCCTTGATCTCATCATAGGACATAATACTTATACCCGTATTTTGGTTCTCTACTTCTAACTTATATTCTGTGAATATCTCAAAAGGTTCGGACTTGTGTTTCAACAAGAACATAGGTCTGAATCTCGAAAAATCATCAAAGAACGTAATGAAGTATAAAGAACCAGTCCTGGCATGTGTAGACTGGGGACCTACATACATCAACATGTATCATCCCAAGAGTTCATTAACTCTTTCTCTGTTTCCTGTAAACGGAGCTATGGTCATCTTATCTCTGTGACATGACTGGCGAGTTTCACAAGATGTAAATTCAAACTAATTTAAATATGCATATTTATGTAACTCTAGCTAGTCGGGTCGCATTGATATGACCTAGTCTACAATACCTCAAGAAGAATTCATTCATTTCTGAACTTTTCCTCTTGTGTGTGTTCTGTATACTTAGAACTGTAGTTTGATTTAGAACATTAATGCTTTTAGATAACGTGCCTGAACCGATCAACTTTTGATATAGGAAATGTTCAAAACATTATCCAACAATACAAAATTTTATCATTTCTTTACTTTTAAAGAGACTGATATGATTTTGTATATCAGGTTCGGTATCTAATAACATTCGTTCAGAATCAATGTATTACAATACAGGGTGACAGTGACCGACAGACTTGGCTGCAACACTTGCCCCGTTTTCTTCCTCATGAAACTTATCACCCGTTCTCAGTTTTTCTACCCTTTTGTAGCCCTATGTAACATATTACATATCTGGGATCCTGATCCGGTAATATATACCCAGGATGCGGAGGATACTGAGAAACAGTTCTTTGTAACGAACACACCCGAAGATGATGCATCAGCATGCACTCTCTTCGTTTGGGCGGCACGGGAAATATGGTATTCCCGAAATTCCTGCTCTGTCTTATAACAATTATAAGTTGGAGCGGGACCAACGTTCCCCAGCTCAGTATAACAAGCGGGTTCGGTCAATAATCCGTTTTATTATCTTGATTAAGGCGTGATATGGTCGCTACCAGGAGAGAGAGAGAGAAGAAAACACTCAGCGTGCGCTCTTGCAAGAATAGATTGGTTATTATTTTATCTAATCAGGATGGCTCCCACTGCTTTTTATCAAATTTTCCTTCAAACCCTAAAAGGAAAGACTAGCCGGGATTAATTACACACTACAAGTTCGCCAATCTTTCAGCCAAGCCAGTGTCGGTACTTTGAGGGAGGTGCCCCGTGCTTTCGCACGGACCTAATTAATGTAAACCTCATTTTCCCAGAGGCGTAACCTCGTTAACACCTTTCTAGACACCTACTTGATCGGCTAATTGTAATGTATAAAACTCTCCCAGGAGTAACAATTACTCGCAGCGGGTATCGGGATCCAACTATCTCATAGAAGGTATGCAATCTCATTGCAAATTTCAACACTTGAAATTCCCGATAATATTTTGCCCCAGGCGATCTATGACCTTGACTGAGTCAACAAACCATAGACCGCAAGTAAAGTTCAACCCGTCATTTCCTGATTGAATTAAACCCACCCGCACGACCCTTGACTGAGTCAACAAGGCCGCACGACTACCCTAATCCAATCTGCATCATATGCATAAACGGATAAATAGTAATCAGCTACCGCACACTACGTCTTGACTGAGTCAACAAACGCAGCACGAATACTAACTATTACTTATCTGAAATGACGGAGGGCTACGTCAGGTTTTAAGAAAACCCTTTGCGTAATGAACTTTATTTCGTTGTAGAATCAAATGATTTTGAAATGGAGTGCTTTTGAGGCTTTTCTAGTTTTGCTAAAGGAGTCACTCCCGGTGAAGGGATCGTCGGTCCTTTCCTCGTCGAATGAGGTGCGGGATATATCATATATATCACTGTGCAAAGCAGAACTCTTAAAAGCAATCAAAAGACAAACCGAGTGTGTAGCATCTGCCAGTTATTGCTAAAGGAGTCACTCCCGGTGAAGGGATCTCGATCCTTTCCTTATCGAATAAGGTGCAGGATATATCACATATACCTCTGTGCAAAGCAAGAACTGTAGCTACCTGTTTTATTTTGAAATTCGATTCTACAACATCTTAGGTTTCTTTTATTTCATTAATCACATTAATGAAGTCCCATCATTTAAGTACCTAAACATCACAGATAAATACGACGTACACTTATACCATCCGCATTCGCCTCGATGTCCCCTCGTGCACCGTTAGGTTAGGTAACTAACGGCAGAGCGGGGCAGGGCTAGCGCGGGTGTAAAACATAAGTAACGTCTATATAATATATCATATATACTATATACTGTATCTATCACAGAACATCACATGATCGCATCACAGATATCGCAGCAGAAGAATCATATGAAATATTGGATATACTAGGACGTCCGTGTTTTCAATACGAGCCAGTATAAAACACGGATTCCACGGTCATGATGAATAGCCAAACCCACACCCCTAGACCCCCTACGAGAGCGGCAAGCAACCCTACCAATTCTAGAGTTAGGAGACCCGGCCTCGACTCCTCGAGTTGGTCTTCCACTGGACTCCAGAACCCGGTTACTTGTGCCCTCCTCCTTGGGTCTATCCTAGTGTGGAAAAGTAAATAATATACAAACGGTGACTACTTCCGCTACCTGGAAGTGCCCCAATAAAAGAATATTACATACAAGTTTTTACATGATTGAAAATGAAAAACACTCATCTCACATAAAAACCCCCGGCTATTCGAACACGACGATCCATTATAACATATCCAGCAACACATAACATCACATGTCATCAACGTAAGTAAACATGCGTATCCCAATTGTCGTTGACATATAGCAACGAAACCGGCGATATCACATATTACACTTACGGTCACAGAAAAGAAAGTGTAAAACTACAACAGTTGGAATCCGCAACCACCTCAGACATCACATGCCTGACCAAATGAATTCTTTAGACATCGCATGCCTAATAATTATAAACCCCGTATTTTAGTCTCATTATCGAAAACACTTTTCATTATCGAGTCGGGCAATTCAACAAGATTCCCGACAACCTGATCGAATGCTCGTCGTAAACTTTAGTAGGCGGCTGCACCCCCGATGCCGTCGACGAAGTGCACCAAGGCGGAACACCGCTGCCGCGAGCACCCGAACGGATGCTTTCGGCGACGGGGTTCTCCTACAGTCACTTGGTCGGGGCAATGGAGCGAGGCTGTCTATTAAGTTTACCCGGCGAGTATCCGCGTACGCTACGTGATCGCGACGGACTTTTGATCACATCAAAATTCCGTGGCAACCGATCAAGTGAGACTAAACTGCTACGTTTATAACATTCATTCAGTTATCTCATAACTTCTTGTGAATTCCAATTATCGTATCACATTCCGGATAAACAGAAAATGCTAAACTTTTCGATCGAACAATCGAACACCCAAGTTTTCCCGATACAGCTCAACACATGAAATAAGTCTAATAACATTCAGATCGTGCCTCAGTACCAACGGTCCAGCCGTAGAAGGGTCAAGCCAACGCCTCACATATGGCACGCCGTACTGCCCCAAACCCGAAGGTTCAAAGGGCAGTTCAAGACGGTCACATAATCAAGTTAAGGTTTGTTGTCTTCTAGATGGTCCATTGTGTTACTTGCACTACTTCGAACGTCGTTAAACTTCGGAAAAATCCAACACTTGGAAATTTCCCGACAGGGGAAAAATTGGGTATTTATATCCGGTCGAACTTTTTAACATATTCTAAAATTTATCCGGAAAGCCACATAGACAAAATCTGATACTCCGATCGAAACACCGAATCCCCAAAACAACTCCAGAAAATTCAACTCTTGAAAAAATATCAAAAAATACCCAGGAAAACAAGCACAGTTAAATAGGAGTTACTGTGTAAACGTCACCTCAGAAAACGACAAACAGGCAGCGCTTCCGCCGCACGAGCCATGCTCGTGCCGCGGAAGCGCGGCGCTTTAATTGAATTAGGGCTACAATTGCACAGTAACTCTTAGATATTCCTGCATGTTTTTCTGCATATTTTTAATACTGAAAAATCCCTGTTTTTGAAAATTGGACAGAGAGCATGGGTGTGTTAGGATTTCGGGTTCGTTCGGAGTTCAAAATCCGTCTAGACTTCGCCTAAGGCTCTAGCTAGGCTCTGATACCACTGTAAGGTTCCTAGGCACTCTAGTGAGGTCTCTAAAGGCATCTACCATGCCAATTTCAAAAATTCGGTGCCGAGAAACCCTAATGTACGGATCGTTTGCTAGATTTCTAGGCGAAAAAGAACTAGTTAACAACTTAACTAATGGGATATCGGAAATACAACCTTTGTAGATCCGGTGCTCCACCTCCATAGCTCCGCAACGAAGTCGTCTCCGCTGTCCAAAAGGAATCCGGGCTCTAGAGTCGACTTCGTCGGAGAAAAAGCGAGCTAGGTCGTCGATGTCCATGCCAAAGATGATCTACGTCGAGGCATCGCTAAATCAAGCCCCACCTTCACCTTGCCATGATAACTTGTGAAGGAAACACACTCTACTACTTGGCAAGAGGTAGAGGATGAAGAAATAGGAAGTGGGTAGACTTTAGAATTGGATTTCTCACTCATTTCATCAAGTTGCCATTGATGGTCAAGCTTTTCTTCATTTGAAGGAAGAAGAAGAAGAAGCTAAAAATATTATGATAAGAATCTTAGAATTGAAAAGAAAAATCAATCCTTATCATATAATGAACCATGGTTAGATGTAGAGAGTTAACTAAGGTTTAAGTGAGTGGTAAGGGTTAAGCATGAGACAAAATGGTCATTAAGTCAAAGTCTTCATGAAGGTTCATGAATGAACAAAAGAAAGCAACCATTTTCCTCATTTTGCCTTTTCTTTTTCCAAAAAGATAAATGAATAAAATGAAATCAAAAACCCTAATCACCCACTTAACTATAGTTTAATTCTTATCACTTAACCATAATGCATGTATCATCAAACATGATACAATATAGTGCACAAAATCATATCGCATATGTAATGCGCACATCCGAGTGAGAAAATCCATTATAAAGTGAACCGATACTTGTTAATGCAAAGTAATATATCAAATATATATAATTATGCATTAAATCATTAAATCAACACTTGATTTAATGATCCGGACATAACGCATATAACCGACTAATATCAACAGTAACATCTGATCGAATCAACACTTGATCCGATAACCCGGCTATATCGCATATAACCGATCAACGTCACAAATCGCGAGAATCAAATACAGTATCACATACTGGTATCATTCTCGGTCCCGCACATATCTCATATGCGCTCCTATTTCGTTTCGCTTGAGCCAGGAAACCTCTGTGTAGGACTCTAAAGACTCGTCAATACGCCGGCAGCAGATGATGATCATATCAAACATCCACAAGCCGCAAGCGGTCTGCTAAACGTAACGGCCACCCGGGTATTGAGCGATCAGAAGATCGACGAGCAAGCCCGCTCACACTCCAGTGAATCCAACCAGTAACACTACCGTACAGTCCGGTCTGATCGTCTGATATGTCGCATATCTCGCCTAGGGGTGGTAAACGTCAGACCCCAATAGCTCGATAAGTCGTGTCGATATGAGGTCTATAACAATTCGAGAAACTACTGGTAACACTTACCAGTAAATCTCAGCAACCCTGGCCAGGGATTTCCTGTTATAGCCAATCGAACACAGCGCAACATCAACTCCCTATACCGGGAGAGACGAATCCCCTCCTATCGCTCATTGCCTCCATGTGACTCGGGACTGTACCCAAAAACCACCGTTTTGCACGCCCTCTTGGACGTGGTAAGATGGAAATCAAAGCACAGTGGGAACCACACTGTAAGTCGATGTAGTACACCCCAATACTTGTGGGGAGGCGGAATTTTCATAAACGAACTTGTTTAGTGAACGAACATCGACTAACCGCTTGAATCGAAGCTAAACTATAAATAACCAAACACAAAGTGTTTCTTAACTATTTTGTTTAGGGATTATACCTAATGAAACCAGTCCTTCGTCTTTACGATCTCCTTGTTCTCCTCGACCTTCTCTAGGTAGTAGACGATCCACCCGAGAGCAAAACTCCAAGCTAAACCTCTAAACTTGAGGCAACTAACCTTCTTGGATTGCTAATCAAAGAAGCTAGGATGAAATAGAGTGATGGTTATGGATTGATTAGTCTTTCTAATCCTTTGATCTCAACTAATGAGGTGTAAGGATTAGGGTTTGAAGATGAGAGCTTGAGGAGAGAGAAGATGAGAGATAATAATGAGATGAGATTGTGAGTATCATAACATATTATGAAGCATTCTCATTAAAGAATAAATGAATAAATGTGATGAATAAGCATGCTTCATAAATGTTAAGTGGTGATTCATTAAGCATGTGTCATTAATCATTTATGGTGCAATAATGACAATGATGAATCACTCTCATGACTCACAAATCTTATCCAAAGTATATGCCATCTAAACCTCCTTAGTCACTATCTTCTAGAAGCTTCTCGTACAATTACGAGAACGCCCCTCCAATCCGCAAAAATACGGAAAAACTTTAGACTGTAAAAATCCAATAACCGGATACCAGTAACTGGCTTAAACCAAAGCCGACTGGTAAAAACTGTCCGAAAGTCGTACGCGCGTAAACGCACGTATGCGTCCGAACCCTTGTCGTAAAACCATACGACCTCTATATCGTTTCTCCTGGAATAGGAAACTCTCTGTGTGGGACTCTAGAGACTCGACTACTACGCTGGCAGTGGGTTTAACCACAGACCGCAAGCGGCACTAGCTGTACGTAACGGTCCCCAGGTAGCTGTCGATAAGAAGGCCGATGAGGAAACCCATCCGAACTCCTACTGAGTCTGATGTGACAATCTCCATACAGTCCGGTCCGTTCGTCCAAGACTATCGCATATCGGGCCTAGGGGGCGGCAAGCGTCAGTCCCCTAATAGCGGTATAAGTCGTGTCGGAGGGAAGCCCATTACACCCTGAGAAACTACTGGAACCTACCAGCAAATCTCGCTTGCCCTGGCCAGGGACTTTGCGTAATGGCTCTCTGACACAACACGATATCTACTCCCAATACCGGGAGGGACGAATCCTGTCTAACCGCCACTGCCTCCAAGTGCTCGGGACTGCACCCAACTGCTACCTGTTTGCACGACTCCTTTGAGCCGTGGTAGGGTAGCAATCTAAGAACAGTGGGACACACTCGAGGCGAAGTAGCAGTGTCAAGTCTGCGGACTACGCTGTACTCATGTCACCTGGGAACTGTTCACTGACGACTGGTATAAAACCAACCAACAGTTCCCTGTGAGTCCTGTCCGGTGTACCCGTAACCTAACGAGCACCTGTATACTATCTCCAGTACGACGTACTGACGGCTGTGGGACAGACCATCTCCCCAACTGGGATGAAAAGCGTACACACCAGTCTACTCCGGAGTATCGATGCTCTGTCTCGATAATCCAACGACCAGGGACCAGAATAAGGATGTGCTTGTAGACTACCCAGCCTCCACTAGTGTGACTGCCATCACAACGCTGGTAGACAAGCAAGATCCTAAGAGCTCTATCAATACGTACACTCACATATTAAGATAGAAAAACCAAGTAGCATACTACCATGTTTAGCAAGACTGTTATATCCATGTGTATATCCCAAGCTTCCATTAAGTAATATACAAACTAGTATGATACAGTAATGGCCTTCTAGGGCATAAACACTAACAATCTCCCACTTGCACTAGGGCCACGTACTGGCATATCGTAGACCAATGATCTCGAGTAGCCTCTCGAACTGCGTCTGAGGTAGGGCCTTCGTGAATGGATCAGCAATGTTCTCTTCTGAAGCAACTCTCCGAACCTCGATCTCCTGACGATCAATGATCTCCCTGATCAGGTGATACCGCCTCAAGATGTGTCTGGACTTCTGATGGGACCTTGGTTCCTTCGTTAAAGCTATAGCTCCGTTGTTGTCGCAATACAGAGGTATTGGATCAACTATGGTAGGAACCACCTGAAGTTCTGTTAGGAACTTCTTCATCCAGACTTCTTCTTTTGCGGCATCGCAAGCAGCTATATACTCCGCTTCCATTGTCGAGTCAGCAACGGTGTCCTGCTTGGAGCTCTTCCAGCACACCGCCCCTCCATTGAGGGTAAAGACATAACCCGACATGGACTTGGAATCGTCCTTATCACTCTGGAAGCCTGAATCAGCAAAGGCCTCCAACCTGAGGTCTTTTCCGCCGTAAACCAAGAACATCTCCTTAGTCCTCCTCAGGTACTTGAGAATGTTCTTTACTGCTATCCAGTGTTTCTCCCCTGGGTCTGACTGATACCGGCTTACCACGCTTAGTGCGTAAGCTACATCTGGTCTGGTACACAACATCGCATACATTATAGAGCCTACCGCAGAAGCGTAGGGTATAATAGACATGCGTTCCCTTTCCAAATCAGTCTTGGGAGACATCTCTTTGGAGAGGGTGATTCCGTGACAAGCCGGTAGATTACCGCACTTAGAATCTTCCATACTGAATCTTTTCAGTACAGTGTCGATATACCTGGACTGCGAAAGTCCCAACATCTTCTTGGATCTATCACGATAGATCCGGATCCCAAGAATGTAAGAGGCATCACCCAGGTCTTTCATGGAGAACCTGTGTGACAAGAATCCTTTGACAGATTGTAGCATAGGAATGTCATTTCCTATCAATAGAATGTCATCCACGTACAAGACGAGGAATACGACACTTCTGGCTACAACTTTACTATATATGCACGGCTCATCTGGATTTTTGATAAAGTCATATTCTTTGACTGTCTCATCAAAACAGATGTTCCAACTCCGCGATGCCTGCTTTAGTCCATAAATAGACTTAAGCAGCTTGCATACTTTCCCGCTGCTCCCACTCTGATTGAAACCCTCTGGCTGATCCATATAGACGCTCTCTTCTAAATTTCCATTTAGAAAAGCCGTCTTTACGTCCATCTGCCAGATTTCATAATCATGGAAGGCAGCAATAGCAAGAAGGACCCGAATGGATTTGAGCATAGCCACTGGAGAAAAAGTTTCGTCATAGTCCAAACCAGGTCTTTGACGAAAACCCTTTGCAACAAGTCTAGCCTTATAGGTTTCCACCTGTCCATCTACACCAATCTTTTTCTTGAAGATCCATTTGCATCCTATGGGTTTTACCCCATCTGGAGCAAAGTCCAAAGTCCATACTTTGTTGGTGTACATGGACTCCATTTCGGTCCGCATTGCATCTAGCCATCGTACCGAGTCGCCGCTCTGGATGGCCTGCTGGAAGTCAGTAGGTTCATCATCATCTATGATGCAATCCTCTCTATCCCCGTCTATGAGAAAACCGTAGTATCTCTCAGGCGGATGAGACGGCCTACTACTCCTGCAGAGGGGTGCGGAAATGTCTTGTTCTTCTTGAACCTCTGGTTCTACCAAACTTTCAGTAGCAGTTTGTGGTTCTGGAATTTCTTCCAGTTCTATTTCGCTCCCACTTGATTCCTTTTCTAAAAACTGATGTTCAAGAAAATGGGCATTACGAGAAACAAACACCTTTTGTTCCTCTGCGTAATAGAATATATATCCCCTGGAGTGCTTTGGATATCCCACAAACAAACACTTTACTGATCGTGCCTCGAGCTTGTCCATATGCTGCTTTTTAACAAAAGCTGGACATCCCCAAATCTTTATATACTGTAGATGGGGTTTCTTCCCGCTCCATATCTGATATGGAGTGGTAGGCACAGTCTTGGTAGGTACCATGTTCAAAAGATATGCCGCTGATTCTAGCGCATGACACCAGAAAGATCGCGGTAACTCAGCATTACTCATCATGGATCGTACCATATCCAATAGGGTTCGATTCCGTCTCTCCGATACACCGTTATGCTGTGGAGTGTACGGAGGAGTAAGCTGAGAGAGAATTCCTTTCTCTTTTAGGTAACCTAGGAACTCGGCACTCAAGTATTCACCACCTCGATCAGATCTAAGTGTCTTTATACTTTTGCCGGTTTGGTTTTCTACTTCATTCTTATACTCTTGGAATTTCTCAAAAGCTTCGGATTTATGTTTCATCAGATAAATGAATCCGTATCTTGAGTAATCATCCGTGAAATTAATGAAGTAGGAAAAACCACCTCTCGCATGTGTAGACATTGGACCACATACATCGTTGTGTATGAGTCCTAAGAGCTCGCTCGCTCTTACTCCTTGTCCAGTGAATGGAGTCTTTGTCATCTTTCCTTTGAGACAAGATTGACAAGTGATCAGTCGAAAATATTGTATATTTTAGCCAGCAATTTCCTTAACATTTGCATACATTTAGGAGTGTTCGGCATTCATATTCTACATATTAGCAAATCTGTCACAAAATATGAGATTGCATGTATTAGACTTTTAAACCGACACTTTAAGGGAAATTAATCGCATTTCATGGCATCGCATCATTTCTGTATTTGCGCAACACTTGTTTCGAAGTCTGTGCAGGAAATTCCAGAAACCGAGCCAAATTGTCAAAAGTGCTGATAAAAAATTACACCAAATCTAAGTCTGGTGATCTGGCAGTAAAATTCCAGAAATTTATTCAAGGCCAATGGGCGCTTCCCGCCGCGGATCCGTGGCATGATGACGTCAGCAGAGAAGCAGATTTTCCCCATGTGCTTATTTCTAACGGCAAAGCTTCCAGAACTCTCCAGAAACTCCACGTGGCTTCATCTAGAAGGCTCGGCCTAACAACCTAGTTCTAGAAGCCTCCCTCCAACTAACTTCTTCTAGAAGCCTCCTTATAACAACCTTCTTCTAGAAGCCTCCTTGTAACAACCTCATTCTAGAATATTCCTTCCAACAAACTTTTTCTAGAAGATTCTTTCTAACAACCTCATTTTGGAGGGAAAATTCAAATTCAAATGAGGTAGTTCATTTTGGAGGGAAATTTGAATTTTATTTAACAAACTTTTGGAGGGAAATTTGAATTTCATTTAACAAACTTTTGGAGGGAAATTTGAATTTCATCCAACAAACTTTTGGAGGGAAATTTGAATTTCATTTAACAAACTTTTGGAGGGAAATTTGAATTTCATTTAACAAACTTTTGGAGGGAAATTTGAATTTCATCCAACAAACTTTTGGAGGGAAATTTGAATTTCATTTAACAAACTTTTGGAGGGAAATTTGAATTTCATTTAACAAACTTTTGGAGGGAAACTTAGAATTTGAAATCCTAGATCTAGGGTTAATTATCTATAAATAGGAGCCTAAATCTAAGGGTTGTGGTTGTTCATGAGTTCATCATTAGTTCTTCATTAGTTAAATAATCTTTCCCTCTTTCATCATCTTCTTCCACAAGCCTCGTGACAAGGCTTGTGCGAAACCCTAACCCTAATTCCACTCCTAATCCAAGATCTTGAGTACCAAATCAAGCATGAAGCCTTCAACCTTTTAGGAGCCGAGCCGATCTTCAATCGGGCAAGTGATCCAAGCCGATCCGCGATCCACGGAGACGAGCGAAGCCAAGTCGACGATCAAGTTCCTCCTCTTATAGTTCTTGAGTGATTGTAACGAAATTGTTGATATAAATAAAAGGTGAAATTCGTTAATCTTGCTTTCTTTTAATTCTTGCATCATGATTAGATCTCAATTTGTAATTGTTGCTCTTGTTGTGATGTTCGAGTAAAACTCCGCTCGTTAAGGAGTCGAGACGATTGTAGAACGATGATGTAACAAATATTGATACGATTTTTAAGTCCTACGAGTTTTGTAAACCCTAGCAAGTTCAAGAATCAATGACCTAGTTTCTTAGCGATGCTTTCTTGATTGTGATCGCTCGAAATTAGGGATCTACGATTGCTTCTTGAATTTACTAGAGGCTAGAATGTGAATGACATCGACGAAAGAACAAGGGATAAGATGAAACCCTAGTTTCACAAGAAATCCCTAATTCTCATCGATGATCATCGATCTAGTATCAATTCATCGAAGGATAAGAATACGTAATTGTAAGATTACATCACATCTATAGATCCGATCGATTCCTACGAGCCTCATTTCGATTCTTGAGATTTGGTTTGGAAAAATCATTAAACGATCAATTCTTGATTCTATCTTTTAATGCTTTCTTAGATCTAGTTTTTTCTCATTCTTGAACTTCAACTATAAATCTTGAATTGTTTTGTTTTCTTTAAAGTTTCAATTCATCTAATTCAAAAGACGAACGATTACACTTTCCCTGTGGACGATCCGCACTCACATACTAACTACAATCCGACACCGTAGTTGATTGCGGTCATATAATCTTTGGTTGTGATTTCTTTACTATTTGATTCGATTTATTACAATCACAAAAAAAATTAACAATCAACAAGTGTCATAAGATTGATATTCGAACGAGTCCAAATATCCTTCTCTATGCAACTTAGTCAACCTTCTCTCATTGATGTGACCCAGTCTACAATGCCATAAGAAAGCTTTATTCAAATCTGGAGACTTTCTTTTTAGTGTGTTCTGGACATTGAAAATTTGGAGTTGGTTTAAAACATATATGTCGTTATTTAATGTACCGGACCCAATCAAACCATGATTAAGGTGGATGTTAACAACATCTCTTACAAACGTGAAATCATAACCTTTATTTGATAACAAGGAAACTGATATGATATTACACGTTAAGCTTGGTACAAAATAACAGTTATGTAAAACCAAAATGTGTCCACTCGTCAATCCTAGGTGATAGTCCCCGACGGACGCAGCTCCCACGCTAGCTCCGTTAGCAACCTTTAGGGTCATATCACCTTCCTTCAGCACTCTACGGTTTCTCAGTGCCTGCAATGAATTGCAAATATGAGATCCTGATCCGGTATCCAATACCCAGGAAGTAGAGTTGATCGACAGACAATTCTCAATTACAAACACACCTGAAGTCGAAGCCACAGCTTGCTTCGGTTCCTGGTTCTTGGCGTTCCACGCCTTGCAATCCTTCTTCCAGTGCCCTTTCCTGTGACAATGGAAGCACTCATCCTGGCCAACTATCGGTACTGCAATCTTTTTCTTTCCCTTCCCTCTCACCTTACTAACACCTCCTCTACGTTTGGGTGCGGCCTTCTTCTTCCTTCCTTTGGCCCTAGCCTTGGACCCGGAAGAAGATGTACCGCCAACAAACATAGCGGGTGTTTCCCTTGCCTTCTGCAAGGTGCCCTCTGCACTCCTTAACATGTTCAGGAGTTCCGCAAGTTCAACTTCTTTTCCTTGAAGATTGAAGTTGAGGATAAACTGGGCGTAGGTGGGAGGAAGGGACTGGAGAATAAGGTCTGTATAGAGCTCATTATCCAAAGTCGTCCCAAGGTCTGCGAGCTCTTCTATGTAGCCGATCATCTTTAGGACATGTTCTCCTACTGATGACCCGACAGCCAACCTCGCTCGAAACAAGTTCTTTGAGGTCTCGTATCTTGCTTTACGAGATTGCTCCCCATAAAGTTCCTTTGTATGGAGAAATATGCCATCTAGGGTCATATCCTCGTGCCTCCTCTGATGTTCATTGTTCATCGAGGCAAGAATGATGCACTTGGCTCTCGCGCAATCTAAATCCCAGGTTTTGCGGATTTCCTTATCCGCATTACTGGATTTGGGACCAGGGACAGCAGGTGCCGTAGCGGTGAGGACGTACCCCAGTTTGTCATAGGTCAAAGCCATTTTGACATTCCGCAGCCAATCTTTATAGTTTGGCCCCGTCAGTATATTTTTCTCTAAAAGTAACTTAAGTCCAGTCATTTTCAGGGTCGCTGCAATTAGGAGAGAGAGAAGAAAACTCTTTAGCATGATGCTCTTGCAAGTTTAGAGTGGTTTTTAGTTTATCTAAACTGGATGGCTCCCACTGTTTCTCGAATCCTTCCTCAAACCATAAAAGAAGAATTAGCCAGGACTATTCTCACCGTACAATACTTGCTTAACCGTTCAGCCAGGCTGGTGTCGGTACTTCGAGGGAGGTTTTCCAACGCTTTCACGAAATTCCTTAATTAAATAACCTCTTTTCTCTAGGGGCGTAACCCCGCTGACACTTTTCTGGACACCTACTAGGTTTATAGCATTGATCGTTAAGTGACGAATATCCTGATAAGTATCATATACTCACAGTAGGATCGGGATCCAAATATCATCGTCTGATAATGTTGTAGGAATGCTACCAACATTGATCAAACTCAAAATGGTATGCATCTCTTTGCAAATTTCAGTTTCTTTAGAAATTCCCGATATAAGTTTTTGCCCCATGCTCTTATGACCTTGGCGTTAGGTCAAAATGTCATAAGTCAAATGTCAAGTTCTTCCCATCATTATCTTGTCAATTTGAACCCATCCGTATATATCCTTGACGTTCGGCCAAAATGATAATACGACTGTCCCAAACTAACTCATCTATCTATGCAACAAATGAATATCCAGCAGCTACCAAACACTATGCCTTGGCGTTAGGTCAAAATACATAGCTTGAATACTACTGAATACCCAGATGAAATGACGGAGGGCTACGACTGGTTTTGGCGAAACCGTGAACGTAGTGAACTTGATATAACCGAAGGAACCTGATAGCTTTTAAAAGGAGTGGTTAAAGCTCCGCATTTAAAAATATCTGTTTTAAAAATAACCGAGTGGTTTCTTTTAAATTGTTCCAACGATTAAAACTTTGGATTATTTTCTTTGCATTATAGATAATGCGTCCCATCATTAACCTATCATTGCAGAAAACAACGAAAATACAACGTCCTCTTATGCCATCCGCATTCGCCACGGTGTCCCGTCATTACCCGTTAGTTTACTTAACTAACGACAGAGCGGGGGCTGGGCTAGCGCGGGTGTAAAACATAAGTGACGTCTAAATAGCTATCATATATATAGATATTTTACATTCGTATGACGCAATGATATTCATTCCAGAACACAGATAAACAATATTGGATTTGCAAGCAATCTGTATTTCTTTTGAGCCTGCAAGAAAAGACAGATTACACAGTTGTGATGAATAGCCGTTACCCCACCTTCGACCCCTACGGGTACGGCAAACTACCCACCCGGCAGTTTGTGTACCCCACCTTGGGTCAGTCCTAGGAGCAAAAACAGTAAAATGAAATAATACAACGGTGGCTACAACCGCAACCTGGATGTGCCCCGCAAAATAATATTACAACAAATTACATTTACAACAAATTAATCAAATAATAACCCATTGCAAAACCCCGGCTATACACCACAACAGTCCAATACAGTTTATATGCATAAACAGATATAACCATTTCAGAAATGTGCAACCCCCTGCCAACCGACATACTAGCAGTTAGGGGAGGTTTACGAACACATTAAACAATCACAGATATAATCCAATATGCAAATACTGTACAATTTCGATCGATTAAACATCTTTAATATTGCTCCAAAAACTGCTCTGTTAAACTGAAACCTGACCAAAATTAAAATATTCCAGAAAATCCCAAATATTACACAGAAGCAACAGAAGAAAAATTGGTTCCTGACTCGCCAACTCGGCGGCGGAACCGCGGCGACTCAGTAGGGTGAGGCCGCGGATCCGCGGCGCGTTAGACGATTCAGGGCACCAGTTTTCTTGGGTGTTCTTATAATGTCTTGTCAAGCTTTCTGAACGAACCTGAAAAATTTTTGGACATTGTTTTAAATTCAACAGAAACTGATATTTTTTAGGGTTTTCCGGCTTCGTTTTTCCGTTCGAAATTCGTACAAATTTGCAATTAAGTTATTTATTGTTTAGCGAGGCTCTGATACCACTGTAAGTCGATGTAGTACAACCCAATACTTGTGGGGAGGCGGAATTTTCAAAAACGAACTTGTTTAGTGAACGAACATCGACTAACCGCTTGAATCGAAGCTAAACTATAAATAACCAAACACAAAGTGTTTCTTAACTATTGTGTTTAGGGATTATACCAAATGAAACCAATCCTTCGTCTTTACGATCTCCTTGTTCTCCTCGACCTTCTCTAGGTAGTAGACGATCCACCCGAGAGCAAAACTCCAAGCTAAACCTCTAAACTTGAGGCAACTAACCTTCTTGGATTGCTAATCAAAGAAGCTAAGATGAAATAGAGTGATGGTTATGGATTAATTAGTCTTTCTAATCCTTTGATCTCAACTCATGAGGTGTAAGGATTAGGGTTTGAAGATGAGAGCTTGAGGAGAGAGAAGATGAGAGATAATAATGAGATGAGATTGTGAGTATCATAACATATTATGAAGCATTCTCATTAAAGAATAAATGAATAAATGTGATGAATAAGCATGCTTCATAAATGTTAAGTGGTGATTCATTAAGCATGTGTCATTAATCATTTATGGTGCAATAATGACAATGATGAATCACTCTCATGACTCACAAATCTTATCCAAAGTATATGCCATCTAAACCTCCTTAGTCACTATCTTCTATAAGCTTCTCGTACAATTACGAGAACGCCCCTCCAATCCGCAAAAATACGGAAAAACTTTAGACTGTAAAAATCCAATAACCGGATACCAGTAACTGGCTTAAACCAAAGTCGACTGGTAAAAACTGTCCGAAAGTCGTACGCGCGTAAACGCACGAATGCGTCCGAACCCTTGTCGTAAAACCATACGACCTCTATATCGTTTCGCCTGGAATAGGAAACTCTCTGTGTGGGACTCTAGAGACTCGACTACTACGCTGGCAGTGGGTTTAACCACAGACCGCAAGCGGCACTAGCTGTACGTAACGGTCCCCAGGTAGTTGTCGATAAGAAGGCCGATGAGGAAACCCATCCGAACTCCTACTGAGTCTGATGTGACAATCTCCATACAGTCCGGTCCGTTCGTCCAAGACTATCGGATATCGGGCCTAGGGGGCGGCAAGCGTCAGTCCCCTAATAGCGGTATAAGTCGTGTCGGAGGGAAGCCCATTACACCCTGAGAAACTACTGGAACCTACCAGCAAATCTCGCTTGCCCTGGCCAGGGACTTTGCGTAATGGCTCTCTGACACAGCACGATATCTACTCCCAATACCGGGAGGGACGAATCCTGTCTAACGGCCACTGCCTCCAAGTGCTCGGGACTGCACCCAACTGCTACCTGTTTGCACGACTCCTTTGAGCCGTGGTAGGGTAGCAATCTAAGAACAGTGGGACACACTCGAGGCGAAGTAGCAGTGTCAAGTCTGCGGACTACGCTGTACTCATGTCACCTGGGAACTGTTCACTGACGACTGGTATAAAACCAACCAACAGTTCCCTGTGAGTCCTGTCCGGTGTACCCGTAACCTAACGAGCACCTGTATACTATCTCCAGTACGACGTACTGACGGCTGTGAGACAGACCATCTCCCCAACTGGGATGAGAAGCGTACACACCAGTCTACTCCGGAGTATCGATGCTCTGTCTCGATAATCCAACGACCAGTGACCAGAATAAGGATGTGCTTGTAGACTACCCAGCCCCCACTAGTGTGACTGCCATCACAACGCTGGTAGACAAGCAAGATCCTAAGAGCTCTATCAATACGTACACTCACATATTAAGATAGGAAAACCAAGTAGCATACTACCATGTTTAGCAAGACTGTTATATACATGTGAATATCCCAAGCTTCCATTAAGTAATATACAAACTAGTATGATACAGTAATGGCCTTCTAGGGCATAAACACTAACACACACAAGACTCTATGCCGAACTCGGGTCAACAGACTACTCTGTACCAGTGTCACCAGAGAACTGCCATCTGACGTGAGGTATAATACGATCTGGGAGTTCTCGGCGTGTCCGTCCAGTGTACCCAGTCTCTACTGAGCACCCGTATATCATCTCTGATGTCAAACACCGATGGATATGGGATCATCCATCGCCCATCTGTATGGGTCGAGAAGGTACACGCTAGTCTACTCTGGTATATCGATGCCCCGTCTCGATACACCCACGACTAGGGACTTTGAAGGATGTACTTATGGACTACCATGTCCCCACTAGTATGATCCGCATCATAGTCCAGGTAGTCAAGTACACATCCTAAGGGCTTTACCAACATGTAACAGAAAGACAATCAGTATACAAGTTAAGGTAAAGATCAACCAGATAGCATACTATCATGTCGAGCAAGAAAGTCCTCCCTATATATGTCCCAGCATCCACTACAATATACATCCTATGTACAGTAATGGCCTCTAGGGCATACATATAACTAACATGAGTTGCATAAGTCAATGCCGCTCCTTCTTTTACCCTTTGCATTTCTCAGAACACCCCGTATTACTACGGATATCCACTTCCATTGGATAGATCCATCGTATGGTTATATACGAACTCGAAGGGACTTCTTCGAAGATGGATCCAGGTTCAGGAGAAATAGAATTGGTTTATTCAGTTGTCTTTTATTATTACCTTCTCTCAGGTTGCGAGGGCTCCTTAGTTTAGGAGAGTACACCTATTACGCTTATTGCATAGTCTTATTCCAAACCATAGGCTGGTGCCGAAAGGTAGGGAATGAAGAAAACCAATTAGCCTAAGTAGGGTGTACAGAAGGTAATAGCTAAAGACAAAATAAAGGGATTAGAAAGAGGGCAAAGTAAATTGCGACTATTATCATTCACGACCAAACCGCGTACTTCTTCGCTACTCCTATTTCACCTTTGCTTTTTCCCCAGTTCGGGAGAAATAGAATAAGGTATTATTCAGATTGTCTTTTATCATCACCTTCTCTCAAGTTGCAAGTACTCCTAGGATTAGGAGAGTACACCTATTATGCTTACTGGATAGTCTTCTTCCAAACCATAGGCTGGTGCCGAACGGTAGGGAAGGAAGAAAACCATTTAGCCTAATGATGGTGTACAGAAGGAAATGACTAAAGACAAATAAAAGGATTTGGAGAGATGGCAAATAAATATACGGTTATAGTTATGAATTGGATTATGGAAGAGGAATTACTATGAATACCAGGATACCCATACGAGACATTTTAATGTTTCAGTTTTACTGCCCATTGTTAAAAGAAAACTGTTTTCCCGATTAGATACTTACTCCAGGGTATGTACTTACCAGGTTTCATTCTCATATCTGTATGGTTTTTACAGATGATGAGTGGGAGTAAGTTATTGGGAATTAAGGTGATCATCCTCATTATATCGGAATTCGTTGTAATTGGTGATATTTGAGGAAATCGCCTGGGTACAGTTTTCAACCTACGATGCACAGGTTTTGAGTTATTCAAACTCAGCGGACTTATACAGAGTATTGTATGTTGTCCAGTGTCCGTCAGGACAAAAGGGGTAGGTCCTCGTACTATGTTCTGTTTACTTATCACTTCTCTAGTTTTTAGACAAGTGTTTCGTAGAAATACAATGTCTAAGTTTTAAGAAGTTGTGAGTATAAGAATAAAGTAGAGAACCAGGTATCGCAAGTATCGGGATTCTTCAAAGAGATCGAATATGTAAATGCTTGTGATTGGTATTCAGATGATAGTAATGGTTTAGAGAAACTTGTTTCTCTTTCAGGTTACTCATAATTGGATGGATTCCTAAGTTGAGTAATGTTGATTAGCCTCTCTCTATTAAGTTGATATGCACCGGAGACAGCTGCATGTTTTTGAATCTGGTTCCAATTAAATTAGTGTCTCTATTTCTATATTGTATTTAGATTGGTTCATATCTTAACGATGTTAAGGTACGGGGAGTTGTCCAACTTATGCTTAAAACCAGACACTGGATAACTCGAAGCATGTTTCTGTAATGGCAGTTTGTGGGTTGACCCTGGCTTCGACGAGGGTTGATTTTTCTACCATCTGGAAGATCAATAGCGATATTGTTCTTGACTCGCCACAGTTTTAGTAAAAATGGATTTTTTCAGAAAACAGTAGTGGGAGTATGGTAGAACTGGAAGTGATTCCAGAACCGCAAACGATTACGGAAAATTTAATAGGACCTATATATTCAATCAGGTTTGATATTTCAATAGCCACTCCGCAGATATGGTGGGTAACCTCAGACACCCGAGAGGTACTCCGGTAGCCTCAAGGACGGTGACAGGGAGGTTCTTGTTTACCCAGACTTGATACTACTGTTGTTCCAGACTATGAAACTCGGCAGGAGGATAAGTATAGCGACGTTCTAAACATGCTTTAGAAGTGTACGTAGATATTATTCTGCTAGAGAGTTGTAGTAGTCAGTGGGAGCAGCGGAATCATAGTTGGCAAGTAGCTTATGTCTATTTATAGACTTGAGCAGATATAGCGGAGATAAGATCATCTAATTTTGATGTGATAGTCATGGCTTTGACTTCATCAGAATAGGGGATGAATCTGTTAATAAGGTAGTAAGGTGTGATGTCCTGGTATTTGGATGACATACACAGAGTAGGAAGTAAAATTCCTATACTACGATCGGTTGTACTGTGGTTATCGCACAGTTGTTTCTCCATAAAGGATATCGATATAATATCAGACATTCTGGTTACTAGATCTATGGTTTTAGATCTAGATTTGGGTAGTTTTCCAATATGGGTACTTTGACAATATTCTAATAGTATTTTAGAATAGATGACTCCTGGCATGGTGGTGTACCTATTGGTGATGGAGTCACCCTCTCTAAAAGTGTCTTAGAGACTAAAGGAGAGAGAGATGTGCATGATTGGCAGATCATTTGCTTAGGCAATTGAGTCAATCATGAGATGTCAAGTACCACACTAGATGTAGTTTTTGCACTT
Source organism: Agapanthus africanus (assembly GCA_030015575.1). NCBI lineage: Eukaryota > Viridiplantae > Streptophyta > Magnoliopsida > Asparagales > Amaryllidaceae > Agapanthus > Agapanthus africanus. Next base: position 187,825,071 of record JASDDO010000016.1, on the reverse strand, counting down.
GATGCGATAAGTTTATATTAATCCAATCCTGAAAAAACATAAGGAAGCGGTTTTAGAACATAAGTGCATGTTCTACGGATTTGATAATGGCAGACTCTTTCTGGAGAAGGTTGTCATTCCAGGCTTCAAAGGTGACATGGATGACAGAGTGATTGTCAGAGTTATAGTTTTCCCTCTGACGAGGGACAATATTATGGACAGGCGTTCCAAGAGGATACTGTGGGAGGCATGGTGCTGGATACTGATTAGGTTCAGTTAATCGATACAGTCTAAGAAGTTTGGATTTGGAGTTCATTTATGAACTAGATCCCATCAGATATTCAGACATATTCTAAGACAGGTATTACTCGATTCGGGAGATGGCTTTCTCCGCGAACTTGAGATTTAGAGAGATATAGAAAGAAACATCAGGGCGGATCCACTCACTAAGGCTATTTCTCGAACACAAGAGTTTTACAAACTAGCTTTGTGAAACTGATAAGTAGAGGAGTTGGGTGTTCGGTATCACACGGACTGTGAGTATGCGACATCGCAATAATTAGCCTTAAGTGCAAGTGGGAGATTGTTGGAGATAGTCCCCTCAAAGTCAATTATTGCATCGCAGGTACGTGATTGCAATGATTGAGGCAGGACCTATACCGATATGACAGTCTTACTCGAGATGATAGTTTGCTATCTGGTTTGTCTTCATCATCGTATACATGCTTTAGTTCACTATTGCATGATGATAGAGCCCATAGGATTCTTGCTTGACTACCAGCAGTATGATGGCGATCATATACGTGGGAGCTGGGGTCTGTAAGCACATCCTTAAAGTGTCCCTAGTCGTGGGAGTTTCGAGACAGGGCATCGATACTCGAGAGTAGACTAGTGTATACAGTAGAGACCCCGACGAGGGGCGGTGGCTGGTCTCACAAGCCACTGGTGTCAGTTTGATCACCTAAGATGTATACAGGTGCTCATTGGGTTATGAGTACACCGGACAGGACTCACCGGGAATCTGCTAGTTGGTATTATACATATCGTCAGATAGCAATTACCTGGTGACATGTGTACAGGTTAGTTCATCGACCTGAGATCGTCGTTTGTCTCATGTGAGTTCCCACTGTGCTTAGATTACTACCTTACCATGCTCAAAGGAGTTGTGCAAACAGGTTTTAGTTGGGTACAGTCCCGAGCCACATTGGAGGCAAGTGAGAAGATCGGCAGGGGATTCGTCTCTCCCGGTATTGGGGGTGAGATCGCGTTGTGTCTAGGAGAGCCATTACACAAAGCTCTCGGCCGAGGCAGGAGATTTACTGGTTGGTACTCCAGTAGTATCTCAGGGTGTTCTGGGCTACTCTCTGACACGACTTATACCGCTATTGGGGGTCTGACGTTACTAGCCCTCTAGGCCAGATATGCGATACTCATAGACGAACGGACCGGACTGTATGTATATTGTCACTGTTAGGCTCAGTAGTGTTTATGGATGAGTTCGCTCGTCAGCTTCCCTTCCAATCAATATATAGGCAAACTGTTACGTACAGCTTGTACCTCTGACGTGCTAGTGGTTATACCCAGTGCCAATGTGTTGATGAGTCATTAGAGTCCCCCACAGACACTTTTCCAAGTTCGGACGAAACGTTGTAGAGGCCGTATGGGTTTATGGCAAGGTTCGGAAAAAGCACGTGCGTTTTTCGCACGTGTCGTTTTTCGGACAGATAATACTGGTCGGCTTTGGTTTAAGCCGGATCCGAGTATTATACTGTGTAGATATAATATCTTTGTCTTAGATGCATTTGTATTCGGTCGTAATACAAATGCGGGTAGGTTTATACCATTACGGGGTTATCCGGAAATTCGTTTCAGGATCACTTTTGGAAGTTGCCGGTTTCATGTTTTCTATTAGCCGTATTTAACATTCGGTTAAATACGTATTTATCTTTTCTTGATAAGGTGAGTCAGTGTTCTAGAAGATTCTAGAGAGGGTGATTAGGCTTGTGACTCACTTGTTCATTAATGGTGCATTTATTGTGTTCATACTTTGTGTTCACACTTTGTGTTCAAACAAGATATTTCTCTTAATGTGGTCACCTCCTAGCTCCTACACTCACCTCCCTCCTCTCCTATAAGTGGCCAGCCACCCCTTGGTGGAGGTTCATGGTTGCTAGAAAAAGATTGGTATTGTTTTGGACTCATGGAAATTAAATAAGCCCCATTTCTCATTTCACCCGATTCCAAAAGGCAACTTTTTTAACCGTTCGTCCATAGCCTTGGACGTAACGAGACAAATTGTTCTACTCATTCTCTACTTCATCTTGGTCGTCTCTTTTAGCAAACTTAACGATCGAGTTGCCTCGGTTCAGAGGCGGGAGCCCGTTTAAAGATCCGTCGACGTGGTGCCACCTGGACGAGAAGAATGGAGATCGAGGAGATCGGAGCAGCCGCAACAAGCGTGGGATGATGGTTGAAGACCGAAGGACTCGGATCGTTCGGTATAACTCTTCTACCCACTTTGTAGTTTGTTAGTTTAGCTTTAATGGCAGATCCGGGTTACGGTACATGATAGCGCCAGTTTGTAAAAAGTTTTTGTTCCGCATTTGGCGTCTGTTATACGGTCGGGGCGCTACCGTAGACTTACAATACGGGTGCTCAGTAAAGACTGGGTACACTGGACGGACTCGCCGAGAACTCCCAGATGGTTTTATACCTTACGTCAGATGGCAGTTCTCTGGTGACACTGGTACAGGTTAGTTTGTAGACCCGATATCGTCTTAGAGTCTTGTGTGATTCCTACTGTTCTTTGATTTCCACCTTACCACGTCCAAGAGGGCGTGCAAAACGGTGGTTTTTAGGTACAGTCCCGAGTCACATGGAGGCAATAAGCGATATGAGGGGTTTCGTCTCTCCCGGTATTGGGGGTTGATGTTGCGCTATGCTCGATTGGCCATAACAGGGAAGTCCCTGGCCAAGGATGGTTTATAGATTTTCTGGTAAGTGTTACCAGTAGTTTCTCGACCCATTATGAGCCTCATATCGGCATGACTTATCGGTTATTGGGGTCTGACGTTTTACCACCCCTAGAGTTGATATGCGACATATCAGACGAGGAGACTGGACTGTACGGTAGTGTCACTGTCAGGCCTTTTGCAGGAGTTGGAGCGGGCTTGCTTGCTGATCTTCTGATCGCTCAATACCCGGGTAGCCGTTACGTCCAGCTAGTACCCGCTGACGGCTTGTGGGTGCTTGATATGATCATCACCTACTGCCGGCGTATTGACGAGTCTTTAGAGTCCTACATAGAGGTTTTACTGGCTCAGGCAAAACGAAATAGGAGCGCATATGTGATATGTGCGGGACCGAGAATAATGCGTGTATGTGATACCATATTCTATTCTCGCGACTATTGTATCGGCCGGTTATATGTGATATAGCCGGGTTATCGAATCAAGTGTTGATTCGATAAGTTGGTACATTTTGTGTTAGTCGGTTATATGAGATATAACCGGATTATTAAGTCAGGTGTTGATTTAATAATTTAGTGTATAATTGTATATGTGATATACTAGTTTACATTAACTAATATTGGTTCACTTAAGCATTTATTTTTCTCACTTGTGCACAACTTAATATATATATGTGATATATATTTATTTGTATACATTTTGTATCATAGTTGTTGATAAAACTATCATGGGTGTATAAGACTTATACCATACTAATTAAAGTGTTAGGTTTTTATATCTAAAGTAATTCTAAAATTAGTGGATAATGAGTTCACATTCATGAAGCTTCATGAAGCTTATGGTTGCATTGACTTAGTCCACTAGTTTTGTTTTACTTAAGATATTAAATAACCTAACCACTATAATTAGCCATGGTAATGTCTCTACATGAGTTAGTATATGATACTCACTGACCATGGTTAGCTCTCTCTCTCTTGATTAGTTTTCATTCTCATTTTGAGCTCATCTTCTTCCTCCTTCAATTTCTTCCTTGGGTTTGATAAAAAGAGAGAAAAGAAATTCTAAAGTGTACCCATTTCCTATTTCATCATCCTCTACTAGACTAGCACTTTAGTTTAGGGTGTTTGCTTCATTAATTCTCTAGTTAGTAAAGTAGAAGCTTGAGTTCGTATTCCCTCGACGTAGATCATCTTCGGCCTCGAAGACTTCAAGCAAAACTGTTGCCCTCTTCTCATGGAGCCGTCCGAGAGTACGGGAGTTCGATGATCGCAGCGAAGGGACTACAACAAGGAGCTTTAGATGTGAAGGACCGATCTACAAAGGTTGTATTTTGTATTCACTTAGTGTTAAAGAGTTTAACTTGCTTGTTTTCGCCTAATCTCTAGTTTAAAGATCAAGTTTAGGGTTGTTCGGCACGGCTAAAATTTTAATCGGCCATGGTTGATGCCTTGTAGAACCTTGTTAGAGTGCCTAGTAACCCTACAGTAATCAAAGCACAGTGGGAACTCACATGAGACAAATGACGATCTCAGGTCGACAGACTAACCTATACTCATGTCACCTAAGAACTGCTATCTGACAATAGGTATAATACCATCTAGCATGTTCCCGACGAGTCTGTCCAGTGTAACGCATAACCTAATGAGCACCTGTATACTATCTTAGGTGACTAACTGACACCAATGGCTTGTGAAACCGATCACCTCCCCTCATCGGGGTCTCGAAAAATGTACACTAGTCTACTCCGGAATATCGATGCCAGTCTCGATACTCCCTCGATTAGGGACATTTAAGGATGTGCTTATAAACCACCCAGCTCCCACGTATATGATCGCCATCATAATGCTGGTAGTCAAGCAAGAATCCTATGGGCTCTATCAACATGTAATAGTGATCTGTAATACCACATAATTCATGTTCAGGATGATAAAGACAAACCAGATAGCATACTATCATTTTAAGTAAGACCGTTCTACCCGTATAGGTCCTTCCTCAATCATCACAATTGCGTGCCTGTGATTACAATAATTGACTTGAGGGCACTATATCCAACAATCTCCCACTTGCACTTAAGGCTAATTATTGCGGTGTCGCATACTCACAGCCCGTATGATACCGAACACCCAACTTCTCTACTAATCAGTCTCGCAAAGCACGTTTGAGAAACTATTGCGTTTGAGAAATAGCCTCAGTGAGTGGATCCGCTCCAATGTTTCTATCTTTATCTCTCTATATCTCAACTTCGTGAAGAAAGAATATCTCCCAAAATCAGCGATTCATGTCTTAGAATTTGTCTGGATAACTAACGGGACCCAGTTCACAAATGAACTCCAAAAACAACAAACTTCTTAGACTGTATCATCCACTGAATTTAATCAGTATCCTGCACCATGCCTTCCTCGGTATCCGCTTGGACCACCTGTCCAACATACTGCTCCTTGAAAGAGGGAAAACTATAACTCTAACAGTCACTCTGTCATCCAGGTCACCTTGGAAGCCTAAAAAATGATAACCACCTCGTGAAGGAGGCTGTCGTTACCATATACCAAGAACATCCTCTTATGTTCATAACTGCTTCCCAATATTTCTTTAGGATTGGATTAATATATACTTATTGCAGCCAGTGTAAAAGCAATATCTGGTGTGGTACTTGACATTTCATGATTAACTCAATTGCCTAAGCAAGTGATATGTCAATCATGCAAATCCTCTCCTCATCAGTATAGATGACATCTCTTTAGAGAGGGTGACTCCATCACCTGCGGGTACACCACTACGCCAGGATTCATCCATTCTAAAACACTGTAGAATAGTGTCAAAGTACCTAAATTAGGACACTTCCCAAATCTAGATCTAAAACCATTGATCTAGTGACCAGAATCTCTGATATTTTATCAACATCCTTGTGGAGAAACACCTTGTGACAACCACAGTATAACCGATCGTTGTATAGGAATATCACTTCTTATCAAGAGCATGTCATCCAAATACCAGCACATCACTCCCTTCTACTTTCATGCCAGATCCATCTGTTATTCTGATGAAGTCAAACACTATGACTGTCACATCAAAAATAGATGATCAATCTCCGCTGTACTTGCTTTAGTCTATAAATAGACATAAGCTACTTGCCAACCATGCTTCCGCTGCTCCCACTGACTACAACAACCCTCTGGCAGAGTAATATTGACGTGCACTTCTAAAGCTAATTTAGAACGACGTTATACTCATCCACCTGCCAGATCTCATAGTCTAGGACAGCAGTAGTGGCAAGCTTGGGTCATCAAAACCTCCATGTCACCATCCTTGAGGAGACCGAAGTACCCCTCGGGTGGCTGAGGTTACCCACCAAATCTGCGGAGTGGCTATTGGATTGTCGAATCCAATTGAATCTTTAAGTTCTACTAAATTTTCAGTAATCGTTTGTGGTTCAGGAATCACTTCCAGTTCTACCATTCTCCCACTAATGTTTTATGAAAATAAATCATTTCATTAAAACGGGTGGTGAGTCAAGAACAATTTAACTATTGATCCTCCAAATGGTAGAATGTTAACCCTCGTCAAATCCCGGGATAACCCACAAACTGCCATTACTGAAACGTGTCTTGAGTTTATCGAGATTCTGGTTTTAAGCATAAGCCGGACTACTCCATATACCTTAACATCGTTAAGATATGATTCCATTCTATAACCAACATAGAAACAAAGGCACTAATGTAATTGGAACCAGATTCAAAAATCAAGCAACTGTTTCCAGTGCATATCGACTATATGGAAGAATGCCATGCAGCATTACTCATCAAGAAGCACACCTATAGATGAGTAACCTGAAAGAGAAGCAAGTTCTCAAAAATATTACTTACGACGAAATACCTAGCATAAGTATCTACAACTTTGATAACATCGAAGAATCCTGACACTTCCAACATATGGTTCTCTACTTTATTCTTATACCTATAACTTTTCAAAATTTGGACCTTGTATTTCAACGAAATACTTGTCTAAAACTTGAGAAGTCATAAGTAGACAGAATACAGTACGAGTACCAACCCCTTTTCCTAATGGACATCTGACAACATACAATACTTTGTACATGTCCTCTAAGTTTAATAACTCAAACCATGTACGTCGTATGTTGAAAACGGTGTTATGGTTAAGACGAATTACACCATTGTTGAATGCACCTTACCTAACCATCAACTGATATAGGTAAATGTCATAAACATAATTTCAAAAAGTTATATCTCACTTTACAAATAAACGTACAGATATATCAGTTTGAAATTGGTGCATAACAACGGATATTCAAAACCAAAAATTTGTTGTTAGGCAAAAACAAGTTGATTTCCTCAAATATTACCAATTACAAAGAATTCCGATATATTGAGGATCTAATCAACCAATTCCAAATATTCTACTGCCACTCGGTATCTGTAACGCCATACAGATGTGAGAATCAAGTCTGGTAAATACATACCCTGGAGTTAGAATCTAATTGGGAAAACAATTTTCAATTAACACCGCACTATAAAACTGAAACATGAAAATGTTTCGAAGGGGTGGCCGGGTATTCCTAGTAATGCCTCTTCCACTATCCAGATTCATGACAGTAACCGTATATTTCCTTTCCCTCACTCCAATCCCTTTATATTTCTATACTTCTTACCTTCTGTACACCATATTTAGGCTAATTGGTTTTCTTCCTTCCCTACCCTTCGGCATCAGCCTAAGATTTTGAAGAAGACTATCCAATAAGCGTAATAGGTGTACTCTCCTAATACTAGGGGCTCTCGCAACCTGAGAGAAGGGAAAAAGAAAAGATAGCCGAATAATCCTATTCAATTTCTCTAGAACCGAAATCCATCCTCGAACAGAAACATGTTTCTTCGAGTTTGTATGTAACTATACGATGGCATATCCAAGCAATATGGATCTTCGTAGTGATACGGAGTGTTCTGGAGAAATGCAAAGGGAAAGTCGGAGTGGTAGGGATATTTGCGGTTTTGTCATGAATCATGACAGTAGTCACAATTTCCTTTTCCCTCACTCTAATCCCTTTATATGACTTTACTTCTACCTTCTGTACACCACACATAGGCTAATATGTTTTCTACTTTCCCTACCTTTTGGCACCTGTCTAAAGTTTGGAAGAAGGCTATCCAATAAGCGTAATAGGTGTACTCTCCTAATTGTAGGAGCTCTCTCAACCAGAGAGAAGGTAAAGAGAAAAGAAAACCGAATAATCCTGTTCAATTTCTCCAAAACCTGAATCCATCCTCGAACAGAAACAAGCTTCTTCGAGTTCGTATGTAACTATACGATGAAATACCTAAGCAATATGGATCTTCGTAGTGATACGGAGTGTTCTGGAGAAATGCAAAGGAGAAGTAGGAGTGGCAGGGATATATGCGACTACGTCGTGAATAATGACAATCCAAAGCCAAAGTGTGTAAGAAGGTTCGGTTAACTTGGTTCATGAATTTTAGTTTAAGGTCAGGTCATGGTCGCTGCCAGAGAGAGAGAGAAAAGAAACACTCAGCGTGCACTCTAACCTAGATTAGATTGGTTACTCATTTTATCTAATCAGGATGGCTCACACTGTTTCCTCGAATTCTCCTTCAAACCCTAAAAGGAGAATTAGTCGGGATCATCTGAAAATCACCCGAGGAGTAACACCTACTCATCAGTAGGAATCGGAACCCAACTATCATTGCATGATAACTTGACGGAAGCCACTCAAGTCACCATACTTCATAAGGTATGCGCATATGAGGCAAGTTTCCCTTATATTTGAAACTCCCGATATGGTTTTTACCCCTAGGACGCAAGTGTTCTTGACTGAGCCAACATATCAAAGGGTCCTAGTCAAGTTCAACCCATCATTATCTTGATTGCATTAAACCAACCCGTATGAGTCCTTGACTGAGCCAAAATGACCGTACGGCTGTCCTAACCAATCGCATCACCATGCAACAGAAAAGTACTACATAGGTACCGAACACTATGCCTCGGCTGAGCACGACATACGTAGCACGAATACGAATCAATACTAATCTGAAATGACGGAGGGCTACGGCTGGTTTTTTGGCGAAAAACCTTTAACGTAATGAACTTGATAACGTTGAAGGAACTCGAGTGGTTTTACAAATATATAGTGGCGCAGACTTTTGCCAAAGAGGTCACTCCCTATGAAGGGATCTAGGCTCTTCCTCATCGAATGAGGTGCTGGATATTCCTAACCGAATATCGCTATGCAAAGCAAAAGAATCGACTATAGTGAAGTTATTACAATGACGCAAACTTTTGCCCAAGAGGTCACTCCCTATGAAGGGATCTCGGCTCTTGCCTCGTCGAATGAGGTGCTGGATATTCATAACCGAATACCGCTGTACACAGCAAAAGGAAACGTCTGTAACGTATGTTTTTTAAAAATCAGTTCCAACAAAATCATTTAGGTTTGTTTTCCTTGCATTAATCAGAATTAATCCAGTCCCATCAATTAATCATATTATGCTAAAGAGAAACGAAAATAATCATGCACATATATGCCATCCACATTCGCCACAGGGTCCAAGGTCTTCACCGTAAGGTTACTTAACTTACGGCAGGGCGGGGACATGACTACCACGGATGCAAAACATATATAGCGTCTACTAGATATGTATATATATATATATATATATATATATGTAATATATATATAAACATTCATCTCATGCATAATATCAAGTAACATCACAAAAGCATCACAGCAGAATCACAGTGGAAGCAAATACAATATGGAAATGCGGATAAATAAGGAAAAGTACATTTCAATGGAGCCAAATATAAAATGCAATTTCCCGGCAGTGTGGATAGCCCGTAGTATCAGACCCTAGACCCCAACGAATGCGGAAAGCCACCCGCTGATCCCAGAAGCGAGGCAACCCTAATCAACGAAGTGAGTGGGCCACCCAGCACTTCCGAAATCCGGTGACTTGGGCACCCCTCCACGGGTCAATCCTATACCCCCTACAAGTGCAGTGAATAGCCCACCAATTCTAGAGTAAACCACCCCGGTCTCAACGCCATGAGATGGAGTCCCGTTTCCCTCTAAAATCCGGCTACTCGAGTACCCCGCCGTGGGGTAATCCTAGTGCATGTAATGAAAAACAGAATATACAACGGTGACTGCGTCCGCAACCTGGACGCGTCCAAAAGAATAATACAAGCCGCGATGACAGCAGTCCACATGTCGGACGCTCGCCATGCAATATGAATATACATTACACCACAGAGAACAACATCTAATACTACGTATACCGGGCTATCCATCACGACAAATCCAACATAATAATAATCACTTAGCAACACAGAACATCAACGCGAATATCATGTTCGTAAACCCAGATTGTGCATATAGCAACCAGTCGGATTATACCGCGCTATAATATTCACGGTCGCAAAAACAAATGCTCAGAAAAACACAAATATAAAATTTTGATCGATTAAAACTTTCCGCAATGCTCCCCAAAGTACAAACCAGTACACAAACAAATCTATATTAAAACCAAATGTCGCAAAAATCATATTTCCATGATTTAGAGCCCCAGAAAAAATTTGGGGCACTGTAGCCCAAAAAGGGCAGCGGTTCAGCCGCCAAATGTGTCATTTTGCTTCTGTTCCGCGGTCATTTTTTGGTATTAGGTCCCTAAATTTTTTTCTTAGTTCTAGTTTTGCCTATTAATAATTTTAATACAATCAGAAATTTTTTTTCAACAACTTTGAAATTCGAACAGCAAGCAACAGTTTTGGAAATACAATTCGGAAAATTCCGTCGATCGAAACTCTAAATTGGTGCAAACAAGTCTAGCTTTTAGCTTGGCTCTGATGCCACTACTGGGAACCAAGGCACACTAACAAACTAGTTTTCAAAGATGGCAACATGGATTTCAAAAAATTTCTAATATGCCGAAATTCCCGAAACCATGAATCGAACTAAATAGCTAGAACTAATCTACTATGTGTAGAATACTCACAACCTCAAGCTTTCTTCCAGTGCTCCGGATCGCGATTGCAAGACGGTCCTCCTTGCAAAAGATGATCCACTTGAGGGAAACCATAAAGGCGCCAGCTTCGCCTAGAGAAGGAACCGACGCTCCAAGGTCGCTAGCAATGGAGAGTGGGGATGTAGGAATTTTTCACTATCTTTTTCTCTCATTCCTTAAGCTCAAGTGAGCAACTAAAGAAGATGGAGGAGGAGGTGAGGAAAACCAAGGCATGAGCCACTCAAGAAAGAAAATGAGCTAAGTGTAGAAAAGCTCACAAGAATGAAGAGTCAAGAGAGTATGAATGAATGGCATATCATGGCATGTAGAAAGAATAATAGCTCGTCATTTTTCAACCATGCAAAAAATATCTCATATCAATTTTACAATAAAAAATCAAAGGCCATACCTCTCTACATACTTCCAACCATGCTCATGCCACCTCACCCGTCACCTCATTTGCAAATGATTTTCTAAAACGAAAATCATATAACGAGTTGTCCATATTCTAGAAGATATTCCGTATAAATACGGAATACAACCTGGTATACGTATCGAAATGCATATACGCGTATTCGTATAAAAATACGCATAGCCAAGAGAGAAAATGAATAGTGAACAATAATACTAGAATACATATATTAAAACATATATATATAAATTATTAAATCAAAACTTGATTTAATAATCTGGCTTAATCCTAAGCCGCTAGTACTATCAACCGTCCGATTAAAGTCTGTGTAGCCTGTACACATATTTAATCGGACACATGTATTTACCAACATATGTCATCTACATCATATCGCCTGAACCGGAAAAACCCTCTTTGTGGGACTCTAAAGACTCGTCAATACGCTGGCAGTAGGTTTAACCACAAGCACGTCAGCGGCACTAGCTGTACGTAACGGCTACCCAGATATTGAGCGAAAGGAGGGACGACGAGCAAACTCATATGTATCCCTACTAAGCCTGATTGTCACAATCTCCGTACAGTCCGGTATGTTCGTCTAATAGTATCGCATATCAGATCTAGGGTGGATAATGTCAGACCCCTAATAACGCGATATTTTGTGTCAGTGTGAAGCCCATCACCCAATGAGAAACTACTGATCTAAATCAGTAATTCTTGTCTACCTTGGCCAAGGATTTCCGGTGATGGCCACCCATGCACAAACAAGTCTTCAACTGCAGAAAACTTTGCTCACATGCCTCGGTCCAAAGAAACGGAACTCCCTTCCGGATCAGCACGGTCATTGGTGCAGTGATACAAGAGAAATCATGTACGAAATGAGGGTAATAACCGGCTAAGTCCAAGAAGCTGTGAACCTCTTGTAAGTGCACGGCGGCGCCCCGGCCGTCAATCCGACGGCCAAATGCGGAAGCGGTGATAAACTTAAATTTTTCTTGAACTGGCAAACCGCCGCTCACTAATACCCGGATCGAACCACTAACTAGTCCTAGCTATCTACAAGAAAGGGAAGAGAGATATACCGACAGATCCGAGTCCTCCGGTCTTCTCGTCGTCGTCCCGATCTCCTGCGGAATGTCCTGTCTCCTCCTCGTCGCCGGAAGTGCACCACATCGCCTACTTCTTTTACGGGCTCCCACCTCAATGCCGAGGCAACTCGGGCACGAAGCTGGCTAGTCGACTTGCCCAAGGTTTGCTGTAGAATGTAGTGTACAAGTCTCATTTGGGGTTGTGGAGATTGCCATTTTTGGTGGAGGAATGATACAAGAACTATATGGAGGGACTTGGGGATTTTTGGAGCATGAAATGAAGCAAAAACCCCACTCCCAAAATTTGGACAGCCCCCCCTCCCCAATGTGGCCTGCCATGTATATGATGGTGGAGAGAGTGAAAGAGTGGGAAAGTCTCACAAAAGAATGGGAGCCATTCTCATCTCATACAAGAGAGAGAGAATCAAGAAAAAGAGGTGGTTGAAAAGCAAGTGATGATGAGAAACAATGATCATTCCCAAAACCAATACTCAACCAACAATCATCAACAACCATGATTGTCTACAAAGTCAAGCCATCATGATAAAGCTAGAAGTCAAGGTCAAGGAAAAGTTATCATGATACAACAAAATGCAAAGACCCCCTCCACGAATGCCTGTTTGCAACAATGCAAATAAGCCCTCCTCCACCAATCTTCGGCCAATGAACGAAACAAAGGAAATCGGCCGAAACAAAAAGAAAACTGGCAACTCCAGAAAACTGGTCCCGTAATAAATTACAGAAAACCCCGATACTGTGCATACACACCCGCATTTGTATTTCGACCAAAATACAAAATGCAATGAGACAAAATCTACACTGTACTATACTAGGATCCGGCTTATACCAAAACCGGCTAGCAATATCTGTTCGATCCTGATCCGTGCAATACCGCACGTATCTGATCGAACCCTGCCATAAAACCATACGGCCACTAGTACAAACTGTCCGATCCTGATCCGTGCAATACCGCACGTATCTGATCGGACCCTGCCATATCTCCATACGGCCTCTACAACCTTTCGCCCGAAAGCTGAGTAACAGAATGTGGGGGACTCTAAAGACTCGTAAACACCTTGGTTGTGGATTTAACCTCTAGCACGTCAGAGGTATAAGCCAATACGTAACGGGCTACCAGGTATTGACTAAAAGGGACGTCTGTGAGCGAACTCAGCCTGACAACCCTACTGAGCCTGTCAGTGACAATATCCGTACAGTCCGGTCCGTTCGTCTATGAGCATCGCATGGCGGGCCTAGGGGGTTGGTAAAAGTCAGACCCCCAAAAGTGGTACAAGTCGTGTCGGAGTGTAGCCCAGAACACCCTGAGATACTACTGGAATACCTACCAGTAAATCTCCTTGCCATGGCCAAGGACTTCGTGTAATGGCTCTCCTAGACATAGCACGACCTCACCCCCAATACCGGGAGAGACGAACCGCTAAAGATACGCTCACTGCCTCCATGTGGCTCGGGACTGTACCCAACTAAAACCTGTTTGCACGACTCCTTTGAGCCGTGGTAGGGTAGTAATCAAAGTACAGTGGGAACTCACACGAGACAAATGACGATCCCCAGGTCGATGAACTAACCTGCACACATGTCACCAGGGAACTGCCATCTGACGTCTGGTATATGACCAACTAGCATGTTCCCGGCGAGTCCTGTCCGGTGTACTCATAACCCAATGAGCACCTGTATACATCTTAGGTGATCCAACTGACACCAGTGGCTTGTGAGACCGGCCACCGCCCCTCGTCGGGGTCTCGACTGTATACACTAGTCTACTCTGGAGTATCGATGCCCTGTCTCGAAACTCACACGACTAGGGACCATTTCAGGATATGCTTATAGACCCCAGCTCCCACTTATATGATCGCCCTCATACTGCTGGTGGTCAAGCAAGAATCCTAGGGGCTCTATCAACGTGTAATAGCGACTTGTCAGGTCACCTAAAACAGTACACGATGATAAAGGTAAACCAGATAGCATACTATCATCTCGAGTAAGACTGTCCTACCGGGATAGGTCCTCCATCAATCATTGCAATCACGTACCTGTGACCTAATAATTGACTCTGAGGGCACTATCTCCAACAATCTCCCACTTGCACTCAAGGCCAATTATTGCGATGTCGCATACTCACAGCCCGTGTGATACCGAACACCCAACTCCTCTACTAGTCAGTCTCACAAAGCTCGTTTGTGAAACTATTGCGTTCGAGGAACAGCATCAGTGAGTGGATCCGCTCAGTTGTTTCTTTCTATGTCTCTCTATATCTCAAGTTCGCGGAGAAAGCCATCTTCCGAAATGAGCAATACCTGTCTTAGAATGTGTCTGGATGTCTGATGGGACATAGCTCATAAATGAACTCCAAATCCAAACTTCTTAGACTGTATCGTCAACTGAACATAATCAGTATCCTGCGCCATGCCACCCTCAGTATTGCCTTGGACCACCTGTCCAAAATACTGCCCCTCATCAGAAGGAAAAACTATAACTCTGACAACCTCCTTGTCGTCCATGTCACCTTGGAAGCCTGGAATGATAACTGTTTCCCGAATGAGGCTGTCGTTATCATATCCCTAGAACATCCACTTATGTTCTAAAACTGCTTCCGACTGCTTCTCCAGGATTGGATCAATATCAACTTATTGCATCTAGTGCAAGAGCAATATCTGGTGTGGTACTTGACATCTCATGATTGACTCAATTGCCTGAGCAAGTGATCTGCCAATCATGCATGTCCCTCTCCCCTTTAGTCTGTAAGACACCTTTGGAGAGGGTGACTCCATCTTCTGCAGGTACACTACCGTGCATGGAGTCGTCCATTCTAAATACTCTTAGAATGCTGTCAAAGTACCCTGATTGGGAAACCACCCAAATCTATATCTAAAGCCATAGATCTAGTAACCAGTATGTCTGATATAAAATCCATTTCCTTTGTGGAGAAACTACCGTGTGACGACCAAAGTATAACCGATTGTATTATAGGAGTTTCTTTTCCTACTCTGTGTATGTCATCCAAATACCAGGATATCACACCCTACTACCTTCTCAACAGATCCATCCCCTATTCTGATGAAGTCAAACCCATGACTGTCACGTCAGAAATAGATGATCTATCTCCGCTACATCTGCTTTAGTCTATAAATAGACATAAGCTACATGTCCACCAATGCTTCCGCTGCTCCCACTGACTACGACAACCCTCTGGCAGAGTCATATAGACGTACACTTCTAAAACTAGTTTAGAACGACGCTATACTCATCCTCCCGCCGGGTCTCGCAGCCTGGAACAACAGCAATGGTAATTGTGGGTAAACAAGAACTTCCCTGTCACCGTCCTTGAGGCTACCGTAGTACCTCTCGGGTGCCTGAAGTTACCCACCGTATCTGCGGAGTGGCCAATGGAATGTCAATCCAGATTGATTCTTTAGGTTCCTTATCAAATCTTCAGTAATCGTTTGTGGTTCTGGAATCACTTCCAGTTCTACCATACTCCCACTACTGTTTTTCTGAAAAAAAATCCATTTTTAATAAAACTGTGGCGAGTCTAGAACAATATTGCTATCGTTCATCCAGATGGTAGAAAGTCAACCCTCGTCATAGCCTGGGTCAACCCACAAACAGCCATTACAGAAACGTGCCTTGAGTTGTCCAATATCTGGTTTTAAGCATAAACCGGACAACTCCCCGTACCTTAACAATGTTAAGATATGAACTGTACTATATCCAATATAGAACCAGAGGCACTGATTTAATTGAACCAGATTCAAATCATGCAGCTGTCCCCAGTGCATGTCAACTAAATGGAATGAGGCCGATCAGCGTTACTCAACTTAGGAATGCTTCCAATTATGAGTAACCTGAAAGAGAAGCAAGATCTCTTTATCATTACTATCAACTGAATACCATGCACAAGTGTCTACATCTTCGATTGCTTTGAAGAATCCCGATACTTGCTACACCTGGTTCTCTACTTTATTCAAATACCTATAACTTCTCAAAATTCGGACCCTGTGTTTCCGCGAAACACCTGTCTAAAAACTAGAGAAGTCATAAGTAAACCGAATATAGTACGAGGACCAACCCCTCTGTCCTGATGGACCCTGGACAACATACAATACTCTGTATAAGTCCCTTGAGTCTGATAACTCATTCACTGTGTGTCATAGGTTGAAAACTGTACTTATGGTCAAGAAGAATTACACCGCTGTTTAATGCTCCTTACCTAACCATCCACTGATATAGGTAAATGTCATAGACATAATTTCAGAAAGGTATATCTCACTCAATGAAAATAGACGTACAAATATATCAATTTGAAATTGGTGCATAAAAGCGGATATTCAAAACCAAATATTTGCCGACCGGCAAACAGCCCAGGTGATTTCCTCAAATATCACTGATTGCAACGAATCCCGATATAGTGAGGATGATCACCCAATTCCCAATAACTTACTCCCACTCATCATCTGTAAAACCATACAGATGTGAGAATCATACCTGGTAAATACATACCCTGGAGCAAGTGTTTAATCGGGAAATCAGTTTTCCTTTAACATTACACAGTGAAACTGAAACATTGAAATGTTTCGATGGAGTAT
The DNA here is from genome assembly GCA_030015575.1 of Agapanthus africanus. NCBI lineage: Eukaryota > Viridiplantae > Streptophyta > Magnoliopsida > Asparagales > Amaryllidaceae > Agapanthus > Agapanthus africanus. The sequence continues at coordinate 187,807,992 of JASDDO010000016.1, read as the reverse complement.
CCTGGTATTCCTAGTAATGCCTCTTCCAGATTCACGTCTGTAACCTTGTAATTCTTTGCCACCTCTCCAAATCCCTTTATATGTCTTTAGTCATTATCTTCTGCACACCCCTTTAGGCCAAATGGTTTTCTTCCATCCCTACCGTTCGGCACCAGCCTATGGTTTGGAAGAAGACTATCCAATAAGCATAATGGGTGTACTGTCCTAATCCTAGGAACACTCGCAATGCGAGAGAAGGTGAAGATAAAAGACACCTGAATAAATCTTATTCCTATTTCTCCTGAACCAGAATCCATCCCCGAACTGGAACAAGTTCCTTTCGAGTTCGTATATAACCATACGATGGAGTATACAAATAAACTGTGGATCTTCGTAGTGATACGGAGTGTCCTGGAGAAATACAAAGGTGATTTAGGATTGGCGAAGGAATACTTGGTTTGGTCGTGAATAGCAGTCGCAATTTACTTTGCCCTCTTACTAATCCCTTGCTTTGTCTTAATTTAATACCTTCTGTACACCATCGTTATGCTAATTGGTTTTCTTCATTCCCTACCGGTCGGCACCTGCCTATGGTTTGGAAGAAGACTATCCAATTTGCGTAATAGGAGTACTACCCCTAAACCAAGGAGTACTCATAACCTGAGAGAGGGTAAAAGGAAAAGACAACTGAATAATCCTATTTGTTTCCTCCAGAACCGGAAACCATCCTCGAATAAATTCTTTCGAGTTCGTATCTAACCATACGATGGTTTTGTCCAATGGAAGTGGACGTTCGTAGTAAAATGGGGTGTCCTGGAGAAAAGGGTAAAAGTAGGAGTGGCAATGAGGTTTGCAACATTGACAATCCAAAAGTCAGTGTTTAAGAAGGTTCGGTCAACTTGGTCACTGAGTCATAGTCTTAGGGTCGGGTCAATGGTTGCTGCCAAAGAGAGAGAGAAAAGAAACACTCAGCGTGCACTCTAACCTAGATCAGAATGGTTACCAATTTATCTAATCTGGAAACCTCCCACTGTACCGTCAAATTCTCCTCCAAACCTAAAAGAAGAATTAGTCGGGGTCACCCGAGAAGTAAACTAACTCATCAGTGGGAATCGGGATCCAACTATCATCGCATGATAACGTGACGGAATCCGCTCACGGTGTCACACTCCAGAAGGTATGCGCATATCTGGCAAGTTTCAGTTCTTTTGAAACTCCCGATGTGATTTCTGCCCCATGCTCTTATGACCTTGACTTTGGCCAACATATCATAAGTCACATGTCAAGTTCTACCCGTCATTCTCCAGGTTAATTTGAATCCACCCGTACATACCCTTGACTTTGGCCAAAATGGCAGTACGACTGTCCCAAACCAACGTATCTATCTATGCTGCATATGAATGCCCCAATAGCTACCAATCACTATGCCTTGACTTTGGCCAACATACACAGCTTGAATACTATTGACCACCCATATGAAACGACGAAGGGCTACGAATGGTTTCTGGCGAAAACCTTTAACGTAAAGAACTTGATATCGTCGAAGGAACGGATAGCTTTTTGAAAATATAGTGACGAAAACCGTTGCTAAAGAGGTCACTCCCGGTGAAGGGATCTCGGCTCTTTCCCCGTAGAATGGGGTGCAGGATATTCCAAATGAATACCACGGTGCAAAGCAAAAGCAATCGGCTATAGTGAAGTTAATGCCCTGACGCAAACTCTTTATCCAAGGGGTCACTCCCGGTGAAGGGATCTCGGCCCTTGCCTCGTCGACTGAGGAGCAGGATATTCCAACTGAATACCACGATGCAAAACAAAAGTGAACGTCCTTGCAATAACAACTTTTTGAAAAAGTGTTCCAACAACATTGGATTAGATTTGTTTTTAACTTGCATTGATCCGAATCAATGCAGTCCCATCAATTGATCACACCAAAAAGAACGAAAATATACTGATGTACGTATATGCCATCCGCATTCGCCACTGGGTCCCGTCATTACCCGTTAGGTTAGCTAACTAACGACAGAGCGGGGACTGGACTAGCGCGGATGCAAAACATATACAACATCTACTAATATATATGCCAATATATTATATTCGCTCAAGGCGTGATAAAATGCAACATCACAGAAAATGTACAGCATCACAGAAACAATACAGATATCTGGGATCCCCGGGTTTCACAGAGCTACTACTGAAACCCGACGTTCCCCTGGTCGTGTGGATAGCCTGTGCAATGAAATCCTAGACCCCTACGGGCGCGGCAAGTTACCCGCCAAAACCTGAAGCGAGGCAGCCCCCTTCAGCACCATGAATGGACCACCCAGCACTTCACGGAATCCGGTAACTTGGGCACCCCTCCTGGGTCAACCTGTACCCCCTACGAGTGCGGCGAATAGCCCGCCAATCCTAGAGTAAAGCCCCCTCCGTCTCAATGCCATGAGATGCGGGCTTGTTGCCCTCTAGAACCCGGCTATCCGTGCACCCCTCCGCGGGGTAATCCTAGTACAGAAAGTAAAATATACATACAACGGGTACATCGACCGCAACCAGGTCGTGCCCCAAAATAATAATACAATCAGGCAGTGACGGCAGTCCACATGTCGGACGCTCGCCCCGCAATATCAAATGTACATAATACAACCACAACTGTACTAGCATTGCATCTAGGCTATCCCCCACGACCGATCCGCAACATCACAGCAAAAACAGAACATCAACGTGAATGTCACGTTCGCAAATCCGTCTAACCGGGCTATAGCAGTTAGACCGGATTTACCGATCGAGTGACATTCACGGTCGCAGATATAATGTAAATACTGTGAAATAATGTGTTTAAAATATCCGATCGATCAAATTTTAACAAGTGGGCCCCCTAGCATTACTGTAGCAGATCAGGAAATTCTGGGCCCAATATTAATATTCCAAAACCCCAATTTTAACCCCAGAAAGCTACTGAAGAAATTTGACACAGCAAGGACACTGTTCAGCGGCGGAACCGCGGCCCAAGAGGGGGTTTTGCCACGGTTCCGCGCTCTGTTGATCGATTTACTGGGTCAAATTTCTACAGTATGCTTATAACATCCAGTGCATCACTATTTTACAACCTGAAAAATTTTTAGACACCAAAAATTTTCAACAGAAACTGATGCGAAGGCAATACGGGTTTTGGAACATTCGATCGATCGAAACTGAAAAACACATTACACCAAGCTAGACTAAGTTAATGGCGAGGCTCTGATACCACTGTAAGTGCACGGCGGCGCCCCGGCCGTCAATCCGACGGCCAAATGCGGAAGCGGTGATAAACTTAAATTTTTCTTGAACTGGCAAACCGCCGCGCACTAATACCCGGATCGAACCACTAACTAGTCCTAGCTATCTACAAGAAAGGGAAGAGAGATATACCGACAGATCCGAGTCCTCCGGTCTTCTCGTCGTCGTCCCGATCTCCTGCGGAATGTCCCGTCTCCTCCTCGTCGCCGGAAGTGCACCACATCGCCTACTTCTTTTACGGGCTCCCACCTCAATGCCGAGGCAACTCGGGCACGAAGCTGGCTAGTCGACATGCCCAAGGTTTGCTGTAGAATGTAGTGTACAAGTCTCATTTGGGGTTGTGGAGATTGCCATTTTTGGTGGAGGAATGATACAAGAACTATATGGAGGGACTTGGGGATTTTTGGAGCATGAAATGAAGCAAAAACCCCACTCCCAAAATTTGGACAGCCCCCCCTCCCCAATGTGGCCGGCCATGTATATGATGGTGGAGAGAGTGAAAGAGTGGGAGAGTCTCACAAAAGAATGGGAGCCATTCTCATCTCATACAAGAGAGAGAGAGTCAAGACAAAGAGGTGGTTGAAAAGCAAGTGATGATGAGAAACAATGATCATTCCCAAAACCAATACTCAACCAACAATCATCAACAACCATGATTGTCTACAAAGTCAAGCCATCATGATAAAGCTAGAAGTCAAGGTCAAGGAAAAGTTATCATGATACAACAAAATGCAAAGACCCCCTCCACAAATGCCTGTTTGCAACAATGCAAATAAGCCCTCCTCCACCAATCTTCGGCCAATGAACGAAACAAAGGAAATCGGCCGAAACAAAAAGCAAACTGGCAACTCCAGAAAACTGGTCCCGTAATAAATTACAGGAAAACCCCGATACTGTGCTTACACACCCGCATTTGTATTTCGACCGAAATACAAAATGCAATGAGACAAAATCTACACTGTACTATACTAGGATCCGGCTTATACCAAAACCGGCTAGCAATATCTGTTCGATCCTGATCCGTGCAATACCGCATGTATCTGATCGAACCCTGCCATAAAACCATACGGCCAATAGTACAAACTGTCCGATCCTGATCCGTGCAATACCGCACGTATCTGATCGGACCCTGCCATATCTCCATACGGCCTCTACAACCTTTCGCCCGAAAGCTGAGTAACAGAATGTGGGGGACTCTAAAGACTCGTGAACACCTTGGTTATGGATTTAACCACTAGCACGTCAGAGGTATAAGCCAATACGTAACGGGCTACCAGGTATTGACTAAAAGGGACGTCTGTGAGCGAACTCAGCCTGACAACCCTACTGAGCCTGTCAGTGACAATATCCGTACAGTCCGGTCCGTTCGTCTATGAGCATCGCATGGCGGGCCTAGGGGGTTGGTAAAAGTCAGACCCCCAAAAGCGGTACAAGTCGTGTCGGAGTGTAGCCCAGAACACCCTGAGATACTACTGGAATACCTACCAGTAAATCTCCTTGCCTTGGCCAAGGACTTCATGTAATGGCTCTCCTAGACACAGCACGACCTCACCCCCAATACCGGGAGAGACAAACCCCTGAAGATACGCTCACTGCCTCCATGTGGCTCGGGACTGTACCCAACTAAAACCTGTTTGCACGACTCCTTTGAGCCGTGGTAGGGTAGTAATCAAAGTACAGTGGGAACTCACACGAGACAAATGACGATCCCCAGGTCGATGAACTAACCTGCACACATGTCACCAGGGAACTGCCATCTGACGTCTGGTATATGACCAACTAGCATGTTCCCGGCGAGTCCTGTCCGGTGTACTCATAACCCAATGAGCAACTGTATACATCTTAGGTGATCCAACTGACACCAGTGGCTTGTGAGACCGGCCACCGCCCCTCGTCGGGGTCTCGACTGTATACACTAGTCTACTCTGGAGTATCGATGCCCTGTCTCGAAACTCACACGACTAGGGACCATTTCAGGATATGCTTATAGACCCCAGCTCCTACTTATATGATCGCCCTCATACTTCTGGTGGTCAAGAAAGAATCCTAGGGGCTCTATCAACGTGTAATAGCGACTTGTCAGGTCACCTAAAACAGTACACGATGATAAAGGTAAACCAGATAGCATACTATCATCTCGAGTATGACTGTCCTACCGGGATAGGTCCTCCATCAATCATTGCAATCACGTACCTGTGACCTAATAATTGACTCTGAGGGCACTATCTCCAACACCTCTGTCATTGAAACGGGTCTGGGCTAATGCTGTACTGCCTCGATCTTTTTCGGATCCACTCGTATACCATCTCTCGTAACCAAGTGACCCAAGAAGTCTACTCTATCAAGCCAGAAAGCGCACTTCAAGAATTTGGCAAACAGTTGGTGCTCTCTCAATGTCTGCAATATAGTCCTTAAGTGTTGTTCATGCTTCTCGTGACTCTTTGAGTAGACCAAAATGTCGTCTATGAATACGATGATAAACTGGTCGAGGAATGGCCTGAAGATCCAGTTCATCAAATTCATGAACGCTGCTGGGGCATTGGTGAGTCCGAACAACATCACCAAGAACTCTTAATACCCGTAGCGCGTCCGGAAAGCAGTCTTCGAAATGTCATCATTTCGGACCTGCAACTGATGATAACCTGACCATAAATCAAACTTCGAAAAGTATCCCGCTCCCTGGAGCTGATCGAACAAATCGTCAATGCAAGGTAAAGGATACCTATTCCGCACCGTAACTCGGTTCATCTGACGATAGTCGACACACAATCTCATACTGTTTTCCTTCTTCTTAACGAATAGGACAGGAGCTCCCTAAGGCGACACACTCAGTCGTACAAGTCCCTTATCAAGCAAATCTTGCAATTGACCCTTGAGCTCTTCAAGCTCCGCCGGGGCCATCCGATAAGGCGGTATAGAAATAGGCCCCGTGCCGGGGATCAAGTCGATGCAGAACTCAATATCGCGCTCTGGTGGCAACCTAGGTAACTCATCAGGAAATCCATCAGGGAACTCTCTCACAATCGGAACCTGGTCCAAAATGACATCTGTATCTCCAGCATCAATAATATAAGCTAAGAATCCCCGACATCCTTTCCTCAAGAGCCGACTAGAGCAAAGGGCAGAAATCAGACTGTAAGGGGTGGCACTGCGGCCCCCTACACGATAAGAACTGGCTCTCCCGGGAAACAAAATCTGACCGTCTTCTCGCAGCAGTCCATGGACGCATAATAAGTGGACAACCAATCCATGCCGAGATGAATGTCGAAGTCTAACATATCAAGAAGGATCAAATCAGCGGAAGAATCTCTATCCCCAATCCGAACGGAACATGACCGGAACACATGTCGAGAGATAAAGGATTGTCCTATGGGAGTAATGACAACGAGTGGCTGATCTAATAAGGACGAATCTTGGCCCAATCTTGGTACGAAGTGTGTGGATACATAAGAGTGTGTGGAACCAGGGTCGAACAATATACGCGTGTCGAAATAACACATAGAAAGAGTACCTGTCACAACATCATTCAATGCATGCGCATCCTGAGGAGTCAAAGAGAAAACTCTGGCATGTCCTCTACTAGTATCCTTATGTCCTCTTCCTCTTCCGCCTCGTCCCCTCTGAATAGGACCGCCCCGACCATGGCCCCTGTAAGCATCTGTATAGTGCGGAGTAGTGAAGGGCGGAGGAGGCAATGCTCGTGAAGGAGGAGGTGAATAGGGTAAGGTGACCTATGGAGCTGCTACCTTGCCCTGGCGTCTCACAGTACATTGCCTGACGTGGTGGTGCAGACTCCTACATTGATAACAGCCTGGCGACAACTACTGACCCTGTAGGTAAGAGCTAAATAACTGGCCCCGTATCAAGCCTCTGCCGCCACCATGGCCTAAAAAGAATCCGCCGCGGCCTCTGTTTTCCATACCTGTACAAAACTGCCCTTAAACCGATACACCAATATGAACCCGCTTCGGTCCCGGAATAGTCGTAGTCTTGGTAATACGCTCCTCCACTAGCCTGGCTGCGTCCATCGCCGCTGCAGAAGTATCAAAGTGATGGGCGCCAATAAAGAGGAACAACTATGTGTCAAGACCTCACACAAATATCTTGACGCGCTTCTTCTCGGTGTCCACCAAATAAGGAGCATATTTGGATAGCTAGGTGAACTGGATATCATACTCGGCCACGGTCATTCCAGGAGTCTTGCGCAAAGACTCAAAACTGTGGGCTCGAGCATCTCTGACGCTCTGCGGAAAGAAACGAGCAAGAAAAATTGTCGTAAACTCATCCCATGTCATTGGAGGAAGACCAGCGGCTCGGCCTCTCTCAACGAACTCACACCAAGTCTGGGAAAGACCCTCCAGACGGAAACTAGCAAGCTCAACAGATCTCGTATCAGAACACCTCAGGGAATGACAAATCCTGGCCATCCTATCGAGGAACGACGGTGGATCCTCAGCTGCATCTATGCCAGTGAAAATCGAAGGCTTCAGCCTCATAAGCTCCGGTAATGATATCTCGATAATCCCGGTAGCGGCAGGTACAGTTATCTGAGCAGTAGATAATACCATGGTCCCCATAGTAAGCGAAACAACATCTGATCTCTGTGCTCGACTGGCCTCAACCAAAGATCATACCATTTGGTGCAAATCCTAGATACTCGCCTCCAGCCTAGCAATCCGTCCAGGAGAAGGTGGATCAATCTACGCCTGAGGGGTAGGCGTACCGTCCTGGTCGGTCCTCGTCTTGGACGAGCCCATCCTGATCTCGTCTCTGGAGGCAGCCCTCTGGGCCCTCGTAATCTTTAGCGGCATGGTGGCTGGAACAAGAAACAGGATTTGGTAAGAACATAGCAACCAGAACAAAAAGATGCATGGAATCAAAGAAGGAATCACAAGACATATACGCTAAGGTCACTTAGGTGGAGTATCGTATCGTGAATATGCCGCGGAACATACACACGCTGCGTTACTCTGCTTAAGTTACCTACTCCAACATACCAAGGGTCATCCTACACTTCGATAGGTAAAATCTAACGCTCTGATACCAACTTTGTCACGACCCAAATGAGGAACGTGACCGGCAGTTAAATCACGCAACGTCTAAAGGCGTAACGTAATTTAAGTAAGCCAAAACCCATAATCTAAACCGTGAATAAAGGTAAAGATGTGAAATCTTTGTTTAAAGTGTTAATTTTAAGAGTAGAAGAGTTATATCAAAACCTTTTTGAAAATCGAGTTATTGTTAAAATTTTCGACAGCGTCTCCTTTGTAAAATCCGTTCCAAACCGATACATAAGCAAAAATATACATATAAATATCCCCACTTGGGAGAAATCTCAACGCATTTTGGCGGAACACAATCACATAGTAAAATATACGACGCCATAGGCAAAGAAATAAGTAAATAAGAGAAGAAACAATAACCACAACATATAAACAAAAGTTGGCTCACACGAGCACGACACCCAGAGTCAAATATAATGCAATCTCTCAGTCTCCTCTCTAAATCAATATATGCATGTGGTAGATGGAGTATACTGGATACAAGGTACAGGTATAACAGATAGAGTACAAAGGAATACTCGCAACCCACCTAACAAAAGATCACGTCCAAAAGTAGTAGCAAAAGTAGTAGTATGCCCTGCCGTGACTACACTGACAGATCGGCCCTGCAAGTCACTGTGACACAACGGGGGTGATTTTCCAGATCGTAAGTAGTAAATAACATCATAAGTGGCAATCTCATGAATGAACGTAATAGCGACAATACTAAGTATGAGGTTATAATAATGCATAACAATATGGGTGCAACATAAATAAATGAGCGAAGTATAATGTCAGGGGTGTACCGCTATATGAAACTGAAAATGTCATAACAATTTTAGTGAGGTAAAAACAAAGGTACCATCAATAAATGATCATAAATCCTATGTCAAGCATCGACACTCAAAATCCCAATATCTCAGGCGTCGTCACTCTAATCGGCCCTCATATCCATCTGATCATATAACTCCGGTTGGTATCTTCCAGATATCTGTCGAGTTTCCATACTATCATCGGTAGGTAGTGTTTCCCTTCCTGGCTCAACGCCTTTCTATATGATCTTCTTGCCCCGGGTACCGTACCGGGTCGACTATGTACCCGCAGATGGTGCCTCCTCACTCCTCTAATAGGGTATACACATAACTCAAAACCAAGAAAACTCATGGTGGACACCAAATATCATATCAAGAGAAAACCGTATTTTTAAATAAATGCAAGTTTTGAAAAAGTGTTTCGTGGTTTTTCAAATCTCATGAAAACAGAAATCTCACAAAACAACATCATATAAGAATATGGTGATAATGGCTAATGTACATGATATTGGCATGATGCATGCTAGTAAGAGATAAACGAAGATCTAACTACCAATAAAGTTGAAGTACAATGAAAGATATCGTGGCAAATTCTATAGTGTACGTGGCATGGCAATTACCAATGGTGTGTGTGTACATATGAGTTAGTGTACGTGCGACATGAACCAATGGTAATGGTGCAACTGTCCTAACGAGGATGTATCAATGTGTAGCAAGTAATAGGACGCATATTATAATGCTTATGCAATAATAGATGTATATATATATATATAAGATTTTATAACTTGAATCTAGATATCGGGCGCTTAACTCCATCCAGACGATTCCCCCGTAGATGTTAAATCTACTCACCGGAACGGCCTCTAGCTACTCGAATCCGATCACATTCTTCCCTTTCCTTTCCGCATCCGAAGTCGCCGCAACCGTTCCTAGTATTGAACAAAAACCATAACACGTGAGGCTAGAATTCCGATACGACACATAAATATACAATACACAAACGAACTAACTCTCACGACGTATGAATTTAGTGTGCTAAACACATGCAACAAACACCTAAGACTACCCCTAAGAGCCATTAACAAACTAAAATGCTAAAACGAAAGTCGGAACGTCCGTATCGTACGTTAACATATCGCCAAAAATAAGGTTAAACGATCCCAGATTTTTGTATATGCAAAATTGGAAAAAGTTGCATATACCAGAGGTCTAATTAGAGCCTTAGAGAGCCCCCGACAAAAACCTATTCACTAATTCCCCAGAGGGTCCTTTAAATTGGCAGCAAGGGATTGGGGGATTCGACTCGGATTTCGAGGGTGCACTCAGGGTCCTATAACAAGCTCCCAGTAATTTCAACTTAACTCTGAAGTTATTGGTTTAATAGAAGATTTGGATAAAAGCCCTAACCTTTAACTATATACTAATTTAAATACTAATTAAAACATTATGGTGGTTTAGTGAAGTCTTGATTGGCTAAATAAGGATAGTTAGTACTAAAATACTCTTATCTACCCTAGTTTAAGTCATGATTACCTTAAAAATTATCACAATCCTAATATTGTTGGAGATAGTGCCCTCAGATTCAATTATTCGATCACAGGCACGTGATCACAATGATTGATGGAGGACCTATCCCGATAGGACAGTCTTACTCGAGATGATAGTATGCTATCTGGTTTATCTTTATCATCGTGTACTGCTTTAAGTGACCTGACAGGTCACTATTGCACGTTGATAGAGCCCCTAGGATTCTTGCTTGACCACCAGCAGTATGAGGGCGATCATATACGTGGGAGCTGGTAGTCTATAAGCACATCCTTAAATGGTCCCTAGTCGTGGGAGTTTCGAGATAGGGCATCGATACTCCATAGTAGACAGGTGTGTACATTCGAGACCACGACGAGGGGCGGTGGCCGGTCTCACAAGCCACTGGTGTCAGTTCGTTCACCTAAGATGTATACAGGTGCTCATTGGGTTATGAGTACACCGGACAGGACTCGCCAGGAACATGCTAGTTGGTCATATACCAGACGTCAGATGGCAGTTCCCTGGTGACATGTGTACAGGTTAGTTCATCGACCTGGGGATCGTCATTTGTCTCGTGTGAGTTCCCACTGTACTTTGATTACTACCCTACCACAGCTCAAAGGAGTCGTGCAAACAGGTTTTAGTTGGGTACAGTCCCGAGCCACATGGAGGCAGTGAGCGCATCTTCAGGGGTTCGTCTCTCCCGGTATTGGGGGTGAGGTCGCACTGTGTCTAGGAGAGCCATTACACGAAGCCCTCGGCCGAGGCAAGGAGATTTACTCGTAGGTATTCCAGTAGTATCTCAGGGTGTTCTGGGCTACACTCCGACACGACTTGTACCGCTTTTGGGGGTCTGACTTTTACCAACCCCCTAGGCCCGCCATGCGATGCTCATAGACGAACGGACCGGACTGTACGTATATTGTCACTTACAGGCTCAGTAGGGTTGTCAGGCTGAGTTCGCTCACAGACGTCCCTTTTAGTCAATACCTGGTAGCCCGTTACGTATTGGCTTATACCTCTAATGTGCTAGTGGTTAAATCCACAACCAAGATGTTGACGAGTCTTTATAGTCCCCCACATTCAGTTACTCAGCTTTCGGGCGAAAAGCTGTAGAGGCCGTATGGAGATATGGCAGGGTCCGATCAGATACGTGCGGTATTGTACGGATCAGGATCGGACAGTTTGTACTACAGGCCGTATAGATATATGGCAGGGTTCGATCAGATACGTGCGGTATTGTACGGATCAGGATCGAACGGATATTACTAGCCGGCTTTGGTTTAAGCCGGATCCTAGTATAGTACAGTGTAGATTTTGTCTCATTTCATTTGTATTTCGGTCGGAATACAAATGCCGGTGTGTATACACAGTATCGGGGTTTTCCTGTAATTTATTACAGGACCAGTTTTCTGGAGTTGCCTGTTTGCTTTCCGTTTCGGCCAATTTCCTTTGTATCGTTCATTGGCCGAAGTTTGGTGGAGGAGGGCTTATTTGCATTGTTGCAAATAAGTATTTGTGGAGGGGTCTTTGCATATTCTTGTGTTATGACTTTAGCACCATACCTTGACTTCTTGACTTCGTGTTTGTTCATGATGGCTTGACCATTTGGAGTCATCATGGTTGATTTGGAGTGTTGGTTTTTGTTTGTGATGATATTGTTTTAATCATCACTCATTATTCATGCTTGCATGATAGCTCACCCACTCCCTTGACTTTTCCTTGACTTTCACTCCATTCTCACCCTTCACATTGGCATGGGCCGGCCATTCCCTTTGGGGATTGGGGATTGGATTCATTTTGGTGTGGCATTTTTGGTTCTCATGGTGCTAAGAAAAATGCTTTCTAGTTCATCCAAAATATCCTTTTCTTTCCTCCACCAAAACTGGTAATTCCACAAACCCCAAAATGAGACACAAGTTCTACACACCATTCTACAGCAAATCTTGGGCACGTCGACTAGCCAGCTTCGTGCCCGAGTTGCCTCGGTATTGAGGTGGGAGCCCGTAAAAGATGCAGACGATGTGGTGCCCTTCCGGCAAGGAGGCGACGACCGGAGTTTCCGCAGGAGATCGGGACGACGACGAGAAGACCGGAGGACTCGGATCAGTCGGTATATCTCTCTTCCCCATCTTGTAGTTAGCTAGGACTAGTTAATGGTTCGATCCGGGTTTTAGTGCGCGGTGGTGCCGGTTTGCTAAGTTCGCAAAATTAAAGTTTATCACCGCTTCCGCATTTTGGCCTCGGGATGGAGGTCGGGGCGCCGCCGTGCACTTACAGTGGTATCAGAGCCTCGCCATTAACTTAGTCTAGCTTTGTTTAATGTGTTTTACATTTCCGATCGACCAAAATTCCAAAATCCGCGTTTTTGTTCACATCAGTTTTCTGTTGAAATTTTTTGGAGTCTAAAAATTTTTCAGGTTGTAGAAAACTGATGTACAAGAAGTTCTAAGAGTTCTGGGAAAATTCGAGACATTGATCGTTCAGGTAGAGCGCGGAACCACGGCCAAACCCCCCTTGGCGCCGCGGTTCCGCCGTAGGTTTGAGGGATCAATGCGTCAAAATTTTCCTGTGGGCTTGTGGGCTGAAAATAGGGGTTTTGGAATATTAATTTTGGGCCCAGAATTTCTTGATGTGCTACAGTCGTACTTGGGGGCCCACTTAGTAAAATTTGATCGATCGGATATTTTAAACACATTATTTCACAGTATTTACATTATATCTGCGACCGTGAATGTCACTTGATCGGTAAATCCAGTCTAACTGCTATAGCCCGGTTAGACGGATTTGCGAACGTGACTTTCACGTTGATGTTCTATGTATTGCTGTGATGTTGCGGATCGGTCGTGGGGGATAGCCTGGATGCAATGCTAGTACAGTTGTGGTTGTATTATGTACATTTGATATTGCGGGGCGAGCGTCCGACATGTGGACTGCCGTCACTGCCTGATTGTATTATTATTTTGGGGCACGACCAGGCTTCGGTCGATGTACCCGTTGTATGTATATTTTACTTTCTGTACTAGGATTACCCCGCGAAGGGGTGTACGGATGACCGGGTTCTAGAGGGCAACAAGCCCGCATCTCATGGCATTGAGACGGAGGGGGCTTCACTCTAGGATTGGCGGGCTATTCGCCGCACTCGTAGGGGGTACAGGTTGACCCAAGAGGGGTGCCCAAGTTACCGGATTCCGTGAAGTGCTGGGTGGTCCATTCACGGAGCTGAAAGGGGCTGCCTCGCTTCAGGTTTTGGCGGGTGACTTGCCGCGCCCGTAGGGGTCTAGGATTTCATTGCACAGGCTATCCACACGACCAGGGGAACGTCGGGTTTCAGTAGTGGCTCTGTAAAACCCGGGGATCCCAGATATCTGTATTGTTCTGTGATGCTGTACATTTATGTGATGTTGCATTTCTTATCACGCCTTGAGCGAAATATAATATATTGGTATATATACTAGTATATGTTGTATATGTTTTACATCTGCGCTAGTACAGTCCCCGCTCTGTCGTTAGTTAGCTAACCTAACGGGTAATGACGGGACCCAGTGGCGAATGCGGATGGCATATACGTACATCAGTATATTTTCGTTCTTTGTGGTGTGATCAATTGATGGGACTGCGTTGATTCGGATCAATGCAAGTTAAAAACAAACCTAATCTGATGTTGTTGGAACACTTTTCAAAAGGCTGTTATTGCAAGGACGTTCACTTTTGTTTTGCATCGTGGTATTCAGTTGGAATATCCTGCTCCTCAGTCGACGAGGCAAGGGCCGAGATCCCTTCACCGGGAGTGACCCCTTGGACAAAAGTTTGCGTCAGGGCAATGACTTCACTATAGCCGATTACCTTTGCTTTGCACCGTGGTATTCAGTTGGAATATCCTGCACCTCATTCTACGGGGAAAGAGCCGAGATCCCTTCACCGGGAGTGACCTCTTTAGTAAAGGTTTTCGTCGCTATATTTTTAAAAGCTATCAGTTCCTTCAACGATATCAAGTTCATTACGTTAAAGGTTTTCGCCAGAAACCATTCGTAGCCCTCCATCATTTCAGTTAAATATTCGGTAGTATTAAAGCTATGTGTTTTGACCTCACGCCAAGGCATAGTGATTGGTAGCTGCCGGGTATTTATCTGTTGCATAGATAGATTCGTTGGTTTGGGACAGTCGTACAACTATTTTGGCCTACGTCAAGGGTATGTACGGGTGGATTCAAATTAACCTGGATAATGATGGGTAGAACTTGACATGTGACTTATGATATTTTGACCTCACGCCAAGGTCATAAGAGCATGGGGTAGAAATCACATCGGGAGTTTCAAAACAACTGAAGCTTGCCAGATATGCGCATACCTTCTGGAGTGTAATAACGTGAGCGGATTCCTTCATGTTATCATGCGATGATAGTTGGATCTCGATTCCCACTGATGAGTTAGTTTACTCGTCGGGTGACCCCGACTAGTTCTTCTTTCAGGTTTGGAGGAGAATTTGACGGTACAGTGGGAGGTTTCCAGATTAGATAAATTGGTAACCATTCTGATCTAGGTTAGAGTGCACGCTGAGTGTTTCTTTTCTCTCTCTCTTTGGCAGCGACCATTAACCCGACCCTAAGACAATGACTCAGTGACCAAGTTGACCGAACCTTCTTAAACACTGGCTTATGGATTGTCAGAGTTGCAAACCTCATTGCCACTACTACTTTTACCCTTTTCTCCAGGACACTCCGTATTACTATGAACGTCCACTTCCATTGGACAAAACCATCATATGGTTAGATACGAACTCGAAGGAATTTATTCGAGGATGGTTTCCGGTTATGGAGAAAACGGATAGGACTATTCAGTTGTCTTTTCCTTTTACCTTCTCTCAGGTTGCGAGTACTTCTTGGTTTAGGAATAGTACACCTATTACGCAAATTGGATAGTCTTCTTCCAAACCTTAGGCTGGTGCCGACCGGTAGGGAATGAAGAAAACCAATTAGCCTAACGATGGTGTACAGAAGGTATTGAGTTAAGACAAAGCAAGGGATTAGTAAGAGGGCAAAGTAAATTGCGACTGCTATTCACGACCAAACCAAGTATTTCATTACCACTGCCATCTCACCTTTGTATTTCTCCAGGACACTCAGTATCACTATGAAGATCCACAGTTTATTGGATACTCCATCGTATGGTTATATACGAACTCGAAATGAACTTGTTCCAGTTCGGGGATGGATTCTGGTTCAGGAGAAATAGGAATAAGATTTATTCAGGTGTCTTTTATCTTCACCTTCTCTCGCATTGCGAGTGTTCCTAGGATTAGGACAGTACACCCATTATGCTTATTGGATAGTCTTCTTCCGAACCATAGGCTGGTGCCGAACGGTAGGGAAGGAAGAAAACCATTTGGCCTAAAGGGGTGTGCAGAAGGTAATGACTAAAGACATATGAAGGGATTTGGAGAGGTGGCAAAGAATTACACGGTTACAGTTGTGAATCTGGATAATGGAAGAGGCATTACTAGGAATACCGAGATACCCCATCGAAACATTTCAATGTTTCAGTCTCACTATGTACTGTTAAAGGAAAACAGATTTCCCGATTAGATACTTACTCCAAGGTATGTATTTACCAGGTACGATTCTCGCATCTGTATGGTTTTACAGATGATGAGTGGTAGTAAGTTATTGGGAATTGGGTGATCATCCTCATTATATCGGGATTCGTTGTAATCGGTGATATTTGAGGAAATCACCTGGGCAGTTTGCCGGTCGGCAAATATTTGGTTTTGAATATCCGTTGTTATGCACCAATTTCAAATCGATATATCTGTACGTCTATTTTCATAGAGTGAGATATACCCTTTTGAAATTATGTCTACGACATTTACCTATATCAGTGGATGGTTAGGTAAGGAGTATTGAACAGCGGTGTAATTCTTCATAACCAAAGGTACAGTTTTCAACCTACGACACACAGTGAATGAGTTATCAGACTCAAGGGACTTATACAGAGTATTGTATGTTGTCCAGGGTCCATCAGGACAGAGGGGTTGGTCCTCGAACTATATTCGGTTTACTTATGACTTCTCTAGTTTTTAGACAGGTGTTTCTTGGAAACACAGGGTCCGAAATTTAAGAAGTTATAGGTATTTGAATAAAGTAGAGAACCAGATATTGCAAGTATCGGGATTCTTCAAAGTGATCGAAGATGTAGATACTTGAGTATGGTATTCAGTTGATAGTAATGATTAAGAGACCTTGCTTCTTTTTCTGGTTACTCATAATTGGAAGCATTCCTAAGTTGAGTAACGATGATCGGCCTCCTTCCATTTAGTTGACATGCACTGGAGACAGCTGCATGATTTGAATCTGCTTCAATTAAATCAGTGCCTCTGGTTCTATATTGGATATAGAACAGTTCATATCTTAACGTTGTTAAGGTACGGGGAGTTGTCCAGCTTATGATTAAAACCAGACTCTGGATAACTCAAGGCATGTTTCTGTAATGGCTGTTTGTGGGTTGACCCAGGCTATGACGAGGGTTGACTTTCTACCATCTGGGAGATCAATAGCGATATTGTTCTAGACTCGCCACAGTTTTATTAAAAATGGATTTTTTCAGAAAAAGGTAGTGGGAGTATGGTAGAACTGGAAGTGATTCCAGAACCACAAACGATTACTGAAGATTTCAAAGGAACCTAAAGATTCAATCTGGTTTGACATTCCATTGGCCACTCCGCAGATAAGGTGGGTAACCTCAGGCACCCGAGAGGTACTCCGGTTGCCTCAAGAACGGTGGCAGGGAGGTTCTTGTTTACCCACACTTGCCATTGCTGCTGTTCCAGGCTACGAGACCCGACAGGAGGATGAGTATAGCGTCGTTCTGAACTGGCTTCAGAAGTGTACGTGTATATGACTCTGCCAGAGGGTTGTCGTAGTCAGTGGGAGCAGCGGAAGCATTGGTGGATAGGTAGCTTATGTCTATTTATAGACTAAAGCAGATATAGCGGAGATAGATCATCAATTTCTGATGTGACAGCCATAGGTTTGACTTCATCAGAATAGGGGATGGATCTGTTGAGAAGGAAGTAGGGTGTGATGTCATGGTATTTGGATGACATACACAGAGTAGGAAGTGATATTCCTAAACTACAATCGGTTATACTTTGGTCGTCACAGAGTGGTTTCTCCACACAGGACTTGGATATTATATCAGACATACTGGTTACTAGATCTATGGTTTTATATCTAGATTTGGGTGGTTTCCCAATTAAGGGTACTTAGACAGCATTCTAAGAGTATTTAGAATGGACGACTCCTGGCACGGTAGTGTACCTGCAGATGAGGAGTCACCCTCTCTAAAGGTGTCTTATAGACTAAAGGGGAGAAGGATGTGCATGATTGACAGATCACTTGCTTAGGCAATTGAGTCAATCATGAGATGTCAAGTACCACACCAGATGTTGTTCTTGCACTAGATGCAATAAGTTGACCTTGATCCAATCCTGGAGAAACAGTCGGAAGCAGTTTTAGAACATAAGTGGATGTTCTAGGGATATGATAACGACAGCCTCATTCGGGAGACAGTTATCATTCCAGGCTTCCAAGGTGACCTGGACGACAAGGAGGTTGTCAGAGTTATATTTTTCCCTCTGACGAGGGGCAGTATTTTGGATAGGTGGTCCAAGGCAATACTGAGGGTGGCATGGCGCAGGATACTGATTAAGTTCAGTTGACGATACAGTCTAAGAAGTTTGGATTTGGAGTTCATTTATGAGCTAGGTCCCATCAGACATCCAGACACATTCTAAGACAGGTATTACTCATTTCGGAAGATGGGTTTCTCCACGAACTTGAGATATATAGAGACATAGAAAGAGACATCAAGGCGGATCCACTCACTAAGGCTATTCCTCGAACGCAATAGTTTCGCAAGCGAGCTTTGTGAGACTGACTAGTAGAGGAGTTGGGTGTTCGGTATCACACGTGCTGTGAGTATGCGACATCGCAATAATTAGCCTTGAGTGCAAGTGGGAGATTGTTGGAGATAGTGCCCTCAGATTCAATTATTCGATCACAGGCACGTGATTACAATGATTGATGGAGGACCAATCCCGATAGGACAGTCTTACTCGAGATGATAGTATGCTATCTGGTTTATCTTTATCATCGTGTACTGCTTTAGGTGACCTGACAGGTCACTATTGCACGTTGATAGAGCCCCTAGGATTCTTGCTTGACCACCAGCAGTATGAGGGCGATCATATACGTGGGAGCTGGTAGTCTATAAGCACATCCTTAAATGGTCCCTAGTCGTGGGAGTTTCGAGATAGGGCATCGATACTCCAGAGTAGACTGGTGTGTACATTCGAGACCTCGACGAGGGGCGGTGGCCGGTCTCACAAGCCACTGGTGTCAGTTCGTTCACCTAAGATGTATACAGGTGCTCATTGGGTTATGAGTACACCGGACAGGACTCGCCGGGAACATGCTAGTTGGTCATATACCAGACGTCAGATGGCATTTCCCTGGTGACATATGTAGAGGTTAGTTCATCGACCTGGGGATCGTCATTTGTCTCGTGTGAGTTCCCACTGTACTTTGATTACTACCCTACCACGGCTCAAAGGAGTCGTGCAAACAGGTTTTAGTTGGGTACAGTCCCGAGCCACATGGAGGCAGTGAGCGCATCTTCAGGGGTTCGTCTCTCCCGGTATTGGGGGTGAGGTCGCGCTGTGTCTAGGAGAGCCATTACACAAAGCCCTCGGCCGAGGCAAGGAGATTTACTGGTAGGTATTCCAGTAGTATCTCAGGGTGTTCTGGGCTACACTCCGACACGACTTGTACCGCTTTTGGGGGTCTGACTTTTACCAACCCCCTAGCCCCGCCATGCGATGCTCATAGACGAACGGACCGGACTGTACGTATATTGTCAATGACAGGCTCAGTAGGGTTGTCAGGCTGAGTTCGCTCACAGACGTCCCTTTTAGTCAATACCTGGTAGCCCGTTACGTATTAGCTTATACCTCTGACGTGCTGGTGGTTAAATCCACAACCAAGATGTTGACGAGTCTTTAGAGTCCCCCGCATTCAGTTACTCAGCTTTCGGGCGAAAAGCTGTAGAGGCCGTATGGAGATATGGCAGGGTCCGATCAGATACGTGCGGTATTGTACGGATCAGGATCGGACAGTTTGTACTACAGGCCGTATGGATATATGGCAGGGTTCGATCAGATACGTGCGGTATTGCACGGATCAGGATCGAACGGATATTTCTAGCCGGCTTTGGTTTAAGCTGGATCCTAGTATAGTACAGTGTAGATTTTGTCTCATTGCATTTGTATTTCGGTCGGAATACAAATGCCGGTGTGTATACACAGTATCGGGATTTTCCTGTAATTTATTACGGTACCAGTTTTCTGGAGTTGCCTGTTTGCTTTCCGTTTCGGCCAATTTCCTTTGTATCGTTCATTGGCCGAAGTTTGGTGGAGGAAGGCTTATTTGCATTGTTGCAAATAAGTATTTGTGGAGGGGTTCTTTGCATATTCTTGTGTTATGACTTTAGCACCATATCTTGAATTCTTGACTTCATGTTTGTTCATGATGGCTTGACCATTTGGAGTCATCATGGTTGATTTGGAGTGTTGGTTTTTGTTTGTGATGATATTGTTTTAATCATCACTCATTATTCATGCTTGCATGATAGCTCACCCACTCCCTTGACTTTTCCTTGACTTTCACTCCATTCTCACCCTTCACATTGGCATGGGCCGGCCATTCCCTTTGGGGATTGGGGATTGGATTCATTTTGGTGTGGCATTTTTGGTTCTCATGGTGCTAAGAAAAATGCTCTCTAGTTCATCCAAAATATCCTTTTCTTTCCTCCACCAAAAATGGTAATTCCACAAACCCCAAAATGAGACACAAGTTCTACACACCATTCTACAGCAAATCTTGGGCACGTCGACTAGCCAGCTTCGTGCCCGAGTTGCCTCGGTATTGAGGTGGGAGCCCGTAAAAGATGCAGACGATGTGGTGCCCTTCCGGCAAGGAGGCGACGACCGGAGTTTCCGCAGGAGATCGGGACGACGACGAGAAGACCGGAGGATTCGGATCAGTCGGTATATCTCTCTTCCCCATCTTGTAGTTAGCTAGGACTAGTTAATGGTTCGATCCGGGTTTTAGTGCGCGGTGGTGCCGGTTTGCTAAGTTCGCAAAATTAAAGTTTATCACCGTTTCCGCATTTTGGCCTCGGGATGGAGTCCGGGCGTTCAGTTGATAAAACTGCACATTTGTATTACATTTTTCCTATCATTTTTATATTAAAAAAGGACTTTATTATAATGTATTATACATATGAGGGTTTATGTGTAAAATCACCATTTTCCATGTGTTAATATATTTTAATTATCATTTGGTAGGAAAATGTATGCAAATAAATCTATTGACCAAATCCTAGCAGAAATAAGCCTACTAAATATTATTTAAGATTATTGTGCAGAATTTTCCAAGTTGTTATGCAGAATTTATCAAACAAATCAAGTTGTTGAAGAAATCTTGCCAAATTAAGAAGCAAAACTTGGAGACCAAGTCTGGAAGCAACCGAGAAAAGATTTTCAGATTCTGAAGGTGCCTAGGATTGCCACATGTCATGAGATGAAAGCCCAAAAAATTCAGTCGAGAGATCTCAACCATTAAGCGCGGATCCGCGGCCAAACCTACCCTTGGGCCGCGGATCCGCCGCACTTCTAGGGAATTGGGAAGCAAGATTTTTTGGCATAAATCTATGAAGAATTTTACCAAGTTTCCAACTAAAAGATTCTGGCTTTGCACTATAAAAGAGCACCGAGAGCCTCTTGGAAAAGTTATCAAGCCGACGCGATCACGAAGCCCCAGACGCTCACGCATCCAGGCTGATCATCAACGGTTCATCTACCTTCTTGGAAGAGATCGAGAAGCAACTAGTTTTGTAATCATTTTCTAAGGAATCAAAGTGTAGATTGTTCAAGTTGATTAATAAAGGTAGTTGTTTTATTTAATTCTTTTGCATTTTACATTATGTTTTCCCTCTCTTTCTTTTCATCTTCTTCTCCCAACATGTGCGAGTAATTCTCCGCTTGTTAGGGTTCGTAGGATTATGGTAGGCTAATGAACGATGAAAATAACTAAACCCTTTTTAAGTCCTATAAAGTTTAGGAACATTATCAAAAGAATCATTAACATGCTAATCGGGCGCGCTAGCAATTCTTTGCTAGTTCCGACCGCGATTAGAGATTAGATTAATGATTGTTTTGGTAAAGGCTAGATATGAACGGAGTTCCGTGTCGAGATAAGGGTTAAGAGTGGGATTCATTTTCCCTCCAGAAACCCTAATCTACACGCATCACCGTCGTTCTAGTTCTAAATCTATTAATGAATAAAAAGGGTAACGTTTAATTAATCGTCCATAACTACTAAATCCTAACGAACCCTACAAGCTTTCTTATTATATTATCTAAGTCTCTAAAATAATCTAGATCTATATTTTACATTCTTGTTTAACGTAGATCTAGAAATCATTCTATAAAATTCTTTATCTCTCCTCTCTTTCTCAACACATCTAAAGTAAAAGTAAAAGGTTCACGTTTCCCAGAGGACGACCCGTACTCATCTCGGTCTAGCTACACGCGACACCGTTCTGATTGCGGTTACACTACAAAAACACTTTTTTAAACCAATCAAATGGCGCCGTTGCCGGGGAAACGTGCGTAATTTTTTATTTTTACTATTTGTGTTGAATTCTTAGACGACTCATATCATTATTAAAACAAAACTGCAAATTGTATATTTAACGATTATTGTGTGAATTTTTGCGAGGAAATCTGGAGTCACGGACTTGAGGAAACAGGAGATCTAGGGTTCACACTTCTCTGGTAAGATTCTAACTCCCTTCTCTTTCCTCTAAAATCCAATAAAATCTATTTTCTGCAGGATTCTTTGAAAAATATCGCTGCTCAAAAATCTTTTTGCAAAGTTTTTTTTTTCGGTTTGTTTTTGCATATTTTAATACGGATCTTTAAGGGGCAAGGACCAAATCAAGATTAGGTGGGGATTTCATCACCCTTCCTAAGCCCCACAAATCACAAACCAAGCATATAGATCAACCCTTCATTAATTTAAAAAATATATCTAGACCAGACTCTAAGGACTGTCGCGCTCAATAAGGACAGAGGAAGGTCGTGGGTAATCTATCGTTTATCCGCATTATTTTTGTAGTGCCTAGGCAAGTGTGTCGAAGGCTAGTGGTTTTTAATTAGGCCCACGACGTGGTTCCTTCCCACTTACCTGGCACTTACCTGGCTACAAGGGTAGTACGGAGGTGGTAGAGGATTTATCTTGCGGCTTGTCCTTTGGAAGTCTAGGAGCGGTCTAGAGACTGGACCTAGGTAACCATAGTTCTAGGGTTGTGCATTTTTTGTGATTTGTCTAAATCCGTCCTTTTTTTAAAACAAACCAATTACTTTCTCTCCTTTTTACCCCTTCCCCCTTTTTCTCTTCTTATAATGGGTGACCTAAACAGAAGAACACTTGCCGAGCTTTGCTGTCCACAACCAGATATCTCTTGTTTTCGAAATCCCTTCGGTATACCGTCCGGCTCTTCCATGTCCTTAAGAGATCATATAGAACAAGCAGGAAGAAACAGTTGGCCACCTCAATCTAGGTCTTATCAACCGTATCCTAATCCTACACCTGTTTCAGTTCATACCCAGAGTGAGGAAGCCCGTAGACGAATGTCCATTGCTGAGCACATAGCTAGGTCTAGAGGCTAAAGTTTCAACCCGGACCAATATCAACCATCACCACAACTGTCCGGAGAAGAGTTTGATATGCGGTTTGTATATAGCCAACCAACCAACCCATATCAATATTCTTCTTATCATAATATTGATCCTACTCCTACCCAAGTTCAGCAACCATTCTGTTCCTATCAATCCAATCCGACTTTTCCACCTACTCTAGACAGTTCTTCTAATCAGTCATTTGGGAGTTTTAATTATCCACAGGAATTTCAATCTTATACTGAAACCCCTTATCAACCCAAGACTAGTCTGGAGCAGACATTAGAAAAATATATGGAACTGACGAATCAAATTATGAAGGATTTGCGTAGTAAGACAGAACTGTACACCCTTCCTAATCAAACCTCCCCATTCCAAACTGAACTCCACAACTCCAGTTTCATAGATTCATCAAGTACAATGTCTGATAAGTTGTGTGACTTTGTAGTGTTTGATTTACCCAACTGTGAAGGGTCCCTTTCAAGTGAAACCATACCCAACCCTTGTGATCTCTACACCTCCACTCTTGAACCAAAACTGATTGAAAACAATACTTTTGATGAGGAGTTTGAGAATTTTAACCTTCACTTGAATGAGGTAATTGACATTGGGGATATATTGATTGATGAACCCGAAATTTTGGATGATTTTGTCCCACCAATTCATCAAATCCTTTCACTTCCTTGCGGTCATCATCTTGAGCCTTTAATTCTTCCCGAACCCCAAATATGTCTTGAAGTTGATGATAAAGGTATACCCGAAGATCAGATCAAAATACAGCCTCCATCTTCCACATCTGGTTCAGCAACACTCGACACACCAATTTGTTTACCCATTTCACCTTCTACTTTCTCCGGTTCTTCTTCTGTTCCTATAGTTTCAGTGAGTTTTGATAAATCACAATCCGTTAATTCAAGTTCAATAATACCAGAAATTCAACTTGATTTGGATATTTTTGAAAAAGAGGTAGATAAGTTTTTCGAGTCCTCTACCTCAATAATTTTTGAATCAAGTAGGATAAATTCTGGCACAAAACTCTTTGACAGCAAAATGTTCAATCACACCATTGATAAAAGTTTTGAAGAACTTTTTGCTGACGAACTTGAATTTTTAAACAATACGAATTTTGTGATTGATCAATCTCCACCTATAGAGGTTGAACCGTCACCATTCCTTCTTCCTAATCATTCACATTCCTCCTCATTCTTTCTTTTCTCTAAATTCAAACCCTATCCTGACCACCTCTTATCCCTTCCCCACTTTTTCTTGACTCGATACAACGCATTCTTCCACCAACCTATACGATATACTGATAAAATCTTTGAATGGTTGGTATTGACTTTTGGTCTTTGTAAAGTCTTACTTTGACCAAATGATTCACCCCCTCTTAAAATGCTTCGTATTGTCTAACTCATGTTTGAGGGGGGGGTATATTTTTGGCTCTTGATCATAACTTTTGTCCTCAAATTTGTGAGCAAAAAATAAGTTTGGGGGAGGATTTTCACTTTCATATATTCTTGCCCCCATTAATAATTTCCTCCCAAGTCTACAGGTTTTTTGAGCTTAACGGATGACATCAGTGAGGACACTGCTGTAAACAGGTTTGGGGGAGGTTTTTGCTTATTTACACATCAATTTGCATCATATTTTGCATAAGCACAACATTTTCAAAAAATTTCAAAAAAAAAATTTCTTTTATAAACAAAAGAGTAGAAAGTGAAAAATTACATCCAAAAGGTAGGAATAGTTTAAGAAAACCAAGAAAATTAGAAGTTTTCTTACACGAACTAGTAATAAGTAGTTATGAGCTGTTGTCCCAAGGGTTAGTAAAATGAAGGAAGTCACTAATCTGAGAATAAAAATAAGTCTGAAAAATAGTTTCTATTCTGGAAGCCAAACATTTTGAACGTTGATACCCTACTATATGCACTTACACACGTCTTGAAAGTCGGGATAGTAGAGGATTCCTTGAAATGCTCTTGTCTAAAAGCCAAAGTATGAAGGAAATAAAAAAATGATGAAGAAAATATAAAAATGGTGAAAAGAAAAAAAATGAACACTGGTTTTGTTATCGCCAAGGCAGCAATAAAAAATATAGCGAGGGTGCCTCTTCACCTAGTGCCCTAAGGCCAACTGGTCTGGGAGTCACTGCTAAGCCTTAGGTGGTGCAAGACGAGGAAAATATTATCACCTAATCAGCAAGCACATGAGTAATCGGTCAGTTAGTACCTCAAGAAGTATTAACGGTCGCATGAAAAGGTGTGAGCAACCCTAAATATTCATCAAATTAAAAAGTACTAAGGTAGATGGACAAGAGTATGATATCTTGAATTGAATTCTCCGAGTGTAGGGATGTCCTATACACACACGTAGGGGTATATGATCAATGTTTGGATGAAAGGTAGGAATGAAGAATAAAGACGATGTTTTATTGAGAGATGATGTGATTTCTAACATTTTTTCATGACTATTAAGATAGGGCTCATGACAACTGAAAAGCTAGTATAGTTGGAAACTATTCTTTTCAAGGCCTTTCTTTTATGGTTCTTATCTTTATATGTAAATTTCACCATCTTTCTTTTGTTATAAGTTTTTGTGGGTGTAATCCGCTGAAAACCCTCAGGAGACAACACTCCTCCTACTAGGGACACCTAGAGGTTTAACGGCTTGTTGCACGTGCTCAGTGCAATCGTGTCTGCCTACGAAAGTGTGCTTAGTTTTTTCTTTTCTTTTTCTACTCTTAAATAAACTAGTTGCTCGGGACGATCAAAGATAAGTTTGGGGATATTTGTTCAGTTGATAAAACTGCACATTTGTATTACATTTTTCCTACCATTTTTATATTAAAAAAGGACTTTATTATAATGTATTATACATATGAGGGTTTATGTGTAAAATCACCATTTTCCATGTGTTAATATATTTTAATTATCATTTGGTAGGAAAATGTATGCAAATAAATCTATTGACCAAATCCTAGCAGAAATAAGCCTACTAAATATTATTTGAGATTATTGTGCAGAATTTTCCAAGTTGTTATGCAGAATTTATCAAACAAATCAAGTTGTTGAAGAAATCTTTCCAAATTAAGAAGCAAAACTTGGAGACCAAGTCTTGAAGCAACCGAGAAAAGATTTTCAGATTCTGAAGGTGCCTAGGATTGCCAAATGTCATGAGATGAAAGCCCAAAAAATTCAGTCGAGAGATCTCAACCATTAAGTGCGGATCCGCGGCCAAACCTACCCTTGGGCCGCGGATCCGCCGCACTTCTAAGGAATTGGGAAGAAAGATTTTTTGGCATAAATCTATGAAAAATTTTACCAAGTTTCCAACTAAAAGATTCTGGCTTTGCACTATAAAAGAGCACCGAGAGCCTCTTGGAAACGTTATCAAGCCGACGCGATCACGAAGCCCCAGACGCTCACGCATCCAGGCTGATCATCAACGGTTCATCTACCTTCTTGGAAGAGATCGAGAAGCAACTAGTTTTGTAATCATTTTCTAAGGAATCAAAGTGTAGATTGTTCAAGTTGATTAATTAAGGTAGTTGTTTTATTTAATTCTTTTGCATTTTACATTATGTTTTCCCTCTCTTTCTTTTCATCTTCTTCTCCCAACATGCGCGAGTAATTCTCCGCTTGTTAGGGTTCGTAGGATTAGGGTAGGCTAATGAACGATGAAAATAACTAAACCCGTTTTAAGTCCTATAAAGTTTAGGAACTTTATCAAAAGAATCATTAACATCCTAATCGGGCGCGCTAGCAATTCATTGCTAGTTCCGACCGCGATTAGAGATTAGATTCATGATTGTTTTGGTAAAGGCTAGATATGAACGGAGTTCCGTGTCGAGATAAGGGTTAAGAGTGGGATTCATTTTCCCTCCAGAAAACCTAATCTACACGCATCACCGTCGTTCTAGTTCTAAATCTATTAATGGATAAAAAGGGTAACCTTTAATTAATCGTCCATAACTACTAAATCCTAACGAACCCTACAAGCTTTCTTATTATATTATCAAAGTCTCTAAAATAATCTAGATCTATATTTTACATTCTTGTTTAACGTAGATCTAGAAATCATTCTATAAAATTCTTTATCCCTCCTCTCTTTCTCAACACATCTAAAGTAAAAGTAAAAGGTTCACGTTTCCCAGAGGAAGACCCGTACTCATCTCGGTCTAGCTACACGCGACACCGTTCTGATTGCGGTTACAATACAAAAACACTTTTTCAAACCAATCACCGGGGCGCCGCCGTGCACTTACAAATATCACCTTAAAACCTCACTTTAAAACTTTAAACATCACAAGACATGGACTTTAATTAAGCTTAGGGGTTATTAAGGCAAGGGTTTAGTAAATTAAGATCAAAATTGGCTCATTGCCTCAATATTGGCTTGAAAGAGATCATAAGCTTGCAAGCCGGTCTCTAGATTAAGGATTTGGCTTCAAAAGACTCTTGAAGAGATAAATTTGATTTTTGTGATGATTTTGAAGTGGGTGTGTATGATTATTTTGGGAGGTAGAGAGGGATTAGTGATGGGAGTTGGAGGAGAAAGAAGAGAAAATGAAGAAGAAGGACGTGAAAAGAAAAGATGAAGAGGGGATGGCTATCATTAGCCATGCACAAAATTCTCCCTCATTAAAAGCACCATCACCTCATGTCTCCCCAAGATTCTTTTCTTTTCTTTTCTTTTCATAAAACTATTTAATTACTTAAATATTTAAGAAGTAAATTTGGTTTTAAGTTGTCACCTAAACTAACATGTTGCTAATACTAGATTAATATGTGTGTGCGCGCATGCGTGCGCATATATTTTAAAAAGAAATAAATAAATATATGTGAAAATAATTATTAACTAAGTTTTATCGAAAAACCCATGTAATATTGCTTAATTAAATTATACTTGACTCTAATCAAATTTTAGGACGTTACAAAGCATATATTAATCCAATCCTGAAGAAACATTAGGAAGTAGTTATTGTTAGTTATATGTATGCCTAGAGGCCATTATTATATATGTGATGTATATTATAGTGGATGCTTGGACATATATAGGGAGGACTTTCTTGCTCGACATGATAGTATGCTATCTGGTTGCTCTTTATCTTAACATGTACACTTATGGTCTCTCTATTACATGTTGATAAAGCCCATAGGATGAGTACTTGACTACCAGGATTATGATGCAGATCATACTAGTGGGGGAGAGGTAGTCGGTAAGTACATCCTTCAAATGTTCCTAGTCATGGGAGTATCGAGACGGGGCAGCGATATTCCCGAGTAGACTAGCGTTTACGCTTCTCGACCCATGTGATTGGCGATGGATGATTGTCACGACCCGAAATGGCACGTGACTGGCACTTGAATCATATGAAGTCTATAGGACCACATCTAATTCAAGTAAGCAAAAAGCCCAGAAGTCTAAAACCATTTTAAATAATAAATGTAGGAAAAATAGTTTAAAAGCAAGTGGTTTTAATAGCATAAGCCGAATTATGCGTTTTCAAAACATCAAGTCTTTTCTAAAAATTTCGGCAGAGTTTCCTTTGTAAATACTGGCCCTGAACGGGGTACAACATGAATAATAGCATATATATAATGAATAAAGGCATCACCAAGTGGGAGCTAGCTCTTCGTTAATCAACTGACACAACCATGCAAGAAATATAATATACAGCGCTGAAGGACGAGGATCAAAACTCAAAAGGAAACTCAAATCAACATGAAATCCATAATAATACAACGCGCGACTCTATGGTCGAAAGAATAATACAACTGGTCTCAAAGTCAAATAAATATACATGTCTGGTTGATGGAGTTTACTAGATACAACAAAGTAAATAAAATACAAGGGAGGTCACAATACGAGTGAACCCACCTACCAAAGCAAATCATCCGGAAAGGAAGCAGTGTGCCAGCAAAGCCGCACGAAACCTCTACGACAAAACCTGCAAGAAACTGTGGCACAACGGGGGTGAGTTTCCAACTCGTGAGTAGAAAACATCATCGAGCAGAAATCGTATGTATGACTCAATCCTAGGTCAATACGATCAAAATAAAAAAATGTCCTCAATATGATAAGGTCTGAAGCATGAAAAGGTGGCAAGGGTAAACATCTATACATAAGTGTAATCACATGTGCTCGTGTCAGTGCCTCAGGTAGCAATATATCATATGAATGAGGTATGAAGGTCATAATATGAAAACATGATGCATATAAATGATAAAACTGTTTTCTTATTTCTGTGAGATATCTGTATATAAATCGAAATATCATCAATGAAATCAATATAAATCAGAGTCTAGCATCGACACAAAATATAACCCAATATCTCAATATCTCAGGCTTCGGCTATCCGGACTGGCCTGTATCATCAAATCTCAAATACCTCATATATCAATATCTAGGGCTCCGGCTATCTGGACTGGCGCCTGGGCTCCGGCTATCGGACTGGCCCAACTCCGATCGGTATCCTCCGGATATCCGTCGAGTCACAAAACAATCACCGGCCATCAATGCTCCCCTGTCACAGGCTCAACGACATTATCTGCGATCTTCTTGCCCCTGGGTACCGCACCGGGTCCACCATGCACCCACAGACGGTTTCTACTCCTTCTCGAATTGGGTGTATGATATCGCTCAAGATCCGAGAAAACTCATGGTGGACAATCTCAAATCATATCATGAGAAAACCGCAACTTTCATTTTAAAATAATAATCAGTTTTATAAAATCTTGTGGTTTCTCCAAATCCAAAAATCTCATGGAAAACCCAAATCTCGAGAATAAAAAACAATGAATTTAAAAGTATTGGGCTCCGGAAAATCCGGACTGGCCCTAAATAAAAATGCATGGCTATGAATAATAAATATGCATGAAGTATAATAGTAAAGAATGCGATATCTAAACTAGCAGAATAATGATATGTCAAACTATCAGCTAACGAGCGATATCAATCAAATAATATTCTCTAAAGTGTACGTGACATGGAAATTACCGATGATGATGTGTGTGAGCCGGCAAGTAAGTGTATGTGGAACATACGCATCATCAGTAATGGTGCTGGTATCCTGACAGCATGATTTCAATACTAACATATGAAAACACAATATAAGCATGCAATGCGATGCGAACAGCAATAATATGCGGGAGTAGAATAATGAACACAACAATAATGAATATGCAATAATATAAACGAGTATACAGATAACTACAGGTCTAAACTAACAGACTAATCTAAGGGTAAGGAAAACCACTTAAATCTGAGTCGATATATATATCTATATAATATAGTCGGTGATCCCAACTCAATGGTATCATATACGATACAATATCTATAACATGACATCCTCGAGTCAAGAGTGCGGATCTATCATCAATATAGCTCGTACGGTAAGTCTATCGTACGGCACCCCAAATCTGGGTACAGGTCAATATCACATTTATCACACTATTCATCTGGTATCCTTTTTATCATATATCATGATCTGGGGGTACTGATCTACGTCTAGTAGACCACTGGTAACATCTACAATATATATATGCGTGTTTCATCTAAGGACCCGCTAAAATATCATGTCGTATCCCAAATACGAACCAAGTCACATTACCGATCTCATGGCCTCAAGACCAATCTCATCGACTCATCTCCAATCCCAAGTACTATCCTGATAATCCATGTATATGTATACTTATATATATATATATATATATATATATACATAGTCCCATACCCATGTGTGTACATATATATATGCATATCCCCATATACGCACAGGTAAATAAAGTATGCAAGTGCGTGTGTGTGTGTGGGTGTACCAACTATTCTAGGGTTTCGCGATTTACACTAAACTAACCCATGATCTGCTATGATCCTACTTGCTAAACTATCCAGTTTTTATAACGCATAAACATATAGAAACTTATATATATATATATATATATATATATATCATATATAGTATTTACTACGAACTGCGGGGGTGTGCTATACGCCATCCACCCGACTTCCCCCGTAGATATATATCTACTCACCTGGATCTTCCCTTGCCGATGCCGACATCGCCACGCGCTTGCTTGTCGTCTCGAAGTCCACATGGGGGTACCTACATATCATAACACATCGTATCGCATTAAAATACAATTCGAAATCAAAACGACATACGAAAACCAAATCGGCACGTGTATCACACATAGGTCAAAACCTATCGCCTCGCATGCAAAACACGACCAATCCTCCCTAGTCGTTGATGTACAAACATCCAACAACCAAACACAAATCCAAATATCAAACTTATCATTTAAAATTCGGAAAACATGTCCAAAAATCATACTAAAGTGCTTCCAGATTTTGACTCAGGACAAAACAAGATAAGCAAACAACACTAGGGTGATATATAGGGTCTATATGACATACTGAAGCAACCTGGGCACCTAACTCACCAAAGTGGCCGGCCACACTACCTAAAATTCCGGCCTCCTCGGTTTTGGGGACTTGGATTGGGTTCGTTTTGGTTTGGTGGTCTTGTAGTGCTCTAACTAGGTCTCTGAAGTTGTTTGCTTATCCATTAAAAATCCCAGGCCAACCCAGATTTCCCAGCACCCTCATATAATTCACAAACCGACATTGGAAAGTTCTGTTTTTCAGAAATTGGGTTTCAGGTTTTATCTTGTGTATGTTCTGCGTTTCTAACACCGTGGGGGGGGGGTTTAAGGTCACTAAATACATTCAAGTTCACCATACAACTTAAATTAAACCCTAGCACTTTCTAGGAAATTCCAAAGTGCACTAAATCCCACTTTAAGACATCTAAACATGCAAAGATGCTAAAAGAGTTGAATTACTACACTTAAAGTGAAAGAATTACCTCATTTGGCAACTCAAGATTTTTCTTGAGTTGCCCAAGTTCCCAAAATGCAAACTTTCTTGGTCCAAACTGTAGCTTGTGAGCTTGTGCATGCTTTTAATGAAGTGGGGAGGGACTTTTGTGTGGTTTTCTGATGATGTTTTGTGAGGTTGAAGAGGAGAGGGAAGTGTGAGCAGCCATGAGAGGGAAGGAGACAAAAATGATGAAGGAAATGAGAAGAGAAAAGAATGGCTAAGAACTAGGTTTGACCCCTCACCCTCTCTCTCTCATGCACATCCCCCAATATTCTATTCTTTTCTTTTCTTATGTTTTCTTTTCATTTCATATATAAAACCAAACACAATAAATCCCAAATGAAACCATGGTTACAAAATGTAACACAAGTGTAAAATACGACACGGTGCATGTCATGCGCACAAAAGTAGCTTAATGTGCGATTAGCGATATTTAATCACGATTAGCGTTAAAATAGTGTATAATAAATCATAAAATTTCATAATTTTCTTAAATCCAATAAAGTACCATCTTTTTAGTTATTTCTATAATTTTCCAAATTTTTCCCAATTTATCGGTATTTAATTATACCGCATTATTAAAATATTCAATATATTTATTATTTAATTATAAAAATTGCCAAAAATAATATTCTATTTTTCTGAAATGTTACAGTCTTCCCCCCTTAAAGAAATTCGGTCCCCGAATTTAAATTTAAACCCCTCAAATACTAAAACATTTCAGTAAAAAGATCATGTCGTCGGGTCCCGAAATCATAAATACATAAAACACATAGTGGCGCAATGCATGCACATGAAAACGAGTATATGCAACAAAAGCAAAACTCCGTCAAGCATCCCGCAATCATCGGAGTCATGGTGTAGACATCAATGTTCAAATCCAATACGAAAACCAACATGATATATATCAAACTATACATGTCACCCTCTGAAGGAAATGCATGCTAAACCTTTCATGTTGCTGTGCGATGCGTGTATCACAGCACAGTGGCGGACGTTTGTTGCAAGAAAATAACTATATATAAATATATCCTTTATTTAATATGCACGTCTCGCCGTTTTGGAAACAATTTGGAAGGGTTTTCCTTTTGTAAAAGTTTTGTGTCATCTCAGACATGTAGGTAAATACTAAGACTATAGCTCTTTCTTTGGAAATCCCCTCGATATCTATCAACTCATGAAAAATATATTCAGATACTGTCCTCTGACTAGTCCTGCTCGGTCACTATATCAAATAGTAAATATCATAAAAACGTACTGCCCTAGCAGAAATCAAATCCAAAATGTGCATAAGAATGTCGCGTGCGTCTGGTGCGCACGGAAATCAAAATCCATGAATGTGCCATACATGTGCACAGAAACAACATCTAAGTGCAACGGGTGTGCACGAAACACCTGTCAGAGGCAACGGTGTGCATGAAAGCAATATCTGGGGCATCTGATATGCACAAAGAATCCCGATTTAATGCATCTGGTGTGCACCAAAATCGTATCTCATATCAAATGCTCAACATGCGCGAAAATCCAAATCAGGTGCATCCATCATGCACGAATAAAATCTAAATCATGTGCATCCAACATGCACGAAATCACGAAATCCAATATCAAGCGCCGAACATGCGCAAAATCCAATCCAAGCGCGTCAAATATGCTCAAGAATCCAATCAGGTGCACAAGGTGCACAAAACAAATATCGAGTATCACAATCGAAATCGACGGTATATGATTGATTCGAATTCTTGTTGTGTATGTTAGAAAATGTATAGAAATCACAACCAAAAATATTTTGACCGCAATCAATAACGGTGTCGGATGTAGCGCGTTAGTAAGTGCGGATTGTCCACAGGGAAAGTGTAATCGTTCGTGATTCGATTTAGACGAGTTGAAACTTTAAAGGAAAGAAAACAAAAAATTCATGATTTGTAAATTGAATTTCAAGAATTAGAAAAATCTAGATCTAAGAAAACATTAAAATCAAGAATTGAGATGTGATGATTTTCAAACCAAATATCAAGAATCGAAGTGAGGCTCGTAGGAATCGATCGGATTTATAGATGTGATGAAATCTAGCGATTACGTATTCTTATCCTTCGATGAATTGATACTAGATCGATGATGATCGACGAGAATTAGGGATTTCTTGTGAAACTAGGGTTTCAACTTCTATCCCTTGTTCCTTCGTCGATATCATTCATATTCTAGCCTCTAGTAAATACAAGAATCGATCGTGGATCCCTAATTTCGAGCGATCACAATCAAGAAAGCATCGCAACGAAACTAGGTCGTCAATTTTTCAATTTTCTAGGGTTTACAAAACTCGTATGACTTAAGAATCGATTTATGATTTGTTACATCATCATTCTATTGATCGTCTCGACTCCTTTACGAGCGGAGTTTTACTCAAACATCACAACAAAAACCACAATCAGAAATTGAGATCGAATCATGATGCAAGAATTTAAAGAAAGCAAGTTTAAAGAATTTCACCTTTTATTTATCAACAATTCTGTTACAAATCGCTCAAGAACTACAATGAGGAATGAACTCGATCGTCGATTTGGCTTCGCTCGTCTCCTTGAGTCGCGGATCGGCATGGATCACTTGCTCGATTGAAGATCGGCTCCGCTCCTAAAAGGTTGAAGGATTCTTGCTTGAATGGTACTCGGGATCTTGAATTTGGCTTGGATTTTGGATTAGGGTTTGAGGCACAAGTTGCTCAACTTGTGTTAGAAATGGGGGAGATGAGAGATTCCATTATTAACCCTAGATCTAGGATCTTTTTTATAGACTTTCAAAACCCTGGATCTAGAATTCAAAATTTGAATTTCCCTCCAAAAGTTTGTTAAAGAGAGCCTTCTAGAAATAGTTTGTTAGGCCGAGCCTTCTAGATGAGGCCACGTGGCATTTATTGAGTCTTCTGGAAGCTTGGGCAGTTACAGGAGCCACATGCAGGAAA
This sequence comes from Agapanthus africanus, assembly GCA_030015575.1. Taxonomy (NCBI): domain Eukaryota; kingdom Viridiplantae; phylum Streptophyta; class Magnoliopsida; order Asparagales; family Amaryllidaceae; genus Agapanthus; species Agapanthus africanus. The sequence continues at coordinate 187,772,719 of JASDDO010000016.1, read as the reverse complement.
ATTGAATCGTTGGCGCCATCAAGCTGCCGCGGATCCGCGGCGCAAGCCTGCTCCGGCCGCGGATCCGCCGCCCAATAGTGGCTTCAGAGCTTAGTGCTTCTGGTACATGTTGGTAATGGTCCATGGGCCTTGAATACATATCTGGAATAGTTTTACAACTTATTATTCACAGCCAGATCACCAGACTTAGACTTGGTGTAATTTTGGATCAGCTTTTTTCACAATTTGGCTCGGTTCCTGGAATTTCCTGCACAGACTTCGAAACAAGTGTTGCGCTACACAAGAATGATGCGATGCCATGATAAACAGTCAATTTCCCTAAAAATGCCGGTTTTAGAGTATAACACATGTAATCGGGTATTTTACAGATGTTTTGCTAATATGCGCAATATCAATACCGAACACTTCTAGATGAGTGCAAATGCTAGGGAAGTTGACGTGTTAAAAATGCAGTATTTTCGAATGATCAAATTCCCCCAAACTTATTTTCGGTCGTCTCGAGCGAACTTTTTTATTAAAAAGAGAAGGAGAAAATAAAGAAAGAGAAAAACTAACTAGCACACTTTCGTAGGCAACACGATTGCACTGAGCACGTGCAACAAGCCTTTAAAACTCTAGGTGTCCCTAGTAGGAGGAGTGTTGTCTCCTGAGGGTTTTCAGCGGATTGCACCCAGAAAATCCAATAATAAAAGGAAGATCGTGAATATTACATTTAAAGAAAAGAATTGTAAAAGAAAAGCCTTGAAAATTTGGGTCTCCAACTATGCTAGCTTTTCGGTTGACATGAGCCCTATCTTAATAGTCATGAAAAAATGTTAGAAATCACATCCTCCCTCAATAAAACATCGTCTTATTCTTCATTCCTATCTTTCTTCCAAACATCGATCATATAACCCTACGTGTGTGTAAAAGACATCCCTACACCCGGAGAATTCAATTCAAGCTATCATACTCTTACCCATCTGCCTTAGTACTTTTTAATTAATGAATATTTAGATGAATTTTGCTCACACACTTTCATGCGACCGTTAATACTTCTTGAGGTACTAACCGACCGATTACTCATCTGCTTGCTTATTGGTGTATTTTCCTCGTCTTGCACCACCTGAGGCTTAGCAGTGACTCCCAGACCAGTTGGCCTTAGGGCACTAGGTGAAGAGGCACCATCGCTATATTTTTTTATTGCTGCCTTGGTGATAACAAAACCAGTGTCCATTTTTTTCACCATTTTATATTTTCTTCATTATTATTATTTTTTATTTCCTTCATACTTTGGGTTTTAGAAAAGAGCATTTCAAGGTATCCTCTACTATACCGAGCTTCAAGATGTGTGTAAGTGCGTATAGTCAACGTTCAAAATGTTTGGCTTCCAGGATAGAAACTATTTTTCAGACTTATTTTTATCCTCAGATTAGTGACTTCCTTCATCATACTAACCCTTGGGACAACGGCTCATAACTACTTATTAATAGCTCGTATAAGAAAACTTTTAATTTTCTTGGTTTTCTTAAAATTTTCAATTCTTTTGGATGTAATTTTTCACTATCTAATCTTTTATTATCTTATTTATGTACAAAAAATATTTTTATTCTTGAAAATTTTTAAATTTTTATAGGTTTCAATTTTTTTTAAATTTTTATAAGTTTTTTAAAGAAATGTTTTGTGCTTATGCAAAGTATGATGCAAATGATGCAAAAAATAAGCACAAACCTCCCCTAAACTTTTTTTCAACAGAGTCCTCACTGTTTCCATCTGCTATATCTCGAAAAACCTGTAAGCTAGGGAGGAAATTTCTTAATGGGGGCAAAATTTTTAAGTGAAGACCCTCCCCCAAACTTATTCTTGGCTCATCATTTTGTAAAAATTTTCTTTTGAGGAGCCAGAAAATATACCCCCCCAAACTTGAGTTATGCAATGTTAATCTTTTGAAAATCACATGAGGGGGTCAAAAATCATTGGTCGATGCCAAGCTTTGCAAAGACCGAAATTTTACGCCAACCATTCAAAAATTTTATCAATGAAGTGCTCGGGTTGGTGGAAGAAGAAGTGGGGAAATGGTAAGTGGTAGAATAGAATGTGTGAGCGTCTCATTTTGGAGAGATGATGCAGTGAATGTGATGGATTGCTCGCATTCTTTTTACAGTTCAAACGAAGGGGTGGAGGTTCACTTTCATTGATTAGGAAATGATTCATCTCAACACCCGTGTCATTCAAAAATGCGAGTTCATTAGCGAAGATCTCCTCAAAAGTCTCATCAATACCCCGAAGAATAATGTCATCACAAAGTGCGGGGTGATCTTCAGACTCTAAAAGCATTTCATAATCAGTGTTAGTTGTTGACCCGGACAACTCGGCGGAAGAGTCCGTATGTGTATGATACATAGTTGGATCAAACAATAACGTATGAAAAGAGTCAATATCAGTATCATGAGGATCGTCAAATTCGCTGTTGTCGACATCCATTAAGTCGACAGAACAGACCTGAGCAGTAGGATCGGAGGGTATACTTCCCAACTTGTAAATGTTCAGCTCAATTGACCTATTCCCGAAGGATAGGGTCATAGAACCATTATGACAGTTGATGATAGCGTTGGAAGTGGCCAAAAAGGGGCGACCTAAAATCACCGGAATTTGATTCCGTGGGTTCGCTACAGGCTGTGTATCAATTACAATAAAGTCCACAGGGAATACAAATTCCCCAATTTTTATTAACACATCCTCCAGTTCACCCCTAGGTTTGGTGCTTGATCGTCAGGCATCTGGAGAGTTATGCTCGAGGGCTTTAACACTCCGATACCTAGTTGCTCGTAAACGGAATATGGAAGCAAGTTAACACTAGCGCCAAGGTCTAGTAGAGCACGGTTGATGTGTTTTTCCCTAATAGAAATAGAAATAGTAGGACAGCCAGGGTCCTTAAGTTTCCTCGGTACTTGTTGGGGGAAAGCTGTGTCTACAGTCATTGCCATGAATATCTTCTTGGGCACTTGAGTCTTCCTCTTCTTATTGCACAAGTTCTTAAGAGTTTTCTCATAGGACGGAACTTGTTGGATGGCATCTAGGAGAGGGATGTTGATGTTAACTTGCTTAAACATGTCCATAATCTTCTCCATATGTGGACTCGATTTGTTAGCCCTTAACCGATTAGGATAAGGTGCTTTAGCAATAAGTGCTGGGTCCATCTTAGGAGAAGGAAGTGTGTGTGGACCCGATCCCAGAATAGAGGTGGGGATCGTCTGAGGAGAACTAGAAGAAATGGGCTGAGGTGGCGAGCCTTGTGGGAAACGAAGAATAGGCTCGCAAGAAGGTGGTGGGGTAGAAAAACTGGGGTCAGAATTAGAAGTAGAAGTGGAAGGAAAGGTCTCAGCCAGGGTATCATTGATAGATTTTTAGTGTCATCAATCTCTTCTCCAACATGATTTTCAAGCACTCTTCCAGATCTCAACGTGATTTCATTCACATGATGTGAATAGCCAGAATTGGGTAAAGGTTGAGCTGGAAGTTTACCTTTCTCTCTTGCACTCATTTCGGCTTTTAGTTGTGCAATTTGTGCTTCCATCGATTTGATATTCTCATTTTGAGAGACAATGATCTTCATCACATTCTCGACGGAAGATTGCAAACTTGTCGTCCCTTGGATTGATTGTTTTATGAAAGTATCCAAGGTTTGTGCTAGTGCAGAGGTATTATCTGTACCGGTCAATTGCAAAGAGTTTTCATATGGTGCAAAAGTGTTGGCCGGATTTTGGAAGTTTTGTGATTGGAAGGGGTGCTGACTCAATTGAAGTGGTTGCTGTTGTGGTGGAGGGACCCTTTGGAAATTGTTTTGGGTTGGAACCGTGTTTTGAGATTGTGATTGGTTCCAAGCAAAGTTAGGATGATTCCTCCAACCCTGATTATATGTGGAAGAATATGGATCGTTTCTAGGTCTTTGAAATGCCGCATTGGTATGCTTTTGACCTTGAAACGGAGAATTAAGTGGATATTCTTCCGTCAAATGAGAAGGATCAGAACAACATCCACATACAGTTTTGGAGAGTGACATTTAATTTAGGGCGGCGGCTAAAAATTTGTTTTCCATAGCGTCGAATTTCTTGTGTAAAGCTGAGATTTCAGCTCTAACTCATATGGAAACATCCGATTGGTTATTGCCACCCCTAAACGATTGACTCACACCCTCCCACTGTAAAGATTTTTCAGCGAAATCATCTAGGAATTTCCAGGCTTCCCCATCATCTTTAGTCATGAAGTTTCCTTGACACATGGATTCAAGGGTCTGTCTTGTGTTAGGATTAATGCCCTCATAAATGATTCGGCACAGATCCCATCTGGGGATTCCGTGATGTGGACATTGGACTAACAGATCCTTGAAGCGTTGAAGACATTTTGAAAATGTTTCATTTGGAAGCTGGGTGAATTGATTTATTTCGCTATGGACTCGAGCTGTCTTAAGATGTAGGTAGAATTTCTTAAGGAATGCTTTGACGAATTCTTCCCAATTTGAGATGGAATGTGCGGTAGTGTTATACAGCCACTTCTCGGCTATATCGCACAAGGTAAATGGGAGAAGACGTAGACGCATAGCATCCATAGAAAGCTGTGAAGTACCCATCATTGCGCATACATTTTCAAATTTGGTGATAAAGGCATATGCGTCTTCAGACTCGAGACCGTGAAATTTTGGTAGAAGGTTGATGTATTGGGGTTTAATTTCAAAATTTTCCCCGTTGGCTGGTGGAATGGATAGACAGGTGGAAAGGGGACCTCGTGTAGGATAGCACCTCTCTTGGAGAGAGATGCGGGGTGGATTCTGCGCACCAACGGACGACGGCAGAGTAGTGGTAAAGAAGTTCGATGGAGACGGATCCATCGATGTGGGTGTGATGGTGGGTAAAGAAGAGGTAAATGTAGAAATACCGACTTTTGGGTCGATCGGGGGTACGCGGACAAGTTGGGCACTAGAATCCCGTGTCCAGCCTATTTTGCACTAAAAAGAGTTAGTACAAGTGGCAGCGTGACTTATAATTAAGGGAAAGAATGAATGTGATTGGTGTTTGTTTTGAAAAATGATACGGATTTTTGAAAATATGATGCGATCACAACAAATGCAACAAGCAAAACCCTAAAATCTAGCGGTCATCTAGGTCAAAGCTCTAGACCGCTCCTAACTGCCAAAAGACAAGTCGCAGGATCAATCCTCCACTGCCTCTTTGTCTCTCCTGTGGCCAGGTAAGTGCCAGGTAAGTGGGAGGTTCTCCACTACGTAAGTAGTGAGCCTAATTAAGTAACCACGAGCCTTCGACACACTTGCCTTAGACACCACAAAAGAAACGCGAATAAGCAATGAATTACCCGCGACCTTCTCTTGTCCTAAGTGAGCGCGACGGTCCTTAGAGTCATCTCTAGATCTTTTTTAGTTAATGGGGGTAAATGTGGATGCAAGTTTGTGATTTTTGGGGCTTAGGAAGGGTAATGAACTCCCTACCTAATCTGGATTTCGTCGTGCCCCTTAAATTCCGTATTAATATGCAAACAACCAAGAAATCAAAACACGCACAATTTATTTTGCTTTTTGCGGCGCTGAGATTTATTTGCAAAGAAACCTGCGGAAAATTGTTAATTGGAGCAGATTTAGGAAGGAGATAAGAATGATTGAGGTCACCTGAGAAAAAATGGAACAGTAACTCTGCGGTTCAACCGCGGATGCGCGGTGTAAGCTTCTTATTGCCACTTAATAGCGGTGGAAAAGACTGTTCACATCACAAAAATTCTTCAGGCTGCTACTGTTCACTCTTTGAGCACTATGGATATTTCTGAAAAAAATTTCCACAGCTCTAATGATTCCAGATTTCCTCGCAACAAATCACAACAACACGTTTAGAGTTTTGCGCGAATTTTGGTCTAAAAATTATAATGGAATAAAGTTTTCAACTCAAATTTCAAAAACGAACAAATTAGCACACTATCCGCGGCAACAGCGCCATTTGATTGATTCGAATTCTTGTTGTGTATGTTAGAAAATGTATAGAAATCACAACCAAAAATATTTTGACCGCAATCAATAACGTTGTCGGATGTAGCGCGTTAGTAAGTGCGGATCGTCCATAGGGAAAGTGTAATCGTTCGTGTTTCGATTTAGAAGAGTTGAAACTTTAAAGAAAAGAAAACAGACAATTTATGATTTGTAAATTGAATTTCAAGAATTAGAAAAATCTAGATCTAAGAAAACATTAAAATCAAGAATTGAGATATGATGATTTTCAAACCAAATATCAAGAATCAAAGTGAGGCTCGTAGGAATCGATCGGATCTATAGATGTGATGAAATCTAGCGATTACGTATTCTTATTCTTCGATGAATTGATACTAGATCGATGATGATCGACGAGAATTAGGGATTTCTTATGAATCTAGGGTTTCATCTTCTATCCCTTGTTCCTTCGTCGATATCATTCACATTCTAGCCTCTAGTAAATTCAAGAATCGATCGTGGATCCCTAATTTCGAGCAATCACAATCAAGAAAGCATCGCAACGAAACTAGGTCGTCGATTTTTCAATTTGCTAGGGTTTACAAAACTCGTAGGTCTTAAGAATCGTTTTAAGATTTATTACATCATCATTCTATTGATCGTCTCGACTACTTTACGAGCGGAGTTTTACTCAAACATCACAACAAGAACCACACTCACAAATTGAGATCGAATCATGATGCAAGAATTTAAAGAAAGCAAGATTAAATAATTTCACCTTTTATTTATCAACAGTTCCGTTACAAATCGCTCAAGAACTACAATGAGGAATGAACTCGATCGCCGATCTGTCTTCGCTCGTCTCCTTGAGTCACGGATCGGCTTGGATCACTTGCTCGATTGAAGATCGGCTCCGCTCCTAAAAGGTTGAAGGCTTCGTACTTGAATGGTACCCGGGATCTTGAATTTGGCGTGGATTTTGGATTAGGGTTTGAGGCACAAGTTGTGTCACTCAACTTGTATTAGAAATGGGGGAGATGAGAGATTCCATTATTAACCCTAGATCAAGGCGCCTTTTTACAGACTTTCAAAACCCTAGATTTAGAATTCAAAATTTGAATTTCCCTCCAAAAGTTTGTTAAAGAGAGCCTTCTAGAAATAGTTTGTTAGGCCGAGCCTTCTAGATGAGGCCACGTGGTATTTCTGGAGTCTTCTGGAAGCTTGGGCAGTTACAGGAGCCACGTGCAGGAAAATTGAATCGTTGGCGCCATCAAGCCGCCGCGGATCCGCGGCGCAAGCCTGCTCCGGCCACTGATCCACGGCCCAATAGTGGCTTCAGAGCTCAGAGTTTCTGGTACATGTTGGTAATGGTCCATGGGCCTTGAATACATATCTGGAATAGTTTTACACCTTATTATTCACTGCCAGATCACCAGACTTAGACTTGGTGTAATTTTGGATCAGCTCGTTTCACAATTTGGCTGGGTTCCTGGAATTTCCTGCACAGACTTCAAAACAAGTGTTGCGCTACACAAGAATGATGCGATGCCATGATAAACAGTCAATTTCCCTTAAAATGCCGGTTTTAGAGTATAACACATGTAATCTGGTATTTTACAGATGTTTTGCTAATATGTGCAATATGAATACCGAACACTTCTAGATGAGTGCAAATGATAGGGAAATTGATGTGTTAAAAATACAGTATTTTCGACTCATCAGTATACAACACATCTCAAACCCAAATCCAGTATACCGTGGTATATAATCTCATAACCATGTGCAACCGCGTGCACAAAATACGTATCAAATGCTAAAAGTGTATGAAAACTATGCCGAAAGCATAAGTCAAATCACATGCATAACATAGGCATGGAATCAAAATCAATGTCTCGAATGACATCAAAACGAAGTCAGGTGCAACTGTGGTGCAAAAAATACGTATCAATGCACTGCAAGCATATGTGAACTTTACCGAGTGCAAGAACCAAATCGTGTGCGTACCATATGCACAAAATCAACCGAAATATATGAAATCCATGAAATCATAAACATGTGCAGCCAAGGCACAAAACGATATCAAGTGTAATAACTGTGTACAAATCATAATTCAACACAACGGTGTATAAAGCATATCTTAAGTGTAATAACTATGCGCAAAATATAAATACCCGGTAGGTGCAACCATGGTGCACGAAAACAAATATCATGAAACTCAGTCATCAAAACTCAATCATGCGAATAGATCGCCCAAAATACCGAAATCAAGTATGGCGGAATAGTCCCGCTCAAGCACATCCTCTAAGAATCTCTGGCCAACTGTCGTGGTCACTCATAACATGTATCGTCGACGGTGCCGAACTCTGGCCTGCTGGGTGTGCGTAAAATGACCACTCCTGGGTCCAAGTCTTCTCGTATAATATTCCACAACGGTCCTGTCGAGGTCTCTCCCAAATCTCGTTTCTGCCGAACTGCCCGGTAGCCATCGTCCTTTATTAAATCTGTTTCTTGTTCCGGAACGGCTGCATACTCATCACGACTCCTTCTGGAAGATATATCCATATACAACGCCTCTGCATGCGTATCACATCTCTGATGTCAGCGGAGTTGAACGTCATCTCATTAAGATCTCGTACGAATCTCTTACTCCACTTTCCTCTAATGTCGACTGCTTTGGACTCGTCTCTTCGTGGCTGCATGGACTGCGCTCCAACGGCTATACTCGTATTTGGAGTCTCCCAAGCAATGCATCCCATTACATGATATCTGAATGAAGTCGAACCATTCGATCGATTCGTCAAAACCTCATAATACCCCAAGAGCTCAACATCTTGAGTACAGTTTAATAATATCGAGTACATGCCACAGCACCTATGGACCAACCGTAGAAGGGGAAACCCAAGCCACATTAATGGAACCGCTGAACTGCCGCAAACCCTAAGATTTAAAGGCGTTCTCATGGTCATTATGTCGAGTTAGGGTTTCATTCTTCTAGAGGGTCCGTAGAATAACTTACATGTTTTCTCCAAATACCTTAAACTTGGAAAATGGGTTTCTGACATTCGATCGTCTCTATCGACTCCCAACGTATCTGCGTGAAGTCTTCTCAAACTAGAATCAATCTATCTGATGACCTCGCATTGGGGTAAACGAACGAACCACATGTCCTAGTCATTCATCCTCGGGTGACTAGTGATCTTCTATCATATCTCTAAGTACAACTCGTACTGCAATAGCTCCAACATCTAGGGCGATATCTCGTCGTTCGCAGCAACAACTGGCTCACTCGTCTACACGTTAAACAGTGCCTCAATCATCATGAATAAGCGATACATTGACTGTCATCACATCTGGTTGGCCTCTATCAGTGGCTCAATCCTCTGGTGCTGATCTGCATGTCCAAGTAATCTCGTAAAAGCGATCCATCAAATGCTCATTGCGCGAAAACACAATAAGACGTCGCCTATCTATGCAATCGTATGTCCCTGGAATCACGCCTTGGTCAGTCCTCGTCCATGACGAGCTAGTGCTGACCGCAACTCTAGTCGTAGCTCTCTCAGCTCGTGTAATCGTGGCTGAAAGATTCCTAGGCACCCTAAAGAGGTCTCATGAGGCATCAGACATGCCATTTCAAAATTTTTGGTGCCGAGAAACCCTAGACTACGGATCGTCGCTAGAATTCTAGGCGAAAAGAAAAAGCTAGTTAACAAATTAATTAAAGGTCGGAAGCTACAACCTTTGTAGATCCGGATTTCCACCTCCTTAGCTCCACGTGATCATGCCCTCGCTGTCCATCACGAACCTCGGACTCTCGCGACGGCTTCATCGGAGAAGTGAGCGGAATAGTTCGTCGGCTTCGTGTCAAAGACGATCTACGTCGAGGTTGCACTAGTTCAATCTCCGACTTCACCAAGTAGTGAAACTTGTGAAGAAAACACCCAAAACCACTTGGCAAGAGGTAGAGGATGAAGAAATAGGAGGTGGGTTCACTTTAGATTTGGATTTCTCTCACTAAAACTCAAGTTGCCATTGGAGTAGCAAGCTTGAAGAAGAAGAAGAAGATGAAGAAGATGATGATAATGTTATGATAAGTCCTTGAAATAAAAAGGAAAATCAATACTTATCATAAAGTAAACCATGGTTATGTGTAGAGAATTGACCAAGGTTAGATTAGTGGTTAGGGTTAAGGATGAAGACAAAAGGGATGACTTTGGTCAAAGTTTCATGAAGCTTCAATAAGCTTCATGAAGAAAAGAAACCCTTTTTGTTTTCTTTCACCTAATTAAATGAATAAATAATGGATAAATAATTAAGTGAATAATCAAAAACCCTAACCCTTATCATAACCATGGTCCTATTCTTCACACAAAGCCAAGTTATTATGCATCATCAATCATGATACAAACAAGTGTACACAAAACATATCACATATACAATGTGCACACCAAGTGAGAAAAATCCGTTTAAAGTGAACCAATACTAGTTAATGCAAAGTAATATATCAAATATATAATTATACATTAAATCATTAAATCAACATTTGATTCAATGATCCGGTCATGTCGCACATAACCGACTAGTATTCAATGTATCGATTTATCGAATCAATGATTCGATAACTAGGTCATATCGAATATAACCAATCGAAAACATATATCGCGAGAATGAAATGCGGTATCACATACACGCATTATTCTCGGTCCTGCACACATCTCATATGCGCTCCTATTTCGTTTCGCTTGAACCAGGAAACCTCTGTGTAGGACTCTAAAGACTCGTCAATACGGCGGTAGCAGATGATGATCATATCAAGCACCCACAAGCCGCAAGCGGTCTGCTAAACGTAACGGCCACCCGGGTATTGAGCGATCAGAAGATCGACGGGCTAGCCCGCTCACACTCCTGCGAATCCGACCAGTAACACTTACCATACAGTCCGGTCTCTTCGTCTGATACGTCGCATATCAAGTCTAGGGGTGGTAAACGTCAGACCCCAATAACCCGATAAGTCACGCCAATGTGAGGCTCATAACGGGTCGAGAAACTACTGGTAACACTTACCAGCAAATCTCTGATCAGCCCTGGCCAGGGACTTCCCTGCTATGGCCAATCGAGCGCTGCGCAACATCAACCCCCAATACCGGGAGAGACGAAACCCCTCCTATCGCTCATTGCCTCCATGTGACTCGGGACTGTACCCAAAGACCACCGTTTTGCATGCCCTCATAGACGTGGTAAGGTGGAGATCAAAGCACAGTGGGAATCACACAAGACTCTATGACGATCTCGGGTCTACAGACTATCCTGTACAAGTGTCACCTGAGAACTGCCATCTGACGTGAGGTATAATACCATCTGGGAGTTCTCGGCGAGTCCGTCCAGGGTACCCAGTCTCCACTGAGCACCCGTACACCATCTCTGATGTCAAACACCAATGGATATGGGATCATCCATCGCCCATCACATGGGTCGAGAAGCGTATACGCTAGTCTACACTGGTATATCGATGCCCCGTCTCGATACACCCACGACTAAGGACCTTGAAGGATGTACTTATGGACTACCATGTCCCCACTAGTATGATCTGCATCATAGTCCAGGTAGTCAAGTACATCCTAAGGGCTTTATCAACATGTAACTATAAGACAGTATAAAGAGACCAGTGTACAAGTTAAGATAAAGAGTAACCAGATAGCATACTATCATATCGAGCAAGAAAGTCATCTCTATATATGTCCAAGCATCCAATATAATATACAACATCTGTACAATACTGGCCTCTAGGGCATACATACAACTAACAATCTCCCACTTGCACTAGGGCCAGCTGCTGTAGTATCGCATACCGAGCATCCCGAAGAGTCTCTCAAACTGTGTCTGGGGAATGGCCTTCGTGAGTGGATCCGCCGTGTTGTTCTTCGTGTCTACCCTCCTGACCTCGATCTCCCGGCGATCAACTATCTCCCGGATCAGGTGATACCGCCTCAGAATATGCCTGGATCGCTGATGGGACCTGGGTTCCTTGGCCAAAGCCACCGCTCCATTGTTATCGCAATACAAAGGTATTGGATGCTCAATGGATGGAACCACTCCAAGTTCAGTAATGAACTTCTTGATCCAGACAGCCTCTTTGGCAGCATCGTTGGCAGCGATGTATTTAGCCTCCATCGTCCAGTCTGCCACGGTTTCCTGCTTGGAACTCTTCCAGCTAACCGCCCCTCCGTAAAGGGTAAAGACAAAACCCGATTGCGACTTAGAGTCGTCCTTATCACTCTGGAAGCTCGAATCGGTAAAGGACTCCACTTGGAGTTCTCCGTTACCATACACCAAGAACATATCTCTAGTCCTTCGCAAGTACTTGAGAATGCTCTTCACAGCTGTCCAGTGACTCTCTCCAGGATCAGCTTGATACCTGCTCACTATACTTAGTGAGTATGCTACATCGGGCCTGGTACATAGCATCGCATACATGATAGAGCCTACTGCCGAAGCATAGGGTATCCCTTCCATGCGAGCTCTCTCCAAATCAGTCTTGGGAGACATCTCTTTGGATAGAGTGACTCCAGAGATCGTGGGTAAGTTCCCACGCTTGGACTCTTCCATACTAAACCTCTTTAGTATGGTGTCAATGTACCTGGATTGGGACAATCCCAAAATCCGTTTGGATCTATCTCTATAGATCCTTATTCCCAATATGCAGGAGGCATCACCAAGATCTTTCATTGAGAATCTTTGTGATAAGAAGAGCTTAACCTATTGCAGCATAGGAATATCATTTCCTATCAAGAGTATGTCGTCCACGTACAATACGAGAAAGACAACCTTACTCTCTGCCACCTTCCTGTAGATACAAGGTTCATCTGGATTTTTGACGAAATCAAACTCTTTGATAACGACGTCAAAGCAGATGTTCCAACTCCGCGATGCTTGCTTTAATGCATAAATGGATTTAAGCAGCTTGCACACCTTCCCGCTGATCCCACTATCTACGAAGCCCTCTGGCTGAGTCATGTACACGCACTCTTCTAAATCACCATTTATAAAGGCGGTCTTAACATCCATTTGCCAGATTTCGTAATCATGATAAGCAGCGATGGCAAGCATGATCCAGATGGATTTAAGCATAGCCACTGGAGAAAAGGTCTCGTCATAGTCCACACCTGGTCTTTGACGAAAACCCTTTGCTACAAGTCTAGCTTTGAAAGTCTCCACTTTCCCATCTACACCAAGTTTCTTCTTGAAGATCCACTTGCTCCCAATGGGTTTTACCCCTTCAGGAGCAACTTCCAAAGTCCATACTTTGTTGGTGTACATGGAATCCATCTCAGACCGCATAGCATCCAGCCATTTCACTGAGTCCCCACTCGTGATGGCCTGCTCGAAGCTAGTTGGGTCATCATCCTCCATGATGCAATCCTCGCTCCCACCGTCCATGAGAAAACCGTAGTATCTCTCAGGTTGGCGAGGAACCCTACTAGATCGGCGCAGTGGCTGAGGTTCATTGGGAGCTACTGAATCTTCTGGTTCCACTAAATCTTCAGTTACGGTTTGTGTATCTGGAACCTCTTCCAGCTCTACCACTTTGCCACTAATTTCTTTTTCAAGGAATTCCTTTTCTAAAAAGGTGGCATGTTGAGCAACAAACACTTTTTGTTCCTCACTGTGGTAGAAAAAATACCCATAAGAATTCTTTGGATATCCCACAAACTTGCAGAGAACTGACCGTGCCTCGAGATTGTCCGGATTTTGCCTTTTGACATAGGCCGGACAACCCCATATCTTAACTCGTTTAAAATATGGTCTCTTCCCACTCCATATCTCATATGGTGTGGTAGGTACAGATTTAGATGGAACTTGATTCAATAGGTATGCTGCTGTCTCCAGCGCATAACCCCAGAAGGAAATAGGTAACTCAGCTGTGCTCATCATAGAGCGCACCATATCTAATAGGGTGCGGTTCCTCCGTTCTGATACACCATTGTGCTGTGGTGTATATGGAGGAGTCAGCTGAGAGAGAATCCCATTCTCTTTTAGGAAGTCCAGGAATTCATTGCTTAAGTATTCTCCTCCTCGATCAGATCGTAGGATTTTAATACTTTTTCCGGTTTGGTTCTCAACTTCTTGTTTATATTCCCTAAATTTCTCAAAATCTTCTGATTTGTGTTTCATCAGGAACACATACCCGAACCTAGAGAGATCGTCAGTGAATGTAATGAAGTATGAAGAACCATCCCTGGCATGTGTAGACATGGGACCACATACATCACTATGTATAAGTCCCAAGAGTTCGGTAACTCTTTCTCCATGTCCCGTAAACGGAGTCTTGGTCATCTTGCCTTTGAGACATGACTGGCAAGTATCATAAGATGAGAATTCAAACGGATTTAAATATCCATCTTTATGCAACTTAGCTAGTCGTGTCGCATTGATGTGACCCAGTCTACAATGCCACAAGAAGGATTCATTGAGTTCAGAACTCTTCCTCTTGTGTGTGTTTGTTATGCTCAGAACTGTTGATTGATTTAGAACATAAATGCCATTGCATAACGTGCCTGATCCAACCAACTTTTGGTTACGGAAAATGTTCATAACATTGTCCTGTAATACAAAATTATATCCCTCTTTACTTAATAAAGAAAATGATATAATGTTGCATATCAGGTTCGGCATGTAATAGCATTCGTTCAGAACCAATGTATTACCAGTTGGTAATACAAGGTGATATTCCCCGACAGTCTTAGCTGCAACAATTGCACCATTTCCAACTCTAATGTCTTTATCACCTTCTCCAAGTTCTCTACCTTTCCTAAGCCCATGTAACAGATTACATATATGGGATCCTGACCCGGTATCTAATACCCAGGACGTAGAGCAAATAGAGAAACAGTTCTCAGTAACGAACACACCCGAAGAAAATGCATCAACATGTACTTTCTTCATTCGGGTGGCATGGGAATCCTGGTATTCCCCTATATCCTGTTCATTCCTATAACTCTTATAAGAAAGAACGGAACCAACGTTCCCCAGCACAGTATAACATGCGGGTTCGGTCAATACATCCATATTATTATCATGATTAAGGCATGAACTGGTCGCTACCTGGAGAGAGAGAGAAGAAAACACTTTAGCGTATGCTCGTGCAAGATCAGATTGGTTATTATCTTATCTAATCAGGATGGCTCCCACTGCTTTTTATCAAATCTTCCTCCAAACCCTAAAAGGAAAGACTAGCCGGGATTAATTACACACTACAAGTTCGCTAATCTTTCAGCCAGGCCAGTGTCGGTACTTTGAGGGAGGTCCCCCGTGCTTTCGCACGAACCTAATTAATGTAAACCTCATTTTCCCAGAGGCGTAACCCCGTTGACACATTTCTAGACACCTACTTGATCAGCTAATTGCAATGTGTAAAACTCTCCCAGGAGTAACTCTTACTCGCAGTGGGTATCGGGATCCAACTATCTCATAGAAGGTATGCAATCTCATTGCAAATTTCAACACTTGAAATTCCCGATAATATTTTGCCCCGAACGATCTATGACCTTGACAAGGTCAACAAACCATAGACCGCAAGTCAAGTTCAACCCGTCATTTCTTGATTGAATCAAATCCACCCGCACGACCCTTGACAAGGTCAACAAGGCCGTACGACTACCCTAACCCAATCTGCATCATATGCATAAGCAGACAAATACTGGTTAGCTACCGCACACTGCGCCTTGACAAGGTCAACAAACGCAGCACGAATACTAAACAGGATTTATCTGAAATGACGGAGGGCTACGCCAGGTTTTTCCGAAAACCATGAACGTAATGAACTTGATATCGTTGTAGAATCAAATGAAGTTTTGAAATGGAGTGATTTTGAGGCTTTTCCAGTTTTGCTAAAGGAGTCACTCCCGGTGAAGGGATCTCGGTCCTTTCCTCGTCGAATGAGGTGCGGGATATATCATATATATCGCTGTGCAAAGCAAAAACCCAAAAGCAGTCAAAAGCAAACCGAGTGTGTAGCATCTGCCAGTTATTGCTAAAGGAGTCACTCCCGATGAAGGGATCTCGGTCCTTTCCTCATCGAATAAGGTGCAGGGTATATCATATATACCTCTGTGCAAAGCAAGAAATGTAGCTACCTGTTTTATTTTAAAATTCGATTCTACAACATCTTAGGTTTCTTATCTTTCATTAATCACATTAATGAAGTCCCATCATTTAAATACCTAAACATCACAGATAGATATAACGTACACTTATGCCATCCGCATTCGCCTCGATGTCCCCTCGTGCACCGTTAGGTTAGGTAACTAACGACAGAGCAGGGCAGGGCTAGCGCGGGTGTAAAACATAAGTAACGTCTATATAATATATCATATATACTATATACTATATCCATCACAGAGTCACAACACAGATATCGCAGCAGAATAAACATATGAAATATTGGATATACTAGGACGTCCGTGTTTTCAATACGAGCCAGTATAAAACACGGATTCCACGGTCGTGATGAATAGCCAATCCCACACCCCTAGACCCCTACGAGAGCGGCAAGCAACCCTGCCAATTCTAGGGTTAGGAGACTCGGACTCGACTCCTCGAGTTGGTCTCCCACTGGACCCCAGAACCCGGTTACTTGTGCTCCCCTCCTTGGGTCTATCCTAATGCGGAAAAGTAAATAATATACAAAGGGTGACAACTTTCGCTACTTGGAAGTGCCCCAAATAAAAGAATATTACATACAAGTTTTTACATGAATGAAAATGAAAAACACTCATCTCACAAAAAAACCCCCGGCTATTCGAATACGACGATCCAATATAACATATCCAGCAACACATAACATCATATGTCATCAACGTAAGTAAGTATGCATACCCCAATTGCCGTTGACGTATAGCAACGAAACCGGCGATATGAACATACTACACTTACGGTCACAGAAAAGAAAGTGTAAAACTACAACAATTGGAATCCGCAACTTCTTTAGACATCGCATGCCTAATTGAATGAAATACTTAGACATCACATGCCTAACAGATATAAATCCCACATTTTAGTCTCATTATCGAAAACTCTTTTCAATATCGTATGGGACTAAAGTGCTAGATTTATAACATTCATCCAGTTATCTCATAACTGTTTGTGAATTCCAATTATTGTATCACATTCCAGATAAACAGATAATGTTAAACTTTCCGATCGAACAGTCGAATACCCAAGTTTTCCCGATATAGTCCAACACATGAAATAAGTCTAACAACATTCAGTTCATGCCTCAGTACCGACGGTCCAGCCATAGAAGGGTCAAGCCAACGCCTCACATGTGGCACGCCGTACTGCCCCAAACCCGAAGGTTCAAAGGGCAGTTCAAGACGGTCATATAATCGAGTTAAGGTTTGTTGTCTTCTAGAGGGTCCATCGCGTTACTTGCACTACTTAGAACGTCGTTAAACTACGGAAAAATCCAACACTTGGAAATTTCCCGACAGGGGAAAATTTGGGTATTTATATCCGGTCGAACTTTTTAACATATTCTAAAATTTATCCGGAAAACCAAATAGACAAAATTTGATAACCCGATCGAAACACCGAATCCCCAAAAAAACTGCAGAAAATTCAACTCTTGAATAAATATTAAAATATTCCAGAAAATCCAGCACCAGAAATAATGAATTACAGTACAAACAGTGAATGATGATGTCAACAAACTGCCGCGGAACCGCCGCAGAAGCTGGGCTCCTGCCGCGGTTCCGCCGCCGTTTAAATGAATCATGGGCCTGAGTTTTTACCGTAATCCTTAGAATTGTTTACTGAATCTTCTGGACATTTTTAATACACAAAAATCCACATTTTTAAAATCTGGACAGAGAGCATTTTTGTGATCGGGATTCGGGTTCGTTCGGACTTCAAATTCCGTCTGGACTTCGCCTAAGGCTCTAGCTAGGCTCTGATACCAGTGAAAGGTTCCTAGGCACCCTAAAGAGGTCTCATGAGGCATCGGACATGCCATTTCAAAATTTTTGGTGCCGAGAAACCCTAGACTACGGATCGTCGCTAGAATTCTAGGCGAAAAGAAAAAGCTAGTTAACAAATTAACTAAAGGTCGGAAGCTACAACCTTTGTTGATCCGGATTTCCACCTCCTTAGCTCCACGTGATCATGCCCTCGCGGTCCATCATGAACCTCGGACTCTCGCGACGGCTTCATCGAAGAAGTGAGCGGAATAGTTCGTCGGCTTCGTGTCAAAGACGATCTACGTCGAGGTTGCACTAGTTCAAACTCCGACTTCACCAAGTAGTGAAACTTGTGAAGAAAACACCCAAAACCACTTGGCAAGAGGTAGAGGATGAAGAAATAGGAGGTGGGTTCACTTTAGATTTGGATTTCTCTCACTAAAACTCAAGTTGCCATTGGAGTAGCAATCTTGAAGAAGATGAAGAAGATGATGATAATGTTATGATAAGTCCTTGAAATAAAAAGGAAAATCAATACTTATCATAAAGTAAACCATGGTTATGTGTAGAGAATTGACCAAGGTTAGATTAGTGGTTAGCGTTAAGGATGAAGACAAAAGGGATGACTTTGGTCAAAGTTTCATGAAGCTTCAATAAGCTTCATGAAGAAAAGAAACCCTTTTTGTTTTCTTTCACCTAATTAAATGAATAAATAATGGATAAATAATTAAGTGAATAATCAAAAACCCTAACCCTTATCATAACCATGGTCCAATTCTTCACACAAAGCCAAGTTATTATGCATCATCAATCATGATACAAACAAGTGTACACAAAACATATCACATATACAATGTGCACACCAAGTGAGAAAAATCCGTTTAAAGTGAACCAATACTAGTTAATGCAAAGTAATATATCAAATATATAATTATACATTAAATCATTAAATCAACATTTGATTCAATGATCCGGTCATGTCGCACATAACCGACTAGTATTCAATGTATCGATTTATCGAATCAATGATTCGATAACTAGGTCATATCGAATATAACCAATCGAAAACATATATCGCGAGAATGAAATGCGGTATCACATACACGCATTATTCTCGGTCCTGCACACATCTCATATGCGCTCCTATATCGTTTCGCTTGAACCAGGAAACCTCTGTGTAGGACTCTAAAGACTCGTCAATACGCCGGTAGCAGATGATGATCATATCAAGCACCCACAAGCCGCAAGCGGTCTGCTAAACGTAACGGCCACCCGGGTATTGAGCGATCAGAAGATCGACGGGCTAGCCCGCTCACACTCCTGCGAATCCGACCAGTAACAGTTACCATACAGTCCGGTCTCTTCGTCTGATACGTCGCATATCAAGTCTAGGGGTGGTAAACGTCAGACCCCAATAACCCGATAAGTCGCGCCGATGTGAGGCTCATAATGGGTCGAGAAACTACTGGTAACACTTACCAGCAAATCTCTGATCAGCCCTGGCCAGGGACGTCCCTGCTACGGCCAATCGAGCACTGCGCAACATCAACCCCCAATACCGGGAGAGACGAAACCCCTCCTATCGCTCATTGCCTCCATGTGACTCGGGACTGTGCCCAAAGACCACCGTTTTGCACGCCCTCATGGACGTGGTAAGGTGGAGATCAATGCACAATGGGAATCACACAAGACTCTATGACGATCTCGGGTCTACAGACTATCCTGTACAAGTGTCACCTGAGAACTGCCATCTGACGTGAGGTATAATACCATCTGGGAGTTCTCGGCGAGTCCGTCCAGTGTACCCAGTCTCCACTGAGCACCCGTACACCATCTCTGATGTCAAACACCAATGGATATGGGATCATCCATCGCCCATCACATGGGTCGAGAAGCGTATACGCTAGTCTACACTGGTATATCGATGCCCCGTCTCGATACACCCACGACTAGGGACCTTGAAGGATGTACTTATGGACTACCATGTCCCCACTAGTATGGTCCGCATCATAGTCCAGATAGTCAAGTACACATCTTAAGGGCTTTACCAACATGTAACTATAAGACAGTATAAAGAGACTAGTGTATATGTTAAGATAAAGAGTAACCAGATAGCATACTATCATATCGAGCAAGAAAGTCATCTCTATATATGTCCAAGCATCCAATATAATATACAACATCTGTACAATACTGGCCTCTAGGGCATACATACAACTAACAGTGGCAGCAAAACCATACACTGATAACGATGAGGATAGATCATGAATGAATATAATTCTATGCAAGGAAATTTACAGCCTAAAGCTTCTTAAGCGGAGTGGCGTATCGTAAGTATGCCGCGGAACATACACACGGTACGTCACTCTCCTTAAGTCACCTACTCCATCAACCAAGGTCAACCTACGCGACTAAAGTTCGGGTCTAATACCCCATCGACTAAGTCTACGTTCGGTAAGGTCAAGCCTAGATTTCGTATATATCTAAACGCCCTAGGCTCCGCATAGTCAAACATAGACTCAAACCAAGGTTAACCTAGCGCTCTGATACCAACTTTGTCACGACCCGAAATGACACGTGACTGGCACTTGAATCATATGAAGTCTATAGGACCACATCTAATTCAAGTAAGCCAAAAGCCCAGAAGTATAAAACCATTTTAAATAATAAATGTAGGAAAACTTGTTTAAAAGCAAGTGGTTTTAATAGCATAATCCGAATTATGCGTTTTTAAAACATCAAGTCTTTTCTAAAAATTTCGGCAGAGTTTCCTTTGTAAATACTGGCCCCGAACGGGGTACAACATGAATAATAGCATATATATAATGAATAAAGGCATCACCAATTGGAGCTAGCTCTTCGTTAATCAACTGACACAACAACGCAAGAAATATAATATACAGCGCTGAAGGACGAGGATCAAAACTCAAAAGGAAACTCAAATCAACATGAAATCCATAATAATACAACGCGCGACTCTATGGTCGAAAGAATAATACAACTGGTCTCTAAGTCAAATAAATATACATGTCTGGTTGATGGAGTTTACTAGATACAACAAAGTAAATAAAATACAAGGGTGGTCACGATGTGAGTGAACCCACCTACCAAAGAAAATCACCTGGAAAGGAAGCAGTGTGCTAGCAAAGCCGCACGAAACCTGTATGGAAAAACCTGCAAGAAACTGTGGCACAACGGGGGTGAGTTGCCAACTCGTTAGTAGAAAATATCACCGAGCAAAAATCGTATGTATGACCGAATCCTAGGTCAATACGATCAAAATAAAAGAATGTCCTCAATATAATAAGGTCTGAAGCATGAAAATGTGGTAAGGGTAAACATCTATACCTAAGTGTAATCCCATGTGCTCGTGTCAGTGCCTCAGGTAGCAATATATCATATGTATGAGGGATGAAGGTCATAATATGAAAACAGAATGCATATAAATGATAAAACCGTTTTCTTGTTTTTTTGAGATATCTGTATATAAATCGAAATATCATTAATGAAATCAATATAAATTAGTGTCCAGCATTGACACAAAATATAACCCAATATCTCAATATCTCAGGCTCCGGCTATCCAGACTGGCCTGTATCATCAAATCTCAAATACCTCATGTATCAATATCTGGGGCTCCGGCTATCCGGACTGGCCCCTGGGCTCCGGCTATCCGGACTGGCCCAACTCCGATCGGTATCCTCTGGATATCCGTCGAGTCACAAAACAATCACCAGTCAGCAATGCTCCCCTTTCACAGGCTCAACGCCATTATCTGCGATCTTCTTGCCCCGGGGTACCGCACCGGGTCCACCATGCACCCACAGACGGTTCCTACTCCTCCTCAAATTGGGTGTATGATATCGCTCAAGAGCCGAGAAAACTCATGGTGAAAAATCTCAAATCATATCATGAGAAAACCGCAACTTTCATTTTAAAATGATAATCAGTTTTATAAAATCTTGCGGTTTCTCCAAATCCTTAAATCTCATGGAAAACATAAATCTCGTGAATAAATAACAATGAATTTAAACGTATTGTGCTCCAGCAAATTCGTACTGGCCCTAAATAAAAATGTATGGCTATGAATAATAAATATGCATGAAGTATAACAGTAAAGAATGCGTTATCTAAACTAGCACAATAATGATATGTCAAACTATCAGCTAACGAGCGATATCAATCAAATAATATTCTCTAAAGTGTACATGACATGGAAATTACCGATGATGATGTGTGTGAGCCGACAAGTAAATGTATGTGGAACATACGCATCATCGGTAATGGTGCTGTTGTCCTGACAGAATGATTTCAATAATAATATATGAAAACACAATATAAGCATGCAATACGATGTGAATAGCAATAATATGCGGAAGCTGAATAATGAACACAACAATAATGAATATGCAATAATATAAACGAGTCTACAGGTAACTACAGGTCTAAACTAACAGACTAATGAAAAGGTAAGGAAAACCACCTAAATCTGAGTCGATATATATATTTATATTATATAGTCGGTGATCCTGCCTCAATGGTATCATATGCGATACAATATCAATAACAAGACATCCTCGAGTCAAGAGTGCAGATCTATCATCAATATAGCTCGTACGGTAAGTCCATCGTACGACACCCCAAATCTGGGTACGGGTCAATATCACATTTATCACACTATTCATCTGGTATCTTTTTTATCATATATCATGATCTGGGGGTACTGTTCCACGTCTAGTAAACCACTGATACCATCTACAATATATATATGCGTGTGTATGAAACAGATCGCGTAAGGACCCGCTAAAATATCATGTCATATCCCAAATACGAACCATGTCACATTACCGATCTCATGGCCTCAAGCCCAATCTCATCGACTCATCTCCAATCCCAAGTACTATCCTCATAATCCATGTATATGTATACGTATATATATATATATATATATATATATATATATATATATATAGACACATAGTCCCATACCCATGTGTGTATATATATATACATATCCCCAGATACACACAGGTAAATAAAAGTATTCAAGTATGTGTGTGTAACAACTATTCTAGGGTTTCGCGATTTACACTAAACTAACCCATGATTTTCTATGATCCTACTTGCTAAACTCTCCAGTTTTTATAACACATAAACATATAGAAACACACACACACACACATATATATATGTCATATATAGTATTTACTACGAACTACGGGGGTGTTATACGACATCCACCCGACTTCCCCCGTAGATATATATCTGCTCACCTGGATCATCGCTTGCCGATGCCGACGTCACCACGCGCTTGCTTGTCGTCTTGAAGTCCACATGGGGGTACCTACACATCATAACACATCGTATCGCATTAAAATCCAATTCGAAATTGAAACGACATACGGAAACCAAATCGGCACGCGTATCACACATAGGTCAAAACCTATTCCCTCGCATGCAAAACACGACCAATCCTCCCTAGTCGTTGATGTACAAACATCCAAAAACCAAACACAAATCCAAATATCAAACTTAACATTTAAAATACAGAAAAAATATCCAAAAATCATACTAAAGTGCTTCCAGATTTTGATTCAGGACAAAACAAGGTATGCAAACAACACTGGGGTGATATATAGGGTGTATATGACCCACTGAAGCAACCTGGGCACCTACTCACCAACGTGGCCGTCCACACTAGCCAAAATTCCGGCCTCCTCGTTTTTGGGGACATGAATTGGGTTCGTTTTGGTTTGGTGGTCTCGTAGTGCTCTAACCAGGTCTCTGAAATTGTTTGCTTATCCAGTAAAAATCCCAAGTCAACCCAGATTTCCCTGCACCCTCAAATAATTCACAAACCGACATTGGAAAGTTCCGTTTTTCAGAAATTGGGTTTCAGGTTTTATCTTGTGTATGTTCTGGGTTTCTAACACCATGGCTGGTGGGGTTTAAGGTCACTAAATACACTCAAGTTCACCACACAACTTAAATTAAACCCAAGCCCATTCTAGGAAATTCCAAAGTGCATTAAATCCCACATTAACACATCTAAACATGCAAGGATGCTAAAAGAGTAGAATTACTACACTTAAAGTGAAAGAATTACCTCATTTGGCAACTCAGGAATTTTCTTGATTTGCCCAAGAGCCCAAAATGCAAACTTTCTTGGTCCAAAGTGTAGCTTGTGAGCTTGTGCATGCTTTTAATAAAGAGGGAAGGGACTTTTGTTTGGTTTTTGATGATGTTTTGTGAGGTTGAAGAGGAGAGGGAAGTGTGAGCAGCCATGAGAGTGGAGGAGACAAAAATGATGAAGGAAATGAGAATAGAAAAGAATGGCCAAGACCTAGGTTTGACCCCTCGCCCTCTCTCTCTCATGCTCATCCCTCAATATTCTATTCTTTTCTTTTCTTTTGTTTTCTTTTCATTTCACATATAAAACCAAACAGAATAAATCCCAAATGAAACCATGGTTACAAAATGTAACACAAGTGTAAAATACGACACGGTGCATGTCATGTGCAGAAAAGTAGCTTAATGTGCGATTAGCGATATTTAATCGCGATTAGCGTTAAAATAGTGTATAATAAATCATAAAATTTCATAATTTGCTTAAATCCAATAAAGCACCATCTTTTTAGTAATTTCTATAATTTTCCAAATTTTTCCCAATTTATCGGTATTTAATTATACCGCATTATTAAAATATTCAATATATTTATTATTTAATTATAAAAATTCCCAAAAATAATATTCTATTGCGAAGAGGCCGGAAATCTTGCATGATCTCTTACATGTGATATGAGACATATCTGACGAAGAGGCCGGATTGTACGGTAGTGTTACTGAATTGATTCGCAGGAGTATGAGCAGGCTTGCTCGTTGATCTTCTTTTCTCTCAATACCCGGGTGGTCGTTATGTTAAGCAGACCGCTGACGTCTTGTGCGTGACTGATATGATCTCCACCTACTGCCGGCATATTGATGAGTCTTTAGAATCCTACACAGAGGTTTCCTGGCTCAGGCGAAACGAAGTAGGAGAACATATGAGATATGTGCGGGACCGAGATTAATACGTGTATGTGATACCGTATTCTATTCTCACGATAGGTGTTATCGGTCGGTTATATGTGAAATAGCCGGGTTATCGGATCAAGTGTTGATTCGATAAGTTGATACATATGATATTAGTCGATTATATGTGATATAGCCGGATTATTAAACTAAGTGTTGATTTAATAATTTAATGTATAATTATATATATATTTGATATATTGATTTATATTAACTAATATTATCTCACTTAAGCATTTCTTTTTCTCACTTATGTGTGCACTTAATATATATGTGATATATATTATTGTGTCATGCATGTTGCAACATGCTACATGGGTGTATGAGACTCACACCATGCTTATAATAATGTAAGGTTTTATTTTTTTAAAGTAAATCAAATTAGTTGGAAATTAGTCACATGGTTAAGCTTAGTGGAAGCTTATAGAACCATTGACTTAGTCCACTAGTTTTGTTTTACATTAGATATTTATTAACCCAACCATTAACTTAAGCCATGGTTAAGTCTCTACAAGAGTTAGTATGAGATATTATCTCACCCATGGTTGCTATTCTCACCACTTGATTCATTCTTCACTGGCTTCTCTCCATGGTTGCTTTTCTTTATCTCCATCCTCAAGCTCTCTAGCTTTTTGGGAGATGAAGAAAATGAGTGAGAAAATTATTTCTAAAGTGTGAAAAATTCCTACTTCATCAACCTCTTCTAGACTAGCCATTTAGATTGGGTTGTTTCTTCACTAGTTCATCACTTAGTGAAGAGCTAGCTTGGGTTAGTGCCTCCTCGACGTAGATCATTTTCGGCCTCGAAGACTTCAAGAAAGCTTGTTCATTTCACCGTCTGGAGTCTTACTAGAGTTCGGGAGATCACTACTTGGAGTGAAGGGACTACTACACGGATCTTATGAAGTGAAGGACCGGACTACAAAGGATGTATTCCTTGTTTACTTAGATGTAAAGATATTTACATGCTTGTTTCTTCTAATTCTGTAGTTATGACTCTTGGTTAGGGTTCTTTAGCGTGCCAAATTTTTGAAAATGGCATGGTCGATGCCTCCCGAAACCCAGCGGCGACCCTAGGGAACCCTACAGTGGTATCTGAGCCATGCTACATAATTAGACGATATTTGTAGGATTACGAAACCGAAACAACTCCAAAACACTCGAAATATAAACCAAGTTTCTGTCGAAATTTTTAAGGTGTCTAAATTTTTTTTAAGCAATTGCACAATTTTATATGAGATGTAACATGAACACCACAGAAATTTGAGCCCCCCTCGTCGGATTTTGGACGGCGACATGACCATAAAATCCGAGATCGTCGGTCTTTCAGTGAAGTTTTGGCTTCAAATTTTTGTGGTGTTCCAGTCTCTGGGTTTTGGTGTTTCAGGTGTTGCTTGTTTTTACTGATATTGCATGTGATGTTATATTTCTGTAAAAGCAATTCGGAGTGTTTCGTAGTTGTAATTCTAACATTTTTTCGGGTTATCTAGACGACGTTAAAAAGTTCGAACGTATATCAATAACCCAATTTTTCCCTCGCTGGATATTTTCCAAGAGTTGGATTTTTCTAAGTTTAAAATCTTCAGAAAATTATGCAGGTGATTCTATGGACCCTCTAGAAGAAAGAAACCCTAACTCGATTCTGTGACCGCCGGAACCGCCACCAAACCCTCGGTAGTTCCGCGGCGCCATATGTGAGGCAAGGGTTGAGCCTTCTACGGTTGGTCCATAGATGCTGTAGCATGTTCTGGGTGTTTTTTAAACTGTGCTCAAGTGTTGAGCTCTTTGGGAAGTTTTGGGTGTTTATTGATTCGATCGAAAAATTTAACATCGTCTAGCTATCTGTGAATTATGATACAATATTTGGAATCAACAAAATTTAGTTTTATGAAAACAAATTTGAATTTTATAAATCTAGCAATTCAGTCTCATTTGATCGGTTTCCACAGGATTTTGATGTGAATCAAAAGTCCGTCGTAATTACGTAATGTACGCGGATACTCGTCGGGTAACCTTACCAGATAGCCACGCCCTATAGCCTCGACCAAGTGACTGTAGGAGAACCCCGTCGCCAAAAGCATCCGTTCGGGTGCTCGCGGCCATGGTGTTCCGCCTAAGTGCACTTCGTCGACGGCATCGGGGGTGCGTCCGTCTACGAAAGTTTCCGACGAGCATCCGATCAGGTTGTCGGGAATCTTGTTGAATTACCTGACTAGTTATTGAAAAGTCTTTTTAATTTCAAGACTAAAATGCGGGGTTTATATTTGTTAGGCTTGTGATGTCTAAGGAATTCATTTGGTTAGGCATGAAATCCAAAGTATGTGATACAATGGGTTTATGATGTCTAAGGTGGTTGCGGATTCCAATTGTTGTAATTTTTCTCTTTCTTTTCTGCGACCGTAAGTGTAATATATGGTGTATCGCCGGTTTCATTGCTATATGTCAACTGTTGGAGATAGTGCCCTCATAGTCAATTATTGGATCGCAGGTACGTGATTGCAATGATTGCGGAGGACCTATCCCGGTAGCACAGTCTTACTCGAGATGATAGTATGCTATCTGGTTTGCCTTTATCAGTCGTGTACATGTTCAGGTGACTGATTGCATGTTACACTTTGATAGAGCCCTTAGGATCTTGCTTTACTACCAACAGTATGATGGCGATCATATACGTGAGAGTTGGGTAGTTTATATGCATATCCTTAATTGTGGTCCCTAGTCGTGGGAGTTTCGAGACAGGGCATCGATACTTCGGAGTAGACTAGTGCGTACAGTCGAGACCCCGACGAGGGGCGGTGGCCGGTCTCACAAGCCACTGGTGTCAGTTGGATCACCTAAGATGTATACAGGTGCTCATTGGGTTATGAGTACACCGGACAGGACTCACCGGGAATCTGCTAGTTAGTATTATATCTACCGTCAGATAGCAGTTCCCTGGTGACATGTGTACAGGTTAGTTCATCGACCTGAGGTCGTCATTTGTCTCGTGTGAGTTCCCACTGTGCTTTGATTTCTACCCTACCACGGCTCAAAGGAGTCGTGCAAACAGGTAGTTTTTGGGTACAGTCCCGAGCCATATGGAGGCACGTGAGCGGATCGGCAGGGGATTCGTCTCTCCCGGTATTCGGGGCGAGATCGTGCTGTGTCTAGGAGAGCCATTACACAAAGCCCACGGCCGTGGCAGGAGATTTATTGGTAGGTACTCCAGTAGTATCTCAGGGTGTTATTGGGCTTCACTCCGACACGACTTATACTGCTATTGGGGGTCTGACGTTACTAGCCCCCTAGGCAGATATGCGATACTCATTGACGAACGGACCGGACTGTATATACATTGTCACTGTTAGGCTCAGTAGGGTTTCTAGATGAGTTCGCTCATCGGCCACCCTTGAGTGCGCTCATCAGTCTCCCTTGAGGTCAGTCCGTGGGCAGCCGTTATGCATTGCTAGTGCCGCTGACGGTTTGTGGTTAAACCCACTGCCAGGGTGCTGACGAGTCATTAGAGTCCCCCATAGACATTTTCCCAAGTTTGGGCGAAACGTTGTAGAGGCCGTATGGTTTTATGGCAGGGTTCGGAAAATGCACGTGCGTTTACGCACGTGTCAGTTTTCGGGCAGATGATACTGGTCGGCTTTGGTTTAAGCCGGATTCGAGTATTATATTGAGTAGGTATAATATCTTTGTCTCAGTTGCATTTGTATTCGGTCGTAATACAAATGCGGGTATATTTATACAGTTTCGGGGTTATCCTGAAAGTCGTTTCAGGATCACTTTTGGAAGTTGCCAGTTTCCAGTTTTCTATCAGCCGTCTTTTAACATTCTGTTAAAGACGGATTTATCTTTTCTACAGATGAGGTGAGTCAGTGTTCTAGAATATTCTAGATGAGGTGACTAGGCTATTTGGTATAGTGTTCTTATTAGATGCATTAAAGAGATGATGACTAGGTTATTAGATTCAATGTTTGCATTAAAGGCTTTTAGTGACTCATGCTTCCTTTAATGATCATGATAAGCTTCATCTTTTGCTTAGTGTCACCCCCCCTCTCCTACCATCACCTCCCTCTTCTACATAATGTGGCCGGCCCCATTTGAGTGAGAGAGAGAGAGATTAATTTCATTATGTGAGAAAAGACTATGGTTAAGGGTGCATGGAAATTTCATTGTTTCAATTCATTCCATCACCCGATTTCCATCGGCAACTTCATTAACCGATCGTCCACGGACTTGGACGAAGTGAGACAAAGTCATCTACTCATTCTCTACATCAATCTTGGTCGTCTCTTTTAGCAAACTTGACGATCGAGTTGCCTCGAGTCAGAGGCGGGAGCCCGTTTAATGAATCGTCGACGTGGTGCCACCTCGACGAAGGAATCGGAGATCGACGAGATCGGAGAAGCCGCAACGGAGCGTGGGATGATGGTTGAAGAACGAAGGACTCGGATCGTTCGGTACAATCTTTCTACACTCTTTACAGTTTGTTAGTTTAGCAATAATGGCAGATCCGGGTTAAAGTATACGATAGTGCCAGTTAAAAAGTTTTGTTCCGCATTTTAGCGTCTGTAGACTGCCGGGGCCCTAACGTAGACTTACAGTGGTATCAGAGCCTAACCATTTTGCTATACTAACTTGTGCTAACTTGTTCAAAACTTCGATCGAACCGAAAAACCAAAATTGCAAAATTTCAACCCGACAGTTTCTGTTAATTTTAAATGGTCTCAAAATTCATTTCTGGATGTCTTAAAAATCCGTGCAGGCGTTTTTAAGAGCCACGACAAAATTTGGGGTCGTGATCCCTCCAAGCTGCCGCGGAAGGGCGGCCAAACCTATGGTTTGGCCGCGCATCCGCGGCCACATGGGGAGCACGTGCTCCCAAATTTTGTCAGGATGTTCAGTGTTGGATTTTGGGGTTTTTGGTATATATCATTTTGGCCCAGGTTTTGTTACTGTTCACCAGTAAGCAGTGGGGCCCACTTTTTGATAATTGGTCTTTGGTCGATCGTAATTTAAACACGTTAGTTTACAGTGCTTACATTATATCTCCGACCGGGAATGTCATTTGATCGGTAAACCGCGTCTGATTGCTATAGTTCTTTTAGACGGGTTTGCGAACGTGACATTCGCGTTGATGTTCTGTGTTGTGCTGTGATGTTGCGGATTTGTCGTGGTGGATAGCAGTGTGCAATGGTAGTACAGTTTGTGTTTATTTGTACATTTGATATTGCTGGGCAAGCGTCCAACTTGTGGACTGCCGTCACTGCCTGTTGTATAATATTCTTTTGGGGCACGACCAGGTTGCGGTCGATGTACCTATTGTACTATTTTTCATTACTGTACTAGGTTTTGCCCCGAGACGGAGTGCACGGATAGCCGGGTTCGGGAAAGCAACGGGTCCGCATCTCATGGCTTTGAGAGGCAGAGGGACCCCACTTCAGAATTGGCAGACTATTCGCCGCACTCGTAGGGGGTACAGGTTGACCCAAGGAGGGGTGCTCAATTTACCGGATTCCGTGAAGTGTCGGGTGTTCCATTCACTATGCTGTGGGGACTACCTCGCTTCAGGTTTTGGCGGGTAACTTGCCGCACCCGTAGGGGTCTAGGTTTCATTGCACAGGCTATCCACACGACAGGGGAACGTCGAGTTTCAGCAGCGGCTCTGTGAAACTCGGGGATCCCAGATATCTGTATTGTTCTGTGATGCTTATTACTTTTCTGTAATGTTGCATATTATCACGCCTGGAGCGATTATGTATATTGGCTTATATACTATTAGGTGTTGTATATGTTTTACACCCGCGCTAGTCCAGTCCCCGCTCTGTCGTTAGTTAAGTAACCTAACGAGTAATGACGGGACCCAGTGACGAATGCGGATGGCATATACGTACATTTTATTTTCGTTCTTTTCTGGTGTGATTATTGATGGGACTGCGTTGATTCTGATCAATGCAAAGTTAAAACAAACCTGTTTACAGTTGTTGGAATAATTTAAAAAGTGTTATTGCAAAGACGTTTCCTTTTGTTATGCATAGCAGTATTCAGTGGAATATCCTGCACCTCATTCGATGGGGCAAGGGTTGATATCCCTTTACCGGGACCGACCCCTTGGACAGAAGTTTGCGTCAGGGTAATAACTTCACTATAGTCGAATACAAGTTGATTTACATAGCGGTATTCAGTGGAATATCCTGCACCTCATTCCACGAGGAAAGAGCCGAGATCCCTTTACCGGGAGTGACCTCTTTAGCAAAAGGTTTTCGCCACTATATTTTAAAAAGCTATCAGGTTCCTTCAGCGATATCAAGTTCACTACGCTAAAGGTTTTTCGCCAAAAACCAGCCGTAGCCCTCCGTCATTTCATATGGATGGTCAGTAGTATTCAAGCTATGTTGGTCTAGCCCTTAGCTAGGACATAGTGATTGGTAGCTGCTGGGGTGTTCACATGTTGCATAGATAGATGAGTTGGTTTGGGACAGTCGTACAGCCTTGTTGGCCCTTAGTCAAGGGCGAGTACGGGTGGGTTCAAATTAACAAGATAATGATGGGAAGAACTTGACATGTGACTTATGGTGGGCTGGCCCTTAGTCACGATCATAAGAGCATGGGGCAAAAACTATATCAGGAGTTTCTAAAGAAACTGAAACTTGCCGAGTATGCGCATACCTTCTGGAATATGAGTAACGTGGATGCATTCCATCACGTTATCATGCGATGAGAGTTGGATCCTGATTCCCACTGATGAGTTGGTTTACTCTTCGGGTGATCCCGATTGATTCTTCTTTAGGTTTGGAGGAGAGTTTGACAGGACAGTGGGAGGTTTCCGGATTAGATAAAATGATGACCATTCTGATCTAGGTTAGAGTGCACGCAGAGTGTTTCTTTTCTCTCTCTCTCTTTGGCAGCGACCTTTGACCGACCCTAGACTATGACTCAGTGACCAAGTTGACCGAACCTTCTTAAAATAATGGCATTTGGATTGTCTGAGTTGCATAAGTCATTGCCACTCCTTCTTTTACCCTTTAAATTTCTCAGAACACCCGTATTACTACGGATATCCACTTCCATTGGATAGATCCATCGTATGGTTATATACGAACTCGAAGGGACTTCTTCGGGGATGGATCCAGGTTCAGGAGAAATAGAATTGGTTTATTCAGTTGTCTTTTATTATCACCTTCTCTCAGGTTGCGAGAGCTCCTTGGTTTAGGAGAGTACACCTATTACGCTTATTGGATAGTCTTATTCCAAACCATAGGCTGGTGCAGAAAGGTAGGGAATGAAGAAAACCAATTAGCCTAAGTAGGGTGTGCAGAAGGTAATATGTAAAGACAAAATAAATGGATTAGAAAGAGGGCAAAGTAAATTGCGACTGATATCATTCACGACCAAAACCGCGTACTTCATCGCCGCTCCTATTTCACCTTTAAAAAGAATAAGGTATTATTCAGTTGTCTTTTATCGTCACCTTCTCTCGAGATGCGAGTACTCCTTGGTTTAGGAGGGTACACCTATTATGCTTACTGGATAGTCTTCTTCCAAACCATAGGCTGGTGCCGAACGGTAGGGAAGGAAGAAAACCAGTTAGCCTAACGATGGTGTACAGAAGGTAACGACTAAAGACAAATAAAGGGATTTGGAGAGACGGCAATAAAATATACGGTTGAAGTCATGAATTGGATTATGGAAGAGGCATTGCTATGAATACCAGGATACCCCTACGAAACATTTTCATGTTTCAGTGCATTGTTAAAGAAAAACTGTTTTCCCGATTAGACACTTACTCCAAGGGTATGTATTTACCAGGTTTCATTCTCATATCTGTATGGTTTTACAGATGATGAGTGGGAGTAAGATATTGGGAATTAGGTGATCATCCTCATTATATCGGAATTCGTTGAAATTGGTGATATTTGAGGAAATCGCCAGGGTACAGTTTTCCACCTACAACGCACAGGTTTTGAGTTGTTTAACTCAGCGGACTTATACAGAGTATTGTATGTTATCCAAGTGTCTATCAGGACAAAGGGGTAGGTCCTCGTGCTTTGTTCTGTTTACTTATAACTTCTCCAGTATTTAGACGAGTGTTTCGTAGAAATACAAGGTCTAAGTTTTGAGAAGTTGTGGGTATAAGAATAAAGTAGAGAACCAGGTATCACAAGTATCGGGATTCTTCAAAGAGATCGAAGATGTAGATTCTTGTGATTGGTATTCAGATGATAGTGATGGTTTTGAGAAATGAGTTTTCTCTTTCAGGTTACTCATAATTGGATGGATTCCTAAGTTGAGTAACGCTGATTAGCCTCTTTCCATTAAGTTGATATGCACTGGAGACAGCTGCATGATTTGAATATGGTTCCAATTAAATAAGTGCCAAAGTTTCTATATTGGATATAGAATAGTTCGTACCTTAAATGATATTAAGGTACGGGGAGTCGTCCAGCTTATGATTAAAACCAGACACTGGATAACTCAGGGCACGTTTCTGTAGTGGCTGTTTGTGGGTTGACCCTGGCTATGACGAGGGTTGATATTCTACCATTTGGAAGATCAATAGTGATATTGTTCTTGACTCGCCACAGTTTTAGTAAAAATGGATCTTTTTCAGAAAACAGTAGTGGGAGTATGGTAGAACTGGAAGTGATTCCAGAACCGCGAACGATTACGGAAAATTTAATAGGACCTATATATTCAATCAGGTTTGACATTCCAATAGCCGCTCCGCAGATATGGTAGGTAACCTCAGACACCCGAGAGGTACTTCGGTAGGCTCAAGGACGGTGACAGGGAGGTTCTTATCTACCAAGACTTGACACTGCTGTTGTTCCAGGTTATGAGACCCGGTAGGAGGGTTTTCGTAGTCAGTGGGAGCAGCAGAAGCATAGTGGGCAAGTAGCTTATGTCTATTTATAGACTAGAGCAGTTATAGCGGAGATAGATCATCTGATTTTAATGTGACAGTCATGGGTTTGACTTCAATCAGAATAAGGGATGGATCTGTTAAGAAGGTAGTAGGGTGTGATGTCATGGTATCTGGATGACATACACAGAATAGGAAGTAAAATTCCTATACTACGATCGGTTGTACTATGGTCGTCACACAGTTGTTTCTCCAGACAGGATATGGATATAATATTTGACATTCTGGTTTCTGGATCTATGGTTTTAGATCTGGATTTGGGTAGTTTCCCAATGTGGGTACTTTGACGCATATTCTAATGGTTTTTGGAATTGTTGACTCCTAGCATGGTGGTGTACCTGCAGGTGATGGAGTCACCCTCTCTAAAGGTGTCGTACAGACTAAAGGGGAGAGGGATGTGCATGATTGGCAGATCACTTGCTTAGGCAATTGAGTCAATAATGAGATGTCAAGTACCGCACCAAATGTTGTTTTTGCACTAGATGCAATAAGTTTGTATTAATCCAATCCGGGAGAAACATAAGGAAGCAGTTTTAGAACATTGGTACATGTTCTAAGGATTTGATAACGGCAGCCTCTTTCGGGAGACGGTTATCATTCCAGGCTTCAAAGGTGACATAGATGACAGAGTGATTGTCAGAGTCTTAGTTTTCCCTCTGACGAGGGATAGTATTATGGACAGGTGGTTCCAGAGGATACTGTGGGTGGCATGGTGCCGGATACTGATTAGGTTCAGTGATCCATACAGTCTAAGAAGTTTGGATATGGAGTTCATTTATGAACTAAGGTCCCATCAGATATCCAGACATATTCTAAGACAGGTACTACTCAATTCGAGAGATGGCTTTCTCCGCGAACTTGAGATTAAGAAAGATATAGAAAGAAACTTCTAGGCGGATCCACTCACCGAGGCTATTTCTCGAACACAATAGTTTTACAAACGGGCTTTGTGAAACTGATTAGTAGAGGAGTTGGATGTTCGGTTTCACACGGGCTGTGAGTAGTCGACATCGCAATATTAGCCTTGAGTGCAAGTGGGAGATTGTTGGAGATAGTGCCCTCATAGTCAATTATTGGATCGCAGGTACGTGATTGCAATGATTGCGGAGGACCTATCCCGGTAGCACAGTCTTACTCGAGATGATAGTATGCTATCTGGTTTGCCTTTATCAGTCGTGTACATGTTCAGGTGACTGATTGCATGTTACACTTTGATAGAGCCCTTAGGATCTTGCTTTACTACCAACAGTATGATGGCGATCATATACGTGAGAGTTGGGTAGTTTATATGCATATCCTTAATTGTGGTCCCTAGTCGTGGGAGTTTCGAGACAGGGCATCGATACTCCGGAGTAGACTAGTGTGTACAGTCGAGACCCCGACGAGGGGCGGTGGCCGGTCTCACAAGCCACTGGTGTCAGTTGGATCACCTAAGATGTATACAGGTGCTCATTGGGTTATGAGTACACCGGACAAGACTCGCCGGGAATCTGCTAGTTAGTATTATATCTACCGTCAGATAGCAGTTCCCTGGTGACATGTGTACAGGTTAGTTCATCGACCTGAGGTCGTCATTTGTCTCGTGTGAGTTCCTACTGTGCTTTGATTTCTATCCTACCATGGCTCAAAGGAGTCGTGCAAACAGGTAGTTTTTGGGTACAGTCCCGAGCCATATGGAGGCACGTGAGCGGATCGGCAGGGGATTCGTCTCTCCCGGTATTGGGGGCGAGATCGTGCTGTGTCTAGGAGAGCCATTACACAAAGCCCACGGCCGTGGCAGGAGATTTACTGGTAGGTACTCCAGTAGTATCTCAGGGTGTTATTGGGCTTCACTCCTACACGACTTATACTGCTATTGGGGGTCTGACGTTACTAGCCCCCTAGGCAGATATGCGATACTCATTGACGAACGGACCGGACTGTATATACATTGTCACTGATAGGCTCAGTAGGGTTTCTGGATGAGTTCGCTCATCGGCCACCCTTGAGTGCGCTCATCAGTCTCCCTTGAGGTCAGTCCGTGGGCAGCCGTTATGCATTGCTAGTGCCGCTGACGGTTTGTGGTTAAACCTACTGCCAGGGTGCTGACGAGTCATTAGAGTCCCCCACAGACATTTTCCCAAGTTCGGGCGAAACGTTGTAGAGGCCGTATGGTTTTATGGCAGGGTTCGGAAAATGCACGTGCGTTTACGCACGTGTCAGTTTTCGGGCAGATGATACTGGTCGGCTTTGGTTTAAGCCGGATCCGAGTATTATATTGAGTAGGTATAATATCTTTGTCTCAGTTGCATTTGTATTCGGTCGTAATACAAATGCGGGTATATTTATACAGTTTCGGGGTTATCCTGAAAGTCGTTTCAGGATCACTTTTGGAAGTTGGCAGTTTCCAGTTTTCTATCAGCCGTCTTTTAACATTCTGTTAAAGACGGATTTATCTTTTCTACAGATGAGGTGAGTCAGTGTTCTAGAATATTCTAGATGAGGTGACTAGGCTATTTGGTGTAGTGTTCTTATTGGATGCATTAAAGAGATGATGACTAGGTTATTAGATTCAATGTTTGCATTAAAGGCTTTTAGTGACTCATGCTTCCTTTAATGATCATGATAAGCTTCATCTTTTGCTTAGTGTCACCCCCCCTCTCCTACCATCACCTCCCTCTTCTACATAATGTGGCCGGCCCCATTTGAGTGAGAGAGAGAGAGATTAATTTCATTATGTGAGAAAAGTCTATGGTTAAGAGTGCATGGAAATTTCATTGTTTCAATTCATTCCATCACCCGATTTCCATCGGCAACTTCATTAACCGATCGTCCACGGACTTGGACGAAGTGAGACAAAGTCATCTACTCATTCTCTACATCAATCTTGGTCGTCTCTTTTAGCAAACTTGACGATCGAGTTGCCTCGAGTCAGAGGCGGGAGCCCGTTTAAAGAATCGTCGACGTGGTGCCACCTCGACGAAGGAATCGGAGATCGATGAGATCGGAGCAGCCGCAACGGAGCGTGGGATGATGGTTGAAGAACGAAGCACTCGGATCGTTCGGTACAATCTTTCTACACTCTTTACAGTTTGTTAGTTTAGCAATAATGGCAGATCCGGGTTAAAGTATACGATAGCGCCAGTTAAAAAGTTTTGTTCCGCATTTTGGCGTCTGTAGACTGCCGGGGCGCTAACGTAGACTTACATCAACGACAATTGGGATACTCTTATTTACTTACGTTGATGACATGTGATGTTATGTGTTGCTATGATATGTTATAATGGATTGTCGTGTTTTGAATAGCCGGGGTTTTTTTATGTGAGATGAGAGTTTTTCATTTTCATTCATGTAAAGACTTGTATGTAATATTCTTTTATTGGGGCACTTCCGGGTTGAGAATGATGTCACCATTGATGTATATTATTTTCTTTTCTGCATTAGGATAGACCCAAGGTGGGGAGCACAAGTAACCGGGTTCTAGAGTCCAGTCGGAGACCATCTCGAGGAGTCGAGACCGGGTCTCCTAACTCTGGAATTGGGAGGGTTGCTTGCCGCTCTCGTAGGGGTATAGGGATGTGGGTTTGGCTATTCATCACGACCGTGGAATTCGCGTTTTTTAGTGGTTTAATTTAAAACACGGAATTCCTAGTATATCCAATATTTCATATGTGTTCTTCTTATGCTGATATTCTGTGATGTGATCACTTGATATGTTGAGACGAATGCTTATATTATATATATGATATATAATAAATATTGTTGCTTTCGTTTCTTCTGTGATGCTTAGGAAGCATAATTGATGGGACTTCATTAATGAGATTAATGAAATAAAAGAAACCTACAGATGTTGTAGAATCCTATTTTAAAAAATGGTAGCTCTAGTTCTTGCTTTGCATAGCGGTATTCCTTGTAGAATATCCAGCACCTTATTCGATAAGGAAAGTGCCGAGATCCCTTCACCGGGAGTGACCTCTTTAGCGAAACTGGCAGATGCTATAACCCACTCGTTTTTTTTTGGCTTTTTTAGTTCATGCATTGCATAGTGGTATTTGTGAAATATCCAACACCTCATTCGATGAGGAAAGAGCCGAGATCCCTTCACCGGGAGTGACCCCTTTAGAAAAACTAGTAAAAGCCTCGAAAACACTCCTTTTCAAAATCACTCGATTCTACAACGATATCAAGTTCATCACGCAAAAAGTTTTCTTAAAAACCTGACGTAGCCCTCCGTCATTTCAGATAAGAACTATTTAGTATTCGTGCTGCGTTTGTTGACCTTGTCAAGGCGTAGTGTGTGGTAGCTGATTAGTGCTTATCTGCAAAGCATGAGATGCGATTGGATTAGGGTAGTCGTGCGGCCTTGTTGACCTTGTCAAGGGTCATACGGGTGGGTTTAATTCAATCATGAAATGTACGGGTTGAACTTGACTTGCGATTTATGGTATGTTGACCTTGTCAAGGTCATAGATCGCTTGAGGCAAAATATTATCGCGAATTTCAAGTGTTGAAATTTGCAATGAGATTGCATACCTTCTATGAGATAGTTGGATCCCGATACCCACTACGAGTAAGAGTTACTCCTTTGAGAGTTTTGCACATTACAATTAGCCGATCAAAGTAGGTGTCTAGAAAGGTGTTAACGGGGTTACGTCCTTGGGAAAACGAGGTTTATTTTAATTAGGTCCGTGCGAAAGCACGGGGAACCTCCCTCAAAGTATCGACACTGGCCTGGCCGAAAAATTGGCGAACTTGTAGGGTGTAATTAATCCCGGCTAGTCTTACCTTTTAGGGATTGAAGGAAGATTTGATAAAAACAGTGGGAGCCATCCTAATTAGATAAAATAATAACCAATCTGATCTTGTAAGAGCATACGCAGAGTGTTTTCTTCTCTCTCTCTCCTGGTAGCGACCATGTTACGCCTTAATCAAGATAATAATATGGATGGTTTGACCGAACCTGCTTATTATACTGAGCTAGGGAACGGTGGTTCCGCTCTATCTTATAATTGTTATAAGTCTGAGCGGGAAATAGGGGAATATCCGGATTTCCACGCAACCCAAACGAAGAATAAGCGTGTTGATGCATATGTTAGTTATATGTATGCCCTAGAGGCCATTATTATACATAGGATGTATATTGTAGTGGATGCTTGGACATATATAGGGATGACTTTCTTGCTCGATATGATAGTATGTTATCAAGTTACTCTTTACTTTAACGTGTACACTGATTGTCTCTCAGTTACATGTTGGTAAAGCCCTTAGGATGTGTACTTGACTACCTGGACTATGATGCGGATCATACTAGTGGGGACATGGCAGTCCATAAGTACATCCTTCAATGTCCCTAGTCGTGGGTATATCGGGACGGGGCATCGATATACCAGAGTAGACTAGCGTATACCTTCTCGACCCATACAGATGGGCGATGGATGATCCCGTATCCTTTGGTGTTTGACATCAGAGATGATATACAGGTGCTCAGTGGAGAATGGGTACACTGGACGGACTCGCCGAGAACTCCCAGATGGTATTATACCTTACGTCAGATGGCAGTTCTCTGGTGACACTGGTACAGGTTATCCTGTAGACCTGAGATCGTCATAGAGTCTTGTGTGATTCCCACTATGCTTTGATTTCCACCTTACCACGTCCAAGAGGGCGTGCAAAATGGTGGTTTTTGGGTACAGTCCCGAATCACATGGAGGCAATAAGCGATAGGAGGGGTTTCGTCTCTCCCGGTATAGGGAGTTGATGTTGCGCTGTGCTCGATTGGCTATAACAGAAAGTCCTTGGCCAAGGCTGCTTTAGGGATTTACTGGTAAGTGTTTCCAGTAGTTTCTCGACCCGTTATGAGCCTCATATCGACATGACTTATCGAGTTATTGGGGTCTGACGTTTACCACCCCTAGACGAGAAATGCGACATATCAGACGAACAGACCGGACTGTACGGTAAGTGTTACTGGTTGGATGCACAGGAGTGTGAGCGGGCTTGCTCGTTGATCTTCTGATCGCTCAATACCCGGGTGGCCGTTACGTTTAGCAGACCGCTTGCGGCTTGTGGGTGTTTGATATGATCGTCAGCTACTGCCGGCGTATTGACGAGTCTTTAGAGTCCTACACAGGGGTTTCCTGGCTCAAGCGAAACGAAATAGAAGCGCATATGAGATCTGTGCGGGACCGAGTATAATACCAGTATGTGATACTGTATTCTATTCTCGTGATATGTGACATTGATCGGTTGTATGCGATATAGCCGGGTTATCGGATCAAGTGTTGATTCGATAAGTTGTTACTATTGATATTAGTCGGTTATATGCAATATGACCGAATCGTTAAATCAAGTGTTGATTTAATGATTTAATGTATAATTATATATTTGATATATTACTTTACATTAACTAGTATTGGTTCATTTAAGATTGATTTTCTCACTTGAATGTGCATATTGTTTATATGAGATATATGCAAGTGTACATGTTTGTATCATGCTTGATGATACAAACAAGTTGTGTGTATGAGACTTGAACCAAATCAAGGTTAAATTATGGTTTACTATTTTCCTAACAAATAACAAAAGAGTAAGACTTCGGTCAAAGTTATCAAGCTTCATGAAGCTTGATAAACATTGACAAAGTCAACTCTTTTGTCATTTGTTCAAGATATTAGTTAACCCAACCCTTAACCTAATGCTTTGGTTAATTCTCTACATGAGTTAAGCATGAGGGCTTAACTCAACCATGGTGCCATGATTAAAAGGATAAGTTTCATATTATTCTTTTAATTCTTTTCTTCTTCTTCTCCTTCATCAAGCTCACAAAAGCTTGCTTCCTCCAATGG
Organism: Agapanthus africanus; assembly: GCA_030015575.1. Classification (NCBI taxonomy): domain Eukaryota; kingdom Viridiplantae; phylum Streptophyta; class Magnoliopsida; order Asparagales; family Amaryllidaceae; genus Agapanthus; species Agapanthus africanus. The sequence goes on along the minus strand of JASDDO010000016.1, from coordinate 187,731,994 downwards.
AGCCATGAGAAAAAGAGTGAGAAATCCAATTCTAAAGTGAACTCACTTCCTATTTCTTCATCCTCTACTACTTGCCATGTAGTATAGGGTGTTCTCTTCACAAAGTTTTTGACCAAGTGAAGGAATAGCTTGAGTTTAAGTCTCCCCGACGTAGATCATCTTCGGCCTCGAAGTCAATGACCTAGCCCGATCATTTCTCCGACGAAACCATCGCTAGAGTCCGGGATCCGATGATCGCACCGGAGGGACGTCAACACGGAGCTTGAGAAGTGGAGGACTGGATCTACAAAGGTTGTATTTCCATTCACTTAGTAGCAAAGTAGTTTGCTTGCTTGTTGTTTGGCCTAAACTCTAATTAACGATCTAGTTTAGGGTTTCTCGGCACCGAAAAATTTAAATTTGGCTTGGTCGATGCCTTGTGGAACCTCTTGTGTGTGCCAAGTAACCTTACAGTGGTATCAGAGCCTAGCTAGAGCTTTAGGCGAAGTGTAGACGATGTTAGAAATCCGATCGAACCCCGAAACCCTAATTTTCAACCCTCTCTGGACATTTTCTGAAAATGTGGTTTTTTCTAAATTAAAAATATTCAAAATATTCAGCAGTGTTTTCTAAGAGTTACTGTGGAGCACGTGCCCCTAATTCATCTAATGCGCTGTGGAACCGCGACCCCACCCTGGCTTGCGCGGCGGTTCCGCGGCCATAAAAACGAATCTTGGCACGTGACTTGCACAGTAATCTCTCTCTGTCAGTGCTGTATTTTCTGGGAATTTTTCAAGTTTTCTCAAGAGTTGAGTTTTCTGGGTTGTATTGGGGACTCGATGTTTCGATCGGTAAGTTTAACTTCGTCTGTGTGGTTTTCCGGGTATTTTAGAACATGTTAAAAAGTTCGAACGGATATAAATACCCACTTTTTCCCCTGTCGGGAAATTTCCAAGTGTTGGATCTTTCCGTAGTTTAAAGACGTTCTAAGTAGTGCAAGTAACGCGATGGACCCTCTAGAAGACAACAAACCTTAACTCGATTATGTGACCATCTTGAACTGCCCTTTGAACCTTAGGGTTTGGGGTAGTACGGCGTGCTACATGTTAGGCGTTGGCTTGACCCTTCTACGGCTGGACCGTTGGTACTGTGGCATGAAGTGGATGTTTTTAAACTTATTTCATGTATTGAGCTGTTTCGGGAAAACTTGGGTGTTTGATTGTTCGATCGGAAAGTTTAACATTTTCTATTTATTTAGAATGTGATACAATATTTGGAATCCACAAGTAGTTATGAGATAACTGATTTGGATGTTATAAATCTAGCACTTTAGTCTCAATTGATCGGTTGCCACGGACTTTTGATGCGATCAAAAGTCCGTCGCAATCACGTAGCATACGCGGATACTGGCCGAGTAAACTTAATAGACAACCATTCCCTATAGTCCCGACCAAGTGACTGTAGGAAAACCCCGTCGCCAAAAGCATCCGTTCGGGTGCTCGCGGCAAGGGTGTTCCGCCTTAGTGCACTTCGTCGACGGCATCCGGGGGTGCGGCCGTCTACTAAAGTTTGTGACGAGCATTCGATCAGTTTATCGGGAATCTTGTTGAATTTCCCGACTGGATATTGAAAAGTGTTTTCGATATAGAGACTAAAATGCGGGGTTTATAATTGTTTTGCATGTGATGTCTAAGGAGGTTGCGGATTCCAACTGTTGTAGTTTTACACTTTCTTTTCTGTGACCGTAAGTGTAATATGTGAATCGCCGGTTTCGTTGCTATATGTCAACGACAATTAGGATGCGCACATTTACTTACGTTGATGACATGTGATGTTATGTGTTGCTGGATATGTTATATTGGATCGTCGCGTTTTGAATAGCCGGGTTTTTTTATGTGAGATGAGAGTTTTTATTTTCATTCATGTAAAATTTATTGTATGTAATATTCTTTTATTGGGGCACTTCTGGGTTGAGGTTGCTGTCAACATTTGTATATTATTTACTTTTCTGCACTAGGATAGACCCAAGGAGGAGAGCACAAGTAACCGGGTTCTAGAGTCCAGTGGGAGACAAACTCGAGGAGTCGAGTCCGGGTATCCTAACTCTAGAATTTGTAGGGTTTCTTGCCGCTCTCGTAGGGGTCTAGGGGTATGGGTTTGGCTATTCATCGCGATCGTGGAATCCGTGTTTTATACAGGCTCGTATTGAAAACACGGACGTCCTAGTATATCCAATGTTTTATATGTTTCTTCTGCTGCGATATCTGTGATGTGATCATTTGATATGTTGTGATGGATACTGTATATAGTATATATGATATATTATATAGACGTTACTTATGTTTTACACCCGCGCTATCCCTGCCCCGCTCTGCCGTTAGTTACCTAACCTAAAGGTGCACGAGGGGACATCGAGGCGAATGCGGATGGCATAAGTGCACGTCGTATTTATCTGTGATGTTTAGGTGACTTAGATGATGGGAATTCATTAATATGATTAATGAAAGAAAAGAAACCTAAAAGATGTTATGGAATCGAATTTTCAAAAACAGGTAGCTACAGTTCTTGCTTTGCATCGCGGTGTTTCTTGTAGAACATCCTGCACCTTATTCGATAAGGAAAGGGACGAGATCCCTTCACCGGGAGTGACCCCTTTAGAAATAACTGGCAGATGCTACACCCCTCGGTTTGTCTTTTGATTGTTTTTCCTAGTTCTTGCTTTGCACAGCGGTATATATGATATATCCTGCACCTTATTCGATGAGGAAAGGGCCGACGATCCCTTCACCGGGAGTGACCCCTTTAGCAAAACTAGAAAAGCCTAAAAAACACTCCATTTTAAAATCATTTGATTCTACAACGATATCAAGTTCATTACACAATAGCTTTTCAGAAAAACCTGTCCTAGCCCTCCGTCATTTCAGATAAGTTGTATATAGTATCCGTGCTACATTTGTTGGCTTTCGTCAAGGTGTAGTGTGCGGTAGCTATATGCTGCTTATCTGCTGCATACGATGCGATTGGATTAGGGTAGTCGTACGGCTTTGTTGTCTTTCGTCAAGGGTTGTGCGGGTGGGTTTAATTCAATCATGAAATGTACGGGTTGAACTTGACTAGCGGGCTATGGTTTGTTGGCCTTCGTCAAGGTCATAGCACGTTAGGGGCAAAATATTATCGGGAATTTCAAGTGTTGAAATTTTCAATGAGATTGCATACCTTCTATGAGATAGTTAGATCCCGATACCCGCTGCGAGTAAGAGTTACTCCTTGGAGAGTTTTACACATTACAATTAGCCGATCAAGTAGGTGTCTAGAAAGGTGTCAACGGGGTTACGCCTCTGGGAAAACGAGGTTTACTGTAATTAGGTCCGTGCGAAAGCACGGGGAACCTCCCTCGAAGTACCGACACTGGCCTGGCTGAAAGATTGGCGAACTTGTAGCTTGTAATTAATCCTGGCTAGTTTTTCCTTCTAGGGTTTGAAGAAAGATTTGATAAAAACAGTGGGAGCCATCCTGATTAGATAAAATAATAACCAATCTGATCTTGCAAGAGCGCACGCAGAGTGTTTTCTTCTCTCTCTCTCCAGGTAGCGACCATGTCACGCCTTAATCAAGATAATAATACGGATACTTTGACCGAACCCGCTTGTTATACTGAGCTGGGGAACGTTGGTCCCGCTCCAACTTATAATTGTTATAAGAAAGAGCATGAAATTGGGGATTACCAGAATTCCCGTGCCGCCCAAACGAATAAAGTGCATGATGATCCATCATCTTCGGGTGTGTTCATTACAGAGAACTGTTTCTCAGTGTCCTTTACGTCCTGGGTATTTGATACCGGATCAGGATCCCACATATGTAATATATTACATGGGCTACAGAAAGGTAGAGAACTGAGAACGAGTGATAAGTTTCATGAGGCAGAAAACGATGCAAGTGTTGCTGCCAGGTCTGTTGGTCACTGTCACCCTGTATTACCTGAATACATTGATTCTGAAAAAATGCCATTAGATACCGAACCTGATATACGAAATCATATCAGTCTCTTTATTAGTAAAGAAGGATATAATTTTGTATTGTTGGATAATGTTTTGAACATTTCCTAAATCAAGAGTTGATCGGTTCAGGCACGTTATCTAAAAGCATTGACGTTCTAAATCAAACTACAGTTCTTTGTATACAGAACACGCACAAGAGGAAGAGTTCAGAAATGAACGGATCCTTCTTGAGGTATTGTAGAGTAGGTCATATCAATGTGACCCGACTAGCTATGTTACACATAGATGTATATTTAAATCTGTTTGAATTTACATCTTGTGAAACTTGCCGGTCATGTCACAAAGATAAGATGACCACAGCTCTGTTTATTGGAAACAGAGAAGGAGTTAGTGAACTCTTGGGATTGATACATGATGATGTATGAAGGTCCCCTGTCTACAAAATGCCAAAAACCGGTTCTTTGTACTTCATTAAATTCTTTGATCATCTCTCGAGATTCAGACCCATGTTCCTGTTAAAACACAAGTCCGAACCTTTTGAGATATTCACAGAATATAAGTTAGAAGTAGAGAACCAAAAACGGGTATAAGTATTATGTCCTTTGATGTGATCAAGGAGGAGAATACTTGAGCACGGAATTCCTTGATTATTCTAAAGGAGAATGAGATTCTCTCTCAGCATTACTCCTCCGTATACACCATAGCACGATGGTATATCGGGGCGGAGCAATAACACCCTATGTGATATGGTGTGCTCAATGATGAGTACTACTGAGTTTCCTATTTCCTTTTGGGAGTTATGCACTTGAGAAGATGCATACCTATTGAATAGGGTTCCGATCAAATCAGATGCCTACCATTTCATATGAGATATGGAAAGAGAAGAGCCCATATCTTAAGTTTGTTAAGATTTAGGGTTGTCCAGCCTATGTCTAAAAGCATAATCCGGACAAGCTCGAGGCAAAGTCAAATCTATAGAAGTTTGTTGGATATCCCAGGCATACGCAAGGGAATATCTTTTACCTAACCGAGGAACAAAAGATGTTTTGTTACTCAGCATGCCACCTTTGTGAAAGGGAATTTCTTATGAAGAAATTAGTGGACATGAGGTAGAACTGGAAAGAGTTCCAGATATACAAACTGAAGCAGATGATGTGGTAGAACCAAAGGATTCAATAGTAACCAACGAACCTCAGCCTCTCCGCCGATCTAGTAAGGTTCCTCACCCACCTGAGAGTTACTTCGGTTTCTCTATGGCAGTGGGAGTGAGGATTGCATCATGAGATGATGACCCAACTAATTTCGGGCTGGCCATCAGGAGTAGGACTCTGTAAGAATGGCTGGATGCTTATCGATCTGAGATGGAATCCTTATACACCAACAAAGTATGGACTTTGGTTGCTTTATCTGAAGGGTTAAATCCCCATCAGGAGCAAGTATATCTTGAGAAGATTACTTGGTGTACATGGAAAAGTTAAGACTTTCAAAGTTAGACTTGTTAAAGGTTTTCATCATTGACCAGGTATGGATTATAATGAAACCTTTTCTAACTACCTATACTTAAGTCCATCCAGATCCTACTTGCCACGACTACATACCATGACTACGATATCTGGCGGTTGGGTGTCATGACTGCTTTTCTAAATGATGTTTTAGAAGAGAGAGTCTGCAAGTACACAGTCAGAGGGCTTCGTAGACAGTGGGAGCAGCGGAAACGTGTGCAAGATGTTTTATGTGATAAAGCAGGCATCGCGGAGTTGGAACATCTGTTTTGATGTGGTAGTCAAAGAGTTTGACTTCATTTAAATGGTAGATGAACCTTGTATATACAAAAAGGAAGTAGGGAGTATGGTGATGATCCTCGTAGAGTACGTGGAAGACATACTCATGATATGGAAGAAGTTTCCTATGCTACGCTCGGTCAATCTCCGCTTATCACAAGGATTCTCCATAAAGGATCAAAGTGATACCTCCTAAATCATGGGTTTTGGATCTATGAGATAGATCTAATTGGATGTTAGGATACTCACTAGTTGTAGTGAGATGGTGTCAATTGATCCTGGGGAGAATTACTAGAAAGGTTCCAGGGTGATAAGGATGACTTAATGTCAGTCAAAGGCATTGTCTTTATCCTCAGTAAAGGGACGGTATGTTGGAAGAATTCCAAGCAAGATACCGTGGCATACTAGACGATAAAGGCTGGATACATCGCTACCAAAGATGCTACCAAAGAGGCAGTCTTGGTGTATATTAGTTCATGAGATGAACTTCGTTCCTCCGATTGTGTGACAATGGAGTTGTGGCTTATGCTAAGGAACGCCCGTCCCATCAGTGATCCAGACATATTCTAATGCAGTGTCACCTGATCGTGGAGATGGTTGATCTCCAGGGGATCGAGGTTAGGAGAGCAGACTCAGAGGACAACACGGCGGATCCACTCACAAAGGCCTTTTCCCAAAGAGAGAATTTTAAGCGATGGTTGAGTATGAGATACTACAACCACTGCTATCAGATGGCCCTAGTGCAAGTGGGAGATTGTTAGTTATATGTATGCCCTAAAGGCCATTACTATACATAGGATGTATATTGTAGTGGATGCTTGGACATATATAGGGATGACTTTCTTGCTCGATATGATAGTATGCTATCTGGTTACTCTTTACTTTAACGTGTACACTGATTGTCTCTCAGTTACATGTTGGTAAAGCCCTTAGGATGTGTACTTGACTACCTGGACAATGATGCGGATCATACTAGTGGGGACATGGTAGTCCATAAGTACATCCTTCAAAGTCCCTAGTCGTGGGTGTATCGAGACGGGGCATCGATATAACAGAGTAGACTAGCGTATACCTTCTCGACCCATACAGATGGGCGATGGATGATCCCATATCCATTGGTGTTTGACATCAGAGATGATATACGGGTGCTCAGTGGAGACTGGGTACACTGGACGGACTCGCCGAGAACTCCCAGATGGTATTATACCTTACGTCAGATGGCAGTTCTCTGGTGACACTGGTACAGGTTAGTCTGTAGACCCGATATCGTCATAGAGTCTTGTGTGATTCCCACTGTGCTTTGATTTCCACCTTACCACGTCCAAGAGGGCGTGCAAAACGGTGGTTTTTGGGTACAGTCCCGAATCACATGGAGGCAATGAGCGATAGGAGTGGTTTCGTCTCTCCCGGTATAGGGAGTTGATGTTGCGCTGTGCTCGATTGGCTATAACAGGAAGTCCTTGGCTAAGGCTGCTTTAGGGATTTACTGGTTAGTGTTACCAGTAGTTTCTCGACCCGTTATGAGCCTCATATCGACATGACTTATCGAGTTATTGGGGTCTGATGTTTACCACCCCTAGTCGAGATATGCGACATATCAGACGAACAGACCGGACTGTACGGTAAGTGTTACTGGTTGGATTCACAGGAGTGTGAGAGGGCTTGCTCGTTGATCTTCTGATCGCTCAATACCCGGGTGGCCGTTACGTTTAGCAGACCGCTTGCGACTTGTGGGTGTTTGATATGATCATCACCTACAGCCGGCGTATTGACGAGTCTTTAGAGTCCTACACAGGGGTTTCCTGGCTCAAGCGAAACGAAATAGGAGCGCATATGAGATATGTGCGGGACCGAGAATAATACCAGTATGTGATACTTTATTCTATTCTCGCGATATGTGACATTGATCGGTTGTATGCGATATAGCCGGGTTATCGGATCAAGTGTTGATTCGATAAGTTGTTACTATTGATATTAGTCGGTTATATGCAATATGACCGGATCGTTAAATCAAGTGTTGATTTAATGATTTAATGTACAATTATATATTTGATATATTACTTTATATTAACTAGTATTGGTTCATTTAAGATTGATTTTCTCACTTGAATGTGCACATTGTTTATATGAGATATATGCAAGTGTACATGTTTGTATCATGCTTGATGATACAAACAAGTTGTGTGGATGAGACTTGAACCAAATCAAGGTTAAATTAGGGTTTACTATTTTCCTAACAAATAACAAAAGAGTAAGACTTTGGTCAAAGTTATCAAGCTTCATGAAGCTTGATAAACATTGACAAAGTCAACTCTTTTGTCATTTGTTCAATATATTAGTTAACCCAACCCTTAACCTAATGCTTTGGTTAATTCTCTACATGAGTTAAGCATGAGGGCTTAACTCAACCATGGTGCCATGATTAAAAGGATATGTTTCATATTATTCTTTTAATTCTTTTCTTCTTCTTCTCCTTCATCAAGCTCACAAAAGATTGCTAGCTCCAATGGAGCCATGAGAAAAAGAGTGAGAAATCTAATTCTAAAGTGAACTCACTTCCTATTTCTTCATCCTTTACTACTTGCCATGTAGTATAGGGTGTTCTCTTCACAATGTTTTTGACCAAGTGAAGGAATAGCTTGAGTTTGAGTCTCCCCGACGTAGATCATCTTCGGCCTCGAAGTCAATGACCTAGCCCGATCATTTCTCCGACGAAACCATCGCTAGTGTCCGGGATCCGATGATCGCAGCGGAGGGACGTCAACACGGAGCTTTAGAAGTGGAGGACCGAATCTACAAAGGTTGTATTTCCATTCACTTAGTAGCAAAGTAGTTTGCTTGCTTGTTGTTTCGCCTAAACTCTAGTTAACGATCTAGTTTAGGGTTTCTCGGCACCGGAAAATTTAAATTTGGCATGGTCGATGCCTTGTGGAACCTCTTGTATGTGCCTAGTAACCCCACATCATATTCTTCGGGTGTGTTCATTACCAAGAACTGTTTCTCAGTATCCTCTGCGTTCTAAGGTATAAGATACCGGATTAGGATCCCACATATGTAATCTGTTACATGGGCTGCAGACTGGTAGAGAACTGGGATTGGGTGATATGTCTCTAACTGTTAGAGAATGGTGTAATTGTTGCAGCCAAATCAGTTGGCAAATATCACCTTGTATTACCAAGTGGTAAATACATTGATTCTGAACAAATGTTATTAGATACCGAACCTGATATACAACATTACATCAGATTCTTTATTAAGTTAAAGAAGGATATAATTTTGTATTGCTGGATAATGTTGTGAACATTTTCCTTAATCAAGAGTCTATTGCATCAGGCACGTTATGTAATGGCATTTAGGTTCTAAATCAAACCATAGTTCAAAGTATGAAGAACACACACGAGAGGAGTAGTTCAGAAATGAATGAATCCTTCTTGTGGCATTGTAGACTGGGTCATATCAATGCAACACAACTAGCTAAGTTACATAAGGTTGATTATTAGAATCTGTTCGAATTTTCATCTTATGATACTTGCCAGCCTTGTCTCAAAAGTAAAATGACCAATACTCCGTTTACTGGAAACAGAGTTTATTGAACTCTTGGGACTGATACATGATGATGTATACGGTCCTATGTCTACAAATGCCAGGGTTGGTTCTTTGTACTTCATTACATTCATCGACGATCTCTCAAGATTTGGACATGTGTTCCTGTTGAAACACGAGTCTGAAACTTTTGAGAAATTCAAGGAATATAAGCTTGAAGTTGAGAACCAGACGGGTAGAAGTATTAAAGTCCTTCGATGAGATCGGGGAGGCGAATACTTGGGCATGGAGTTCTTGGATTTTCTAAACAGAGAATAGGATTCTCTCTCAGCTTACTCCTTCGTATACACCACAGCACAACGGTGTATCGGGGCGGAGGTATCGCACCCTATAAGATATGGTGCGCTCTATGATGAGTACTGCTGAGTAGCCCGTTTCATTTTGGAGTTATGCACTTAAGAAGCTGCATACCTATTGAATAGGGTCCCATCCAAATCATTGCCTACTACTACATATGAGATATGGTATGGGAAGAGATCATATCTTAAACGTGTTAAGCTATGGGGTTGTCCGGGCTATGTTGAAAAGAAAAATCCGGACAAGCTCGAGGCAAGGTCAGTTCTGTATAAGTTTGTTAGGATATCCCAAACATTTGCGAGGGAATATCTTCTACCACACTGAGGAGCAAAAGGTGCTTTGTTTCTCAGCATGCCACCTTTTTTAGAAAAGGAATTTCTTATGAAGAAATTAGTGGTCATGAGGTAGAACTGGAAAGAGTTCCAGCTGGACAAACTAACAGCTGATGATTTAGTGGAACCAAAGGATTCTAGTCTCCAACGAGCCTCAGCCTCTCCGCGAATCTGGTAGGGTTCCTCATCCACCTGAGAGATACTACGGTTTTCTCGATAACAATGGGAGTGACGATTGAATCATGGTAGATGATGACCCAACAAGGTTCAGGCAGGGCATCATGAGTGGGGACTTTATGAAATGGCTGGATGCTATGCGATCAAAGATGGAGTCCATGTACACCAACAAAGTATGACTTTGAAAGTTGCACCTGAAAGGGTAAACCCATCGGGAGTAAATGGATCTTGAGAAGATTCTTCGTGTAAATGGAAAAGTTGAGACTTTCAAAGCTAGAATTGTACTAAAAGGCTATTGTTAATAACCAGGTGTGGTTTATGATGAAACCTTTTCTCCAGTGGCTATGCTTAAGTCCATCAGGATTAAAGCACGCATCGCGGAGTTGGAACATCTGTTTTGATATGGCAGTCAAAGAGTTTGAGTTCAACAAAAAGGTAGATGAACCTTGTAAATACAAGAAGGTTGTAGAGAGTAATGTTGTCTTCCACGTATTGTACGTAGATGACATACTCTTGATAGGAAATGATTTCCTATAATACACTCGGTCAAGCTCCTCTTATCATGAGTATTCTCTATGGAAGATCTGGATGATAACTACTACATCTTATGGATTATGATTTATGGTGATAGATCTAAGTGGATGTTGTGAGTGTCCCAAAGCCAGGTACGTTAACAACATACTAAAGGGGTTTAGTATGGAGGATTCTAAGCGTGGTGGTTTGTCCACTTACTCAGGAATCACTCTCTCCAAAAAGATGTCTTCTAAGACTGATTTGGAGAGAGCTCGCGTGCAAGGGATACCCTATGCTTCGGCAGTAGGCTCTATCATGTATGCGATGTTATGTACCAGACCAGATGTAGCTGACTCACTAGGTGTAATGATCAGGAATCAATCGGATCTTGGGAGAATTACTGGACAGCTGTGAAGGACATTCTTAAGTACTTGAAAAGCACTATAGAAATGTTCTTGGTGATTGGTAACGGTGAACTCCAGTGGGAGTCCTTTACCAATTCGAGCTTGTAGAGTGATAAGGTCGACTGAAAGTCTGTCACGGGCTTTGTTTTTACCCTCAATGGAGGGACGGTATGTTGGAAGTGTTCCAAGCTAGATACCGTGGCAAACTAGACGATAAAAGCTGAATACATCGCTACCAACGATGCTACCAAAGTGGATGTCTGGATAATTCTTGTTCATGAGATGAACATGGTTCCTACCATTGAGCGTCCAATAACTGTTATTATGACAACAGTGGAGTTATGGCTTTGGCCTAGGAATGCCAGTCCCATCAGCCATCCAGACATATTCTGAGGACAGCATCACCTGATCATGGAGATGGTTGATCTCCAGGGGATCGAGGTAAGGAGAGTTGATGCGAAGGAAAACACGGCGGATCCACTCACAGAGGCCTTTCCCTAGAGAGACTTTTATGGGGCGTTGAGTATGAGATATTACAACCAATGGCCTTAGTGCAAATAGGAGATTGTTAGTTATATGTATGTCCTAGAGGCCATTATTATACATATGATTTATATTATAGTAGATACTTGGACATATATAGGGAGGACTTTCTTGCTCGACATGATAGTATGCTATCTGGTTGCTCTTTATCTTAACATGTACACTTATAGTCTCTCTATTACATGTTGATAAAGCCCATAGGATGAGTACTTGACTACCAGGATTATGATGCAGATCATTCTAGTTGGGCAGAGGTAGTCGGTAAGTACATCCTTCAAATGTTCCTAGTCATGGGAGTATCGTGACGGGGCATCGATATTCCAGAGTAGACTAGCGTATGCGCTTCTCGACCCATGTGATGGGCGATGGATGATCCCATATCCATTGGTGTTTGACATCAGAGATGGTATACGGGTGCTCAGTAGAGACTAGGTACACTTAACAGACTCGCCGAGAACTCCTAGATGGTATTATACCTCACATCACATAGCAGTTCTCAGGTGACACTGGTACTGGTTAGTCTGTCGACCCGAGATCGTCATAGATTCTTGTGTGATTCCCACCGTGCTTTGATTTCATCCTTACCACGTTCAAGAGATCGTGCAAAATGGTGGTTTTTGGGTACAGTCCCGAGTCACATGGAGGAAATGAGCGATAGGAGGGGATTCGTCTCTCCCGGTATTGGGGGTTGATGTTATGCTCGATTGGCCATAACAAGAAATCCCTGGCCAGGGTTGTTGAGATCTACTGGTAAGTGTTTGTTAGTTGTATGTATGCCCTAGAGGCCAGTATTGTACAGATGATGTATATTATATTGGATGCTTGGACATATATAGAGATGACTTTCTTGCTCGACATGATAGTATACTATCTGGTTGCTCTTTATCTTAACATGTACACTTGTCTCTTTATACTGTCTTATAGTTACATATTGGTAAACCCTTAGGATGTGTTCTTGACTACCTAGACTATGATGCAGATCATACTAGTGGGGACATGGTAGTCCATAAGTACATCCTTCAAGGTCCCTAGTCATGGGTATATCGAGACGGGGCATCGATATAGCAGTGTAGACTAGCGTATACGCTTCTCGACCCATGTGATGGGCGATGGATGATCCCATATCCATTGGTGTTTGACATCAGAGATGGTATACGGGTGCTCAGTGGAGACTGGGTACACTGGACGGACTCGCCGAGAACGCCCAGATGGTATTATACCTCACGTCAGATGGCAGTTCTCAGGTGACACTTGTACAGGTTAGTCTGTAGACCCGAGATCGTCATAGAGTCTTGTGTGATTCCCACAGTGCTTTGATCTTCACTTTACCACGTCCATGAGGGCGTGCAAAACGGTGGTCTTTGGGTACAGTCCCGAGTCACATGGAGGCAATGAGCGATAGGAGGGGTTTCGTCTCTCCCGGTATTGGGGGTTGATGTTGCGCTATGCTCGATTGGCCGTAACAGGGAAGTCACTGGCCAGGGCTGATCAGAGATTTGCTGGTAAGTGTTACCAGTAGTTTCTCGACCCGTTATGAGCCTCACATCGGCACGACTTATCGGTTATTGGGGTCTGACGTTTACCACCCCTAGAATTGATATGCGACCGTTTCTCCCAATCAGAGCAAAGCTCTGTTTGAATTCAAAATTCAAATTTTTGAAGCAGAGCTTCAAGTCCCGCGCGCAGCGCCCAAGAAAGCGCACCCAATCAGAGCAAAGCTCTGATTGAAGGAAGCAACGCTTCAACTGCACTGCACGCTGCGCTGCGCGACACGCGTCAGCGCAGATGCGCTGGCGCAGTTGCGCTGCGCTCTGCGCTGCGCGACACGCGTCAGCGCAGATGCGCTGGCGCAGTTGCGCTGGCGCTCTGCGCTGCGCGACACGCGTCAGCGCAGATGCGCTGGCGCACTTGCGCTGTGCTCTGCGCTGCGCGACACGTGTCATGCGCTGGGACATCTGCGCCAAACTGAATTAAGATTTTTATGAAATCTTTTCTGTTCTTTCCAGAACCAGAAGACTTTCTTCGGCCTTTGGATCAAAGATCCAACGGTGGGAAAACTCCCAAAAATCATTCAGGAAAGATCCCGTTAACAAGTTCAACAGATTTGTGGTCACTATAAATAGGACCCTAAGCCTCAATTCAAAGGCATCAAGAATTTTCTCGAAAATTCAAGAACCCTAAACAGAGAAAACTCCGAGAAGAAAAAAAAAAGGTAAAGAACCTTCATGAGGTAGAAAAAAGGCCTTCTAATAGATCATTGATCTAAAAATAAGATCAATGATCTTTATAAAAAAAAACAGTGCTTTGCACTTCTTGTGAACCTTCGGTTCTGTAAAAACAATAAAAATAATAAAATAATAAAAGAATAGTGCTTTGCACTTTTAAGAACTTCTGGTTCTTCGAATAAAGAAAAATTTATTTTTCTTTGATCTAATTTAGACGAAGAAATTAAACAGTGCTTTGCACTTCCTTTCTTGAATCTGAAAGATTCTTAGTGCTTTGCACTTCCAAGTTGCGCCGTTGCGCTCTTAAGAGAGCGCCACGTGTCGGCTATAAAACCACTTGCGCTAAGCGCCCTTAAGATAGAGCTTTGCTCTCTGGAATTAGCGCAACTCGCTGAGAGCGTGCCACGTGTCAGCAGCGCAATAGCGCAGCGCAACCGCGCAACGCGCTGCGCTAGTGCGTTTGCACTCATCAGAGCACGACACGTGTCATCACCATATGGACTTGCGCTCATTACTTAGCGCAAAGCGCAAATGCATTAAAAAGGGCCAAGCCCAATTAAGAGAAGGCCTAACAGGCTCAATAAAGCGCAAATGCATTATTTTAAGGGGCAGAGCCCAAATCAAAACAGATGCTTTGCATCATTTATAAATGGGCAGAGCCTAAACAGAATCTCCAGAATGCTATGCATTTTACAAGGGGCAGAGCCCAAATCAAAACAGATGCATTGCATCATTCATAAATGAGCAGAGCTCAGAATAAATTGATGCTCTGCAAAGCCTAAATGCAATGCATTACTTAATAAAGATGTTGAACTGGACTTAGCCCAATCGTGGCCATAAGTCCTTAAATTAAATTGACTGAGCAAAATGGCTCTCCTAAATCAACTTATATCCGGTTCAAGGGTACATCTCCGAACTCCTTTGACATCCGTCGTTGTAATTCCTCAACGACGTCAAAGAGGTGACGAGTCCCAACGACCACTCATCTAATAATGGACCGAAACGTCCTTAAACTAATATTCACTCCAAATTGAGAATAACGGACCACCACGTCCCTAAACTGGAATATGGACCACTACGTCTTTAAACTGGCGACGGACCGAAACGTCCCTAAACTAATATCGGACCGAAACGTCCCTAAACTAATATCGGACCACCACGTCCCTAAACTGGAATATGGACCACTACGTCTTTAAACTGGCGACGGACCGAAACGTCCCTAAACTAATATCGGACCGAAACGTCCCTAAACTAATATCGGACCGAAACGTCCCTAAACTAATAATGGACCACTACGTCCCTAAACTGGTGACGGACCACCACGTCCCTAAACTGGAATATGGACCACTACGTCTTTAAACTGGCGACGGACCGAAACGTCCCCAAACTAATAATGGACCCCCACGTCCCTAAAACTGGCGATGGACCGCCATGTCCCTAAACTGGCATAATAGAGCCCAAATGCTCCTTTGTTGGATCTAAACAGTCCCGCCTAAGTTGATCTTAACCCCAAATACGGTTAACGTGTCCTTAGACATTTAAATAAACGATAAAACTCCGAATTAACTTTGGTTCAAAGGTACACCTCTGAACTCCTCTGACACCTGTCGTAGTAATCCCTCAACGACGTCAGAGAGGTGACGAGTCCCGACGGCCAGATAATTAAATCAATCACTATGTTGAGTTGATCTTTGTCTAAAACAAGACTAACGTACCCTTAACGAACGTTTAAGTCGATCTTAGTCGCAACGCGACTAATGCATCCTTAAACTAAAAACACCAAACCCAAATCTAACTAAATACGGATTTGGATTAATCCACGTCCTACGGGTGACGACATCACTCAGTCTCCGTATACAATCCACGGGCAACCACAAACAAAACAAACACACACGACACGAAGTGAAATTCTGGAGAAGGAGAAAGTTGTTACCGCGATGCGGTAGCGTAATTAACTGCAGGGGCTTGCGCCTGCAGGGAAGAGCGTCCCCACAATCAAAAAACCCCTCACCCTGAGGGGGAATCTGACGAAGTCTGCTACATCGGCCGCATCCGTCTAAACCTCCGATACACGGTGCCATAAATCAACTTGGCATCTTCGGAGAGATAGACGGATAAAACCAAATAGCATCTGCCCCGAACCTCAGGCACGGACGTCCTAACGTCTCGGCCGCCGTTCGGAGGGGAACAGATTCTGGCACGCCCGGTGGGACCTCTTCCTCTTTCCACTCCACACTTCGTGTGTCGTCTTCGCGAACCAATCGCGGTTTGTTAAATGATTGCCTTCGGATTTCAAGTTGCTAAGATTTGGTCTTTTGTTTGGTACAGAACTCAAGCATTCAATGGCCACCAACTGCACCAACTGCTCGAAGTGCAACTGCAACGGACGCTCCACCTCACCTAGAGGTATAGCATATGGGCCCCAGGCGGCTTCCTTCCTAACCCTGCCGGTAGGCCAGTTGACTCAGGCCACCACCGGCTTGTTCTTCGGGACCATGGTCCCACCTACAAGCTTCTCAACGCCGATACCCACACCGGAAGCGAACAAGAAGTCGGTGTTCGACCGACTCACTGCTACCGCGACCCCTGTCAGCGGGTCGCCCGCTACTGGACCAACAGCCTCCGTTTTCACCAGGCTGGGTCAGAACTATAAGGTGGCTGTCCCAAAGAGGGCAACGGCCGCTGCTTTGGAAGTCGTTAAAGCGGCTTCTCCTATCAGAGAGTCAGTCTTCACAAGATTGACGGTTCCTACTCCTCCCCCAGCTGGTCAGAAGGCATCAGTCTTCGATAGGCTGACATCAACAGTTACCCCATGCTCAAACAGGGGGCAGCAAGAAACCATTTCAGTCTCCGAGCCAGTTCCAACGGCTCATCGTGCGCGACGTCGCCATTGGCAGCGAGTAAGGAGGGCAGGGGGCAACTCCCCCTCAGGGCTATTCCCACCTGCTCCGGTGGTGGAGGTCGATGCTGCTGTTCCAACTGGGAACAGCTTTGAATTGCTGAAGAAGGTGAGAAAGAACTCCCCGGTGGCTATGTTGAAAAGGTCTCCTCCACCCATGGAGAAAGCTCCGGAGACGAAACAGGAACAGCCTCCTCAACGGCTGTCAGCGAAAGTTTATAAAATTTGGCGGAGGGTTCAAGACTCCGTGATTGACTCAGGCCACTTCCGTCGCCAGAACAGGACATCGGTGGAAAAAGACAAAAACCGCCCCGCTAAACGGCAGGGGGCAACAAATGCTAGGATGCCCATTTCAACGGCTCCTTCAACCTCAAAGGCCCATAAAAGGAAGAGGCCAGAAAAAACTCCCATGACGTTGACAAAGTCTAAGAACGGTGAACCTAAACGCCCCAAGTCAGGGGGCATCACAGTTCATACGGTCTATATGGCTTCGGGGAAAGAAGAAAGTCGTACTTCTATAGGTCACCGACCGCTTACCCGATCAGTGACCAAGTCTCAGGAGCAGCAACAAAAGCTCCAAGAGATGATGACTACAATGGCTACACTCACGGGGCCAAAAGAGAATCCTGAGACGTCCTTAGATGAACGTCAAGAAGAAGAGACCGACGCCGAGTTCCTTCGCCGAATGCTCGAAAAGAGAGACCAAGAGGCTGCTGAACAAGCAGCCAATATACAGCGCATGGGCCTTCTCTTCCAGGATATGATAGGGATGATGATACAACCAGAATCCCCGACTGAAGAACCCCCGATCGTCCTTAGGGATGATAGGGGAGAAACATCAAACCCTCAGCCCGTTCTATCGACGGCTAAAGAAGACACAATCTCTAAAACAGATCTGGACGAATATATAGCCCAGCAGATAAAAGTTCATCACGCGGCCGAAGCAGCCGGCCACGTTGTAAAATCGGGGCGGCCATATCCGGGCTGGTATGACCAAATCAAGTACCCGCCAGGTTACACAATTCCAAAGTTTCATGTCTACAAGGGGACCGGCAATCCCCATCAACATGTTGCCCAATTCAGGGCGCTTTGTGGTAACACTGGAGGCGACGACAAGCTCTTGCTGCGCCAGTTTGTTGGAAGTTTATCAGATACGGCTTTCGAGTGGTATTCCGAGCTCCCCAACGACTCCATTAAAACCTTCGCAGAGATGGAGCTGCTCTTCACCCAACGCTTTGCAAGCGCCAGCGAACGTACTCCGATGACGGCGCTGATTAACGCCAGGGTAAAGCCCGGCGAGACATGGGTCCAGTACGCTATACGGTGGCGTAATTTATGGTCTAAATGTGAACAGCGTATAGAAGAAGCCTCTGTGGTGGGAATGTTTGTTGGAACCCTTGATCCACAAGCAACCATTTCGCAGTTTATGATGTTCTTCAAGCCAACTTCTTTCCAGGCTTTGATCGACAAATTGGCGCAGATGGACCAGATGGGCCATAAACCCCCTCTCCCGAAGCCCGACTCTCGAAACGATAAAGGAAAGGGAAAAGCGATCATCGTCGCTAATGCCCAACAGCAACCGAACGACTCGAAGCCGGTTGCTCGTCCAAATAACACGCGCCCATACGTACCCCTTGAGGACAGGATGGGACGTGCTTACTCCTTCCCCCGTGATAAAACAAGGAGGTTATTTGAGCTGGCATTGCGCAATAGGCTCATAAATCTGCCGGATCCAAAACGTCCATCACAACCAAGTGACGTTAACGAGCCTAATTATTGCCCTTACCATCGAGTGTTAGGACATCCAATCGAAGACTGTTACGTGTTCAAAAATTGGCTCGAAAACCAGTACCGTCAGGGCAAGTTTGCGCTATCTGACAAATGGAAGGTGAATCCTCCGCAGCCCCACACCTATAAGGGAACGAATACGCCAGGGGCAACATGCTCCGTCATTGAAGAAGCTCCCTGGGAAGTTGTATTATCAGCCAAAACGAGGAGAATGCTAAATGATCTGCAGACCTGTCCAGCGGTCAAGTGGAAGAACCCCTTGGAGCCGCAGGTTATTGAGGGGATGTTGAAACAACGTCCGACTCCGAAGGCCGATGGTGGTAGTTCAAGCGTTCATAACCAGTCGTCAAAATCTTCGAAAAAGAAGAAGAAGAAATCTAAGAAGCCCGTGAAGCCTAGCGACAAGCGGACGGACTTACAGAAGCAGATTGACGCACTGGACGAGTATAACCAAAAGGCGCGGACTCCCATTACGCTCCAAGATTTCCTTGATCACGTCTTTCAAAAAGAAGATGAGGAAGAAGCGTCATCGGATGAATCCGACGGAGATGTGGCAAGCTGTCATATGATCTCTCACTCGACCTCGAACGATGAAGGGACTTCTGGCACCAAAACGCCGGGGGCAAATACTGAGTCAAGGGTTCCGGAATTATCAATAGAAATGATTGACGCGTTTCTTAGTGAAGCTCGATTGAAAAGTAAAGCTGATCAAGAACGCGAGACGGCGATATTCGAAACGGCCAAGCGCCAGCGACTTGAGGGAGGAGCTGAGATGATCCCACTGGAGCAAAATGCCTCCACCGCTGACAAAAGCCAATTTAAGATAAAAAAGAAGTTCGCCAAGGCCATATCGATGGGCATGAAGCTACCACCCTCAGAAGAAAAAGTTACTAGCGTGGTAGAAATGCATCCCTCTTATTGCTTATATCATCAGAAGGTCTCACATTCTACCCAAGAGTGCAAAGCGTTCGATAAATGGTGGCAAGGATACGTCGCTAATCAACAACGCTTTAAACAGGAAAAGCGTAAGGTTCGTCGGGAGCAAAGAAACACGACCAAAGTGCTTGAAAGAACTGCCGGCAACTGTCACATGGTTAACACTACCAGGTCACAAGTGCCCACATTTGGGAGCGACTCTGATGAGGAACTAGAGATTGCCCCTCTCTTTAAAGAATCAACTTCGGGAAAAGAAGAAGAACCGAAGTCTTGCGAAAATATACAGCTGAGGAATCGGACACTGCCTGAAAAGAACCTCGGACCCTCGAATAGAAAAGATAAAGGGAAAGAGAAGGTCTCTGAAGACATCACTTTAGATGACCAAGTCGCGGAAGAGTTAACCGCCAAAAATCCGCCAAAGAGGAGTAAGGTGGATTACAATGTCTTAGCGCATCTGAGGAAGCTACCCTCACAACTCAGCATCCTCGACGCCTTGTTACTATCAAAGGAGGCGAGAGACTCTTTGATTAAGGCGCTACAAGACCCGGACCAGTTCCAAGCCTTCTTGGCCGAAGAAAAGATGAAGGACGAATTGGAAGAAGTACACACAGCCGACGTTGCTTTTGGTGATGAAGACCTTCTCCTCGGGACGTGTGAACACAATCGCCCTCTTTATGTCTCAGGATATTGCCATGACATAAAGATAGGTAAAATCTTGGTCGATAACGGATCGTCCGTCAATTTACTCAACGTACGGGTGTTGAAGGAAATCTGCATGAGTGTCCAACACCTCGCCCGAGACAAGATCACTATCTCCGGTTTCGACTCTCAATCCTCAAAGACTCTCGGATCTGTGATATTGACGTTACGCTTCGGGTTGCTCGTCACAGACATCAAATTCCATGTTATAGATGCCAAGACGTGCTACAATGCTCTGCTCGGCCGACCATGGCTACACGAGTACAATATCATCCCTTCTACACAGCATCAGTGCATGAAGTATTCCAGGGATGGCCTCGAGTACACTGTGGCCGGAGAGTTGAATCCGTTTTCCATGAACGAAGTTCGCAAGTATGAAAATGCCAAATACTTCTTGCCGAGTTTCGAAGACACGGAAAGGTGTCACAAACCGGAGAACAAAACTAATGCCACCATCCCTGTCTTCGGCAGTGACACCGAGGAGGAGGATATAATTTATTCTGGTCCATCCCAATCTACCAGGCCAGGACCATCCGTTCCTTCGTTGATCTTCGGTAGTGATTCAGAGGATGAAGTTCATGCTGTATTCCCTGCTCGGCCTTCGATACGGATCTCCGCTGATGAAGAGCGAAGTCTGCAGATAACCATGGTGCCGCTTGAACATTACAAAGAACTGGATGCACTCGACTCCAACAGCGTAGAAGAATTGCAGACATTCTATGTCCCTCCCGGACGAAGGGGCGAGAAGGCAATCTTATTCTACCGTTCTGAAGAGAACAAAGTAGAAAAAGAAGTTTGGCATGGCGCGGATCCTACGCTCGACAGGCTTCAGCCTATCCGTCTTCCCCGGTATTATACCGAAGGTTTGAAGAAACTGCTAAAACGCCAAGGGATGTCCTTCACACAGACCGTTAGAAAAGCCAAATTCTATGACAAGGTCTGAAACATTCCCGGGACCCAATGCAAACTGCCTAACGGGAAAGTAGAAACCAAAGGGCTTGGGTACATCCGGCCAAAGAAGCGGGAGCTAGTAAACAGCTGTTATGCCATGTATGACTTCGATGAAGAGGCGGACGTTCAATGGGAGGACGCTAATCCTGAACCAGCAAAAGGTCCTGATACAAAACCGCCCAGTCCATCGTCCGAGGACCAGACGAGCAAACTTATAAGGGATGCGAGTCAAAAAGCCCGAGATGATCACGATCGTGAAATGGCAATCTATGAGAAAGTTAAGACACAGCGCCTCCTCCAACAGGCAGTAAAGAACGAAGATGCCGCTCCTTGTCAACCTGCTACAAAAAAGGTTCGACGCGAGAAAAAAAACAAGTCGAAAGGCAAGAGAGGCGCTCGACAACTACAAAGCAGAGCTAAGAAGCCGCGCATCCGAGAATCGAGCGTTATTGACTTAGCCCTCGGGAAGAAAATGGGACGAGCATACTCTTTTCCTCGGAACAAAACAAGGAAAATATTCGATCTCGCTCTAAAACATCAAATGCTTACGTTGCCAGAGTCTAAACACCCTGAACAAGCAGGCGAGGTCTCCAACCCGAAGTATTGCTTTTACCATCGAGTAGTAGGGCATTCGCTTGAAGATTGCTTCACCTTTAAGAATTGGGTTGAGGACCAATATCAGCTTGGCAAATTCGCGTTGTCTGACAATTGGAGGGTAGCGCCGCCGCAAAAGCACGAACCCGAAAACACAAGAATAAAACCAACTCCGCATTGGGATTGGCAGAAAATTTGCACCTGCCATGTGATAACAATATTAAAAGAAAGGTCCGAGGACATGAACAACCTCCCTTGGTATTTTGAAAGCGGCAGCGATGAAGTAATCTCAGAATTTCCCCCAGCTCCGAAAGAACTGGAAGATGGAATCCATACCACTGCAGATAATCTCAAGAAAATTGAGTTGGGGACGGAAAATGACCCGCGACCGACATTCATCAGCGAACTGCTATCTGGAGAAAGGGTGGCCGCGTTAAAGGATGTGCTTCTACAGCACAAAGATTGCTTCGCGTGGAACTATTCCGAAATGCCGGGACTAGATCCAGAAATCGCTGTGCACAAATTAGCGATATCCCCGGACATCAAGCCAGTCAAACAAGCGCCGAGAAGAATGCGACTCGAGCTTGAGATGAGCGTCAACGCCGAAGTCAAAAAGCTGATAGATTCAGGCTTCATCCAAGAAGTCCAATACCCTGAATGGATCGCAAACATTGTCCCAGTGATGAAGAAAAATGGGACAGTGCGCATATGCGTAGATTTCCGGGATCTCAATAAAGCCTGCCCAAAAGATGATTTTCCAGTGCCAGTCACCGAACTGATGATAGACAACACATCCACTCATGAGGTTTTCTCCTTCATGGATGGCTCATCGGGGTATAATCAAATAAAAATGCACCCTGATGATCAGAAGCACACAGCCTTCAGGACTCCGCTTGGTATATTTTGTTATAAAGTGATGCCCTTCGGTTTGAAGAACGCCGGTGCTACTTATCAGAGGGCCATGACGAAGATCTTCGACGACCTTATACACGAAATCGTCGAATGCTACATCGACGATCTCGTGGTCAAGAGCAAATCATACGAAGAACATCTCGAGCATCTGAAGACTGTATTTCAACGCCTTCGGCAATACAACTTGAAGATGAATCCTCTTAAATGTGCGTTCGGGGTTTCCTCGGGCAAGTTCCTGGGATTCGTCGTTCGGCACCGAGGTATTGAAATAGATCCGTCAAAGATCAAAGCGATCATGGAAATGCCTCCGCCGAGGACTCTCAAGCAGCTGCGGTCTCTCCAAGGGAAACTCGCGTATATACGGCGATTCATAACCAACCTTTCAGGAAAGTGCCGTCCTTACAGCCACCTGATGAAGAAGGGAACCCCATTCGTTTGGGATCAAAAATGCCAAGGCGCGCTGGATGAGATCAAGGAATATCTGCAGAACCCGCCGGTGTTGGCTGCTCCAGTTAAGGGGAAGCCTCTTATTCTTTATACAACCGCCCTCGAAGGTTCTTTAGGCGCATTATGGGCACAAGAGAACGATCAAGGGAAAGAAAGAGCACTCTACTACTTAAGTCGAGTCCTGCTGGGGGCAGAAAGCAATTACTCTCCCATTGAAAAACACTGCCTGGCGTTGATCTTCGCAATAACAAAGCTTAGGCACTACGCGTTGGCGCACGAGGTCCGTCTGATTTCAAAAGTAGACCCTCTTAAATATTTAATGTCAAAGGCCATATTGACGGGAAGACTCGCTAAATGGGCCCTGCTCTTGATGGAATTCTCGATAACGTATCAACCTCTTAAGGCAGTGAAAGGCCAGGCCATTGCCGACTTCCTCGCTGAGCATCCGATACCCGCCGATTCTCTTCTGAATTGCGATCTTCCGGACGAACATGCGTTCGATGCGATCGACGGCGATAATATCCGATGGGAGCTTTATTTCGATAGAGCATCTTCCATGAAGAAACGCAAACAAAGTACCCCTATAATTAAATCAGGGGTAGGACTCATCTTCGTAACTCCATAAGGAGGGATAATGCGCTACGCGTTCTCCCTAACGGCGCCGAGAAGAAACAATGAAGCCGAATACGAAGCTCTGATAGTAGGCCTCGAGATCGCCATTGACATGGGAATTGAAGATCTCCTCATATACGGTGATTCCCAACTGGTCGTTAGTCAAGTAAACGGCGATTACCAAACATGCAAACCGGAATTGGTAAAATACGGCGAAAAAGTGCAACAACTGCTAACCCAAATTCCCTCGTATACTTTGGAGAGCATACCGCGCGCGGAAAACAGCAAAGCGGACGCACTAGCCAAACTTGCTAAAGAACTGGCGGACGAGAACCTCGACGACGTTAGAATCGTGGTGCAAAGCCGTCGAGTGCTTGCCCCAACAGAAATATCTCCAGGATCATATAAAGAAAATGGAGCAACTGAGGAGACAACCCTGCAAATAAAAGACAGGGAAAATACCGAGGACTGGAGAGAAGTCTTCATAGATTACTTCAAGTTCCACCGAATACCTGAAGAGGCGTCCACAAGACATCAGCTCACGAAACGAGCTCTGTCTTTCGCCTTCGTCAATGATACACTATACAAGAGGTCATTCGACTCTCTGTGGTTGAGATGCTTAGGACCTGACGAAGCGAGAAGGGTCGTCCAAGAAGTTCACGACGGACTCTGCGGTTCCCACCAAGCAGGCCCTAAGATAAAGTTGAAGATAAAGCGGATGGGCTATTACTGGCCCACGATGATGCAGGATTGCCTGGATTACGCGAGGCAATGTCATCCATGCCAAATTCATGGGGACTTCATCCATCAGCATCCCAATCCACTACATCCAACAATGGCTAGTTGGCCATTCGAAATGTGGGGAACTGACATAGTCGGTCCCATCGAACCAGCATCGTCAAAGGGACATCGTTTCATCTTGGAGACGACGGATTACTTCTCCAAATGGGCAGAGGCAGTACCGTTGAGGGAAGTGAAGACGGAGAACATCCTCCATTTCTTCAAAACGCATGTCATCTACCGGTTCAGAACCCAGAGAAGAATCATCTCTGATAATGGGCCAGCCTATCGAAGTCATAAAATTAGCCGTTTCGCACAGCAGCACAATATAGACTGGAGATATTCCTCAGTTTATAACCCGCGAGCTAACGGTCTAGCTGAAGCCTTCAACAAGACCTTGACGAAGATCATAAAGAAAACAGTGTCACGAAATAAGAAAGATTGGCACGAAAGATTGCAAGAGGCTCTTTGGGCGTATCGGACTACGTTTAAAACAGCCACAAACACAATGCCATACGCGTTGGTATTTGGGACGGAAGCAGTACTCCCTCTCGAAATAGAATTACCCTCTCTACGAGTGGCAGTCCACCACGAGCTGACAGACGAAGAAAATGCTCACCTTCGGTTTGAAGAGCTTGACGCCCTTGATGAAATCCGGCTTCTAGCACAACAAAATCTGGAAGCCTATAAAGCAAAGATGACGCGCTCATATGAAAGATTGATCCGCCCGAGGACATTCCACCAAGGCGAACTCGTGCTAGTGGTCAAAAGGCCTATGATCCCCAATCGCGCCAAGCGGGGAAAATTTGAGCCAAACTATGAAGGACCGTATATCATTGATAAGGTCTACCAAGGTGGGGCCTATCTGCTCATGGACATGTACGGTGAAAGGCCTTTCAGGCCAATAAATGGCCGCTTCCTAAAGAAATACTACGCTTAATGAGCCACAGCCTAGGTCAATGGTAGATGACGACGACTATGTCCGCTCGCTATCTTCCTAAGCTCAAGCTTTATAAGTAGTAGCCAGCCCTCTCAACGGCGGACCGAAATGTCCTTAAACTAATAGCAGACCGAAACGTCTTTAAACTAATACTGCAGCATCCTTGGGCTGACGAGATAAAAAAAAAAAAAATATATATATATATATATATATATATATATAAATAAAAATAAAAATAAAAATAAAAATAAAATAAAGAAAAACGGTAAGTCCATAAGCAAAATGGGCGCGGATGAAAACCCGAAAGGGCTCCGTGAGTAAAAACAGCAGGACTACCGGCGAGTGTTTGTGAAAACCTGAAAGGGCGCAACCTCGTTAAGAACACTTATAGGGTCCTCTCGACCTTGTAAGGAGAAACCACCTGCGTGAGATCCTTATGACTCACAAAGGAGCGACACACTTAGGGATCCCCACGATTCCTAAGGAGAAAATACACTTGCGAGATCCTCGCGACTCGTAAGGAGAACTCTCTTATGGGACCCTCACGGCTCATAGGATTTGAAAGTCTTAAGCCACAGAGACCTAAACCTGTGCTTAAGCAAATCCCCACAAACTTCCAATATTGCCCTACAAGTGGCTCAATACTGACCCTTGTATACAATCCACGGGCGCGAATAAACATTTCCCTAACCAAGGTCCATCCATGACTGGGAATACGTTCGTATGGTAAACAACCCTTATAAATCCTCTCGATTTATGCGGAGAAAATCTTCCTGTAGGATCCTTACGACTTACAGGAGAGCAAAACACTTAGAAACCCTCACGGTTCCTAAGGAGAAAATACACTTACAAGATCCCCACGACCTGTAGGGAGAAATACCTTCACGAGACCCTCACGGCTCATGAAGTCAAAAGCCTTAGCCGACGGAATCCTAACCCTGGTCGCTAAGCCTCCTTTGTTCAACAACGATAGAGGCAGATGATGATTCGCTCCTAGTAATATCCCAGTTGCAGCGGTGCTGATGCCGAAATCGGTGTCCAAGTTCAGGCTGACGGCGAAAGCCGGTAAACCGCTCACGCATACGAAATAGCCGAAATGATAGGGCAACTTGCAATAAAAAGCAGCAAGTAAAATGTATGCATACAAAATAGCCAAAATAATCGGGCAACTCGTAATAAAGAGCAACGATTAAAAAACAAAATAATGAAAAGCCGAAATGATGGGGCACCGCGAAAAATAGCCGAAATGTTTGGGCAATCGCAACCTTCGCGATATAAAAGCTGAAATGATAGAGCATCGCGGAAATAAAATAAAATAAAAAAAATATAATAATAAGAAATGATAAAATTTCGGCCCTACAGTTAAGATCACATCGATCCCTGTATAAAATCCAAGGGCGTAAACAAAGAAGAAACCATACCTCCCCAGCGGATTCCGTCAAACGACGAAACCAAACCTCAACGGTTCATTTCAACCGAAGAAGCCAGTGACTTCAACGAAAATTCCTCGACTCACGGATACAAACACTCTTTGACAAGAGCCTTCTGATCCGCGTCGACCCGCAGAGCCACCAGTGCCTCCGTAGGAACCCTCGACTCGTTTCAAACCCCAAGGACACAAATAATCCTTGGCGCTCGGGAAACAAATAATCCCGGCAAATTCCTCAACTCACGGATACAAACACTCCTTGACGAGAGCCTCCTGATCCGCGTCGACCCGCAGAGCCACCAGTGCCTCCATAGGAACCCTCGACTCGTTTCAAACCCCAAGGCACAAATAATCCTTGGCGCTCGGGAAACAAATAATCCCGGCAAATTCCTCAACTCACGGATACAAACACTCCTTGACGAGAGCCTCCTGATCCGCGTCGACCCGCAGAGCCACCAGTGCCTCCGTAGGAACCCCCGACTCGTTTCAAACCCCAAGGACACAAATAATCCTTGGCGCTCGGGAAACAAATAATCCCGGCAAATTCCTCAACTCACGGATACAAACACTCCTTGACGAGAGCCTTCTGATCCGCGTCGACCCGCAGAGCCACCAGTGCCTCCGTAGGAGCCCTCGACTCGTTTCAAACCCCAAGGACACAAATAATCCTTGGCGCTCGGGAAACAAATAATCCCTCGCAAAGCTTCTCAACTCACGGATACAAACACTCCGTGACCAGAGCTTCTTTAACTTACATCTTGGGCAGTAAGTATTCAAAACTTGCTTCCTGAACAATGAGACCCTGCAAGTCAATCCTAAATGGTCTCTTGCATACTATCCACGGGCCTCACTCTCTGAAGTCGATTCTCGACAAAGAGGGAAACAACCTCTTACGAGCCTTTTCGACTCGTAAGAGGGGCAATGGGATCCTGCAAGTCAATCCTAAATGGTCTCTTGCATACTATCCACGGGTCTCACTCTCTGAAGTCGATTCTCGACAAAGAGGGAAACAACCGCTTACGAGCCCTCTCGACTCGTAAGAGGGAGAAATTCTCTTATAGGATCCTTCCGACTTATGAGAGGAAACCACACTTGGGAATCCTCACGATTCCTAAGGAGAAAACCCACCTGCGAGATCCTCTCGATCCGTAGGGAGAAAAGCCTCTATAAGACCCTCACGGCTCATGGAGTTGAAAAGTCCTAGGCAGCAGATCTGAACCTGCAGCCTAGGCCATCGTTATTTCTGGGAGAAATGAATTTACTCGCCAATAAGGCGCATTAAGGATGTCATGCTAAAAAGAAAGAAAAAGCGAAGAAGTGACACAAGACATTACAAAAAGGTGTATCTCTTATTCATAAACTTGATCAAATACAGGATACATTATGTCAAAAGATAAAAAAAAAACATATACATATACATTCTTTTATCTATAAGTACGACTGATACAAAAATGGATAGCTACTGAGGAGGAAGTGTCTTTAGTAAGTTCACAAGCTGCTCTCGCACTCCCTTCAGCACTTCCTCTCGGGTGACAGCCGCGGCCACCTCCGCCTCCACCTGAGCCCGTTGTTGCAAGGAAGATGAAAGTTGCTCCTCTACCGCCATCTGGGCTGCTTCCTGGCTGGCTGAAGCTCGCTCGACAACGTGAAGGATATGCCTCAATGATAATCCTTCGGAGAGACATTGCAGGAGGCCCTCAAAGATAACCTTCAGCCGTGCAGCGTTGGCCTCCACCCGAGCATGCAGTTGAGCAGACCTGCTCGAAACATCATCACGCTCTTTGCGCCTTGAAATAACCTCTTGTTCGAGATGGTGGAAGTAAGAAGCGCTCTGCTCGATCCACGCAGTCCTCTGATTATTGGCAGCCACAGTCTCAGGAGTGGGACGCAACGATTCCAATTGGAATAGGCAACCCTCGATCTCCTTACAATGGTTAACCGAGGATGCAATGATGCTCTCATTATGAAAGTTCACGAGTACTGCTAGCACCGGGTTAACCACCAGAGCGAAGTCCGCGGCAGATGTAGGAGCTTCAACATCGAGTTCCTCGACATAATCACTTAACATGCGCAGACTATTTGCAGCGCCCTTTGAAGACAGACTCCTCAGGTAAGGACCCGCCGGCATTGTGACGCGAGGTTCGAAGGACGCCGAAGCCAGAGCGACAGCTGAAAGAGACGGGATGCGATCAGATAACAGTACAGAAAATAGAGAGAGGAAAGTTACCAATATGATGGTCTTTGTACCAGTTAAGACAGGTGGCAAGGTCGGAAGGGCTGGTGGTACAGCTGAGCTTTTATCCCCTTCTTCAATCTGTAGCACTGCAGTTGAGATGAGAAAAAGAGTTTAGAGACAATTCCATCAATAAAAAAAAAAGGGAAAAGAGAGAGAGGAAGAATGTTGACAGAAATTATACTTACCGACGCCACCAGGGGAAGAAGCAAGCTTAGATGGGAAGGAGAAATATGGGAGCAACATCTGATGTACATGATCAAAAAGCGCTCCTGAGAACACAACAGTGTGACTTTAGTACGCGAATTAAATATCTGGAAAACAAGATTAATAAAGTGTAAACATATACCTTCCAACATCTTCGAGGGTATGAGAGAAGGTTGAGAGGTGACCACCGCCAAAGCGGTCATCGAAGGCGCTCCCTCGAGCGGTGGGGCATCGGCACAAGCTGCACCTGCATCACGAAAAGGCGGACTTGTCAGAAATGGTTGTAAAGTAAAGAAAAGCAGCCACTTAGGGTTTACCTGAGGAGCTCCCGGCTGAAACGGAGGCGACTCCCTCCTCTATCGACATAAGACCACCACCTGTAGCCTCATCGCCCGACTCGATGGGGACCGTTGTCGTGCTCGCGAGACCTGGAGACGGTGGAGGACCATAGATGGGGAGGGCAATGACTGGAGTATTGCCAGATTCCAGAGAAGGAGCGATTGGTTCGTCCTCGGGAATCATGGCCACCTCACCCACTATTCTCTCAGGTTCAATAATGGCGGTCGTATCGTCCGCCATCGCCAGGGGATCGCCGACCTCGAGCGCTTCACTCGCCACCACCCTGGACTCAGCTATAATGATCATATCATCTGCCCCCGCTTCAGGTTCGGCATCAATGACCTTCTCAGTGGTAGGCCCCTCGACCTCCACTCCAGGCTCCATGGCCTCAACAATATTACCTACTGTCGGCTCGAGTTCGGCAGGCATCGCCTCCTCCGTTCCCCTCGGGTCAACGGCTTCCGCCTCTCCCTCGATCAGACTTGGCCTTGTAAAGATAAGAGATATAAGGACCAATGACGTTAAAATCCTTATAACAAAAACTCTGAGAGAAATGTTACCTGAAGCGGATTTGCCGTTTGCGCTCCGAACTGCTCGCGCCACCTCTCTACGGGCGGTAGATAGGGTGACAGGGGCCTCTTCGGAGGGAGTATCAGCGCGAGGGGCGGCGCTGGGTCCCGCTCCCATGGCCAAGGCAGCCCTGCGCGCCTTCGCCTCACGCCTCAACCGCTTTCTCTCCTCCCGAGCGGTTATGAGGGACCTCTGTGACGCCTCCCTCAAGGCATCATCATCTTCATTCAGGGAAGCCTCCAAAGCCTTTAAGGCATCTCTCATCGGCTTTTCAAGACGAGCCCCCTGCGGTGTCCCAGAGGGAACAGGAACATCGGCCGCTGGTAGAACATCTACGTCGCTAGGAGGAAGCGGCATTGAGGTCCCTGCAATTAAATGGAAAGGTTAGATCGACCATAACGCAAGAAAAATGAAAAATTCGATGAAGTCGAAACTTACTAAGGCCGACAGACGCCCTGGCACGTTCCTCCTCCTGAAAGGTCTTCAGAGAAGCGGCAATGGCTTCTTCATCAGTGACGCCTGTTAGAAGAAAAGAGAGAAAAGCGTTAGTCAAAAATAATGAAATAAGGAAGAAAATACGTTACAGTAAAGAAAGAGTGACTAGTAGTTACCTGATTGCACAAGCTTGGCCAGCCACGCATCAAGCTTCACCAGCCATGCTGAAGCTCTGAGAGCAGCTTCTAAGTCTGTATCGTCCGGCGGCGGCATCACTAATCCCGCGTTAGTCCCATATTCGAGCAGACCCTCGGAATAAGGAGCGTGGGGTTCCTGGCCGAACGCAACATCCGCGGCGAAGAGCGATTTCTTTTTCTTTTTCCCTCCAGCCCTGGGCTCACGGGGAAGCGACTTACGCTTGGCAGCCGCTTTGGGACGACGGATCCCGATGTCCGCGCCCACGCCAGACTTCGGCGAGGATACAACCACTGTTTCCACCTGAACGCGGGGTGCAGGAGATGCATCCGCGATATCGGGGAGCGGTAATTCATGTGGAGGACTTTGCGCGCGTGACGGTCTACTCCCAACATCTTTTAAGGGAGCGACTATTGGAGTCCTTGGCACCAGAGGAGCGCTGCGATCGCTACCTGGAGGTGCACCCTTACGGTCGATCAGCAACCGCCTTTCCTCTTTTATGACCGCTCCCGTCGAATGACTATACCATTCGGTGTATACCCTAAGGAGACGGGGAGCACAAGCCGGCTCACTGATAAAGAAGTAAGAGCCCGTGTTTAGACGCATGAAGTGATGCAGCGCCCTCTCTATCCCTTCTTCGTTCGCGGTAGGTTCCGATAAAAAGGCCTCCAGCGGTACCCCTTGGTTATAACTCAGCTGTTGAGCGAAACGATGCGGGTTGTATCTCATGAAGATCGCTCCCCCGTCTTGCCTAAACACCAAAAAGCCCGGTCTGATTGAGTATAAGTGAAGGGTCTCCCGGGCCGTTAAAATCGAAGCGCCGTCCTTGAAAGTGTCTTGCAATAGCCGCACTGCAGTAGCGGACGTTTTTCCAATGGTCAGCACCTTGTCAATAAAAAACACACCGGCTCCAACGGTGTGGGAACGAAGGAGTAAACTCCTGGCATCTCGCGGCGATGGATTTACGATTGATGCGCCAATCAACTGTAAAAGGCGAGGAAAAATGCACCTTTCGTAGAATGAGGGCCTTTTGTGCATGCCGAAAACACCCGCTGTATGTAATTCGAGCCACGACATGAAGTAGTGCATTGGGAAAACCACATGCAACGCCCCAGGCTCATTAGCATCTGCCGCTCGGCTAAGGCCATGATATAAATGTGCCAAGCCGGCGATCCCGACGGCCACCTTTACCCCGATAACCATTCGGTGGGCCGGGTAAAAAACAGAGGGCCGCATGCGGTGAGAATGCATTGGAAGTGCAAACCAACTCAGCCAAAGCCCAAGAAATCCCAAAAAGAAGACCTCCTCGTCCATCTCGGGGGCTGCAACTTCCGCAAAAGACATGGCTGAAGAGTTGGGAAGAAAAAAGTCCTTCTGATCTATGTCTCTCGCTGGCAGGTTATCCAAACCTAAGCCGAAAGGATCCTCAAGGTAAGCAAACTTGGCAGTCTTCGCCGAAAGGACGTTTGGATGAAGGAACCGAGCAATAAAATCCTCAAAATTAACTCCACGGCTCCCATGCTCAACGAAAAGATTCTCATAGATGTTCAACACCTTAATCAGACTTGGAAACTGATGTTGAACAGCGTTCTCCGGCGTGAGCTCCCTTACCACCGGCTTAGCCCCATAGATGTACTCATCCGGCGGGAGCAATTCCTCATAATGTTCCCCCATAGCCGGTAGGCCAGACACCTCCGTAAACTCTTCCAGCGAAATGGACACTTCCCGATCCATGGCAAGGAAAGTATGAGTAGGAATGTTCCACTGCTCCAAGAAGGCCTTGAACCACCAAGTAGGAAGCGTAGGATACTGGAAGAGAGAGACGTAGACTGCGGTGTACAGTCCTAGCCTTATCAACTGCGACTTCCTCGTCGACAGGATATACCGGGCCCATGGCAGATAGCCAACCGGGTGGCGGGGGATCAGACCAAGGTTATATGATTGCCCCCAAGGTCTCGCCTCGCCCTGACAGATACGGCGTCCTAGGATGTCCAAAACCATCGGACGCTGGACCAGGATAGCATCTATGGCCGGATGAAGAAAACCCTTCGATGTCCAATCTGTCATCTCCGCGGCATACTGCACCGGGGGTGGGCTGGCGTAATGAATCGCCGTTATGGGCTCTGACGGCACCGCACATGTAAAGCTGCGCCGACCCATAATAATTTGATTGTACCACGACCCCCAAAGGTGGAGACTCTTATACTCCAGGTCGTACGCCTTGATCATGGCCAGAACCTCGCGATCCAAAGGCGCCTCTGGAAACCCCTCCTCTGAACGGACAAACGGGAATGAAGTGTCTTCAGACATGATCGCTGCAAAAAGAACAATCTAGCCGTTAGTGTTGTAATCCCAACGTTTGGCGTCTAAAAAAAATGCATTAATTAAATTAAATTAAAATTAATTAATTACACCACACAGCAGTGCAGTGAGTAGGGGACCAAAGAGGGACCCACAAAATCTGGATGACAATACGTCAGTTAATAAAACAACCTCATCATTGGATGAGATTGTCAGTTGGTCCCCAGGGGAACATTCCCATTAATAAAAAAGGGGAAGAATCCCTAGAGACAAGGAGAAAATCTCCTCTTTCAGAGCAAAGCCCTGTCACAGAGTGACACTTGTCAAACTCTGGTGTCAGGGAAATAAGTTTCCTTAAAAGAGCATAGCTCTATGGTAATAATGGAAAAGTCCATCAGAAAATGTTTACACCCAAAAGAATTAAGAAATTTGGAATCCTGAGAAATCCATGAAAAACTTATAAAAATTTCCTCATTTTTCAGATCTAAAAGATCTACAGATGATTCAAAGAGCAAAGCTCTGTTCATGGATTAGAACCCATGAACAAGATCTCTGCAGATCTATAAGTTTTTGAGAGCAAAGCTCTGTTTATGAAACCCCAATGGGGATCTCTTTAAGATCAAAAAGATCTGTAAGAGCAAAGCTCTTTGGTTAAGGTTAATTTAAGTTAATTTGATTTAAATTAATTTTACCGAAAGTTTCTAACTTTAGAAATGAGCAAAGCTCTGAAACTCTCAAGCAAGAGTAAAGCTCTGGAAATTAAAATTTTGAAGATGGTAAAAATTTTCTGAGGGTCAAACGCCCTATTTATAAGGCGCTTGCGCCTCTTGAGATTCCCCCTTGATCCAACGGTCAGGAAGGTGGCCACCGTTGCACTCACGTGTGCGCCACGTGAGCGCAACGGTGGGGGGCATTTGTTTCGTCCAATCAGAGCAAAGCTCTGTTTGAATTCAAAATTCAAATTTTTGAAGCAGAGCTTCAAGTCCCGCGCGCAGCGCCCAAGAAAGCGCACCCAATCAGAGCAAAGCTCTGATTGAAGGAAGCAACGCTTCAACTGCACTGCACGCTGCGCTGCGCGACACGCGTCAGCGCAGATGCGCTGGCGCAGTTGCGCTGCGCTCTGCGCTGCGCGACACGTGTCAGCGCAGATGCGCTGGGCGCACTTGCGCTGCGCTCTGCGCTGCGCGACACGTGTCAGCGCAGATGCGCTGGCGCACTTGCGCTGTGCTCTGCGCTGCGCGACACGTGTCATGCGCTGGGGCATCTGCGCCAAACTGAATTAAGATTTTTATGAAATCTTTTCTGTTCTTTCCAGAACTAGATGACTTTCTTCGGCCTTTGGATCAAAGATCCAATGGTAGGAAAACTCCCAAAAATCATTCAGGAAAGATCCCGTTAACAAATTCAACAGATTTGTGGTCACTATAAATAGGACCCTAAGCCTCAATTCAAAGGCATCAAGAATTTTCTCGAAAAATTAAGAACCCTAAACAGAGAAAACTCCGAGAAGAAAAAAAAAGGTAAAGAACCTTCATGAGGTAGAAAAAAGGCCTTCTAATAGATCATTGATCTAAAAATAAGATCAATGATCTTTATAAAAAAAACAGTGCTTTGCACTTCTTGTGAACCTTCGGTTCTGTGAAAACAATAAAAATAATAAAAGAATAAAAGAATAGTGCTTTGCACTTTTAAGAACTTCTGGTTCTTCGAATAAAGAAAAATTTATTTTTCTTTGATCTAATTTAGACGAAGAAATTAAACAGTGCTTTGCACTTCCCTTCTTGAATCTAAAAGATTCTTAGTGCTTTGCACTTCCAAGTTGCGCCGTTGCGCTCTTAAGAGAGCGCCACGTGTCGGCTATAAAACCACTTGCGCTAAGCGCCCTTAAGATAGAGCTTTGCTCTCTGGAATTAGCGCAACTCGCTGAGAGCGCGCCACGTGTCAGCAGCGCAATAGCGCAGCGCAACGCGCTGCGCTAGTGTGTTTGCACTCATTAGAGCACGACACGTGTCATCACCATATGGACTTGCGCTCATTACTTAGCGCAAAGCGCAGATGCATTAAAAAGGGCCAAGCCCAATTAAGAGAAGGCCTAACAGGCTCAATAAAGCGCAAATGCATTATTTTAAGGGGCAGAGCCCAAATCAAAACAGATGCTTTGCATCATTTATAAATGGGCAGAGCCCAAACAGAATCTCCAGAATGCTATGCATTTTACAAGGGGCAGAGCCCAAATCAAAACAGATGCATTGCATCATTCATAAATGAGCAGAGCTCAGAATAAATTGATGCTCTGCAGAGCCTAAATGCAATGCATTACTTAATAAAGATGTTGAACTGGACTTAGCCCAATCGTGGCCATAAGTCCTTAAATTAAATTGACTGAGCAAAATGGCTCTCCTAAATCAACTTATATCCGGTTCAAGGGTACATCTCCGAACTCCTTTGACATCCGTCGTTGTAATTCCTCAACGACGTCAAAGAGGTGACGAGTCCCAACGACCACTCATCTAATAATGGACCGAAACGTCCTTAAACTAATATTCACTCCAAAATGAGAATAACGGACCACCACGTCCCTAAACTGGAATATGGACCACTACGTCTTTAAACTGGCGACGGACCGAAACGTCCCTAAACTAATATCGGACCGAAACGTCCCTAAACTAATATCGGACCGAAACGTCCCTAAACTGGAATATGGACCACTACGTCTTTAAACTGGCGACGGACCGAAACGTCCCTAAACTAATATCGGACCGAAACGTCCCTAAACTAATAATGGACCACTACGTCCCTAAACTGGCGACGGACCACCACGTCCCTAAACTGGAATATGGACCACTACGTCTTTAAACTGGCGACGGAGCGAAACGTCCCCAAACTAATAATGGACCCCCACGTCCCTAAAACTGGCGATGGACCGCCATGTCCCTAAACTGGCATAATAGAGCCCAAATGCTCTTTTGTTGGATCTAAACGGTCCCACCTAAGTTGATCTTAACCCCAAATACGGTTAACGTGTCCTTAGACATTTAAATAAACGATAAAACTCCGAATTAACTTTGGTTCAAGGGTACACCTCTGGACTCCTCTGACACCTGTCGTTGTAATCCCTCTACGACGTCAGAGAGGTGACGAGTCCCGACGGCCAGATAATTAAATCAATCACTATGTTGCGTTGATCTTAGTCTAAAACAAGACTAACGTACCCTTAACAAACGTTTAAGTCGATCTTAGTCGCAACGCGACTAATGCATCCTTAAACTAAAAACACCAAACCCAAATCTAACTAAATACGGATTTGGATTAATCCACGTCCTACGGGTGACAACATCACTCAGTCTCCGTATACAATCCACGGGCAACCACAAACAAAACAAACACACACGACACGAAGTGAAATTCTGGAGAAGGAGAAAGTTGTTACCGCGATGCGGTAGCGTAATTAACTGCAGCGGCTTGCGCCTGCAGGGAAGAGCGTCCCCACAATCAAAAAACCCCTCACCCTGAGGGGGAATCTGACGAAGTCTGCTACATCGGCCGCATCCGTCTAAACCTCCGATACACGGTGCCATAAATCAACTTGGCATCTTCGGAGAGATAGACGGATAAAACCAAATAGCATCTGCCCCGAACCTCAGGCACGGACGTCCTAACGTCTCGGCCGCCGTTCGGAGGGGAACAGCGACGTATCAGACGAACATGACCGGACTGTACGGTAAGTGTTACTGGTTGGATTCACAGGAGTGTGAGCGGGCTAGCTCGTCGATCTTCTGATCGCTCAATACCCGGATGGCTGTTACGTTTAGCAGACCGCTTGCGGCTTGTGGGTGCTTGATATGATCATTATCTGCTACCGGCGTATTGACGAGTCTTTAGAGTCCTACACAGAGGTTTCCTGGCTCAAGCGAAACGAAATAGGAGCGCATATGAGATATGTGCGGGACCGAGAATAATGAGTGTATGTGATACCGCATTTCATTCTCGCGATAAATGTTTCGATTGGTTATATTCGATACGACCTAATTATCGAATCATTGATTCGATAAGCCGATACATTGGATACTAGTCGGTTATATGCGATATGACCGCATCGTTAAATCAAGTGTTGATTTAATGATTTAATGTTTAATTATATATTTGATATACTACATTGCATTAACTAGTATTGGTTCACTTTATATGGATTTTCTCACTTGATGTCCAAGAAGTATATGTGATATACTTTTGTGCTCATATTTTTATCATGTTTGATGATACATGATCTTGTTGTTAAGTATAAAGAATTAAACCATGGTTAAGTGTTGATTAGGGTTTTGCATTTTCATTTATTTATTTATTTATTTATTTGAAATGGATTAAGATGAGAATGGTGGCCTTTTTTGTTTTAAGTTGAAGCTTCATGAAGCTTTGACTTTTGTAACCATTCTTGTCATCATGCTTAACCCTAACCCATCCAAGTGACCATGGTTTATTCTCTACACTTAACCTAGGTTAGAACATGATAAGTATTTGATTTTATTATTCTTTTTCATAATACTTATCATATTCTATTTGCTTCTTCATCTTCATCTTCAAGAGAAAAGCTTGATGCCATCAATGGCAACTTGAGCAAAAGTGAGTAAAATCCAATTCTAAAGTGAACCCACCTCCTATTTCTTCACCCTCTACCTCTTGCCAAGTTGTTTTGGGTGTTTTCTTCACAAGTTTCACAACTTGGTGAAGTTGGAGCTTGAACTTGCGCAACCTCGACGTAGATCATCTTCGGCACGAAGCCGACGACATTGCCCGCTCGTTTTCCCGATGAAGCCGACGATCGAGTCTAGGATTCCAGATGGACAGCGAGAGGACACCCACGTGGAGCTAAGCAAGTGGAAATCCGGATCTACAAAGGTTGTAGCATCTAACTTTTAGTTAAGTAGTTAACTAGATTATCTTTTCGCCTAGAATTCTAGTCTAAGATCCGTGTTAGGGTTTCTCGGCACCCATAATTTTTTTAATTGGCATGGTCGATGCCTTGTGAGACTTCATTAAAGTGCCTAGGAACCCTACAGTGGTATCAGAGCCTAGCTAGAGCCTTAGGCGAAGTCTAGACGACGTTTGAAGTCCGAAAGAACCCGAAACCCTAAACCAAACATGCTCTCTGGACGTTTTCTAAAATCTGTGTTTTTTCCACATTAAAAATGCTTAAAATATTCAGCATGGAAATCTAAGAATTACGGTGCAAAAATTTTCCAATGAACTGTTCATAGTGCGGGGGAACCGCGGCAGAAGCATGGCTTCTGAGGCGGTTCCGCGGCCAAAGGATGACATCATCATCCCCTCACTGCACAGTAACTCCTATTGGATTATGCTATATTTTCTGGGAATTTTTAATATTTATTCAAGAGTTGAATTTTCTGGAATTGTTTTGGGGATTCGGTGTTTCGATCGGAGTATCAGATTTTGTCTATGTGGCTTTCCGGATAAATTTTAGAATATGTTAAAAAGTTCGACCAGATATAAATACCCAACTTTTCCCCTGTCGGGAAATTTCCAAGTGTTGGATTTTTCCGTAGTTTAACGACGTTCTAAGTAGTGCAAGTAACGCGTTGGACCCTCTAGAAGACAACAAGCCTTAACTCGATTATGTGACCGTCTTGAACTGCCCTTTGAACCTTCGGGTTTGGGGCAGTACGGCGTGCCACATGTGAGGCGTTGGCTTGACCCTTCTACGGCTGGACCGTTGGTACTGAGGCACGAACTGAATGTTGTTAGACTTATTTCATGTGTTGAGCTGTATCGGGAAAACTTGGGTATTCGACTGTTCGATCGGAAAGTTTAACATTTTCTGTTTATCTGGAATGTGATACAGTAATTGGAATTCACAAACAGTTATAAGATAACTGAATGAATGTTATAAATCTAGCAGTTTAGTCCCACATGATATTGAAAAGAGTTTTCGATAATGAGACTAAAATGCGGAATTTATATCTGTTAGGCATGTGATGTCTAAGTATTTCATTTGATTAGGCATGCGATGTCTAAAGAAGTTCCGGATTCCAATTTTTGTAGTTTTACACTTTCTTTTCTGTGACCG
The DNA here is from genome assembly GCA_030015575.1 of Agapanthus africanus. Lineage (NCBI taxonomy): Eukaryota > Viridiplantae > Streptophyta > Magnoliopsida > Asparagales > Amaryllidaceae > Agapanthus > Agapanthus africanus. Next base: position 187,692,793 of record JASDDO010000016.1, on the reverse strand, counting down.
TAAGTGTAATATGTGATATCGCCGGTTTCGTTGCTATATGTCAACGACAATTGGGATGCGCATATTTACTTACGTTGATGACATGTGATGTTATGTGTTGTTGGATATGTTATATTGGATCGTCGTGTTCGAATAGCCGGGGGGTTTTTATGTGAGATGAGTGTTTTTCATTTTCATTCATGTAAAAACTTGTATGTAATATTCTTTAATTTGGGGCACTTCCAGGTAGCGGAAGTTGTCACCCTTTGTATATTATTTACTTTTCCGCATTAGGATAGACCCAAGGAGGGGAGCACAAGTAACCGGGTTCTGGGGTCCAGTGGGAGACCAACTCGAGGAGTCGAGTCCGGGTCTTCTAACCCTAGAATTGGCAGGGTTGCTTGCCGCTCTCGTAGGGGTCTAGGGGTGTGGGATTGGCTATTCATCACGACCGTGGAATCCGTGTTTTATACTGGCTCGTATTGAAAACACGGACGTCCTAGTATATCCAATATTTCCAATGTTTCTTCTGTTGCGATTTCTGTGATGGATATAGTATATAGTATATATGATATATTATATAGATGTTACTTATGTTTTACACCCGCGCTAGCCCTGCCCTGCTCTGTCGTTAGTTACCTAACCTAACGGTGCACGAGGGGACATCGAGGCGAATGCGGATGGCATAAGTGTACGTCATATCTATCTGTGATGTTTAGGTATTTAAATGATGGGACTTCATTAATGTGATTAATGAAAGATAAGAAACCTAAGATGTTCTGGAATCGAATTTTAAAATAAAACAGGTAGCTACAGTTTTTGCTTTGCACAGCGGTATATGTGATATATCCTGCACCTTATTCGATGAGGAAAGGACCGAGATCCCTTCACCGGGAGTGACTCCTTTAGCAATAACTGGCAGATGCTACGCACTCGGTTTGGCTTTGATTTCTTTTAAGAGTTTTTTGCTTTGCACAGTGATATATATGATATATCCCGCACCTCATTCGACGAGGAAAGGGCCGACGATCCCTTCACCGAGAGTGACCCCTTTAGCAAAACTGGAAAAGCCTCAAAATCACTCCATTTCAAAACTTCATTTGATTCTACAACGATATCGAGTTCATTACGCAATAGGTTTTCAGAAAAACCTGTCGTTGCCCTCCGTCATTTCAGATAAAGACTATTTAGTATTCGTGCTGCGTTTTTTGACCTCTGTCAAGGCGTAGTGTGCGGTAGCTAACTAGTAATTATCTGCAAAGCATGTGATGTGATTGGATTAGGGTAGTCGTACGACCTTGTTGACCTCTGTCAAGGGTCGTGCGAGTGGGTTTGATTCAATCAAGAAATGACGGGTTGAACTTGACTAGTGCACTATGATTTGTTGACCTCTGTCAAGGTCATGGCACACTAGGGGCAAAATATTATCGGGAATTTCAAGTGTTGAAATTTGCAATGAGATTGCATACCTTCTATGAGATAGTTGGATCCCGATACCCGCTGCGAGTAAGAGTTACTCCTGGGAGAGTTTTACACATTACAATTAGCCGATCAAGTAGGTGTCTAGAAAGGTGTTAACAAGGTTACGCCTCTGGGAAAACGAGGTTTACATTAATTAGGTTCGTGCGAAAGCACGGGGGACCTCCCTCAAAGTACCGACACTGGCCTGGCTAAAAGATTGGCGAACTTGTAGTGCGTAATTAATCCCGGCTAGTCTTTCCTTTTAGGGTTTGAAGGAAGATTTGATAAAAAGCAGTGGGAGCCATCCTGATTAGATAAGATAATAACCAATCTGATCTTGCACGAGCATACGCTAAAGTGTTTTCTTCTTTCTCTCTCCAGGTAGCAACCATTTCATGCCTTAATCAAGATAATAATATGGATATATTGACCGAACCCGCATGTTATACTGTGCTGGGGAACGTTGGTTCCGTTCTTTCTTATAAGAGTTATAGGAATGAACAGGATATAGGGGAATACCAGGATTCCCATGCCACCCGAATGAAGAAAGTACATGTTGATACATTTTCTTCGGGTGTGTTCGTCACTGAGAACTGTTTCTCCATTTGCTCTACGTCCTGGGTATTGGATACCGGGTCAGGATCCCATATATGTAATCAGTTACATGGGCTTAAGAAAGGTAGAGAACTTGGAGAAGGTGATAAAGACATAAGAGTTGGAAATGGTGCAATTGTTGCAGCTAAGACTGTCGGGGAATATCACCTTGTATTACCAACTGGTAATACATTGGTTCTGAACGAATGCTATTACATGCCGAACCTGATATGCAACATTATATCAGTTTCTTTATTGAGTAAAGAGGGATATAATTTTGTATTACAGGACAATGTTATGAACATTTTCCGTAACCAAAAGTTGGTTGGATCAGCCACGTTATGCAATGGCATTTATGTTCTAAATCAATCAACAGTTCTGAGCATAACAAACACACACAAAAGGAAGAGTTCTGAACTGAACGAATCCTTCTTGTGGCATTGTAGACTGGGTCACATCAATGCGACACGACTGGCTAAGTTGCATAAGGATGGGTATTTGAAACCATTCGAATTTTCATCTTATGACACTTGCCGGTCATGTCTCAAAGGCAAGATGACCAAAACTCCGTTTACGGGACACGGAGAAAGAGTTACCGAACTCTTGGGACTAATACATAGTGATGTATGCGGTCCCATGTCTACACATGCCAGGGATGGTTCTTCGTACTTCATTACATTCACTGACGATCTCTCAAGATACGAACATGTGTACTTGATAAAACACAAGTCTGAAGCTTTTGAGAAATTTAGAGAATATAAACAAGAAGTCGAGAAACAAACCGGAAAAAGTATTAAAATCCTTCGATCTGATCGAGGAGGTGAATACTTGAGCAATGAATTCCTGAACTTCCTAAAAGAGAATGGGATTCTCTCTCAGCTTACTCCTCCTTATACACCACAGCACAACGGTGTATCGGAGCGGAGGAATCGCACCCTATTAGATATGGTGCGCTCTATGATGAGTACAGCTGAGTTACCTATTTCCTTCTGGGGGTATGCGCTTGAGTCAGCGGCATACCTATTGAATCAAGTTCCAACTAAATCTGTACCTACCACACCATATGAGATATGGAGTGGGAAGAGACCATGTCTTAAACGAGTTAAGATATGGGGTTGTCCGGCCTATGTCAAAAGGCAAAATCCAGACAAACTCGAGGCACGATCAGTTCTATGTAAGTTTGTGGGATATCCTAAACATTCAAATGGATATTTTTTCTACCACAGTGAACAACAAAAAGTGTTTATTGCTCAACATGCCACCTTTTTAGAAAAGGAATTTCTTGCAAAAGAGATTAGTGGCTCTGAGGTAGAACTGGAAGAAGTTCCAGAAACACAAACTATAACTGAAGATTTAGTGGAACCGGAGGATTCGGTAGTACCCGACGAACCCCAGCCTCTCCGCCGATCTGGTAGGGTTTCTCGTCCACCTGAGAGATACTACGGTTTTCTCATTGATGGTGGAAGTGAGGATTGCATCATGGAGGATGATGACCCAACTAGCTTCGAGCAGGCCATCACGAGTGGGGACTCAGTGAAATGGCTGGATGCTATGCGGTCCGAGATGGAATCCATGTACACCAACAAAGTATGGACTTTGGACGTTGCTCCTGAAGGGGTAAAACCCATTGGGAGCAAGTGGATCTTCAAGAAGAAACTTGGTGTAGATGGGAAAGTGGAGACTTTCAAAGCTAGACTTGTAGCAAAGGGTTTTCGTCAAAGACCAGGTGTGGACTATGACGAGACCTTTTCTCCAGTGGCTATGCTTAAATCCATCCGGATCATGCTTGCCATCGCTGCATATCATGATTACGAAATCTGGCAAATGGATGTTAAGACCGCCTTTCTAAACGGTGATTTAGAAGAGAGCGTGTACATGACTCAGCCAGAGGGCTTCGTAGACAGTGGGAGCAGCGGAAAGGTGTGCAAGCTGCTTAAATCCATTTATGGATTAAAGCAAGCATCGCGGAGTTGGAACATCTGCTTTGACGTCATTATCAAAGAGTTTGATTTCGTCAAAAATCCAGATGAACCTTGTATCTACAAGAAGGTGGAAGAGAGTAAGGTTGTCTTCCTCGTAGTGTACGTGGACGACATACTCTTGATAGGAAATGATATTCCTATGCTGCAATCGGTCAAGCTCTTCTTATCACAAAGATTCTCAATGAAAGATCTTGGTGATGCCTCCTGCATATTGAGAATTAGGATCTATAGAGATAGATCCAAACGGATTTTGGGATTGTCCCAATCCAGGTACATTGACACCATACTAAAGAGGTTTAGTATGGAAGAGTCCAAGCGTGGGAACTTGCCCACGATCTCTGGAGTCACTCTCTCCAAAGAGATGTCCCCCAAGACTGATTTGGAGAGAGCTCGCATGCAAGGGATACCCTATGTTTCGGCAGTGGGCTCTATCATGTATGCGATGCTATGTACCAGACCCGATGTAGCATACTCACTAAGTATAGTGAGCAGGTATCAAGCTGATCCTGGAGAGAGTCACTGGACAGCTGTGAAGAGCATTCTCAAGTACTTACGAAGGACTAGAGATATGTTCTTGGTGTATGGTAACGGAGAGCTCCAAGTGGAGTCCTTTACCGATTCGAGCTTCCAGAGTGATAAGGACGACTCTAAGTCGCAGTCGGGCTTTGTCTTTACCCTTTACAGAGGGGCGGTTAGCTGGAAGAGTTCCAAGCAGGAAACCGTGGCAGACTCGACGATGGAGGCTGAATACATCGCTGCCAACGATGCTGCCAAAGAGGCTGTCTGGATCAAGAAGTTCATTAATGAACTTGGAGTGGTTCCATCCATTGAGCGTCCAATACCTTTGTATTGCGATAACAATGGAGCGGTGGCTTTGGCCAAGGAACCCAGGTCCCATCAGCGATCCAGGCATATTCTGATGCGGTATCACCTGATCTGGGAGATAGTTGATCGCCGGAAGATCGAGGTCAGGAGGGTTGACATGAAGAACAACACGGCGGATCCACTCACGAAGGCCATTCCCCAGATACAGTTTGAGAGACTCTTCGGGAAGCTCGGTGTGCGATACTACAGCAGCTGGAACTAGTGCAAGTGGGAGATTGTTAGTTGTATGTATGCCCTAGAGGCCAGTATTGTACAGATGATGTATATTATATTGGATGCTTGGACATATATAGAGATGACTTTCTCGCTCGACATGATAGTATGCTATCTGGTTGCTCTTTATCTTAACATGTACACTTGTCTCTTTATACTGTCTTATAGTTACATGTTGGTAAAGCCCTTAGGATGTGTACTTGACTACCTGGACTATGATGCAGATCATACTAGTGGGGACATGGTAGTCCATAAGTACATCCTTCAAGGTCCCTAGTCGTGGGTGTATCGAGACGGGGCATCGATATACCAGTGTAGACTAGCGTATACGCTTCTCGACCCATGTGATGGGCGATGGATGATCCCATATCCATTGGTGTTTGACATCCGAGATGGTATACGGGTGCTCAGTGGAGACTGGGTACACTGGACGGACTCGCCGAGAACTCCCAGATGGTATTATACCTCACGTCAGATGGCAGTTCTCAGGTGACACTTGTACAGGTTAGTCTGTAGACCCGAGATCGTCATAGAGTCTTGTGTGATTCCCACTGTGCTTTGATCTCCACCTTACCACGTCCATGAGGGCGTGTAAAACGGTGGTCTTTGGGTACAGTCCCGAGTCACATGGAGGCAATGAGCGATAGGAGGGGTTTCGTCTCTCCCGGTATTGGGGGTTGATGTTGCGCTGTGCTCGATTGGCCGTAACAGGGAAGTCACTGGCCAGGGCTGATCAGAGATTTGCTGGTAAGTGTTACCAGTAGTTTCTCGACCCGTTATGAGCCTCACATCGGCACGACTTATCGGTTATTGGGGTCTGACGTTTACCACCCCTAGACTTGATAAGCGAAGTATCAGGCGAACAAGACCGGACTGTACGGTAAGTGTTACTGGTTGGATTCACAGGAGTGTGAGCGGGCTAGCTCGTCGATCTTCTGATCGCTCAATACCCGGATGGCCGTTACGTTTAGCAGACCGCTTGCGGCTTGTGGGTGTTTGATATGATCATCATCTGCTACCGGCGTATTGACGAGTCTTTAGAGTCCTACACAGAGGTTTCCTGGCTCAAGCGAAACGAAATAGGAGCGCATATGAGATATGTGCGGGACCGAGAATAATGCGTGTATGTGATACCGCATTTCATTCTCACGAGAAATGTTTCGATTTGTTATATTCGATATGACCTAATTATCGAATCATTGATTCGGTAAGCCGATACATTGGATACTAGTCGGTTATATGCGATATGACCGGATCGTTAAATCAAGTGTTGATTTAATGATTTAATGTATAATTATATATTTGATATACTACAATGCATTAACCAGTATTGGTTCACTTTATATGGATTTTCTCACTTGATGTGCAAGAAGTATATATGATATACTTTTGTGCACATATTTTTATCATGTTTGATGATACATGATCTTGTTGTTAAGTATAAAGAATTAAACCATGGTTAAGTGTTGATTAGGGTTTTGCATTTTCATTTATTTATTTATTTATTTATTTGAAAGGGATTAAGATGAGAATGGTGGCCTTTTTTGTTTTAAGTTGAAGCTTCATGAAGCTTTGACTTTTGTAACCATTCTTGTCATCATGCTTAACCTAACCCATCCAAGTGACCATGGTTTATTCTCTACACTTAACCTAGGTTAGAACATGATAAGTATTTGATTTTATTATTCTTTTTCATAATACTTATCATATTCTATTTGCTTCTTCATCTTCATCTTCAAGAGAAAAGCTTGATGCCATCAATGGCAACTTGAGCAAAAGTGAGTAAAATCCAATTCTAAAGTGAACCCACCTCCTATTTCTTCACCCTCTACCTCTTGCCAAGTTGTTTTATGTGTTTTCTTCACAAGTTTCACAACTTGGTGAAGTTGGAGCTTGAACTTGCGCAACCTCGACGTAGATCATCTTCGGCACGAAGCCGACGACATTGCCCGCTCGTTTTCCCGATGAAGCCGACGATCGAGTCTAGGATTCGAGATGGACAGCGAGAGGACACCCACGTGGAGCTAAGCAAGTGGAAATCCGGATCTACAAAGGTTGTAGCATCTAACTTTTAGTTAAGTAGTTAACTAGATTATCTTTTCGCCTAGAATTCTAGTCTAAGATCCGTGTTAGGGTTTCTCGGCACCCATAATTTTTTAAATTGGCATGGTCGATGCCTTGTGAGACTTCATTAGAGTGCCTAGGAACCCTACAGTGTTATCAGTAGTTTCTTAAACCGTTATGGGCCTCACATCGGCATGACTTATTAGCCTATTGGGATATGACGTATACCACCCCCAGGCTATGATATTGTCACGACCCGAAATTGACACGTGACGGCCCTAATACTACGCAACGCCTAAAGACGTAACGCAGTAAAAGAAAGCCAAAACCCAGAAATCTTAACTAAGAAAATACGGAAAAGATAATAAAAGTATTTGAAACATTTGAAATCGCAACCCAAATTCTTTAAAAGTCCTACTTTCTTTCTTTAAAATTTTGGCCACACCCCCTTTTGTAAAAACTAGCCCAAGATGAATACAACACAAATATACGATGTCGTAGCATAGAAATAAAGACAATAGAGAGAAAGCTGTATATAGAAGACAACAAATCCCCAATAATATACAATATCGTCCTCACCAAGTCTCTAAGTAAACAACATAATAGTAGATGGAGAGTACAAGATACAAATAATGTACAATATGAAATACAGATAATCATCTAACCCACCCAAGCAAAATAGTATACTATGAGCCGATGCGATATCTGCAGCAAAAGATGATAGATGAATAGCTGAATAGCCTGCCTCGACTACTCTGGGCAACAACCAGAAACACCTGTGGCACAACGGCGGTGAGTTGCCAACTCATGAATAGTAGATAACATATGGAGGTAATCGCAGGAATGTACGTACAACATGAATCTAAGATATGCGATTACAGTAATAACATGTCATGTAAATGCCGAATAATAGAAAGTACACTAGCAGGTACAATCAATATGTGAAGCAATAATAACATTACAATAGTATGCAATAACTATGCAATAGGGATATCATGAAGGGTACACTAACTGGTACTCCTAATACATGGAACAGTGCATAAGTGAAAAGGTATGAGGTATGGAGTGAAATATGTCATCCCACGGAATCTTGTCATCGTGGTAGGATCACAATCCATCAAGACACTCAAATCCCAATTCCTCAAATCAGCCCCTACGTTGGGCTCTCACATCATATAAGTCTCACGTCTCCTCAATGTACAATGTCGAGTAATCTCCTATATCTCGAATGTACAAATCAATAATCGCATATGTATGTCCAATCTCAATGAATCACCTGATATCCCAAGTCAAAGTCTCATGTAAGATTCTAGCATCCTAAATATATATATATATGCAGAAATAAATATGATGGGGTCAATACACATATATTAGCGTCCCATTCCACTAATATTGGTGTAAGGGTATATATAACAATGGCTAAATCCCCTGTTATATATACAAAGGTGTTTAAAAGAAATATCATGAAAACAATGTGCCATGCATCGACACAGAAATCCTGATAGGTACGTATCATACGCTGTCCCGAAAGCACGAGTGCCTAGCTCTGACCCTCGCCTTTTGACGTATGCATACGTGCATGACTACCAACGGTATCTCCATGATCCCCGCCGAGTCATTAGTATTGTTACCGGTAGGTACTAGCCCGCCTTCAGGCTCAATCGGCAAAATCCATCGATCTTCTTGCCGATGGGAACCATACCGGGCCCCACTATGTACCCTCTACGGCCTCGACACCTCTTCGTAGGGGTATATATATGAATCAAAACCGATAAAGCTCATGGTGGATGCTTAAATATCTTATCAAGGAAACCGGGTTTTTCGATGTATGCATAATTTCATGAACTCCCGGGTTCCCAAATCCAGAAAACATCATCTAAAATCCCAATAAACAATGCGTAAATCCAGAAATAAATATATGCGATATATCTGAAATGCGAGCATATAAATGAGATTATGTAGCTGAAATCAGATGTATGCGAAACAAATAAGATACAGCTATGTAACATCAGTAAAGGTAAATATGTAACAGCAACTGAATATGTGTATAACATACAGGTGTAGCAATGTATAGGTATCTACCTATAAGAACTGATGTCGTATACCCCTGGGTATAAGTAGAATATGTAAGATACCCCCTGGGTATAAATAAAACATGAGCAAGGTATACCTGTAGCTGTATCGTAAGCTGTATATGTACCTATCACTAATGGTATGATACACTATAGGTATACCGATAAGCTAGATGTCATGTGTGATAAGCAATATAGTATCTATAATGGTTGGTGTGTGACATAGCAATTATTGACGGTGTGTGTGTAGCATACAATCCATGCTCGTGCAACATGAACCGTCAATAATATGTGCAATGCCCTACGGCTACAAGTCACAGTACAACTATATCTAAGTAAATAGGGTAAAGGCGCAATTCTAACGATGACGTAGAATATGCGACAAGTATTTGAATTCTAGCCTAGACGCATAACGCCATGTGGGCGATTCCCCTGTAGATGTTAAATCTACTCACCTACGCTCCAAGCTAGGTGAATTGTACCATCTGCTCCCCCCTGTAGCAGTGTCCGTAGTCCCCGCCTACAAACCTGCAAATAAGATATGGAAATCATATATAAGCCAGATATTCCGCAAAACGTGATATCGAACCCAAACGAGAAACTCGCGTTGCGAACTAAACGCGCGTGTGCACGATACGCTAAAACGTGTGTAGACGCGTCTAAAACTACCGCGACACGCCGCGATACGCTGGATCACAGAACCCACTCACGTATCGCGCGTATCGCGCAAACACAACGGACATGCAAAACGATATTTGATCCCAGATTTTCCTACAGGTCAAATCCTATAAAACTAGATATGCCAAAACACTAGACAACACAGAAGAGAGCCCTACACAAAACCCCAGCACCCTTTCCCCCCACTTGGCCGCAAATTGCGGCCAAACACAAAAAATATGCGGCCAGTTTTGGGAGAGGATGGCTCGTGTTCTGGTGGTGTGTTCTAGGCCTAGTGTGCATGCCCAAGTTTCCTCAATTTTGTCTTGAAGGCCCCGGGTCAAAAGCGGATCACAGATAGCCAATATATCGCTTTAAAATCACCAGTTTGCACTAAAAGGAAACCCTATGGTATTTTTGTGAAATTTGGGTTATTTCTTAGTTAAAGTGACCCTAATAACACTTAAATAGGTATGGTTAACCAACACAATCACCACACAATCAAAGTTCACATAAATCACCACAATCTAGCACTAACTAGCTATTAAACACAAACCGAAGCTAATCAATGCACAACTTAAGCAAACTAGGAATTTGGGTTAAGAAATTATACCCTAATGAACCCTATAGAGTAGGAGAGGAAGTGTATAGAGGAGATGAGGGGTGGCTACAGCTGCTGGAGCTCCTGTTGCCGCTGCTGAAATGAAGCTGCTGCTGCTGATGAAGGCTGCTGCTGCTGCTGAAGGCTGCAGGTGAGTGTATGTATGTGTGTGTTTGTGAGAGAGAGTGTGAAAGAATGGGATAATAAAATGAGAGGGAGAATGAGTGAAACAACCAAGACCCCTCCCCCTCCTCACTCTCTTTCATCATTAATGAGGCATGGTTCACACCATGCTCCTATGCCCTCTCTCTCTCACACAAAGTCAACATTTCAATTTAAAATCCTTTTTCATTTTATATTAACAACCATAACACTTAAAACCCAAAACACTTAAGCCCAATCATAAAAGTAGATTAAGCAATGGTTAACCCACACTTAACACCCTAATTATCATGCACAAGTGTGTGCAAGGCTAGGAAAAATCTACTAAAATATTCATTAAATAAGATAAAATAATTAAAACCCAATTTGGTAAACTTTTTATTAAAAAACATACATTAAAATATAATTAGCTACAAACACGTTCTAAGGTGTTACAATCTTCCGCCCTTAAAAGAAATTCGTCCCTGAATTTAAAAATATACTGTTACGCGTACTTTCAAAGAGAAGATTACAACTCTCAAATCTCGCCCGCAGCCTCCCAAGTGATTTTCTCACTATACGGCTACGTCCAAGAAAAACCCTTCAAAGATAGCAAGACCCTTGACCGATGTTCCTCCACTTATCGAGCTATTAATACCATTGGTTGCTGGTGAACGAAAGATCGCGTCAAGCTAAATGGTCTGGTGCTAAATCCTGTGAGAAAGGTCAAGAAGGTAATTGTAAAGTATCATCACAAGGAATACGGGGTGAAAATTCAATAATCTGGGCGGATGTGCCAAATTAAAGGCAACGAAACTAACTCGCTTATAGGTTCTCAAAAGGACCTAAAATCCGGGGACAAGCTTCCCAAAATCCAACACGTCAATTCATCGGAAAAATCCGCAGGAATACATGGTTTGCCACTGCGCACTTAAGTCTACGTCCAACACAGTCGGCATAAGACCTCAATTTGCGCTAGGCTACTCTCATCCTGACCTGAACAACCGGATCATCTCCGAAGTCTCTAGACTAGCTGGGGTCCAAAATCCTACTTACGCAGAGTCAGAAAACAACAGACTGGTGATCGACACGACCTAACCTCTAAACCTAAAGGTTGCCAATTGGAGTGTCTCCTGATAACAGCTATCTAAGGAGAACCCTAACGATGGCGAGTGACGACCCCCAACTGCTGACAACAATTAACACAAACACACAACTTAACAAAGGACAACTGAGCAAACTGAGTATAACCGGACGACAAGAATCCGAATGGAGTCATACCCTGACTAAACTTGGGTAGAAACCATAACAAAATTTGTGAAGATTTGCTCCCACTCCTACTTCAGAACGGTTAAAGATTGCAACTCTCCAGCCGGCCTCAGATGCTCGACCAAAGCACACAACAAGACAGACACCTTGAAACGAACCATGAACTTCTCTTTACATCCCTGTCCACCCGTAACTATCTCACAAGTCACGTCAATATTGGTGGAACTTGAATAAATATAGAGAGTTGACAGATGTGCCTGCTCTAGGATTTTACGTCTCTACCTTATAATATCAGGTACACAAACGCGTCCCTAACTTAGCACACCATTGTCACAGGCTCCGAATCATTACCCAGCCGAGTATGCTCAAGTATCTCTGACGAACGAGCATCGGTGGGCAGTGTCTCGCGAAAGCGATTAAAGAAAAGTGGTCGGGCGCGGACATGAGCAAGCTGTCCCCTCCGTAGAGACGAACTAAAGTTGTAATCGACGATCACACAAGAACTGTAAATCTGCAGGAGACTATCACAACAGTCAAAATCCGCTGCAGGAAGATGTACGGTAAGCTCTGGTGGTCCATGGAAAATCTGACACAACTCTCGAACAAGCAGTGTCTCCAAATCTCCAACGCAAAACCACTGCGGCCATCTCTAGATCATGAGTGGAATATCCTTCTCGTACTTCCTCCAAATGTAGGGAAGCAAAAGCGATAACTCTATAGTGTCACCTCAGTACACACTCGAGCCCCACTCAAGAAACATTACAGTTAAACAACAAGGTCGCCCGAACCAAAGGCAAAGAAAGAACTGATGCAGTTGTTAACTGAATCTTCAACGGCTGAAAACTCCGCACACATCCTCAGTCCATAGAAAAGAAACCTCCCTTCCACTCCATTCAGTCGATGGTGCAGCACTACTCTAGCAATCCTGCATGAAACGGCGGTAGAAACCTGCTAAGCCCAACAATCTGTGGATCTCCGTCCTGCACACAAGTCTGGGCCTAAGCTGTACGGCCACGATCTCCCTCAGAACCATACGAAACCATCTCCCGTGACTACAAGACCAAGGAGTCAACACAAAACAAGCCTGAAGAAACACTCCGAGAATTTAGCAAACTGCTGGTGCTCTCCTAGTATCTGCATAACAAATCCTCAAGTGCTACTACTGTCCCTCAAGACACACTAAAAAGACCAGAATGCCGTAAATAACACAACAAAAACTGGTCGAGGAACGGCCTGAAGAAATCCGGTTCATCACGTCTACGAATGCTGCTAGGGCATCAATGAATCCAACGACTCACAAAAACACACAAAGCCCGTCGCATGCAAAAGGCAGTCTTCGGAATTCCATCACCCTGAATCGCAATAATGATGACCCGATCCCAAACAAACTTAGAAAATGTCTCGCACTGTGAAGCTGATCGAAGAAATCGTCACGACTAGGTGAAGCATACCTATCCGCACCGTAAGCCGGTTCAATTAACGATTTGTCGATACACAACCTCAAACTGCCGTCTTTCTTCTTGATGAACAGAATTAGGAGCCTCCTAATGCGAAGCACTCAGACGCACAAAACTCCCCAAACGACAACTCTGCAGCTGATCCTTAAGCTCCCAAGCTTCGCCGGTTCGTCCGGAACAACGTCGGAAAAACTCTCGCACGAAAGGAACCCGGTCCAATAATCCCACTGTGGCTCCGGTATCATGAATGAACGCCAAGAATCCATGACATCTCCTCAAAAGCCGACTAGCGAAAAAGGCTGAATTTGAACTGTGAGAGGCGGCACAACTATCCACCTGCACAACAAGAACCGACCTGCCGGGAAAAAAAACCTGACTGTTTCCTTACGGTAGTTCTCAGACGCCTAGCACGTAGCTAACCAGTCCGTGCACAGGAGAACGTCAAATCCAACATCTCTAGAAGGATCGAAACGACGGACGAATCTCTATCTCTTATCCGATTGGCACACAACTGAATACGTGTCGCGCAACAAAAGAATCGCTGACAGAAGTTAACACTACTACGACTAATCTACCCAACCACGGTACAAGTATGAAAAGCAAATGAGTACACCAAAAGAACATACGAAATAAGGATACCTGAAAACTCTGCATTGGACGCCTGCGCGTCCCGATGAGTAGAAGCAAACTCCTGTGTCTGCCCTCTACCCGCAACTGGCTGAACTCCTCTGGTAGACTGAGCCCTCTGAGCGAACCTTCCACATCCACGGCCTCTCTGAAAACGATCATGATGAGGTGCTAAGGAACAATCCCCGACGAAGTGCTGAAGGCTCCCGCATCGAAAACATCCACGCGCTGATTGCTGACCATCCTGGGGATGAGAGCTGAACGACTGTCCTCGTCCTAAGCCTCTGCTACTCCCGCGATGGCCACGAAATCTGTCTCGATGACCAAACCTCTGCCTCTGGGCTGGTACGCTGGTACGAGTCCTCCACTGTCCTGGAATATGTGCCTCGTCAACTGGAGCTGCAACCACTGGTGCTATGTAGGTGACAGACTGCTGCATGCTGATCGTAAGTGACAACTGAGTAACAGGGGTGACAACCTCCTGTCGTAGCTCCCGAACGACATCAACCAATGAACTCATAGTCTGGCGGAAGTCCTGCATCTCTGCCAAAAGTCTATCAATAGTATATGTCGTAGGCTGATCCGTCTGCACCTGTGCAACTAGAGTGCCATCCTGGTCAGTACTCGTCTTACCCGAGCCAACTCTGACCTCGGCCCTCGCTGCATCACTCTGAGTCCCCATAGTCATCGGAGGCAAGGCTATAAATAGATATAAGATTCGATGAGAATAAGGAATCGAATCTCAAGGATATGAATCATCAAGGAAGGAATTTCAAGCAAATTTGTACTTAGGTCACTTAAGGCGAAGTACCGCATCGTGGGTATGCTGCAGACATACACAGACTACATTACTCTGCTTAAGCTACCTACCCCATCATACTAAGGTCAACCTACACTCCGAAAGGTAAAACCTAGCGCTCGGATACCAACTTTGTCACGACCCGAAATTGACACGTGACGGCCCTAATACTACGCAACGCCTAAAGACGTAACGCAGTAAAAGAAAGCCAAAACCCAGAAATCTAAACCAAGAAAATACGGAAAAGATAATAAAAGTATTTGAAACATTTGAAATCGCAACCCAAATTCTTTAAAAGTCCTACTTTCTTTCTTTAAAATTTTGGCAACACCCCCTTTTGTAAAAACTAGCCCAAGATGAATACAACACAAATATACGACGCCGTAGAGAAGAAATAAAGACAATAGAGAGAAAGTTGTATATAAAAGACAACAAATCCACAATAATATACAATATCGTCCTCACCAAGTCTCTAAGTCAACAACATAATAGTGGATGGAGAGTACAAGATACAACAAATGTACAATATGAAATACAGATAATCATCTAACCCACCTAAGAAAAATAGTATACTGTGAGCCGATGAGATATCTGCAGCAAAAGATGATAGATGAATAGCTGAATAGCCGCCTCGACTACTCTGGGGAACAACCTGAAACACCTGTGGCACAACGGGGGTGAGTTTCCAACTCGTGAATAGTAGATAACATATGCAGGTAATCGCAGGAATGTACGTTCAACATGAATCTAAGAAATGCGATTACAGTAATAACATGTCATGTAAATGCCGAATAATAGAACGTACACTAGCAGGTACAATCAATATGTGAAGCAATAATAACATTACAATAGTATGCAATAACTATGCAATAGGGATATGAGAATGCAAATATGCAGCTATCATGAAGGGTACACTAACAGGTACTCCTAATACATGGAACAGTGCATAAGTGAAAAAGTATGAGGTATGGAGTGAAATATGTCATCCCACGGAATCCTGTCATCATGGTAGGATCATAATCCATCAAGACACTCAAATCCCAAATCCTCAAATCAGCCCCCACGTTGGGCTCTCACATCATATAAGTCTCACGTCTCCTCAATGTACAATGTCGAGTAATCTCCTATATCCCGAATGTACAAATCAATAATCGCATATGTATGTCCAATCTCAATGAATCACCTGATATCCCAAGTCAAAGTCTCAAGTAAGATTCTAGCATCCTATATATATATATATATGTATATATATATATATATGTATATATATATGAAGAAATAAATATGATGGGGTTAATACACATATATTAGCGTCCCATTCCACTAATATTGGTGTAAGGGTATATATAACAACGGCTAAATCCCCTGTAATATATACAAAGGTGTTTAAAAGAAATATCATGAAAACAATGTGCCATGCAACGACACAGAAATCCTGATAGGTACGTATCATTCGCTGTCCCGAAAGCACGAGTGCCTAGCTCTGACCCTCGCCTTTCGACGTATGCATACGTGCATGACTCCTAACGGTATCTCCATGATCCCCGCCGACTCATTAGTACTGTCACCGGTAGGTACTAGCCCGCCTCCAGGCTCAATCGGCAAAATCCATCGATCTTCTTGCCGATGGGAACCATACCGGGCCCCACCATGTACCCTCTACGGCCTCGACGCCTCCTCGTATGGGTGTATGTATGAATGAGAACTGATAAAGCTCATGGTGGATGCGCAAATATCATATCAAGGAAACCGGATTTTTCAATGTATGCATAATTTCATGAACTCCCGGGTTCCCAAATCCAGAAAACATCATCTAAAATCCCAATAAACAATACGCAAATCCAGGAATAAATATATGCGATATATCTGAAATGCGAGAATATAAATGAGAATATGTAGCAGAAACCAGATGTATGCGAAACCAATAAGGTACAGCTAAGTAACATCAGTAAAGGTAAATATGTAACAGCAACTGAATATGTGTATAACATACATGTTTAGCAATGTATAGGTATCTACCTATAAGAACTGATGTCGTATACCCCCTGGGTATAAGTAGAATATATAAGATACCCCCTGGGTATAAATAAAACATGAGCAAGGTATACCTGTAGCTGTATCGTAAGGTGTATATGTACCTATCACTAATGGTATGATAAACTATAGGTATACCGATAAGCTAGATGTCATGTATGATAAGCAATATAGTATCTATAATGGTTGGTGTGTGACATGGCAATTATTGACGGTGTGTGTGTAGCATACAATCCATGCTCGTGCAACATGAACCGTCAATAATATGTGCAGTGCCTTACGGCTACTAGTCACAGTACAACTATATCTAAGTAAATAGGGTAAAGGCGCAATTCTAACAATGACGTAGAATATGCGAAAAGTATTTGAATCCTAGTCCACACGCATAACGTCATACGGGCGATTCCCCTGTAGATGTTAAATCTACTCACCTACGCTCCACGCTAGGTGAATCCTACCATCTGCTCCCTTCTTTAGCAGTGTCTGTAGTCCCCGCCTGCAAACCTGCAAATAAGACATGGAAATCATATATAAGCCAAATATTCCGCAAAACGCGATATCGAAACCAAACGAGAAACTCGCGTCGCGAACTAAACGCGCGTGTGCATGATACGCTAAAACGTGTGTATACGCGTCTAAAACTACCGCGACACGCCGCGATACGCTGGATCACAGAACCCACTCACGTATCGCGCGTATCGTGCAAACACAACGGACATGCGAAACGATGTTTGATCCCAGATTTTCCAACAGGTCAAATCTTACAAAACTAGATATGCCAAAACACTAGACAACACAGAAGAGAGCCCAACACAAAACCCCAGCACCCTTGCCCCCCACTTGGCCGCAAATTGCGGCCAAACACAATAAATCTACGACCATTTTTGGGAGAGGATGGCTCATGTTCTGGTGGTGTGTTCTAGGCCTAGTGTGCATGCCCCAGTTTCCTCAATTTTGTCCTGAAGGCCCTAGGTCAAAAGCAGATCACAGATAGCCAATATATCGCTTTAAAATCACCAATTTGCACTAAAAGGAAACCCTATGGTATTTTTGTGAAATTTGGGTTATTTCTCAGTTAAAGTGACCCTAATAATACTTAAATATGTAGGGTTAACCAACACAATCACCACATAATCAAAGTTCCACGTAAATCACCACAATCTAGCACAAACTAGCTATTAAACACAAACCGAAGCTAATCAATGCACAACTTAAGCAAACTAGGAATTTTGGTTAAGAAATTATACCCTATTGAACCCTAGAGAGCAGGAGAGGAAGTGTATAGAGGAGATGAGGGGTGGCTATAGCTGCTGGAGCTCCTGTTGCTGCTGCTGAAATGAAGCTGTTGCTGATGCTGCCTGTGCTGATGCTGCTGATGAAGGCGGCTGCTGCTGCTGAAGGCTGCAGGTGAGTGTGTGTGTGTGTGTGTGTGTGTGTGTTTGTGAGAGTGAGTGTGAAAGAATGAGATAAGAAAATGAGAGGGAGAATGAGAGAAACAACCAAGACCCCTCCCCCTTCTCTCTCTCTTTCATCATTAATGAGGCATGGTTCACACCATACTCCCATGCCCTCTCTCTCTCTCACACAAAGTCAACATTTCAATTTAAAATCCTTTTTCATTTTATATTAACAACTATAACACTTAAAACCCAAAACACTTAAACCCAATCATAAAAGTTGATTAAGCAATGGTTAACTCACACTTAACACCCTAGTTATCATGCACAAGTGTGTGCAAGGCTAGGAAAAATCTACTAAAATATTCATTAAATAAGATAAAATAATTAAAACCCAATTTGGTAGACTTTTTATTAAAAACCATACATTAAAATATAATTTGCTACAAACACGTTCTAAGGTGTTACAGATATGCGACATATCTGACGAAAATGTAGGGTTCCTAGGCACTCTAATGGAGTCTCACAAGTGATCAAACATGCCAATTTCTAAAAATTACGGTGCCGAGAAACCCTAGAACGGATCGTTGGCTAGAAGTATAGGCGAAGCAAGCAAGTAAACGGAAATGTATCTAAAGAAAAGGGACTACAACCTTTGTAGATCCGGTCCACCACCTCCTAGGCTCCGTGATGAAGTCCCCTCGCTGTCCAAATCGTATCTTGGGCTCTAGCGTTGGCATTATCGAAGAATGGGCGGGCTTGATCGTCGGTTCGATGCCGAAGATGATCTACGTCGAGGCATCGCAAAAACAAGCTCCAACTTCACCAAGCCTTGAAAACTTGTGAAGGAAACACCCTATACAACTTGGCAAGAGGTAGAGGATGAAGAAATAGGAAGTGGGTAGACTTTAGATTTGGATTTCTCACTCATTTTGGCTAGTTGCCATTGATGGTGCAAGCTTTCTTCAACTTGAAGATGAAGAAGAAGATGATAAAGAATTATGATAAGTTATTTAGAAAATAGAAAGTAAATCATACTTATCATAATGTCAACTATGGTTAGATGTAGAGAATGAACTAAGGTTAAAGTGTATGGTTAGGGTTAAGGAAAGAAACAAAATAGTCAACCATTCAAAGCTTCATGAAGCTTCAAAGATAAACCAAACTTAGCCACTATTTTATTTCTTTCAATAAAGAATAAATAAATAAATAAATAAGCAAATAAAATGAAACCCTAACCATTCATATAACCATGGTCAATTCTTTACACAAACCCTAGCTTGCATGTATCATCAAACATGATACAATTTTATGCACAAAAGTATATCACATATACAACTTGTGCATTTCAAGTGAGAAAATCCATTTAAAGTGAACCAATACTAGTTAATGCAAAGTGATATATCAAATATAAAATTTTACATTAAATCATTAAATCAACACTTGATTTAACGATCCGGTCATATCGCATATAACCGACTAGTATCCTATGTATCGGCTTATCGAATCAATCCTTGATTCGATAACTAGGTTATATCGCATACAACCATTCGACACATACATCGCGAGAATGAAATACGGTATCACATACACGCATTATTCTCGGTCCCGCACATATCTCATATGCGCTCCTATTTCGTTTCGCTTGAGCCAAGAAACCTCTTTGTAGGACTCTAAAGACTCGTCAATACGCCGGCAGCAGATGATGATCATATCAAACACCCACAAGCCGCAAGCGGTCTGCTAAACGTAACGGCCACCCGGGTATTGAGCGATCAGAAGATCGACGAGCAAGCCCGCTCACACTCCTGTGAATCCAACCAGTAACACTTACCGTACAGTCCGGTCTGTTCGTCTGATATGTCGCTTATCTCGCCTAGGGGTGGTAAACGTCAGACCCCAATAGCTCGATAAGTCATGCCGACGTGAAGTCCATGACATGTGTGAAACTACTAATAACTCTTACCAGTATAGCACTGCAACCCTGGCCAGGGATTTCCTGTTATGGCCAGTCGAGCATTGCGCAACATCAACCCCCAATACCGAGAGAGACGAATCCCCTCCTATCGCTCATTGCCTCCATGTGAATCGGGACTGTACCCAAAAACCACCTGTTTGCACAACTCAGTAGAGCCGTGGTAGGGTGGAAATCAAAGCACAGTGGGAGACACACAAGACTCTATGACGATCTCGGGTCAACAGACTAAGCTGTACCAGTGTCACCAGAGAACTGCCATCTGACGTGAGGTATAATACCATCTGGGAGTTCTCGGCGAGTCCGTTCAGTGTACCCAGTCTCCACTGAGCAACCGTATACCATTTCTGATGTCAAACACCAATGGATATGGGATCATCCATCGCCCATCGCATGGGTCGAGAAGATATACGCTAGTCTACTCTGGAATATCGATGCCCCGTCTCGATATTCCCTCGACTAGGAACATTTCAAGGATGTACTCATAGACTATCCAGGCCCCACTAGTATGATCTGCATCACAGTCCTGGAAGTCGAGTACACATCCTAAGGGCTTTATCAACATGTAATCAGAGAGACAGAAAGTATACATGTTAAGATAAAGAGCAACCAGATAGCGTACTATCATGTCGAGCAAGAAAGTCCTACCTATATATGTCCCAGCATCCACTACAATATACATCCAATGTACAGTAATGGCCTCTAGGGCATACATATAACTAACAATCTCCTACTTGCACTAGGGCCATCTGTAGCTGTGGTCGCAGTATCTAATACTCAACCATCCCATATGAGTCTCTCTCTGGGAAAAGGCCTTCGTGAGTGGATCCGCCGTGTTGTCCTTTGAGTCTACTCTCCTAACCTCGATCAACCTGGAGATCAACTATCTCCATGATCAGGTGATGCTGCCTCAGAATTAGTCTGGGTCACTGATGGGACCAGGGTTCCAAGGCCGAAGCCACACTTCCATTGTCATACAATGGCAGGAACCTAGTTCATCTTATGAACCAATATACACCCAAACTTCCTCTTTGGCAGTATCTTCAATAGCGATGTTACCAGCCTTTATCGTCTAGTTTGCCACGGTATCTAGCTTGGAACTCTTCCAACATACCTTCCCTCTACTGTGGGTAAAGACAATGCCCGTGACTGACATTCAGTATTCTTTATCACCCTGGAACTCTTCCAGTGATTCTCCCCAGGATCGATTGATACCATCTCACTACATCTAGTGAGAACCCTAATATCCCTTTAGATCTATCTCATAGGTCCAAATCTCAGGATTTAGGAGGTATCGTCTTTATCCTATTTGGAGAATCCTTGTGATAATAGGAGATTGACCGATCGTAGTATAGGAAACTCTTTTCCTATCAAGAGTATGTTGTCTACGTACAATACGAAGATGACCACCTTACTCTCTACTACCCTTTTGTATATACAAGGTTCTTCTACCATTTTGATGAAGTCAAACACTTTGACTATCACATCAAAACAGACGTTCCAACTCCGCGATGCCTGCTTCATTATGTAAAGCAACTTGCACACGTTTCCGCTGCTCCCACTGTTTACGAAGACCTCTGGCTGTGTTCTTATAGACGTTCTCTTCTAAATCAGTATTTAGAAAAGTAGTCATGGCACCCAACCACCAGATATCGCAGTCATGGTATGTAGCCGTGGCAAGTAGGATCTGGATGGACTTAAGCATAGTCACTTGGAAAAGGTTTCATCATTATCCATGCCTGGTTGATGACTAAAACCTTTAATAAGCCTAGCTTTGAAAGTCTCAACTTTTCCATCTACACCAAGTAATCTTCTCAAAATATATTTGCTCCTGATGGGGATTTAACCCTTCAGATATAGCAACCAAAGTCCATACTTTGCTGGTGTATATGGATTCCATCTCAGATCGCTAAGCACCCAGCCATTCTTACAGAGTCCCTACTCTCGATGGCCTGTTCGAAACTAGTTGGGTCATCATCTCATGATGTAATCCTTGCTCCCACTGTCATCGAGAAACCGAGGTATCTCTCAGGCGGATGAGGAACCCTACTAGATCGGCGGAGAGGCTGAGGTTCGTCGGGAACTATAGAATCTTATGGTTCTGTCAAATCATCAACTGCAGTTTTGTATAGCTGGAACCTTTCCAGTTCTACAGAACTGATCCTGCCTCGATCTTGTCCGGATTTTGCTTTAAACATAGGCCGGACAACCCCAAATCTTAACTCGCTTAAGAGATGGGTTCTTCCCATACCATATCTCATATGGAGTGGTAGGCACTGATTTGATTCAAACCTAATTCAATAGGTATGCAGCTTCTGTAGGGTTCCTAGGCACTCTTGTGAAGGTTCAAAAGGCATCAAACATGCCCGGATTAAATTTTAGACGTGCCGAACAACCCAAAGCCGGGATCTTTGCTAGATTATTAGGGTTTATCATGCAATAAGATAACTTTTATCTAAGTGTGAGGGATTACAACCTTTGTAGTCCGCTCCTTCACTTCACAAGCTCCGAGTAGAAGTCCCTTTGCCGCGATCCACGATCTCCCGGACTCATGAGAGGCTCCACGACTCGAACGATCCATTCTTGCTTGTCGTAATCCAAATCTCCGATGATCTACCTTGAAGTTGCTACGACTCAAGCTTTCTCACTCTTAAAGAAGAGAACACACTAATCCCATGGGCTAGATGAGATGAGTATGAGAGAGTAGTAATATTGCTTTCTTTTTAAATCATTTTCTCAATTTTATTCATCACTTCAAGAAAAACTAGCAAGCTTTCTTGAAGAAGGAAGAAGAAGATAATGAAAAGATAATGATAATCTTTTTCTTTTGTGATGAATAGAAATATAAATCATATCATTGATATATAACCATGGTCAAGGATGAATGGCTAAGAACAAGTAGAGAAACAACTAGGGTTAGGGTTTGGTTGAGTTTAAAGAATGTGTCATCCATAAAGATCTTAAGAATGACAAAAGAAAAAGCTTCTAGAAGGAACTTGAAGCTACTAACCCTAATCAAACCCTAACCTCAATTAATCATCCTTAAACATGTTTAACAATTAATCATATCATGTCACAATAATATATATCACATATATATTATATATTTGCAACAAAAGAAAATAATACAATTAACATATATCGCATATATATCAATGTATCATCCACTGAGAAAATGAAATAATAAAGCAAGCCAATATTAGTTAATATAATAATATATCATATATATTATTATATATTAAATCATCGAATCAACACTTGATCCGACGATCCGGCTATATCGAATATTACCGACTAATATATCATGTACCGATTCATCGAATCAACACTTGATCCGATGACCCGGTTCATATCTAAATATCCTGAGAATATAATACGGTATCCCATATCGCATTATTCTCGGTCCTGCACATATCCATATGTGCCTCTACTCCGTTTCGCCTGAGCCAAGAAACCTCTGTGTAGGACTCTAAAGAATCGTCAATACGCCGGTAGCAGGTGATGATCATATCAAACACCCACAAGCTGCAAGCGGTCAGCTAAACGTAACAGCCACCCAGGTATTGAGCGATCAGAAGATCAACAAGCTAGCCTGTGCGTTCTCCTGTGAATCCAACCAGTAACACTCCCGTACAGTCCGGTCTGTTCGTCTGATATGTCGCATATCAAGTCTAGGGGTGGTATACGTCAGACCCCAGTAACCGATAAGTCGTGTCGATGTGTGGCTCATAACGGGTCGAGAAACTACTAGTAACACTTACCAGTAAATCTCTATATCAGCCCTGGCCAGGGACTTCCAGTTATAGCCAATCGAACACAGCACAACATCAACTCCCTATACCGGGAGAGACGAATCCCCTCCTATCGCTCATTGCCTCCATGTGATTCGGGACTGTACCCAAAAGCCACCGTTTTGCACGCCCTCTTGGACGTGGTAAGGTGGAAATCAAAGCACAGTGGGAATCACACAAGACTCTATGACGATCTCGGGTCTTCAGACTACCCTGTACCTGTGTCACCAGAGAACTGCCATCTGACGTGTGGTATATCACCATCTGGGAGTTCTCGGCGAGTCCGTCCAGTGTACCCAGTCTCTACTGAGCACCCGTACACCATCTCTGATGTCAAACACCGATGGATATGGGATCATCCATCGCCCATCATATGGGTCAAGATGCGTATACGCTAGTCTACTCTGGTGTATCGATGCCCTGTCTCGATATACCCTCGACTAGGAACAGTTATAGGATGTACTCATCGACTACCGTGGCCCCACTAGTATGATCTCATCATAGTCCCAGTAGTCGAGTACAGATCCTAAGGGCTTTATCAACATGTGAGAGTAAAACAGTAAACCAATACAAGTCAACATGTTAAGATAAAGTGAAACCAAATAGCATACTATCATGACGAGCAAGAAAGTCTTCTCTATATATAACCAAGCATCCATTATAATATACATCATATGTACAACAATGGCCTCTAGGGCATATACATAACTAACAATCTCCCACTTGCACTAAGGCCAGTTGCTGTGGTATCTCATACCTAGCATCCCGAATAATCTCTCAAACTGTATCTGGGGAATAGCCTTCGTGAATGAATCCGCAGTGTTGTCCTTCGTATCTACTCTGCTGACCTCGATCACCCGGCGATCAACTATCTCCCTAATCAGGTGATACCGCCTCAGAATATGTCTGGACTTCTGATGGGACCTGGGTTCCTTGGCTAACGCCACAGCTCCATTGTTATCACAATACAGTGGTATTGGATGCTCAATGGATGGAACCACACCAAGTTCACTAATGAACTTCTTTATCCAGACAGCCTCTTTGGCAGCATCGTTGGCAGCGATGTATTCAGCCTCCATCGTTGAGTCTGCAACGGTATCCTGTTTGGAACTCTTCCAACATACCGCCCCTCCATTGAGGGTAAAGACAAAACCCGAATGCGACTTAGAGTCGTCCTTATCACTTTGGAAGCTGGAATCGGTAAAGGACTCCACCTGGAGTTCTCCAT
The DNA here is from genome assembly GCA_030015575.1 of Agapanthus africanus. Taxonomy (NCBI): domain Eukaryota; kingdom Viridiplantae; phylum Streptophyta; class Magnoliopsida; order Asparagales; family Amaryllidaceae; genus Agapanthus; species Agapanthus africanus. Next base: position 187,667,567 of record JASDDO010000016.1, on the reverse strand, counting down.
TACCATACACCAAGAACATCTCCTTAGTCCTTCGTAAGTACTTGAGAATGTTTTTCACTGCTGTCCAATGACTCTCTCCAGGATCTGCTTGATACCGACTCACTACACTTAGTGAGTATGCTACATCGGGTCTGGTACACAGCATCGCATACATGATAGAGCCTACTGCCGAAGCATAGGGTATCCCTTGCATGCGAGCTCTCTCCAAATCAGTCTTGGGAGACATCTCTTTGGAGAGAGTGAGTCCAGAGATCGTGGGCTGATTCCCACGCTTGGATTCTTCCATACTAAACCTCTTTAGTATGGTGTCAATGTACCTGGATTGGGACAATCCCAGTATCCGTTTAGATCTATCTCTATAGATCATGATTCCCAATATACAGGAGGCATCACCTAGATCTTTCATTGAGAATCTCTGCGATAAGAAGAGCTTGACTGATTGCAGCATAGGAATATCATTTCCTATCAAGAGTATGTCATCTACGTACAATACGAGGAAGACAACCTTACCTTCTGCTTCCTTCTTATAGATACAAGGTTCATCTATATTTTTGATGAAGTCAAACTCTTTGACTACAACATCAAAACAGATGTTCCAACTCCGCGATGCTTGCTTTAACCCATAAATGGATTTAAGCAGCTTGCACACCTTTCCGCTGCTCCCACTATCTACGAAGCCCTCTGGCTGAGTCATGTACACGCACTCTTCTAAATCACCGTTTAGAAAGGCGGTCTTAACATCCATTTGCCAGATTTCGTAGTCATGGTATGCAGTAATGGCAAGTAAGATCCGGATGGACTTAAGCATAGCCACTGGAGAAAAGGTTTCGTCATAATCCACACCTGGTCGTTGAAGAAATCCCTTTGCTACCAGTCTAGCTTTGAAAGTCTCAACTTTTCCATCTACACCAAATTTCTTTTTAAAGATTCACTTGCTCCCAATGGGTTTTACCCCTTCAGGAGCATTTTCCAAAGTCCATACTTTGTTGGTGTACATGGATTCCATCTCAGATCGCATTGCATCCAGCCATTTCACAGAGTCACCACTCGTGATGGCCTGCTCGAAACTAGTCGGTTCATCATCATCCATGATGCAATCCTCGCTTCCACCATCAATGAGAAAACCATAGTATCTCTCAGGTGGATGAGAAACCCTACTAGATCTGCGGAGAGGCTGGGGTTCGTCGGGTACTACTGAATCCTCTGGTTCCACTAAATCATCTGTTGTAGTTTGTGTTGCTGGAACCTCTTCCAGTTCTACCTCATTGCCATCAATTTCTTTCATAAGAAAACCCCTTTCTAAAAAGGTGGCATGTCGAGAAACAAACACTTTTTGTTCCTCGGAGTGGTAGAAGATATACCCTCGCGAATGTTTGGGATATCCAATAAACTTACATAAAACAGATCTTGCCTCAAGCTTGTCCGGATTTTGTCTTTTGATATAGGCTGGACAACCCCATATCTTAATATACATAAGAGATGGTCTCTTCCCTTTCCATATCTCATATGGAGTGGTTGGCACAGATTTGGTGGGAACCATATTCAATAGATGTATGGCTGTCTCAAGCGCATACCGCCAGAAGGAAATAGGCAACTCAGCCTCGCTCATCATAGAGCGCACCATATCTAATAGGGTGCGATTCCTCCGCTCAGATACACCGTTGTGCTGTGGTGTATAAGGAGGAGTAAGCAGAGAGAGAATCCCATTCTCCTTTAGATAATCTAGGAACTCACCGCTTAAATATTCACCTCCTCGATCAGATCGAAGAATCTTAATACTCTTGCCCGTTTGGTTCTCTACTTCGTGCTTATATTCTCTGAATTTCTCAAAAGCTTCAGACTTGTGTTTCATCAGAAACACATGTCCGTATTTAGAGAGATCGTCAGTGAATGTAATGAAGTAGGAAGAACCGTTCCTGGCATGCATAGACATGGGACCGCATACATCACTATGTACCAGTCCTAAGAGTTCGGTAACTCTTTCTCCGTGTCCACTAAACGGAGCTTTGGTCATTTTTCCTTTGAGACATGAATGGCAAGTATCATAAGATGATAATTCAAATGGATTCAAATAACCATCTTTATGTAACTTAGCCAGTCGTGTTGCATTGATATGACCAAGTCTACAATGCCACAAGTAGGATTCGTTCATATCTGAACTTTTCCTCTTGTGTGTGTTTTGTATATTGAGGACTGTATTCTGATTTAGAATGAATATGCCATTATGTAACGAGCCTGATGCAATCAACTTTTGATCTAGGAATATGTTCATAACATTATCCTGTACTACAAAATTATATCCCACTTTACTCAATAAAGAAACTGATATAATGTTGCACATCATGTTCGGTATATAATAGCATTCATTTAGAATCAGTGTATTACGACTTGGTAATACAAGGTGACATTCGCCAACTGCTTTGGCTACAATACTTGTACCGTTCCCTACTTGAACGGAATGATCACCTTTTCCCAGTTCTCTACCTTTACGTAGCCCATGTAACTGTTTACATATGTGGGATCCTGATCCGGTATCTAATACCCAGGACGTAGGGTGAACTGAGAAACAGTTCTCAATAACTAACACACCCGAAGAAGATGCATCAACATTCATGTTCTTTTGGGCGGCGTGAGAATCTAGATATTCTCCTGTTTCCTGTTCAGTCTTATAACTCTTATAAGAAAGAATGGGTCTAACGTTCCCTTGCTCAGTACAATAATCAGGTTTAGTCAATACATCCATATTATTATCTTGATTATGGCCTGAAATGGTCGCTACCTGGAGAGAGAGAGAAGAAAACACTTTAGCGTATGCTCTTGCAAGATTAGATTGGTTATTATCTTATCTAATCAGGATGTCTCCCACTGTTTTTATCAAATCTACCTTAAAACCCTAAAAGGTAGGATTAGCCGGGATTAATTACACCCTACAATTTCGTCAATCTTTCAGCCAGATCAGTGTCGGTACTTTGAGGGAGGTTCCCCGTGCTTTCGCACGGACCTAATTAAAGTAAACCTCGTTTTCCCAGAGGCGTAACCTCGTTAACACTTTTCTAGACACCTACTTGATCGGCTAGTTGTCTTGTGTAAAACTCTCCCAGGAGTAACTCTTACTCGCAGTGGGTATCAGGATCCAACTATCTCATAGGAGGTATGCAATCTCATTGCAAATTTCAACACTTGAAATTCCCGATAATATTTTGCCCCTAGTGTCCTATGACCTTGACGGAGGTCAACAAACCATAGGCTACTAGTCAAGTTCAACCTGTCATTTCTTGATTGAATTAAACCCACCCGCACGACCCTTGACGGAGGTCAACAAGGCCGTACGACTACTCTAATCCAATCTGCATCATATGCATAAGCAGGTAAATACTAATCAGCTACCGCACACTACGCCTTGACGGAGGTCAACAAACGTAGCACGAATACTAACTTGTGTTTATCTGAAATGACGGAGGGCTACGCAGGTTTTTCAGAAAACCCTGAGCGTAATGAACTTGATATCGTCGTAGAATCGAGTAATTTTGAAAAGGAGTGTTTTGAGGCTTTTCTTAGTTTCGCTAAAGGGGTCACTCCCGGTGAAGGGATCGTCGGCCCTTTCCTCATCGAATAAGGTGCAGGATATATCATATATACCGCTGTGCAAAGCAAAACACTAAAAGCAATCAAAAGACAAACCGCGTTTTGTAGCATCTGCCAGTTTTGCTAAAGGAGTCACTCCCGGTGAAGGGATCTCGGTCCTTTCCTCATCGAATAAGGTGCAGGATATATCGTATATATCACTGTGCAAAGCAAAACTGTAGCTACCCTTTTTTATAAAGTTTTTGATTCTACAACATCTTTAGGTTTCTTTTCTTTTATTAATCTCATTAATAAAAATCCCATCAGCTTATGCTTCCTAAGCATCACAGAAGAAACGAAAGCAGTAATATTTATATATCAACATATATATATAGTATAAGCAATCGTCTCAGGCAGTAATATGATCTCATCACAGAACATTGCAGCAGAAGAACATATATGAAATATTGGATATACTAGGACGTCCGTGTTTTCAATACGAGCCTGTATAAAACACGGATTCCACGGTCGCGACGAATAGCCAAACCCACATCCCAAGACCCCTACGAGAGCGGCAAGTAACACTGCCAATTCTAGGGTTAGAAGACCCGGTCTCAACTCCTCGAGATGGCCTCCCACTGGACCCTAGAACCCGGTCACTTGTGCTCCCCACCTTGGGTCTACCTAATGCGGAAAAGTAAATAATATACACTGGTGACAGCAACCGCAACCTGGAAGTGCCCCAAATAAAAGAATATTACATTACAAATAAATTTTACATGAATGAAAATAAAAACCCTCATCTCACATAAAACCCCCGGCTATTCTGATCGCGACGATCCAATATAACATATCACAGCAACACATAGTATCTCATATCATCAACGTAAGTAAATATGCGCATCCCAATTGTCGTTGACATATAGCAACGAAACCGGCGATATCACATATTACACTTACGGTCACAGAAAAGAAAGTGTAAAACTACAATATTTGGAATCCACAATCACTTTAGACATCGTAAATCCGAAATATCACATACTCCGCATTTCATGCCTAACTTTAAGAATTCCACATATTGTATCACATTCAAGATAAATATACAGTATTAAACTTTCCGAACAGATAATCAAACACCCAAAATTTCCCAAAGTGCTCAACACTTGAGCGGGGTTCAAATAATCCCAGAATATGTCACAGTACCGGTGATCCAGCCGTAGAAGGGTCAAGACAATGCCTCACATGTGGCACACCGTACTGCCCCAAACCCGAAGGTTCAAAAGGCAGTTCAAGACGGTCACATAATCGAGTTAAGGTTTGTTGTCTTCTAGAGGGTCCACCGCTTAACTTGTACAATTTTCCCGAAAGATTTAAACCCGAATAAATTTCAACACTTGAAAGTATGCCGTACCGGGAAACAGTAAGTTAATGATATCCGTTCAAATAGTTTAACAGTTTCTAAATATCCGGAAAGAAATACGAATTTAAAATTTCCGATCGAGTCTACTATTACAAAACAAACCCCAGAATTTTAAACACCTGGAACAGATTAAAAATACCCAGAATATTCAGCAAGTACCTACGGTTAAAACCATGAAGCCACGTGTCCCAATCCTACAGTGCCGCCGCGGAACCGCCGCGAGGTCCATGTTCCTGCCGCGGATCCGCGCTCAGTTGGTTGAATTGTGGGCACGTGTTTCATGGTAATTCTTAGAATTACCTGCTGATTTTTTTACATATTTTTAATTCTGAAAAATCCCAAAATTTAAAAAATTTCCAGAGAGGGGTCCATTTTGTTCGTTTCGGGTTCGATCGGAGTTTTAACTTCGTAAACACATCGCCTAATGCTCTAGCTAGGACCTGATACCACTGTAGGGTTCCTAGGCACTCTTGTGAAGGTTCAAAAGGCATCAAACATGCCCGGATTAAATTTTATACGTGCCGAACAACCCAAAGCCGGGATCTTTGCTAGATTATTAGGGTTTATCATGCAATAAGATAACTTTTATCTAAGTGTGAGGGATTACAACCTTTGTAGTCCGCTCCTTCACTTCACAAGCTCCGAGTAGAAGTCCCTTTGCCGCGATCCACGATCTCCCGGACTCATGAGAGGCTCCACGACTCGAACGATCCATTCTAGCTTGTCGTAATCCAAATCTCCGATGATCTACCTTGAAATTGCTACGACTCAAGCTTTCTCACTCTTAAAGAAGAGAACACACTAATCCCATGGGCTAGATGAGATGAGTATGAGAGAGTAGTAATATTGCTTTCTTTTTAAATCATTTTCTCAATTTTATTCATAACTTCAAGAAAAACTAGCAAGCTTTCTTGAAGAAGGAAGAAGAAGATAATGAAAAGATAATGATAATCTTTTTCTTTTGTGATGAATAGAAATATAAATCATATGATTGATATATAACCATGGTCAAGGATGAATGGCTAAGAACAAGTAGAGAAACAACTAGGGTTAGGGTTTGGTTGAGTTTAAAGAATGTGTCATCCATAAAGATCTTAAGAATGACAAAAGAAAAAGCTTCTAGAAGGAACTTGAAGCTACTAACCCTAATCAAACCCTAACCTCAATTAATCATCCTTAAACATGTTTAACAATTAATCATATCATGTCACAATAATATATATCACACATATATTATATATTTGCAACAAAAGAAAATAATACAATTAACATATATCGCATATATATCAATGTATCATCCACTGAGAAAATGAAATAATAAAGCAAGCCAATATTAGTTAATATAATAATATATCATATATATTATTATATATTAAATCATCGAATCAACACTTGATCCGACGATCCGGCTATATCGAATATTACCGACTAATATATCATGTACCGATTCATCGAATCAACACTTGATCCGATGACCCGGTTCATATCTAAATATCCTGAGAATATAATACGGTATCCCATATCGCATTATTCTCGGTCCTGCACATACCACATATGTGCCTCTACTCCGTTTCGCCTGAGCCAAGAAACCTCTGTGTAGGACTCTAAAGAATCGTCAATACGCTGGTAGCAGGTGATGATCATATCAAACACCCACAAGCTGCAAGCGGTCAGCTAAACATAACAGCCACCCAGGTATTGAGCGATCAGAAGATCAACAAGCTAGCTTGTGCGTTCTCCTGTGAATCCAACCAGTAACACTCCCGTACAGTCCGGTCTGTTCGTCTGATATGTCGCATATCAAGTCTAGGGGTGGTATACGTCAGACCCCAGTAACCGATAAGTCGTGTCGATGTGTGGCTCAAAACGGGTCGAGAAACTACTAGTAACACTTACCAGTAAATCTCTATATCAGCCCTGGCCAGGGACTTCCAGTTATAGCCAATCGAACACAGCACAACAACAACTCCCTATACCGGGAGAGACGAATCCCCTCCTATCGCTCATTGCCTCCATGTGATTCGGGACTGTACCCAAAAGCCACCATTTTGCACGCCCTCTTGGACGTGGTAAGGTGGAAATCAAAGCACGGTGGGAATCACACAAGACTCTATGACGATCTCGGGTCTTCAGACTACCCTGTACCTGTGTCACCAGAGAACTGCCATCTGACGTGTGGTATATCACCATCTGGGAGTTCTCGGCGAGTCCGTCCAGTGTACCCAGTCTCTACTGAGCACCCGTACACCATCTCTGATGTCAAACACCGATGGATATGGGATCATCCATCGCCCATCATATGGGTCAAGATGCGTATACGCTAGTCTACTCTGGTGTATCGATGCCCTGTCTCGATATACCCTCGACTAGGAACAGTTATAGGATGTACTCATCGACTACCGCGGCCCCACTAGTATGATCTCATCATAGTCCCAGTAGTCGAGTACAGATCCTAAGGGCTTTATCAACATGTGAGAGTAAAACAGTAAACCAATACAAGTCAACATGTTAAGATAAAGTGAAACCAAATAGCATACTATCATGACGAGCAAGAAAGTCTTCTCTATATATAAACAAGCATCCATTATAATATACATCATATGTACAACAATGGCCTCTAGGGCATATACATAACTAACAGCTTCTCAAGTGCATAACCCCAAAAGGAAATAGGTAACTCAGTAATACTCATCATAGAGCACACCATATCTAATATTGTGCAATTGCTCCGCCCTGATACACCGTTGTGCTGTGGTGTATTCAGAGGAGTAACACTGAGAGAAAATCTCATTATCCTTTAGAATAGTCCAGGAATTCTATGCACAAGTATTCTCCTCCCTGATCTTATCATAGGACATAATACTTATACCTGTATTTTGGTTCTCTACTTCTAACTTATATTCTGTGAATATCTCAAAAGGTTCGGACTTATGTTTCAACAGGAACATATGACTGAATCTTGAGAGATTATCAGAGAATATAATGAAGTATGAAGAACCAGTCCTGGCATGTGTAGACAGGAGACTTTACATACATCATCATGTATCAGTCCCAAGAGTTTACTAACTCTTTCTCTGTTTCTAATAAACAGAGCTATGGTCATCTAATCTTTGTGACATGACTGGCAAGTTTCACAAGATGTAAATTCAAACTGATTTAAATATGCATCTAAAATGTAACTTCAGCCAGTCGGGTCGCATTGATGTGACCTAGTCTACAATGCTTCAAGAAGGATTCGTTCATTTCTGAACTCTTCCTCTTGTGTGTGTTCTGTATACTAGGAACTGCAGTTTGATTTAGAACGTCAATGCTTTTAGATAACGTGCCTGAACCGATCAACTTTTGATATAGGAAATGTTCAAAACATTATCCAACAATACAAAATTTTTTCATTTCTTTAATAAATAAAGAGATTGATATGATTTTGTATATCAGGTTCGGTATCTAATAGCATTTATTTAGAATCAATGTATTGGTAATACAGGGTGACAGTGACCAACAGACTTGGCTGCAACACTTGCCCCGTTTTCTGTCTCATGAAACTTATCACCCGTTCTCAGTTTTCTACCTTTTTTGTAGCCCTATGTAACAGATTACATATCTGGGATCCTGATCCGGTGTCAAATACCCAGGATTCAGAGGATACTGAGAAACAGTTCTTTATAATGAACACACCCGAAGGAGATGCATCATATGCACTTTCTTCGTTTGGGCGGCATAGGAAATCTGGTATTCCCCTATTTCCTGCTCTGTCTTATAACAATTATAAGTTGGAGCGGGACCAACGTTCCCCAGCTCAGTATAACAAGCGGGTTCGGTCAATACATCCATATTATTATCTTGATTAAGGCATGATATGGTCGCTACCTGGAGAGAGAGAGAAGATAACACTCTGCGTGCGCTCTTGCAAGATCAGATTGGTTATATATTTTATCTAATCAGGATGGCTCCCACTGTTTTTATCAAATCTTCCTTCAAACCCTAAAAGGAAAGACTAGCCGGGATTAATTGCACTCTACAAGTTCGCCAATCTTTCAGCCAGGCCAGTGTCGGTACTTTGAGGGAGGTTCCCCGTGCTTTCGTACGGACCTAATTACAGTAAACCTCGTTTTCCCAGAGGCGTAACCCCGTTGACACCTTTCAAGACACCTACTTGATGGGCTAATTGTAAAGTGCAAAACTCTCCCAGGAGTAACAATTACTCGCAGTGGGTATCGGGATCCAACTATCATATAGAAGGTATGCAATCTCATTGCATGTTTCAACACTTGAAACTCCCGATAAAGGTTTTTACCCCTAGCACCTATGACCTTAACTATGGTCAACAAATCAGAAGTACTAGTCAAGTTCTACCCGTCATTTTGTGATTAATTAGACCCACCCACATGACCCTTGGCTAAGGTCAACAAAGCCACATGACTGTCCTAACTAATCGCATCATATGCGGTGTAGGAAGACATCACTTAGCTACCGTACACTGTGCCTTGACTATGGTCAACAAACACAGCACGAATACTAAGTACTCTACTTCCTAAAATGACGGAGGGTTGCGAATGGTTTTTGTGAAAACCTTTAACGCTTTGAACTTGATCTCGTTGCGGAATCATATGGTTTTTAAATGGAATGTTTTTGAGGCTTTTCTAGTTTTGCTAAAGGGGTCACTCCCGGTGAAGGGATCGTCGGCCCTTTCCTCGTCGAATGAGGTGCGGGATATATCATATATATCACTGTGCAAAGCAGAAACTATAGAAGCGATCAAAAGACAAACCGAGGGTTGTAGCATCTGCCAGTTATTGCTAAAGGAGTCACTCCCGGTGATGGGATCTCGGTCCTTTCCTTATCGAATAAGGTGCAGGATGTTCTACAAGGAACACCGCGATGCAAAGCAAGAACTGTAGCTACCTGTTTTCATTTTGAAATTCGATTCCACAACATCAATTAGGTTTATTTTCTTTCATTAATCTCATTAATGAGTATCCCATCATTTAATTCCACCTAATCATCACAGATAAATATAACGTACGCTTATGCCATCCACATTCGCCTCGATGTCCCGTCTGCACCGTTAGGTTAGGTAACTAACGGCAGAGCGAGGCAGGGCTAGCGCGGGTGTAAAACATAAGCAACGTCTATATAATATATCATATATACTATATACTACATCTATCTGAACAGAGCACAGAACATCGCATGATCACATCACAGATAACGCAGCAGAAAGAATCATATGAAATATTGGATATTCTAGGACGTCCGTGTTTTCAATACGAGCCAGTATAAAACACGGATTCCACGGTCGTGATGAATAGCCAATCCCACACCCCAAGACCCCTACGAGGGCGGCAAGCAACCCTACCAATTCTAGGGTTAGGAGACCCGGACTCGACTCCTCGAGTTGGTCTCCCACTGGTCCCCAGAACCCGGTTACTTGTGCTCCCCTCCTTGGGTCTATCCTAGTGCAGAAAAGTAAATAGTATACATCAACGGTGACATCTTCCGCAACCTGGAAGTGCCCCAATAAAAGAATATTACATACAAGTTTTTACATGAATGAAAATGAAAAACACTCATCTCACATAAAAACCCCCGGCTATTCAAATACGACGATCCAATATAACATATCCAGCAACACATAACATCACATGTCATCAACGTAAGTAAATATGCGCATCCCAATTGTCGTTGACATATAGCAACGAAACCGGCGATATCACATATTACACTTACGGTCACAGAAAAGAAAGTGTAAAACTACAACAGTTGGAATCCGCAACCTCTTTAGACATCACATGCCTAATCAAATGAATTCTTAAGACATCGCATGCCTAACAATTATAAACCTCGCATTTTAGTCTCATTATCGAAAACTCTTTTCAATATCAAGTCGGGCAATTCAACAGGATTCCCGACATTCTGATCGAATGCTCGTCGCAAACTTCAGTAGACGGCCGCACCCCCGACGCCGTCGACAAAGTGCACCAAGGCGGAACACCGCTACCGCGAGCACCAGAACGGATGCTTTCTGTGACGGGGTTCTCCTACAGTCACTTGGTCGGGGCTATGGAGTGAGGCTGTCTATTAAGTTTACCCGGCGAGTATCCGCGTACGCTACGTGATTGCGACGGACTTTTGATCACATCAAAATTCCGTGGCAACCGATCAAGTGAGACTAAACTGCTATGTTTATAACATTCATTCAGTTATCTCATAACTACTTGTGAATTCCAATTATTGTATCACATTCCGGATAAACAGAAAATGTTAAACTTTCTGATCGAACATTCGAACACCCAAGTTTTCCCGATACAGCTCAACACATGAAATAAGTCTAACAACATTCAGTTCGTGCCTCAGTACCAACGGTCCAGCCGTAGAAGGGTCAAGCCAACGCCTCACATGTGGCACGCCGTACTGCCCCAAACCCGAAGGTTCAAAGGGCAGTTCAAGACGGTCACATAATCGAGTTAAGGTTTGTTGTCTTCTAGAGGGTCCATCGCGTTACTTGCACTACTTAGAACGTCGTTAAACTACGGAAAAATCCAACACTTGGAAATTTCCCGACAGGGGAAAAAGTGGGTATTTATATCCGGTCGAACTTTTTAACATATTCTAAGATTATCCGGAAAAGCACACAGACAGAATTCGACAATCCGATCGATACACCGAGTCCCCAATACAACCCAGAAAATGCAACTCTGGGAAAAATTATTAAAAATCCCCAGGAAAACCAGCACAGAAAACTAAGAATTACTGTGCAAAATTGGATGCACAAAACGACAAAATGGACGCGGATCCGCCGCATGAGCATGCTCATGCCGCGGGTCCGCGGCGGATTTATGGAATCATGCCCTCGAATTTTACAGTAACCCTTATATCTTCCTGCTGATTTTTCTGAATATTTTTAATCTACAAAAATCCACATTTTACAGAATTGTCCAGAGAGCATTTTTCAAGTCGGGGTTTTGGGTCGATCGGACTTCTAACTCCGTCGGGACTTCGCCTAAGGCTCTAGCTAGGCTCTGATACCACTGTAGGGTTCCTAGGCACTCTAATGGAGTGTCACAAGTGATCAAACATGCCAATTTCTAAAAATTACGGTGCCGAGAACCCTTGAACGGATCGTTGGCTAGAAGTATAGGCGAAGCAAGCAAGTAAACGGAAATGTATCTAAAGGAAAGGGACTACAACCTTTGTAGATCCGGTCCACCACCTCCTAGGCTCCATGATGAAGTCCCCTCGCTGTCCAAATCGTATCTTGGGCTCTAGCGTTGGCATCATCGAAGAATGGGCGGGCTTGATCGTCGGTTCGATGCCGAAGATGATCTATGTCGAGGCATCGCAAGAACAAGCTCCAACTTCACCAAGCCTTGAAAACTTGTGAAGGAAACACCCTATACAACTTGGCAAGAGGTAGAGGATGAAGAAATAGGAAGTGGGTAGACTTTAGATTTGGATTTCTCACTCATTTTGGCTAGTTGCCATTGATGGTGCAAGCTTTCTTCAACTTGAAGATGAAGAAGAAGATGATAAAGAATTATGATAAGTTATTTAGAAAATAGAAAGTAAATCATACTTATCATAATGTCAACTATGGTTAGATGTAGAGAATGAACTAAGGTTAAAGTGTATGGTTAGGGTTAAGGAAAGAAACAAAATAGTCAACCATTCAAAGCTTCATGAAACTTCAAAGATAAACCAAACATAGCCACTATTTTATTTCTTTCAATAAAGAATAAATGAATAAATAAATAAGCAAATAAAATGAAACCCTAACCATTCATATAACCATGGTCAATTCTTTACACAAACCCTAGCTTGCATGTATCATCAAACATGATACAATCTTATGCACAAAAGTATATCACATATACAACTTGTGCATTTCAAGTGAGAAAATCCATTTAAAGTGAACCAATACTAGTTAATGCAAAGTAATATATCAAATATAAAATTATACATTAAATCATTAAATCAACACTTGATTTAACGATCCGGTCAGATAGCATATAACCGACTAGTATCCTATGTATCGGCTTATCGAATCAATCCTTGATTCGATAACTAGGTTATATCGCATACAACCATTCGACACATGCATCGCGAGAATGAAATACGGTATCACATACACGCATTATTCTCGGTCCCGCACATATCTCATATGCGCTCCTATTTCATTTCGCTTGAGCCAGGAAACCTCTGTGTAGGACTCTAAAGACTCTTCAATACGCCGGCAGCAGATGATGATCATATCAAACACCCACAAGCCGTCAGCGGTCTGCTAAACTTAACGGCCACCCGGGTATTGAGTGATCAGAAGATCGACGAGCAAGCCCGCTCACACTCCTGTGAATCCAACCAGTAACACTTACCGTACAGTCCGGTCTGTTCGTCTGATATGTCGCATATCTCGCCTAGGGGTGGTAAACGTCAGACCCCAATAGCTCGATAAGTCATGCCGACGTGAAGTCCATGACATGTGTGAAACTACTGATAACTCTTACCAGTATATCACTGCAACCCTGGCCAGGGATTTCCTGTTATGGCCAGTCGAGCATAGCGCAACATCAACCCCCAATACCGGGAGAGACGAATCCCCTCCTATCGCTCATTGCCTCCATGTGAATCGGGACTGTACCCAAAAACCACCTGTTTGCACAACTCAGTAGAGCCGTGGTAGGGTGGAAATCAAAGCACAGTGGGAGACACACAAGACTCTATGACGATCTCGGGTCAACAGACTAACCTGTACCAGTGTCACCAGAGAACGGCCATCTGACGTGAGGTATAATACCATCTGGGAGTTCTCGGCGAGTCCGTTCAGTGTACCCAGTCTCCACTGAGCACCCGTATACCATTTCTGATGTCAAACACCAATGGATATGGGATCATCCATCGCCCATCGCATGGGTCGAGAAGATATACGCTAGTCTACTCTGGAATATCGATGCCCCGTCTCGATATTCCCTCGACTAGGAACATTTCAAGGATGTACTCATAGACTATCCAGGCCCTACTAGTATGATCTGCATCACAGTCCTGGAAGTCGAGTACACATCCTAAGGGCTTTATCAACATGTAATCAGAGAGACAGAAAGTATACATGTTAAGATAAAGAGCAACCAGATAGCGTACTATCATGTCGAGCAAGAAAGTCCTACCAATATATGTCCCAGCATCCACTACAATATACATCCAATGTACAGTAATAGCCTCTAGGGCATACATATAACTAACAGAAAAGACCAGATTGTACGGTAGTGTTACTGATTGGATTCGCAGAAGTATGAGGAGGCTTGCACGTTGATCTTCTGTTCGCTCAATACCCGGGTGGCCGTTACGTTTAGCAAACCGCTTACGGCTTGTGGGTGTCTGATATGATCACCACCTACTGCCGGCGTATTGACGAGTCTTTAGAGTCCTACACAGAGGTTTCCTGGCTCAGGCGAAACAAAGTAGGAGAACATATGTGATATGTGCGGGACCGAGATTAATACCTGTATGTGATACCGTATTCTATTCTCGCGATATGTGATATCGGTCGGTTATATGTGATATAGCCGGGTTATCGGATCAAGTGTTGATTCGATAAGTTGATACATATGATATTAGTCGGTTATATGTGATATAGCCGGAATGTTAAATCAAGTGTGGATTTAATAATTTAATGCATAATTATATATATTTGATATATTGATTTACATTAACTAATAATAGCTCACTTAAGCATTTCTTTTTCTCACTTATGTGTGCACTTAATATATATGTGATATATATTATTGTGTCATGCATGTTGCAAAATGCTACATGGGTCTATGAGACTCACACCATGCTTATAATAATGTAAGGTTTTATTTATTTAAATTAAATCAAATTAGTTGGAAATTAGTCACATGGTTAAGCTTAGTGGAAGCTTGTAGAACCATTGACTTAGTCCACTAGTTTTGTTTTACATTAGATATTTATTAACCCTACCATTAACTTAAGACATGGTTAAGTCTCTACAAGAGTTAGTATGAGATATTATCTCACCCATGGTTGCTATTCTCACCACTTGAATCATTTTTCACTAGCTTCTCTCCATGGTTGCTTTTCTTCATCTCCTTCCTCAAGCTCTCAAGCTTTTTGGGAGGTGAAGAAAATGAGTGAGAAAATAATTTCAAAAGTGAGCAAAATTCCTACTTTATCAACCTTTTCTAGACTAGCCATTTAGATTGGGTTGTTTCTGTTTCCCCCAATCAGAGCAAGGCTCTACTGAATTTTGAAAATTCAAAATTTGAAGCAACGCTTCGGTTTCCGTGCGCAGTGCGCAATTTGCCACATGGCAGAAGCCAATTCGGCAGCGTAACGCCCGAGACGGTGCGTCCCATCAGAGCAAGGCTCTTCAGAAAACGTAATTGCGCAAATGCATGGCAGCGCGACACGTGTCTGCGCAAGCGCATGGATGCACGACACGTGTCTGCGCAGTTGCGCAATCGCAACTGCGCAAGTGCACGGATGCGCGACACGTGTCTGCGCAAGCGCACGGATGCGTGACACGTGTCTGCGCAGTTGCGCAATCGCAGCTGCGCAAACGCACCGATGCGTGACACGTGTCTGCGCAAGCGCACAGATGCGTGACACGTGTCTGCGCAGTTGCGCAGTCGCAGCTGCGCAAAATCACCGATGCGCGACACGTGTCTGCGCAAGCGCACAGATGCGTGACACGTGTCTGCGCAGCTGCGCAGTCGCAGCTGCGCAAGCGCACAGATGCGCGACACGTGTCTGCGCAGTTGCGCAGTCGCAGCTGCGCAAAATCACCGATGCGCGACACGTGTCTGCGCAGTTGCGCAGTCGCAGCTGCGCAAGCGCACAGATGCGCGACACGTGTCTGCGCAGTTGCGCAATCGCAGCTGCGCAAGCGCTTGGATGCGCGACACGTGTCTGCGCAGTTGCGCAACCGCAACTGCGCAAGCGCACGGATGCGTGACACGTGTCACAAGCTGGTGAGTTGCGCAGCAACTGAATAAAGATTTAGATAAATCTTTTCTGTTCTCCTGTAAAACAGGAACCCTTGGATCAAAGATCCAATGGTGGGAAAATTCCCAAAATTATTCAGGAAAGATTTTGTTAACAAATCCAACAAATTTGTGGGCACTATAAATAAGACCCCAAGCCTCATTCAAAAGGCAGAGAATCAATCATCAAGAGAAGGAAAAAACTTCTGGAAAAAGAGAGCTCTTGAAGATTAATCAAGAACAAAAAAAGAAGAAGGTAAAATTTCTGAAGAACAGAAAATAAAAAAAAAATAATAAATAGTGCCTTGCACTTGATATGAACCCCTGGTTCTAATAAGGAAAAAGAATAATAAATAGTGCCTTGCACTTGATATGAACCCTTGGTTCTGTGAAAAGAAAACAAGAAGAAAAACTTGTTTTCTTTTGATCTAAATGTAGATCAAAAGTGCTATGCACTTTTGTTCTTCAATCAGAATATTCTTGAGTTCCTGCAACTCATTATTTAAAAGGGCCTGGCCCAAATCAGAAATAAAAGGGCAGAGCCCTATTTGGAAAAATTCTTGAGGGCCTGACCCAAATCAGATCACAAAAATAAAAGGGCAGAGCCCTATTTGAAAAATTCTTGAGGGCCTGGCCCAAATCAAATCATTAAAGGGCAGAGCCATATTTGAAAAATTCTTGAGGGCATGGCCCAAATCAAATCATACAAAGGGCAGAGCCCTGTTTGGAAATGCTTGAGGGCTTGGCCCAAATCAAACTGCAAGAATAAAAAGAGGCAGAGCCCTGTTTAGATTGATTCTTTTTATCGGGCAGAGCCTAAAATAAAAATTGGACTTAACCCAATCCTGGCTGTAAGTCCTTAAATTAAACGCCTTTCATAAACTAAGTCGCGACCGGTTCGAGGGTACATCTCCGAACTCCTTTGACATCTGTCGTTGTAATTCCTCAACGACGTCAAAGAGGTGACGAGTCCCAACGACCACTCATTTAATATTGGACCGAAACGTCCTTAATCTAATATTCACTCCAAAATGAGAATATCGGACCGAAACGTCCCTAAACTAATATCGGACCGAAACGTCCCTAAACTAATATCGGACCGAAACGTCCCTAAACTAATTTCCGACCGAAACATCCCTAAACTAATAATGGACCACTACGTCCCTAAACTGGCGACGGACCACCACGTCCCTAAACTGGAATATGGACCCCTACGTCTTTAAACTGGCGACGGACCGAAACGTCCCTAAACTAATAATGGACCCCCACGTCCCTAAAACTGGCGATGGACCGCCATGTCCCTAAACTGGTACAATAGGGCCCAAATGCTCCTTTGTTGGATCTAAACGGTCCCGCCTAAGTCGATCTTAACCCCAAATACGGTTAACGTGTCCTTAGACATTTAAATAAACGATAAAACTCCAAATTAACTTTGGTTCAAGGGTACATCTCTGAACTCCTCAGACGCCTGTCGTTGTAATCCCTCAACGACGTCAGAGAGGTGACGAGTCCCGACGGCCGGATAATTAAATCAATCATGACGTTAAGTTGACCTTAGTCTAAAACAAGACTAACGCATCCTTAACGAACGTTTAAGTCGATCTTAGCCGCAACGCGACTAATGTATCCTTAAACCAAAAACACCAAACCCAAATCTAAGCAAATAGGGATTTGGACTAATCCACGTCCTACGGGTGACGACATCACTCAGTCTCCGTATACAATCCACGGGCAATCACAAACAAAACAAACACACACGACATGAAGTGAAATTCTGGAGAAGGAGAAAGTTGTTACCGCGACGCGGTAGCGTAATTAACTGCAGGGGCTTGCGCCTGCAGGGAAGAGCGTCCCCACAATCAAAAACCCCTCACCCTGAGGGGGAATCTGACGAAGTCTGCTACATCGGCCGCATCCGTCTAAACCTCTGATACAAGGTGCCATAAATCAACTTGGTATCTTCGGAGAGATAGACGGATAAAACCAAATAGCATCTGCCCCGAACCTCAGCGCCAGGACCTCAGCAGTCCTGTGCGGCCGTCTTTCGGAGGGGAACAGATTCTGGCACGCCCGGTGGGACCTCTTCCTCTTTCCACTCCACACTTCGTGTGTCGTCTTCGCGAACCAATCGCGGTTTGTTAAATGATTGCCTTCGGATTTCAAGTTGCTAACATTTGGTCTTTTGTTTGGTACAGAACTCAAGCATTCAATGGCCACCAACTGCACCAACTGCTCGAAGTGCAACTGCAACGGACGCTCCACCTCACCTAGAGGTATAGCATATGGGCCCCAGGCGGCTTCCTTCCTAACCCTGCCGGTAGGCCAGTTGACTCAGGCCACCACCGGCTTGTTCTTCGGGACCATGGTCCCACCTACAAGCTTCTCTGTGCCGACATCCGCACCAGAAGCGAAAAAGAAGTCGGTATTCGACCGGCTCACTGTTACCACGACCCCTGTCAACGGGTCGCCTGCTACTGAACCAACAGCCTCCGTTTTCACCAGGCTGGGTCAGAACTATAAGGTGGCTGTCCCAAAGAGGGCAACGGCCGCTGCTTTGGAAGTCGTTAAGGCGGCTTCTCCCATTAGAGAGTCAGTCTTCACAAGATTGACGGTTCCTACTCCTCCCCCAGCTGGTCAGAAGGCGTCAGTCTTCGATAGGCTGACATCAACAGTTACCCCACGCTCAAACAGGGGGCAGCAAGAAACCATCTCAATCTCCGAGCCAATTCCGGCGGCTCGTCGTGCGCGACGTCGCCATTGGCAGCGAGTAAGGAAAGCAGGGGGCAACTCCCCCTCAGGGCTAACCCCACCTGCTCCGACGGTGGAAGTCGATGCTGCTGTTCCAACTGGGAACAGCTTTGAAATGCTGAGGAAAGTGAGAAAGAACTCCCCGGTGGCTACGTTAAAAAGGTCTCCTCCACCCATGGAAGAAGCTCCGGAGACGAAACACGAACAGCCCCCTCAACGGCTGTCGTCGAAAATTTATAAAGTTTGGCGGAGGGTTCAAGACTCCGTGATTGACTCAGACCACTTCCGTCGCCAGAACACGGCAAGGGTGGAAAAAGACAAAAACCGCCCCGCTAAACGGCAGGGGGCAACAAATGCTAGGATGCCCGCTTCAACGGCTCCTTCAGCCTCAAAGGCCCATAAAAGGAAGAGGCCAGAAAAAGCTCCCATGACGCTGACAAAGTCTAAGAGCGGTGAACCTAAACGCCCCAAGTCAGGGGGCATCACAGTTCATACGGTCTATATGGCTTCGGGGAAAGAAGAAAGTCGTACTTCTATGGGTCACCGACCGCTTACCCGGTCGGTGACCAAGTCTCAGGAGCAGCAACAAAAGCTCCAGGAGATGATGACTACAATGGCTGCACTCACGGGGCCAAAAGAGAATCCTAAGACATCCTTAGATGAACGTCAAGAGGAGGAGACTGATGCCGAGTTCCTTCGCCGAGTGCTCGAAAAGAGAGACCAAGAGGCTGCTGAACAAGCAGCCAATATACAGCGCATGAGCCTTCTCTTCCAGGATATGATAGGGATGATGATACAACCAGAATCCCCGACTGAAGAACCCCCGATCGTCCTTGGGGATGATAGGGGAGAAACATCAAACCCTCAGCCCGTTCTATCGACGGCTAAAGAAGACACAATCTCTAAAACAGATCTGGACGAATATATAGCCCAGCAGATAAAAGTTCATCACGCGGCCGAAGCAGCCGGCCACGTTGTAAAAACGGGGCGGCCATATCCGGGCTGGTATGACCAAATCAAGTACCCGCCAGGTTACATAATTCCAAAGTTTCATGTCTACAAGGGGACCGGCAATCCCCATCAACATGTTGCCCAATTCAGGGCGTTTTGTGGTAACACTGGAGGCGACGACAAGCTTCTGCTTCGCCAGTTCGTTGGAAGCCTATCGGATACGGCGTTCGAGTGGTATTCCGAGCTCCCCAACGACTCTATTAAAACCTTTGCAGAGATGGAGCTGCTCTTCACCCAACGCTTTGCAAGTGCCAGCGAGCGTACTCCGATGACGGCGCTGATTAACGCCAGGGTAAAGCCCGGCGAGACGTGGGTCCAGTACGCTATACGGTGGCGTAATTTATGGTCTAAATATGAACAGCGTATAGAAGAAGCCCCTGCGGTGGGAATGTTTGTTGGAACCCTTGATCCACAAGCAACCATTTCGCAGTTTATGATGTTCTTCAAACCAACTTCTTTCCAGGCTTTGATCGACAAATTGGCGCAGATGGACCAGATGGGCCATAAACCCCCTCTCCCGAAGCCCGACTCTCGAAACGACAAAGGAAAGGGAAAAGCGATCATCGTCGCTAATGCCCAATAGCAACCGAACGACTCGAAGCCGGTTGCTCGTCCAAATAACACGCGCCCATACGTACCCCTTGAGGACAGGATGGGACGTGCTTACTCCTTCCCCCGTGATAAAACAAGGAGGTTATTTGAGCTGGCCTTGCGCAATAGGCTTATAAATCTGCCGGATCCAAAACGTCCGTCACAACCAAGTGACGTTAACGAGCCTAATTATTGCCCTTACCATCGAGTGTTAGGACATCCGATCGAAGACTGTTACGTGTTCAAAAATTGGCTCGAAAACCAGTACCGTCAGGGCAAGTTTGCGCTATCTGATAAATAGAAGGTGAATCCTCCGCAGCCCCACACCTATAAGGGAACGAATACGCCGGGGGCAACATGCTCCGTCATTGAAGAAGCTCCCTGGGAGGTTGTATTATCAGCCAAAACGAGGAGAATGCTAAATGATCTGCAGACCTGTCCAGCGGTCAAGTGGAAGAACCTCTTGGAGCCGCAGGTTATTGAGGGGATGTTGAAACCACGTCCGACTCCGAAGGCCGATGGTGGAAGTTCAAGCGTTCATAACCAGCCGTCAAAATCTTCGAAAAAGAAGAAGAAGAAATCTAAGAAGCCCGTGAAGCCTAGCGACAAGCGGACGGACTTACAGAAGCAGATCGACGCGCTGGATGAGTATAACCAAAAGGCGCGGACTCCCATTACGCTCCAAGATTTCCTTGATCATGTCTTTCAAAAAGAAGATGAGGAAGAAACTTCATCAGATGAATCCGACGGATATGTGGCAAGCTGTCATATGATCTCTCACTCGACCTCGAACGATGAAGGGACTTCTGGCACCAAAACGCCGGGGGCAAATACTGAGTCAATGGTTCCGGAATTATCAATAGAAATGATTGACGCGTTTCTTAGTGAAGCTCGATTGAAAAGTAAAGCTGATCGAGAACGCGAGACGGCGATATTCGAAACGGCCAAGCGCCAGCGACTTGAGGGAGGAGCTGAGATGATCCCACTGGAGCAAAATGCCTCCACCGCTGACAAAAGCCAATTTAAGATAAAAAAGAAGTTCGCCAAGGCCATATCGATGGGCATGAAGCTACCACCCTCGGAAGGAAAAGTTACTAGCGTGGTAGAAATGCACCCCTCTTATTGCTTATATCATCAGAAGGTCTCCCATTCTACCCAAGAGTGCAAGGCGTTCGATAAATGGTGGCAAGGATACGTCGCTAATCAACAACGCTTTAAACGGGAAAAGCGCAAGGTTCGTCGGGAGCAAAGAAATACGACCAAAGTGCTTGAAAGAACTGCCGACAACAGTCACATGGTTAACACTACCAGGTCACAAGTGCCCACATTTGGGAGCGACTCTGATGAGGAACTAGAGATTGCCCCTCTCTTTAAAGAATCAACTTCGGGAAAAGAAGAAGAACCGAAGTCTTGCGAAAATATACAGCTGAGGAATCGGACACTGCCCGAAAAGAACCTCGGACCCTCGAATAGGAAAGATAAAGGGAAAGAGAAGGTCTCTGAAGACATCACTTTAGATGACCAAGTCGCGGAAGAGTTAACCGCCAAAAATCCGCCAAAGAGGAGTAAGGTGGATTACAATGTCTTAGCGCATCTGAGGAAGCTACCCTCACAACTCAGCATCCTCGACGCCTTGTTACTATCAAAGGAGGCGAGAGACTCTTTGATTAAGGCGCTACAAGACCCGGACCAGTTCCAAGTCTTCTTGGCCGAAGAAAAGATGAAGGACGAATTGGAAGAAGTACACACAGCCGACGTTGCTTTTGGTGATGAAGACCTTCTCCTCGGGACGTGTGAACACAATCGCCCTCTTTATGTCTCAGGATATTGCCATGACATAAAGATAGGTAAAATCTTGGTCGATAACGGATCGTCCGTCAATTTACTCAACGTACGGGTGTTGAAGGAAATCTGCATGAGTGTCCAACACCTCGCCCGAGACAAGATCACTATCTCCGGTTTCGACTCTCAATCCTCAAAGACTCTCGGATCTGTGATATTGACGTTACGCTTCGGGTTGCTCGTCACAGACATCAAATTCCATGTTATAGATGCCAAGACGTGCTATAATGCTCTGCTCGGCCGACCATGGCTACACGAGTACAATATCATCCCTTCTACACAGCATCAGTGCATGAAGTATTCCAGAGATGGCCTCGAGTACACTGTGGCCGGAGAGTTGAATCCGTTTTCCGTGAACGAAGTTCGCAAGTATGAAGATGCCAAATATTTCTTGCCGAGCTTCGAAGACACGGAAAGGTGTCACAAACAGGAGAACAAAACTAATGCCACCATCCCTGTCTTCGGCAGTGACACCGAGGAGGAGGATATAATTTATTCAGGTCCATCCCCATCTACCAGGCCAGGACCATCCGTTCCTTCGTTGATCTTCGGTAGTGATTCAGAGGATGAAGTTCATGCTGTATTCCCTGCTCGGCCTTCGATACGGATCTCCGCTGATGGAGGGCGAAGTCTGCAGATAACCATGGTGCCGCTTGAACATTACAAAGAACTGGATGCACTCGACACCAACAGCGTAGAAGAATTGCAGACATTCTATATCCCTCCCGGACGAAGGGGCGAGAAGGCAATCTTATTCTACCGTTCTGAAGAGAACAAAGTAGAAAAGGAAGTTTGGCATGGCGCGGATCCCACGCTCGACAGGCTTCAGCCTATCCGTCTTCCCCGGTATTATACCGAAGGTTTGAAGAAACTGCTAAAACGCCAGGGGATGTCCTTCACACAGACCGTTAGAAAAGCCAAATTCTATGACAAGGTCTGGAACATTCCCGGGACCCAATGCAAACTGCCTAACGGGAAAGTAGAAACCAAAGGGCTTGGGTACATCCGGCCAAAGAAGCGGGAGCTAGTAAACAGCTGTTATGCCATGTATGACTTCGATGAAGAGGCGGACGCTCAATGGGAGGACGCTAATCCTGAACCAGCAAAAAGTCCTGATACAAAACCGCCCAGTCCATCGTCCGAAGACCAGATGAGCAAACTTATAAGGGATGCGAGTCAAAAAGCCCGAGATGATCACGATCGTGAAATGGCAATCTATGAGAAAGCTAAGACACAGCGCCTCCTCCAACAGGCAGTAAAGAACGAAGATGCCGCTCCTTGTCAACCTGCTACAAAAAAGGTTCGACGCGAGAACAAAAACAAGTCGAAAGGCAAGAGAGGCGCTCGACAACTACAAAGCAGAGCTGAGAAGCCGCGCATCCGAGAATCGAGCGTTATTGACTTAGCCCTCGGGAAGAAAATGGGTCGAGCATACTCTTTTCCTCGGAACAAAACAAGGAAAATATTCGATCTCGCTCTAAAACATCAAATGCTTACGTTGCCAGAGTCTAAACACCCTGAACAAGCAGGCGAGGTCTCCAACCCGAAGTATTGCTTTTACCATCGAGTAGTAGGGCATTCGCTTGAAGATTGCTTCACCTTTAAGAATTGGGTTGAGGACCAATATCAGCTTGGCAAATTCGCGTTGTCTGACAGTTGGAGGGTGGCGCCGCCGCAAAAGCACGAACCCGAAAACACAAGAATAAAACCAACTCCGCATTGGGATTGGCAGAAAATTTTCACCTGCCATGTGATAACAATATTAAAAGAAGGGTCCGAGGACATGAACAACCTCCCTTGGTGTTTTGAAAGCGGCAGCAATGAGGTAATCTCAGAATTTCCCCCAGCTCCGAAAGAACTGGAAGATGGAATCCATACCACTGCAGATAATCTCAAGAAAATTGAGTTGGGGACGGAAAATGACCCGCGACCGACATTCATCAGCGAACTGCTATCTGGAGAAAGGGTGGCTGCGTTAAAGGATGTGCTTCTACAGCACAAAGATTGCTTCGCGTGGAACTATTCCGAAATGCCGGGACTAGATCCAGAAATCGCTGTGCACAAATTGGCGATATCCCCGGACATCAAGCCAGTCAAACAAGCGCCGAGAAGAATGCGACTCGAGCTTGAGATGAGCATCAACGCCGAAGTCAAAAAGCTGATAGACTCTGGCTTCATCCAAGAAGTCCAATACCCTGAATGGATCGCCAACATCGTCCCGGTGATGAAGAAAAATGGGACGGTGCGTATATGCTTGGATTTTCGGGATCTCAATAAAGCCTGTCCAAAAGATGATTTCCCAGTGCCAGTCACCGAACTGATGATAGACAACACATCCACTCATGAGGTTTTCTCCTTCATGGATGGCTCATCGGGATATAATCAAATAAAAATGCACCCTGAAGATCAGAAGCACACAGCCTTCAGGACTCCGCTTGGTATATTTTGTTATAAAGTGATGCCTTTCGGTTTGAAGAACGCCGGTGCTACTTATCAGAGGGCCATGACGAAGATCTTCGACGACCTTATACACGAAATCGTCGAATGCTATATCGACGATCTCGTGGTCAAGAGCAAATCATACGAGGAACATCTCGAGCATCTGAAGACTGTATTTCAACGCCTTCGGCAATACAACTTGAAGAAGAATCCTCTTAAATGTGCGTTCGGGGTTTCCTCGGGCAAATTCCTGGGATTCGTCGTTCGGCACCGAGGTATTGAAATAGATCCGTCAAAGATCAAAGCGATCATGGAAATGCCTCCGCCGAGGACTCTCAAACAGCTGCGGTCTCTCGAAGGGAAACTCGCGTATATACGGCGATTTATAGCCAACCTTTCAGGAAAGTGCCGTCCTTACAGCCACCTGATGAAGAAGGGAACCCCATTCGTTTGGGATCAAAAATGCCAAGGCGCGCTGGATGAGATCAAGCAATATCTGCAGAACCCGCCGGTATTGGCTGCTCCGGTTAAGGGGAAACCTCTTATTCTCTATACAACCGCCCACGAAGGTTCTTTAGGCGCATTATGGGCACAAGAGAACGATCAAGGGAAAGAAAGAGCTCTCTACTATTTAAGTCGAGTCCTGCTGGGGGCAGAAAGCAATTACTCTCCCATTGAAAAACACTACCTCGCCTTGATCTTCGCAATAACAAAGCTTAGGCACTATGCGTTGGCGCACGAGGTCCGTTTGATTTCAAAAGTGGACCCTCTTAAATATTTAATGTCAAAAGCCATATTGACAGGACGACTCGCTAAATGGGCCCTGCTCTTGATGGAATTCTCGATAACGTATCAACCTCTCAAGGCAGTGAAAGGCCAGGCCATTGCCGACTTCCTCGCTGAGCATCCGATACCCGCCGATTCTCCTATGAATTGCGATCTTCCGGACGAACATGCGTTCGATGCGATCGACGGCGATAATATCCGATGGGAGCTTTATTTCGATGGAGCATCTTCCATGAAGAAACGTAAACAAAGTACCCCTATAATTAAATCAGGGGTAGGACTCATCTTTGTAACTCCGCAAGGAGGGATAATGCGCTACGCCTTCTCCCTAACGGAGCCGAGAACAAACAATGAAGCCGAATACGAAGCTCTGATAGCAGGCCTCGAGATCGCCATTGACATGGGAATTAAAGATCTCCTCATATACGGCGATTCCCAACTGGTCGTTAGTCAAGTAAACGGCGACTACCAAACGTGCAAACCAGAATTGGTAAAATACGGTGAAAAAGTGCAGCAACTGCTAACCCAAATTCCCTCTTACACTTTGGAAAGTATACCGCGCGCGGAAAACAGCAAAGCGGACGCACTGGCCAAGCTTGCTAAAGAATTGGCTGACGAGAACCTCGATGACGTTAGATCGTGATACAAAGTCGTCGAGTGCTCGCCCCAACAGAAATATCTCCGAAATCGTCTGAAGAAGAAGGAGCGAAAGAGGAGACAACCCTGCAAATAAAAGACAGGGAAAATACCGAGGACTGGCGAGAAGTCTTCATAGATTACTTCAAGTTCCACCGAATACCTGAAGAGGCGTCCACAAGACATCAGCTCTCGAAACGAGCTCTGTCTTTCGCCTTTGTCAATGATACTCTATACAAGAGGTCATTCGACTCTCTGTGGTTGAGATGCTTAGGACCTGACGAAGCGAGAAGGGTCATCCAAGAAGTTCACGATGGACTCTGCGGTTCCCACCAAGCAGGCCCTAAGATGAAATTGAAGATAAAGCGGATGGGCTACTACTGGCCCACGATGATGCAGGATTGCCTGGAATATGCGAGGCAATGTCATCCATGCCAAATTCATGGGGACTTCATCCATCAGCATCCCAATCCACTGCATCCGACAATGGCTAGTTGGCCATTCGAAATGTGGGGAACTGACATAGTCGGTCCCATCGAACCAGCATCGTCAAAGGGACATCGTTTCATCTTGGCGACGACGGATTACTTCTCCAAATGGGCAGAGGCAGTACCGTTGAGGGAAGTGAAGATGGAGAACATCCTCCATTTCTTCAAAACGCATGTCATCTACCGGTTCGGAACCCCGAGAAGAATCATCTCTGATAATGGGCCAGCCTATCGAAGTCATAAAATTAGCCGTTTCGCACAGCAGCACAATATAGACTGGAGATATTCCTCAGTTTATAACCCGCGAGCTAACGGTCTAGCTGAAGCCTTCAACAAGACCTTGACGAAGATCATAAAGAAAACAGTGTCACGAAATAAGAAAGATTGGCACGAAAGATTGCAAGAGGCTCTTTGGGCGTATCGGACTACGTTTAAAACGGCCACAAACACAACGCCATACGCATTGGTATTTGGGACGGAAGCAGTACTCCCTCTCGAGATAGAATTACCCTCTCTACGAGTGGCAGTCCACTATGAGCTGACAGACGAAGAAAATGCTCACCTTCGGTTTGAAGAGCTTGACGCCCTTGATGAAATCCGGCTTCTAGCACAACAAAATCTGGAAGCCTATAAAGCAAAGATGACGCGCTCGTATGAAAGATTGAGCCGCCCGAGGACATTCCACCAAGGCGAACTCGTGCTAGTGGTCAAAAGGCCCATGATCCCCAATCGCGCCAAGCGGGGAAAATTTGAGCCAAACTATGAAGGACCGTATATCATTGATAAGGTCTACCAAGGTGGGGCCTATCTACTTATGGACATGCACGGTGAAAGGCCTTTCAGGCCAATAAACGGACGCTTCCTAAAGAAATACTACGCTTAATGAGCCACAGCCTAGGTCAATGGTAGATGACGACGACTATGTCCGCTCGCTATCTTCCTAGGCTCAGGCTTTATAAGTAGTAGCCAACCCTCTCAGTGACGGACCGAAATGTCCTTAAACTAATAGCAGACCGAAAACGTCTTTAAACTAATACTGCGGCATCCTTGGGCTGACGAGATGAATAAAAATAAATAAAAAAAAATATAATAAAAATAAAAAAATAAAAAATAAAAAAAAGCGGTAAGTCCACAAGCAAAATGGGCACGGATGAAAACCCGAAAGGGCTCCGTGAGTAAAAACAGCAGGACTACCGGCGGATGTTGTGAAAACCCGAAAGGGCGCAACTTCGTTAAAAAACCCTTATGGAGTCCTCTCGACCCTGTAAGGAGAAACCACCCGCGTGAGATCCTTACGACTTACAAGGGAACAACGCACTTAGGAATCCCCACGATTCCTAAGGAGAAAATACGCTCGCGAGATCCTCACGACTCGTAAGGAGAACTCTCTTATGGGACCCTCACGGCTCATAGGATTTGAAAGTCTTAAGTCACAGAGACCTAAACCTGTGCTTAAGCAAACCCCCACAAACTTCCAATATTGCCCTACAAGTGGCTCAATACTGACCCTTGTATACAATCCACGGGCGCGAATAAACGTTTTCCTAACCAAGGTCCATCCATGATTGGGAATACGTTCGTATGGTAAACAACCCTTATAAATCCCCTCGATTTATGAGGAGAAAACCTTCCTGTAGGATCCTTACGACTTACGGGAGAACAAAACACTTAGGAACCCTCACGGTTCCTAAGGAGAAAATACACTTACAAGATCCCCACGACTTGTAGGGAGAAATACCTTCACGAGACCCTTACGGCTCATGAAGTCAAAAGCCTTAGCCGACGGGATCCTAACCCCGGTCGCTAAGCCTCCTTTGTCCAACAACAATAGAAGCAAATGATGATTCGCTCCTGGTAATATCCTAGTCGCAGCGGTGCTGATGCCGAAATCGATGTCCAATTTCAGGTTGACGGCGAAAGCCGGTAAACCGCTCATGCATACGAAATAGCCGAAATGATAGGGCAACTTGCAATAAAAAGCAGCAAGTAAAATGTATGAATGTAAAATAGCCGAAATGATCGGGCAACTCGTAATAAAGAGCAACGAGTAAAAAACAAAATAATGAAAAGCCGAAATGATTGGGCACCGCGAAAAATAGCCGAAATGTTTGGGCAATCGCAACCTTCGCGATATAAAAGA
This sequence comes from Agapanthus africanus, assembly GCA_030015575.1. NCBI lineage: Eukaryota > Viridiplantae > Streptophyta > Magnoliopsida > Asparagales > Amaryllidaceae > Agapanthus > Agapanthus africanus. The sequence goes on along the minus strand of JASDDO010000016.1, from coordinate 187,638,908 downwards.
TGAAATGATAGAGCATCGCGGAAATAAAATAAAACAAAAAAAATAAGAAATGATAAAACTTCGGCCCTACAGTTAAGATCACATCGATCCCTGTATACAATCCAAGGGCGTAAACAAAGAAGAAACCATACCTCCCCAGCGGATTCCGTCAAACGACGAAACCAAACCTCAACGGTTCATTTCAACCGAAGAAGCCAGTGACTTCAACGAAAATTCCTCAACTCACAGATACAAACACTCCTTGACAAGAGCCTTCCGATCCGCGTCGACCCGCAGAGCCACCAGTGCCTCCGTAGGAACCCTCGACTCGTTTCAAACCCCAAGGACGCAAATAATCCTTGGCGCTCGGGAAACAAATAATCCCGGCAAATTCCTCAACTCACGGATACAAACACTCCTTGACAAGAGCCTTCCGATCCGCGTCGACCCGCAGAGCCACCAGTGCCTCCGTAGGAACCCTCGACTCGTTTCAAACCCCAAGGACACAAATAATCCTTGGCGCTCGGGAAACAAATAATCCCGGCAAATTCCTCAACTCACGGATACAAACACTCCTTGACGAGAGCCCCCTGATCCGCGTCGACCCGCAGAGCCACCAGTGCCTCCGTAGGAACCCTCGACTCGTTTCAAACCCCAAGGACACAAATAATCCTTGGCGCTCGGGAAACAAATAATCACGGCAAATTCCTCAACTCACGGATACAAACACTCCTTGACGAGAGCCTTCTGATCCGCGTCGACCCGCAGAGCCACCAGTGCCTCCGTAGGAGCCATCGACTCGTTTCAAACCCCAAGGACACAAATAATCCTTGGCGCTCGGGAAACAAATAATCCCTCGCAAAACTTCTCAACTCACGGATACAAACACTCCGTGACCAGAGCTTCTTTAACTCACATCTTGGGCAGTAAGTATTCAAAACTTGCTTCCTGAACAATGGGACCCTGCAAGTCAATCCTAAATGGTCTCTTGCATACTATCCACGGGCCTCACTCTCTGAAGTCGATTCTCGACAAAGAGGGAAACAACCGCTTACGAGCCTTTTCGACTCGTAAGAGGGGCAATGGGACCCTGCAATTCAATCCTAAATGGTCTCTTGCATACTATCCACGGGCCTCACTCTCTGAAGTCGATTCTCGACAAAGAGGGAAACAACCGCTTACGAGCCCTCTCGACTCGTAAGAGGGAGAAATTCTCTTATAGGATCCTTCCGACTTATGAGAGGAAACCACACTTGGGAATCCTCACGATTCCTAAGGAGAAAATTCACCTGCGAGATCCTCTCGATCCGTAGGGAGAAAAGTCTCTATGAGACCCTCACGGCTTATAGAGTTGAAAAGTCTTAGGCAGCAGATCTGAACCTGCGGCCTAAGCCATCGTTATTTCTTAAGAAGGTCGGGATACTCGTCCCAATCGTCCGTCAATTATGGTTATTAACGTGGCGTACTGATTATAAAAGAAAAGAAAGACAGAGAAATGACACAAGACATTACAAAATGTGTATCTTTTATTCATAAAAATTGGTTGAGTACAGGATACATTGTGCTAAAGAATAAAAAAAAAACATATACATATAATTTACAAAGACAAATGATACAAGGGGAATTATGGGGAAGGAAGCGTCTTGCACAGATGTAGCAATTGCTCGCATACGTCCTTCCATGCCTTCTCCTGATCAGCTGCCACTGCCAGCTTCGCCTCTACTTGAGCCCGCTGTTGCGTGAAGGATGCGAGCTCTTCCCCAACAACCTGATGAGCTGCTTCTTGGCCTTGGGCATCGCGCTCAGCAGCATCAAGTTTCCGCTTCAGCGCTAGCCCATTAGATATGCGTTTAAGAAGACCTTCAAAGACAGCTTTCACCTCAGCAGCATTCGTCCTAACTTCGGCACGAAGGCAAGCGGTCTTGTTTGAAGATTCCTGATGCGCCTTTAGCCGTAAAGCTGCCTTCTGGTCCAAATGGCGAAGATAAGAGGTGCTTTGCTCAAGCCAAGCTATCCGTTCGGCGCTCGCGGCCAAAGCCTCGGGAGAAGGGCGTGTCGACTCCAACCGATGCAGGCGAGCTTCGATCTCTCTGCAGTGGTTAACCCACGATTCGACGACGCCTTCGTTATGGAAAGTTACGAGCGCCGCCAACATTGGGTTAACGTCCACAGCGAAATCTACGGCCGAAGGAAGGGCATCTATGTTGAGCTCTTCGATGTACCCGCTCAACATACCCAAGCTCATTACAGCACCCTTTGAAGACGGGCGTCGCGAAAAAGGACCCGCCGTGAGAGGACATGAGACTCAAAAGGAATTGGAGCTGGGACAATAGCTGCAAAAAAAAAAAACGAAACATGGTCAAACAATGATTCGAAAAGTCGATGAAAGATCATATAAAAAGAGGAAAGGAATATCTGTACCAGTCGCAACGGACGTCAAAGCCGGAAGTGCCGGTGGCAGCACAGGCCCGGCATCCCCTCCTTCGATCTGAGGCACTGCAGTCAGAAAGAGGAAAAGTCAGATACGATCCTATATTCCCTCGAAAAAGACCAAGACGGCACTTACCGGTACCCTTAGAGGGAGAAGCGAGCTCGGATGGGAAGGAGAAGTGTGGGAGCAACACCTGATATAGATGATCAAAGAGCCCTCCTGAAAAGGCACAATGGTGTAGCATTAGTACGAAAGCCACACTTTTGAAAGATTAATGCATGAGTCGTGAATCCTTACCTTCCAACATCCGTGACGGCACGAGGGAAAACGGGGAAGTGACCACCGCCAAAGCAGTAGTTGACGGTGCTCCCTCAAGCAATGGAGCGTCGGCACTGACCGCACCTGCAAAGACAAGCTTGTTAGAAAAGATTGCAAGATATATATAAAAAAGAGGGGAAACGATGATAACCCGAAACTTACCCGACGAACTGCCAGCCGAGACGGAAGCAATTCCTTCCCCCACTGACATCAGGCCACCACCCGTAGCCTCATCACCCGACTCGATGGGAGCCGTTGTTGTGCTCACAAGCCCGGGAGACGGCGGGGGACCATAGACAGGGAGGGCCAAGATAGGAACGTTGCCAGATTCCTGAGAAGGAGCGCCTAACTCGTCCTCAGGAACCATAGCCGCCTCACCTGCTGCTCCCACAGGATCAGCGATTACAGCTGCCCCGTCCATCGGCACCACGAGGTCCCCAGCCTCAAGTACCTCGCCCTCTACCACCTTCGGCTCGGTTGAGACAATCATCTCATCTGCCGCCACTTCGGGTACGGCATCAATGACCTGCTCCGCGGTAGGTTCCTCAATCTCGGCTCCAGGATCCATGACCTCGACAAAGTTGTCCACTGTCGGTTCGGGGTCGGCGAGTACCGCTTCCTCCGCTCCCCTGGGCTCGACGGTCGTTTCCGCTTCCCCCTCAGTTGGACTTGACCCTACAAAATGGAATACGTGTAAGCCAACATCTCTACAATTCGTATGACGAGATTCTGAAAGAAGTACTACCTGAAGTGGATTTGTCATTGGCACTCCGAACCGCGCGCGCCACTTGCCGACGAGCAGTAGACAGGGCCACAGGGGGCTCTTCAGAAGGAGTATTATCGTGAGGAATAGTGCTAGGGCCCGCTCCTGCGGCCAAAGCAGCTCTGCGCGCCTTAGCTTCACGTCTAAACCGTTTCTGCTCCTCTCGAGCCGATGAGACAGATGCCACCAGGGCTTCCTTGAGTGAAGCCTCCTCATCCGTGTAGAGGGATGCCTCCAGATTTTTCAGAGCATCCCTCGTCGTTGCATCAAGCTGAGGCTCTTGCAGCAGTTTCGACGGAGCTGGGACTTCGATCACGGGCTTGGGAAGGGCCCTTGCCCCGATTAATACAACCCCTGTAAAGAAACAAGAGAAGGTCAGATCGACTATCATAAAAAGATAACAAACTTTCCTTATAAAAGAGAACGGGGTAAAACATACCGACGCTTGCTAGGGCACGCTTCTTCTCCTCCGCCTGGAAGGTCTTCAGAGAGGCATCGATGGCCTTTTCAGTAGATCCACCTGCTGAAAATGAGGCAAATATTAGCTAAAGATAGTAATAAAAAGTGGGATAAAATGACAAATAAGAAGTCTGATGATTACCTGACTCAGCGAGTCTGCTTAACATTGCTTCGAGCCTCGCCGATCGCTCCGAAGCAGCAATGGCAGCGGCTAGATTGGTATCCTCAGGGTCCACCACGAAACCCTCATTGCTGCCGTACTCGCATATAGTCTCGGCAGGATGAGCCGCGGGTTCTAAGTTAAGAATCGCGTCAAGGGATAAGATGGACTTCTTCTTCTTCTGTCCACCAGCCTTGGATCCACTCGGAGCAGCCTTGCGCTTGCCAGTGTTGGCAGTCACTTTCGGACGGCGAGTCCCGATGTCTACTCCTGCACCCGACTCCGGCGATTCCATTTTAACCGTCTTTGTCGGAGCACGGGGCGCCGTTGGGGCATCCGCCGTATTAGGCAGTGGCAGCCCACGTGGAGGGGCCAACACGCGTGGTCGATCAACTCCGGCCTCTTTCGTCGGAGGGATAACTTAAACCCTGGGCTGCAATGGAGCCTTGCGATCGCCGCCGGGAGGTGCAGCCCTACGATCAACCAGTAGACGTTTCTCCATCAAGATGATTGGGCCTATCGCGTGCGCGTACCAGGCCACATACGAATTGAGTATCTTAGGGGTACAGCTGGGCTCACTGATAAAAAAGTAGGAGCCTGTATTGAGCCGGATGAAGTGATGCATTGCATTCCGTACCCCCTCTGGACCGACTGCAGGTGTTCCCAAGAAGGCTTCCAACGGGACCCCTTGGTTATAACTCGATTGCCGGGCAAATCGATGCGGGTTATACCTCATGATGAGGGCCGTTTCATTCTGCCTAAATACCAAGTAGCCTGGCCGAATGGAATAAAGGTGAAGAATCTCTCGAGCCTTCAACACGGAAACACCGCCCTTAAAGTCATCACGCAGCGGCACCACCGACTTAGTGGTCTCGGAACCCATGGTGATGACCTTATCCACCAAAGAGGTCTTCGCCCCGACTAGATGCGAACGCAGAAGCAGTCCTCTAGACTCCCGCGGAGGTGCAAACACGATGGAAGCCCCGACCAATCGTATGATTCTTGGAAGTTTGAATCTCTCAAAGAACGGAGGAGTTTTATGGGCACCGAACACTCCTCGAACATGCAGCTCCATCCAAGACGTGAAGTAGTGCATCGGGAAGTTAGCAGGCTGTACCCCAGGTTCATTAGCGTCCGCCGCTATGCTAAGTCCATTGTAGAGGTAAGCCAACCCGGCGATCCCCACTGATAACTGCAGACCGGCCACCATTCGATGCGCCGGGTAAAATACAGAAGACCGCATAAGGCGTGGGTGCATGGGAAGCGCGAAGCTGCACAGCCACAGACCTAAGAACCCGATGAAGAGGGTCTCCTCATCCATGCCGGGAACGGCGATCTCTGAGAAAGGGACGCTAGCAGTGCCGGGGAGGTAAAAACTTCGCTGATCAATTTCTGATAAAGGCCGGCGGTCCATGCCGAAACCAAAAGGGTCAGAAAGTTGAGCGAACTTATCATCTTGCTCCGATAAAAATTCCGGGCGAATAAAGCGAGCAATGAAGTCCGCGAAACTAACGCCTCGATCGCCCAATTCCAAATGAAGCTCCTCGTAAATCTCCAACACCCTCACCAGGCCCGGATGCTGATGCTGGATGGCATTTTCCGGAGTTAAGTCGAGTACCACCTGCTTGGTGGCAAAGACGTACTCGTCAGGAGGAAGCAGCTCCTCATAATGCTCCCCCCTCGCCGGTAAACCCGAAAGCTCAACGAACTCCTCTAGAGAAATGGAAACCTCCCTATCCGCTGTCAGGAAAGTATGCGTGGGGATATTCCATTGTTCGATAAAAGCCTTTGTCCGCCACGTTGGAGGAGTAGGATATTCGAAAAGCGAGACGTAGACGGCGGAGTATAAACCGATCTTCGTCAGGTGAGCTCTTTTCGCCGCTAAAATGTACCGAGCCCATGGCAGGTATCCAGCAAGCAGTCGCGGATTCAGTCCAAGATTGTAAGCCTGTCCCCAAGGGCGTGCTTCACCCTGACAGATTCGCCTTCCCAAGATATCTATGGTCGGCGGCGGCTGCACCGGAATAGCGCCGATTGCAGGCTGGAGAAGGTCATCTGCATTCCAATTTTTTACCTCCACGGCATACTCCACCGGGGGTTTGTCCGCATAGGGGATCGTGACTATGGGTTCAGAAGGCGAGGCGGAACTAAAACTACGGCGGCCTTGGATGATCTAGCTATACCATCTTCCCCACAGGTGGAGCTGTTTGCATTCAGGGTCGCGATCTTTAATAAGAGCGAATACCACCCGATCCACTGGCGCATGAGGGAATCCTCCTTCCGAGCGAACGAAGGGAAAAGACAAGTCGTCAGACATGTTCTGTGGAAAGATAAAGAAACATACATCATTAGTGGCCTAACGCTTGGCATAAAAAAAAGTATATATATAAAAACCTCGCTCCACACTGTGATGCAGTGGGTAAGGGACAAAAAGGGGACCCACAAAATCCGGGTGATGTACATCACTTAATAAGACAATCCCATCATTGGATAGGACTGTCAATTCATAAAAAGGGCCCAGTAGAATACACCCATTGGTGGGGAAGTCCCTGGAGACAGAGAAAATCTCCTCTTTTAGAGCAAAGCTCTGTCACAGAGTGACACATGTCAAACTCTGGTTCCAGGGGATCAAGATTCCTTAAAAGAGCTTGACTCTGTGATAATGATGGAAATATCCATCAAAGGGAAATTAATTTTTGAAAATTAAAAATTTAAAAAAATTTGGGATCTTAAAGACCCATAAAAACTCTTAAGAGTTCTTTTTTTAGATCAAAAGATCTATGTTTTGCCAAAAAAGCAAAGCCCTGTTCATGGGTTAAGAAACCCTGAAACAGGTTCTTAAGAGCAAGGCTCTGTTAGTGAAACCCCAAAGGGGTTTTCCTTAGATCAAAAGATCTATGAGAGCAAGGCTCTATTAATTAAAATTAATTTAATTTAATTTCTTTACCTAAGTTGTTCTAAAAAGTTCTAACTTTGGAAGCAAGAGCAAGGCTCTGAAGTTCTTGAAGGCAAGAGCAAGGCTCTGAAAATGAGAAATCTTGAAGATGATGAAGAGATTAACAAAGACCAAGGGTCTTATTTATAGGCGCCTGCGCCCCTTCAACTGACCCTGGCCACCGTTGCGCTTACGTCGCGCCACGTAAGCACAACGGTGGGGGGGCATCTGTTTCCCCCAATCAGAGCAAGGCTCTACTGAATTTTGAAAATTCAAAATTTGAAGCAACGCTTCGGTTTCCGTGCGCAGTACGCAATTTGCCACATGGCAGAAGCCAATTCGGCAGCGTAACGCCCGAGATGGTACGTCCCATCAGAGCAAGGCTCTTCAGAAAACGTAACTGCGCAAATGCATGGCAGCGCGACACGTGTCTGCGCAAGCGCATGGATGCACGACACGTGTCTGCGCAGTTGCGCAATCGCAACTGCGCAAGTGCACGGATGCGCGACACGTGTCTGCGCAAGCGCACAGATGCGTGACACGTGTCTGCGCAATTGCGCAATCGCAGCTGCGCAAACGCACCGATGCGTGACACGTGTCTGCGCAAGCGCACAGATGCGTGACACGTGTCTGCGCAGTTGCGCAGTCGCAGCTGCGCAAAATCACCGATGCGCGACACGTGTCTGCGCAAGCGCACAGATGCGTGACACGTGTCTGCGCAGTTGCGCAGTCGCAGCTGCGCAAGCGCACAGATACGTGACACGTGTCTGCGAAGTTGCGCAGTCGCAGCTGTGCAAAATCACCGATGCGCGACACGTGTCTGCGCAGTTGCGCAGTCGCAGCTGCGCAAGCGCACAGATGCGCGACACGTGTCTGCGCAGTTGCGCAACCGCAACTGCGCAAGCGCACGGATGCGTGACACGTGTCACACGCTGGTGAGTTGCGCAGCAACTGAATAAAGATTTAGATAAATCTTTTCTGTTCTCCTGTAAAACAGGAACCCTTGGATCAAAGATCCAATGGTGGGAAAATTCCCAAAATTATTCAGGAAAGATTTTGTTAACAAATCCAACAAATTTGTGGGCACTATAAATAAGACCCCAAGCCTCATTCAAAAGGCAGAGAATCAATCATCAAGAGAAGGAAAAAACTTCTGGAAAAAGAGAGCTCTTGAAGATTAATCAAGAACAAAAAAAGAAGAAGGTAAAATTTTTGAAGAACAGAAAATAAAAAAAAAATAATAAATAGTGCCTTGCACTTGATATGAACCCCTGGTTCTAAAAAGGAAAAAGAATAATAAATAGTGCCTTGCACTTGATATGAACCCTTGGTTCTGTGAAAAGAAAACAAGAAGAAAAACTTGTTTTCTTTTGATCTAAATGTAGATCAAAAGTGCTATGCACTTTTGTTCTTCAATCAGAATATTCTTGAGTTCCTGCAACTCATTATTTAAAAGGGCCTGGCCCAAATCAGAAATAAAAGGGCAGAGCCCTATTTGGAAAAATTCTTGAGGGCCAGACCCAAATCAGATCACAAAAATAAAAGGGCAGAGCCCTATTTGAAAAATTCTTGAGGGCCTGGCCCAAATCAAATCATGAAAGGGCAGAGCCCTATTTGAAAAATTCTTGAGGGCCTGGCCCAAATCAAATCATACAAAGGGCAGAGCCCTGTTTGGAAATGCTTGAGGGCTTGGCCCAAATCAAACTGCAAGAATAAAAAGAGGCAGAGCCCTGTTTAGATTGATTCTTTTTATCGGGCAGAGCCTAAAATAAAAATTGGACTTAACCTAATCCTGGCTGTAAGTCCTTAAATTAAACGCCTTTCATAAACTAAGTCACGACCGGTTCGAGGGTACATCTCCGAACTCCTTTGACATCTGTCGTTGTAATTCCTCAACGACGTCAAAGAGGTGACGAGTCCCAACGACCACTCATTTAATATTGGACCGAAACGTCCTTAAACTAATATTCACTCCAAAATGAGAATATCGGACCGAAACGTCCCTAAACTAATATCGGACCGAAACGTCCCTAAACTAATTTCGGACCGAAACGTCCCTAAACTAATTTCAGACCGAAACGTCCCTAAACTGGCGACGGACCACCACGTCCCTAAACTGGAATATGGACCACTACGTCTTTAAACTGGCGACGGACCGAAACGTCCCTAAACTAATAATGGACCCCCACGTCCCTAAAACTGGCGATGGACCGCCATGTCCCTAAACTGGTACAATAGGGCCCAAATGCTTCTTTGTTGGATCTAAACGGTCCCGCCTAAGTCGATCTTAACCCCAAATACGGTTAACGTGTCCTTAGACATTTAAATAAATGATAAAACTCCAAATTAACTTTGGTTCAAGGGTACATCTCTGAACTCCTCATACGCCTGTCGTTGTAATCCCTCAACGACGTCAGAGAGGTGACGAGTCCCGACGGCCGGATAATTAAATCAATCATGACGTTAAGTTGACCTTAGTCTAAAACAAGACTAACGCATCCTTAACGAACGTTTAAGTCGATCTTAGCCGCAACGCGACTAATGTATCCTTAAACCAAAAACACCAAATCCAAATCTAAGCAAATACGGATTTGGACTAATCCACGTCCTACGGGTGACGACATCACTCAGTCTCCGTATACAATCCACGGGCAATCACAAACAAAACAAACACACACGACATGAAGTGAAATTCTGGAGAAGGAGAAAGTTGTTACCGCGACGCGGTAGCGTAATTAACTGCAGGGGCTTGCGCCTGCAGGGAAGAGCGTCCCCACAATCAAAAACCCCTCACCCTGAGGGGGAATCTGACGAAGTCTGCTACATCGGCCGCATCCGTCTAAACCTCTGATACAAGGTGCCATAAATCAACTTGGTATCTTCGGAGAGATAGACGGATAAAACCAAATAGCATCTGCCCCGAACCCCAGCGCCAGGACCTCAGCAGTCCTGTGCGGCCGTCTTTCGGAGGGGAACAGTTTCTTCCCTAGTTCATCACTTAGTGAAGAGGTAGCTTGAGTTAGTGTCTCCTCGACGTAGATCATCTTCGGCCTCGAAGACTTCAAGCAAGCTTGTTCATTTCACCGTGTGGAGCCTTACCGGAGTTCGGGAGATCACTACTTAGTGCGAAGGGACTACTACACGGAGCTTATGAAGTGAAGGACCGGTCTACAAAGGTTGTATTCCTTGTTCACTTAGATGTAAAGATGTTTACATGCTTGTTTCGTCTAATTCTCTAGTTAAGATTCTAGGTTAGAGTTCTTTAGCGCACAAAATTTTTGAAAACGGCATGGTCGATGCCTTCCGAAACCCAGCGGCGACCCTAGGGAACCCTACAGTTATGAACATAAGTGGATGTTCTTGTATATGGCAATGGCAGCCTCCTGAAGGGGGCGGTTACCGTTTTAGACTTCCAAGGTGACCTAGACGACAGAGTAGCTGTCAGAGTTATAAGTTTACCCTCTTCATAGGTGCAGTATGTTGGATAGTTTTCCAAGTAGGATACTGAGGTGGTCATGGTGCTGGGTGCTGATTACTTCAGCAATCGATACAGTCTAAGAAGCTTGTTAGATTTGATATTCATGTTATGAACAGGGTCCCATCAAATATCCAGACAAGTTCTAAGACATGTATCGCTCATTTCGGGAGATAATCATTTTCCGCGATTGAGATATAGAGAGATAAAGATAGAAACATTGGACTGGATCCACTCACTGAGGCTATTTCTCGAACACGTAAGTTTCTCAAAACGAGTTTTGAGGAACTGACTAGTAGAGAAGTTGGGTATTCGGTAGCACACGAGCTGTGAGTATGCGATACCGCAATAATTGTCCTTAAGTGCAAGTGGTAGATTGTTGGATATAGTGCCCTCAAGGCAATTATTGTAATTGCAAGTAGACGATTATGATAACTGAACGAGGACCTATACAGGTAGAACAATATTACTTGAGATGATACTATGCTATCTTGTTTGTCATTATCATTATGTGTATACGTTTTAATAAAGCACGTCGGATTATTGCTTGACTACCAGCATCTTGATGGATATCATATACATGGGAGCTGGGTGGTCCATAAACACATTCTTAAATGTCCCTAGTCGAGGGAGTATCAAGACCGGGCATCGATACTCCGGAGTAGACTAGTGTATACTTTTCGGGACCCCAACGAGGGGCGGTGGCCGGTCTCACAATCCATTGGTGTTAAGTCACCTAAGATAGTATACAGGTGCTCACTAGAGGTGAGTACACCGGACGGACTTACCGAGAACTTCTATATGGTATTATACCTATCGTTAGATGGAAGCTCTCTTATGGCATGAGTACAGATTAGTCTTTTGACCTGAGATTTTCATTTGTCTCGTGTGAGTTCCCACTGTACTTAGATTACTACCCTACCATGGCTTAAAGGAGTCGTGCAAACAGGTTGTTGGAGATAGTGCCCCCATAGTCAATTATTGGATCACAGGTACGTGATTGCAATGATTGCGGAGGACCTATACCGGTAGGACAGTCTTACTCAAGATGATAGTATGCTATCTGGTTTGCCTTTATCAGTCGTGTACAGGTTCAGGTGACTGATCACTGCTACACTTTGATAGAGCCCTTAGGATCTTGCTTTACCACCAACAGTATGATGGCGATCATATACGTGAGAGTTGGGTGGTTTATACGCATATCCTTAATTGTGGTCCCTAGTCGTGGGAGTTTCGAGACAGGGCATCGATACTCCGGAGTAGACTAGTGTGTACAGTCGAGACCCCGACGAGGGGCGGTGGCCTGTCTCACAAGCCACTGGTGTCAGTAGGATCACCTAAGATGTATACAGGTGCTCATTGGGTTATGAGTACACCGGACAGGACTCGCCGGGAATCTGCTAGTTAGTATTATATCTACCGTCAGATAGCAGTTCCCTGGTGACATGTGTACAGGTTAGTTCATCGACCTGAGGTCGTCATTTGTCTCGTGTGAGTTCCCACTGTGCTTTGATTTCTATCCTACCACGGCTCAAAGGAGTCATGCAAACAGGTAGTTTTTGGGTACAGTCCCGAGCCATATGGAGGCAAGTGAGCGGATCGGCAGGGGATTCGTCTCTCCCGGTATTGGGGGCGAGATCGTGCTGTGTCTAGGAGAGCCATTACACAAAGTCCATGGCCATGGCAGGAGATTTACTGGTAGGTACTCCAGTAGTATCTCAGGGTGTATTGGGCTTCACTCCGACACGACTTATACTGCTATTGGGGGTCTGACGTTACTAGCCCCCTAGGTAGATATGCGATACTCATAGACAAACGGACCGGACTGTATATACATTGTCACTGTTAGGCTAAGTAGGGTTTTTCCGGATGAGTGCGCTCATCGGCATCCCTTGAGGTCAGTCCATAGGCAGCCGTTACGCATTGCTAGTGCCGCTGACGGTTTGTGGTTAAACCCACTGCCAGGGTACTGACGAGTCATTAGAGTCCCCCACAAACAGTTTCCCAAGTTCGGGCGAAACGTTGTAGAGGCCGTATGGTTTTATGGCAGGGTTCGGAAAATGCACGTGCGTTTACGCACGTGTTATTTTTCGGGCAGATGATACTGGTCGGCTTTGGTTTAAGCCGGATCCGAGTATTATATTGAGTAGATATAATATCTTTGTCTCAGTTGCATTTGTATTCGGTCGTAATAAAAATGCGGGTATATTTATACAGTTTCGGGGTTATCCTGAAAGTCGTTTCAGGATCACTTTTGGAAGTTACCAGTTTCCAGTTTTCTATCAGCCGTCTTTTAACATTCGGTTAAAGACGGATTTATCTTTTCTTGGATAAGGGTGAGTCATCATTCTAGAAGCTTCTAGAAGTGATGATGAGGCTAGTGAGTCATTAGTGCATTGATGGTGTCATTAATGCAATGGTGACTAAGGGTTTAGATTCAATGTTTCTTAATGAGTCATTGTTATTCATTTATAATAATGATATGCTTCTTGTTTATTGTCACCCCCTACTTGATTGCTCCTACGGTCACCTCCCTCCTTCTATAAAGTGGCTGGCCCTCTCTCTCCTCCTTACTTCACTTGGTTTATTTCATTTTAGAGAGAAAAGATTATGATAGTATTTGGGGTGTATGGAATTTCACAGTTCATTTCATTCCATCACCCAATTCCCACGGCAACTTCATTAACCGATCGTCCACGGATTTGGACGAAGTGAGACAAAGTCATCTACTCATTCTCTACATCATTCTTGGTCGTCTCTTTTAGCAAACTTGACGATCGAGTTGCCTCAAGTCAAAGGCGGGAGCCCGTTTAAAGAATCGTTAACGTGGTGCCACCTCGACGAGGAGATCGAAGATCGACGAGATCGGAGCAGCCGCAACGGAGCGTGGGATGATGGTTCAAGAACGAAGGACTCGGATCGTTCGGTATAACCTTTCTACACTCTTTACAGTTTGTTAGTTTAGCAATAATGGCAGATCCGGGTTAAAGTATACGATAGCGCCAGTTAAAAAGTTTTTTTTCCGCATTTGGCGTCTGTAGACTGCCAGGGCGCTAGCGTAGACTTACAGTGGTATCAGAGCCTAACCATTTTGCTATACTAACTTGTGCTAACGTGTTTAAAACATCGATCGAACCGGAAATCGAAAATTGCAAAATCCCAACTTGACATTTTCTGTTGATTTTAAATGGCCTCCTAAAATTTTTCTACATGTCTCAGAATACTGTGCAGGCTTTTCTAAGAACCGCGACAAAATTTGGGCATGTGACCCCACCAAACCGCCGCGGAAACGCGGTCAAACCCATGGTTTGACCGCGCATCCGCGGCCACTTGGTGAGCTCGTGCTCCCAAATTTGTACAGTGGGTTCTCTGTTGGATTTTGGGGTTTTTGGTAAATATCGTTTTGGCCCAGATTTTGTTACTGTTCACCAGTAAGTTGTGGGTCCCACTTTTTGATATTTTGTCGATCGAAATTTAAACATGTTAGTTTACAGTGCTTACATTATATCTCCGACCGGGAATGTCATTTGATCGGTAAACCGCGTCTGATTGCTATAGTACTTTTAGACGGGTTTGCGAACGTGACATTCGCGTTGATGTTCTGTGTTGTGCTGTGATGTTGCGGATTTGTCGTGGTGGATAGCAGTGTGCAATGGTAGTGCATTTTGAGTTTATTTATACATTTGATATTGCGGGGCGAGCGTTCAACTTGTGGACTGCCGTCACTGCCTGTTGTATAATATTCTTTTGGGGCACGACCAGGTTGCGGTCGATGTACCTATTGTACTATTTTTCATTACTGTACTAGGTTTTGCCCCGCGACGGAGTGCACGGATAGCCGGGTTCTGGGGGGAAACGGGTCCGCATCTCACGGCTTTGAGAGGCAGAGGGGGCCCACTCTAGAATTGGCAGACTATTCGCCGCACTCGTAGGGGGTACAGGTTGACCCAAGGAGGGGTGCCCAAGATTACCGGATTCCGTGGAGTGCAGGGTGGTCCATTCACTATGATGTAAGGGACTGCCTCGCTTCAGGTTTTGGCGGGTAACTTGCCGCACCCGTAGGGGTCTAGGTTTCATTGCACAGGCTATCCACACGACAGGGGAATGTCGGGTTTCAGCAGTGGCTCTGTGAAACCCGGGGATCCCAGATTATCTGTATTGTTCTGTGATGCTTATTACTTTTCTGTAATGTTGCATACTATCACGCTTGGAGCGATTATTGTATATTGGTTTATATACTATTAGATGTTGTATATGTTTTACACCCGCGCTAGTCCAGTCCCCGCTCTGTCGTTAGTTAAGTAACCTAACGAGTGATGACGGGACCCAATGACGAATACGGATGGCATATACGTACATTTTATTTTCGTTCTTTTCTGGTGTGATTAATTGATGGGACTGCGTTGATTCTGATCAATGCAAAGTAAAGCAAACCTGTTTGCAGTTGTTGGAACAATTTAAAAAGTGTTATTGCAAAGACGTTTCCTTTTGTTATGCATAGCGGTATTCAGTGGAATATCCTGCACCTCATTCGACGGGGCAAGGGCCGATATCCCTTCACCGGGACTGACCCCTTGGGCAGAAGTTTGCGTCAGAGTAATAACTTCACTATAGTCGATTACAAGTTGCTTTGCATAGCAGTATTCAGTGGAATATCCTGCACCTCATTCCACGAGGAAAGAGCCGAGATCCCTTTACCGGGAGTGACCTCTTTAGCAAAAGGTTTTCGCCACTATATTTTAAAAAACTATCAGGTTCCTTCAGCGATATCAAGTTCACTACGTTAAAGCTTTTTCGCCAAAAACCAGCCGTAGCCCTCCGTCATTTCATATGAATGGTCAGTAGTATTCAAGCTATGTTGGTCTAGCCCTTAGCTAGGACATAGTGATTGGTAGCTGCTGGGGTGTTCACATGTTGCATAGATAGATGCGTTGGTTTGGGACAGTCGTACAGCCTTGTTGGCCCTTAGTCAAGGGCGAGTACGGGTGGGTTCAAATTAACAAGATAATGATGGGAAGAACTTGACATGTGACTTATGATGGGCTGGCCCTTAGTCACGATTATAAGAGCATGGGGCAAAAACTATATCGGGAGTTTCTAAAGAAACTGAAACTTGCCAAGTATGCGTATACCTTCTGGAGTATGAGTAACGTGGATACCATCCTGATTCCCACTGATGAGTTGGTTTACTCTTCGGGTGATCCCGATTGATTCTTCTTTAGGTTTGGAGGAGAATTTGACAGGACAGTGGGAGGTTTCCGGATTAGATAAAATGATGACCATTCTGATCTAGGTTAGAGTGCACGCAGAGTGTTTCTTTTCTCTCTCTCTTTTTGGCAGCGACCTTTGACCGACCCTAGACTATGACTCAGTGACCAGGTTGACCGAACCTTCTTAAAATACTGGCTTTTGGATTGTCAGAGTTGCATAAGTCATTGCCACTCCTTCTTTTACCCTTTGAATTTCTCAGAACACCCGTATTACTACGGATATCCACTTCCATTGGATAGATCCATCGTATGGTTATATATGAACTCGAAGGGACTTCTTCGAGGATGGATCCAGGTTCAGGAGAAATAGAATTGGTTTATTCAATTGTCTTTTATTATCACCTTCTCTCAGGTTGCGAGGGCTCCTTGGTTTAGGAGAGTACACCTATTACGCCTATTGGATAGTCTTATTCCAAACCATAGGCTGGTGCCGAAAGATAGGGAATGAAGAAAACCAATTAGCCTAAGTAGGGTGTGCAGAAGGTAATATGTAAAGACAAAATAAAGGGATTAGAAAGAGGGCAAAGTAAATTGCGAATGATATCATTCACGACCAAAACCGCGTACTTCATCGCCGCTCCTATTTCACCTTTAAAAGAATAAGGTATTATTCAGTTGTCTTTTATCGTCACCTTCTCTCGAGATGCGAGTACTCCTTAGTTTAGGAGGGTACACCTATTATGCTTACTGGATAGTCTTCTTCCAAACCATAGGCTGGTGCCGAACGGTAGGGAAGGAAGAAAACCATTTAGCCTAACGATGGTGTACAGAAGGTAACGACTAAAGACAAATAAAGGGACTTGGAGAGATGGCAATAAAATATACGGTTGAAGTCATGAATTGGATTATGGAAGAGGCATTACTATGAATACCAGGATACCCCTACGAAACATTTTCATGTTTCAGTGCATTGTTAAAGAAAAATTGTTTTCCCGATTAGACACTTACTCCAAGGGTATGTATTTACCAGGTTTCATTCTCATATCTGTATGGTTTTACAGATGATGAGTGGGAGTAAGATATTGGGAATTAGGTGATTATCCCCATTATATCGGAATTCGTTGTAATTGGTGATATTTGAGGAAATCGCCAGGGTACAGTTTTCAACCTACAACACACAGGTTATGAGTTGTTTAACTCAGCGGACTTATACAGAGTATTGTATGTTGTCCAGTGTCCATAAGGACAAAGGGGTAGGTCCTCGTACTATGTTCTGTTTACTTATAACTTCTCTAGTATTTAGACGAGTGTTTCGTAGAAATACAAGGTCTAAGTTTTGAGAAGTTGTGGGTATAAGAATAAAGTAGAGAACCAGGTATCACAAGTATTGGGATTCTTCAAAGAGATCGAAGATGTAGATTCTTGTGATTGGTATTCAGATGATAGTGATGGTTTTGAGAAACGTGTTTCTCTTTCAGGTTACTCATAATTGGATGGATTCCTAAGTTGAGTAATGCTGATTAGCCTCTTTCCATTAAGTTGATATGCACTGGAGACAGCTGCATGGATTGAATCTTGGTTCCAATTAAATAAGTGCCAAAGTTTCTATATTGGATATAGAATAGTTCGTACCTTAAAAGATATTAAGGTACGGGGAGTTGTCCAGCTTATGATTAAAACCAGACTCTGGATAACTCAGGGCACGATTCTGTAATGGCTGTTTGTGGGTTGACCCTGGCTATGACGAGTGTTGATATTCTACCATTTGGAAGATCAATAGTGATATTGTTCTTGACTCGCCACAGTTTTAGTAAAATAGATCTTTTTCAGAAAACAGTAGTGGGAGTATGGTAGAACTGGAAGTGATTCCAGAACCGCAAACGATTACGAAAAATTTAATAGGACCTATATATTCAATCAGGTTTGACATTCCAATAGCCACTCCGCAGTTATGGTAGGTAACCTCAGACACCCGAGAGGTACTTCGGTAGCCTCAAGGACGGTGACATGGAGGTTCTTATCTACCAAGACTTGACACTACTGTTGTTCCAGGCTGTAAGACCCGGTAGGAGGGTTTTCGTAGTCAGTGGGAGCAGCGGAAGCATAGTGGGCAAGTAGCTTATGTCTATTTATAGACTATAGCAGTTATAGCGGAGATAGATCATCTAATTTTGATATGACAGTCATGGGTTTGACTTCAATCAGAATAGGGGATGGATCTGTTAAGAAGGTAGTAGGGTGTGATGTCATGGTATCTGGATGACATACACAGAGTAGGAAGTAAAATTCCTATACTACGATCGGTTGTACTGTGGTCGTCACACAGTTGTTTCTCCAGACAGGATATGGATATAATATTTGACATTCTGGTTTCTAGATCTATGGTTTTAGATCTGGATTTGGGTAGTTTCCCAATGTGGGTACTTTGACAGATATTCTAATGGTTTTTGGAATAGTTGACTCCTAGCATGGTGGTGTACCTGCAGGTGATGGAGTCACCCTCTCTAAAGGTGTCTTACAGACAAAAGGGGAGAGGGATGTGCATGATTGGCAGATCACTTGCTTAGGCAATTGAGTCAATCATGAGATGTCAAGTACCACACCAAATGTTGGTTTTGCACTAGATGCTATAAGTTTGTATTAATCCAATCCTGGAGAAATATAAGGAAGCAGTTTTAGAACATAAGTACATGTTCTACGGATTTGATGACGGCAGCCTCCTTCGGGAGACGGTTATCATTCCAAGCTTCAAAGGTGACATGGTTGACAGAGTGATTGTCAGAGTTATAGTTTTTTTTCCCTCTAACGAAGAGGGACAGTGTTATGGACAGGTGGTTCAAGAGGATACTGTGGGTGGCATGGTGCCCGATACTGATTAGGTTCAGTGATCGATACAGTCTAAGAAGTTTGGATTTGGAGTTCATTTATGAACTAGGTCCCATCAGATATCCAGACATATTCTAAGACTGATATTACTCGATTCGGGAGATGGCTTTCTCCGCGAACTTGAGATTTAGAGAGATACAGAAAGAAACTTCTAGGCGGATCCACTCACTAAGGCTATTTCTCGAACACAATAGTTTTACAAACGGGCTTTGTGATACTGATTAGTAGAGGAGTTGAATGTTCGGTTTCACACGGGCTGTGAGTAGTCGACATCGCAATAATTAGCCTTGAGTGCAAGTGGGAGATTGTTGGAGATAGTGCCCTAATAGTCAATTATTGGATCACAGGTACGTGATTGCAATGATTGCGGAGGACCTATACCGGTAGGACAGTCTTACTCAAGATGATAGTATGCTATCTGGTTTGCCTTTATCAGTCGTGTACAGGTTCAGGTGACTGATCACTGCTACACTTTGATAGAGCCCTTAGGATCTTGCTTTACCACCAACAGTATGATGGCGATCATATACGTGAGAGTTGCGTGGTTTATACGCATATCCTTAATTGTGGTCCCTAGTCGTGGGAGTTTCGAGACAGGGCATCGATACTCCGGAGTAGACTAGTGTATACAGTCGAGACCCCGACGAGGGGCGGTTGCCGGTCTCACAAGCCACTGGTGTCAGTAGGATCACCTAAGATGTATACAGGTGCTCATTGGGTTATGAATACACCGGACAGGATTCGCCGGGAATCTGCTAGTTAGTATTATATCTACCGTCAGATAGCAGTTCCCTGGTGACATGTGTACAGGTTAGTTCATCGACCTGAGGTCGTCATTTGTCTCGTGTGAGTTCCCACTGTGCTTTGATTTCTACCCTACCACGGCTCAAAGGAGTCGTGCAAACATGTAGTTTTTGGGTACAGTCCCGAGCCATATGGAGGCACGTGAGCGGATCGGCAGGGGATTCGTCTCTCCCGGTATTGGGGCCGAGATCGTGCTGTGTCTAGGAGAGCCATTACACAAAGTCCATGGCCATGGCAGGAGATTTACTGGTAGGTACTCCAGTAGTATCTCAGGGTGTTATTGGGCTTCACCCCGACACGACTTATACTGCTATTGGGGGTCTGACGTTACTAGCCCCCTAGGCAGATATGCGATACTCATAGACGAACGGACCGGACTATATATACATTGTCACTGTTAGGCTCAGTAGGGTTTTTCCGGATGAGTGCGCTCATCAGCATCCCTTGAGGTCAGTCCATGGGCAGCCGTTACGCATTGCTAGTGCCGCTGACGGTTTGTGGTTAAACCCACTGCCAGGGTACTGACGAGTCATTAGAGTCCCCCACAGACAGTTTCCCAAGTTCGGGCGAAACGTTGTAGAGGCCGTATGGTTTTATGGCAGGGTTCGGAAAATGCACGTGCGTTTACGCACGTGTTATTTTTCGGGAAGATGATACTGGTCGGCTTTGGTTTAAGCCGGATCCGAGTATTATATTGAGTAGATATAATATCTTTGTCTCAGTTGCATTTGTATTCGGTCGTAATACAAATGCGGGTATATTTATACAGTTTCGGGGTTATCCTGAAAGTCGTTTCAGGATCACTTTTGGAAGTTGACAGTTTCCCGTTTTCTATCAGCCGTCTTTTAACATTCGGTTAAAGACGGATTTATCTTTTATTGGATAAGGGTGAGTCATCATTCTAGAAGCTTCTAGAAGTGATGATGAGGCTAGTGAGTCATTAGTGCATTGATGGTGTCATTAATGCAATGGTGACTAAGGGTTTAGATTCAATGTTTCTTAATGAGTCATTGTTATTCATTTATGATAATGATATGCTTCTTGTTTATTGTCACCCCCCCTTGATTGCTCCTACGGTCACCTCCCTCCTTCTATAAAGTGGCCGGCCCTCTCTCTCCTCCTTACTTCACTTGGTTGATTTCATTTTAGAGAGAAAAGATTATGATAGTATTTGGGGTGTATGGAATTTCACAGTTCATTTCATTCCATCACCCAATTCCCACGGCAACTTCATTAACCGATCGTCCACGGATTTGGACGAAGTGAGACAAAGTCATCTACTCATTCTCTACATCATTCTTGGTCGTCTCTTTTAGCAAACTTGACGATCGAGTTGCCTCAAGTCAGAGGCGGGAGCCCGTTTAAAGAATCGTCGACGTGGTGCCACCTCGACGAGGAGATCGAAGATCGACGAGATCGGAGCAGCCGCAACGGAGCGTGGGATGATGGTTGAAGAACGAAGGACTTGGATCGTTCGGTATAACCTTTCTACACTCTTTACAGTTTGTTAGTTTAGCAATAATGGCAGATCCGGGTTAAAGTATACGATAGCGCCAGTTAAAAAGTTTTTGTTCCGCATTTGGCGTCTGTAGACTGCCGGGGCGCTAGCGTAGACTTATAGAGGTTTTATTTGGGTACAGTCCCGAGCCGCATGGAGGTAGTGAACAATCGTCAGGCATTCGCCTCTGTCGGTATTGGGAGTCGATGTCGCGCTGTGTTGGGTCAGCCATCACTAGAAATCCTTAGCCAAGGTGGATGAGAATTACTGATGTGATGTCAATAGTTTCTTAGTGGGTGATGAGCTTCAGACCGGCACGACTTATCGGGTTTGTAGGGGTCTGACGTTATCCACCCCTAGACCCGGTATACTATTATCTCAGACGAGGAGACTGAACTGTACGGAAATTATCACAGACAGGCTCAGTAGGGGTACGGATGAGTTTGCATGTCGGCCTTCCTTTAGCTCAATACCTTGGTAGTCGTTACGTACATCTAGTGTCGCTGACATGCTTGTGATTAAATCCACTGCCAGCGTATTGACAAGTCTTTAGAGTCCCACACAGTGGGTTTTTCCGGTTCAGGCAAAATGATATAGTGGCCGTATATTGATATATGTAGGGTTACGATTAGGTATGTGTGCTAGCCACATGGACTTCAATCGGGTGGATGATAATACTAGCCGGCTTAGGATTAAGCCGGATTATTAAATCAAGTTTTGATTTAATAATTTTCATCTATATATTTCGATATGTATATTCTAGTGTTATGTTCATTGTATTTTTCTATTTCTTGGGTATTCGTATTTTGATACGAATACGGGCATGTATTTGCGGGGATGTATTCTTGTATTTATACAAGAACACTTCTAGAAGAAGGACGGCTCATTTCTAGGATTTTCTTTTAAAGAAATTAAGAAATGAGATGGAAAAGAGAAATGGTGGATGGTATATGCAAATGAATTTATAATTCATTTGCAAATACTATTCAAGCATGGTTGTAGTTTTAAAATGGAAAATTTCTTTTTTTACAAAAAGTTGAAACATTCTTGAATTGAAAAAGGGTTTTTCATTCCACCATTTTTGGTTAACTCTCTTCCATGGCTCCTCCCTCTTCTTCTTCCTCTACTTTCTCATGAGTTGAGATTCAAGAATATTAAGATAAAGAAAAATCATTAGAATTCTCACACACATCACTAAGTGTCAGTGTATATGCCCTAGAGGCCATTACTGTATCATACTAGTTTGTATATTACTTGATGGAAGCTTGGGATATTCACCTTGTATAGACAATCTTGCTCAATATAGTAGTATGCTACTTAGTTTGTTTCTGCTTTAATGTGTGCATGTGTTTCTTATAGCATATCGCCTTTACACATTAGTGGAGCCCTTAGGATCTTAGCTTGATTACCAGCGTTGTGATGGCAGTCACACTCGTGGGGGCTGGGTAATCCATAAGCACATCATTATGCAGGTCCCTAGTCGTAGGACTATCGAGACAGGGCATCGATACTCCGGAGTAGACTAGCGTATGCGCTTCTCATCCCATCTTTGGAGACGGTCTGTCCCACAGCCGTCAGTACGCCGTACTTGAGATAGTATGCGGGTGCTCGTTAGGTTACGAGTATACTGGACAAGACTCGTCGGGAACTTTTGGTTGGTACTATACCTATCGTCAGTTATCAGTTCCCAGGTGACATGAGTACAGCTTAGTCCGTTGACTTGACACTGTCACTTCGCCTCGAGTGTGTTCCCACTGTACTTTGATTACTACCCTACCACGGCTCAAAGGAGTCGTGCAAACCGGTAGTTTTTGGGTGCAGTCCCGAAGCACTTGGAGGCAGTGACGGTTAGACAGGATTCGTCTCTCCCGGTATTGGGGGTTGATATCGCGCTATGTCTAGGAGGGCCATTACACAAAGTCCCTGGCCAGGGCAAGCGAGATAGACTGGTAGGTTTCCAGTGTTATCTCAGGTGTTCTGGGCTACACACCGACACGAATTGTACCGCTAGTAGGGGACTGACGTTTACCGCCCCCTAGGCCCGCCATGCGATGTTCTCTGACGAACAGACCGGACTGTACGGAGATTGTCACATTCAGGCTCAGTAGGAGTTCAGATGGGTTTACCTCGTCAGTCTTCTTATCGGCATCTACCTGGGGACCGTTACGTACAGCTAGTGCCGCTTGCGGTCTATGGTTAAACCCACTGCTAGCGTAGTGTCGAGTCTTTAGAGTCCCACACAGAGGGTTATTCGCCTTTTGGCAAAACAGAGTAGAGATCACATGGTTTTGCGACAGGGTTCGTTCACATCCGCGCACTTGTGCACGTTTGGCGTCCGGACAGACATTACTAGCGGGCTCTGGTTTGAGCCAGATCCTAGTATATGCTTTGGGGTTAGTTTTATCTCATAGTATTCATGTTCCTCGGAACACGAATGCGGGTGTGTATGCACAGTTGATTGAGGCGGAGGAAGAGGTTTTTCATTGGGGTTTTGGAACGGGTGCGTATGCACAGTTGACAGTCGTCTTTTTCCAAACCCTAATGAATTTGTGATATATCAATTAATAATGTTATTTAAATGAAATTGTGTCATGGTTGGGTTTGTTGACTTGTTGACCAAGCATGACTAGTTGACCATGGTTGAAACTTTGACCATCATCATTTCTTTTCTAGATGCTCTTTGATCTTTGCAATATCATTTAATGTGAAATGATAATGGTCTTATCAAACCAACCATCACCTTTTTCATTTTGGATTAATATTATTAATTTGATAATTCACATATATTGTTATGGTTGTAAAACTATTCTCATTCTATCATAACCATTCTCTCTCCTCTCTTCATCTTCCTCCTCCTCTAGTTCAAGGAGAATCATTATCATGAGTTGAGAAACCTCTCCTTGGAGATAAAACATCCTAAGCCACTCTCTACTCTCCCTAAGGTTGAAGGTCTAGCAAGTCGGAGACTTTAGTTTTCTCAATGTTCGAGAAAGGAGCTCTAGGTAGAAACCCTCAGGTGGATCCATCTTCGACAAGAGAAGGCAACGAGGAAAGCATCATCCGACCACCATCAAGAGTCAAAGAGAAGGAGTTCAAGTTGAGGTATAACCCCTAACCGAGTAGATAACACTCTTGTTAGTTGCTAGTGTGTAGTTTAGCCAAGATCCGTTTTCGTAGTCCATGTTACCTAAACACTAAAATTCATTTTTCACCATTTCCGCAAGCCCGAAAGAACCGGGAGAGGTAACGTGGACTTACAGTGGTATCAGAGCCTAACTAAACACACCCTAGCATGTTAGCAAAGTATCTAGAATTTTGACCGGACAAAAAACCGCGAAACACCCCGGAAAATCCTAGTTTCTGCCGATTTTTATTTCTGCTCCAGAAATAATAAATCATGTCTTAAAAATCGGCTCAGGCTTTTTAATGAACAGGCAAGAAAAATGATCCAGCGAACCGACCAACTCACCGCGTTTCCGCGGCAGAAGCTTGCTTCTGCCGCGGATCCGCGGCCGAGTTGACTCGGCCGTGGATCGTTTCTCCTGCAGTTTGTTTCTGGTGGTATTTTGTGATTTTTGAGATGGTTTGTTTCTGCCCAGAATTTCCAGAGAACAAATTTGTTTTTGGGGTGGTTACAAATCCGTATTTTGGTCGATTTTCTGTAGACTTTGGCTAATGGGTTATATCTGTAATGTTTTATATGTATCAAACGTCTGCTAATCTCTATACGTCGATTAGTAGGGGTTATACATATCTGTGATCTGTAATGTTGATGGATTGTGTATATGAATTCGTTGGATTGTCGCGGATGAATAGCCGGGGGGAATTGTGAGATGAGAAGTTTTGTTTATCTTTCAATTCTTGTAATATGTAAATTGATGTAATATTATTTGTATGGCCGCACAACCGGGTCGGCGTTGTAGCCGTCATTGTATAATTTCTTTTTACTTTTTTTTCTCCTAGGATAGACCCAAGGTGGGGTGCACAAACTACCGGGTACCTCGAAGTGCCGAGTGGCCTACTCACGTCGTTGAGGGAGGTTGCTTCACTTCGGATACTTGGCGGGTAGTTTGCCGCACCCGTAGGGGTCTAGGGTGGGGTATTGGCTATTCATCGCGACCGTGTAATCCGCTCTTCGTTACAGGCTCGTACGAATTGCGGATTCCTAGTATATCCAATGTATTCATCTGTGATCTGGAATGGCTATCATTGCATGTGACGAATGTTTATATATATCTATAAGATATCTATTTAGGCGTTGCTTATGTTTTGCATCCACGCTAGTCCAGCCCCCGCGCTGTCGTTAGTTAAGTAACCTAACGGGTGATGACGGGGCCCCGTGGCGAATGCGGATGACATAAGCGTACGTCATATTTTCGTTGTTTTCTGCAATGGTAGGATTAATTGATGGGACGCATTAAAATTAATGCAAGAAAAATAAACCAAAGAAAAAGTCGTTGGAACACTTTCAAAAACCACTCGGTTTCTTTTCAAAATAACTTTTAAACGCGGAGCTTAAACCACTCCTTTTAAAAGCTATCTCGTTCCATCGATTATATCAAGTTCACTATGTTCACGGTTTCGCCAAAACCATTCGTAGCCCTCCGTCATTTCACATGGATGGTCAATAGTATTCAAGCTATGTTTGTTGGTGTTCAGTTGATAAAACTGCACACTTGTATTACATTTTTCCTACCATTTTCATATTAAAAAAGGACTATATTATAATATATTATACATATGAGGGTTTATGTGTAAAAACATTATTTTCCATGTGTTAATATATGTTAATTATCATTTGGTAGGAAAATGTATGCAAATAATATTATTGATCTAATCCTAGTAGAACAAAGTCTACTAAAATCTTATTTGAGTTGTTGTGCAGAATATTTCCAAGTTGTTATGAAGGATTTAACAAACAAATCAATTTGTTGAAGAAAACTTGCCAAATTAAGAAGCAAAACTTGGAGACCAAGTCTGGAAGCAACCGAGAGAAGATTTCTGAATTCTAAAGATGCCTAGGATTGCCAAATGTCAAAATCAGAGAGCCAAAGAAAATTGATCAAAAGATCTCATCCATTGAGCGCGGATCAGCGGCCAAACCCACCCTTGGGCCGCGGATCCGCCGCACTTTTATGGAATTGGAAGGCAAGATTTTCTGGTGTGAATCCAAGCTATATTTTACCAAGTTTTCATCAATAAGATTCTGGCTTTGCACTATAAAAGGCACCGAGAGCCTCTTGGAAAAGCTATCAAGCCAACGCGATCACGAAGTCCAAGACGGCTCATGCATCCAGGCTGATCATCGACTGTTCGACTACCTCCTTAGGAAAGATCGAGAAGCAACTAGTTTGTAATCATTTTCTACGGAATAAAAGTGTAGATTGTACAGTTGATTAATAAAGGTAGTTATTTTATTTAGTTGTTTTTGCATCTTACATTATGTTTTCCCTCTCTGTCTTTTCATCTTCTTCTCCCAACATGCGCGAGTAATTCTCCGCTTGTTAGGGTTCGTAGGATTAGAGTAGGCTAATGGATGATGAAAATAATTAAACCCATTTTATGTCCTATAATGTTTAGGAACTTTATCAAAATAATCATTAACATCCTAATCGGGCGCGCTGGCAATTCTTTGCTAGTTCCGACCGCGATTAGAGATTAGATTAATGAATGTTTTGGTAAAGGCTAGATATGAACGGTGTTCCGTGTCGAGATAAAGGTTAAGAGTGGGATTCCTTTTCCCTCCAGAAACCCTAATCTACACGCATCACCGTCGTTCTAGTTCTAAATCTATTAATGGATAAAAAGGGTAACTTTTAATTAATCGTCCATAACTACTAAATCCTAACGAACCCTACAAGCCCTCTTATTATATTATCTAAATCTCTAAAATAATCTAGATCTATATTTTTGCATTCTTGCTTAACGTAGATCTAGAAACTTTTCACAAAATTCTTATTTCCTCCTCTCTTTCAACACATCTAAAGTAAGAGTAAAAGGTTCCACGTTTCCTAGAGGACGACCCGTACTCATCTCGGTCTAGCTACACGCGACACCGTTATTGATTGCGGTTAACTACAAAACACACTTTTTCGTATCAATCAGTTGGCCAAAGTCAAGGCATAGTGATTGGTAGCTATTGGGTATTCATGTGCAGCATAGATAGATGTGTTGGTTTGAGACAGTCGTACTGCCTTGTTGGCCAAAGTCAAGGGTAGGTGCGGGTCGGTTCAAATTAACCTGGAGAATGACGGGTAGAACTTGACATGTGACTTATGATTTGTTGGCCAAAGTCAAGGTCATAAGAGCATGGGGCAAAAATCAACATCGGGAGTTTCAAAAGAACTGAAACTTGCTAGCGCTGCATACCATTTGGAGTGTGATGATTCTGGTAGGATTCTTTCAGTTTTGTCACGCAATGATATTTGGATCCCGATCCTACTGTGAGTATATGCTACTCCTCGGGAAAATTCTCTCTTAACGATCAATGCTATAAACCTAGTAGGTGTCTAGAAAGGTGTTAGCGGGGCTGCGCCTCCTGGGAAAAGAGATTATTTAATTAAGGAATTTCGCGAAAGCGTTGGAAAACCTCCCTCGAAGTACCGACACTAGCCTGACTGAACGGTTAAGCAAGTATTGTATGGTGAGATTGATCCTGACTAATTCTTCCTTTTTTTGTTTGAGGAGGGATTCGAGAGACAGTAGGAGCCATCCTGTTTAGACAAATTAAAAACCACTCTAAACTTGCAAGAGCATCATGCTAAAGTGTTTCTTCTCTCTCTCCTAATTGCAGCGACCAAACAACATGACTGGACTTAAGTTACTACTAGATAAAAACATACTGACAGGGCCAAACTACAAAGATTGGCTCAGGAATGTCAAAATGGCGATCACTTACGACAAGTTGGGGTATCTCCTTACCACCAAATCTCCCCCTGCCCTAGGTCCCACCTCCAGCGTCGCGGATAAGGAAATCCGTAAGACTTGGGAGATTGATTGCGCGAAGGCCAAGTGCCTCGTACTTGCCTCTATGGACAATGAACACCAGAGGAGGCACGAGAATATGGACCTTGAATCCATATTTCTTCATAAAAAAGAACTGTATGGGGAGCAATCTCGTATCGCCAGATACGAAGTCTCGAAAAAGCGGTTTTCGGCGAGATTGGCCATCGGATCACCGGCAGCGAAACACGTGCTTAAGATGATTGGCTTCATTGAGGAGCTCACGGACCTTGGGACCACGTTGGAGAATGAGCTCTATACGGACTTGATTCTCCAGTCCCTTCTTTCCACTTACGCCCAGTTCATCCTGAACTTCAACTTACAGGAAAAGAAAGTTGAACTTTCAGAACTCCTCAACATGCTGAGGAGTGCAGAAAGCACCCTACAGAAAGGTAGGGAAACATCCACTTTGTTTGTAGGAGGATCTTCATCTTCTAGGTCCAAGGCGAAAGCCAAGGGAAAGAAGAAGAAAACCCCCGCCAAACCAAGGGGCGGTGTTAGTAAGGTGGATACGAAGGGAAAGGCAAAAGCAACAAAGGAAGCGGGAAAACTTATAGGAAAGGAAGAATGCTTTTATTATCACAAGAGTGGACACTGGAAGAAAGATTGCAGGGCTTGGAAGGCCAGAACACAGGATCTGAAGCGAGTTGCGGCTTCAGCTTCAGGTGTGTATGTTATTGAAAACTGTCTATCAATAAACTCTACTTCCTAGGTATTGGATACCGGATCAGGATCTCATATCTGTAATTCTTTGCAGGCGTTGAGAAAATGTAGGGTTTTGAAGGCAGGTGATATGACCCTCAGAGTTGCGAACGGAGCTGGCATGGATGCTGAGTCCGTTGGGGACTATCACCTGGGGTTGTCAAATGGACACGTTTTGGTTTTGCGTAATTGTTGTTTTGTACCCAATGCAACTTGTAATATCATTTCTGTATCTTTAGTTTCTAAAGAAGGTTATGAATTTTCGTTTGTAAGTAATGTTGTAAACATTCACCTTAATCAAGTTCTGATTGGGTCAGGTATATTAAGCAATGGAATATATGTATTAAACCAACCACAGATTTTCAATGTCCAGAATACACACAAAAGAAAGTCTCCGGAAACAAATCAGGCTTTCTTATGGCATTGTAGACTGGGTCACATCAATGAGAGATGGTTGACGAAGTTACATACAGAAGGATATTTGGATCCGTTCGAATATCAATCATATGCAACTTGTCAATCCTGTCTCAAAGGAAAGATGACAAAGACTCCGTTCACTGGACACGGGGTGAGAGTGAGCGAGCTTTTGGGACTCGTACACAGCGACGTGTGCGGTCCAATGTCTACACATGGGCGAAGCGGTTATTCTTACTTCATTACTTTTACGGATGACTTTTCAAGGTACGGTTATGTCTTCTTAATGAAACATAAATCCGAAGCCTTTGGAAAATTCCAGGAATATAAGAATGAAGTGGAAAAACAAACAGGCAAAAGTATCAAGACACTAAGATCTGATCGAGGTGGTGAATACTTAAGTGTCGAGTTCCTGGATTACTTAAAAGAGAATGGAATTCTCTCTCAGCTTACTCCTCCATACACTCCGCAACATAACGGTGTATCGGAGAGACGGAACCGGACCCTATTGGATATGGTACGTTCCATGATGAGTAACGCTAAGTTGCCGCGATCATTTTGGGGATATGCACTAGAATCAGCTGCATACCTTTTGAACCGAGTTCCAACTAAAACTGTGCCTACTACACCATATCAGATGCGGTGTGGGAAGAAACCCTATCTTAAACACATTAAGACATGGGGATGTCCAGCTTTTGTCAAAAAGCAGCATGCGGACAAACTCGAGGCACGCTCAGTGCAGTGCAAGTTTGTGGGATATCCAAAGAATTCCAAGGGATATTTCTTCTATTGCGAAGAGGAACAAAAGGTTTTTGTTTCTCGTCATGCCCACTTCTTGGAAACTGAGTTTTTGGAAAATCAGATAAGTGGGAGCGCAATAGAACTGGAAGAAATTCCGTAACCACGAGTTATTACTGAAAGCTTAGTAGAACCAGAGGGTTCCTACGCCGCTCCGCAGGAGTAGTAGGCAGTCTCATCCGCCCGAGAGATACGGTTTTCTCAAAGAAGGGGATAGAGAGGATTGCATCATTGATGGTGATGAGCCGACTAGCTTCCTGCAGGCCATTCAGAGCATTGACTCGGTAAAATGGCTATATGCAATGCGGACCGAAATGGAGTCCAGGTACACCAACAAAGTATGGAAGTTGGACGTTGCTCCAGATGGGGTAAAACCCGTAGGATGCAAGTGGATCTTCAAAAGGAAGATTGGTGTAGATGGACAGGTTGAGACCTATAAAGCTAGACTTGTTGCAAAGGGTTTCCATCAAAGACCTGGCTTGGACTATGACGAAACCTTTTCTCCAGTGGCTATGCTGAAATCCATTCGGATCCTTCTTACCATTGCTGTCTTCCACTATTATGAGATTTGGCAGATGGACGTAAAGACCGCTTTTCTGAATGGAAATTTAGAGGAGTGTTTCTATATGGACCAGCCAGAGGGTTTCATTCAGAGTGGGAGCAGCGGGAAGGTGTGCAAGTTGCTTAAATCCATCTATGGACTAAAGCAGGCATCGCGGAGTTGGAACATTTGTTTTGATGAGACGGTCAAAGATTTTGGCTTTATCAAAAATCCAGATGAACCATGCATCTATAGTAGATTTGTAGCAGGAACTGTCGTATTCCTCGTTTTATACGTGGATGACATTCTCTTGATAGGAAATGACATTCCTATGCTACAATATGTCAAAGGGTTCTTGTCACACAGGTTCTCCATGAAAGACCTGGGTGATGCCTCTTACATTCTAGGGATTCGGATCTATCGTGACAGATCCAAGAGGATATTAGGACTTTCACAGTCCAGGTACATCGACACCATACTGAAAAGATTCAGTATGGAAGATTCCAAGCGCGGTAATCTACCGGCTTGTCATGGGATCACGCTCTCCAAAGAGATGTCTCCCAAGACTGAGTTGGAAAGGGATCGCATGTCTATTATACACTACGCTTCTGCGGTAGGCTATATAATGTATGCGATGTTGTGTACCAGACCGGATGTAGCTTATGCACCGAGTGTGGTAAGCAAGTATCAGTCAAACCCTGGGGAGAAACACTGGATAGCGGTAAAGAACATTCTCAAGTACCTAAGAAGGACTAAGGAGATGTTCTTGGTGTATGGCGGAAAAGACCTCCAAATCGAGGCCTTTGCTGACTCCAGCTTCCAGAGTGACAAGGATGATTCCAAGTCCATGTCGGGTTATGTCTTTACCCTCAATGGAGGGGCGGTGTGTTGGAAGAGTTCTAAACAGGAAACCGTTGCTGACTCGATGATGAAAGCGGAATATATCGCTATATCTGATGCCGCAAAAGAAGCCGTCCGGATGAAGAAGTTCTTGATAGAACTTCAGGTGGTTCCGTCCATTGTTGATCCAATACCTCTGTATTGCGACAACAACGGGGATATAGCTTTAGCGAAGGAACCCAGGTCCCATCAGAAGTCCAGGCACATCTTGAGGCGGTATCACCTTATCAGGGAGATCATAGGTCGCCAGGAGATCGAGGTTCGGAGAGTTGCTATGGAAGATAACACTGCTGATCCATTCACAAAGGCCTTACCCCAGACTCAGTTCGAGCGGCTGATCGAGATGATAGGTCTTCGATACGCCAGTACATGGCCTTAGTGCAAGTGGGAGATTGTTAGTGTATATGCCCTAGAGGCCATTACTGTATCATACTAGTTTGTATATTACTTGATGGAAGCTTGGGATATTCACCTTGTATAGACAATCTTGCTCAATATAGTAGTATGCTACTTGGGTTGTTTCTGCTTTAATGTGTGCATGTGTTTCTTTTAGCATATCGCCTTTACACATTAGTGGAGCCCTTAGGATCTTTGCTTGATTACCAGCGTTGTGATGGCAGTCACACTCGTAGGGGCTGGGTAATCCATAAGCACATCCTTATGCAGGTCCCTAGTCGTATGATTATCGAGATAGGGCATCGATACTCCGGAGTAGACTAGCGTATGCGCTTCTCATCACAGCTTGGGAGACGGTCTGTCCCACAGCCGTCAGTACGCCGTACTTGAGATAGTATGCGGGTGCTCGTTAGGTTACGAGTACACTGGACAGGACTCGTCGGGAACTGTTGGTTGGTACTATACCTATCGTCAGTTATCAGTTCCCAGGTTACATGAGTACAGCTTAGTCTGTTGACTTGACACTGTCACTTCGCCTCGAGTGTGTTCCCACTGTACTTTGATTACTACCCTACCACGGCTCAAAGGAGTCGTGCAAACAGGTAGTTTTTGGGTGCAGTCCCGAAGCACTTGGAGGCAGTGACGGTTAGACAGGATTCGCCTCTCCCGGTATTGGGGGTAGATATCGCGCTATGTCTAGGAGAGCCATTACACAAAGTCCCTGGCCAGGGCAAGCGAGATAGACTGGTAGGTTTCCAGTGTTATCTCAGGTGTTCTGGACTACACTCCGACACGACTTGTACCGCTAGTAGGGGACTGATGTTTTCCGCCCCCCTAGGCCCGCCATGCTATGTTCTCTGACGAACAGATCGGACTGTACGAAGATTGTCACATTCAGGCTCAGTAGGAGTTCAGATGGGTTTACCTCGTCAGTCTTCTTATCGGCATCTACCTGGGGACCGTTACGTACAGCTAGTGCCGCTTGCGGTCTGTGGTTAAACCCACTGCCAGCGTAGTATCGAGTCTTTAGAGTCCCACACATAGGGTTATTCGCCTTTGGGCAAACCAGAGTAGAGGTCGCATGGTTTTGCGACAGGGTTCGTTCACATCCGCGCACTTGTGCACGTTGGGCGTCTGGACAGACATCACTAGCGGGCTCTGGTTTGAGCCAGATCCTAGTATATTCTTTTGGGTTAGTTTTATCTCATAGTATTCATGTTCCTCGGAACACGAATGCGGGTGTGTATGCAGAGTTGATTGAGGCGGAGGAAGAGGTTTTTCATTATGGTTTTGGAACGGGTGCGTATGCACAGTTGACAGTCGTCTTTTTCCAAACCCTAATGAATTTTTGATATATCAATTAATAATGTTATTTAAATGAAATTGTGTCATGGTTGGTTTTGTTGACTTGTTGACCAAGCTTGACTAGTTGACCATGGTTGAAACTTTGACCATCATCATTTCTTTTCTAGATGCTCTTTGATCTTTGCAAAATTATTTAATGTTAAATGATAATGGTCTTATCAAACCAACCATCACCTTTTTCATTTTGGATAAATATTATTAATTTGATAATTCACATATATTGTTATGGCTGTAAAACTATTCTCATTCTATCATAACCATTCTCTCTCCTCTCTTCATCTTCCTCCACCTCTAGTTCAAGGAGAATCATTCTCATGAGATGAGAAATCTCTCCTTGGAGATAAAACACCCTAAGCCACTCTCTACTCTTCCTAAGGTTGAAGGTCTAGCAAGCCGGAGACTTTAGTTTTCTCAAAGTTCGAGAAAGGAGCTCAAGGAAGAAACCCTCAGGTGGATCCATCTTTGACAAGAGAAGGCAACGAGGAAAGCATCATCCGACCACCATAAAGAGTCAAAGAGAAGGAGTTCAAGTTGAGGTATAACCCCTAACCGAGTAGATAACTCTCTTGTTAGTTGCTAGTGTATAGTTTAGCCAAGATCCGTTTTCGTAGTCCATGTTACCTAAACCCTAAAAATCGTTTTTCACCATTTCCGCAAGCCCGAAAGAACCAGGAGAGGTAACGTGGACTTACACTAAGCATCCTAGATTAGCATCCTAGGATTTTTAGTTACTTCATGGATGAAGTTGAAGCTTGATCTTGGTTCTCTTGGGTGGATCATGTTCGGCGAAGGAGGTGTTAGGAAAATGTATTTCTTAGAGGCCATTATTGTATATTGATGTATATTATAGTAGATGCTTGGACATATATATAAAGAACTTTCTTGCTCGACATGATAGTATGCTATCTAGTTACTCCTTATCTTAACATGTTGACTGGTATTCTTATATTGTCTATCTCTTACTTGTTGATAAAACCCTTAGGATATGCACTTGACTACCCGGATTATGATGAGATCATACTAGTGGGGCTAGGATGGTCCAAAAGTACATCCTTTAACTGTTCCTAGTCTAGGGGATATCGAGACAGGGTATCGATATTCCAGAATAGACTAGTGTGTACGTTTCTTGTCCCTTAGAGGGCGATGATTGATCCCACAACCATTGGTGTGCGACATCAAAGATTGTACACAGGTGCTCATTGGAGTATGGGTACACCGAACAGGACTAGCCGAGGACTCCTAGTTGAGAGTATACCTATCGTCAGATAGCAGTCTTCTGGTGACACTGGTACAGGTTAGTCTATAGACTCGAGTTTGTCATAAAGTCTTGTGTGGCTCCCACTGTTCTTTGATTTTCTCCCCACCACGCTCAAAGAAGTCGTGCAAGCAGGTGGATTTTGGGTACCGTAACATTTCAGAAAATATAAAATATTATTTTTTGGAATTTAATATTAAAATAATATATTTCGCGAAAACCACTTGATTTGAGAAATTGGGGTTTTCGTAAAATGGTATAAATATATACCAATAATTATGAAATAATTGGAGATTAAAATGATTTATTTATTTAAATATATATTTATTGGATTTGGCATTTTTATAATTAATTATACGGAAGTTTAAATAAAAATTGATTACTGCACTACTAATCGCGATTAAGCCAAATTCGTGTTTCTACATTTTTCCCTTGGCTAGTGCACCATGGCATGAAGCATTTTGTTGCATGTTGTTTTAAGTGTGTTTGTGGTATTGGTTTTATTTGGTTTAGATGAAAAAAAGAAAAGAGTATGCATCAATGAGGAGAGAGAGAGGGGGGGCCACATCATGGTATGAGAGCATGCCATGAGAGAGAGTGAGAAAGAGAGAGGTGGGAGAGGGCTGCCCCCATTCATTTCCCCTATTGTTTTCTTCTCCTTCTTCATCTTCAAGCTCCCCCACTTCTACCCTCATGACCCATCTCAAAATCTTCATCAAAACCCTATACTCCCTTCATTAAAAATGATCCCCACCTCATCCTCAACATATTGGACCAATCAAAGTTGGATTTTGAAGACTTTGAGCAACTCAAGAATTTTCTTGAGTTGCCAAAAGAGGTATTTCCTACACCATTAGCTTAGTAATTTAGTTGCTTTAGTTTCTAGTTTAGTTTAGAATTGGTTTTGTGATGATTATTGATGTTGGAAATTCCTAGAGAGGGTTTGGGTGATTTTGTGGACTTGTGATCTATAGTGAGTGTGTACAAGACCCTGGAGATCGATTTCTAGACCTAGAACAGAGAATACGAACTTAATATTTGTCCCGTGCCGGTTTTGTATTGGTGTTTAGCCTACAGGGAATCTGGAGCAACCTGGGACACTTATGAGAAAATCTAGCAAGTCCATAGACCTAGGCAAATGACCAGAAGACCACCCTGAGAAGACGGACCCCAACGGAGCACCCCAGGCCGAGCTAGCCGGATTTTTGAGTGGTGTGGCCGGCCAAATTGTGTTATTTGGTGTCTAGGTTGGTCTGGTAGCTCACATACTCCATATACTACCCCCACTGTACTGATAGTTTAGCCCAATTTTACCTGAGACTAAATCTGGAACCATTTACCTAGGTTTCTGAATATGGTATTTGTGATATTTGAATTTAGAATTTGGTATTTGATATTGTATTGGGTCGTTGGATGTTTGTACGTCAACGACGAGGGTTGATTTGTTGTTTTGCATGCGTAGGCTATAGGTTCTAAACTATGAGCGCACCGCGTGTCGTATCGGTTTTCCGGACTGGATTTTAACAGCATTTGCGATTGTTTATTGTTTGTAGGTACCTCGCGTGGATTCCGAGACGACGAAGCACATCGACTACGTCTGAACAAGGAGTTCCGCAGGTGAGTAGATTTATATCTACGGGGTAAGTCGGGTGGATGGCGTATAGCACCCCCGCAAGTTTTGATGGAAACCGATATATAGAATATGGGTAAGGAAACCTATATTAGAAAACTATGGATATGGTTAATAAGATAGTTAGAGATGATAGGAATGATTGAATATATATATCGATTTATGAGATGAAAGCTATAGGGATATGACTCTTGACATGATATGATAGAAATGTTGTCTCGAACTGATATATAAGGATATGAAAAGTGAATGTGAATCAGAATATATAGATATGTAGTTGCACGAGATTAAGTATGAGATTTAGAGTAGCATAACATGAGATCTATAAGATAGAATGTATATGTAAAATGACTTGATGTGAGATATTGACGTGATGAAAAGAGTATATGATGAGATATAATGACTTGGTTTGATATGTAGTTATATGGATGCGAGTCGATATGAGATAATTGATACCTTTGTCGGTCCCATGATATGAGATTGATACGGATGTGACCTGGGATATAGGTATATAGATATATATAATGTTGTGAATATGAGCGATATGTCGTACGAGACGTTAGATCCGTACCCTCATTGTCATATAAGTTGATAGAATCCCTAATTGATTAATGCCGCCGTACGATGAATTACCGTACATGATGAGTCTTATTTGATGATTGATCCATAACCTTGAATAGAGGATGCCGACGATGGATTATACCGTATGTGAATGTTGTGAGACTGGATGCCGATTGATAGATTCACCGACTCGGATATATTGTAGATACATATACCTTTTAGCATTGCACTCACGATTTACTTTATGCTACGTTCATGACATTCTCATTGCATTACATATACTTGTGCTAGTACACCCACACAATTATCGATGATGCGTATGTTACACTTACACAGATTGCCGGCTCGCACACTTTCATCATCGATAATTGCTATGTCACTTACACAGTAGAATTGCCACATCATTATTCTATGTTGCATAATATACTTGCTATGTTCACACTACCATACCATGTCGAATGATATACTTGAGATGCTCACATTTCTGTTATATGTTTGCATACATCATGCTTTATGATTATACGCATTGAGATTTGTTGTTTTCATGAGATTCTGGATTTGAGAACCGTGGTTAAATTACAAAGGAAATGATGTATTATTTTAAAAACCCGGTTTCTCTTGATATGATATTTCAGTGCGTCCACCATGCGTTTTCTCGGTTCTGAGACGTGTGATAGAAGCCCAATTCGAGGAGATGGATGATCCGTTTGCGGGTTCATGGTGGACACGGTATGGTACCCCGGGGCAAGAATGGATGGTTGTGCAGTAGACGATGAGCCCGGCAGAGGAACTACCACCTACCGGTGATAGTATTGGGCTCGGCGGTTATCCGGAGGATACCGACCGGAGTCGTGAGATGATACGGGTCGATCCGGACTGACGGAGCCCGTGGGCCGATTCGGACTGATGGAGCCCGACATATTAATATGGGCCGATTCGGACTGATAGGGCCCGAGGGTCGATACGGACTGACGGAGCCTGAAATATGAGGATTTACGTGTCGATGTTGGACACAGGTTTCATGATGTTTCGAGTGTCGATGTTGGACACTCAGGTTCCATGATTTGGATGTGTCGTTGATGGGCACACGTTGATGGATATCCTCATACTTACATGCATATGCTTTCATGATATTTACATGCATGATGTTGTTGTGTCATTGATGGACACGTAAATGTTAGCCACATGCAGATAGGCATTGATTATATTGTTGGCACATATGCATATACGGTCACCCTAGATATCATAGTATTACCTTTATGATATAGTTGACCTAGGAATCGTTGTTTTATTCGATATCTACCTGATGATGTTTTCTACTCATGAGTTGGCTACTCACCCCCGTTGTGCTACAGTACTTGCAGGTTGACCGCATGGATCAGTAGCGGCATCGCTGGCACACAGCATGCATTCGGGTGATTTGCTTTGGTAGGTAGTACATGTTGGATCGTACCCCTGTTGTATTTATTATTCCTGTTGTATCTAGTTAACTCCATCAATTAGAAATTAGCATATGTATATGTAGTAAGACTTAGCAAGACTTTTAGTTGCGAGACTTAGAGCGATGGGTTATATGTTCGCTTGGTGGGTTGATGTCTTGCTTTATTCTTTATCCTTTGTGTGGATCTTCGCCGTTGGGCGTCGTATACATATTTTCTGTCTTGTGTGGTTGTGATTCCGCCGATTGGCGAAGAGCAAGCTCCCGCTTGGGGATGCATTTTATATTATCATGTGTATGTGGTTTTGGGTTAAAACAAACAAAGGAGGTGCTGCCCAAATTTTTAAAAGACGAAACATGTTTTCAACTAGTAACATCCACTTGCATTTTTCATGTTCCACTATTTACGCATTTAAGAAAACGTTGATTTCATCGTACCTTTATTTCAAAACTTCACATCTTTTATTTTCTTTAAAAATTTTAGATTTCTGGGCTTCGGCTTACATGAATTA
Organism: Agapanthus africanus; assembly: GCA_030015575.1. Classification (NCBI taxonomy): domain Eukaryota; kingdom Viridiplantae; phylum Streptophyta; class Magnoliopsida; order Asparagales; family Amaryllidaceae; genus Agapanthus; species Agapanthus africanus. Next base: position 187,600,476 of record JASDDO010000016.1, on the reverse strand, counting down.
CATTACGCCTGTGGACGTGGCATGATTTAAGTGCCGGTCGCGAGTTAATATTTTTGGGTCGTGACAAGTACAGTCCCGAGTCACATGGAGGCAATGAGCGATAGGAGGGGTTTCGTCTCTCCCCGTATTGGGGGTTGATGTTGAGCTATACTCGATTGGCTATAAATGGAAGTCCCTGGCCAGGGCTGCTGCTGAGATTTAATGATAAGAGTTGTCAATGGTTTCTCGAACCGTTATAAGCCAGACATCGGCATGAATTATCAATTTACTGTAAGTGCACGGCGGCGCCCCGGCCGTCAATCCGACGCCGGAATGCGGAAGCGGTGAAAAACTTTAATTTTGCGGACTTAGCAAACCGGCACCACCGCGCACTAAACATCCGGATCGTAACCATTAACAAGTCTAAGCTACTAACTACAAGATAGGGAAGAGAAGTATACCGACAGATCCGAGTCCTCCGGTCTTCTCGTCGTCGTCCCGATCTCCTGCGGAATGTCTCGTCTCCTCCTCGTCGCCGGAAGTGAACCACATCGCCTACTTCTTTTACGGGCTCCCACCTCAATGCCGAGGCAACTCGGGCACGAAGCCGGCTACTCGACGTGCCCAAGATATGCTGTAGAATATCTAGAGAAGAAGTCTCATTTGGGGTTTTTGGAGCTTTGCCATTTTGTGGAGGAAGAAGAACTTGGAGAGAGGTGAAGGAAAAATGTAATAGACCAAGAAGAATGAGAGTATCATATTTCTCCCCACTCAAAAGAGAAGCATTTTCCTCATCTAACAAAAGTGGCCGGCCCCCCCCAATTCCATGTGTGATTGGAGAGAGAAAAACCAAGACAAGGGGGTGGGTGGAACAATGATACAAAAAGGGATCATGAAAGAACATGATAACAAATACATCCACACACAACCAACCTCACCCCTCATCATCATCAACAATCATGACTTTAAAAGTCAAGTCATGATGGAGTCAAAACAAGTCAATGATGGTGCACATCATGAAAGCCATCATGATGCAACAAGATGCAAAGAACCCCCTCCACTAATGCCTATTTGCAACAATGCAAATAAACCCTCCTCCACCAATCTTCGGCCAATGAACGGAACAATGGAAATTGGCCGAAACGGAAAGCAAACTGGCAACTCCAAAAAAAACTGGTCCCGTAATAAATTACAGGAAAACCCCGATACTGTGCATACACACCCGCATTTGTATTCCGACCGAAATACAAATGCAATGAGACAAAGTCTACACTGTACTATACTAGGATCCGGCTTAAACCAAAACCGGCTAGTAATATCTGTTCGATCCTGATCCGTGCAATACCGCACGTATCTGATCGAACCCTGCCATATAACCATACGGCCTATAGTACAAACTGTCCGATCCTGATCCGTGCAATACCGCACGTATCTGATCGAACCTTGCCATATCTCCATACGGCCTCTACAACCTTTCGCCCGAAAGCTGAGTAACTGAATGTTGGGGACTCTAAAGACTCGTCAACACCTAGGTTGTGGATTTAACCACTAGCACGTCAGAGGTATAAGCCAATACGTAACGGGCTACCAGGTATTGTCTAAAAGGGACGTCTGTGAGCGAACTCAGCCTGACAACCCTACTGAGCCTGTCAGTGACAATATCCGTACAGTCCGGTCCGTTCGTCTATGAGCATCGCATGGCGGGCCTAGGGGGTTGGTAAAAGTCAGACCCCCAAAAGCGGTACAAGTCGTGTCGGAGTGTAGCCTAGAACACCCTGAGATACTACTGGAATACCTACCAGTAAATCTCCTTGCCTTGGCCAAGGACTTCATGTAATGGCTCTCCTAGACACAGCACGACCTCACCCCCAATACCGGGAGAGACGAACCCCTGAAGATACGCTCACTGCCTCCATGTGGCTCGGGACTGTACCCAACTAAAACCTGTTTGCACGACTCCTTTGAGCCGTGGTAGGGTAGTAATCAAAGTACAGTGGGAACTCACACGAGACAAATGACGATCCCCAGGTCGATGAACTAACCTGCACACATGTCACCAGGGAACTGCCATCTGACGTCTGGTATATGACCAACTAGCATGTTCCCGGCGAGTCCTGTCCGGTGTACTCATAACCCAATGAGCACCTGTATACATCTTAGGTAATCCAACTGACACCAGTGGCTTGTGAGACCGGCCACCGCCCCTCGTCGGGGTCTCGACTGTATACACTAGTCTACTATGGAGTATCGATGCCTTGTCTCGAAACTCGCACGACTAGGGACCATTTAAGGATATGCTTATAGACTACCAGCTCCCACGTATATGATCGCCCTCATACTGCTGGTGGTCAAGCATAGAATCCTAGGGGCTCTATCAACGTGTAATAGCGACGTGTCAGGTCACCTTAAACAGTACACGATGATAAAGGTAAACCAGATAGCATACTATCATCTCGAGTAAGACTGTCCTACCGGGATAGGTCCTCCATCAATCATTGCAATCACGTACCTGTGACCTAATAATTTACCCTGAGGGCACTATCTCCAACAATCTCCCACTTGCACTCAAGGCTAATTATTGCGATGTCGCATACTCACAGCCCGTGTGATACCGAACACCCAACTCCTCTACTAGTCAGTCTCACAAAGCTCGTTTGCGAAACTATTGCGTTCGAGGAACAGCCTCAGTGAGTGGATCCGCTTTGTTGTTTCTTTCTATGTCTCTCTATGTCTCAAGTTTGCGGAGAAACCCATCTCCCGAAATGAGCAATACCTGTCTTAGAATATGTCTGGATGTCTGATGGGACATAGCTCATAAATGAACTCCAAATCCAAACTTCATAGACTGTATCGACAACTGAACTTAATCAGTATCCTGCGCCATGCCTCCCTCAGTATTGCCTTGGACCACCTGTCCAAAATACTGCCCCTCGTCAGAAGGAAAAACAATAACTCTGACAACCTCCTTGTCGTCCATGTCACCTTGGAAGCCTGGAATGACAACTGTCTCCCGAATGAGGCTGTCGTTATCATATCCCTTAGAACATCCACTTATGTTCTAAAACTGCTTCCGACTGTTTCTCCAGGATTGGATCATTATCAACTTATTGCATCTACTGCAAGAACAACATCTGGTGTGGTACTTGACATCTCATGATTGACTCAATTGCCTAAGCAAGTGATCTGCCAATCATGCGTATCCCTCTCCCCTTTAGTCTTTAAGTCACCTTTAGAGAGGGTGACTCCATCTTCTGCATGAACACTACCGTGCATGGAGTCGTCCATTCTAAACACTCTTAGAATGCTGCCAAGTGCCCTGATTGGGAAACCACCCAAATCTAGATCTAAAACCATAGATCTAGTAACCAGTATGTCTGATATAATATCCAAGTCCTATGTGGAGAAAACAATGTGTGACGACCAAAGTATAACCGATTGTAGTATAGGGGTTTCTTTTCCTACTTTGTGTATGTCATCCAAATACCAGGATATCACACCCTACTATCTTCTCAACAGATCCATCCCTTATTCTGATGAAGTCAAACCTATGACTGTCACGTCAGAAATAGATGATCTATCTCCGCTACATCTGCTCTAGTCTATAAATAGACATAAGCTACCTGTCCACCAATGCTTCCGCTGCTCCCACTGACTACGACAACCCTCTGGCAGAGTCATACAGACGTCCACTTCTAAAACTAGTTTAGAACGACGCTATACTCATCCTCCAGCAGGGTCTCGCAGCCTGGAACAACAGCAATGGTAATTGTGGGTAAACAAGAACTTCCCTGTCACCGTCCTTGAGGCTACCGTAGTACCTCTCGGGTGCCTGAAGTTACCCACCTTATCTGCGGAGTGGCCAATGGAATGTCAATCCAGATTGAATCTTTAGGTTCCTTATCAAATCTTCAGTAATCGTTTGTGGTTCTGGAATCACTTCCAGTTCTACCATACTCCCACTACTGTTTTCTGAAAAAATCCATTTTTAATAAAACTGTGGCGAGTCTAGAACAATATTGCTATTGTTCATCCAGATGGTAGAAAGTCAACCCTCGTCATAGCCTGGGTCAACCCACAAACAGCCATTACAGAAACATGCCTTGAGTTGTCCAGTGTCTTGTTTTAATCATAAGCCGGACAACTCCCCGTACCTTAACAATGTTGAGATATGAACTGTACTATATCCAATATAGAAACAGAGGCACTGATTTAATTGAACCAGATTCAAATCATGCAGCTGTCTCCAGCGCATGTCAACTAAATGGAAGGAGGCGGATCAGCGTTACTCAACTTAGGAACACTTCCAATTATGAGTAACCTGAAAGAGAAGGAAAATCTCTTTATCATTACTATCAACTGAATACCATACACAAGTATCTACATCTTCGATCTCTTTGAAGAATCCCGATACTTGCTACACCTGGTTCTCTACTCTATTCAAATACCTATAACTTCTCAAAATTCGGACCCTGTGTTTCCGCGAAACACTTGTCTAAAAACTAGAGAAGTCATAAGTAAACCGAATATAGTACGAGGACCAACCCCTCTGTCCTGATGGACCCTGGACAACATACAATACTCTGTATAAGTCCCTTGAGTCTGAATAACTCATTCACTGTGTGTCGTAGGTTGAAAACTGTACTTATGGTCAAGAAGAATTACACCGATGTTTAATGCTCCTTACCTAACCATCCACTGATATAGGTAAATGTCGTAGACATAATTTCAGAAAGGTATATCTCACTCTATGAAAATAGACGTACAGATATATCAATTTGAAATTGGTGCATAAAAGCGGATATTCAAAACCAAATATTTGCCGACCGGCAAACTACCCAGGTGACTTCCTCAAATATCACCGATTACAACGAATCCTGATATTATGAGGATGATCACCCAATTCCCAATAACTTACTCCCACTCATCATCTGTAAAACCATACAGATGTGAGAATCATACCTGGTAAATACATACCCTGGAGCAAGTATCTAATCGGGAAATCAGTTTTCTTTTAACATTACACAGTGAAACTGAAACATCGAAATGTTTCGATGGGGTATCGTGGTATTCCTAGTAATGCCTCTTCCAGATTCACGATTGTAACCATATAATTCTTTCCCACCTCTCAAAATCCCTTCATATGTCTTTAGTCTTTACCTTCTGCACACCCCTTTAGGCCAAATGGTTTTCTTCCTTCCCTACCGTTCGGCACCAGCCTATGGTTTGGAAGAAGACTATCCAATAAGCATAATGGGTGTACTGTCCTAATCCTAGGAACACTCGCAATGCGAGAGAAGGTGAAGATAAAAGACACCTGAATAACTCTTATTCCTATTTCTCCTGGACCAGAATCCATCCCCGAACTGGAACAAGTTCCTTTCGAGTTCGTATATAACCATACGATGGAGTATCCAATAAACTGTGGATCTTCGTAATGATACGGAGTGTCCTGGAGAAATACAAAGGTGATTTTAGGATTGGCGAAGGAATACCTGGTTTGGTCGTGAATATCTGTTGCAATTTTCTTTGCCCTCTTACTAATCCCTTGCTTTGTCTTAACTTAATACCTTCTGCACACCATCGTTATGCTGATTGGTTTTCTTCATTCCCTACCGGTCGGCACCAGCCTAAGGTTTGGAAGAAGACAATCCAATTTGCGTAATAGGTGTACTACCCCTAAACCAAGGAGTACTCGTAACCCGAGAGAGGGTAAAAGGAAAAAAGACAACTGAATAATCCTATCCGTTTTCTCCAGAACCTGAAACCATCCTCGAATAAATTCTTTCGAGTTCGTATCTAACCATACGATGGTTTTGTCCAATGGAAGTAGACGTTCGTAGCAATACGGGGTGTCCTGGAGAAAAGGTTAAAAGTAGGAGTGGCAATGAGGTTTGCAACTCTGACAATCCAAAAGCCAGTGTTTAAGAAGGTTCGGTCAACTTGGTCTCTGAGTCAAAGTCTTAGGGTCGGGTCAATGGTCGCTGCCAAAGAGAGAGAGAAAAGAAACACTCAGCGTGCACTCTAACCTAGATCAGAATGGTTACCAATTTATCTAATCTGGAATCCTCCCACTGTACCTCAAATTCTCCTCCAAACCTGAAAGAAGAATTAGTCGGGGTTACCCGAGGAGTAAACTAACTCATCAGTAGGAATCGGAATCCAACTATCATCGCATGATAACGTGACGGAATCCGCTCACGGTATCACACTCCAGAAGGTATGCGCATATCTGGCAAGTTTCAGTTCTTTTGAAACTCCCGATGTGATTTCTGCCCCATGCTCTTATGACCTTGACTTTGGCCAACATATCATAAGTCACATGTCAAGTTCTACCCGTCATTCTCCAGGTTAATTTGAATCCACCCGTACATACCCTTGACTTTGGCCAAAATGGCAGTACGACTGTCCCAAACCAACGCATTTATCTATGCTGCAGAAAGGCAACAAGAAGCTACCATACACTATGCCTTGACGAAGGCCAACAAACATAGCATGAATACTACGTGCTACCCGTCTGAAACGACGGAGGGCTACGAATGGCTTCTGGCAAAAACCTTTAACGTAGTGAACTTGATATCGTTGAAGGAACGGATAGCCTTTTAAAATATAGTGACGAAAACCGTTGCTAAAGAGGTCACTCCCGGTGAAGGGATTTCGGCTCTTTCCCCGTAGAATGGGGTGCAGGATATTCCAACTGAATACCACGGTGCAAAGCAAAAGTAATCGGCTATAGTGAAGTTAATGCCCTGACGCAAACTTTTTGTCCAAGGGGTCACTCCCGGTGAAGGGATCTCGGCCCTTGCCTCGTCGACTGAGGAGCAGGATATTCCAACTGAATACCACGATGCAAAACAAAAGAGAACGTCCTTGCAATAACAGCTGTTTGAAAAGTGTTCCAACAACATCAGATTAGGTTTGTTTTTAACTTGCATTGATCCGAATCAACGCAGTCCCATCAATTGATCACACCACAAAGAACGAAAATATACTGATGTACGTATATGCCATCCGCATTCGCCACTGGGTCCCGTCATTACCCGTTAGGTTAGCTAACTAACGACAGAGCGGGGACTGGACTAGCGCGGATGCAAAACATATACAACATCTACTAATATATATACCAATATATTATATTTCGCTCAAGGCGTGAAAGAAATGCAACATCACAGAAAATGTACAGCATCACAGAAACAATACAGATATCTGGGATCCCCGGGTTTCACAGAGCCACTACTGAAACCCGACGTTCCCCTGGTCGTGTGGATAGCCTGTGCAATGAAAACCTAGACCCCTACGGGCGCGGAAAGTCACCCGCCAAAACCTGAAGCGAGGCAGCCCCCTTCAGCACCGTGAATGGACCACCCAGAACTTCACGGAATCCGGTAACTTGGGCACCCCTCCTGGGTCAACCTGTACCCCCTACGAGTGCGGCGAATAGCCCGCCAATCCTAGTGTGAAGCCCCCTCCGTCTCAATGCCATGAGATGCGGGCTTGTTGCCCCCTAGAACCCGGCTATCCGTGCACCCCTCCTGGGGTAATCCTAGTACAGAAAGTAAAATATACATACACTGGGTACAACGACCGCAACCTGGCCGTGCCCCAAAAATAATAATACAAACAGGCAGTGACGGCAGTCCACATGTCGGACGCTCGCCCCGCAATATCAAATGTACATAATACAACCACAACTGTACTAGCATTGCATCCAGGCTATCCCCCACGACCGATCCGCAACATCACAGCAAAAACAAAACATCAACGTGAAAGTCACGTTCGCAAATCCGTCTAACCGGGCTATAGCAGTTAGACCGGATTTACCGATCGAGTGACATTCACGGTCGCAAATATAATGTAAATACTGTGAAAAATGTGTTTAAAATTTTCCGATTGATCAAATAATTAACAAGTGGGCCCCGAGCAATACTGTAGTACTCACAGAAATAATTGGCCCAATTTTAATATTCCAAAACACCCAAAATAATAATAGAAGCCCACTGGAAAAATATGATACAGAGACGTCACCAATGCGCGGCGGAACCGCGGCCCAATGGGGGGTTCGGCCGCGGATCCGCGCTACATTGGTCGACTGACTGTGTCGAATTTTCCCAGTGGTCTTAGAATTTCCTGCACATCAATTTTATACAACCTGAAAAATTTTTGACACCAAAAATTTCCAACAGAAAACTGATGTGATCAAAATACGGGTTTTGGAACTTTTTGATCGATCGGAAATGCAAACACATTACACAAAGCTAGACTAAGTTAATGGAGAGGCTCTGATACCACTGTAAGTGCACGGCGGCGCCCCGGCCGTCAATCCGACGCCGGAATGCGGAAGCGGTGAAAAACTTTAATTTTGCGGACTTAGCAAACCGGCACCACCGCGCACTAAACATCCGGATCGTAACCATTAACAAGTCTAAGCTACTAACTACAAGATAGGGAAGAGAAGTATACCGACAGATCCGAGTCCTCCGGTCTTCTCGTCGTCGTCCCGATCTCCTGCGGAATGTCCCGTCTCCACCTCATCGCCGGAAGTGAACCACATCGCCTACTTCTTTTACGGGCTCCCACCTCAATGCCGAGGCAACTCGGGCACGAAGCCGGCTACTCGACGTGCCCAAGATATGCTGTAGAATATCTAGAGAAGAAGTCTCATTTGGGTTTTTTGGAGCTTTGCCATTTTGTGGAGGAAGAAGAACTTGGAGAGAGGTGAAGGAAAAATGTAATAGACCAAGAAGAATGAGAGTATCATATTTCTCCCCACTCAAAAGAGAAGCATTTTCCTCATCTAACAAAAGTGGCCGGCCCCCCCAATTCCATGTGTGATTGGAGAGAGAAAAACCAAGACAAGGGGGTGGGTGGAACAATGATACAAAAAGGGATCATGAAAGAACATGATAACAAATACATCCAAACACAACCAACCTCACCCCTCATCATCATCAACAATCATGACTTTAAAAGTCAAGTCATGATGGAGTCAAAACAAGTCAATGATGGTGCACATCATGAAAGCCATCATGATGCAACAAGATGCAAAGAACCCCCTCCACTAATGCCTATTTTCAACAATGCAAATAAACCCTCCTCCACCAATCTTCGGCCAATGAACGGAACAATGGAAATTGGCCGAAACGGAAAGCAAACTGGCAACTCCAAAAAAAACTGGTCCCGTAATAAATTACAGGAAAACCCCGATACTGTGCATACACACCCGCATTTGTATTCCGACCGAAATACAAATGCAATGAGACAAAGTCTACACTGTACTATACTAGGATCCGGCTTAAACCAAAACCGGCTAGTAATATCTGTTCGATCCTGATCCGTGCAATACCGCACGTATCTGATCGAACCTTGCCATATAACCATACGGCCTATAGTACAAACTGTCCGATCCTGATCCGTGCAATACCGCACGTATCTGATCGAACCTTGCCATATCTCCATACGGCCTATACAACCTTTCGCCCGAAAGCTGAGTAACTGAATGTGGGGGACTCTAAAGACTCGTCAACACCTTGGTTGTGGATTTAACCATTAGCACGTCAGAGGTATAAGCCAATACGTAACGGGCTACCAGGTATTGACTAAAAGGGACGTCTGTGAGCGAACTCAGCCTGACAACCCTACTGAGCCTGTCAGTGACAATATCCGTACAGTCCGGTCCGTTCGTCTATAAGCATCGCATGGCGGGCCTAGGGGGTTGGTAAAAGTCAGACCCCCAAAAGCGGTACAAGTCGTGTCGGAGTGTAGCCCAGAACACCTTGAGATACTACTGGAATACCTACCAGTAAATCTCCTTGCCTTGGCCAAGGACTTCGTGTAATGGCTCTCCTAGACACAGCACGACCTCACCCCCAATACCGGGAGAGACGAACCCCTGAAGATACGCTCACTGCCTCCATGTGGCTCGGGACTGTACCCAACTAAAACATGTTTGCACGACTCCTTTGAGCCGTGGTAGGGTAGTAATCAAAGTACAGTGGGAACTCACACGAGACAAATGACGATCCCCAGGTCGATGAACTAACCTGCACACATGTCACCAGGGAACTGCCATCTGACGTCTGGTATATGACCAACTAGCATGTTCCCGGCGAGTCCTGTCCGGTGTACTCATAACCCAATGAGCACCTGTATACATCTTAGGTGATCCAACTGACACCAGTGGCTTGTGAGACCGGCCACCGCCCCTCGTCGGGGTCTCGACTGTATACACTAGTCTACTATGGAGTATCAATGCCCTGTCTCGAAACTCACACGACTAGGGACCATTTAAGGATATGCTTATAGACTACCAGCTCCCACGTATATGATCGCCCTCATACTGCTGGTGGTCAAGCATAGAATCCTAGGGGCTCTATCAACGTGTAATAGCGACGTGTCAGGTCACCTTAAACAGTACACGATGATAAAGGTAAACCAGATAGCATACTATCATCTCGAGTAAGACTGTCCTACCGGGATAGGTCCTCCATCAATCATTGCAATCACGTACCTGTGACCTAATAATTGACCCTGAGGGCACTATCTCCAACATTTACTTGGGTCTGATGTTTACCACCCCTAAACATGATATGTGACATATCAGACAAAGAGACCGGACTGTACAGCAAGTGTAACTGACAGGCTTCATGGAGATTATGGACAAGCTTGCTTGTTGATCTTCATATCGCTCAATACCCGGGTAGCCATTACGTCCAGCTAGTACCGCTGACGGCTTGTAAGTGACTGATGCGATCATCACCTACTGCTGGCGCATTGACGAGTCTTTAGCGTCCCATACAGAAGTTTCCTTGTTCAAGCGAAATGAAGTAGGGCACATATGTGATTTGTGCGGGGGCCTGATTAAATACGTGTATGCGATACTGTATTGTAATCTGGCAGTTATCTGTTATTAGTTAGGTTATATGTGATATAACCAGATTATCGAATCAACTGTTGATTTGATAATGTGATACACAGATAAATGATATTAGTCGGTCATATGTGATATAACCGGATTATTAAATCAAATGTTGATTTAATAATTTGATATATATTATGTTTGATATAATTATATATTAACTAATATTATTAGCTCACTAATTATGTTTCTTAATATATATATATATATATATATATATTTGATATATGTGTATATATATATTATATGAAGCATGACATAATTTTCTATTTTATGAAAATACAAAATGAGGTGGAAATTGTGGAGATATTTGTGGAATGGTAAGGAATGGATTGAGCAATATTTTATTTCCTCTAGACTCACTATTCAAGTATGGCTCTATTTTTCAAATTGAAAAATAATGGATGCTTTAATAAGTGAGGGTTTTGGTTTTGAGCCATTCTTCATTCCATTGCTTTGTTCCTAAGCCATTTTCTCAACTTTCTCTCTTGAGTTGAGCTCACACTCTCTCTAGCTTCCACCTTCTTCCTCATGCCTCAAAACTCCAACCCCTCACATGTGATGTGAACAATGGAGTTTTGAACAAATTAGTGAGCCTCAAATCCCCTACTTCACCATCCCACACTAAACTAGTACTTTGGTGTGGCGTGTTTCCTTCACTAATAGGAGATTAGTGAAGAGGTAGCTTGAGCTAGTGGTCTACGCGTGGATCATCTTTGGCACGAAGGACATCGGATAAAGCTTGATCAAACTCTCAAGTGGAGCCTAGTGGAGTCACGTGGACTGCTACACGGAGCTTGTGAAGTGAAGGACTCGATCTACGAGGGTATAACTTCTTCAGTTTTTCATATCATCATAGGTTAAACCCTAATCTTTTAGTTAGTATCTTGGCTAGTCTAGCTTAACACCTAGAAAAATTTAAATTTGGCATGTTCGATTCTACTAAAACCCTGTTGTGGTGCTAGGGTATACCTTCATGGTATCAGAGACATGCTAGAATATTAGGGTAGGTTTTTACGATGTTAATGTGTTCGATCGGGTTTTGAAATAACCGGTTTTTGAAGTTTCTGTCGAATTTTTCAAAAGTTAGAATTTTCGTGATTAAAAATATCCAAAAATTCGTGCAGGATTTTCTATGGAGCCCTAAGAAATTTGGAGTCCCAATTCCCCTAAAGCGCCGCGGAACCGCGGCCAAAACCCTTGTTTTGTCGCGGTTCCGCCGCTGTTTTGGAGAGTTGTGGGTTCATTTTTCTTGTGCTGCTCCATGTTTTCAATTTTTAGGTTTTGTTAAACCGATCGAAATGTTTAATGTTGTTTAGACTTTGATGATATGTGATACAATTGTTAGAATCCGGATTAATTAGTTTTATGAAAACTAGTTAGTATATTGTAAAATCTAGTGTTTTAGTCTCGGTTAATCGGTTGCCACGGAGTTTTGATTCGGATCAAAACTCCGTCGCAATTGCGTATTGTACGCGAACACTCGCCGGGTAACTCTAGTAGACAGCCACGCCCCAAATCCCCGACCAAGTGACTGTAGGAGAACACCATTGCTAAAAGCACTCACTCGGGTTCTCGCGGCCACGGTGTTCCGCCTTAATGCACTTCGTCGACGGCATCGGGGGTGCGGCCATCTGCTGAAGTTTCCGACGAGTATTCGATAATATAGTCGAGAATCTTGTTGAATCACCCGACTAAAGTAATTGAAAATTGTATTCAATTTGAGACTAAAATACAAGGTTTATTGGTTAGGCATGAAATCGGGAATATGAGATATTCCGGGTTTATGATGTCTAAGGAAATACAGATTCTAATTATTGTAGTTTTTCAATTTCTTTTCTACGACTGTAAGTGTAATATGTGGGGTATCCCGATCTCGTTGCTATATGTCAACGAAATTTCGGGATACGCATATTTACTTACGTTGATGACATGATATGTTATGCGTTACTGGTGATATGATTATTGGATCGTCGTGAATGAATAGCCGAGGGATTTTATGTGAGATGAGAGTTTTTATTTTCATTCATGTAAAATCTGTATGTAAGATTCTTTTATTGGGGCACATCCGGGTTGAGAATGATGTCACCATTGATGTATATTATTTACTTTTCCGCATTAGGATCGACCCAAGGAGGGGAGAACAAGTAACTTGGTTCTTGCGTCCAGTAGGAGACCATCTCAAGGAGTTGAGACCGGGTCTCCTAACTCTAGAATTGGTAGGGTTACTTGCCGCTCTCTTAGGGGTCTAGGGATGTGGGTTTGGCTATTCATCACGACAGTGGAACCCGTGTTTTACATTACTGGATAAATTTAAAACACGGAAATCCTAGTATATCCAATATATCATATGTTGCTTCTGCTGCTTGGTTCTGTGATGTGATCATATAACTGCGTGAGACGAATGTTATATTATATATATGATATATAATAAACGTTGCTTATGTTTTGCACCCGCGCAAGTCCAGCCCCCGCTATGTCGGTAGTTAAGTAACCTGTAACGTTTTGAAAATCGTTTCGGTGAAATTTCGAAAAAAATCGGTAAAATGAGGGGGTTTTCTGTAAAAAGTCAAAATACAAATATCTTATTATAAAAATTAAATATACATATTCTAGCTATGTAATTGCTATTTTTGGTGTTTATTTAGCCGTCGGTGAAATTTCAAATTTTCTGAAAAAATTATTATTTTATTATTATTTTAAGCCGTCACTAATACATTTAATTAGGGAAAATTACAAATTTTAATGAGTTGAAACAAATTTTGTGCATCATAAAACATTAAATAAAAATTTATCATGTGGTTTTTGGAACGAAATCATTTGCCAAAACGGTTTAGAAATTATTGAAGAAAAAAGGCTTTTTTTAGCGTAAATGGATGTTTGGGGTATTGTATTTATCATTTTTTATCACCCCACACCCGTACCCACACCCACACACCCCCACTTACCCCTCCCCTTAGCCAAATTCAGCAGCCCTCACTTTTTCCCCACTTGGTTTGCAAAGGAAAAAAGAAATGAAAAGAAATAAAAGAAAAGATTAGAAAATAGATAAAGTAGTTAGACTTTGACCTTACCTTGACCTTGACTTTCCTCCCTTGCATTTTCCTCACCTCCCTCTCTCTCCCCTCACCCACTTCTGGCCGAAAATGATCCCCACAGCAGCAGCCCTTTCCCCCCCAAAATCCACACTATTTTGCTTCAAAAATCCAAAAAAAAAGCTTCAAAATCCATACAATTTCAAAGCTTTTTTCCAAATCCAACACTTACCCATTATTCCTTAGCATTTCAAGCATGGATCCTTGTGAAAAGAGAGCATTTTGGAGTGCCATGGATGCTTGTGGATCTTCATATGCTTTTGGGTATATTTCTAAACATTTTTGTTGCTTAAATTGTTACTAATTTCTTAAGCTAATTTATTTAAGTGTTATTTGGATATGTGAGTTTAATTGCACGTTTTGGAATTCAAGAAAAGGGTTTGAATGCAAGTTAGGTTATTGTGAATTGGTGTATGGTTGTGATGGGTAGCTTACCATCTTAGAATTTGTAGAAAGTAATTTAGTAGTTAAATTTCATATTGTTGCATGGAAATGTCTAAATTAAGTTTTGTTTTTGCTAACTAGAGTTTTTGAAAAATTATCAAATGCTTAGATTAAAATATAATTAAATGTTCATGTCATTATAACTATTATAATGAGTGGTTTAATGACTTTGGTTCATGCAAAACGAAGCTTAATTGATGAATTGTGAATTTTGCTTTAAAGGGTGTTAAATTTGATATTTTGCAAACTAGGATTTTGGAAATTATGCAAATTTATGAGTTTAAATTATGAAAATGGTTTTTATGACTTATTTAAGATAGTTAATAAATATATTGGCCGCTACATTCATTTAAATATCGTGTTTTGTACAAAAACGGCGAATTGTGCTTGCTAGATTTTCGGAAAAATGACTTTTTGAGTGAAATTGGCGGTTTTGTGAGTTTCAACCTAGTTTATATTAAAATTAGTGTTCGTGAATGTGCAAATGAGTGTATTTGGGTTTTTCTCGATGGTTTGGCATTTGTACGCCGACGTCGAGGGTTTTTGGGTTGATTTGTGAAAGCAACCATAGGTTTTGACCTATGTGGGATTCGTGCGTCGTTTTGATCATGAGTCGGATTTTAATGAGATATGGTGCGTTATGATATGTAGGTACCCCCATGTGGACTTCGAGACGACAAGCAAGCGCATGGCGACGTCGGCACCGGCTAGCGAGGACCAGGTGAGTAGATTTATATCTACGGGGAGAAGTCGGGTGGATGGCGTATAGCACCCCCGCAGTCCGTGGTGGTGTATACAGATGCGTATACACACCAACAATTATTATATGTTATTTAGGATTAATAACGATGCTTAGGATGGATATTGGTGTGTTGGACTATTTTTAGTGTTGCGAACCCTAGGGTAGTGTTGCACTACACCTACACACATACATACTTGCATACATTCCTATTGATATGTGCTCATGGGATTCTTTATAGTTATGTGTTCACATGGGTATGGGACTAAGTGTTCACATACGGATTGAGGATGATACTTGGGGTTGAGCTGAGTCGATGAGATTGGATCGAGGCCGTGAGATCGGTGATATAGCAGGGTTCGTATCTTAGATACGACATGACGTTGTAGCGGGTCCTTGACGTAGTGTTTCACACACGTCCATGCTTACGTAGGCGGTATCAGTATGGTACTAGACGTAGATCAGTACCCCGATCATGATATTTGATAAAGAGGATACCAGGTGAATAGTATGATGAATATGATATTGACCCGTACCCAGATTGGGATGCCGTACGACGGATTTACGTACGAGCTATATTGATGATTGATCCGCACTCTTGACTTGGGATGCCTGATTATAGATATGGTATCGGATATGATATTATTGAGGCGGGATCACCGACTATACATATACAGGTATGTATATGTATCGACTCAGATGATAGGCGGTTTCCTTACCTGTAGTTCAGCTTGTTAGTTCAGCCGTATAGTTTAGTGTAGTTGTTAGATTAGATTAGACTTCTTACCTATTTCAAAAACTAACGAATCGTGGGCATTTTTAAGGACAGCTCAAGGGAATCTACGGATATTTCAAAAATGACGTATCTTTTCATAAAAACACCGTAGCCCCTATTTTCAAAACCCCATGATTCGTGTTATTTCAAAAGGCACCATTCGTAGGACTTATATTAGATTATTGTAGATTAGTTATCGTTGTGTCTAGTATTCAGCTCCCGCACATTATTGCTGTTCGCTCTGCCTCGCATACTTATTGTGCTGCATATTCCATTATTGATATCATGCTGTTAGGACACCAGCACCATTACCGATGATGCGTATGTACCACGTACACCTACTTGCCGGCTCACACAATCTTCATCGGTAATTGCCATGTCACGTACACTTTAGAGAATATATTTGCTTGACTTAGCTTGTTAGCTAGTAGTTTTGACATGATATTAGTGTACTTTCCTTATATGCCATATTATACATTTCAGTTATTACTTGCTACTTCATGCATATGGTTATTCATTGTTATACCGCACGCATGGATTCTCATGCATTTATTCACTAGTTTATGTGCTATCGAGGTTTTGGACTCGGATTTCCTTGATATTTCTGGATTTGGGAACCGTGGAGATTTCAAAAGAGAATATGTAATTGTTTTAAAAACCCGGTTACCCTGGATATGATATTTCAGTGCGTCCACCATGTGTTTTCTCGGTGCTGAGAGCGACATGTGAGACCCGAGTTCAAGGAGTGGAGGAACCGTTTCGGGTACATGGTGGACCCGGTAAGGTACCCCGGGGCAAGAAGCTCGTGGTGATGACGATGAGCCTGGCAGGGGAAGACTACCTACCGGTGATATTACCCGACGCGTCGGATATCCGGAGGATACCGTCGTGGTCTTGAGATGGATGGTAGGGGCCGGTCTGGACTGGCGGCGCCCTAGATATTGTGATTTAGATATTGAGATTTTGAGACATTGAGATTTATGTTTTGTGTCGATGCTAGACACCGTTGGTGCTGATTTCAGTTATGATACCTCATTTGAAAAAAAATACAAAGGAAATCTCACTAATTTATGAAAACAGTTTCTTCATTTACATGTATGCTGTTTTCATGCATTCATACCTCACTCATATGATATATTACTACCTGAGGCACTGACACGGGCACATGTGATTACACTCGGGTTAGATATTACCCTAGACATTGTCATAGGCTGCCTGTTATACATATATTTGAGGATATATTATGATCATTGACCTAGGATTGCGTTATTTATGCGATTTCTGTGCGTAGATATTTTTCTATTCACGAGTTGGCAACTCACCCCCGTTGTGCCCCAGTTTCTTGCAGATTTGCCGTACAGGTTTCTTTACGGCTTGCGGGCTCAGTTTCATTCGGGTGATTTGCTAGTAGGTGGGTTTACTTGTATCATACCCCCATTATATATCTTGTATATCATTATTCTGTTGTATCTAGAAGTTCCATCAACCAAACATGTATCTATTGAGATAGAGACCAGTGTTGTTTATTCTTTCGACCTTAGAGTCGCTCGTTTTAATTCTGGTGGTTTTGAGTTCCCTTTTGAGTTTTTGATCCTCGCCGTTGGCGTTGTATATTATATTGCTTGTGTGGTTGTGACCGTCGATTGACGAAGAGCTAGCTCCCGCTTGGGGATGCCTTTTTCTTGATTTCGTATACTATTCATGTTGTATCCCGTTGGGGGGCCAGTATTTACAAAGGAGACTCTGCCGAAATTTTCAGTAAATTTTTGATGTTTTAAAAAAACGAATAATTCGGCTTATGCTATTAAAACTACTTGTTTTAAATTGGTTTTCCTTCACTCTACTTCTTTTCTTGGTTTGGATTTTTGGGTTTTCGGTTTACTTAGATTACGTACGCCTCGAGACGTTTCGTAGTTTAAGTGCCGGTCATGTTCCGTACTTTCGGGACGTGACATAACCTAACGGTGCATGACGGGGCCCCAGTGGCGAATGCGGATGGGATAAGCGTACGTTCTATTTTCGTTTCATTTTTCTGTGATGTTTTAGGAAACATTAAATGATGGGGACTTCATTAATGAGATTAATGAAAAGAAAGAAACCTAAAAATGTTGTAGAATCAAATTTTCAAAAAGTGTATAGCTCTAGTTTTTGCTTTGCGTAGTGGTATCCTTGATGAATATCTAGCACCTCATTCGATGAGGAAAGAGCCGAGATCCCTTCACCGGGAGTGACCTCTTTAGCGAAACTAGCAAATGCTACAAACCCACTCGGTTTTTGTCTTTTTGTTAGCTTCTCTAGTTCTTTCTTTGCATAGTGGTATTCCTTGATGAATATCCAGCACCTCATTCGATAAGGAAAGAGCCGAGATCCCTTCACCGGGAGTGACCTCTTCAGAAAAAACTAGCAAAATCCTCAAAAATCACTAGATTCTACAACGATATCAAGTTCATTACGCTCATAGTTTTCTTAAAAACCTGCGTAGTCCTCCGTCATTTCAGGTAAGTACTATTTAGTATTCGTACTGCGTTTTGTTGGCCCCCGTCAAGGCCTAGTGTGCGGTAGCTGATTAGTGCTTATCTGTCGTATGTTATGCGATTGGATTAGGGTAGTCCATGCGAATTTGTTGGCCTCCATCATGGTTTCGTGCGGGTGGGTTTTAATTCAATTTAGAAATGAACGGTGTTGAACTTGACCTAGCGGGCCTATGGTTTGTTGGCCTCCGTCAAGGTCATAGGAAGCTAGGGGTAAAAAACATTATCGGGAATTTCAAGTGTTGAAATTTGCAATGAGATTGCATACCTACTATATGATAGTTGGATCCCGATACCCCTCTGCGAGTAAGAGTTACTCCTGAAAGAGTTTTGCACTTTACAATTAGTTAATCCAGTAGGTGTCAAGAAAGGTGTCAATGGGGTTATGCCTCTAAGGAAACAAGGTTTATTTTTAATTAGGTTCGTGCGAAAGCATGGGGAACTGTAAGTCGATGCGTAAAAAAAACGATTAAAAAATTGCTTCGTAACATCAACTAAACACCAAGATCGGAACTAAAACCTTAGCTAACAAAATACTGTGTAAGGTTTAACTACTCGGATGAAAAGTTTATACCTCATGAAAACTAAGTCCCTTCGGGTCTTCTAGTCGTTGTCCTCCTCCTTGTCATCACAAGCTCCAAGGATTCGTTTGGATCGGGCAACCTCGCCGGCCTCCTCGAGTCAAAGACAATCCACCCGAGAGTCTATAGTCCGAGCTCCAACCTTAAATCCGAGGTAACTAAGGCAACTAGCTTGCTAAACTAGATAGCCTATATGAATGTAGAGAGCGAAGATGGAATAGTTTGTCTCTTAGAACCCTAGGTTTCTGAACTCCATGAGACTTTTAGGGTTATTAGGAAAAAGAAGAAGACTTAAGGAAATGAGAATGGTGTTGTGAACCATAGAAAAGAGATGGCTGCCTCTTTAGATGAATGTGAAACATATTAATAATTGAGAAGAAATATCTCACACAAATATCTAATTAGCTTCACAAAAATATCTTGTGGTGGGTCATGACCATGAGTCACCAAGTAGCCATGTTAGATTCAATGTAATAATCCACCTCATTTCGTCACCTAATAAAGTTTAATCCAATAAAGAATTCAAAACCCTAATAGGTGGTCCACTTCTAGAAGCTTTCCCGACAAATTACGAGAATTCCCCCTCATCCGTATATACATACCCGTATCCGCATTCCGAAGAATACGAATACAAAGAGACGAAATAAATCCATCAATACAATACTAGGATCCGGCTTAAACCAAAGCCCACTAGTATTATCCGCCCCGAATATCATACGCGCACAAGTACACGTACGTGATCGAATCCCTGCCGTAAAAACCATACGACCTCTACATCTTTCGACCGATGCAGGGAAACCTTCTATGTGGGGACTCTAAAGACTCGACGGTACGTTTTGCAGTGGGTTTTAAACCGCAAGCGGTACTCGCTGCACGTAACGGCTACCCCAGGTATCTGTCGATGAGAAGGCCGATGGAGCAAACTCATCCGAACTCCTACTGAGCCTGTATGTGACAATCTCCCGTACAGTCCGGTCTGTTCGTCTAAGAGTATCGCATATTGGGCCTAGGGGGCGGTAATCGTCAAACCCCTAATAGCACAATAAGTCATGCCGGAGTATAGCCAAAAACACCTTGAGAAACTACTGGAATACCTACCAGTAAATCTCGCTTTCCCTAGCCAGGGACTTTGTGTAATGGCTCTCCAATCACAGCGCGATATCAACCCCCAATATCGGGAGAGACGAATCCTATCAAACCGCCACTGCCTCCAAGTGCTTCGGGACTGCACCCAACTACTACCTGTTTGCACGACTCCTTTGAGCCATGGTAGGGTAGTAATCAAAGTACAGTGTGAACACACTCAAGGCGAAGTAGCAGTGTTAAGTTGACGGACTAAGCTGTACTCATGTCACCTAGGAACTACTACCCGATGATAAGTATGATACCCACCAGCAGTTCTCGACGACTCTTGTCCAGTGTACTCATAACCTAATGAGCACATGCATACTATCTCCAGTATGACGTACAAATAGCTGTAGGACAGACCATCTCCCCTGCTGGGATGAGAAGCATATACACTAGTCTACTCTTGTATATGCCCTAGAGGCCATTACTGTATCATAATAGTATGTATATTACTTAATGGAAGCTTGGGATATTCACCTTGTATGTACAATCTTGCTCAAAATAGTAGTATGCTACTTGGTTTATTTCTACTTCAATGTGTACATGTGTTTATCTTTGTATATTGCTTATACACATTAGTGGAGCCCTTAGGATCTTTGCTTGATTACCAGCGATGTGATGGCCGTCACACTAGTGGGGCTGGGTAATCTAGAAGCACATCCTTATGTAGGTCCCTGGTCGCAGGACTATCGAGACAGGGCATCGATACTCCGGAGTAGACCAGCGCATGCGCTTCTCATCCCAGTGTGGGAGACGGTCTGTCCCACAGCCGTCAGTACGTCGTACTTGAGATAGTATGCGGGGTGCCCGTTAGGTTACGGGTACACTGGACAGGACTCGTCGGGAACTGACCAGTTGGTATTATACCTATCGTCAGTTATCAGTTCCCAGGTGACATGAGTACAGCTTAGTCCGCTGACTTGACACTGTCACTTCGCCTCGGGTGTGTTCCCACTGTACTTTGATCACTACCCTACCACGGCTCAAAGGAGTCGTGCAAACAGGTGGTGGTTGGGTGCAGTCCCGAAGCACTTGGAGGCAGTGACGGTTAGACAGGATTAGTCTCTCCCGGTATTGGGGGTTGACATCGCGCTGTGTCTAGGAGAGCCATTACACGAGTATTCCCTGGCAGGGCAAACGAGATATACTGGTAGGTTTCCAGTGTTATCTCAGGGTGTTTTGGGCTTCGCTCCGGCACGACTTGTACCGCTATTGGGGGACTGACGTTTACCGCCCCCTAGGCCCGCCATGCGATGTATCTGACGAACAGACCGGACTGTACGGAGAATGTCACACTCAGGCTCAGTAGGAGTTCAGATGGGTTTCGCCTCGTCGGTCTTCTTGTCGGCATTACCTGGGGACCGTTACGCACAGCTAGTGCGCTTGCGGTCTGTGGTTAAACCCACTGCCAGCGTAGTGTGGAGTCTTTAGAGTCCCACACAGAAAGCTTTTCGCCTTTAGGCAAAAGAGTAGAGGTCGCATGGTATTGCGACAGGTCGCATGGGTTTGCGACATGGTTCGGTCACATCCGTGCACTTGTGCACGTACAGTGTCCGGACAGTTTACACTAGCGGGGTTTGGTTTAAGTCAGATCCCTAGTGTTGTACCTTATGGGATTGGATTTATCCAGTTTGCATTCGTGTTCCTCGGAACGCGGATGCGGGTGTGTATGCACAGTTGACAGGGAGGCACAGACAGCGGATTCTCATTAGGGTTGTTGACAGTTGACCGTTGACTTTTTGACTTTTTGCTCGACCCTAATGAGAATATGATATGTGATTAACTATTATATTAATTAAGTATTATGGTGACTTGGTTGTTGATTTTTGTTGACTTTGTTGACTTGTTGACTTTTATTGACTTGTTGACTTTGTTGACCGGTTGACTAGGCTTGACTAGTTGACCATCATGATAACCATGGCTATCATTTCATGCCAAAGACTTTTACTTGCTTGTTCATTTGAGTAAAATGAGTGCATGACATGATAAGGTTATGGTTGCTTCAACCATCACACATAAGACTTTTTTGATATGATGAGTTATCATTGCTTTGGATTATGAGAGGGTGAGAGACAAAAGAGAGCCTCATTCTTTCTTGCTCATTCTCTCTCTTGTTCTTGAGCTCTTCACTTTGCTCTCACTCTCATCCTCTTGCTCCCTCTCTTGACTCCATGGTTCATATCTCTCATGTGTTGAGAATCAAGAACCATAGTTAAAATCCCATTCTATTTCTACTCTACTCATTCTAGTTCACTAGGTTTAGCAAACCAAGTGAACTAGTTTCTTCAAAGAACGAAGAAGGAGCTAAAGGTTGGAGCTTTCAAGTGGATCTATCTTCGGCGTACGGAGACGACGAGAAGGAGCCATCGGACCACCACCGGAGCTTGAAGAGAAGGAGTTCAAGACAAGCTAGGTATAACCATCTTCATCCGAGTAGCTAAATCTCTTTAGCAAGTTTGCTAGTTTAGTTTAGACACGAACCCGACCTTGTTTAGTCCATGTTGCCTCTTGCGATAAAAATTTGTTTTTTATACCGTTTCCGCCTCCCCGTAAGCACCGGGGGTCGCAATATGGACTTACAGGACCTGTATAGGATGTGCTTATAGAGTACCCAGCCCCCACTAGTGTGACTGCCATCACAACGCTGGTAATCAAGCAAAATATCCTAAGGGCTCTACCAATATGTATAAGTGATATGCTAAGATAACACATGCACATATTGAGATAGAAACAAACCAAGTATCATACTACCATTTTGAGCAAGACTGTTATTACAACTGTGGATATCCCAAGCTTCCATTAAGTAATATACAAACCGGTATGATACAATAATGGCCTCTATGGCATATATCACTAACAATCTCCCATGTGCACTAAGGCCATATATTGGCATATCGCAGACCTATTATCTTGATTAGCCTATCGAACTGTGTCTGGGGATGGCCTTCGTGAGTGAATCTGCAGTATTATTCTTCGTATCTACTCTCCTCACCTTGATCTCCCGACGATCAACGATCTCCCTAATCAGGTGGTAACACCTCAAAATGTGTCTGGACTTTTGATGGGACATGGGTTCCTTCGCTAAGGCTATAGCACTGTTATTGTAATAATATAAAGGTATTGGATCTACAATGGACGGAATCACCTGAAGTTCTTGTAGGAACTTCCTCATCCAGACCGCTTCCTTCGCGGCGTCACAAGCAGCTATGTACTCCGCTTTATCGTCGAGTCAACAATGGTGTCCAGTTTGGAGCTCTTCCAACAGACTGCCCCTCCATTGAGGGTAAAGATATAACCCGACAAGGACTTGGAGTCATCCTTGTCACTCTAGAAGCTGGAGTCAGCAAAGGCCTCGATCTGGAGGTCGTTTCTGCCATACACCTAGAACATCTCCTTATTCCTTCTCAGGTACTTGAGAATGTTCTCTACTGCTATCCAGTGCATCTTCCATGGGTTTGACTGATACCGGCTTACCATGCTTAGTGCGTAAGCAATATCTGGTCTGGTACACAACATCACATACATTATAGAGCCTACCGCAGAAGCTTAGGGTATAGATGTCATGCGAGCCCTTTCCAAATTAGTCTTGGGAAACATCTCTTTGGAGATGGTGATTCTGTGACAAGCCGGTAGATTACCGCGCTTGGAATCTTCCATACTGAATCTTTTCAGTATGGTGTTGATGTATCTGGGCTGAGAAAGTCCCAACATCCTCTTAGATCTATCACGATAGATCTGGATCCCCAGAATGAAGGATGCATCACCCAGGTCTTTCATGGAGAACCTCTGTGACAAGAATCTTTTGACTGATTGTAGCTTAGGAATGTCATTTCCTATCAAGAGAATGTCATCCACGTACAAGACGAGGAATACCACAGTTCTCGCAACAATATTACTATATATGCATAGTTCATCTGGATTTTTGATAAAGTCGAATTCTTTGACTGTATCATCAAAACAGATGTTTCAACTCCGCGATGCCTGCTTTAGTCCATAAATGGACTTAAGCAACTTGCACACTTTCCTGCTGCTCCCACTCTGAATGAAACCCTCTGCCTTATCCATATAGATGCACTCTTCTAAATTTCCATTTAGAAAAGCTGTCTTTACATCCAACTGCCAGATCTCATAATCATGGAAGGCAGCAATGGAAAAAAGGATCCGAATGGATTTGAGCATAGCCACTGGAAAAAGGTCTCGTCATAGTCCAAACCAGGTCTTTGACGAAAACCTTTTGCAACAAGTCTAGCCTTATAGGTTTCAACCTGTCCATCCACACCAATCTTCTTTCTGAAGATCCATTTACAGCCTACGGGTTTTACCCCTTCTGGAGCAATGTCCAAATTCCATACTTTGTTGGTGTACATGGACTTCATCTCGGCCCGCATTGCTTCTAGCCATTTTACCGAGTCTCTGCTCTGAATGGCTTGCTGGAAGCTAGTTGTCTCATCATCGTCGATGATGCAATCCTTTCGATCCCCATCTTTGAGAAAACCGTAGTATCTTTCGGGCGGATGACACAGCCTACTACTTCTGCGGAGTGGCGCGGGGATGTCCGGTTCTTCTGAAATCTCTGGTTCTAGCAAGTTTTCATTAATAGCTTATGGTTCTGGAATTTCTTCCAGTTCTATTGCGCTCCCACTTTTCTGATTTTCGAAAAATTCAGATTCCAAGAAGTGGGCATGACGAGAAACAAAGACCTTTTGTTCCTCTGCGCAATAGAAATAATACCCCATGGTGTTCTTTGGGTATCCCACAAACTTACACAGTACTGAGCGTGCCTCGAGCTTTTCCGCATGCTGCTTTTTTACAAAAGCCGGACATCCCCACGTCTTAAGGTACTTAAGACAGGGTTTTTCCCACTCCACATCTGATATGGTGTGGTAGGCACTGACTTAGCAGGAACCTTATTCAGAAGATATGCGGCTGATTCTAGTGCATAACTCCAGAAGGATCGCGGCAACTCGGCGTTACTCATCATGGAATGAACCATATCCAATAGGGTTTGATTCCGCCTTTCCGATACACCGTTGTGTTGTGGTGTGTATAGAGGAGTAAGTTAGAGAGAATTCCATTCTCTTTTAGGTAATCCAGGAACTCGGCACTCATGTATTCACCACCTCGATTAGATCTTAGTGTCTTGATACTTTTTCCTGTTTTTTTTTTCCACTTCATTCTTTTATTCCCGGAATTTCTCAAAGGCCTCAGATTTATGCTTCATCAAGAAGACATGTCCATACCGAGAGAAATCATCCGTAAAAGTAATAAAGTAGGAATAACCACATCACGCATGTGTAGACATTGGACCACACACATCGCTGTGTATGAGTCCTAAGAGCTTGCTTGCTATTTCTCCGTGTCCAGTGAACGGAGTCTTTGTCATCTTTCCCATGAGACAAGATTGACAGGTTGCATAAGACTGATATTCGAAGGGATCCAAATATCCCTCTCTATGTAACTTCGTCAATCGTGTTTCATTGATGTGACCCAGTCTACAATGCCATAAGAAAGCCTGATTTAATTCCGGATACTTTCTTTTAAGTGTGTTCTGGACACAGAAAACCTGAGCTTGATTTAATACGTATATTCCGTTATCTAATGTACCTGACCCAATCAATGCTTGATTTAGGTGGATGTGGACCACATCGCTTAAAAATGTAAAATCATATCGTTCCTTAGAAAGTAAGGATACAGATATGATATTACAAGCTAGACTAGATACATACAAACAGTTACGTAGAATCAATATCTGTCCACTTGTTAATCCTAGGTGATTTTCCCCTACGGATTCAGCGTCCACGCTCATTCCGTTAGCAACCCTGAGAATCATACCACCTACCCTGATAACTCTATGGTTTCTCAAAGCCTGTAATGAATTACAGATATGAGATCCTGATCCGGTATCTAGTACCCAGGAAGTAGAGTTAATTGACATACAGTTTTCAATTACAAACACACCTAAAGTCGAAGCTATAACATGCTTCGGATCCTGGATTCTGGCTTTCAAAGCCCTGTAATCTCTCTGCCAATGCCCTTTCCCATGACAATGGGAACATCCCTCCTTCCCTACTTTTAGCCCCGAAACTTTTGCCCTTCCCTGGACCTCTACTTCACTGACACCGCATATCGGCTTTGTGGAGGTCTTCTTCTTCTCACCCTTTGCTTTTGCCTTGGATGCAGAAGAGGAAGATTCCCCATTAAGCAGAGTGGGTGTCTCCCTGGTTTCCTTCAGGGTGTAAGTAGAAGGTAGGGACTGTAGAATCAAGTCAGCATATGACTGGTTCTCCAACATGGACTCCAGGTCCGTGAGCTCATCAATATAGTCAGTCATTGTAAGGACGTTGTCCCCAACAGATGACCCGATAGGCAACCTCGCTTGAAGAATTCTTTCGAGGTATCATAACTTGCGATACGAGATTGCTCTCTATATAAAACTTCGTTATAGAGGAAGATGGAAGCTAAGTCCATCTTCTGTGCTGCCTCTGGTTTTCACCATCTACTAGGGCCAACACGAGGCACTTGGCATTCCCACTGTCCTTTTCCCTTGTCTTACGGATATCTTTATCCGTGACGTTGGAAACTGGTTTTGGGATAGCAGGGGCTTGAGTAGTAAATAGGTGGTCCAGCTTGTCACAGGCAATAGACATCTGGACAAACCCTTGCTGTAGGGTTACTAGGCACTCTAATAAGGTTCTACAAGGCATCAACCATGCCCGATTAAAATTTTAGCCGTGCCGAATAACCCTAAACAAGATCTTTGCTAGATAATTAGGGTTACACATGCAAGTAAATAACATTTACTACTAAGTGAATACGAAATACAACCTTTGTAGATCGGTCCTTCACTTCTAAAGCTTCTTGTCGTAGTCCCTTCGCTGCGATCATGGTTCTCCCGAGCTCTTGCATAGCTTCACGAGACGAAAGAAGCGTCCTTGCTTGAAGTCTTCGACGCCGAAGATGATCTACGCCGAGAGAATACCAACTCAAGCTACTACTTCGCTAACTAGAGAATTAGTGAAGCAAACACCCTAAACTAAAGTGCTAGTCTAGTAGAGGATGGAGAAATAGGAAGTTGGTTCACTTTAGAATTTATTTTCTCACAATGTTTCTCACTTTGGATCAAACCCTAGAAAGCTCTTTAGCTCATGGAAGAAGATGAAGAAATAAAGAGAGAAAGATAATGATCAAGTGAGTGAGCTAACCATGGGTGAGTGAGTATCATATACTAACTCATGTAGAGACATAATCATGGCTAAGTGTGATGGTTAGGTCAACAAATATCCAATGTAAAAAAAAACTTAGTGGGCTTAGTCAATGCATCCACAAGCTTCCACAAGCTTCATGCATTTTTCTAATCTTCCACTAATTTTGTAATTACTTTAAATATTAAACCCAACATAATAAATAGCATGGTGTAAGTCTCATACACCCATGAATGTTGTATCAACAACCATGATACAAAAAGAAAACACATTTTAATATATATCACATATATATTAAAGTTGTGCACATGTGAGAAAAATCCTTAAGTGAACAAATGTTAGTTAATGTAAATTAGTATATCATATATACAATTATATACTAAATTATTAAATCAACACTTGTCTTAATAATCCGGTTATATCTCATATAACCGACTAACATCCAATGTATCGACTTATCGAATCAACTGTTGATTCGATAACCTGGCTATATCACATATAACTGACCGATACAAAAAGTCGCGAGAATAGAATACGGTATCTCATACACGCATTATTCTCGGTCCTGTACATATCACATATGCGCTCCTATTTCGTTTTGCCTGAGCCAGTAAAACCTCTATGTAGGACTCTAAAGACTCGTCAATACGCCGGCAGTAGGTGATGATCACATCATACACCCACAAGCCGTCAGCGGAACTAGATGGACGTAACGGCTACCCGGGTATTGAGCGATCAAAAGATCAGCAAGCAAGCCCGCTCCAACTCCTGTAAAAGCCTAACGGTAACACTTCCCATACATTCCGGTCTCCTCGTCTGATATGTCGCATATCTAGTCTAGGGGTGGTAAACGTCAGACCCCTATAACCGATAAGTCATGCCGATGTGAGGCTCATAACGGGTCGAGAAACTACTAGTAACACTTACCAGTAAATCTCTAAATCAGCCCTGGCCAGGGACTTCCATGTTATGGCCAATCGAGCATAGCGCAACATCAATCCCCAATACCGGGAGAGACGAAACCCCTCCTATCGCTCATTGCCTCCATGTGACTCGGGACGTACCCAAAAACCACCGTTTTGCACGCCCTCTTGGACGTGGTAAGGTGGAATCAAAGCACAGTGGGAATCACACAAGACTCTTTGACGATCTCGGGTCTACAAACTAACCTGCACAAGTGTCACCAGAGAACTGCCATCTGACGTGAGGTATAATACCATTTGGGAGTTCTCGGCGAGTCCGTCCAATGTACCCGGTCTCCACTGAGCACCCGTATACGATCTCTGATGTCAAACACCAATGGATATGGGATCATCCATCGCCTATCTTGTGGGTCGAGAAGCGTATACGCTAGTCTACTCTGGTATATCGATTCCCTGTCTCGATACACCTACGACTAGGAACAATAAAGGATGTACTTATGGACTACTCTGTCCCCACTAGTATGATCTGCATCATAGTCCAGGTAGTCAATTACACATCCTAAGGGCTTTACCAACATATAACTATAAGACAGTATCAAGAGACAAGTATACATGTTAAGATAAAGAGCAACCAGATTGCATACTATCATATCGAGCAAGAAAGTCCTCTCTATATATGTCCAAGCATCCAATATATTATACATCATCTGTACAATACTGGCCTCTAAGGCATACATACAACTAACAATCTCCCACTTGCACTCGGGCCAGCTGCTGTAGTATCGCATACCAAGCATCCCGAAGAGTCTCTCAAACTTTATCTAGGGGAATGGCCTTCGTGAGTGGATCCGCAATGTTGTTCTTCGTGTCAGCCCTCCTGACCTCGATCTCCCGGATCAGGTGATACCGCTTCAAAATATGCCTGGATCGCTGATGGGACCTGGGTTCCTTGGCCAAAGCCACCGCTCCATTGTTATCACAATACAAAGGTATTGGATGCTCAATGGATGGAACCACTCCAAGTTCAGTAATGAACTCCTTGATCCAGACAGCCTCTTTGGCAGCATCGTTGGCAGCGATGTATTCAGCCTCCATCGTCGAGTCTGCCACGGTTTCCTGCTTGGAACTCTTCCAGCTAACTGCCCCTCCGTAAAGGGTAAAGACAAATCCCGAGTGCGACTTAGAGTCGTCCTTATCACTCTGGAAGCTCGAATCGGTAAAGGACTTCACTTGGAGTTCTCCGTTACCATACACCTAGAACATCTCTTTAGTCCTTTGTAAGTACTTGAGAATGCTCTTCATAGCTGTCCAGTGACTCTCTCCAGGATTAGCTTGATACCTACTCACTACACTTAGTGAGTTTGCTACATCGGGTCTGGTAAATAGCATCGCGTACATGATAGAGCCTACAGCCGAAGAATAGGGTATCCCTTGCATGCGAGCTCTCTCCAAATCTGTCTTGGGAGACATCTCTTTGGAGAGAGTGAGTCCAGAGATCGTGGGTAAGTTCCCACGCTTGGATTTTTCCATACTAAACCTCTTTAGTATAGTGTCAATGTACCTGGATTGGGACAATCCCAATATCCTTTTAGATCTATCTCTATAGATCATAATTCCCAGTATGCAGGAGGCATCACCTAAATCTTTCATTGAGAATCTTTGTGATAAGAAGAGCTTCACCGATTGCAGCATAGGAATGTCATTTCCTATCAAGAGTATGTCGTCCACGTACAATACGAGGAAGACAACCTTATTCTCTGCCACCTTCTTGTAGATACAAGGTTCATCTACATTTTTGACGAAATCAAACTCTTTGATAACAACGTCAAAGCAGATGTTCCAACTCCGCGATGCTTGCTTTAATCCATAAATGGATTTATGCAGCTTGCACACCTTCCCGCTGCTCCCACTAGCTACGAAGCCCTCTGGCTGAGTCATGTACACGCTCTCTTCTAAATCACCGTTTAGAAAGGCGGTCTTAACATCCATTTGCCAGATTTCGTAGTCATGATATGCACCGATGGCAAGAATGATCCGGATGGATTTAAGCATAGCCACTGGAGAAAAGGTTTCGTCATAGTCCACACCTGGTCTTTGACGAAAACCCTTTGCAACAAGTCTTGTTTTGAAAGTCTCTACTTTCCCATCTACACCAAGTTTTTTCTTGAAGATCCACTTGCTCCCAATGGGTTTTACCCCTTCAGGAGCATCTTCCAAAGTCCGTACTTTGTTGGCGTACATGGATTCCATCTCGGACCGCATTGCATCGAACCATTTCACTGAGTCCCCACTCGTGATGGCCTGCTCGAAGCTAGTTGGGTCATCATCAACCATGATGCAATCCTCGCTCCCACCATCCATGAGAAAACCGTAGTATCTCTCTGGTGGGTGAGGAACCCTACTAGATCGGCGGAGTGGCTGGGGTTCATCGGGAACTACTGAATCCTCGGGTTCCACCAGATCTTCTGTTGCAGCTTTTGTAGCTGGAACCTCTTCCAGTTCTACCTCATGACCACTAATCTCTTTTGCAAGAAACTCCTTTTCAAAAAGGTGGCATGCCGAGAAACAAACACCCTTTGTTCCTCGGTGTGGTAGAAGATATACCCTCGCGAATGCTTGGGATATCCAACAAACTTACACAAAACAGACCTTGCCTCGAGTTTGTCCGGATTTTGTCTTTTGACATAGGATGGGCAACACCATATCTTAATAAAATTAAGATATGGTCTCTTCCCCTCCCATATCTCATATGGGATGGTAGGCACAGATTTGGTAGGAACCCTATTCAGTAGGTAAGCCGCTGTCTCCAGTGCATAGCCCCAGAAGCAAATAGGTAACTCAGCTATGCTCATCATAGAGCGCACCATTTCTAATAGGGTGCGATTCCTCCATTCTGATACACCGTTGTGCTGTGGTGTATATGGAGGAGTTAGCTGAGAGAGAATCCCATTCTCTTTTAGGAAGTCCAGGAATTCATTGCTCAAGTATTCACCTCCTCGATCAGATCGAAGGATTTTAATACTTTTCCCGGTTTGGTTCTCGACTTCTTGTTTATATTCTCTAAATTTCTCAAATGCTTCTGATTTGTGTTTCATCATGAACACATACCCTAATCTAGAGAGATCGTCAGTGAATGTAATGAAGTACGAAGAACCATCCCTGGCATGTGTAGACATGGGACTGCATACATCACTATGTACCAGTCCTAAAAGTTCCGTAACTCTTTCTCTGTGTCCCGTAAACGGAGTTTTGGTCATTTTTCTTTTGAGACATGACTGGCAAGTATCATAAGATGAAAATTCAAAAGGATTCAAATATCCATCCTTATGCAACTTAGCTAGCCGTGTCGCATTGATGTGACCTAGTCTACAATGCTACAAGAAGGATTCGTTCAGTTCTGAACTCTTCCTCTTATGTGTGTTTGTTATTCTCAAAACTGTTGATTGATTTAGAACATAAATGCCATTTCACAACGTGCATGATCCATCCAACTTTTGGTTCGGGAAAATGTTCATAACATTATCCTGTAATACAAAATTATATCCCTCTTTACTTAATAAAGAAACTGATATAATGTTGCATATCAGGTTCGGCATGTAATAGCATTCGTTCAGAATCAATGTATTACCAGTTTGTAATACAAGGTGATATTCCCCGACGGTTCTAGCTGCAAAAATTGCACCATTTCCAACCCTTATGTCTTTATCATCTTCTCCAAGTTCTCTACCTTTCGTAAGCCCATGTAACTGATTACATATATGGGATCCTGACCCGGTATCTAATACCCAGGACGTAGAGCAAATGGAGAAACTGTTCTCTGTAACGAACACACCCGAAGAAAATGCATCAACATGTACTTTCTTCATTCGGGTGGCATGGGAATCCTGGTATTCCCCTATATCCTATTCAGTCTTATAACTTTTATAAGAAAGAACGGAACCAACGTTCCCTAGCACAGTATAACATGCGGGTTCGGTCAATACATCCATATTATTATCTTGATTAAGGCATGATATGGTCGCTACGTGGAGAGAGAGAGAAGAAAAACACTTTAGTGTATGTTCTTGCAAGATCAGATTGGTTATTATTTTATCTAATCAGGATGGCTCCCACTGTTTTTATCAAATCTTCCTTCAAACCCTAAAAGGAAAGACTAGCCGGGATTAATTACACCTTACAATTTCGCCAATCTTTCAGCCAGGCCAGTGTCGGTACTTTGAGGGAGGTTCCCCGTGCTTTCGTACGGACCTAATTAAAGTAAACCTCGTTTTCCCAGAGGTGTAACCCCGTTGACACCTTTCTAGACACCTACTTGATCGGCTAATTGTCCTGTGTAAAACTTTTCCAGGAGTAACAATTACTCGCAGTGGGTATCGGGATCCAACAATCTCATAGAAGGTATGCAATCTCATTGCAAATTTCAACACTTGAAATTCCCGATAATATTTTGCCCCGAGCATCCTATGACCTTGACGGAGGTCAACAAACCACAGGGTGAAAGTCAAGTTCAACCCGTCATTTCTTGATTGAATCAAACCCACCCGCACGACCCTTGACGGAGGTCAACAAGGTCGTACGACTACCCTAATCCAATCTGCATCATATGCATAAGCAGATAAATACTAGTTAGCTACCTCACACCACGCATTGACGGAGGTCAACAAACGTAGCACGAATACTAAGTAGGATTTATCTGAAATCACGGAGGGCTACGTCAGGTTTTTCTGAAAACCTATTGCGTAATGAACTTGATATCATTGTAGAATCGAGTGAATTTTGAAATGGAGTGATTTTGAGGCTTTCATTAGTTTTGCTAAAGTGGTCACTCCCGGTGAAGGGATCTCGGCTCTTTCCTTATGAAATAAGGTGCAGGATATATCATATATATCGCTATGCAAAGTAAAAACTCCAAAAGCAATCAAAAACAAACCGGGTGTTGTAGCATCTGCCAGTTTTGCTAAAGAGGTCACTCCCGGTAAAGGGATCTCGGCTCTTTCTTCATCGAATAAAGTGCGGGATATATCATATATATCACTATGCAAAGCAAAAACTATAGCTACCCTTTTTTGAAAATTTGATTCTACAACATCTTTTAGGTTTCTTTTCCTTTCATTAATCACATTAATGAAATCCCATCATTTAAGTCACCTAAACATCACAGATAAATATGACGTACACTTATGTCATCCGCATTCGCCTCGATGTCCCCTCGTGCACCGTTAGGTTAGGTAACTAACGGCAGAGCGGGGCAGGGCTAGTGCGAGTGTAAAACATAAGTAACATCTATATAATATACCATATATACTATATACAGTATCCATCTCAACATATCAAATGATCACATCACAGATATCGCAGCAGAAGAAACATATGAAATAATGGATAAACTAGGAGGTCTGTGTTTTATTTTGAGCCTCTATAAAACACGGATTCCATGGTCGCGATGAATAGCCACCCACACCCCTAGACCCCTACGAGAGCGGCAAGAAACCCATCCAATTATAGAGTTAGAAAACCCAAACTCGACTCCTCGAGTCGGTCTCCCACTGGACTCGAGAACCCGGTTACTTGTGCTCTCCTCCTTGGGTCTGCCTAATGCGGAAAAGTAAATAATATACAATGGTGACATCATCCTCATCCCAGAAGTGCCCCAATAAAAAAATATTACATACATTTAATTTTACATGAATGAAAATAAAAACCCTCATCTCACATAAAACCCCCGGCTATTCAAAAACGCGACGATCCAATATAACATATCCAGCAACACATAACATCACATGTCATCAACGTAAGTAAATATGCGCATCCCAATTGTCGTTGACATATAGCAACGAAACCGGCGATTTCACATATTACACTTACGGTCGCAGAAAAGAAAGTGTAAAACTACAACATTTGGAATCCACAATCTCTTTAGACATCGTAAATCCGAAATATCACATACTTCGCATTTCATGCCTAACTATATGAATTCCACATATTGTATCACATTCCAGATAAATTGACAGTATTAAACATTCCGATCGAATAATCAAATACCTAAGATTTCCTAAATAACTCAACACTTGAGCGGAGTTTAAAATTCCAGAATACGTCACAGTACCAACGGTCCAGCCGTAGAAGGGTCAAGCCAACGCCTCACATGTGGCAACGCCGTACTTCCCCAAACCCTAAGGTTTAGAGGCGGTTCAGACGGTCACATAATCGAGTTAAGGTTTGTGTTCTTCTAGAGGGTCCATCGCGTTACATGCACGTTTTTCCGAAAGATTTAAACTCAAGAAAAATTCAACACTTGAAAGTTTTTCGTGTCGGGAAAAATGAGTTAATGATATCCGTTCGAACATTTTAATACTTTCTAAATTATCCAGAAAACAGAACGAAATTAAATTTTCCGATCGAATCAACGAGTACCAAAAGATCCCCGGAAAACTCAACACTTGAGTCAGATTAAAAATACCCATAATATTGTACCAGCACCTATAAATATTACTGTGACAAAACGAGTCAATAAGTCTTCTGGACGGCCGCGGATCCACGGCACAAGCAAGGTATTGCCGCGGTTCCGCGGCGGTCCGTACGACTTACTGTCCCGTTTTCCACTGTAATGCTTAAATTTCCCTGCTGATTTTGTTAGGTATTTTTAATTCAGAAAAAATCACATTTTTAGAAAAAGTCCAGAGAGGGGGTCATTTTGACGTTTCGGGGTTCGTTCGGAGTTTTAACTTCGTAAACACGTCGCCTAATGCTCTAGCTAGGCTCTGATACCACTGTAGGGTTACTAGGCACTCTAATAAGGTTCTACAAGGCATTAACCATGCCCGATTAAAATTTTAGCTGTGCCGAATAACCCTTAACAAGATCTTTGCTAGA
This sequence comes from Agapanthus africanus, assembly GCA_030015575.1. Lineage (NCBI taxonomy): Eukaryota > Viridiplantae > Streptophyta > Magnoliopsida > Asparagales > Amaryllidaceae > Agapanthus > Agapanthus africanus. The sequence continues at coordinate 187,565,294 of JASDDO010000016.1, read as the reverse complement.
TAATTAGGGTTACACATGCAAGTAAATAACATTTACTACTAAGTGAATACGAAATACAACCTTTGTAGATCGGTCCTTCAATTCTAAAGCTCCTTTTCGTAGTCCCTTTGCGGCGATCATGGTTCTCCCGGGCTCCTGCATGGCTTCACGAGGCGAAAGAAGCGTCCTTGCTTGAAGTCTTCGAGGCCGAAGATGATCTACGTCGAGGGAATACCAACTCAAGCTACTACTTCACTAACTATCGAATTAGTGAAGCAAACACCCTAAACTAAAGTGCTAGTCTAGTAGAGAATGGAGAAATAGGAAGTAGGTTCAATTTAGAATTTATTTTCTCATAATGTTTCTTACTTTGGATCAAACCCTACAGAACTCTTTAGCTCATCGAAGAAGATGAAGAAATAAAGAGAGAAAGATAATGATCAAGTGAGTGAGCTAACCATGGGTGAGTGAGTATCATATACTAACTCATGTAGAGACATAATCATGGCTAAGTGTGATGGTTAGGTTAACAAATATCCAAAGTAAAAACAAACTTAGTGGGCTTAGTCAATGCATCCACAAGCTTCCACAAGCTTCATGCATTTTTCTAATCTTCTACTAATTTTGTAATTACTTTAAATATTAAACCCAACATAATAAATAGCATGGTGTAAGTCTCATACACCTATGAATGTTGTATCAACAACCATGATACAAAAAGAAACACATTTTAATATATATCACATATATATTAAAGTTGTGCACATGTGAGAAAAATCCTTAAGTGAACAAATGTTAGTTAATGTAAATTAGTATATCATATATACAATTATACACTAAATTATTAAATCAACACTTGACTTAATAATCCGGTTATGTCTCATATAACCGACTAACATCCAATGTATCAACTTATCGAATCAACTCTTGATTCGATAACCCGGCTATATCACATATAACCGACCGATACAAAAAGCCGCGAGAATAGAATAAGGTATCACATACACGCATTATTCTCGGTCCTACACATATCACATATGCGCTTCTATTTCGTCTTGCCTGAGCCAGTAAAACCTCTATGTAGGACTCTAAAGACTCGTCAATACACCGGCTGTAGGTGATGATCACATCAAGCACCCACAAGCCGTCAGCGGTACTAGCTGGACGTAACGGCTACCCGGGTATTGAGCGATCAGAAGATCAGCAAGCAAGCCCGCTCCAACTCCTGGAAAAGCCTAACGGAAACACTTCCCGTACAGTTCGGTCTCCCCGTCTGATATGTCGCATATCTAGTCTAAGGGTGGTAAACGTCAGACCCCAATAACCGATAAGTCGTGCCGATGTGAGGCTCATAACGGGTCGAGAAACTACTGGTAACACTTACCAGTAAATCTCTAAATCAACCCTGGCCAGGGACTTCCCTGTTATGGCCAATCGATCACAGCACAACATCAACCCTCAATACCGGGAGAGACAAAACCCCTCCTATCGCTCATTGCCTCCAAGTGACTCGGGACTGTACCCAAAAACCACCGTTTTGCACGCCCTCTTGGACGTGGTAAGGTCGAAATCAAAGCACAGTGGGAATCACACATGACTCTTTGACGATCTCGGGTCTACATACTAACCTGCACAAGTGTCACCAAAGAACTGCCATCTGACGTGAGGTATAATACCATCTGAGAGTTCTCGCAAGTCCGTCCTGTGTACCCAGTCTCCACTGAGCACCCGTATACGATCTCTGATGTCAAACACCAATGGATATGGGATCATCCATCGCCCATCTTATGGGTCGAGAAGCGTATACGCTAGTCTACTCTGGTATATCGATGCCCTGTCTCGATACACCTACGACTAGGAACAATAAAGGATGTACTTATGGACTACTCTGTCCCCACTAGTATGATCTGCATCATAGTCCAGGTAGTCAAGTACACATCCTAAGGGCTTTACCAACATGTAACTATAAGACAGTATCAAGAGACAAGTATACATGTTAAGATAAAGAGCAACCAGATAGCATACTATCATATCAATCAAGAAAGTCCTCTCTATATATGTCCAAGCATCCAATATAATATACATCATCTGTACAATACTGGCCTCTAGGGCATACATACAACTGACAATTGCCAGTCAATATCGTCTGGCCCAGTCAATTTATTAGCTAAATGTAACCTAGTCGAGGTCAACTGGTTGCTGCAATTAGGAGAAAGAGAAGAAAAAGTTTAGCATGATGCTCTTGCAAGCTTAGATTGGTTCTTAATTTATCTAAACAGGAGGGCTCCCACTGTCTCTCGAATCCTTCCTCAAACCATAAAAGAAGAATTAGTCAGGATTAATCTCACAGTACAATACTTTCTTAGCCGTTCAGCCAGGCGAGTGTCGGTACTTCGAGGGAGGTTTTACGACGCTTTCACGAAGTTCCTTAATTAAATAACCTCTTTTCCCTGGAGGCATAGCTGTTAGTTATATGTATGCCCTAGAGCCCATTATTATACATGTGATGTATATTATAGTGGATACTTAGACATATATAGGGAGGACTTTCTAGCTCGACATGAAGTATGCTATCTGGTTTCTCTTTATCTTAACATGTACACTTATTATCTTTCTATTACATGTTGATAAAGCCCTTAGGATGAGTATTTGACTATCAGGATTATGATGTAGATCATACTAGTGGGGCAGAGGTAGTCGGTAAGTACATCCTTCAAATGTTCCTAGTCGTAGGAGTATCGAGACATGGGATCGATATTCCAAAGTAAATTAGCGTATACGCTTCTCGACCCATATGATGGGCAATGAATGATCCCATATCCATTGGTGTTTGACATCAGAGATAGTATACGGGTGCTCAATAGAGACTGGGTACACTGGACGGACTCGCCGAGAACTCCTTGATGGTATTATACCTATCGTTAGATAGCAGTTCTCTAGTGACACTGCTACAAGTGAGTTTGTCGACCCGAGATCATCATAGAGTCTTGTGTGATTCCCACTGTGCTATGATTTCCACCTTACCACGTTCAAGAGATCATGCAAAACGGTGGTTTTTGGGTACAACCCCGAGTCACAGGGATGCAATGAGCGATAGGAGGGGATTTCGTCTCTCCCGATATTGGGGGTTGATGTTGCGCTATGCTCGATTGGCCATAACAGGAAATCCATGGCCAGGGTTGCTGAGATCTACTGGTAAGTGTTATCGGTAGTTTCTTGAACCGTTATGGGCTTTGCATTGGCATGACTTATCAGGCTATTGGGGTCTGACGTTTACCACCCCCCAGGCTGTGATATGTGACATATCGGACGAAGAGACCGGACTGTACAGTATTGTTACTGATTGGATTCGCAGGAGTATGAGCGGGCTTGCTTGTTGATCTTCTGATCGCTCAATACCCGGGTGGCCGTTACGTTTAGCAGACCGCTTACGGCTTATTGGTGACTGATATGATCACCACCTACTGCCGGCGTATTGAGGAGTCTTTAGAGTCCTACACAGAGGTTTCCTGGCCCAAGAGAAACGAAGTAGGAGAACATATGTGATATGTGCGGGACCAAGATTAATACGCGTAGGTGATACCATATTCTATTCTCGCGATATGTGATATCGGACGATTATATGTGATATAGCCGGGTTATCGAATCAAGTGTTGATTCGATAAGTTGATACATATGATATTAGTCGATTATATGTGATATAGCCGGATTATTAAATCAAGTGTTGATTTAATAATTTAATGTATAATTATATATTTGATATATAAATTTATATTAACTAATATTACCCCACTTAAGATTTCTTTTTCTCACATGTGTACACTTAGTATATATGTGATATATATTAATGTACATTATTTTGTGTCATGCTAGATGCCACATGCTACATGGGTGTATGAGACTCACTGATCAGTCGAAAATACTGCATTTTTAACACGGCAATTTCCTTAACATTTGCACTCATCTAGAAGTGTTCGGTATTCATATTGCACATATTAGCAAAACTGTCCTGAAATATCAGATTACGTGTGTTATACTCTAAAACCGACATTTATGAGGGAAATTGTGTGTTTATCATGGCATCGCATCATCCTTGTATTGCGCAACACTTGTGTCGAGATTTGTGCAGGACATTGCAGGAACAAAGCCAAAAATTGGGAAAAGAGCTGATCAAAAATACACCAACTCCAAGTTTTGAGATCTGGTAGCAATCTAGAGGGAAACATGAAATTCAACATATCATAAAATGGCCCACACAACAGCCCAAAGAAGTACCAGAGAGAGAAAGCCCTAAGGCCTCCAAAGCGCCGCGGTTCCGCGGCGGGAGCCTGCTTGCGCCGCGGAACCGCGGCATGATGACGTCATCATTGGTTCAAAATTCCTGCACGTGCTTACACTAACGGTCCAAGCTTCCAGAACATTGTAGAAACTCCACGTGGCACATCTAGAAGGCTCGGCTTAACAAACTTCATCTAGAAGCTTCTCCTCAACAAACTTTTGGAGGGAAATTCAAATCTCCTCAACAAACTTTTGGAGGGAAATTCAAATTTCAAATCCTAGATCTAGGGTTTTGATGGTCTATAAATAGGAGCCTAGATTTAGGGTTAAAAGGTTGTTCTTGGGTAGTTCTTTAGTTGTTCATTAATTCATTAGTTCATTCTTTACTCTCTCATCTTCTTCCACAAGTCTAGTGACAAGACTTGTGCGAAACCCTAACCCTAACTCCAATCCAAATTCAAGATCCCGAGTACCAAATCAAGCGTGAAAACTTCAACCTTTTATGAGCTGAGCCGATCTTCAATCGAGCAAGTGGTCCAAGCCGATCCGCGACTCACGGAGACGAGCGAAGACAAATCGACGATCGAGTTCTTCCTCTTGTAGTTCTTGAGCGATTGTAATGAAATTGTTGATATAAATAAAAGATGAAATTCTTTAATCTTGCTTTCTTTAAATTCTTGCATCATGATTCGTTCTCAATTTGTAATTGTAGTTCTTGTTGTGATGTTTGAGTAAAACTCCGCTCGTCGAGGAGTCGAGACGATAAATAGAATGATGATGTAACAAATCTTAAAACGATTCTTGAGTCCTACGAGTTTTGTAAACCCTAGCAAGTTCAAGAATCGATGACCTAGTTTCGTTGCGATGCTTTCTTGATTGTTATCGCTCGAAATTAGGGATCTACGATCGTTTCTTGAATTTACTAGAGGCTAGAATGTGAATGACATCGACGAAGGAACAAGGGATAAATGATGAAACCCTAGTTTCACTAGAAATCCCTAATTCTTGTCGATCATCATCGATCTAGTATCAATTCATCGAAGGATAAGAATACGTCATCGTGAGATTGCATCACATCTATAGATCCGATCGATTCCTGCGAGCCTCATTTCGATTCATGATATTTGGTTGGAAAAATCATCACAAATTACCACTTCTTGATTTTAATGCTTTCTTAGATCTAGATTTTTCTCTTTCTTGAATTGCAATTACAAATCATGAATTGTTTTCTTTTCTTTTCCTTAAAGTTTCGATTCATCTAATTCGAAACACGAACGATTACACTTTCCCTGTGGATGATCCGCACTCGCTAACGATCTACATCCGACATCGTAGTTGATTGCGGTCAAATAATTTTTGGTTGTGATTTCTATACAATTTTCCATACTACACAATCTGAAATCGTTTTCAATCAAATGGCGCCGTTGCCGGGGATAGTGCGCTAATTGTTCGTATTCTGAAATTTGAGTTGAAAGATTTATTCCATTACAATTTTTAGATCAAAACTTGCGCAAACACTAATACGTGTTGTGATGATTTGATTGCGAGGAAATCTGGAATTATTGGAGCTGGAGAAAATTTATTTTGAAATTTCCCGAAAGGAGGAAAAGTGAACAGAAGCTTGCTGGAAAATTTTGGAGCTGTGATCAACTCAACCCACCGCGATTCCGCGGCATTAAGCCACTTACACCGCGATTCCGCGGCATCTCTAGCTCTTCACTGTACCAGTTTTGCTCTGTGAGTTTCTGTCTTTCTTATCTTCTTCTTTGTCTGCTCCAATTAAAAATTTGTTGCAGGTTTCTGCAAATAAATCGCAGCGCCGCAAAAGCAAAATAAATTGTGCTTGATTTTGATTTTTGTGGTTGTTTGCATAATTAATACGGACATTGAGGCGCAAAGACCAAATCCAGATTAGGTGGGGAGTTCATTACCCTTCCTAAGCCCCGAAAATCGCAAAATTGCATCTGCATTTACCCCAATTAACTAAAAGAAATCTAGAGATGACTCTAAGGACCGTCGCGCTCACTTAGGACAGAAGAAGGCCGTGGGTAATTCATTGCTTATCCGCGTTTCTTTTGTGGTGTCTAAGGCAAGTGTTTCGAAGGCTAGTAGTTACTTAATTAGGCCCACTACTTACGTAGTGGAGAACCTCCCACTTACCTGGCACTTACCTGGCCACAGGAGAGACAAAGAGGCAGTGGAGGATTGATCCTGCGACTTGTCTTTTGGCAGTTAGGAGCGGTCTAGAGTTTGACCTAGGTGACCACTAGATTCTAGGGTTTTGTGTGTTGCATTTGTTGTGTTGCATCATATTTTCAAAATCCGTGTCAATTTTCAAAACAAACACCGCATTCATATCATTTCCCCTAATTATAAATTCACGCTGCCATTTGTACTAACCCTTTTTAGTGCAAGACAGGCTGGACACGGGATTCTAGTGCCCGTTAGTCCGCGTTTCCTTTTATCGACCCAAAAGTCGATATTTCTACATTTACCTTTCTTTTACCCCCCACCACACCCACTTCGATGGACCCACCTCCATCGAACTTCTTTTCCACTAATCTGCCGCCGTCCGTTGGTGCGCAGAATCCACCTCGCATCTCTCTCCAAGAGAGGTGCTATCCTACACGAGGTCCCCTTTCCACCTGTCTTTCCATTCCACCAACCAACGGGGAAAATTTTCAAATAATACCCCAATACATCAACCTTCTACCAAAATTTCACGGTCTCGAGTCTGAAGACGCATATGCATTTATCACCAAATTTGAAAATGTATGCGCAATGATGTGTACTTCACAGCTTTCTGTGGATGCTTTACGTCTTCGTCTTCTCCCATTTACCTTGTGCGATTTAGCGGAGAAGTGGCTATATAACACTACCGCACATTCCATTTCAAATTGGGAAGAATTCGTCAAAGCATTCCTTAAGAAATTTTACCCACATCAAAAGACAGTTCGAGTCCGTAGCGAAATATATCAATTCACCCAGCTTCCAAATGAAACATTTTCACAATGTCTTGAACGCTTTAAGGATCTGTTAGTTCAATGTCCTCATCACGGAATCCCGAGATGGGAACTGTGCAGAATCATTTATGAGGGCATTAATCCTAACACAAGACAGACCCTTGAATCCATGTGTCAAGGCAATTTCATGACCAGAGATGATGGGGAAGCCTGGAAATTTTTAGAAGATTTCGCTGAAAGATCTTTACAGTGGGAGGGTGTGAGTCAATCGTCTAGGGATGGCAATGATATTTCCAAAGGAATTAGAGCTGAAATTTCAGCTTTACACAAGAAATTCGACAATATGGAAAACAAATTTTTAGCTGCCGCCCTAAATCAAATGTCACTCTCCAAAACTGTATATGGATGTTGTTCTGATCCTTCTCATTTGACGGAAGAGTGTCCACTAAATTCTCCGTTTTAAGGTCACGAGCATACCAATGCCGCATTTCAAAGACCTAGGAACGATCCATATTCTTCCATATATAATCAGGGTTGGAGGAATCACCCTAACTTTGCTTGGAACCAATCACAATCTCAAAACACGGTTCCAATCCAAAACAATTTCCAAAGAGTCCTTCCACCACAACAGCACCCACAACTTCAATTGAGTCAGCACCCCTTCCAATCACAAAACTTCCAAAACCGGCCAACACTTTTGCACCACATGAAAACTCTTTGCAATTGACCGGTACAGATAATACCTCTGCACTAGCACAAACCTTGGATACTTTCATGAAACAATCCATCCAAGGGACGGCAAGTTTGCAATCTTCCATCGAGAATGTGATGAAGATCATTATCTCTCAAAATGAGAACATCAAATCGATGGAAGAACAAATTGCACAACTAAAAGCCGAAATGCGTGCAAGAGAGAAAGGGAAACATCCAGCTCAACCCATACCCAATCCTGGCTATTCACATCATGTGGATGCAATCACGTTGAGATCTGGAAGAGTGCTTGACAATCACGTTGGGGAAGAGTTTGATGATACTGATAAATCAATCATTGATACCCCGGCTGAGACCTTTCCTTCCACTTCTACTTCTAATTCTGACCCCAGTTCTTCTACCCCACCACCTTCTTCCGAGCCTATTCTTCGTTTCCCAAAAGGCTCGCCACTTCAGCCCACCTCTTTTACTCCTCCACGGACGATCCCCACTTCTATTTTGGGATCGGGTCCACAGACACTTCCTTCTCCTATGATGGACCCAGCGCTTATTGCTAAAGCACCTTATCCTAATCGGTTAAGGGCTAACACACCGAGTCCACATATGGAGAAGATTATGGAAATTTTTAAGCAAGTTAACATCAACATCCCTCTCCTAGATGCTATCCAACAAGTTCCGTCATATGCGAAAACTCTTAAGAACTTGTGCACTAGGAAGAAGAAGACTCAAGTGCCCAAGAAGATTTTTATGGCAAAGACAGTAGACACGGCTTTCCCCCAACAAGTACCGAGGAAACGTAAGGACCCTGGTTGTCTTACTATTTCCATTTCTATTGGGGAAAAACACATCAACCGTGCTCTACTAGACCTTGGCGCTAGTGTTAACTTGCTTCCATACTCTGTTTATGAGCAACTAGGAATCGGAGAGTTGAAACCAGCCCATTGCACTCTCCAGACGGCTGACCGATTAATCACCAAACCTAGGGGTGAACTGGAGGATGTGTTAATAAAAATCAGGGAATTCATCCTCCCTGTGGACTTTATTGTAATTGATACACAGCCTGTAACGAACCTACGGAATCAAATTCCGGTGATTTTAGGTCGCCCCTTTTTGGCCACTTCCAATGCTATCATCAACTGTCGTAACGGCTCTATGGCCCTATCTTTCGGGAATAGGTCAATAGAGCTGAACATTTACAAGTTGGGAAGTGTACCCTCCGAACCTACTGCTCAGGTCTGTTCTGTCGACTTAATGGATGTCGACAGCAGCGAATTTGATGATCCTCCTGATACCGATCTAGTCTCTTTTCATATGTTGTTGTTTGACCCCACTATGTATCTTACACATACGGACTCTTCCACCGAGATGTCCGGGTCAACAACCAATACTGATTATGAACTGCTTGTAGAGTCTGAAGATCACCCCGCGATTTGTGATGACATTATTCATCGGGGTATGGATGGAACTTTTGAGGAAATCTTCGCTGATGAACTCGCATTTTTAAATGACACGGGTGTTGAGATGAATCATGTCCCAATCAATGAAATTGAACCTCCACCCCTTCTTCTGAATTGTAAAAAGAATGCGAGTAATCCATCACATACACTGCATCGTCTCTCCAAAACGAGACGCACACACATTCTATTCCACCACTTACCCTTTCCCCACTTCTTCTTCCACCAACCAGAGCACTGTATTGATAAAATTTTTGAATGGTTGGTGTTAACTTTCGTTCTTTGCATAGCTTGGCATCGACCAATGATTTTTTACCCCCTCATGTGATTTTCAAAAGATCAACATTGTTTAACTCAAGTTTGGGGGGGCAATTTTTCTGGCTCTTGAAAAGAAAATTTTTACAAAATTATGAGCCAAAAATAAGTTTGGGGAGATTCTTCACTTAAATATTTTGCCCCCACTAATAAATTCCTCCCAAGCTTACAGGTTTTTCGGGATTTAGCAGATGGCAACAGTGAGGACACTGTTGAAAACAAGTTTGGGGGAGGTTTGTGCTTATTTTCGCATCATTTGCATCATACTTTGCATAAGCACAAAACATTTTTGAAAAACCTATAAAAATTTAAAAAAAATTCTAAAAGATAAAAATATTTTTTGTACATAAATAAGATAATAAAAGTTTAGATAGTGAAAAATTACATCCATGAGATTAGAAAAATTTAAGAAAACCAAGAAAATTAGAAGTTTTCTTATACGAACTAGTAATAAGTAGTTTTGAGCCGTTGTCCCAAGGGTTAGTAAGATGAAGGACGTCACTAATCTGAGGATAAAAATAAGTCTGAAAAATAGTTTCTATTCTGGAAGCCAAACATTTTTAATGTTGATACCCTGCTATTCGCACTTACACACGTCTTAAAGCCTGGGATAGTAGAGGATACCTTGAAATGCTCTTGTCTTTAAGCAAAAAGTATGAAGGAAATAAAAAAATGATGAAAATATAAAGTGGTGAAAAAAATGGACACTGGTTTTGTTATCGCCAAGGGCAATAAAAAATTTATAGCGAGGGTGCTTCTTCACCTAGTGCCCTAAGGCCAACTGGTCTGGGAGTCACTGCTATGCCTGAGGTGGTGTAAGACGAGGAAAATACACCAAGTAAGCAAGCACAGGAGTAATCGGTCGGTTAGTACCTCAAGAAGTATTAACGGTCGCATGAAAGTGTGTGAGCAATCTCATCTAAATATTCATTAATTAAAAAATACTGAGGCTGATGGGCAAGAGTATGATAGCTTGAATTGAATTCTCCGGGTGTAGGGATGTCTTTACACACACGCAGGGTTATATGATCAATGTTTGGAAGAAAGATAGGAATGAAGAATAAGACGATGTTTTATTGAGGGAGGACGTGATTTCTGACATTTTTTCTTGACCATTAAGATAAGGCTCATGATAACCGAAAAGCTAGCTTAGTTGGAAACCCTAATTTTCGAAGCTTTTCTTTTACAATTCTTTTCTTTAAATGTAATATTCAAGATCTTCCTTTTATTATTGGATATTATGGGTGCAATTCGCTGAAAACCCTCAGGAGACAACACTCCTCCTACTAGGGACACCTAGAGGTTTAAAGGCTTGTTTCACGTGCTCAGTGCAATCGTGTTTCCTACGAAAGTGTGCTAGTTAGTTTTTCTCTTTCTTTATTTTCTTCTTCTTTTTAATAAAAAGTTCGCTCGAGACGATCGAAAATAAGTTTGGGGGAATTTGATCAGTCGAAAATACTGCATTTTTAACACGGCAATTTCCCTAACATTTGCACTCATCTAGAAGTGTTCGGTATTCATATTGCACATATTAGCAAAACAGTCCTGAAATACCAGATTACATATGTTATACTCTAAAACCGACATTTATGAGGGAAATTGTGTGTTTATCATGGCATCGCATCATCCCTATATTGCGCAACACTTGTGTCGAGATTTGTGCAAGACATTGGAGGAACAAAGCCAAAAATTAGCAAAAGAGCTGATCAAAAATACACCAACTCCAAGTTTTGAGATCTGGTAGCAATCTAAAGGGAAACATGAAATTCAACATACATAAAAAGGCCCACACAACAGCCCAAAGAAGTACTAGAGAGAGAAAGCCCTAAGTCCTCCAAAGTGCCGCGGTTCCGCGGCGGGAGCCTGCTTGCGCCGCGGAACCGCGGCGGCATGACGTCATCATTGGTTCAAAATTCCTGCACGTGCTTACACTAACGGCCCAAACTTCCAGAACATTGTAGAAACTCCACGTGGCACATCTAGAAGGCTCGGCTTATCAAACTTCATCTAGAAGCTTCTCCTCAACAAACTTTTGGAGGGAAATTCAAATCTCCTCAACAAACTTTTGGAGGGAAATTCAAATTTCAAATCCTAGATCTAGGGTTTTGATGGTCTATAAATAGGAGCCTAGATCTAGGGTTAAATGGTTGTTCTTGGGTAGTTCTTTAGTTGTTCATTAATTCATTAGTTCATTCTTTACTCTCTCATCTTCTTCCATAAGTCTAGTGACAAGACTTGTGCGAAACCCTAACCCTAACTCCAATTCAAATTCAAGATCCCGAGTACCAAATCAAGCGTGAAGCCTTCAACCTTTTATGAGCTGAGCCGATCTTCAATCGAGCAAGTGTTCCAAGCCGATCCGCGACTCACGGAGACGAGCGAAGCCAAATCGACGATCGAGTTCTTCCTCTTGTAGTTCTTGAGCGATTGTAATGAAATTGTTGATATAAATAAAAGGTGAAATTCTTTAATCTTGCTTTTTTAAAATTCTTGCATCATTATTCGATCTTAATTTTTAATTCTAGTTCTTGTTGTGATGTTTGAGTAAAACTCCGCTCGTCGAGGAGTCGAGACGATAAATAGAATGATGATGTAACAAATCTTAAAACGATTCTTGAGTCCTACGAGTTTTGTAAACCCTAGCAAGTTCAAGAATCGATGACCTAGTTTCGTTGCGATGCTTTCTTGATTGTTATCGCTCGAAATTAGGGGTCTACGATCGTTTCTTGAATTTACTAGAGGCTAGAATGTGAATGACATCGACGAAGGAACAAGGGATAAATGATGAAACCCTAGTTTCACTAGAAATCCCTAATTCTTGTCGATCATCATCGATCTAGTATCAATTCATCGAAGAATAAGAATACGTCATCGTGAGATTGCATCACATCTATAGATCCGATCGATTCCTGCGAGCCTCATTTCGATTCTTGATATTTGGTTGGAAAAATCATCACAAATTACCACTTCTTGATTTTAATGCTTTCTTAGATCTAGATTTTTCTCTTTCTTGAATTGCAATTACAAATCATGAATTGTTTTCTTTTCTTTTCCTTAAAGTTTCGATTCATCTAATTCGAAACACGAACGATTACACTTTCCCTGTGGACGATCCGCACACTCTAACGATCTACATCCGACACCGTAGTTGATTGCGGTCAAATAATTTTTGGTTATGATTTCTATACAATTTTCCATACTACACAATCTGAAATCGTTTTCAATCACTCACACCATGCTTATGATAATCCTAGGGTTTTTATTTATCAAAGTAAATCAAAATTGGTTGGAAATTTGTCATGGCTAGAAGCTTGGAGAAGCTTGTTGTGTCCATTGACTTAGTCCACTAATTTATTTTACTTAAGATATCTATTAACCTAACCATTATCCTTATCCATAGTTTAGTCTCTACATGAGTTAGTGTATGGCATAAACTCACCCATGGTTGCTATTCTCACCTCATGAGTTTCAATTTTTCTCTACTTCATCTTCTTCCTCATCTCCAAAAGCTTTCTAGGGTTTGGAGAGATGAAGAATCCTAGTGAGAAAAATAAATCTAAAGTGAGCAAAATTCCTACTTCATCATCCTCTACTAGATTAGCCATTTAGTTTAGGGTGTTTGCTTCACTAAACCCTAATTTGGTGAAGAGGTAGCTTGAGTTGGTGTCTTCTCGACGTAGATCTTCTTCGGTCTCGAAGACATTAAGCAAGCTTGTTCCGTTCATCTTTTGAAGCCTTTCTAGAGTCCGGGAGTTCACTACTTGGAGCGAAGGGACTACTACACGGATCTATTGAAGTGAAGGACCGGTCTACAAAGGTTGTATTCCTTGTTCACTTTCTATGTAAAGTTGTTTGCATGTTTGATTCGTCTAATTTTCTAGTTAAGATTCTAGGGTTATGGTTGTTTGGCATGGCATTTTTTAAAAAATGGCATGGACGATGCCTCCCGAAACCCTGCTATCGTGCTAGGCATCCATACAGTGGTATCAGACCCAAGCTAGAGAATTAGACGATACTTTTAGAATTACGAAACCGAAACACACGAAATAAAAATCTAGTTTCTGTCGAAATTTTCAGAGTGTCTAAATTTTTTTTAAGCAACTGCAGAACGTTACATGAGATGTTACATGAACACCACCGGAAAACGAACCCCTCTCGCCGGAAAATGGCCGGCCACATTCAGTTAAAATCCGGCCTGGCCTGTTTTGTAGACTTGTTCTGGCTTCGTTTTCTTGTGGTGTTCCAGGATCTGGGTTTTGGTGTTTCAGGTGTTGTTTGTTTTCGTTAAAATTGCATGTGATGTTATCTTTGTGCAAAGGCAATTCGGAGTGTTTCGTAGTCGTAATTCTAACATCATTTCGGTTTATTTAGACGACGTTAAAAAGTTCGAACGGATATCAATAACCCAATTTTTCCCTCGTTGGAAATTTTCCAAGAGTTGGATTTTTCCATGTTTGAAATCTTCAGAAAATCATGCAGGTGTTTTCTATGGACCCTCTAGAAGAACGAAACCCTAACTCGATTCTGTGACCGTCAGAACCGCCACCAAACCCTACAGTTTGCGGTAGTTCCGCGGCGCCATAGGTGAGGCAAGGATTGACCCTTCTACGGTTTGTCCAGAGGTGCTGTGGTATGTTCTGGGTACTTTTTAAACTCCGCTCAAGTGTTGAGCTCTTTGGGAAATTTTGGGTGTTTGTTTATTCGATCGAAAAGTTTAACATCGTCTAGCTATCTGTGATTGTGATACAATATTTGGAAAACACAATAATTAGTTATGTGATAACTAGTTTGAATTTTATAAATCTAGAAATTATTCTCATTTGATCGGTTTCCACGGAATTTTGATGTGGATCAAAAGACCGTCGCAATTACGTAGCGTACGCGGATACTCGCCGGGTAACCTTACTATATAGCCACGCCCCATAGCCCCGACCAAGTGACTGTAGGAGAACCCCGTCGCCAAAAGCATCTGTTTGGTAGCTCGCGGCCATCTACTAAAGTTTCCGACAAGCATTCGATTAGGTTGTCGGGAATCTTGTTGAATTACCCGACTGGTTGTTGAAAAGTGTTTTCAATGTCGAGACTAAAATGCGGGGTTTATAAATGTTAGGCATGTGATGTCTAAGGAATTCATTTGGTTGGGCATGAAATCAAAAGTATGTGATACATTGGGTTTATGATGTCTAAGGTGGTTGCGGATTCCAATTGTTGTAGTTTTTCACTTTCTTTTCTCCGACCGTAACTGTAATATATGGTGTATAGCCGGTTTCGTTGCTATACATCAACGACAATTGGGATACGCATATTTACTTACGTTGATGACATGTGATGTTATGTGTTGCTGTGATATGTTATATTGGATCGTCGTGTTTTGAATAGCCGGGGTTTTTTATGTGAGATGAGAGTTTTTCATTTTCATTCATGTAAAAGCTTGTATGTAATATTCTTTTATTGGGGCACTTCCGGGTTGAGGATGATGTCACCATTGATGTATATTATTTACTTTTCCGCATTAGGATAGACACAAGGAGGAGAATACGAATAACCGGGTTCTAGGGTCCAGTGGGAGACCATCGCGAGGAGTCGAGACCGGGTCTCCTAACTCTAGAATTGGTAGGGTTGCTTGCCGCTCTCGTAGAGGTCTAGGGATGTGGGTTTGGCTATTCATTACGACCATGGAATCCGCGTTTTTTGGCTTAATTAAAACACGGAATTCCTAGTATATCCAATATTTCATATGTGTTCTTCTGCTAATGATATTATGTGATGTGATCACTTGATATGTTGAGACGAATGCTTATATTATATATATGATATATAATAAATATTTTTTCTTTCGTTTTTTCTGTGATGCTTGGGAAGCATAAATGATGGGACTTCATTAATGAGATTAATAAAATAAAAGAAACCTAAAGATGTTGCAGAATCTTGTTTTAAAAACCGGTAGCTCTAGTTCATTCTTTGCATAGCGGTATTCCTTGTAGAATATCCAACACCTTATTCGATAAGGAAAGAGCCGAGATCTCTTCATCGGGAGTGACCTATTTAGCGAAACTGGCAGATGCTATAACCCACTCGGTGCTGTCTTTTGATTGTTTTTTTAGTTCATGCTTTGCATAGTGGTATTTCTGAAATATCCAGCACCTCATTCGATGAGGAAAGAGCCGATATCCTTCACCGGGAGTGACCTCTTTAGCAAAACTAGCAAAACCCTAAGAAACACTCGTTTACAAAATCACTCGATTCTACAACGAAATCAAGTTCATTACGCAAAGGGTTTTCTTAAAAACCTGGCGTACCCTTCCGTCATTTCAGATAAGTAGTATTTAGTATTCGTGCTGTGTCTGTTGACCTTGTCAAGGTATCTGCTTAAGTATATGATGCGATTGGATTAGGCTAGTCGTACGACTTTGTTGACCTTTTTAAGGGTCGTGTGGATGGGTTTAATTCAATCAGGAAATGACGGGTTGAACTTGGCTAGCGCTTATGATTTGTTGACCTTATTAAGGTCATAAGTTGCTAGGGGAAAAATATTATCGAGAATTTCGAGTGTTGAAATTTGCAATGAGATCGCATACCTTCTATGAGATAGTTGGATCCTAATACCCACAGCGAGTAAGAGTTACTCCTGGGAGAGTTTTACACATTACAATTAGTCGATCAAGTAGGTGTCTAGAAAGGTGTTAACGAGGTTATGCCCCTATGAAAATGAGGTTTATTTTAATTAGGTCCGTACAATAGCCTGGGGAACCTCCCTCAAAGTACCGACACTGGCCTGGCCGAAAGATTGGCGAACTTGTAAAGTGTAAATAATCCCGGCTAATCTTAACTTTTAGGGTTTGAAGGAAGATATGATAAAAACAGTGGGAGCCATCTTGATTAGATAAAATAATAACAAATCTGATCTTGCAAGATCATACGCTGAGTGTTTTCTTCTCTCTCTCTCCTGGTAGCGACCATGTCACACCTTAATCAAGATAATAATATGGATGCATTGACCGAACCTGCTTATTATAATGAGCCGGGGAACATTGGTTCCGCTTTATCTTATAATTGTTATAAGTCTGAGCAGGAAATAGGGGAATATCCGGATTTCCATGCAACCCAACCAAGGAATAAGCATGTTGATGCATATTCTTCGGGTGTGTTCGTTACTAAGAACAGTTTCTCAGTATCCTCTACGTCCTATGTATGAGATACCGGAACAGGATCCCACATATGTAAGTGTTACATGGGCTACTGAGAGGTAGAGAACTGGGATTGGGGGATATGTCTCTAAATGTTAGAGAATGGTGCAATTGTTGCAGCCAAATAAGTTGGCAAATATCACATTGTATTACCAAGTGGTAATACATTGATTCTGAACGGATGTTATTACATACCGAACCTGATATACAACATTACATCGGATTCTTTATTAAGTTAAAGAAGGATATAATTATGTATTGGAGGATAAAGTTGTGAACATTTTCCTGAATCAAGAGTTGATTGAATCAGGCACCTTATATAATAGCTTATACGTTCTAAATCAAACCACAGTTCAAAATATATAGAACACACACAAGAGGAGTAGTTCAGAAATGAACGAATCGTTCTTGTAGCATTGTAGACTTGGTCATATCAATGCGACACGACTAGCTAAGTTACATAAGGAAGAATATTTGAATCTGTTCGAATTTTTCATCTTATGATACTTGACAGTCTTGTCTCAAAGGTAAAATGACCAATACTCCGTTTACTGGAAACAGAGTAAGAGTTACTATACTCTTGGGACGGATACATGATGATGTATACGGTCCTTTGTCTACAAATGCCAGGGTTGGTTCTTCGTACTTCATTATATTCACTGATCATCTCTCAGGATTCGAACATATGTTCCTGTTGAAACACAAGTCTGAAACTTTTGAGAAATTCAAGGAATATAAGCTTGAAGTTGAGAACCAGATGGGTGGAAGTATTAAAGTCTTACGATGAGATTGGGGAGGCGAATACTTGGGCATGGAATTCCTGGATTATCTAAACAGAGAATAAGATTCTCTCTTAGCTTACTACTTCATATACACCATAACACAACGTTGTATAGGGGTGGAGGTATCGCACCTTATGAGATATGGCGCGCTCTATGATGAGTATTACTGAGTTGCCTGTTTCCTTTTGGAGTTATGCACTTGATGTTAGATATATGTATGCCCTAGAGGCCATTATATGATATTGGATGTATCTGTACATGTATATATATATATATTCAGGGTACATTCTTGCTCGACATAATAGTATGCTATCTGGTTCTTCTTTATCTCACATGTTGATTTGATCAAGCTTTTACTCATTCATACATGTTGATAAAGCCCTGTGGATATTAGCTTGACTACAGTGATTATGATAGAGATCATACTAGTGGGACATCTGTAGTTTATAAGCATATCCTGAAATGTCCCTAGTCGAAGGTGTATCGAGACGGGGCATCGATATACCATGGTAGACTAGCGTATATGATACTAGACCCATGTGATGGGCGATAGATGTTCCCACATTCATCGATGTTTGACATCAAGATCATATACGGGTGCTCAGTGGTGACTGGGTACACTGGACGGACTCACCGAGAACTCCTATATGGAATTATATCTATCGTCGGATAGCAGTTCTCAGGTGACACTGGTACAGGTTAGTCTGAAGACCCGAGATTGTCATAGAGTCTTGTGTGCTCTCCCACTGTACTTTGATTACCACCCTACCATGGCTCTACTGAGTCGTGCAAACAGGTGGCCGTTGGGTACAGTCTCGAGACACACGAAGGCGATGAGCGATAGGAAGGGTTTTCGTCTCTCCCGGTATTGGGAGTTGATGCTGTGCTGTGCTCGACTGGTTATATCAGTAAGTCCCTAGCCAGGGCTGCTGAGATTTACTGATAAGTGTTATCAGTAGTTTCTCGATCTGTTATAGACCATTCACTGGAATGACTTATTGAGTTATTGGAGTCGACGTGACCATCCCTAGACTCGATATGCAGCATATCTGACGAAGAGACCGGACTGTACGGTAGTGTTGCCGGTTGGCTCGACGGGAGTTGTAGCAGGTTCGCTTGTTTTCTTCTAATCGCTCAATACCCGGGTGGCCGTTACATTTAGCTGACCGCTTGCGGCTTGGGGGTGCTTGATATGATCATCACCCACTGCCGACGTATTGACGAGTCTTAGAGTCCCACAAAGGAGTTACCTAGTCTAGGCGAAACGTTGTGGTGCGCGTATGCGATATGCGCATGGACCCGATTAAAATGCGCGTATAGGATACCATATATTGATCGGGCGGCTTGCTTTTGGTAGGGTTGTATGTGATATGTCCGGATTGATAAATCAAGTGTTGATTTGTCATTTAACCATTACGTTTCTCACTTAAAATCTTTTCTTGTATATGATGGACGTATTAATGCATGTATGTTTTCTTTCTTTTTAGTTTCATGCACATATGGATGTGCATACATACATACATACATACATACATACATACATCATCCTTCATGGTTGATTAAACATTGAAAATGGTGGCAATATAAGACTCACACCATGGTTTAAATATATGGATTATTATTTAATTTTTTGCTAAAACAGAAGAAAAGAAGAGAAGGATAATTCTTGGTTAGTTTCTAGACTCTTCCTTAACCTTACCATGCTCACCTACTTCTAACCATGGGTTAACCTTCTTTTTGTGTTTTAACTCAAATTAAATAATATCTTAAACATTTAACCATAGTTTGAGATGAGAAGTGATAAATATATATAGATATATTTTCATTTTCTCTTCATGAGTTATTCTTTTACTCTTGTTCAAAGAAAAGCCATCATCTTCTTCTTCCTTCCTCTTTTGCTCTCTAGACTTTTGTGGTGAGCAAAATACTTAACAAGATTAGATTTTGAAGTGAGAATAAGAACAACAACATCATTCTACACATGTTTAGCCCACTTGTTTAGAGTGTTTGCTTCATTTCATTCTTTTGGAAAAGTGAAGTTGATAGCTTGGACAAAGGGGCTTCGGGTGGATCGTCATGGATACAAGAAGACCTCAAGCGAACCCTCCTCCAACTCTCAAGAGTCCAAGGAGTCTAGCGTAGGGAGCTACAAAGGTTGTACTCTCTAAACCCTAGTCTTTGTTGCCTTTTTATTATGAAACCCTAATTTTCTAGGATAGATCCTTTGTATGCTTACTTAGCACCATAAAAATTTGATCTTTGTGACATATGATGCTTCCAAACCTCTCATAGGGTGCTAGGTAAACCTAACACTTAAGAAGTTGCATACCTATTAAATGGGGTTCCATCCAAATCAGTGCCTACCACTCCATATGAGATATAGAATGGGAAGAGACCATGTCTTAAACGAGTTAAGATAAGGCGTTGTCCGGCTTATGTTGA
This sequence comes from Agapanthus africanus, assembly GCA_030015575.1. Taxonomy (NCBI): domain Eukaryota; kingdom Viridiplantae; phylum Streptophyta; class Magnoliopsida; order Asparagales; family Amaryllidaceae; genus Agapanthus; species Agapanthus africanus. The sequence continues at coordinate 187,545,183 of JASDDO010000016.1, read as the reverse complement.
AAAGCAAAATCCGGACAAACTCGAGGCAAGGTCAGTTTTGTAAGTTTTTTGGATATCCCAAACATTTGCGAGGGTATATATTCTACCACACTGAGGAGCAAAAGGTGTTTTGTTTCTCAGCATGCCACCCTTTTAGAAAAGGATTTTCTTATGAAGAAATTAGTGGTCATGAGGTAGAACTGGAAGGAGTTCCAGCTGGACAAACTAGCAGCTGATGATTTGGTGAAACCAAAGGATTCAATAGTCTCCAACGAACCTCAGCCTCTCCGCGAATCTGGTAGGGTTCCTCATCCACATAAGAGATTCTATGGTTTTCTCGGTGACGGTGGGAGCGAGGATTGCATCATGGTAGATGATGGCCCAACTAGGTTCAGGCAGGCCATCACGAGTGGGGACTTTGTGAAATGGCTGGATGCTATGCAATCAAAGATGGAATCCATGTACACCAACAAAGTATGACTTTGAATATTGCACCTGAAGGGGTAAAAACCATTTGGAGCAAGTGGATCTTGAGAAGATTCTTGGTGTAGATGGAAAAGTTGAGACTTTCAAAGATATGCTTAAGTCTATCAGGATTAAAGCAGGCATCGCGGAGTTGGAACATCTGTTTTGATGTGGCAGTCAATGAGTTTGACTTCATCAAAAAGGTAGATGAACCTTGTATATACAAGAAGGTTGTAGAGAGTAAGGTTGTCTCCCTCGTACTGTACGTAGAAGACATACTCTAGATAGGAAATAGTTTCCTATGCTACACTCGGTCAAGCTCCTCTTATCATGAAGATTCTCCAGGGAAGATCTGGATGATACCTACTACATCTTATGGATTATGATCTATGCTGATAGATCTAAGTGGATGTTGGGAGTGTCCCAAATCCAGGTACATTAACACCGTACTAAAGGGGTTTAGTACGGAAGATTCTAAGCGTGGTGGTTCGCCAACATACTAAGGAATCACTCTATCCAAAAAGTTGTCTTCCATAACTGATTTGTTGAAAGCTCGTGTACAAGGGATACCCTATGCTTTGACATTAAGCTCTGTCATGTATGCGATGTTATGTACCAGACCAGATGTAGCTAACTCACTAGGTGTAGTGATCAGGAATCAATCAGATCTTGGGAGAATCACCGGATAGCTGAGTAGGACATTCTTAAGTACTTGGGAAGCACTAAAGAAATGTTCTTGATTTTTGGTAACGGTGAACTCTAGTGTGAGTCCTTTACCAATTCGAGCTTCCAGAGTGATAAGGTCGACTGAAAGTCAGTCACAGGCTTTGTCTTTACCCTCGGTGGAGGGATGGTGTGTTGGAAGAGTTCCAAGCTAGATACCGTGGTATACTAGACGATAAAGGCTAAATACATCGCTACCAACGATGCTACCAAAGTGGATGTCTGGATAATTCTTTTTCATGAGATGAACATGGTTCCTACCATTGAGCGTCCGATAACTGTTTTTGTGACAACAATGGATTTGTGGCTTTGGCCTAGAAATACCGGTCCCATCAGCGATCCAGACATATTCTGAGGCAAGTATCACCTGATCAGGAAGATGGTTGATCTCCAAGGGATCGAGGTAAGGAGAGTTAACGTGAAGGATAACACGGCGGATCCACTCACAGAGGCCTTCCCTAGAAAGACTATTATGGGGCGTTGAGTATGAGATACTACAACAAATGTCCTTAGTGTTGGAGATAGTGCCCTCAGATTCAATTATTCGATCACAGGCATGTGATTACAATGATTGATGGAGGACCTATCCCGATAGGACAGTCTTACTCGAGATGATAGTATGCTATCTGGTTTATCTTTATCATCGTGTACTGCTTTAGGTGACCTGACAGGTCACTATTGCACGTTGATAGAGCCCCTAGGATTCTTGCTTGACCACCAGCAGTATGAGGGCGATCATAAACGTGGGAGCTGGTAGTCTATAAGCACATCCTTAAATGGTCCCTAGTCGTGTGAGTTTCGAGATAGGGCATCGATACTCCAGAGTAGACTAGTGTGTACATTCGAGACCCCGACGAGGGGCGGTGGCCGGTCTCACAAGCCACTGGTGTCAGTTCGTTCACCTAAGATGTATACAGGTGCTCATTGGGTTATGAGTACACCGGACAGGACTCGCCGGGAACATGCTAGTTGGTCATATACCAGACGTCAGATGGCAGTTCCCTGGTGACATGTGTACAGGTTAGTTCATCGACCTGGGGATCGTCATTTGTCTCGTGTGAGTTCCCACTGTACTTTGATTACTACCCTACCACGGCTCAAAGGAGTCGTGCAAACAGGTTTTAGTTGGGTACAGTCCCGAGCCACATGGAGGCAGTGAGCGCATCTTCAGGGGTTCGTCTCTCCCGGTATTGGGGGTGAGGTCGCGCTGTGTCTAGGAAAGCCATTACACGAAGCCCTCGGCCGAGGCAATGAGATTTACTGGTAGGTATTCCAGTAGTATCTCAGGCTGTTCTGGGCTACACTCCGACACGACTTGTACCGCTTTTGATTGTCTGACTTTTACCAACCCCCTAGGCCCGCCATGCGATGCTCATAAACGAACGGACCGGACTGTACGGATATTGTCACTGACAGGCTCAGTAGGGTTGTCAGGCTGAGTTCGCTCACAGACGTCCCTTTTAGTCAATACCTGGTAGGCCGTTACGTATTGGCTTATACCTCTGACGTGCTAGTGGTTAAATCCACAACCAAGGTGTTGACGAGTCTTTAGAGTCCCCCACATTCAGTTACTCAGCTTTCGGGCGAAAAGTTGCAGAGGCCGTATGGAGATATGGCAGGGTCCGATCAGATACGTGCGGTATTGTACGGATCAGGATCGGACAGTTTGTACTATAGGCCGTATGGATATATGGCAGGGTTCGATCAGATACGTGCGGTATTGCACGGATCAGGATCGAACGGATATTACTAACCGGCTTTGGTTTAAGCCGGATCCTAGTATAGTACAGTGTAGGTTTTGTCTCATTGCATTTGTATTTCGGTCGGAATACAAATGCGGGTGTGTATGCACAGTATCGGGGTTTTCCTGTAATTTATTACAGGACCAGTTTTCTGGAGTTGCCAGTTTGCTTTCCGTTTCGGCCAATTTCCTTTATATCGTTCCTTGGCCGAAGATTGGTGGAGGAGGGCTTATTTGCATTGTTGCAAATAAGCATTTGTGGAGGGGGTCTTTGCATATTCTTGTGTCATGATGGTTGCACCGTCCATTGACCTTGACTTCTTGACTTTGGGTTCATGATTGTTGATTTGGAGTGTTGGTTTTTGTTTGTGATGATATTGTTTTTAATCATCACTCATTATTCATGGTTGCATGATAGCTCACCCACTCCCTTGACTTTTCCTTGACTTTCACTCCATTCTAACCCTTCACATTGGCATGGGCCGGCCATTCCCTTGGGGATTGGGATTGATTCTTTTTGGGTGTGGCATTTTTGGTTCTCATGGTGCTAAGAAAATGCTCTCTAGTTCATCCAAAACTCCAAGTATCATTCTTCCACCAAAGGCAACTCCATAAACCCCAAATGAGACACAAGCCTCTACACTACATTCTACAGCAAATCTTGGGCACGTCGACTAGCCAGCTTCGTGCCCGAGTTGCCTCGGTATTGAGGTGGGAGCCCGTAAAAGATGCAGGCGATGTGGTGCCCTTCCGGCAAGGAGGCGACGACCGGAGTTTCCGCAGGAGATCGGGACGATGACGAGAAGACCGGAAGACTCGGATCAGTCGGTATATCTCTATTCTCTATCTTGTAGTTAGCTAGGACTAGTTAATGGTTCGATCCGGATTTAGTGCGCGGTGGTGCCGGTTTTCTAAGTTCGCAAAATTAAAGTTTATCACCGCTTCCGCATTTTGGCCTCGGGATGGAGGCCGGGGCGCCGCCGTGAACTTACAGTGGTATCAGAGCCTCGCCATTAACTTAGTCTAGCTTTGTTTAATGTGTTTTGCATTTCCGATCTACCAAAATTCCAAAATCTGCATTTTTGTTCACATCAGTTTTCTGTTGAAAATTTTTGGTGTCGAAATTTTTTTCAGGTTACAGAAAAGTGATCTACTAGAAAATATAAGAGTTCTGTGAAAATTTGATGCGCTAACTCCACTGTAGGTGCGCGGAACCGCGGCCAAACACCCCTTTGGGCCGCGGTTCCGCCGCACTATTTTGGGTTCCCTGCACCAAATTTCTACAGTATCTTTCTGGGATGAAAATAGGGGTTTTGGAATATTAATATTGGGCTCAAAATTTCTTGATCTGCTACAGTAATGCTTTGGGGCCCACTTGTTAAAATTTGATTGATCGGATATTTTAAACACATTATTTCACAGTATTTACATTATATCTGCGATCGTGAATGTCACTTGATCGGTAAATCTGGTCTAACTGCTATAGCCCGGTTAGACGGATTTGCGACCGTGACTTTCACGTTGATGTTCTGTTTTTGCTGTGATGTTGCGGATTGGTCGTGGGGGATAGCCTGGATGCAATGCTAGTACAGTTGTGGTTTTATTATGTACATTTGATATTGCGGGGCGAGCGTCCGACATGTGGACTGCCGTCACTGCCTGATTGTATTATTATTTTGGGGCACGACCAGGTTGCGGTCGATGTACCCGTTGTATGTATATTTTACTTTCTGTACTAGGATTACCCCGCGGAGGGGTGCACGGATAGCCGGATTCTGGAGGGCAACAAGCCCGCATCTCATGGCATTGAGATGGATGGGGCTTCACTCTAGGATTGGCGGGCTATTCGCCGCACTCGTAGGGGGTACAGGTTGACCCAGGAGGGGTGCCCAAGTTACCGGATTCCGTGAAGTGCTGGGTGGTCCATTCACGGTGCTGAAGGGGGCTGCCTCGCTTCAGGTTTTGGCGGGTAACTTGCCGCGCCCGTAGGGGTCTAGGATTTCATTGCACAGGCTATCAACACGACCAGGGGAACGTCGGGTTTCAGTAGTGGCTCTGTGAAACCCGGGGATCCCAGACATTTGTATTGTTCTGTGATGCTGTACATTTCTGTGATGTTGCATTTCTTATCACGCCTTGAGCGAAATATAATATATTGGTATATATATTAGTAGATGTTGTATATGTTTTACATCGGCGCTAGTCCAGTCCCCGCTCTGTCGTTAGTTAGCTAACCTAACGGGTAATGACGGGACCCAGTGGCGAATGCGGATGGCATATACGTACATCAGTATATTTTCGTTCTTTGTGGTGTGATCAATTGATGGGACTGCATTGATTCGGATCAATGCAAGTTAAAAACAAACCTAATCTGATGTTGTTGGAACACTTTTCAAAAAGCTGTTATTGCAAAGACGTTCACTTTTGTTTTGCATCGTGGTATTCAGTTGGAATATCCTGCTCCTCAGTCGACGAGGCAAGGGCCGAGATCCCTTCACCGGGAGTGACCCCTTGGACAAAAAGTTTGCGTCAGGGCATTAACTTCACTATAGCCGATTACTTTTGCTTTGCACCGTGGTATTCAGTTGGAATATCCTGCACCTCATTCTACGGGGAAAGAGCCGAGATCCCTTCACCGGGAGTGACCTCTTTAGCAACGGTTTTGGTCACTATATTTTTAAAAAGCTATCAGTTCCTTCAACGATATCATGTTCATTACGTTAAAGGTTTTCGCCAGAAACCATTCGTAGCCCTCCGTCGTTTCAGACGGGTAGCACGTAGTATTCATGCTATGTTTGTTGGCCTTCGTCAAGGCATAGTGTATGGTAGCTGCTTGTTGCCTTTCTGTAGCATAGATAGATGCGTTGGTTTGGGACAGTCGTAAAGCCTTGTTGGCCTTCGTCAAGGGCTTGTGCGGGTGGGTTCAAATCAACCTGGAGAATGACGGGTAGAACTTGACATGTGACTTATGATTTGTTGGCCTTCGTCAAGGTCATAAGAGCATGGGGCAGAAATCACAACGGGAGTTTCAAAAGAACTGAAACTTGCCAGATATGCGCATACCTTCTGGAGTGTGATGATGTGAGCGGATTCCGTCACGTTATCATGCGATGATAGTTGGATCCCGATTCCCACTGATGAGTTAGTTTACTCCTCGGGTGACCCCGACTAGTTCTTCTTTCAGGTTTGGAGGAGAATTTGACGGTACAGTGGGAGGTTTCCAGATTAGATAAATTGGTAACCATTCTGATCTAGGTTAGAGTGCACGCTGAGTGTTTCTTTTCTCTCACTCTTTGGCAGCGACCATTGACCCGACCCTAAGACAATGACTCAGTGACCAAGTTGACCGAACCTTCTTAACACTGGCTTATGGATTGTCAGAGTTGCCAACCTCATTGCCACTCCTACTTTTACCCTTTTCTCCAGGACACCCCGTATTACTACGAACGTCCACTTCCATTGGACAAAACCATCGTATGGTTAGATACGAACTCGAAGGAATTTATTCGAGGATGGTTTCCGGTTCTGGAGAAAACGGATAGGACTATTCAGTTGTCTTTTCCTTTTTCCTTCTCTCAGGTTGCGAGTACTCCTTGGTTTAGGAGTAGTACACCTATTATGCAAATTGGATAGTCTTCTTCCAAACCTTAGGCTGGTGCCGACCGGTAAGGAATGAAGAAAACCAATTAGCCTAACGATGGTGTACAGAAGGTATTGAGTTAAGACAAAGCAAGGGATTAGTAAGAAGGCAAAGTAAATTGCGACTGCTATTCACGACCAAACCAAGTATTCCTTCGCCAATCCTAAATCACCTTTGTATTTCTCCAGGACACTCCGTATCACTACGAAGATCCACAGTTTATTGGATACTCCATCGTATGGTTATATACGAACTCGAAAGGAACTTGTTCCAGTTCGGGGATGTTAGTGTTTATGCCCTAGAAGGCCATTACTGTATCATACTAGCTTGTATATTACTTAATGGAAGCTTGGGATATTCACATGTATATAACAGTCTTGCTAAACATGGTAGTATGCTACTTGGTTTTTCTATCTTAATATGTGAGTATACGTATTGATAGAGCTCTTAGGATCTTGCTTGTCTACCAGCGTTGTGATGGCAGTCACACTAGTGGGGGCTGGGTAGTCTACAAGCACATCCTTATTCAGGTCCCTGGTCGTTGGATTATCGAGACAGAGCATCGATACTCCGGAGTAGACTAGTGTGTACGCTTCTCATCCCAGTTGGGGAGATGGTCTGTCCCACAGCCGTCAGTACGTCGTACTGGAGATAGTATACAGGTGCTCGTTAGGTTACGGGTACACCGGACAGGACTCACAGGGAACTGTTGGTTGGTTTGATACCAGTCGTCAGTGAACAGTTCCCAGGTGACATGAGTACAGCGTAGTCCGCAGACTTGACACTGCTACTTCGCCTCGAGTGTGTCCCACTGTTCTTAGATTGCTACCCTACCACGGCTCAAAGGAGTCGTGCAAACAGGTAGCAGTTGGGTGCAGTCCCGAGCACTTGGAGGCAGTGGCGGTTAGACAGGATTCGTCCCTCCCGGTATTGGGAGTAGATATCGTGCTGTGTCAGAGAGCCATTACGCAAAGTCCCTGGCCAGGGCAAGCGAGATTTGCTGGTAGGTTCCAGCAGTTTCTCAGGGTGTAATGGGCTTCACTCCGACACGACTTATACCGCTATTAGGGGACTGACGCTTGCCGCCCCCCTAGGCCCGATATGCGATAGTCATGGACGAACGGACCGGACTGTATGGAGATTGTCACATCAGACTCAGTAGGAGTTCGGATGGGTTTACTCATCGGCCTTCTTATCGACAACTACCTGGGGACCGTTACGTACAGCTAGTGCCGCTTGCGGTCTGTGGTTAAACCCACTGCCAGCGTAGTAATCGAGTCTCTAGAGTCCCACACAGAGAGTTTCCTACTCCAGGCGAAACGATATAGAGGTTGCATGGTTTTGCGACAAAGGGTTCGGACGCATACGTGCGTTTACGCGCGTACGACTTTCGGACAGATTTTACCAGTCGGCTTTGGTTTAAGCCAGTTACTGGTATCCGGTTATTGGATTTTTTCAGTCTAAAGTTTTTCCGTATTTTTACGGATCGGAGGGGCGTTCTCGTAATTACTCGAGAAGCTTCTAGAAGATGTGACTAAGGAGGTTTGTTTTGGAAAGAGAGTGAGTCATAGTGGTGATTCATTCACTTCATTAATGCACATTTATTGCTTAATGACTCATGTTAATGAATCATCACAAGATATTTTGTGAAGCATGCTTATTCATTTCCTTTATTGTTTTATTGAAATTAAGAATGCTTCATAATATTATGATACACTCTCTCTCTTCTCTCATTATCATATCACACATTCTCTCTCCTCAAGCTCTCATCTTCTAATACTAATCCTTAATCCTCATGTGTTGAGATCAAAGGTTTAGTTAGACTAAACAATCCATAACCTTCACTCTTTATCATTCTATCATCTTTGATTAGCAATCAAAGTTGATTAGTTACCTCAAGTTAGAGGTTTAGCTTGGAGTTTTGCTCTCGGGTGGATCGTCTACTACCTAGAGAAGGTCAAGGAGAACCAAGGAGGACATAAAGAAGAAGGACCGGTTCATTAGGTATAATCCCTAATCTCTTATGTAAAGAAACTCATAAGAATACGGTTTTTAGGGTTTAGCTTCGATTCAAGCGGTTAGTCGATGTTCGTTGTTTAAACTTGATAAGTTTTTGTAAAATCCGCCTCCCCATAAGTACTGGGGTGTACTACATCGACTTACAGTGGTATCAGAGCCTCGCTAAACACTAAATAACTTAATCGCAAATTTGTACGAATTTCGAACGAAAAAACGAACCCGGAAAACCCTAGTTCTGTTAAGTTTCTGTCGAAGTGAAAATGAAGTCCTAAAATTTTTCTTGTGTGTTCAGAGAGCTTGACATGACCACAGGAGAACACCCAAAAAATTCGAGCCCATGATTCGACTGTAGCGCCGCGGAAGCGCCGCGGATCCCACCGATCCGCCGCGCTTCCGCGGCCGAGTTGCCGAGTTATGAGCTCAATTTTTTTGGGTGGGTCCCCTGTGATATTTGGGGTGTTCTGGAATATTTAATTATTGCTCAGGTTACTGTTTAACAGAGCAGATTTTAGAGCAATATTGATGTTGTTTATTCGATCGAAAAGTACAGTATTTGCGTATTGGATTATATCTGTGATTGTTTGATGTGTTCGTAAACCTCCCCCAACTGCTAGTATGTCGGTTGGCAGGGGGTTGCACATTTCTGGAATGGTTATATCTGTTTGTGCATATAAACTGTATTGGACTGTTGTGGTGTATAGCCGGGGTTAACAATGGTTTATTGATTTATTCATTTGTTGTAAATGTAATTTGTTGTAATATTATTTTCGCGGGGCACTTCCAGGTTGCGGTTGTAGCCACCGTTGTATTATTTCATTTTACTGTTTTTGCTCCTAGGACTGACCCAAGGTGGGGTACACAGACTGCCGGGTGGGTAGTTTGCCGTACCCGTAGGGGTCGAGGGTGGGGTAAACGGCTATTCATCACAACTGTGTAATCTGTCTTTTCTTGCAGGCTCAAAAGAAATACAGATTGCTTGCAAATCCAATATTGTTTATCTGTGTTCTGGAATGAATATCATTGCGTCAGACGAATGTAAAATATCTATATTTATTATAGCTATTTAGACGTCACTTATGTTTTACACCCGCGCTAGCCCAGCCCCCGCTCTGTCGTTAGTTAAGTAACCTAACGAGTGATGACGGGACCCCGTGGCGAATGCGGATGGCATAAGAGGACGTTATATTTTCGTTGTTTTCTGCAATGATAGGTTAATGATGGGACGCATTATCTATAATGCAAAGTAAAAACAAACCAAAGTTTAAATCGTTGGAACAATTTAAAAGAAACCACTCGGTTATTTTTAAAACAGATATTTTTAAATGCGGAGATTTAACCACTCCTTTTAAAAGCTATCAGGTTCCTTCGGTTATATCAAGTTCACTACGTTCACGGTTTCGCCAAAACCAGTCGTAGCCCTCCGTCATTTCTTATGGATGGTCAGTAGTATTCAAGCTATGCTTGTTGGCATACGTCAAGGCATAGTGTTTGGTAGCTGCTGGGGTATTCATTTGTTGCATAGATAGATGTGTTGGTTTGGGACAGTCGCATTACCTTGTTGGCATACGTCAAGGGTATATACGGGTGGGTTCAAATTAACAAGATAATGATGGGCAGAACTTGACATGTGACTTATGATTTGTTGGCATACGTCAAGGTCATAAGAGCATGGGGCAAAAAAAAAAAAAAAAAAAACTTATATCGGGAATTTCTAAAGAAACTGAAATTTGCAAAGAGATGCATACCATTTGGAGTTTGATGAATGTTGGTAGGATTCCTTCAACATTATCATACGATGATATTTGGATCCCGATCCTACTGTGAGTATATGCTACTTATCAGGATATTCGTCGCTTAACGATCAATGCTATAAACCTAGTAGGTGTCCAGAAAAGTGTCAGCGGGGTTACGCCCCCAGAGAAAAGAGGTTATTTAATTAAGGAACTTCGCGAAAGCGTTGGAAAACCTCCCTCGAAGTATCGACACCGGCCTGGCTGAACGGTTAAGCAAGTATTGTACGGTGAGAATAGTCTTGGCTAATTCTTCTTTTATGGTTTGAGGAAGGATTCGAGAAACAGTGGGAGCCATCCAGTTTAGATAAACTAAAAACCACTCTAAACTTGCAAGAGCATCATGCTAAAGAGTTTTCTTCTCTCTCTCCTAATTGCAGCGACCCTGAAAATGACTGGACTTAAGTTACTTTTAGAGAAAAATATACTGACAGGGCCAAACTATAAAGATTGGCTGCGGAATGTCAAGATGGCTTTGACCTATGACAAACTGGGGTACGTCCTCACCGCTACAGCACCTGCTGTCCTTGGTCCCAAATCCAGCAATGCGGATAAGGAAATCCGTAAAACCTGGGATTTAGATTGCGCGAGAGCCAAGTGCATCGTGCTTGCCTCGATGAACAATGAACATCAGAGGAGGCACGAGGATATGTCCCTTGATGGCATATTTCTCCATACAAAGGAACTTTATGGAGAGCAATCTCGTATAGCAAGATACGAGACCTCAAAGAAACTATTTCGAGCGAGGTTGGCTGTCGGGTCATCGGTAGGTGAACATGTCCTACAGATGATCGGCTATATTGAAGAGCTCGCGGACCTTGGAACGACTTTGGATAATGAGCTCTATACAGACCTTGTTCTCCAGTCCCTTCCTCCCACCTACGCCCAGTTTATCCTCAACTTCAATCTTCAAGGAAAAGAAGTTGAACTTGCGGAACTCCTAAACATGTTAAGGAGTGCAGAGGGCACCTTGCAGAAGGCAAGGGAAACACCCGCTATGTTTGTTGGCGGTTCATCTTCTTCCGGGTCCAAGGCTAGGGCCAAAGGAAGGAAGAAGAAGGCCGCACCCAGACCTAGAGGAGGTGTTAGTAAGGTGGGAAAGAAGGGAAAGAAAAAGATTGCAGCACCGGTAGTTGGCCTGGATGAGTGCTTCCATTGTCACAGGAAAGGGCACTGGAAGAAGGATTGCAAGGCGTGGAACGCCAAGAACCAGGAACCGAAGCAAGCTGTGGCTTCGACTTCAGGTGTGTTTGTAATTGAGAATTGTCTGTCAATCAACTCTACTTCCTGGGTATTGGATACCGGGTCAGGATCTCATATTTGCAATTCATTGCAGGCACTGAGAAACCGTAGAGTGCTGAAGGAAGGTGATATGATCCTCAGGGTTGCTAACGGAGCTAGCGTGGGAGCTGCGTCCGTCGGGGATTATCACCTAGGATTGACGAGTGGACACATTTTGGTTTTTCATAACTGTTATTTTGTACCCAGCTTAACGTGTAATATCATATCAGTTTCCTTGTTATCAAATAAAGGTTATGATTTCACGTTTGTAAGAGATGTTGTCAACATCCACCTTAATCATGGTTTGATTGGGTCCGGTACTTTAAATAACGGCATATATGTGTTAAACCAACTCCAAATTTTCAATGTCCAGAACACACTAAAAAGAAAGTCTCCAGATTTAAATAAAGCTTTCTTATGGCATTGTAGACTGGGTCACATCAATGAGAGAAGGTTGACTAAGTTGCATAGAGAAGGATATTTGGACACGTTCGAATATCAAACTTATGACACTTGTCAATCTTGTCTCAAAGGAAAGATGACAAAGACTCCATTCACTGGACAAGGAGTAAGAGCGAGCGAGCTCTTAGGACTCATACACAGCGATGTATGCGGTCCAATGTCTACACATGCAAGAGGTGGTTTTTCCTATTTCATTACTTTCACGGATGATTACTCAAGATACGGATTCATTTATCTGATGAAACATAAATCCGAGGCTTTTGAGAAATTCCAAGAGTATAAGAATGAAGTAGAAAACCAAACAGGCAAAAGTATTAAGACACTGAGATCTGATCGAGGTGGGGAATACTTAAGTGCCGAGTTCCTAGGTTACCTAAAAGAGAAAGGAATTCTCTCTCAGCTTACTCCTCCATACACTCCACAGCACAACGGTGTATCGGAGAGACGGAATCGAACCCTATTGGATATGGTACGATCCATGATGAGTAATGCTGAGTTACCGCGATCTTTCTGGGGGTATGCGCTAGAATCAGCGATACATCTTTTGAACAGAGTTCCAACCAAAACTGTGCCTACCACACCATATCAGATGTGGAGTGGGAAGAAACCCTATCTTCAGTACCTGAAAACATGGGGATGTCCAGCTTTTGTTAAAAAGCAGCATGTGGACAAGCTCGAGGCACGCTCAGTAGAGTGTAAGTTTGTGGGATATCCAAAGAACTCTACAGGATATTGCTTCTATTACGCAGAGGAACAAAAGGTTTTTGTTTCTCGTCATGCCCGCTTCTTAGAAACTGAATTTTTGGAAAATCAGAAGAGTGGGAGCGAAATAGAACTGGAAGAAATTCCAGAACCACAAACTGCTACTGAAAGTTTGGTAGAACCAGAGGTTCAAGAAGAACAGAACATTCCCGCACCCCTCCGCAGGAGTAGTAGGCCGTCTCGTCCGCCTGAGAGATACTACGGTTTTCTCATAGATGGGGATAGAGAGGATTGCATCATAGATGATGATGAACCTACTGACTTCAGGCAGGCCATCCAGAGCGGCGACTCGGTACGATGGCTAGATGCAATGCGGACCGAAATGGAGTCCATGTACACCAACAAAGTATGGACTTTGGACTTTGCTCCAGATGGGGTAAAACCCATAGGATGCAAATGGATCTTCAAGAAAAAGATTGGTGTAGATGGACAGGTGGAAACCTATAAGGCTAGACTTGTTGCAAAGGGTTTTCGTCAAAGACCTGGTTTGGACTATGACGAAACTTTTTCTCCAGTGGCCATGCTCAAATCCATTCGGGTCCTTCTTGCTATTGCTGCCTTCCATGATTATGAAATCTGGCAGATGGACGTAAAGACGGCTTTTCTGAATGGAAATTTAGAAGAGAGCGTCTATATGGATCAGCCAGAGGGTTTCAATCAGAGTGGGAGCAGCGGGAAAGTATGCAAGCTGCTTAAATCCATTTATGGACTAAAGCAGGCATCGCGGAGTTGGAACATCTGTTTTGATGAGACAGTCAAAGAATATGATTTTATCAAAAATCCAGATGAACCGTGCATATATAGTAAAGTTGTGGCCAGAAGTGTCGTATTCCTCGTCTTGTACGTGGATGACATTCTATTGATAGGAAATGACATTCCTATGCTACAATCTGTCAAAGGATTCTTGTCACACAGGTTCTCCATGAAAGACCTGGGTGATGCCTCTTACATTCTGGGGATCCGGATCTATCGTGATAGATCCAAGAGGATGTTGGGACTTTCGCAGTCCAGGTATATCGACACTGTACTGAAAAGGTTCAGTATGGAAGATTCTAAGCGCGGTAATCTACCGGCTTGTCACGGAATCACCCTCTCCAAAGAGATGTCTCCCAAGACTGATTTGGAAAGGGAACGCATGTCTATTATACCCTACGCTTCTGCGGTAGGCTCTATAATGTATGCGATGTTGTGTACCAGACCAGATGTAGCTTACGCACTAAGCGTGGTAAGCCGGTATCAGTCAGACCCAGGGGAGAAACACTGGATAGCAGTAAAGAACATTCTCAAGTACCTGAGGAGGACTAAGGAGATGTTCTTGGTTTACGGCGGAAAAGACCTCAGGCTGGAGGCCTTTGCTGATTCCGGCTTCCAGAGTGATAAGGACGATTCCAAGTCCATGTCGGGTAATGTCTTTACCCTCAATGGAGGGGCGGTGTGCTGGAAGAGCTCCAAGCAGGACACCGTTGCTGACTCGACGATGGAAGCGGAGTATATAGCTGCTTGCGATGCCGCAAAAGAAGCAGTCTGGATGAAGAAGTTCCTAACAGAACTTCAGGTGGTTCCTACCATAGTTGATCCAATACCTCTGTATTGCGACAACAACGGAGCTATAGCTTTAGCGAAGGAACCAAGGTCCCATCAGAAGTCCAGACACATCTTAAGGCGGTATCACCTGATCAGGGAGATCATTGATCGTCAGGAGATCGAGGTTCGGAGAGTTGCTTCAGAAGAGAACATTGCTGATCCATTCACGAAGGCCCTTCCTCGGATTCAGTTCGAGAGGCTACTCGAGATCATTGGTCTACGATATGCCAGTACATGGCCCTAGTGCAAGTGGGAGATTGTTAGTGTTTATGCCCTAGAAGGCCATTACTGTATCATACTAGCTTGTATATTACTTAATGGAAGCTTGGGATATTCACATGTATATAACAGTCTTGCTAAACATGGTAGTATGCTACTTGGTTTTTCTATCTTAATATGTGAGTATACGTATTGATAGAGCTCTTAGGATCTTGCTTGTCTACCAGCGTTGTGATGGCAGTCACACTAGTGGGGGCTGGGTAGTCTACAAGCACATCCTTATTCAGGTCCCTGGTCGTTGGATTATCGAGACAGAGCATCGATACTCCGGAGTAGACTAGTGTGTACGCTTCTCATCCCAGTTGGGGAGATGGTCTGTCCCACAGCCGTCAGTACGTCGTACTGGAGATAGTATACAGGTGCTCGTTAGGTTACGGGTACACCGGACAGGACTCACAGGGAACTGTTGGTTGGTTTGATACCAGTCGTCAGTGAACAGTTCCCAGGTGACATGAGTACAGCGTAGTCCGCAGACTTGACACTGCTACTTCGCCTCGAGTGTGTCCCACTGTTCTTAGATTGCTACCCTACCACGGCTCAAAGGAGTCGTGCAAACAGGTAGCAGTTGGGTGCAGTCCCGAGCACTTGGAGGCAGTGGCGGTTAGACAGGATTCGTCCCTCCCGGTATTGGGAGTAGATATCGTGCTGTGTCAGAGAGCCATTACGCAAAGTCCCTGGCCAGGGCAAGCGAGATTTGCTGGTAGGTTCCAGCAGTTTCTCAGGGTGTAATGGGCTTCACTCCGACACGACTTATACCGCTATTAGGGGACTGACGCTTGCCGTCCCCCTAGGCCCGATATGCGATAGTCATGGACGAACGGACCGGACTGTATGGAGATTGTCACATCAGACTCAGTAGGAGTTCGGATGGGTTTACTCATCGGCCTTCTTATCGACAACTACCTGGGGACCGTTACGTACAGCTAGTGCCGCTTGCGGTCTGTGGTTAAACCCACTGCCAGCGTAGTAGTCGAGTCTCTAGAGTCCCACACAGAGAGTTTCCTACTCCAGGCGAAACGATATAGAGGTTGCATGGTTTTGCGACAAAGGGTTCGGACGCATACGTGCGTTTACGCGCGTACGACTTTCGGACAGATTTTACCAGTCGGCTTTGGTTTAAGCCAGTTACTGGTATCCGGTTATTGGATTTTTTCAGTCTAAAGTTTTTCCGTATTTTTACGGATCGGAGGGGCGTTCTCATAATTACTCGAGAAGCTTCTAGAAGATGTGACTAAGGAGGTTTGTTTTGGAAAGAGAGTGAGTCATAGTGGTGATTCATTCACTTCATTAATGCACATTTATTGCTTAATGACTCATGTTAATGAATCATCACAAGATATTTTGTGAAGCATGCTTATTCATTTCCTTTATTGTTTTATTGAAATTAAGAATGCTTCATAATATTATGATACACTCTCTCTCTTCTCTCATTATCATATCACACATTCTCTCTCCTCAAGCTCTCATCTTCTAATACTAATCCTTAATCCTCATGTGTTGAGATCAAAGGTTTAGTTAGACTAAACAATCCATAACCTTCACTCTTTATCATTCTATCATCTTTGATTAGCAATCAAAGTTGATTAGTTACCTCAAGTTAGAGGTTTAGCTTGGAGTTTTGCTCTCGGGTGGATCGTCTACTACCTAGAGAAGGTCGAGGAGAACCAAGGAGGACATAAAGAAGAAGGACCGGTTCATTAGGTATAATCCCTAATCTCTTATGTAAAGAAACTCATAAGAATACGGTTTTTAGGGTTTAGCTTCGATTCAAGCGGTTAGTCGATGTTCGTTGTTTAAACTTGATAAGTTTTTGTAAAATCCGCCTCCCCATAAGTACTGGGGTGTACTACATCGACTTACAGGGGATGGATTCTGGTTCAGGAGAAATAGGAATAAGATTTATTCAGGTGTCTTTTATCTTCACCTTCTCTCGCATTGCGAGTGTTCCTAGGATTAGGACAGTACACCCATTATGCTTATTGGATAGTCTTCTTCCAAACCATAGGCTGGTGCCGAACGGTAGGGAAGGAAGAAAACCATTTGGCCTAAAGGGGTGTGCAGAAGGTAATGACTAAAGACATATGAAGGGATTTGGAGAGGTGGCAAAGAATTATACAGTTACAGTCATGAATCTGGAAGAGGCATTACTAGGAATACCGGGATACCCCATCGAAACATTTCAATGTTTCAGTTTCACTGTGTACTGTTAAAGGAAAACTGATTTCCCAGTTAGACACTTGCTCCAGGGTATGTATTTACCAAGTATGATTCTCACATCTGTATAGTTTTACAGATGATGAGTGGGAGTAAGTTATTTTGAATTAGGTGATCATCCTCATTATATCGGGATTCGTTGTAATCGGTGATATTTGAGGAAATCACCTGGGTTGTTTGCCGGTCGGAAAATATTTGGTTTTGAATATCCGTTGTTATGCACCAATTTCAAATCGATATATCTGTACGTCTATTTTCATAGAGTGAGATATACCCTTTTGAAATTATGTCTACGACATTTACCTATATCAGTGGATGGTTAGGTAAGGAGCATTGAACAGCGGTGTAATTCTTCATAACCAAAGGTACAGTTTTCAACCTACGACACACAGTGAATGAGTTATCAGACTCAAAGGACTTATACACAGTATTGTATGTTGTCCAGGGTCCATCAGGACAGAGGGGTTGGTCCTCGTACTATATTCGGTTTACTTATGACTTCTCTAGTTTTTAGACAAGTGTTTCGTGGAAACACAAGGTCTGAATTTTGAGAAGTTGTAGGTATTTGAATAAAGTAGAGAACCGGATATTGCAAGTATCGGGATTCTTCAAAGTGATAGAAGATGTAGATACTTGTGTATGGTATTCAGTTGATAGTAATGGTTAAGAGATCTTGCTTCTCTTTCAGGTTACTCATAATTGGAAGCATTCCTAAGTTGAGTAAAGCTGATCGGCCTCCTTCCATTTAGTTGACATGCACTGGAGACAGCTGCATGATTTGAATCTGTTTCAATTAAATCAGTGCCTCTGGTTCTATATTGGATATAGAACAGTTCGTATCTTAACGATGTTAAGGTACGGGGAGTTGTTCGGCTTATGATTAAAACCAGACACTGGACAACTCAAGGCACGTTTCTGTAATGGATGTTTGTGGGTTGACCCAGGCTATGACGAGGATTGACTTTCTACCATCTGGAAGATCAATAGCGATATTGTTCTAGACTCGCCACAGTTTTATTAAAAATGGATTTTTTCAGAAAAAGGTAGTGGGAGTATGGTAGAACTGGAAGTGATTCCAGAACCACAAACGATTACTGAAGATTTAATAAGGAACCTAAAGATTCAATCTGGATTGACATTCCATTGGCCACTCCGCAGATTTGGTGGGTAACCTCAGGCACTCGAGAGGTACTCCGGTAGTCTCAAGGACGGTGACAGGGAGGTTCTTGTTTACCCACACTTGCCATTGCTGCTGTTCCAGGCTGCGAGACCCGGCAGGAGGATGAGTATAGCGTCGTTCTGAACTGGCTTCAGAAGTGTACGTGTATATGACTCTGCCAGAGGGTTGTCGTAGTCAGTGGGAGCAGCGGAAGCATTGGTGGACAGGTAGCTTATGTCTATTTATAGACTAAAGCAGATATAGCGGAGATAGATCATCAATTGCTGATGTGACAGTCATAGTCTTGACTTCATCAGAATAGGGGATGGATCTGTTGAGAAGGTAGTAGGGTGTGATGTCATGGTATTTGGATGACATACACAGAGTAGGAAGTGATATTCCTACACTACAATCGGTTATACTTTGGTCGTCACACAGTGGTTTCTCCACACAGGACTTGGATATTATATCAGACATACTGGTTACTAGATCTATGGTTTTAGATCTAGATTTGGGTGGTTTCCCAATTAAGGGTACTTAGACAGCATTCTAAGAGTATTTAGAATGGACGACTCCTGGCACGGTAGTGTACCTGCAGGTGATGGAGTCACCCTCTCTAAAGGTGTCTTACAGACTAAAGTGGAGAGGGATGTGCATGGTTGGCAGATCACTTGCTCAGGCAATTGAGTCAATCATGAGATGTCAAGTACCACACCAGATGTTGTTCTTGCACTAGCTGCAATAAGTTGACATTGATCCAATCCTGGAGAAACAGTCGGAAGCAGTTTTAGAACATAAGTGGATGTTCTAGGGATATGATAACGACAGCCTCATTCGGGAGACAGTTATCATTCCAGGCTTCCAAGGTGACATGGACGACAAGGAGGTTGTCAGAGTTATAGTTTTCCCTCTGACGAGGGGCAGTATTTTGGACAGGTGAACCAAGGCAATACTGAGGGAGGCATGGCGCAGGATACTGATTAAGTTCAGTTGACGATACAGTCTAAGAAGTTTGGATTTGGAGTTCATTTATGAGCTAGGTCACATCAGACATCCAGACACATTCTAATACAGGTATTACTCATTTCGGGAGATGGGTTTCTCCGCGAACTTGAGATATAGAGAGACATAGAAAGAGACATCAAGGCGGATCCACTCACTAAGGCTATTCCTCGAACGCAATAGTTTCGCAAGCGAGCTTTGTGAGACTGACTAGTAGAGGAGTTGGATGTTCGGTATCACACGTGCTGTGAGTATGCGACATCGCAATAATTAGCCTTGAGTGCAAGTGGGAGATTGTTGGAGATAGTGCCCTCAGATTCAATTATTCGATCACAGGCACGTGATTACAATGATTGATGGAGGACCTATCCCGATAGGACAGTCTTACTCGAGATGATAGTATGCTATCTGGTTTATCTTTATCATCGTGTACTGCTTTAGGTGACCTGACAGGTCACTATTGCACGTTGATAGAGCCCCTAGGATTCTTGCTTGACCACCAGCAGTATGAGGGCGATCAAATACGTAGGAGCTGGTAATCTATAAGCACATCCTTAAATGGTCCCTAGTCGTGTGAGTTTCAAGATAGGGCATCGATACTCCAGAGTAGACTAGTGTGTACATTCGAGACCCCGACGAGGGGCGGTGGCCGGTCTCACAAGCCACTGGTGTCAGTTCGTTCACCTAAGATGTATACATGTGCTCATTGGGTTATGAGTACACCGGACAGGACTCGCCGGGAACATGCTAGTTGGTCATATATGTAACGTCTTCAAAATAATAAAATATGATTTTTGGGGAATTTTATAATTTAATATTATTTTAATGAATATTTTAATATTCTGGTATAATTAAATACAGATAAATGGGGAAAAATTATGGAAAATTCTAAAATAAGGTATTTTAAGGAATTGCCTCGTTTTCTGTGCATGCCCCCATTTCCTCTAGTTTTGACCCTGAGTATGTCTAGTTTTGACTGATTCCATCTAGGGTGAAATCTGGGTTGATTTTCCTATGTTGGTGTATAATTTGGGACTTGTTTTAGCATGGATTTTGGTATTTGGTGATTCATTCATGTCGGGTGGCGTTTGGACGTCAACGACAAGTGGATTTTGATTGTGTTTACATGCGAGTCGATAGGTTTTTACCTATGCGGGTAGCGTGTGCTATTTTGGTTTCCGATGTGATTTTCATGTGCTTTAGCATTGTGATATACTTGTAGGTACCCCGCGTGATGTTGAGGCAAAGGAGGTGAAGATAGCGACATCGGCTTTGGCACACGAGAAGCAATGTGAGTAGATTTATATCTACGGGGAGAAGTCGGGTGGATGGCGTATAGCACCCCCGCAGTCCGTGGTGATGTATACGAATACGTATACACACGAATATTTATTATGTGTTGTTTAGGGTTATTGATGGTAATAATGATATTTTGATGATAAGAATATATTGGTTTAGTATAGTGCGAACCCTAGAGTAGTGGTTGCACTCACACATACATTTACACACATACTTGCATTCATTCTTTCATTTATTAGAGTGCATATGATGGTGCGTATATCTACACATGGGTATGGGACTATGTGTTTATATACGGGATTTGAGGATGATACGTGGTTTGAGATGATACTTGATGTGAGGCCGTGAGATCGGCGATGTGACATAGCTTGTCTTCGAGGTGCGATATGATAGTTTTAGCGGGCCTTTGGACATGTGCTTTACCCGCATTCATATTTTTATAGATGATATCGATTTGTACTAGACTTAGAGTAGTACCCCAGATTATGCGATCTGATGATAGTGATACCTGATATGTGATGAGGTACTGTGACATTGACCCCTACCCAGCTATTGGGATGCCGTACGACGATCTACCGTACGAGCCGATATTGATGATAGATCCGAACTCATGACTCGAGGATATCTTACGATATGTTATTGAGGCGGGATCACCGACTATCATATCTATATATATTGACTCAGATTAGGTGGTTTCTTACCCCTCCTGTCTAGATTACTTAGTAGACATTAGACTGGACCGAGTCATACCTATTTCAAACTAACGAATCGGGGATATTTTAAAGATAGGCAGAAGGGTCATACGGATATTTTCAAATGATGTATCTTTTCTTAAAACACCGTAGCCCTTGTTTTTCCAAACGCCCTGATTCGTCTTATTTCAAATGACACCCCTGCATGACTTGTACAGATTGGTGTAGATTCTTTACTTCTGCGTTGATTATTCGATTCCGCATATTCATGCTATTTGCATTGCATCGCTTGTACTGTGGTTATATTTCAGTCATGCTGCTAGGACACCAGCACCATTATCGATGATGCATATGTTCCACGTACACTTGTTGCCGGCTCACACACTCATCATCGATAATTGCCATGTCACTACACTGTAGTACTATTGCATTCAGTATATGATCCTTGCATGACATGATGATATGCATACCTTCCTTTACATGTCGCATACTTCATGCTTTTGATTATACGCATTGAGATATGTTGTTTCTATGATATTTCTGGATTTGGGAACCGAGAGTGTTTCAAAAGAGAATATGTCATTGCTTTAAAAACCCGGTTACCCTTGATATGATATTTCAATGCGTCCACCATGTGTTTTCTCGGTGCTGAGAGCGACATGTGAAACCCGAATCGAGGAGTGGATGAGCCGATTGCGGGTACATGGTGGACCCGGTATGGTTCCCCTCGGCAAGATGATCGATGAGCTTTGCCGATTGAGCCTGGAGGCGGGCGAGTACCTACCGGTGATTGGTTGGACCTGGCGGTTATCCGGAGGATACTGACCAGAGTCGATGGATAGATTTGGGCGTCCTGCCGGGGCCGAGGGCCGATACCGCAGACAGAGCCAGCGGGCCGATTCGGACTGACGGAGCCCGATATATGAGGATTTATGTGCCGATGCTGGGCACAGTTTTCATGATGTTTTCGAGTGCCGATGCTGGGCACTCCGGTTCCATGATTTTGACGTGTCGCGAGGGACACGGGTGGGTTATATCCTCATATTTCCATGCACAGGTTTCATGATATTTACTTGCATGATGGTTATTGTCATTGGGTGACGAGTGGACGGGATCCATGTGTGTGCAGATTTGATTACATTGATCATACCTCATATTCATGACATGCTATTACCTGAGGCACTAGCACGAGCACTTGGCATTACTCTCATGTAGAGATTACATTGCCAGTTTAGCATGCTTCAGCTTTATTCATATTGAGGTTTATTTATATCTGATCGTATTGACCTAGGAAGGGTCATGCATTCGATCTCTGCTTGTAGATATTTTCTATTCACGAGTTGGCAACTCACCCCCGTTGTGCCCCAGTCCTTGCAGGTTTTTGCCGTACAGATTCCATAGCGGCATTTCTAGCACACTGCTTCCTTATGGGTGACTTGCTTGGATAGGTGGGTTCTTTTGTATCAGAACCGCCATTGTTCATGTATCATTTATTGTATCTAGAATTTCCATCAACCAAAACTTGTTTATTGTTTCAGACTTAGAAAACAGTGTTGTTTTATTTCGACCTTAGAGTCGCGCTAGTAGTATTACGGTTTTCTGACTGTTTTGAGTTTCTTTTTTTTTGGGTTTTGATCCTCGCCCTTTGGCGTTGTATATTATTATTGCTTGCGTGGTTGTGACCGTCGATGGACGAAGAGCTAGCTCCCGCTTGGGGATGCCTTTTATCATTTCATATATATTATTCTTGTTGTACCCCGTTCGGGGCCAGTTTTTACAAAGGAAACTCTGCCGAAATTTTCAGGAAAGGTTACACATTTTAAAAAAATGCATATTCGGCTTAGTTATTTAAAAACTTTGATTTCTAAACATGATTTCCTTACTTTTCAAAAACAGTTTTCCTTATTTACTCTTTAAATGGTTTTAGATTGCTGGGCTTTTGGCTTACTTGGATCAGATGGGGTCCTATAGACTTCATATGGTTCAAGGGCCAGTCACGTGCTCTTTCGGGTCGTGACAAAGTTGGTATCAGAGCGTTAGGTTGACCTTGGTTCGAGTCTAAGTTTGACTATGTGGAGCCTAGGGCGTTATCTATATAAGGAACTTAGGCTTGACCTTACGGAACTTAGACTTGGTCGAGGGGGTATTAGACCCGAACTTTCGTCGTGTAGGATGACCCTTGGTTGATGGAATAGGTGACTAAAGTAGAGTGACGTACCGTGGGTATGTTCCGCGGCATACTTACGACACGCCACTCCGCTTAAGAAACCTTAGGTTGTACATTTCCTTGCATTGTGTCATATTCCTTCCTATGATCTATCATCATCGATACTGGTTATGGTTTTGCTGCCGCGATTGCACGGGCAGAGTGAGCTACGGCTCGAGTTGTCAGCATGAGCTCGTCGCGGACGAGGACTGACCGGGGCGTGATTCCAGAGACATACGGTTGCATTGAGGCCTCGTATTTTGTGTTTCCGCACTATGGGCGTTTGACAGATCACTGCTGTGAGATTTCTAGGATGTACCGGACGGTACCAGAGGATTGAGCCACTGATAGAGGCCAGCCAGGATGTGATGACCGTTGATGTATCGCTTATTCATGATGGTTGAGGCGCTGCTTAGCGTACCGACGAATGAGCCAGTTGCTGCTGCGAGTGATGAGATATCGCCCAGATGATTGGAGCTACTGCAGCATGAGCATATTTTTAGAGATGTGATAGTGAGTCGCTAGTCACCGATGATTAATGACTAGGACATGTGGTTCGTTCGCTTACCCCGATACGAGGTCATCAGATAGATTGATTCCAGCTAGAGGCGACTTCACGCAGATTCGTTGAGAGTCGATTGAGACGATCGAAGGTCAGGAACCCATTTTCCAAGTTTAAAGTATACGGAAAGACATGCAGGTGATTCTATGGACCCTCTAAAAGAATGAAACCCTAACTCGACTTAATGACCGTGTGAAAGCCTTTGAACCTTAGGGTTTGCGGCAGTTCCTCGGCGCCATTAGTGAGGCTTGGGTTTGCCCTTCTACGGCTGGACCACCGACGCTGTGGCATGTACTCGATACTATTAAACTGTACCCGAGATGTTGAGCTCTTGGGGGATTGTGAGGTTCTGACGAGTCGATCGGATGATTCGACATCATTCGGATATCATGTGATGGGACACTGCTTGGGAGACTCCAGATACGAGCATAGCCGTCGGAGCGCAGTCTGTGTAGCCATGATGAGATGAGTCCGAATCAGTCGATAGTGGAGCAAGGTGGAGTAAAGAGTTTGCACGAGATTTCGACGAGATGACGTTCCACTCCGCTAACATCAGAGATGCGATATGCACGCTGAGGACGTGTTCGGCTAGATATTTTCTACTGAGTGATGAAGATACTGAGTTCGTAATTTCGAGTCCGTGTTAGAGACTTCGGGTGGACCGTAGCCGAGGACATTGCAGTGTGCAGATAAAGATGCGACGTCGAATGGTCGATGATACAGACAAGCGGGACAAGAAGTTCGTGCGAAGGCAGACGAGCTGTTACTACACCCCGTTAAGATTAAAGGCCGGACATGCATACAGAGGCGCAGAGATGCGACCAGCTTCCGAGGAGATGTTGTACTAAGGACGCAGAGGTCCAGAGAGCGAGAAAAGATTACGCCAGAGTAGCAGCCTCCTTACAGTTTGGCTTAGGCAAGATCAGAAGAGACCTTGAGTAGGATTCCTTCCAGTACACTGCTGCAATAAGAGTTGCACCCAGGATCGGATGTGTGATATGCATTCAGAGGACCCGAGGTCGGCGCCAGAGATGTGCTGCTTTACGAGCGGTCGTGAGGATTGACCGAGAGATGACCAGGGAAGTGCAAGAACGGAATCGTTCCTGTCAGCACACCTGACCGGGCCGATGAGCCGATGGATTGCGAGTTGGTAATCTACAGGAAAGATCAGGAACCAGAGGCAGAGGACGCCAGCCGCGAGCAAGAGGCAAGTAGATATCTTGCGCCGTTAGCATCGGATGTACCGGTACCTTCTCGACCCTGAAGGAGGGTATACCGACGACGGTAATTATGATTTGTGATTTTGTGATTTGATTATCACGTATCCGTTGCTTTGGATTTCGGTATTTTGGGCGATCTATTCGCATGATTTAGTCTTGATGACTGAGTTTCATGATATTTGATTTTGTGCACCATGGTTGCACCTACTGTGTATTTATACCTTGTACAAAGTTATTACTCTTGAGCTGTTGATTGCGATTTCATGCCTATTTTATGCTGGTGATTTGATTTACGCTTCCAGCAGAGTTTCATGTAATTTTAGTGTTTTGATTTTGCACTCGGTATAGCTTATATGTGCTTGTAGTGCATCGATATGTGTTTTGTGCCCGCAGCTGCACACGTTTATGATTTTCTTCATATCTGGATACACTTGGTGTTGCTGCTTACGTATTTGAGTTATTGCTTGGTATTTGTGCATGGGATGCACCAGTTCTATACTTCGTGTATTTGTCGCACCAGTTTTATGTTTCTTGCGTTTATCGCATCAGATTTATATTTCGTGCCTTTGTTGCACCGGATTTATATTTTGTGCATTACGATTGCACCTGACTTCGATTTGATGCATTTCGGTATGTCGATTTTGATTGTGATATTGATGTGGATTCTTGCACTCCGTGCTTTTGACTGGACTTACGCATATTCGACGTTGCTATTGGATTTTGTGATTCCGTGCATATTGAGTGTGCAGGGTCTAGATTTTCATTCGTGCATGATGGATGCACCGATTTGGATTTTCGCGCATGTTGGGCGCATGTTTTGAGATACGATTTTAGGGCACACCAGATGCACTAAATCAAGATTCTTCGTGCATGTCAGATGCACCTGTTTTGGCTGTCAGGCACACATGTTGCCTATGACAGATGCTTCGTGCACACCCGTTGCACCTAGATGTTGTTTTGTGCACATGTTTATCGCATATATGGATTTTGATTTCCGTGCGCGTCAGACGCACAGGGTGGTGTTATGTGCATTTTTGGAATTTATTCCTTTTGGTGCAGTACATTTTTATGATGTGGGATATTTGCTTTCATACTGAGCAGGACTAGTCAGTGGACAGTGCCTGGATATATTTTGAATGCATCGATAGTTATCGAAGGGATTTCCGAAAAGCGAGCTATAGTCTCAGTATATACCTACGTGTCCGATATGACACAAAACGTTTTAAAAACAAGGAAACCCTTCTGATTATTTTCAAAATGGTGGAACGTGCTTATTAAACAAAGGACATATATACACATATATAGTTATTTTCTTATGAGAAACGTCCGCCACTGTGCAGTGTTTCGCGCATCGCACAGCGACTTAAAAATTTGGCATACAGTTGCATCAGCTAATTACATGTATAGATTGGGTGTCTACATGTATAGTCTTAGTCCATATCATATTGATTTTGTATTGGATTTGACATTGTGTCGTTACCATGACTCCGATGATTGCGGATGCTTGATGGAGTGTTGCTTTTGAGTTATCTGCTCAGTACTCATGCGCATGCATTGCGCTATTATGTTTTATGTATAGATGATTTCGGAGCCCCGATGACTTGGAATTTGTATTGAAATATTTTAGTATTTGGGGGTTTAAATTTAAATTCGGGGACCGAATTTCTTTAAAGGGGGTAGATTGTAACGTCTTCAAAATAATAAAATATGATTTTTGGGAAATTTTATAATTTAATATTATTTTAATGAATATTTTAATATTCTGGTATAATTAAATACAGATAAATGGGGAAAAATTATGGAAAATTCTAAAATAAGGTATTTTAAGGAATTGCCTCGTTTTCTGTGCATGCCCCCATTTCCTCTAGTTTTGACCCTGAGTATGTCTAGTTTTGACTGATTCCATCTAGGGTGAAATCTGGGTTGATTTTCCTATGTTGGTGTATAATTTGGGACTTGTTTTAGCATGGATTTTGGTATTTGGTGATTCATTCATGTCGGGTGGCGTTTGGACGTCAACGACAAGTGGATTTTGATTGTGTTTACATGCGAGTCGATAGGTTTTTACCTATGCGGGTAGCGTGTGCTATTTTGGTTTCCGATGTGATTTTCATGTGCTTTAGCATTGTGATATACTTGTAGGTACCCCGCGTGATGTTGAGGCAAAGGAGGTGAAGATAGCGACATCGGCTTTGGCACACGAGAAGCAATGTGAGTAGATTTATATCTACGGGGAGAAGTCGGGTGGATGGCGTATAGCACCCCCGCAGTCCGTGGTGATGTATACGAATACGTATACACACGAATATTTATTATGTGTTGTTTAGGGTTATTGATGGTAATAATGATATTTTGATGATAAGAATATATTGGTTTAGTATAGTGCGAACCCTAGAGTAGTGGTTGCACTCACACATACATTTACACACATACTTGCATTCATTCTTTCATTTATTAGAGTGCATATGATGGTGCGTATATCTACACATGGGTATGGGACTATGTGTTTATATACGGGATTTGAGGATGATACGTGGTTTGAGATGATACTTGATGTGAGGCCGTGAGATCGGCGATGTGACATAGCTTGTCTTCGAGGTGCGATATGATAGTTTTAGCGGGCCTTTGGACATGTGCTTTACCCGCATTCATATTTTTATAGATGATATCGATTTGTACTAGACTTAGAGTAGTACCCCAGATTATGCGATCTGATGATAGTGATACCTGATATGTGATGAGGTACTGTGACATTGACCCCTACCCAGCTATTGGGATGCCGTACAACGATCTACCGTACGAGCCGATATTGATGATAGATCCGAACTCATGACTCGAGGATATCTTACGATATGTTATTGAGGCGGGATCACCGACTATCATATCTATATATATTGACTCAGATTAGGTGGTTTCTTACCCCTCCTGTCTAGATTACTTAGTAGACATTAGACTGGACCGAGTCATACCTATTTCAAACTAACGAATCGGGGATATTTTAAAGATAGGCAGAAGGGTCATACGGATATTTTCAAATGATGTATCTTTTCTTAAAACACCGTAGCCCTTGTTTTTCCAAAAGCCCTGATTCGTCTTATTTCAAATGACACCCCTGCATGACTTGTACAGATTGGTGTAGATTCTTTACTTCTGCGTTGATTATTCGATTCCGCATATTCATGCTATTTGCATTGCATCGCTTGTACTGTGGTTATATTTCAGTCATGCTGCTAGGACACCAGCACCATTATCGATGATGCATATGTTCCACGTACACTTGTTGCCGGCTCACACACTCATCATCGATAATTGCCATGTCACTACACTGTAGTACTATTGCATTCAGTATATGATCCTTGCATGACATGATGATATGCATACCTTCCTTTACATGTCGCATACTTCATGCTTTTGATTATACGCATTGAGATATGTTGTTTCTATGATATTTCTGGATTTGGGAACCGAGAGTGTTTCAAAAGAGAATATGTCATTGCTTTAAAAACCCGGTTACCCTTGATATGATATTTCAGTGCGTCCACCATGTGTTTTCTCGGTGCTGAGAGCGACATGTGAAACCCGAATCGAGGAGTGGATGAGCCGATTGCGGGTACATGGTGGACCCGGTATGGTTCCCCTCGGCAAGATGATCGATGAGCTTTGCCGATTGAGCCTGGAGGCGGGCGAGTACCTACCGGTGATTGGTTGGACCTGGCGGTTATCCGGAGGATACTGACCAGAGTCGATGGATAGATTTGGGCGTCCTGCCGGGGCCGAGGGCCGATACCGCAGACAGAGCCAGCGGGCCGATTCGGACTGACGGAGCCCGATATATGAGGATTTATGTGCCGATGCTGGGCACAGTTTTCATGATGTTTTCGAGTGCCGATGCTGGGCACTCCGGTTCCATGATTTTGACGTGTCGCGAGGGACACGGGTGGGTTATATCCTCATATTTCCATGCACAGGTTTCATGATATTTACTTGCATGATGGTTATTGTCATTGGGTGACGAGTGGACGGGATCCACGTGTGTGCAGATTTGATTACATTGATCATACCTCATATTCATGACATGCTATTACCTGAGGCACTAGCACGAGCACTTGGCATTACTCTCATGTAGAGATTACATTGCCAGTTTAGCATGCTTCAGCTTTATTCATATTGAGGTTTATTTATATCTGATCGTATTGACCTAGGATGGGTCATGCATTCGATCTCTGCTTGTAGATATTTTCTATTCACGAGTTGGCAACTCACCCCCGTTGTGCCCCAGTCCTTGCAGGTTTTTGCCGTACAGATTCCATAGCGGCATTTCTGGCACACTGCTTCCTTATGGGTGACTTGCTTGGATAGGTGGGTTCTTTTGTATCAGAACCGCCATTGTTCATGTATCATTTATTGTATCTAGAATTTCCATCAACCAAAACTTGTTTATTGTTTCAGACTTAGAAAACAGTGTTGTTTTATTTCGACCTTAGAGTCGCGCTAGTAGTATTACGGTTTTCTGACTGTTTTGAGTTTCTTTTTTTTTGGGTTTTGATCCTCGCCCTTTGGCGTTGTATATTATTATTGCTTGCGTGGTTGTGACCGTCGATGGACGAAGAGCTAGCTCCCGCTTGGTGATGCCTTTTATCATTTCATATATATTATTCTTGTTGTACCCCGTTCGGGGCCAGTTTTTACAAAGGAAACTCTGCCGAAATTTTCAGGAAAGGTTACACATTTTAAAAAAATGCATATTCGGCTTAGTTATTTAAAAACTTTGATTTCTAAACATGATTTCCTTACTTTTCAAAAACAGTTTTCCTTATTTACTCTTTAAATGGTTTTAGATTGCTGGGCTTTTGGCTTACTTGGATCAGATGGGGTCCTATAGACTTCATATGGTTCAAGGGCCAGTCACGTGCTCTTTCGGGTCGTGACAATATACCAGACGTCAGATGGCAGTTCCCTGGTGACATGTGTACAGGTTAGTTCATCGACCTGGGGATCGTCATTTGTCTCGTGTGAGTTCCCACTGTACTTTGATTACTACCCTACCATGGCTCAAAGGAGTCGTGCAAACAGGTTTTAGTTAGGTACATTCCCGAGCCACATGGAGGCAGTGAGCGCATCTTCAGGGGTTCGTCTCTCCCGGTATTGGGGGTGAGGTCGCGCTGTGTCTAGGAGAGCCATTACACGAAGCCCTCGGCCGAGGCAATGAGATTTACTGGTAGGTATTCCAGTAGTATCTCAGGCTGTTCTGGGCTACACTCCGACACGACTTGTACCGCTTTTGATGGTCTGACTTTTACCAACCCCCTAGGCCCGCCATGCGATGCTCATAGACGAATGGACCGGACTGTACGGATATTGTCACTGACAGGCTCAGTAGGGTTGTCAGGCTGAGTTCGCTCACAGACGTCCCTTTTAGTCAATACCTGGTAGGCCGTTACGTATTGGCTTATACCTCTGACGTGCTAGTGGTTAAATCCACAACCAAGGTATTGACGAGTCTTTAGAGTCCCCCACATTCAGTTACTCAGCTTTCGGGCGAAAAGTTGCAGAGGCCGTATGGAGATATGGCAGGGTCCGATCAGATACGTGCGGTATTGTACGGATCAGGATCGGACAGTTTGTACTATAGGCCGTATGGATATATGGCAGGGTTCGATCAGATACGTGCGGTATTGCACGGATCAGGATCGAACGGATATTACTAGCCGGCTTTGGTTTAAGCCGGATCCTAGTATAGTACAGTATAGGTTTTGTCTCATTGCATTTGTATTTCGGTCGGAATACAAATGCGGGTGTGTATGCACAGTATCGGGGTTTTCCTGTAATTTATTACAGGACCAGTTTTCTGGAGTTGCCAGTTTGCTTTCCGTTTCGGCCAATTTCCTTTGTATCGTTCCTTGGCCGAAGATTGGTGGAGGAGGGCTTATTTGCATTGTTGCAAATAAGCATTTGTGGAGGGGGACTTTGCATATTCTTGTGTCATGATGGTTGCACCATCCATTGACCTTGACTTCTTGACTTTGGGTTCATGATGGTTGATTTGGAGTGTTGGTTTTTGTTTGTGATGATATTGTTTTTAATCATCACTCATTATTCATGCTTGCATGATAGCTCACCCACTCCCTTGACTTTTCCTTGACTTTCACTCCATTCTCACCCTTCACATTGGCATGGGCCGGCCATTCCCTTGGGGATTGGGATTGATTCTTTTTGGGTGTGGCATTTTTGGTTCTCATGGTGCTAAGAAAATGCTCTCTAGTTCCTCCAAAACTCCAAGTATCATTCTTCCACCAAAGGCAACTCCATAAACCCCAAATGAGACACAAGCCTCTACACTACATTCTACAGCAAACCTTGGGCACCTCGACTAGCCAGCTTCGTGCCCGAGTTGCCTCGGTATTGAGGTGGGAGCCCGTAAAAGATGCAGGCGATGTGGTGCCCTTCCGGCAAGGAGGCGACGACCGGAGTTTCCGCGGGAGATCAGGACGATGACGAGAAGACCGGAAGACTCGGATTAGTCGGTATATCTCTATTCTCTATCTTGTAGTTAGCTAGGACTAGTTAATGGTTCGATCCGGGTTTAGTGCGCGGTGGTGCCGGTTTGCTAAGTTCGCAAAATTAAAGTTTATCACCGCTTCAGCATTTTGGCCTAGGGATGGAGGCCGGGGTGCCGCCGTGAACTTACACTTAGTGCAAGTGGGAGATTGTTAGTTATATGTATGCCCTAGAGTCCATTATTATACATATGATGCATATTATAGTGGATGCTTGGACATATATAGGGAGGACTTTCTTGCTCGACTTGATAGTATGCTATCTGGTTGCTCTTTATCTTAACATGTACACTTATTGTCTCTCTATTACATGTTGATAAAGCCCTAAGGATCAGTACTTGACTACCAGGATTATGATGTAGATCATACTGGTAGGGTAGCGGTAGTCGGTAAGTACATCCTTTAATTGTTCCTAGTCGTAGGAGTATCGAGACAGGGCATCGATATTCCAGAGTAGACTAGCGTATACACTTCTCGACCCATATGATGGGCGATGGATGATCCCATATCCATTGGTGTTTGACATCAGAGATGGTATACGAGTGCCCAGTGGAGACTGGGTACACTGGACGGACTCGTTGAGAACTCCTAGATGGTATTATACCTATCGTTGGATAGCAGTTCTCTGGTGACACTGGTACTGGTTAGTCTGTCGACCCGAGATCGTCATAGAGTCTTGTGTGATTCCCACCGTGCTTTGATTTCCACCTTACCATATTCAAGAGATCGTGCAAAACGGTGGTTTTTAGATACAGTCCCAAGTCACTTGGAGGCAATGAGCGATAGGAGGGGATTTCGTCTCTCCCGGTATTGGGGGTTGATGTTGTGCTATGCTCGATTGGCCATAACAGGAAATCCCTGTCCTGGGTTGCTGAGATCTACTGGTAAGTGTTATCGGTAGTTTCTCGAACCGTTATGAGCCTTACATCGGCATGACTTATCAGGCTATTGGGGTCTGACGTTTACCACCCCCAGGCTGTGATATGCGACATATCAAACGAAGTGACCGGACTGTACTGTAGTGTTACTGATTGGATTCGTAGGAGTATGAGCATACTTGCTTGTTTATCTTCTGATCGCTCAATACCCGGGTGGCCGTTACGTTTAGCAGACCGCTTGCGGCTTGTGGGTGACTGATATGATCATCACCTACTGCCGGCGTATTGACGAGTCTATAGAGTCCTACACAGAGGTTTCCTGGCTCAAGCGAAACGAAGTAGGAGCACATATGAGATATGTGCAGGACCGAAATTAATACGCGTATGTGATACCGTATTATATTCTTAAGATATATAATATCGGACGGTTATATGTGCTATAGCCGGGTTATCGAATCAAGTGTCGATTCGATAAGTTGATACATATGATATTAGTCTGTTATATGTGATATAGCCGGATTATTAAATCAAGCGTTGATTTAATAATTTAATGTATAATTATATATTATATATATAAATTTACATTAACTAATATTAGCTCACCTAAGATTTCTTTTTCTCACTTGTGTACACTTAGTATATATGTGATATATATTAATGTACAATATTTTGTGTCATGCTAGATGCCACATGCTACATGGGTATATGAGACTCACACCATGCTTATGATAATGCTAAAGTTTTTTTTTATCAAAGTAAATCAAAATTGGTTGGAAATTTGTCATGGCTAGAAGCTTGGAGAAGTTTGTTGTGTCCATTGACTTAGTCCACTAATTTGTTTTACTTAAGATATTTATTAACCTAACCATTATCCTTAGCCATAGTTTAGTCTCTACATGAGTTAGTGTATAACATAAACTCACCCATGGTATCTATTCTCACCACATGAGTTTCATTCTTTCTCTACTTCATCTTCTTCCTTATCTCCAAAAGCTTTCTACGGTTTGGAGAGATGAAGAATCCTAGTGAGAAAAATAAATCTAAAGTGAGCAAAATTCCTACTTCATCATCCTCTACTAGATTAGCCATTTAGTTTAGGGTGTTTGCTTTACTATACCCTAATTTAGTGAAGAGGTAGCTTGAGTTGGTGTCTCCTCGACGTAGATCATCTTCGGCCTCGAAGACTTCAAGCAAGCTTGTTCCGTTCATCTTGTGAAGCCTTTCTAGAGTTCGGGAGTTCACTACATGGAGTGAAGGGACTACTATATGGAGCTATTGAAGTGAAGGACCGGTCTCAAGTTTTTATTCCTTGTTCACTTTGTATGTAAAGTTGTTTGCATGCTTGATTCGTCTAATTTTCTAGTTAAGATTCTAGGGTTAGGGTTGTTTGGCATGGCATTTTTAAAAAAATGGCATGGACGATGCCTCCTGAAACCTTGCTGTCATGCTAGGCATCCCTAAAGTAGCCACACTAACACTGTTCTATACACCTACTTGGTTTATAGCATTGATCGTTAAGTGAAAACATCTCCCGAGGAGTAGCATATACTCATAGTCGGATCGGGATCCAAATATCATTGTGTGATAATCCTGAAGGAATCCTACCAAGATTATCACACTCCAAATGGTATGCAGCACTAGCAAGTTTCAGTTTCCTTAGAAACTTCCGATGTGGATTTTTGCCCCATGCTCTTATGACCTTGACGAAGGCCAACAAATCATAAATCACATGTCAAGTTCTACCCATCATTGTCCAGGTTAATTTGAACCCACCTGTTTATACCCTTGATGAAGGCCAACAAAGTAATACGACTGTCCCAAACCAACGAATCTATCTATGCTACATATGGATACCCAGCCAGCAGCTACCAATCACTATGCCTTAACGAAGGCCAACAAACATAGCTTGAATACTACTGAATATTCATATGAAATGACGTAGGGCTACGAATGGTTTTGGTGAAACCGTGAACGTAGTGAACTTGATATAATCGAAGAGCCTGATAGCTTTTTAAAAGGAGTGGTTTAAGCTCTGCATTTAAAAGTTTGTTGTTTTGAAAAAACCGAGTGGTTTTAAAAGTGTTCCAACGATTCAGCTTTGGTTTGTTTGCTTTGCATTAATGTAATGCAGTCTCATCATTTACACCTATCATCACAGAAAAAGATGAAAATACCATGCCCACTTATGACATCCGCATTCGTCACTGGGTCTCGTCTTACACCATTTGGTTACTTAACTAACGCCAGAGCAGGGGCTGGACTAGCGCGGGTGCAAAACATAAGCAACGTCTATTATATAATATATATATATATATATATATATATATATATAATAACCATTCATCTCACACAATAATAGGCATTCCAGATCACAGATGAACATATTAGATATACTAGGAATTCCGCGTTTCTTTTAAGCCTATAACGAAAGACGGATTCCACGGTCGTGATGAATAGCCAAACCCCACCCCAGACCCCTACGGGTGCAGCAAACTACCCGCCAAATACCTAAAGTGAAGCAACCTCCCTCACCAAAGCGAGTAGGCCACTCCGCACTTCAAAGTACCCGGTAGTTTGTGCATCTTGGGTCTATCCTAAGAGCAGAAAACAGTAAAAGAAAATAATACAACGGTGGCTACAACCTCAACCCGGATGTGCCCCGCAAGATAATGTTACATCACTTTACAATATTTCATCGAATGAAAGAATGAAAGAACTCTCATCTCACATCCCCGGCTATTCATCCACAACGATCGAGTAAGTTCATATACACAAACCACAAGAATAAAAATACAGATATGTGAAACCCCGACTAATCGACGTATAGCAATTAGTCGACGTTTCCAAACACATATATCACAACTTGAAACTTGTTAAAAGATGTTAAAACTGCGACTTCGAAACAATCCGCATTGCCACAGAAAAAAGATAACAGTGTATCCAAAATTGGCAAAAACAAACAACACCAGAGACCTTAGATCCAAGCAACTAGAACACAGACCAAAATTCAAGTCATTCCACCACAAATGACATGGTGAGGCCAGGAATTTTCCCAATGTGGCCGGTCATAACATGGTGAAATTGGCTCGAATTTTGTGTGTGTTCATGTCATACCAGGTAGAGCACTTTCCAATTGTTTAAAAAAAATTTAGAGCCTCGAAAAAAATTGACAGAAACTTGAATCTTTGTCTCGATGTTTCGAAATTATTTCGGTTTCGTAGTTTTAAACTTCGTCTAAACTGTTAGCTATGGTTTAGTAGGCTCTGATACCACTGTAAGTCGATGCCACACACCCAGCGAGTTCGCGGGGAGGCATATTGTGTAAAAAAAGATAATAATTTTCTTCATAACATCGACTAAACACCAAGATCGAAACTAAACCCTAGCTAACAAAATACTGTGTGAGGTTTAACTACTCGGATGAAAGTTATACCTCACGAAACCAAGTCCTTCGGGTCTTCTAGTCGTTGTCCTCCTCCTCGTCATCACAAGCTCCAAGGATCGTTTGGATCGGGCAACCTCGCCGGCCTCCTCGAGTCAAAGACGATCCACCCAAGAGTCTATAGTCCGAGCTCCAACCTCAAATCTAAGGTAACTGTGGCAACTAGCTTGTTAAACTAGATGGCCTAAGTGATGTAGAGAGTGAAGATGGAATAGTTTGTCTCTTAGAACCCTAGGTTTCTGAACTCATGAGACTTTTAGGGATATGAGGAAAAAGAAGAAGACTTGAGGAAATGAGAATGGTGTTGTGAACCATAGAAAAGAGATGGCTTCCTCTTTAGATGAATGTGAAACATATTAATAATTGAGGAGAAATATCTCACACAAATATCTAATTAGCTTCACAAAATATCTTGTGGTGAGTCATGACCATGAGTCACCAAGTAGCCTTGCTAGATTCAATGTAATAATCCAACTCATTTCCTTACCTAATAAAGTTTAATCCAATAAAGAAATCAAACCCTAAGGTGTCCAATTCTAGAAGATTTCCCGACAAATTACGAGAATGCCCCTCATTCGTATATACATACCCGTATCCGCATTCCGAAGAATATGAATACAAAGTGACGAAATAAATCCATCAATACAATACTAGGATCCGGCTTAAACCAAAGCCCACTAGTATTATCCGCCTGAACATCATACGCGCACAAGTACACGTACGTGATCGAAGCCCTGCCGTAAAACCATACGGCCTCTACATCTTTCGCCCGATGCAGGGAAACCCTCTATGTGGGACCCTAAAGACTCGATAGTACGCTGGCAGTGGGTTTAACCACAAGCCGCAAGCGGTACTAGCTGTATGTAACGGCTACACATGTATCTGTCGATGAAAAGGCCGATGACAAAACTCATCCGAACTCCTATTGAGCCTGTATGTGACAATCTCCGTACAGTTCGGTCTGTTCGTCTAAGAGTATCGTATATTGGGCCTAGGGGAAGTAATAGTCAGACCCCTAATAGCGCAATAAGTCATGTCGGAGTGCAGCCCAAAACACCCTGAGAAACTACTAGAATACCAACCAGTAAATCTCGCATGCCCTGGCCAGAGACTTTGTGTAATGGCTCTCTAAACACAACGCGATATCAACCCCAAATACCGGGAGAGACGAATCCTATCTAACCACCACTGCCTCCAAGTGCTTCGGGACTGCACCCAACTACTACCTGTTTGCACGACTCCTTTGAGCCGTGATAGGGTAGTAATCAAAGTACAGTGGGAACACACTCGAGGCAAAGTAGCAGTGTCAAGTCGACAGACTAAGCTGCACTCATGTCACCAGGGAACTGCTACCCGATGATAGGTATGATACCCACCAGCAGTTCCCGACGAGTCCTGTCCAGTGTACTCATAACCTAATGAGCACCTGCATACTATCTCCAGTACGACGTACTAATGGCTGTGGGACATACCATCTCCCTTGCTGGGATGAGAAGCGTATACACTAGTCTACTCCGGAGTATCGATGCCCCGTCTTGATAATCCTACGACTAGGGACCTGTATAGAATATGCTTATAGACTACCCAGCCCCCTCTAGTGTGACTGCCATCATAACGCTGGTAATCAAGCAAATGATCCTAAGGGCTCTACCAATATGTATAAGCGATATGCTAAGAAAACACAAGCACATATTGAGGTAGAAACAAACCAAGTAGCATACTACCATTTTGAGCAAGACTGTCATTACAACTGTGAATATCCCAATCTTCCATTAAGTAATATACAAACCAATATGATACAATAATGGACTCTAGGGCATATATCACTAACTAGAACCTCCCTCGGAGTACAGACACTAGCCTGGCTGACCGGTTAGTGAACTTGTAGAATGTAATTAATCCTGGCTAATCATACCTTTTATGATTTGAAGGAAGATTTGATAAAAACAGTGGGAGCCATCCTGATTAGATAAGATAATAACCAATCTAATCTTGCAAAGAGTGCACGCTAATGCGTTTCTTCTCTCTCTCGCTCTCTCTCCAGGCAGCAACCAATGTCATGCCTTAATCAAGATAATAATATGGATATGTTGACCGAACCTGCTTATTATACTAAGATGGAGAACGTTGGTTCCGTATGAATAGGGGAATATCAGGATTCCCGCGCCACCCGTACGAAGAAACAACATGTTGATGCTTCTTCTTCGGGTGTGTTCGTTACCGAGAATTGTTTCTCAGTTTGTTCTACGTCCTTGGTATTGGATACCGGATCAGGATCCCACGTATGTAATTAGTTACATGGGCTAAAGAAAGGTAGAGAACTGGGAAAATGTGATAAATCTCTAGCAGTAGGGAATGGTGCAATTGTTGCAGCCAAAGCAGTTGGCGAATATCACCTAGTGTTACCAACACGTAATACATTGATTCTGATCGACTGTTACTACGTACCAAAGATGATGTGCAACATTATATCAGTTTCTTTGCTAACTAAAGAAGGATATAATCTC
The DNA here is from genome assembly GCA_030015575.1 of Agapanthus africanus. Lineage (NCBI taxonomy): Eukaryota > Viridiplantae > Streptophyta > Magnoliopsida > Asparagales > Amaryllidaceae > Agapanthus > Agapanthus africanus. The sequence continues at coordinate 187,506,720 of JASDDO010000016.1, read as the reverse complement.
ACATTAGAGAATAATGTTATGAACATTTTCCAAAATCAAGTGTTGATTGGATTTGGTACATTATGTAATGGTATATACGTTTTGAATCAAAGTACAGTTCTGAACACACACAAGATGAAAAGTTCATAAATGAATGAAGCCTTCTTGTGGCACTATAGACTAGGTCATATAAATGCGAAAGGGCTAGCTAAGTTGCATAAAGATGCATATTTGAATCAGTTCGAATTTATATCTTATGACACTTGCCAGTCATGTCTCAAAGGTAAGTTGACCAAAACTCTGTAAACTGGACACGGAGAAAGAGCTACTGAACTCTTGGGACTGATACATAGTAATGTATACGGTCTAATGTCTACACATTGCAGGAATGGTTTCTCGTACTTCATTACATTCACCGATGATCTTTCAAGATTCGGATATGTTTTCTTGATGAAACACAAATCTGAAGCTTTTGAGAAATTTAAGGAATTTAAGAATGAAGTAGAGAACCAGACGGGTAAAAGTATTAAAATCCTTTGATCTGATCGGGGAGGAGAATACTTGAGCACGGAATTCCGTGATTATCTAAAAGAGAATGGGATTCTCTCTCAGCTTACTCCTCCATATACGCCACAACAAAACGGTTTATCGGAGCGGAGGAATCGTACCCTATAAGATATGGTGCGCTCTATGATGAGTAATGTTGAGTTACCCATTTCCTTTTGGGGTTATGCACTTGAGACAGCTGCATACCTATTGAGTAGAGTTCCGACCAAATCTGTGCCTACCACTCCATATGAGATATGAAATGGGAAGAGGCCACGTCTTAATTTTATTAAGATATGAGGTTGTCCGGCTTATGTGAAAACACAAAATCCGGATAAGCTCGAGAAAAGGTCTGTTCTGTACAAGTTTGTAGGATATCCTAAACATTCGCGAGGGTATATCTTCTACCACACCGAGGAATAAAAGGTGTTTGTTTCTCGGAATGCCACCTTTTTAGAAAAGGAATTTCTTGTGAAAGAAATTATGGTATTGAGGTAGAACTGGAAGAAGTTCCAGCTACACAAACTGTTACTGACGATTTGGTGGAACCAGAGGATCCAATAGTACCCAACGAACCCCAGCCACTCCGCAGATCTAGTAGGGTTACTCATCCACCAGAGAGATACTACGGTTTTCTCGTAGACGGTGGGAGCGAGGATTGCATCATTGAAGATGATGACCCAACTAGTTTCGAGAAGGCCATCACAAGTGGAGACTCTTTGAAATGGCTGGATGCTATGAGATCCGAGATGGAATCTATGTACACCAACAAAGTATGGACTTTGGAAGTTGCTCCTGAAGGGGTAAGACCCATTGGGAGCAAGTGGATCTTCAAAAAGAAGATTGGTGTAGATGGAAAAGTTGAGACTTTCAAAGATAGACTTATAGCAAAAGGTTTTCGTCAACGACCTGCTGTCGACTTTGATAAAACATTTTCTCCTGTCGCTATGCTTAAGTTCATCAGGATCCTATTTGCCATTGCTGCATACCATGACTACGAAATCTGGCAGATGGACATCAAGCCCGCTTTTCTAAATGGTGATTTAGAAGAGACCGTGTACATGACACAGCCAGAGGGCTTCGTAAACAGTGGGAGCAGTGGAAAGGTGTGCAAGCTGCTTAAATCCATCTACGGATTGAAGCAGGCATCACAGAGCTGGAACATCTGCTTTGATGAAGCTGTCAAAGTGTTTGACTTCATCAAAAATGTAGATGAACGTTGCATATATAAGAAGGCTGTAGAGAGTAAGGTGGTCTTCCTCATATTTTACATGGATGACATACTCTTGATAGGAAACGTAGTTCCTATGCTACACTCGGTAAAGCTCTTCTTATCAAATAAGTTCTCCATGAAAGATCTAGGTGATGATTCCTATATCATGGGGATAAAGATATATAGAGATAGATCTAAACGGATGTTGGGATTGTCCCAATCCAGGTATATAGACACCATACTAAAGGGGTTTAGTATGGAAGATTCTAAGCGAGGTAATTTACCCGCTTGCTCAGGAATCACTCTCTCCAAAGAGATGTCAACCAAGACTGATTTGGAGAGGGCTCGCATGTAAGGGATACCCTATGCTTCGGCGGTAGGCTCTATCATGTATGCGATGTTATGTACCAGACCGGATATAGCTTACTCACTAGGTGTAGTGAGTAGGTATCAATCAGATCCTTGGGAGAAACACTAGATGGCTTTGAAGAACATTCTTAAGTACTTGAGAAGGACTAAAGAAATGTTCTTGGTGTATGGTAAAGGTGAACTCCAGGTGGAGTCCTTTATCGATTCGAGCTTCCAGAGGGATAAGGACGATAGTAAGTCGGTCTCGGGTTTTGTCTTTACCCTCAACGGAGAGGCGGTGTGTTGGAAGAGTTCGAAGCAAGACACCGTAGCATACTCGACGATGGAGACTGAATACATTGCTGCCAACGATGCTGCCAAAGAGGCTGCCTGGATGAAGAAGTTCATTGATGAACTTGGTGTGGTTCCATCCATTGAGCATCCAATACCCGCGTATTGCGATAACAATGGAGCTGTGGCTTTGGCCAAGGAACCCAGGTCCTATCAGAGATCCAGACATATTCTTAGGCGGTATCACCTCATCAGGGAGATAGTAGATCGCCGGGAGATCGAGGTCAGGAGAGTTGACAAAAGGATAACGTAGCGGATCCACTCACGAAGGCCCTCCCCCAGTCGCAGTTTGGGAGACTTTTTGGGATGTTGGGTATGCGATGCTACAACACATGGCCTTAGTGCAAGTGGGAGATTGTTAGGACTATGTATGCCCTAGAGGCCATTATTGTACATTAATGTATATTATAGTGGATACTTGGACATATATATATAGAGGACTTTCTTACTCGACATGATAGTATGCTATCTAGTTACTCTTTATCTTTATATATGGACTGGTATTCTTATAATGTCTTTCTCTTACATATTGATAAAGCCCTTAGGATATGTACTTGACTACCAAGATTATGATGAGATCATACTGGTGGGGCCAGGATGGTCCAAAAGTACATCTTTTAATTGTTCCTAGTCGAGGGGATATCGAGACAGGGCATCGATATTCCATAGTAGACTAGTGTGTACGTTTCTTGTCCCTCAGAGGGCGATGGTTGATCCCACAACCATTGGTGTGTGACATCAAAGATTGTACACGGGTGCTCATTGGATAATGGGTACACCGAACAGGACTCGCCGAGGACTCCTAGTTGGTAGTATACCTATCGTCAGATAGCAATCCTCTGGTGACACTGGTTTATGTTAGTCTGTAGATCCGAGATCGTCATAGAGTCTTGTGCGGCTCCCACTGTGCTTTGATTTCCTCCCTACCACGCTCAAAGGAGTCATGCAAACAGGTGGATTTTGGGTACAGTCCTGAGTCACATGGAGGCAATGAGTAATAGGAGGGGTTTCGTCTCTTCCGGTATTGGGGGTTGATGTTGAGCTATGCTCGATTGGCTATAACTCAAAGTCCCTAGCAAGGGCTGCTGCTGAGATTTACTGATAAGAGTTGTCAGTAGTTTCTCGAACCGTTATAGGCCAGACATCGGCATGACTTATCAAGTTACTAGGGTCTGACGTTTACCACCCCTAAACATGATATGCGACATATCAGACGAAGAGACCGGACTGTACGGTAATTGTTACTGATAAGCTTCATGGAGAGTATGGACAAGCTTGCATGTTGATCTTCATATCGCTCAATACCCAGGTAGCCGTTACGTCCAGCTAGTACCGCTGACGGCTTGTTGGTGACTGATGTGATCATCACCTACTGTTGGCGTATTGACGAGTCTTTAGAGTCCCACACAGAAGTTTCCTGGTTCAAGCAAAACGAAGTAGGGCACATATGTGATATGTGCGGGGGCCTGATTAAATATATGTATGTGATACCGTATTGTAATCTGGCGGTTATCTATTATCAGTTAGGTTATATGTCATATAACCAGATTATCGAATCAAGTGTTAATTTGAAAATGTGATACACAAATAAATGATATTAGTCGGTCATATGTGATATAACCGGATTACTAAATCAAATGTTGATTTAATAATTTGATATATATTATATTTGATATAATTATATATTAACTAATATTATTAGCTCACTAATTATGCTTCTTAATATATATTAATATATATATATTTGATATATGTGTATATATATATATATATTATATGAAGCATGGCATGATTTTCTATTTTATGAAAATACAAAATGAGGTGGAAATTGTGGAGATATTTGTGGAATGGTGAGGAATGACTTGAGAAATATTTTATTTCCTCTTGACTCACTATTTAAGTATGGCTCTATTTTTCAAATTAAAAAATAATGGATGCTTGAATAAGTGAGGGTTTTGGTTTTGAGCCATTCTTTATTCCATTGCTTTGTGCCTTATCCATTTTCTCCACTTGCTTTCTTGAGTTGAGCTCACACTCTCTCTATCTTCCACCTTCTTCTTCCACATGCCTCAAAACTCCAACCCCTCACATGTGATGTGAGCCAAGGAGTTTTGAACAAACTAGTGAGCCTCAAATCCCCTACTTCACCATCCCACACTAAACTAGCACTTTGGTGTGGCGTGTTTCCTTCACTAATAGGAGATTAGTGAAGAGGTAGCATGAGCTAGTAGGCTTCGCGTAGATCATCTTCGTGAAGTTGCTTAATTAAATAACATCCTTTCCTTGGAGGTGTAGCCTCGCTGACACCTTTCTAGACACCTACCGGGTTTATAGCATTGATCGTAAAGTGAAAAACTTTCCAGAGGAGTAATAATAATTACTCACGGTGGGATCGGGATCCAACTATTATTGTGTGATAAATTTGAAGGAATCCTGCCAAAATTATCACACTCAAGACGGTATCCAAAACTAGCAAATTTCATTTTCCTTTGAAACTCCCGATGTGGATTTTTGCCCCAGGCGCTTATGACCTTGACGAAGGCCAAAATATCAAAAGACGCCAGTCAAGTTCTACTCGTCATTGTCTAGTCTAATCTAGACCCATTCGTACAAACCTTGACGAAGGCCAAAATAGCTGTACGCATGTTCTAGATTAACGCATCTATCTATGATACAGATGAATACCCAATAGCTACTAATCACTATGCATTGGCGAAGGTCAAAATACATAACTTGATTACTGGTGGATACCCATCTGAAATGATGGAGGGTTACGAATGGTTTTGGAGAAAACCGTGAACATAATGAACTTGATATAGTCGAAAGAACCTGAATAGCTTTTAAATGGAGTGGTTTAGGCTCCGCATTTAAAATTTGTTTTTAAAGAAAACCAAGTGGTTTTTAAATTGTTCCAACAATTTAAACTTTTGGTTTGTTTTCTTTGGACTAATTAGAATTAATGTGGTCCCATCATTTAACCTTATCATTGCAGAAGAAACAAAAATAGAACGTACGCTTATTTCATCCGCATTCGCCACGGGGCCCCGGGTCTTCACCGTAAGGTTACTTAACTTACGGCAGGGCGGGGGCTGGACTAGCACAGATGCAAAACATAAGCAGCGTTTATTATATATAATCTATATATAGCCATTCTTCTCACGCAATAATAGTCATCACCGATCATAGATCACAGCAGAAGCCACACAGATGAAAATATTGGATATACTAGGATTTCCGTGTTTAGTTTTAGCCTAGAATGAAAAACGGATTCTATAGTCGTGATGAATAACCAAAACCATCACCATAAACCCCTACGGGTGCGGCAAACTACCCTCCAAATCCTCGAAATGAAGCAACCTCCATCAATGAGATGAGTAGGTCACTCGGAACTTCAAGAACCCGGTAGTTTGAGCACCCCACCTTGGGTCTATCCTATGTGCAGAAAAAGTAAATGAATAATACAATGGTGGCTACAACCTCAACCCGGATGTGCCCTGCAAAAGAATATTATATCACTTTTCAAATACATGAATGAAAAGAAAAGAACACTCTTCTCACATTCCCCAGCTATTCAATTACGACGATCCAATATTTCATATCCACAAACAGCAACAACAAGATACTAGATTTGTGCAACCCTTACTAATCGACGTATACCAATTAGTCGATGTTTAGAAACACATATACAAACACTAAGCGAAAAAACGATGCTAAAATATCAACTTCGAAACATTCCGTGAAGCCCGAATACAAAAATAACACTATATGAAATATAGCCCAAAATTAAGTATCACAAAAATCATAAATCCAATTGACCAAACCATTGTTCGAAACACGAAACAAAACTCTAAATTTTGGCCGCAATTTGAGGGAAAATCGAATAAATCTGCGTCCAATTTTTGAATTATAGGTTCGTGTTTCTATAGTGGTAATCTAGTGGTATATAGATCTCTCTGCAATACGCAAAATATTTTTTAGAGATCAAAAAAATTTCGACATAAACTTGGAGTTTGGATTTTCGAATACGGAACTGTTTCGGTTTTGATATTTTATACTTTGTCTATTCCATTTAGTTAAGTGTTTGGGTAGGCTTTGATACTAGTGTAAGTGTATGGTGCTCCTTGCCGTGTCAACTACGGCTTTGCGGAATCAAAAACTTTAAAAATCTTAAGCACTACACACTTGAAACCCGAGAATACAAGCCTAAACACTAAGCTAAATAACACTAACTAGAGTTTTAGCTACTAGATTAGTATAACAACCTTTATAGACGGTCTTGAATGGTTCACTCCTTGAGCTCCTAGGGTACTCCAATCGAGCTCTTGAAATCGAACTCCCGCGTCAAAGACGATCTACCCGAGAATGTCGATTCAAGCGATAGATTCTACGAAGCAACTAAAGATCGAGTCTTGCTAGGACAAGATGCTTAGGGGTGTAGTTTATGAATCAAGATGCTCTCTTTTAATCCCTCAAATCTCTAGTGAGCAAGTGAAGGAAGAAGAATAGGAGGAGCAGATGGCAACTCAAGAAACTATTCACACTTGATAATAATCCTACACTACTCTCAATTCTTATCTCCACATCCAATAAAAACAATAAGGAGGGTGAGTGGGCTGTGACTCACTAGTGTGGGTCACAAGCCCACACAACCCTAGAAGAAATTAGAACATGAGAGAGTGTGAGAGAAGCCACCTCACCATGCTACGCAGATATCTGTTGAAAGGATGATCGACAAGAAAACTTGTCTCATCATGCTACACAGGTATCTATCGAAAGGATGATCGACAAGAAAACTCGTCTGGATCCCTACTGAGCCTGTAGGTGACATTCTTCGTATAGTCCGGTCTGTTCGTCTAAGAGTATCGCATATCGGGCCTAAGGGTAGTAAACGTCAGACCCCTAATAGCATAATAAATCATGTCGGTGTGGAACCTAATACAACCTGAGAAACTACTGGTGTACCTGTTGGGTTACGGCAGCGCCCCGGCCATCAATCCGTGACCAAATGCGGAACAAAATTTTATAAAACTTGGCGCTACCACAACCAATTACCCGGATCTACCCAGAAGCCCTAGATAACAAAACATGCAAAGGAGTTAGAATGGTTATACCGAATAGATCCGTGTCCTTCAGTCTTCAACCATCATCCCAAGCTCCTTGGGGGTTCCTTGATCAAGATTGATCTTCGGTCTCCCTTCATCGAAGATGATCCACCCGAGAGTCTATGTAACGAGCTCCAACCTTATATCCGAGATAAGTAGGGCACCTAGATTGCTACTCTAGATACCATAGATGAAGTAGAGAGTGATGAAGGATTAATTTGTCTCAAGACACCCAAGGATTCTCAACTCATGAGAGAGTTTGGGTGGAGCTAGATGAAGAAGAATATGCCATGAGAATGAGGTGTTGAGAGCAACTAAAGAAAAAGAGAGAGAAATGAATAATGGTTGTGTTTTTTTTTGTTGTGTGAGTGTGATAAGAAATAATGGAGCCATCACATAAATGTCCATGTCTCCAAAATATCTTAGTCAACAAAAAATATCTCAAGTCAACATAATCTCACAACAAACAAAAACCCAAACCATGCTAGAATAGTAACAATGGGTCACTAATTAGCCATGCCACAAAAATGCAATAAACACCTCATCCTACACCTCAATAACCTTTTAATCCTAAAAGGTCTAAACCATGATGAAGTGTAATCTTCTAAATGTAATCTTGTAATAAATTACAAGAATACCCCTCAACCGTATATACATACCCGCATCCGTATTCCGAAGAATACGAATACAAAGAGACGAAAATAATCCAACAAATATAATACTAGGATCCGGCTTAAACTAAAGCACACTAGTATTATCCGTCCAAACATCATCCGTGCAAAAGTACACGTATGTGATCGAACCCTGCCGTAAAACCATACGGCCTCTACATTGTTGCGGGACTCTAAAGACTCGTCAATACGATGGCAGTGAGATCAACCACAAGCACGTCAGCGGCACTAGCTGTACGTAATGGCTACCCAGGTATTGAGCGAAAGGGAGGCCGACGAGCAAACTCATACTGAAACCCCTACTGAGCCTGATAGTGACAATATCCGTACAGTCCGGTCCGTTCGTCTATGAGTATCGCATAACGAGTGTAGGGGGTGGATAAAATCAGACCCCTAATAATACGACATTTAGTGTCGGTATGAAGCCCATCACCACCTGAGAAACTACCGATCCTAGATCAGTAATTCTCGACTACCTTTGTAACATTCTGAAAATTTAGAAATAAATGAAATTAATTAATTAAATAATAAAATGTTAAATTAAAAAGTTATTAAAACCAAATAAGACATTTTCATAAGTAGTTTGTAAAAAAAATTAAATTAAAATCTTAATATGTAACATAAATAAATTATAAGGGTTTTAATGAGAAATTTAGCTTCATTTTAATTAAAATAGTGTTATGCAATAACATTGGTAGTGAGGGGTTGTTATGCAAAATTTAAGAACTTATGCAAATTTGGATTTGTGAGGGTGTAAGTAGAAAATGGGTAGAAAATGTTTTAGCTCAGAATTTCATTACAAATTAAAACAATTTGGAAGAGATAATGTATTGACACCTCCTACTCTCATGCACAACATACAACCCACACCACCTCCTTGTATGAGGATGGCACACCTTGTGGATTGATACCTCCTCCTACACCTCACCCTTTCCTTCACCATTTATATAGTGTGTTCAGATCATTTAGCTAGTTTAAAATCTGAAAATTTAAAAGAAAGAAAAAGAAAAATAAAGCAAACAAGAAAGAACAAGAGAAAGAAGAAGAAAAGAGCTAAGTCTAGGATTTCCTCACCATCAAGCAAGGACTAGGAGCTTGTGCATCTTGGAGGGTGTTCTTCCAGCAATTCCTTATAGGTAAAATCCTTACTCACAGTAGGATTTAGTTTTCTAATTAGTTTAAATTAGAAATCCAATGTTTATGATATCGTATTTTAAGAAAAACTGAACCCTGTAGTAATATGCTATAGTTTAGATAAAAATAAACTTAACCAAACAGTGCCAAAATGTTGTATGTTGGACCTAGAACAACCCATAGAAGCACGAACCAAGGGGCTCGGTTTTGGGCCGGCAACATGAAAAAGGATTCCGGCATCGCCGGATTTGTAAGGAGATTTGGTGATTTGGGTTTTTAGGTAGGTTTCTATGTTGGTGTTTGTTTAATCAAGTTAGTTTAACTGTATATAAAATCTGCGAACTATTATCAGAAAAAGAGATCAAAATTCTAAAATACGATACGGGTAAAACGTAACGCGTTCTGTTTTCTGTCGCGATGCAGCGCTGGGTTAAATTTCAGTGAGGTTGAGTATTAGATTGTTTGCAATAGTCGTACGTAGTATAGTTAGCACGTACAACTTGTGTTTTCTTGATTTTTCCGTATCGGAATGTAGTTGTTTTCTTATACATGTTAATTCAATATTAGATTTGAGTGCGGGAACTTCGAAGGCCGCAAGGAAAGGAAAAGTATTGGCGATTCCTGAGTAGTTACGACGTATTCCGGTGAGTAGACTAAACATCTACCGGGGGATTGTGTAAAGATGGCGTAATACGCCCGTATTTTGTTAAATTGAAAGATTGACTTAATATGCGAAGTTAATAACATGCATTCATATATACTTATACATCACTATGTTTATAGTTGTTAGAATACTGCACTATTATCGATGAGTTATAACACACGTGCACATCTTTACATGTTACACTACACCTCGTCGATATTAACATGTCACTTTTACACTAAATAATTATCTTGTTAAATATGATTCTATCATACCTCAAACGTCATTAACAGTAGTACTTTGCATAAATAACATCATGTTTCATATTTAAATGTTCGAAGTTGATATAAGAGAAAATTTTATTATTGAGGATTTATGGTTTTGAGCTTTCCTATATTATTGCATAAATCCAGTGATTGTTCATGATTGATGTGACATGTCCACCTTGAGATGTTTTTATGATTTGATTTTTATTCCGAACCGAGTTGGGGGTCATACGATTGCGGATTTACAAGTTATCCAGACCAAGTCGGGAGGCATAGAGTTGGATACAAGGTGGACCCGGTCGAGACTGAGGGTCAGGATAGCCGCATGATTGGCGGGGAGCCTAACGAGGATACTTGATACCGGAGATAGTTGTGAAACACGGCGGATATCTAGATGATATCGACCGGTGTTATTGAATACATGATCGTTCGAGGAATGATGCCTGAGAGAATGGAAGATTTGTGTCGATGATAGACACGGAAAGATGAACTTTATTTGGAAATAAATGATGAGATTTCGGTTTTGGTTATGTGATTAGTAGTACGGATTCATGTTTTCCACATGTTATCATGCATCATAATTATCCATATTGCATTTAGTTATAGTCCGTCATATTTACATTATCGGCCGTTATATGTTAGTTTTATTCACTGAGTTGGCAACTCACCCCCGTTGTGCCACAGTTCCTTGCAGGGGTAGAGGGGACGGCTAGCAGTAGTGCAGATCCACTTTTGCAGCTTTTATCGTATCTTTTGATAGGTGGGTTACATATGTAGTAACCTTCTCTTTTGGTATTGTATTTTGGATTTAGAAAATCTCCATCAGACCCTGTATTGTGACTTAGAGTGAGAAAGGGTTATATGTATATTATTTGACAAATGAGATCGTTTAGCTATATAAATTGTTATTTCTTTTAGTTATGTCTAAAATTCTTATTGATGTCATATACGTTTGAAAAATTACTTCTACTATTGATATTGTTGATCCCAACTCGGGATGCAACCAAACTTAACATTTTGTAATTTCTTTTATTATGAATTCACTTGTGAGTTACTGTTAGGATCTTAATTACATAAAACTGTGATTTTTACTTATAAACTAAAATTTTATAACAATTCCGCAAAAAGGATATTGATCTTGGTTTTTGGCTTACTCAGGTTGTGTATATATCTTTAGATATTATACAATCTAAGTGCCGGTCACATCCAAACTTTGGGTCGTGACAAAGTTGGTATCAGAGCTTAGGATTAACCTTACGGAATCGAGTAGTGAGTTAAGATAAGTTGACGTGAGTCCGTGATTAGGATGTCCTTTGGTTTGATGGAGTAGGTGATTTAGGATGAGTGCAGTACCGTACGTATGTTCCACGGCATATTTACGTTACCTTACTCAGCCCAACTAACCTTAGGATGTATATCTTGATTTTTCCTTCCCTTGACTCTCTGTTATTAATCGTTCCTATTCATAAGCCTTATCAGCTCTCGTTTCTTATTCCAGTTGCTATGGCTACGCGAGCTAGGCAAGCCGCAGCCAGAGATGCAGCTAGGGCGAGTCCACCTGTGACGGCGACTGGTACACCGGATGTTCCGACGGTGCATGAGCATGTTGATCCTCCTCCTCCAGATCGACTGACTAGGATAGAGGAGGGCGTGTTAGGATTGCAGCGAGTGGTAGGGCAGCTGGTTGAGGCCACTCGAGTATAGAGACAGGATCCGGCACCGACCATGGTAGAGTCTGAGGTACAGCCCACGCAGACGGCCGCACTGTTAGACACGAAAGTGATGGAGGTATCACTTTCAGAGTTTATGAGGTTGAGACCTCCGGTATTTACAGGGACCGGTGTAGCGGAGGATCCTCAGTCCTTTCTTGATAGGATGGAGAGGATTGGCAGATCTTTGCGATGTTCTGATGCGAGGTCAGTTAAGCTGACTAGCTTTTGTTTGGAAGGACTTGCACAGGAGTGGTGTGAGTCAATAAAGAGAGGGCGAGCCACTGGTCTTCCACCGATGTCGTGGACCGAGTTTTCCGAAGACTTTCTTGCCAGATTTCATCCACAGAGTGTGAGGGACGCTAGAGCTAGAAGTTTTGAAGCGTTGAGGAAACCTGCGAGTAAGTCGGTGGCAAATTATGATTTACGATTCACCCAGCTATCGCGCTATACTCCATATCTAGTTCCTACGGAGGAGCTTCGGGTGAAGAGGTTCATAAGGATTCTGGACACGCAGTTGTATCTAGCGATAGGCTCCCAGCATTTTGATACATATGTGCAGGCCATGGATGCAGCGATACGAGTGGAGGAGCGTTGAGCGAGGCAGTGGTTGTTCCGGAACCAAAGAGGAGTAGACCGATTAGGTCGATGACTAGGCAGTTTGGTAGAGGTAGAGGAGGATATACTTCAGGCCGTAGTTTCGGACGAGGTTGGACCCAGGGAAAGATGTTCAGTTCCTACCCAGATGATCAGAGGACCCATTTACCTGTTATAATTGCGGACTCCCAGAACATATGGCTAGAGAGTGTACACGCCAGGGCGGGACTGTTACTCCGCAGGCTGCTTTACCCCCTCCACCTTCTACGTCGATGGCTTTACTTCCTCCCCCAGTTGGCACTATGCGCCCGACAGTTGCACCACGAAGTCGAGGTTCTGCAGGACGCTTTCAGAGAGGTCGAGGAGATAGAGGTAGAGGACGACAGGATGCGGGTAGGGGCCAGGCACGGGTTTTTGTGCTGACTCCACAGGATGCACAGGCATCAAATGCAGTTGTGACAGGTACTCTTGCAGTATGTTCGTTAGATGCACATATTTTATTTGATCCCGGTTCTACACATTCTTATGTATCTTCACGCTTTGCACTTTCTTTGGGGAAAGAGTCGTCTTTTTTAGAGTTACCATTAGTGGTGATTGCTTCGGTGGGAGATTCTTTTATAGCTCGACACGTATTGAGGTCATGTTCTGTACGTATTGGTGATAGAGATTCGCTAGTTGATCTGATTCTCCTGGATATGTTAGATTTTGATATACTTCTCGGTATGGATTGGTTGGCCGCTTGTCATGCTTATGTAGATTGCCGGGGGAAAGCGATTAGATTTTGTTTTCCAGGTGAACCGATCTTTGTTGTGCAGGGAGACTGTAATATAACTCCTGCCAACATGATTTCTGCTCTTTGTGCGGGACGACTCTTGAAGAAGGGTTGTCATGGGTTCTTAGCATTTTTTCAGGACATAGGAGCCGCTGAGATTCCGTTAGACCAGGTTTCGATTGCACGAGAATTTCCTGATGTGTTTTCTGCTGAATTACCAGGATTGCCACACGATCGTGATATCGAAATTTGTATCGACTTGATTCCGGGTGCGCGGCCTATTTCTATACCACCCTATCCAATGGCCCCACGGAGTTGAAGGAACTCAAAAGCCAATTGCAAGAGTTGTTAGATAGAGGACTTGTTCGTCCCAGTGTATCGTCGTGGGGAGCTCCTGTCCTATTTGTAAAGAAGAAGGACGGTAGTAGGAGACTATGCATCGACTACCGACAGCTGAATCGCGTCACTGTGCGAAACAGGTATCCACTACCTCGTATCGATGACTTGTTCGATCAGTTGCAGGGAGCTGGCTACTTCTCGAAGATTGTTTTAAGGTTAGGGTATCACCAATTGAGGGTTCGGAAAGATGATATTCCGAAGACTGCTTTTCGCACACGATATGGGCATTATGAGTTTCTGGTGATGTCGTTCGGACTAACAAACGCCCCAGAAGATTTTATGGATATGATGAACCGTATCTTCAGGCCCTTCCTCGATCAGTTTATTATAGTATTCATTGACGACATTCTCGTTTATTCCCGGAGCCGAGAGGAGCACGAGCAGCATTTGCGTATCACGTTACAGACCTTAAAGGAGCATCAACTGTTCGCAAAATTCTCAAAGTTTGCTTTCTGCTTGGATAGTGCGGAATTCTTAGGTCACGTAGTTACAAGAGATGGGATACGTGTGGACCCAAAGAAGATCGAAGCGGTACAGCACTGGCCCAGACCTTAGTCAGTTACTGAGGTTCAGAGTTTCTTAGGTCTGGCGGGTTATTACAGATGCTTTGTGCAGGATTTTTCTCGAATCGTTGCCCCGTTGACCGGATTGACTAGGAAGGAGGTTCCCTTTCTTTTGACAGATGCATGTGAATAGAGTTTCCAGCAGTTGAAGACGCGCTTGACTACTGCACCAGTCTTATCTTTACCTTCTGGTTCAGGTGGTTTTGTGGTGTATTGTGATGCATCTCGAGTGGGTTTAGGCTGTGTATTGATGCAGCACGGCAGGGTTGTAGCTTATGCTTCTCGACAGTTGAAGAGGCACGAGCAGAACTACCCCACTCATGATTTGGAGATGGCTGCTGTAGTTTTCGCACTGAAGATTTGGTGGCATTACTTGTATGGAGAGTCATGCCAAATTTTCACAGATCATAAGAGCTTAAAGTATATTTTTCAGCACAGGGATCTGAATCTAAGGCAGCGTCGATGGATGGAACTTGTGAAGGATTACGATTGTGAGATCTTGTATCATCCAGGCAAAGCGAATGTTGTAGCATATGCTTTGAGTCGGAGGCCTGGAGGCAGCTTATCTCATTTGTGCAACTTGCAGAGACAGTCTTCTACAGACTGGCAGATTTTATGTGATAGCCGTATACAGTTTGAGTTCACATCGACAGGAGGACAGTTATCACATGTTCGCACCCGTCCTCAGTTATTGTATCGTATTCGATAGACAAAGTCCGGAGATGCTCGTATATCGGAGATTATGGATCAGGTTAGGCAGGGCAAGGAGTCGGAGTTTGTGATAGATGACCGTGGAGTATTACGTTTTGGGACTCGTCTTTGTGTGCCAGATTCGGATGGACTGAGACGTGAGATCTTAGAGGAGGCCCATAGATTAGCATACAGTATTCATCCTGGTTCCACCAAGATGTATCATGACTTGAGGGATGTTTATTGGTGGGAAGGAATGAAGAGGGATGTTGCGGAGTTTGTTTCGGGATGCTTGACTTGTCAGCAAGACAAGGCCGAGCACCAGAGGCCGGCAGGAGAGTTGTAGCCCTTGCCCATTCCGGAGTGGAAATAGGAACAGATTTCCATGGAATTCGTTGTGGGTCTACCCAGGACTAGCAGAGGGTATGATTCCATTTGGGTGATTGCAGATAGATTGAGAAAGGCAGCTCACTTTCTTCCGGTGAAGACGACGTATGGGTTTGCTCAGTATGCTCATATTTATATTGATGAGATTGTACGATTACATGGAGTTCCGACGTGCATAGTATCGGATAGGGATACCTAGTTTACTAGCAGGCTATGGCAGAAACTTCAATAGGCTCTTGGTACACGACTGAGTTTTAGTACAGCTTTTCACCCATAGAAGGATGGTCAGTCAGAGTGGACCATTCAGACTTTAGAGGATATGCTTCGAGCTTGCAGCCTTGATTTCGGTGGTAGTTGGGATCGTCACCTAGCTTTGATAGAATTTTCATACAACAATAGTTTCCAGGAGACGATCTAGATGGCACCCTTTGAAGCTTTGTATGGGAGGAAATGTCGATCACCTTTTTGCTGGATGGAACTGAGCGAGAGTAGAATTTTAGGACCACGGATAGTACATGAGACTACGAAAAAGATTCAGCTGATACGAGACATAATGAGAGCGGCCCAGTGCATACAGAAATCATATGCAGATCGACGATGTCGTAGAATCAAGTTTCAGGTGGGAGATCATGTATTCCTTCATGTATCTCCGATGAAAGGTGTGATGCGTTTCAGGAAAAAGGGGAAGCTCAGCCCCAGATATGTTGGACCTTACGAGATTTTAGAGAGACTGGGTGCTGTAGCTTATCGTTTAGCACTTCCACTGAGTTTTCCCAACTTGCATCTTGTAGGGTTTCCTTAACACCTCGTTTAGGGTTTGGAAGCATCACACATGCTATAACTTTTAAATTATGAGGTGCTAAGTAAACTAAACTAGGAATCGAACTAGAATTATGAAGTAACAATTAAAAGTATCATATCTAAAAGATAATTTATACTAAGTGGAGAGACTACAACCTTTGTAGACCTCCCAGGATGACTCCTTTGGTTTGGAAAGGTTCACTTGATCACCTCCAAGTCCACGACGATCCACCCGAAGTCCTTTGCCTTAAGCTTGTTGCTTCACTTGATCTTTGAAAACCTTGAAGCAAAATACCATACACAAAGTAGCAAGGGTTTTGTAGGATGATGAACTGGTTGCTAATCTCACTTAATACCCTTTCTTTTTATTTATCTAACTCAATTTAACACTCAAGAGAAAGAGCTAGAGAGAGGAAAAAGAAGATGGCTTGATATTTTCTTTTGGAATGAATAATGCAAAAAGAAAATGAGAGAGAGAGAGATAAATATCAAAAGAATAAACATAGTTAATAAATAATATCTAGATATTTCTTCTTGAGTTAAAGGCAAAGGAAAATAAACCATGGTTAGGTCAAAGTCAACCATGGAAGAGTGTAAAAGAAATGAGTCATGAAAATGAATTGAGTCATAATTTATTTTCCTTTATCTTTTACTTAATCCAAAAATATCTATATATATAATTATTTACCATGTGATTCTTATATTGCCATCTAACTTGTATCATCAACCATGATACATATGCATGTATGCAGGTGTGTATGCACATCATCATGTACATATACATGCATGCATCCATTAAAAGAAAAGGGTTTAAATAAATGAGATAAAAGTCAATATTAAATCAACACTTGATTTAATAAACCGGTCATATCTCATACGACCCGACTAATATAAAATGCCCGATTAAAATACAGTATCATATGCTGGTATTTAATCGAGCTTCCGTACATATCTCATATGCGCACCACTTCGTTTCGCCAGAGCCAAGAAACTTCTATGTGGGACTCTAAGACTCGTCAATACGCCAGCAGTAGGTGATGATCATATCAAACACCTACAAGCCGCAAGCGGTCAGCTAAACGTAACGGCCACCCGGGTATTGAGCGATCAGAAGAAGAACAAGCGAACATGTCAAAACACCCGTCAATCCAACTGGCAACACATACCGTACAGTCCGGTCTCTTCGTCAGATATGCTGCATATCGAGTCTAGGGATGGAATCGTCGACCCCAATAACTCAAAAAGTCATGCCGGTATATGGTCTATAACAGATCGAGAAACTTACTGATAACACTTATCAGTAATATCTCAGCAGCCCTGGCCATGGACTTCCTGTTATAGCCAATCGTGCACAGCACAACATCAACCCCCAATACCGGGAGAGACGAAACCCCCCTATCGCTCACTGCCTCCATATGCATCGGGACTATACCAAAAATCCACATGTTTGTATGACTCAGTAGAGCCGTAGTAGGGTGGAGATCAAATTACAGTGGGAGGACACACAAGACTTTATGACGATCTCGGGTCTACAGACTAACCTGTACCAGTGTCACCTGAGAACTGCTATCCGATGTATGATATAATACCACATAGGAGTTGTCGGTGAGTCCGATCAGTGTACCCAGTCTCACTGAGCACCCGTATACTATCTTTGGTGTCAACACACCAGATGAATATGGGATCATCCATCGCCCATCATATGGAATAAGAATGGCATAAGCTAGTCTACACTGGAATATCGATGCCCTGTCTCGATATACCTACGACTAGGAACATTTCAAGGATATGCTTATAAACTACAGATGTCCCACTAGTATGATCCACATGATAATCCCAGTAGTCAAGCCAATATCCTTAGGGCTTTATCAATATGTACCAAATGAATATAAACATGATCAAGTGAACATAGGATAATGTGAAACCAGATAGCATACTATCATGTCGAGCAAGACTTTCCTCTGAATATACATATATATACACATCAGTACATACACTATCTCATAATGGCCTCTAGGGCATACATATATCCAACAATCTCCCATTTGCACTAAGGCCGGTTATTGGCGTATCTCATACCCAACATCTCAAAAAGTCGTTCATGCTGCGGCTGAGGGAGGGCCTTGGTGAATGGATCCGCAGCGTTGTTCTTTGTGACTACTCTCTTAATCTCGATCTCGCGGCGATCAACTATCTCCCGGATCACATGATATCGCCTCAGGATGTGTCTGGACTTCTGATGGGTCCTGGTCTCTTTGGCCAACGCCATAGCCCCATTATTGTCAAAATACAAAAGTATTGGATCAATAATGGTTAGAACTACTCCTAGCTCCGCGATGAACTTCCTCATCCAGACGGCTTCCTTGGCGGCATCATTTGCAGCAATATATTCAGCTTCCATCGTTGAGTCTGCAACGGTATCCTGTTTGGAACTCTTCCAACTCACCGTCCTTCCATTATGGGTAAATGCAAACCCTGAGATAGACTTGTTGTCATCCTTGTCACTCTGGAAGCTCGAATTGGTAATGGCCTCCATTTGGAGATCCCGTTACCATACACCAAGAACAATTCTTTAGTCCTTCGTAAGTACTTAAGAATGTTCTTCACAGCAATCCAGTGATTCTCCCCTGGGTTTGACTGATACATGCTTACTATACTAAGTGCATAAGCAACATTAGGGCGTGTACATAACATCGCATACATTATCGATCCTACTGCCGAAGCATAGGGAATAATGCTCATGCGAGCTTTCTCTATATCAGACATTGGGCAATCGTCCTTTGAGAGAGTGACTCCGTGGCAAGAGGATAAGGCACCCCGCTTGGAGTCTTCCATACTAAACCTCTTTAGGATGGTGTTAATGTACTTCGTTTGGGAAAATCCCAATAACCGTTTGGATCTATCCCTATAGATCCGTATACCCAATATGTATGTGGCATCACCCAGGTCCTTCATGGAGAACCTTTGTAATAAGAATGATTTGACCGACTGTAGCATAGGAATCTCATTTCCTATTAGAAATATGTCATCTACGTACAATACGAGGAACGTGACATTTCTCCCTACAGTCTTCTTATAAACACAAGGTTCATCTGGATTTTTGATGAAATCAAACTCTTTGATAACATCATCAAAACAGATGTTCCAACTCTGTGATGCCTGCTTTAATCCATAAATGGATTTAAGCAACTTACATGCTTTTCCGCTGCTCCCACTGTCAATGAAGCCTTCTGGCTGATCCATATAAACGCATTCATCTAAATCACCATTTAGGAATGCAGTTTTAACGTCCATCTGCCAGATTTCATAGTCGTACTGAGCAGCTATAGCAAGTAGGATCCGAATGGATTTAAGCATGGCTACCGGAGAGAAAGTCTCGTCATAGTCCAAACCTGGTCTTTGACGAAAACCTTTCGCTACCAATCTTTCCTTATAGGTCTCTACCTGTCCATCTACACCGATCTTTCTTTTAAAGATCCATTTGCAACCCACAGGTTTTATCCCGGAGGGTACATCTTCCAACGTCCATACTTTGTTGGTGTACATGGACTCCATTTCGGATCTCATGGCATCCATCCATTTCACAGAGTCACCACTCGTGATAGTCAGATGAAAACTGGCAGGATCATCATCATCCATGATGCAATCTTCTCTATCACCATCAATGAGAAAACCGTAGTATCTCTCCGGTGGGCGAGAAGTCCTACTAGATCTACGGAGTGGCCGAGGCTCATTGGATTCTGTTATAACTTCAGGTTCAGCCAAGTCGTCATTTGTAACTTGTGTCTCTAGAAGCTCTTCTAGATCTACCACATTGCCATCAGCATCATTTGAAAAAATCTCATTTTCTAAAAAGGTGGCATGCTGAGAAACAAACACTTTTTGTTCCTCCTTGTGGTAGAAAAGATACCCAAACGAATGTTTAGGATATCCTACAAATATACATTTGACTGATCGTGTCTCGAGTTTGTCCGGATTCTGCTTTTTGACAAAAGCCGGACAACCCCAAATCTTAACTTTTTTAAGAGATGGTTTCTTCCCATGCCATATCTCATATGGAGTGGTAGACACGGTCTTGGTAGGAACTTTGTTTAACAGAAAAGTTGTTGTTTCCAATGCATGCCCCCAAAACGAGATAGGTAACTCAGAATCACTCATCAAGGATCGTACCATATCCAATAGGGTACGATTCCTTCGTTCTGACACACCGTTGTGCTGTGGTGTGTAAGGTGGAGTGAGATGATAGAGAATCCCATTCTCTTTTAGGAAGTCCAAGAACTCAGCACTTAAGTACTCTCCACCTCGATCTGATCGAAGTATTTTGATACTCTTTCCTGTTTGGTTTTCTACTTCATGTTTATACTCCTTGAATTTCTCGAAAGCTTCAGACTTATGCTTTATCAAATACACATGACCGAATCTTGAGAAATCATCAGTAAAAGTTATGAAGTAAGAAAAACCGCCTCTTGCATGTGTAGACATTGGTCCGCATACATCACTATGTATGATGCCTAGGAGCTCAGTAGCTCTTTCTCCGTGTCCTGTAAACGGAGTTTTAGTCATTTTACCTTTGATACAAAACTGGCAAGTTGCATAAGATTTATACTCAAATGAATTTAAATATCCATCTTTATGAAGCTTTTTTAGTCTTGTTTCATTAATATGACCAAGTCTATAATGCCAAAGAAAATCTTCATTTATATTTGAAAATTTTCTTTTATTTGTGTGTTGTACGTTGAAAATTTTGTGTTGATTAAGGACGTATATCCCGTTATTTAATGTACCACAACCAATCAACTCTTGATTAAGTCTAATGTTTATAACATTGTGTTGCACAGCAAAATGATACCCTTCATTGTATAACAAGGAAACTGATATAATATTACAAAGCATACTTGGCACAAAATAACACGGGTTCAAAACCAATATACAACCCGAAGACAACCATAGGTGATACTCTCCCACTGAAACTGCATTTACATTAGAACCATTTCCAACTTGGAGAGTATGATCACCTGTCTACAGAACTCTGCTATTTCTCAACGCCTGCACAGAATTGCAAATATGAGAACCCGAACCGGTATCCAATACCCAGAAAGCAGAGTTAATAGAAAAATAGTTTTCAATTACGAATACACCTGAAGCTGAAACATCACCATGCTTCTTCTTGAGTTCTAGGTACTCAATACAATTCCTCTTCCAGTGTCCCGTCTTTTTGCAGTGGAAACATTCTCCTTTCCCCGATTCCCCAACCTTGGACTTGCCTTTTCCCTTAACCTTTTTGACTCCACCCTTAGGTTTGGTGGGTTTCTTCTTCATCTTTTCCTTGGCTTTAGCCTTCGGGTAAGAGGAGGAGGATTGCCCAACACTCATAACGGGAGTCTTCACTGACTTCAAAGTGCTCTCTGCGCTCCTTAACATATTAAGGAGTTCAGGCAGTTCCTTCTCCGTGTTGTGCATGTTGAAGCTAACAATGAACTGAGCAAAGGTAGAGGGGAGAGACTGCAGAATAATATCCGTATATTGTTCATTGTCCATTGTCCACCCAAGGTCCTCAAGCTCTTCTATCAGAGCTATCATTTTCATAACATGGTCTCCTACTGCTGTGCCAGCGGTCATTCGCATCTGAAACAGTTTCTTAGACGCTTCGTATCGTAATACGCGAGATTGCTCTCCATACAACTCTTTTGTATGGAGGAATATGGCTTGTACGTCCATATTCTCGTGCTGCTTCTGATGTGTGTTATCCATCGATGCAAGCGTGAGGCATTTAGCCGTGGCACAGTCAGCGTCCCATGTCTTGCGGATTTGCCTATCCGCAACGGATGGTTTAGGACCTAGGGTGGGCAAGGTTGGAGCCGTGAGGACATATGATACTTTATCATAAGTCAAGGCAATGTTTAAATTCCTCAGCCAGTCTTTAAAGTTGGTACCATTCAGCTTGTTTTTATCTAATAGAAGCTTAAGTCCTGTCATAGGTATCTGCCATTAAGAGAGAGAAAAGAATACACTTAGCGAAGCTTTTGCAAAGATCAGATTGGTTATTATCTTGTCTAATCGATGTCTCCCACAGTTTTTATCAAATTTTCTTTAAAACCTTTTAAAAAGAAAACTAGCCGGGATTAATTACATTCTACAACTTTGCTAACCGTTCAGCCAGGCCAGTGCCGGTACTTGAAGGAGGTTTCCCGTGCTTTCGCATGGACCTAATTAAAATAAACCTCATCTTCTCGGAGGCGTAGCCCCGTTTGACACCTTTCTAGACACCTACTGAGTTAGCTAATTGTAAAGTGCAAAATTCTCCCGGGAGCAACATTTGCTCGCAGTGGGATCGGGATCCTACTATCATATAGAAGGTATACAATCTCATTGTAATTTTCAACTCTTGAAATTCCCGATATTATTTTTACCCCTAGTACTCATGACCTTAACTAAAGTCAACATATCATAAATACTAGTCAAGTTCTTCCTGTCATTTCGTGATTAACTAGACCCACCCATAAGACCCTTAACTAAAGTCAACATAATCATATGAATGTCCTAACTAATCCGCATCATATGCAGTGTAGGAAGACATCACTTAGCTACCGTTCACTGCGCCTTAACTAAAGTCAAAATGCGCAGCTCGGATACTAAGTACTCTACTTCCTAAAATGACGGAGGGCTACGGATAGTTTTTAAGAAAACTTTTAACGCTTTGAACTTGATATCGTTGTAGAATCTAGGTGTTTAAAAGGAGTGGCTTAAGCTCCGCATTTTGAAACTTGCTTTTTCAGAAAAAGGCCGAGTGTGTTTCAAATCCGATTCTACAATATCTTTTTAAGTTCATTTATCTTTTACATTAATCTCATTAATGTAGTCCCATCATTTTAAATCCTAAGCCATTACAGAAAGAAACGAAAATATAACGTACACTTATACCACTCGCATTCGCCACAGTGTCCTGATATGCACCGTTAGGTTACTTAACTAACGGCATACTAGGACGGGGCTAGCGTGGGTGCAAAATATAAGTAGCGTCTATTATATATCATATATATATAATATCGCATTCATCTCAGATATTTATTAAATGATCACATCAGATAATAAAAGCAGCAGAAGCACATTTAATATAGGATATCTTGGAGGTCCGTATTTGGTATTTAGCCAGCAATAAAAATACGGATTCCACGGTCGCGATGAATAGCCAAGCCCACACTCATAGACCCCTACGAGAGCGGCAAGCGACCCTACCAATTCTGGAGTTTAGGAGACGCGGTCTCGACTCCTCGAGATGGCCTCCCACTGAACCCTAGAACCCGGTCACTTGAGCCTTCGTCCTTGGGTCTATCCTAATGCGGAAAAGTAAATAATATACAACACTGGTGACATCAACCTCAACCTGGAAGTGCCCCAAATAAAAGAATATTACATACAATTTAATTTTACATGAATGAAAAGAAAACTCTCATCTCACATAAAACCCCCTGCTATTCATTCACGACAATCCTGCACATCAAAACTCATCGACACTTAATATCAAATATCATCAACGTAAGTAAGTATGCATACACCGATCGTCGTTGATGTATTGCAACGAAAACCGGCAATACAACTACATACAACACTTACGGCCACAGAGAAATAAAATGAAAAACTACAACAATTGGAATCTTAACTGCCTTTAGACAACACAAATCCGGAATATCACATATACAAGATTTCATGCCTAACAATGTAAAGCTCGCATTTGGGTCTCATCCAAGAAAACATCTTTTCAAAATAAACCGGATAATTCAACAAGATTTCCATTTATCTCGAGACCGAACTGCTAGATTTACATGCAACAAACAAATTTGTAGATTCGAATTATTGTATCACATACTAATAAACTAGGCGAAGTTAAAACATTCGATCGAACGATTAAACACCCAAAGACTGCTCACAAAGCTCAACACTTGAGCAGTTTTTAAAAATACCAGTAACTACATAAAATACATACGGGCCTGCACAAGAATTTACGGCCCATGAATCACCTACTGCGCCGCGGAACCGCTGCAACAAGGCCACTAAGACCGCGGTTCCACGGTCGTACGGTCGATCCAGGGCATCGTACTTCTGGTGGGCCCATAAAATACCCTGCTGAATTTTTTAAGTAATTTTAATTTGAAAAAATCCAGGTTTTAGAAAAATTTCCAGAGAGCACCCCCCAGGCGTCGTGTTTCGTTCGTTCGAGGATTTTAACGTCGTCTAGGTTACTCCAAAGCTCTAGCTTGGCTCTGATACCACTGTAGGGTTTCCTTAACACCTCGTTTAGGGTTTGGAAGCATCACACAGGCCATAACTTTAAAATTATGAGGTGCTAAGTAAACTAAACTAGGAATCGAACTAGAATTATGAAGTAACAATTAAAAGTATCATATCTAAAAGATAATTTATACTAAGTGGAGAGACTACAACCTTTGTAGACCCCCTAGGATGACTCCTTTGGTTTGGAAAGGTTCACTTGATCACCTCCAAGTCCACGACGATCCACCCGAAGTCCTTTGCCCTAAGCTTGTTACTTCACTAGATCTTTGAAAACCTTCAAGCAAAACACCCTACACAAAGTAGCAAGGGTTGTGTAGGATGATGAAGTGGTTGCTAATCTCACTTAATACCCTTTCTTTTTATTTATCTAACTCAACTTAACACTCAAGATATAGAGCTAGAGAGAGGAAGAAGAAGATGGCTGGATATTTTCTTTTGGAATGAATAATGCAAAAAGAAAATGAGAGAGAGAGAGATAAATATCAAAAGAATAACCATAGTTAATAAATAATATCTAGATATTTCTTCTTGAGTTAAAGGCAAAGGAAAATAAACCATGGTTAGGTCAAAGTCAACCATGGAAGAGTGTAGAAGAAATGAGTCATGAAAATGAAATGAGTCATAATTTATTTTCCTTTATCTTTTACTTAATCCAAAAATATCTATATATATAATTATTTACCATGTGATTCTTATATTGCCATCTAACTTGTATCATCAACCATGATACATATGCATGTATGTATGTGTGTATGCACATCATCATGTACATATACATGCATGCATCCATTAAAAGAAAACGGTTTAAATAAATGAGATAAAAGTCAATATTAAATCAACACTTGATTTAATAAACCGGTCATATCTCATACGACCTGACTAATATAAAATGCCCGATTAAAATACAATATCATATACTGGTATTTAATCGAGCTTCAGCACATATCTCATATGTGCACCACTTCGTTTCGCCAGAGCCAAGAAACTTCTATGTGGGACTCTAAGACTCGTCAATACGCCAGCAGTAGGTGATGATCATATCAAACACCTACAAGCCGCAAGCGGTCAGGTAAACGTAACGGCCACCCGGGTATTGAGCGATCAGAAGAAGAACAAGCGAACCTGTCCAAACTCCCGTCAATCCAACTGGCAACACTTAACGTACAGTTCGGTCTCTTCGTCAGATATGTTGCATATCGAGTTTAGGGATGGAATCATCGACCCCAATAACTCAATAAGTCATGCCGGTATATGGTCTATAACAGATCAAGAAACTTACTGATAACACTTATCAGTAATATCTCAGCAGCCCTTTCCAGGGACTTTCTGTTATAGCCAATCGTGCACAGCACAGCATCAACCCCCAATACCGGGAGATACGAAACCCCTCCTATCGCTCACTGCCTCCATATGCCTCGGGACTATACCCAATATCCACCTGTTTGTACGACTCAGTAGAGCCGTAGTAGGGTGGAGATCAAAGTACAGTGGGAGGACACACAAGACTCTATGACGATCTCGGGTCTACAGACTAACTTGTACCAGTGTCACCTGAGAACTGCAATTCAACGTATGATATAATACCACATAGGAGTTCTCGGTGAGTCCGTTCAGTGTACCCAGTCTCACTGAGCACCCGTATACTATCTTTGGTGTCAACACACCAGACGGATATGGGATCATACGCTAGTCTACACTGGAATATCGATGCCCTGTCTCGATATGCCTACGACTAGGAACATTTCAAGGATATGCTTATAAACTACAGATGTCCCACTAGTATGATCCGCATCATAATCCCAGTAGTCAAGCCAATATCCTTAGGGCTTTATCAATATGTACCAAATGAATATAATCATGATCAAGTGAACATAAGATAAAGTGAAACCAGATTGCATACTACCATGTCGAGGAAGACTGTCCTCTGAATATACATATATACACACATTAGTACATACACTATCTCATAATGGCCTCTAGGGCATCCATATATCCAACACATCCGGTGTTTCACGTATCGATACTTCGCAAGTATCTTCATGATCCTTCTCACACGATCTAGTATCAGACCTTACAGCTTGAGCCGGATTTATCCTACACAGTGCAGCCTGTAGCTATTCAAGACCGGTAGGCAAAGAAACTGAGATCAAGGGTACTTCCATCTGTAAAGGTTCTTTGGCAAGGAAAGAATCACGAGAAGATCACTTGGGAGACCGAGGATGTGATGCGAAAGAAATTTCCACAGCTTTTCAAAGGTACGTCTAGTTAATTTAAATTCGGGGACCGAATTTTCTTAAGGGTGAAATATTGTAACATTCTGAAAATTTAGAAATAGATAAAATTAATTAATTACATAATAAAATGTTAAATTAAAAATTTATTAAAACCAAATAAGACATTTTCATAAGTAATATGTAAAACAAATTAAATTAAAATATTAATATGTAACATAAATAAATTATAAGGGTTTTAATGAGAAATTTAGCTTCATTTTAATTAAAATTGTGTTATGCAATAACATAGGTAGTGGGGGTTATTATGCAAAATTTAGGAAATTATGCAAATTTGGATTTGTGAGGGTGTAAGTAGAAAATGGGTAGAAAATGTTTTAGCTCAGAATTTAATTATAAATTAAAACAATTTGGAAGAGATAATGTATTGACACCTCCTACTCTCATGCACAACATACAACCCACACCTCCTCCTTGCATGAGGATGGCACACCTTGTGGATTGACACCTCCTCCTACACCTCACCCTTCCCTTCACCATTTATATAGTGTGTTGTAACGTTTTAGAAATCGTTATGTGAATTTTTTCCGTTTTTGGGTAAAATTGTCGGTAATTTCTGTTTTAACCCGACTGTGATCAAACGACCATATAGACTTGTCAGCACCTAGTGTAGCTAAAACAAAGCTAGTGCGTAAGCTTTGGGGGTATATGAGACGTTTTGGTTCAATTAGAATTTTTCCCAATTTTTAATATTATTTTAATGCGGTATTCACATTTTTGGGAAATTTCTTTTAAGTGAACTTTTCATCAATTATGTTTGAGTTGAATCAAACCCTTCTCTTCTTATTTAGATCCTTGTGTTGACTTTGGTTTAAGTTAAAGAAAAGAAAAGAAAAGAATCAAAGATATGCATGAATGTGTGTGTGAATGCATTAATGAGCATTTTTCACAAGAATTTGCTAGAAAACCCTACACAATTCCTCACCTCCTCTCCAGGCCGAGCTCTTCTTCCCCCATTCTACCTTTGATCATTCTTTTATCTCTTTGCATCATTCCAAGCAAAATAAATCCCCAAAATTCCAAAATAAATCACAAAAATACCCCAAGTCTTGATTTTGGCATCTTGGAGCTAGGAAAGCTTGGATCTTTGTGTTCTTGAGGATAGGTATGATCTCTATTTGTTCTTTTTCTTGTGCTAGTGATGTGTAGCCTTTTTATTTCAGTTTAGATAGTGTAAAGTTAGGATTGGTGTGCAATATCGTATTTTAGTGTCGGTTTGTGATATCTGTGACCTGCTATGACCTGGATTTCGTACAGAAAAATCAAACAAAATTGTAGTGATGTACTAGTGACCCTGGAGCACCACCTGAGATACGAGACCCACCCCACCGGTACGGGCCGACGACCTAAATAGAAATTCCGGCGACACCGGTTTTGTAGAGGAGTTGGGGTGTTGGGTTTTTGTGGGTAGTTGTCTGCTGTTGGTTAGGGGTGTTTGGTACTGTTTACTTTTTTAGTGTTTGCTGTACGCAAAATCTGGGATCACTTAGGTAGGTTGTAGTGTTTTGTGTTCGCACGATACATTATACGACACGGATCATGCACTTTGGGTGGTTTTGCTCTTAAGTTGTTTTCGTCGTGTCGCTACGCACGTTAGCCACAATACGAACACTTGAGAGTATGTTTTGTGTTGTTGCATCAGTCTAATGTAGTTTGTACGTGTTTTAGGGTTATTATTAATATATACTTGGTTTATTGTTTTAATGTTGTAGGTTCGCAAGCGGGGACTACGGACACAGCTACAAAGGGAAAACAGGTGGTTCGCTACACTTAACCAGGAGTGTTGGTGAGTAGATTTAACATCTACAGGGGAATCGCCCGCATGGCGTTATGCGTCTGGGCTAGAAATGACTTAACTTGTCGCATATTCTATGTCATATTTAGAATTGCGCATTTACCCTATTACTTAGATATTGTTGTGCTTGGACTAGTATCCTTAGGACACTGCACATATTATTGACGATTCATGTTGCACGAGCACTGATTGTATGCTACACACACCGTCAATAATTTCCATGTCACGCACAACCCACTTATAGATATGATATTGCTTGGTTAGGGACATTGAGACTTTGATTCATATTTCTTTACGCATTGACTTATAGCATACCTGTATACCTACATGCTTACACATATGCTCTGACATACTTATATACTAGTTACCTGTATACCAATAGAGTATTGTACCATTAGTGATGGGTACATGCACACTTTATGACATAGCTACAGGTATACCTTGCACACCTATTTCACTTATACCCAGGGGGTATACTACATCATTACTTATAGGTAGTTACATATATCTTGCTATACCTTTATGTTTTCACATACATCTGGTTATAGCTACATGTTTACCTTTACCTGATGTTATTTTAGAATTGGAGAAAATTAGGAACCGCATGATATTATATTAACTTATTGCAGTTAATTGTGGCTTTTCCTTTATATGCTCGCATTTCAGATTTATGATGCGTATACTATATTCATGGATTTTCACATTGAGATATGGATTTTTCAGGATGTTTTCTGGATTTTGGGGACCGTGGGAGTTTCATGAAATTATGCATTATTTGAAAAACTTGGTTTCCTTTGATATGATATTTCAGCAGCCACCATGAGATTTATCGGTTCGAATATATATACCCCACGTGAGGAAAGGAGGGATCCGTGTACGGGTACATGGTGGGGCCCAGAGGTACCCCGGGGCAAGAATCTCAGTGAGGAGATGAGTTAGTGGGGGAACCATACTTTTCGGTGACATTACCAATGACTCGGCGGTTATCATGGGGATACCGACGAGAGTCATGTGCATATGGATACGTCGAGTGGCGAGGGTCAGAGCTAGGCACTCGAGCTTTCGGGATAGCGTACGATACGTACCTATCAGGGGGCCAGTCATGCAGACAGCACCTGATAGATTAGCCTTTCTGTGTCGATGCTTGACACATTATTTTCATGATATTTTACTCCTAAGTATATATAACAGTTGAATGGGACGATGTTATAAATGCTTTTACACCAATATTAGTGGAATGGGACGCTAATATATGTGTATTGATATCAATTTATATATACATCATCATATTTATTCATGAAAACACACAGGATATACGAGATATACTTGATATTGTACATATGGGATATGTGAGATCTACTTGATGTTGTACATTCGGGATATACGAGAAATACTTGATATTGTACATACGGGATATGTGAGATCTACTTGATGTTGTACCTTCGGGATATACGAGATATACTGATATTGTACATACATGATATATGATATATACTTGATGTTGGACATCAGGATATATGAGATTTACATGATATGAGAGCCAATTTAGGGGATGATTTGTGGAAATTGGGAAATTGGATTGTTTTGTTGGATTTTGGTCCTACCACGAGGTTAGGATTTCCGTGGAAATGACATGTTTGATTCCATACTCCACATTTATTGTTTATGCATTGCTTCATGTATTATTTGTACCTGATAGATTACTTTACATGATTATAGCATACCGATTGTCATATTATTGCTTCATGTATTAGTAGTACCTGCTAGCGTACCTTTCATGATTGATGCATTATATATGACCATTGTTCATATCAGAAAATTGCATTCTAATACCGCTCATTCATTATCTAATTGTTGTATTTATCGGTATTATTTACCAGTGTCTGCTCAGTATTACAGATTACAGGTATCCATGACAAAATACTGGAAATGTATCCAACAGCACGGATATATCACTTGAGGGAAGACACCGCGACCAGAAACGCTAACTGACCGATACTTCAGGAGTTCTTTTACGCAACATGTTGTGTACACATTTTTTTTCTAAATGTTCCAACACAACAAGTGTGTACACAAGACTTTTAAGCACATGTGGATATTATTTTATATGCAATCAAGGATATGATTCTATATGCAATCAAGGATATGATTTTATATTCCTATGATATTATCTGCATTCAAGACTAAAAAGCATGTGTTAAGATCAAAGGCAATCAAACAAATCAGCATGAGCCATAATGGGGCAGATATGAATATTTCTTTCTGAGCTTATAAATAGAGACCAGAGGCAAGAGGAAAGGGTAGCTTTTTCTTTAGTTTTATCTTAGAATTCTTGTAATTTTTCTTTTCATTCTTGAGCTCTTGGCCCTTTGTCTTGACCTTGCAACTTCTCATTTAGAACTTGCAAGCTTAAGGCTTAGGTTCTTGACTTCAAGATCTCTTGTAACAAGTTTGTTCTTCAATAAAAGTTCATATTTTTCTTACATGTCTTGTTCCACATTACATAATTTCAATTATGAAATTCATGCTTTGCTTTGATCTTGCAACCTCTTAAGTGAGCTTGAAACCTTAAAGCTTGGTATTCGGATTTCACACGTTGCCGGGGATCGAACACTTGGGGATAAAAAGCTTGAACTCATCTGTTCTCTTTTCCTCTTTATTTCATTGCATGTTTTTATGTATCTTCTCTTTTCTTTTTTGTTAATTTGTAAATATGTGTGAGTAATCTTTTCACTTGTTAAGGGTGTAATATGTTAGATCGTATTCGAAGATTTTCTTTGTCCAAACTTTAAAACCTAAAACTTGCTTATTGAAACTTCGTGCAAATCACCCGCAACTCCGCTCACTAGGCATCCTATCCTACCACGATAGTGATGATTCCTAATCATGACCGGATTGCCCGTGGTTTGCCGAAGGCTAAAATCAAGAGATAACAACGGAAGGACAAGGGACAAGGAAAACGGATTTAGCGAAATGCCGCAAATATCATATTTCAAGTTCCCTAATACGTGTTGTTTCCTATTGTTTTAGTGTCAATACCAAGTTGGGGCTATAAAGAATTGGCAAACATCACTTTCATACAATCTAACTTATTACTACCATTAACAAGTCCTTTTTATTCATATCTTTGTTACGACAATTAGTTAACCAATAAATCAAAACCCGATATTAACTCGTTAAAACAAGATATAAAAACTTACCATCTCCCTGCGGACGACCCGTATTAATCGCGGATCGCTACAAGCGACACCGTTTTGATTGCGGTAATTTCAAAACTCCTTTTAAACACGACACGGTTAGACCGTGACAATCAAATGGCACCGTTGCCGGGGATCGAACTAACCATTTTTGTTCTCTGGAAATTGGACCTGCAAGCACTTTGGATCTCAATAGAAAAGATAAGCACTACCAGTGTGGCATTAGTGGAACACGGAGACTACTGTTGAATTTGGAGCCCTACCTCATCAAGTTGGCCGGCGACATCATCCCCAAATCCGACGTCGCCGGCCCTACCACCTCCTTCTGCCTTCAAATTTTCCTCTGGGCTCAAGTGTTCTGGTTTTGTTCTATTTGTATTGTTTATTTTTTTATAATTATTAGTGTGCAGGTATTTAGGCATTCGTATTGTTTTTCCGCACTAATATCCATTTTTCCGACATTTGTAGATTTTGCGGAATTGCGAACGGCGATTATGGGGAGCAAAGTGCACATTCAAAGTTAAGGTGGTTACGAAGTACAGTGCCAAAGATCCGGGTAGTTTGACCCGCGCAAGCGAACTTTTCAAGCTACTTGGATTCGATTCAACGGGGGTTTCTTAACCCACAACTTAACGGTACGTACTTTACTAACACCTTCTTCTCAAATCCGACGCTTCCAATATAATATCTTTGCAGGATTCTTTGCAAGTTCGCTAGTAAACGCCAAAAATTGACTAACCCGTATTTGTTGCAGTGCTGCGCTTAAAGTAAAAAAAAAAACAATTGTTTGATTATTTGAACAAAAAAATTTTAATTGCGCATTGCATACATTAATACGGACTTAAGGGCAAGCGAACCCCACAACATATGGTAAAGGATTTCATCACCTTTTCCGTGGCCCACAAATCACGAACTTGAACATAACGCTTACCCACACAAATTTTAAAAGAAACTAGACTTTAAGCCTTAAGGACTTCGCGCTCACTAAGAGAGGTTAATTGTGTTTAGAACACCGCTTAACGGTATATTGTTTACGGGGTGTCTAGGAAAGTGTTAACGGCGAAACTGCCAAAAGAGAAAGGGTTATTTAATTAAGGATCTTCGAGAAAGCGTATGAAAACCTCCCCTTATCTCTGCACTTACCTGGCCTCGTGATCAGTGTATCTTGAGCCTGTTTCTCGACACAGTTTTACCTCGCCAATCAAGTTCTTGAGCAGGTCTAGTTGACCTAGGTGAACCCTAGAATGATTAGGTGTGTGGTATTTTTGTGTCGTGATTATTTTTGGTCCAGATTCTTTTTGTGTGTATATTTCATTCTTTTGTTAATAACTAACAAAAAAACACATTCTTTCCCCCCCCCCTTTTCTCTTATTTTTCTTTCTCTCTTCATAACATGGGTACCCCACCTCGAAAAACCCTTGCCGAACTTTGGTACCCACAACCAGACATAACTTCCTACGGTTCTTGCTTTGGTCGAATTTCGAACGACCCCTCCATGCCCAAAATTTCATTGAAAGATCGCATAAACGCGTCTAGGACAAACACTTGTACTCCGCAATCCACTTTGTATCAACCGTTTCAACCTTCACCACCTTCTTATGTTGATACCCCTTTTGCAAGTCGTCCTTTGTCCATCGCTGAACATATTGAACAATCCCGTAGCCGATCTTTCAATCCTTTCACCACTACAAATTCTTTGGATCAACAATTTCATTCACCTTCTTATTCGTATGATGATCCTACCCCTGTCCAACAAATCAATTCCTACCAGTCTTACCCAACGTTTGCGCCTTCCCTAGACACTGCTTCTAAACCGCCATTTGGGAATTTTCAGTATCCAAACAACTTTGAATCTTTTACGGAAACCCCTTCATAACCTATGTCTAGTCTAGAACAGTCGTTGGAAGACTTTAGGGTAGCGTCATGCCAACAGATGATGGATTTGAATGCGTCCATGGCTGCCCTCATACAACCTAGTGACCCGGTAGCTAGTTTCCAACTAGCTCCAAATTTTCAAATGTATGAAGAGGCGGTTGGACAGGTTGAGAATTTGAGTGGAGAGAGAGAGTTGTATACCCTTCCAAATCGAACCTACCCGTTTCAACTTGAATCACACGACTCCGGTTTTGAATTTCTATCTATTGTTCCAAACGATTCACCAATTGAAGATAGAAGGGTTAATGAGTTGTGCGACTTTGTAGTATTTGATTTACCCGATTGTGAAGGGTCCCTTCCAAGTGAAACCAGTCCTAAACCTTTTGACCTCTACACCTCCATCTTAGAACCAGAATCGATTGAAGTCCATGCTTTTGATGAGGTGTCTAAGAATATTGATTTTCACTTTATTGAGGATATTGACGCTGGGAATATTTTGGATGATGAACCTGTAGATTCGGATGAGTTTTTCTCTCCAATTCATCATCCCGAGTCATTAACTGTTTTTCCCGAACTTCATATGCGTCTTGATTTCGATGAAATATGCATGGATAGGCTTAACTTTGAGGAGAATTTTGAGGATATTTTTGAGGATGAAACAGTTCTAGATAATGAGTCGGATTTTCCAATTCATCATATCCCTTTCATTAACTGTGTACAACCTCCTGAACCTGTAGCCGATAACCTTCCTCAAGCACTCCCCTCCATCCTTTCCATCGTTCCGACCGCGCAAGAAACCATATCACTTTCATTTCTTGTGTCTGGTTTACCGAGTTCGGCGTACCCATTTCTCACGAATCTTGAGGGATTTGACCCCATTTCTCGACGGGTTAATAAATTAGCACAATCGCTTTTCACACATCGGTCGTTAAAAATTGCGCTAATTTATTCACTCCATTTTCACCCTCAAGTTCGTACACCATTTCTTTTTCCCTTGCGCCATTCTTCCTCTCATATACCGAGACCGTATCCCGCTTCTATCTCCATACGGTCTCGCGTATTCTCCATTTCTTTTCTCTTCACCTTCTTTCACCAACCCGCATATTACAGAGATAGAATTTTTGAATGGTTGGTACTCAC
The DNA here is from genome assembly GCA_030015575.1 of Agapanthus africanus. Classification (NCBI taxonomy): domain Eukaryota; kingdom Viridiplantae; phylum Streptophyta; class Magnoliopsida; order Asparagales; family Amaryllidaceae; genus Agapanthus; species Agapanthus africanus. The sequence goes on along the minus strand of JASDDO010000016.1, from coordinate 187,471,959 downwards.
TTTTGGCCTGTGTAAGACCTTGTATAGCTTGATACCGTTCTCTCCCCTCCTAATCCTGAACTTCAACGCTAAACAGTGGAAATACTGTTTCACTTAAGTTTGGGAGGAACCTTTTGGTGTACATATTTTTGGTTTTTATTTTTGTATATAATTTGTTTTTGGGGACGCACCGACAATTTTGACCCTCTTAGTGTAGCCTGACAGTGAGGGCACTGTCAAGTTTAAGTTTGGGGGTGTGCTCGGTAAGCTTCCTACCTTCGCATTCATTTGTATATTCTGCATTTGCATACTTAAAAACCCATAAAAATCAGAAAATTTTCTAAAAAGTATAAAAACTTTGTCGTCAAGTTAGCTGGTGGGAGAACTTAGATTCAATAGTTCGACGGTTTTGTTTAATAAGATAGGAACAACTAAATCCTATTTTTAGATTTTGAAAACCTGAAAAATAACTCTCCTTTGAAGTTAACTAATGCTGATATATGTCTTTATATTACACTACACGTGTCGTGAGTTTTGAGAATTAGATGACAAGTCTATTATGTCTGAATTTTTTTTTTGATAAACTATTTTCTGAGGATCAAATAGGTTTGTTCTGAAATAAGTAATATCAAGACTAGTTTATAAAGAGAGGTGGATATGAAGGGATATTATTGACGCCTTAATTGGAACTAATTCTGAAGAATAACCCATCTGAATCTTGATTGGAATGATTACACACCTAATCCACTAAACACGTCTTATATCCAAGAAAATAATTAAACTACCGGTTATATCTCCGTTCGTATTAAATCATCATTGTCTTTTGTTTTTGGGCCTAGGTAACTTGAGTAATTAAGTCCGCTGGGGTGTCTCTACACCTAATGCCCTAAAACCAACTGGTTTTGGAGCATTGGCCCAAAGCTCGCTAAGAAGCCTAGAAAGCCCAGATTAAAACAAAGTCAAGTAAGTGTTCTCTCCGAGTTAAAATTCCTAACGGTTCTTTATATGAGAATAATCCTGACAAAAGGCAGGTTTTTATAAAAAAGTATTTCTAGCGGAGATATGGAGGTTTTATTCTATGATAAAGATTATTGCACGTTCACAAAGGTGTGTATGAAATGAAAACAAGAAAAATATGGAGTGAAAAATAAGACCTAGTTTCCTGTTAAGGAAGATAGAAATTCTGAATTTGAAACCTTACTGGAAAACGAAACTTGAGAAATACTTAACTCTTTATAAAACTTATGCGATCCTTTTTAAAATCTTTATCTGGACTTTATTTTGTGACATAATGATTTTTCGATCCTTTTGAAACTTAACGACACTATTTGCACTACACGTAAAGACATATAAAATCTTAAGTTAAAAGAGAAGCGAGGTGTGAAAAATAAAGGTTCGATAATTCTAAATTTAGGATAATAGAATTGTTATCTTTTAAACAAAACCTTAGGGTTTGAATTATAGTTAATTCGCAAAACTAGCTTGACGGGATTTTGTGGGTAGTATCCGCTGAAAACCCTCAAGAGACAACACTCCTCCTACTAGGAACACCTAGAGGTTAAACGGCTTGTTGCACATGCTCAGTGCAATCACGTTCCCTGCGAAAGGGCGGTTAGGATTTTCTTTTGTGAATAAATGTTTTTGCTCGAGACGAGCAATAGATAAATTTGGGCGTATTTGTTCATTTCAGAAAAATGCATTCTAATACCGCTCATTCATTATCTAATTGTTGTATTTATCGGTATTATTGACCAGTGTCTGCTCAGTATTACAGATTACAGGTATCCATGACAAAATACTGGAAATGCATCCAACAGCACGGATATATCACTTGAGGGAAGACACTGCGACCAGAAACGCTAACTGACCGATACTTCAGGAGTTCCTTTACGCAACAAGTTGTGTACACATTTTTTTCCTAAATGTTCCAACACAACAAGTGTGTACACAAGACTTTTAAGCACATGTGGATATGATTTTATATGCAAACAAATATATGATTCTATATGCAATCAAGGATATGATTCTATATGCAATCAAGGATATGATTCTATAAGCAATCAAGGATAAGATTTTATATGCATATGATATCATATGCATTCAAGACTAAAAAGCATGCGTTCAGATCAAAGGCAATCAAACAAATCAGCATGAGCCATAATGGGGCAGATATGAATATTTCTTTCTGAGCCTATAAATAGATACCATAGGCAAGAGGAAAAGGTAGCTTTTTCTTTAGTTTTATCTTAGAATTCTTGTAATTTTTCTTTTCATTCTTGAGCTCTTGCCCCTTTGTCTTGACCTTGCAACTTCTCATTTAGAACTTGCAAGCTTAAGGCTTAGGTTCTTGACTTCAAGATCTCTTGTAACATGTTTGTTCTTCAATAAAAGTTCATATTTTTCTTACATGTCTTGTTCCACTTTACATAATTTCAATTGTGAAATTCATGCTTTGCTTTGATCTTGCAACCTCTTAAGTGAGCTTGCAACCTTAAAGCTTGGTATTCGGATTTCACACGTTGCCGGGGATCGAACACTTGGAGATAAAAAGATTGAACTCATCGGTTCTCTTTTCCTCTTTATTTCATTTCATGTTTTTATGTATCTTCTCTTTTCTTTCTTGTTAATTTGTAAATATGTGTGAGTAATCTTTTCACTTGTTAAGGGTGTAATATGTTAGATCGTATTCGAAGATTTTCTTTGTCCAAACTTTAAAACCTAAAACTTGCTTATTGAAACTTCGTGCAAATCACCTGCAACTCCGCTCACTAGGCATCCTATCCTACCACGATAGTGATGATTCCTAATCATGACCGGATTGCCCGTTGTTTGCCGAAGGCTAAAATCAAGAGATAACAACAGAAAGACAAGGGACAAGGAAAACAGATTTAGCGAAATGCCGCAAATACCGTATTTCAGGTTCCCTAATCCGCGTTGTTACCTATTGTTTTAGTGTCAATACCAAGTTGGGGCTATAAGGAATTGGCAAACATCACTTTCATACAATCTAACTTATTACTACCCTTAACAAGTCTTTTTTATTCATATCTTTGTTATGACAATTTGTTAACCAACAAATCAAAACCCGGTATTAACTCGTTAAAACAAGATATAAAAACTTACCATCTCCCTGCGGACGACCCGTATTCATCGCGGATCGCTACAAGCGACACCGTTTTGATTCCGGTAATTTCAAAACACTTTTTAAACACGACACGGTTAGACCGTGACAATCAACCATTCATTGCAATTAAATGCTTATGTTAGATTCGCGTTGTACGTGCATACTCACGATTACCTGCATATGTTATTTACTATTCACGAGTTGGCAACTCACCTCCGTTGTGCCACAGTGTTTGCAGATGTTCCTCAAGATAGTCAGAGGCAGGGCTATTTCCATCTATCATATCATCTTTTGCTGCGGATACCGCTTCGCCTGACAGTGTGCAGTTTTGCCCAGCTGGGTTTGGTGGTTATCCGATGTTGTATTGTATATTCGTTGTATCCATGTACTCTCCATCTACCAGTATTATGTTGACTTAGAGACTTGGTGTGAGGACGATATTGTATATTATTTTGTGACTTGGAGGTTTTATACAGTTTTATTTATATCGTCTCATTCTTCGCTACGGCGTCGTATATCTGTTGTGGTGTTTGTTTTCCGCTGTTGGGAATGGATTTTGCTCCCGTTTGGGATGCTTTACTTTATATTTATGTTGTACCCATTTTTGGGGTTGGTTTTTTTACAAAGGAGGTGCTGTCAAAATTTTAAGGAATAAAATTGAGACTTTAAAGAATTTGGGTTGTGATTTCAAAGGTTTTGAAAATACTATTATCACATTCTTGCTACTTTTGATGGTTTAGATTGCTGGGTTTTGGCTTTCTTTTACTACGTTACGCCTGTAGACGTTGCGTAGTATTAGGGCCGTCACGTGCCAATTTCGGGTTGTGACATGTGTTCAGATCATTTAGCAAGTTTAAAATCTGAAAATTTAAAAGAAAGAAAAAGAAAAATAAAGCAAACAAGGAAGAACAAGAGAAAGAAGAAAAAAAGAGCTAAGTCTAGGATTTCCTCACCATCAAGCTAGGACTAGGAGCTTGTGCATCTTGGAGGGAGTTCTTCCAGCAATTCCTTATAGGTAAAATCCTTACTCACAGTAGAATTTAGTTTTCTAATTAGTTTAAATTAGAAATCCAATGTTTATGATATCGTATTTTAAGCAAAACTGAACCCTGTAGTAATCTGCTATAGCTTAGATAAAAACCAACTTAACCAAACAGTGCCAAAATGTTGTATGTTGGACCTAGAACAACCCGTAGAAGCACGAACCAAGGGGCTCGGTTTTGAGCCGCCGACATGAAGAAGGATTCCGGTGTTGCCGGATTTGTAAGGAGATTTGGTGATTTGGGTTGTTGGGTAGGTCTCTGTATAGGTGTTTGGTTATTTTGGGATTGTTTAATCAAGTTAGTTTAACTGTATTCAAGTTAGTTTAACTGTATATAAAATCTGGGAACTAATATCAGAAAAAGAGATCAAAATTCTAATATACGACACGTGTAAAACGTAACGCGTTCTGTTTTCTATCGCGATGCAGCGCTGGGTTAAATTTCAGTGAGGTTGAGTGTTAGATTGTTTGCAATAGTCGTACGTAATGTAGTTAGCACGTACAACTTGTGTTTTTTTTATTTTTCCGTATCGGAATGTAGCCGTTTTCTTATACAAGTTAATTCAATGTTAGATTTGAGTGCGGGAACTTCGGAGGCCGTAAGGAAAGGAAAAGGATTGGCGATTCCTTAGTAGTTACGACGTATTCCGGTGAGTAGACTAAACATCTACCGGGGGATTGTGTAAAGATGGCGTAATACGCCCGTATTTTGTAAAATTGAAAGATTGACTTTATATGCGAAGTTAATAACATGCATTCATATATACCTATACATTACTATGTTTATAGTTGTTAGAACACAGCACCATTATCGACGAGTTATGCCGCACGTGCACATCTTTACATGTTAGACTACACCTCGTCGATATTAACATGTCACTTTTACACTAAATAATTATCTTGTTAAATATGATTCTATCATACCTCAAACGTCATTAACAGTAGTACTTTGTATAAATAACATCATGTTTCGTATTTAAATGTTCGAAATTGATATAAGAGAAAATTTTATTATTGAGGATTTATGGTTTTGAGCTCTCCTATATTATTGCATAAATCTAGTGATTGTTCATGATTGATGTGACATGTCCACCATGAGATATTTTTATGATTTTATTTTTATTCTGAACCGAGTTGGGGGTCATACGGTTGCGAATTTACAGGTTATCCAGACTGAGTTGGGGGGCATACAGTTGGATACATAGTGGACCCGGTTGAGACCGAGGGGCAGGATAGCCGCATGATAGGCGGGGAGCCTAATGAGGATACTCAATACCGGATTTAGTTGTGAAACACGGCGGATATCTAGATGATATCGACCTGTGTTATTGATTACATGATCGTTCGAGGAATGATGCCTGAGAGAAAGGAAGATTTGTGTCGATGATGGACACGGAAAGATGAACTTTATTTGGAAATAAATGATGAGATTTCGGTTTTGGTTATGTGATTAGTAGTACGGATTCATGTTTTCCACATGTTATCATGCATCATAATTATCCATATTACATTTAGTTATAGTCCGTCATATTTACATTATAAGCCGTTATATGTTAGTTTTATTCACTGAGTTGGCAACTCACCCCCGTTGTGCCACAGTTCATTGTAGGGGTAGAGTTGACGGCTAGCAGCAGTGCAGATCCACTTTTGCAGCTTTTATCGCATCTTTTGATAGGTGGGTTATATATGTAGTAACCTTCTCTTTTGGTATTGTATTTTGGATCTAGAAAATCTCCATCAGACCCTGTATTGTGACTTAGAGTGAGAAAGGGTTATATGTATATTATTTGATAGATGAGATCGTTTAGTTCTATAAATTGTTATTTCTTTTACTTATGTCTGAAATTCTTATTGATGTCATATACGTTTGAATAATTACTTCTACTATTGATATTGTTGATCCCAACTCGGGATGCAACCAAACTTAACATTTTGTAACTTTTTTTATTATGAATTCACTAGTGAGTTACTGTTAGGATCTTAATTACATAAAACTGTGATTTTTACTTATAAACTAAAATTTTATAACAATTCCGCAAAATGGATATTGATCTTGGTTTTCGGCTTACTCGGGTTGTGTATATATCTTTAGATATTATACAATCTAAGTGCCGGTCACATCCAAACTTTGGGTCGTGACAATCTTGGCCAAGGATTTCTGGTGATGGCCACCCATGCACAACCGCGACATCAACCCCCAATACCGTGAGAAACGAATCCCCCGAAGATCCGCTCACTGCCTCCATATGGCTCGGGACTATACCCAAATAAAACCTGTTTGCACGACTCCTTTGAGCTGTGGTAGGGTAGTAATCAAAGCACAGTGGGAACTCACACGAGACAAATGATGATCTCAGGTCGATAGACTAACCTGTACACCTGTCACAAGGGAACTTCTATCTGAAAATAGGTATAATACCAACTACTATGTTCCCGTCGAGTCCGTCCGGTGTGCTCATAACCCAATGAGCACCTGTATACATCTTAGGTGAACAAAGTAACACTAATGGCTTGTGAGACCGGCCACCGCCCCTCAACGGGGTCTCGATTAGTATACACTAGTCTACTCTGGAGTATCGATGCCCAGTCTCAAAACTCCCACGACTAGGGGCATTTAAGGATATGCCTATAAACAACCCATCTCCCACGTATATGATCGCCATCATACTGCTGGCAGTCATGCTAGAATCCTATAGGCTCTATCAACATGTAATAGTGATCTGTAATGCCACCTAATGTTGTAGATGATGATAAAGACAAACCAGATAGCATACTATCATCTCGAGTAAGACTGTTCTACCAGTATAGGTCCTCCCTCAATCATCATAATCACCTGCCTGCGACTATGATAATTGCTTTGAGGGCACTATAGCCAACAATCTCCCATATGTACTTAACGCTAATTATTGTGATGTCACATACTCACAGCCCGTGTGATACCGAACACCCAACTCCTCTACTAATCAGTTTCACAAATCTCGTTTGTGAAACTATTGCGTTCGAGAAATAGCCTCGGTGAGTGGATCCGCTCCAGTGTTTCTTTCTGTATCTCTCTATATCTCAACTTCGCGGAGAAATCTATCTCCCGAAATGAGCAATACCTGTCTTAGAATATGTCTGGATATCTGATGGGACCCAGTTCAAAAATGAACTCCAAATCCAGCAAACTTCTTAGACTGTATTGTCCAATGAATTTAATCAGTATCCTGCACCATGCCTTCCTTAGTATCCGCTTGGACCACCTGTCCAAACTACCGCCCCTCAAAAGAGAGAAAACTAAAACTCTGACAGTCGCTCTGTCATCCAGGTCACCTTGGAAGCCAGGAATGATAGCCGTCTCCCGAAGGAGGCTGCTGTTACCATATCCCATGAACATCCACTTATGTTCATAAACTGCTTCTCAACGTTTCTCAAGGATTGGATCAATATAAATTTATTGCAGCCAGTGCAAAAACAACATCGGGTGTGGTACTTAACATCTCAAGATTGACTCAATTGCCTAAGCAAGTGATATGCCAATCAAGCACATCCCTCTCCCCTTTAGTCTGTAAGACACCTTTAGAGAGGGTAACTCCATCACCTGTAGGTACACCACCATGCCAGGAGTCGTCCATTCTAAAACACCGTTAGAATAATGTCAAAGTACCAGGATTGGGACACTTCCCAAATCTAAATCTAAAACCATAGATCTAGTAACCAGAAAACCTGATATTATATCCATATCCTATGTGGAGAAACAACTTTGTGACAACCACAGTATAATGGATCGTAGTATATGAATTTCACTTCCTATAAAGTGCATGTCATCCAAATACCAGGACATCACACCCTACTACCTTCTTACCAGGTCCATTTCCTATTCTGATGAGGTCAAAACCTATGACTGTCACATCAAAAATAGATGATCTATCTCCGCTATATCTGCTTTAGTCTATAAATAGACACAAGCTACTTGTCCACTATGCTTCCGCTGCTCCCACTGACTACAACAACCATCTGGCAGAGTCATATACACGTGCACTTCTAAAGCTAGTTTAGAATGACGCTATACTCATCCTTCTGTCGGGTCTCATAGTATAGAACAGCAGCAATGGCAAGTCTGGGTAAACAAGAACCTTCCTGTCACCGTCTCTGAGAAGACCGAAGTACCTTTCGGGTGCCTGAGGTTACTCACCATATCTGCGGAGTGGCTAATGGAATGTCAAATCCAATTGAATCTTTAGGTTCTATTAAATCTTCAGTAACCGTTTGTGGTTCTGGAATCACTTGCAGTTCTGCCATACTCCCACTTGTTTTCTGAAAAGAATCCATTTTACTAAAACTGTGGCGAGTGAAGAACAATAACACTATTGATCTCCCAGATGGTAGAAAGTTATCCTTCGACATAGCCCGGGATAACCTACAAACAGCCATTACTGTAACACCTTAGTAGAATATGATTAGTGTTAATTAAGCGATAATGCGGTTTTTCAGTAAAAAGTTTACCAAAATAGTTTTCTCGTATTTTATAAAGATTAATCAATATTTTATTATTATTTGTTTTTGCTTACACACACTTGTGCATGTTAACATGGGGGTTGTTTAGTATTAACCTTGTTTAGTGGCCATGACACCTTAAACAAATCCATGCCATGATTAACCTTGCACTTAGATATTGTGTGTGAGTTATACTCTTGTTTTGGATTGGGGGGAGGTGGAAAGGTGACTCATGGGGATGAGTATGCTTGCATTAATGATGGAGAGGGAGAGAGTAAGTGTAACGGTACACTCACCCTCTTATCCTTATCACACCTCACACTCTCATTCTATCTTACTCTCATCTCACTCTCTCTCATTCCCAATAATTCTTCTTCTTCTCTTCCCTCAAACTGAAACCCTTACCTTTTCTTCACAAAACCTTGCAAAACTTCATTAAAACACAACTAAATCACTTCTCAAGTTATGCTTTAGCCACTAGGATCCCTTGGAGCTTGGAAAGCTAGGATCTTTTGAGCAAGTGTGGTTAGCTAATGATCTCTAACTATAAAGTAGATGTTTTTATTGATGTGTTGCCTTCTAGTTGTTGTCTAGAACACTAAATGTATAGTTTTTGTGCACATATCGTATTTTGGTGTAGATTTGGGTCTCGGATGAATCTGCTATCAAACCAGGTGTTTGTTGGAAAAGTTGCCATCACAGTGACCTAGTTTTGTGACCTGGAAGCTACCCTAAAAACCTGAGACCGTTGCCTAAAAGCTTGGCCGAAATTTTATTACTTCTGGACGAAATTTGCGGCCAGACTGGAGAATGATGGGTTGTGTCTTGGTCTAGGGGTCTCTGGGGTTGTATGTGGTCTCGTGGAACTTGCAACTTTCACCAATTGTTTGTGTAGCAAAATCTGGGATCACTTTGCTTGTTTCCAGTGTTTCGACTATGCGCGTTACGTTGTCCGACACGGTTCGTGTACTTTGTGTAACTTTTCCTCTTGGTTGGTTTCGGAGTGTCGCTACGCATGTTACCACTAGACGAACACTTGAGAGTTTGATTTGGAGTTGGTGTGTCGGTCAAACGTAGTTTATACGTGTTATTGGTCGATTTCTAATGTGAACTTGTTATGTTGTTGTATGATTCTAGGATCACAGGCGGGGACTTCGGACGCAGCGAAGAAGGAAAAGAAAGTGGTTAGCTTTACTTAGTTCAAGATCATCTGTGAGTAGATTTAACATCTACAGGGGAATCGCCCGTATGGCGTTATGCGTCTGGGCTAGATTCAATGATATGATTATTAATTATAAGTATATGCACTTAGAGATTGTGCATGAACTTCATTGCATATTATTACTTGTTATGTCTGGACTTGTACCCATTGGACACTGCACTATTATTGACGGTTCATGTTGCACGAGCACTAATTGTATGCTACACACACCGTCGGTAATTGCCATGACATGCACAACACATATATATATGTGATATTGTATTGGTTAGTGACATTGAGACATTGATTCTTATTTCCATTGTGCATATGAAAGATAGCATACATGCATACCTACATGCTTACACATATACCCTGCTATACCTACATGTTCACCTTTATATGATGTTGCGTTGGATTTCGGAGAAATTGGGAACCGCATGATATATTTAATAACTTGATGCATTTAAATAGCGGTCTTTCCTTGATATGTCATATTACTGTTTTATGTTTCATATATCTTATTTCATGGATTTACGCATTGAGATATGCATTTCATGTGATTTTCTGGATTTGAGGACCGTGGTATTTCAAGAAATTATGCATTGTTTGAAAAACTCGGTTTCTCTTGATATGATGTTTTAGTGCGTCCACCATGAGTTTTCTCGGTTCTGAGACTTGTGTTAGAAACTCGATGCGAGGAGTGGATGCGGCCGTTTGCGGGTACATGGTGGATCCGGTATGGTACCCCGGGGCAAGAAAGGGATGTCGATGGATTAGCCGATGAGCCTGGCAGAGGGACTACTACCTACCGGTGATAGTTTTTGGACTCGGCTGATATCTGGAGGATACCGACCGGAGTCATGAGATGGATATAGGCCGACCCATTCTGCCGGGGCCCGCGGGCCGATCTCGCAGACGGAACCTATTATATGAAGATTTACGTGTCGATGCTGGACACGAGTTTTCATGATGTTTTCGAGTGTCGATGTTTGACACTCAGGTTCCATGAGACTTACGGGATATGAGGGCCGATCAGAGTGACGGTGCCTGAAGTATTGGGATTTGGAGTGTCGTTGATGGAAACTGGTTTTTCCACAATGATGATTCAGTGATGATGATATGTTTTATCCCTTACTCAGCATTCATTTGATATGCATTGTTTCATGTACTAGTAGTACCTGATAGAGTACCTTTCATGATTATTGCATATACATATTGCTATGTCATACTATTAGTTGCATGTGATAGATTATCGCAGTACGTGCATACCTGCGATTACCTACATGATGTTATTTACTATTCACGAGTTGGCAACTCACCACCGTTGTGCCACAGTGTTTTTGCAGGTTGTCCCTCAGAGCAGTCGCGGCAGGGCTTCTTCTTATTGTATCTTTTGCAGCGGATACCGCTACGGCTGACTGTGAGCAGTTTTGCTATAGGTGGGTTTTGCGGTTATCCGATGATGTTCATTGTATATCTTATTGTATCTAGTACTCTCCATGTACCACTTCTTGTATTGACTTAGAGACGAGATGTGAGGACGATATTTTATATTATTTTGTGACTCTAGATGTCGTGCTCGTGTGAACCGGTCCTTTTATTATGCAGTTTTATCTTTTATACTGTTTCACCCTATATTGTCCATTTCTTCGCTACGACATCGTATATTTGTTTGTGGTGGTTGATTCCGCCTTTGGGTGTGATTGCTCCCGTTCGGGGATGCTTTATTTATATCTTATGATTCTTTACTTATGATTATAAGTTTGTACCCGTTTCGGGGCTAGTTTTTACAAAGGAGGTGCTGCCAAAATTTTAAGAAAATAAACTTTAAAGATTTTTACATGAGATTCCCAAAAGCTTTTTAACAATGTTCTTATCACTTACTACTTTTGATGGTTTAGATTTCTGCGTTTCGGCTTACTTGAATTGCGTTACGCCTGTAGACGTTACGTGGTTTAAGTATCATCACGTGCCAAATTTCGGGTCGTGACAATTACTGAAACGTGCCTTGAGTTTATCCAGAGTCTAGTTTCAAGCATAAGCCGGACAACTCCATATACCTTAACATCGTTAAGATATTAACCATTCTATATCCAATATAGAAACAGAGGCACTAATTTAATTAGAACCAGATTCAAATCATGCAGCTGTCTCCAGTGCATGTCAACTAAATGGAGAGAGGTCGATCAACATTACTCAACTAGGAGTGCATCCAGATATGAGTAACCTGAAAGAGATCCAAGTTCTTAAAACCATTACTATCAACTGAATACCAAACATAAGTATCTGCATCTTCGATCACCTTGAAGGATCCCGATATTTGCAACACATGGTTCTCTACTTTATTCTTCTACCTATAACTTATCAAAACTTGGACCTTGTATTTATACGAAATATTTGTCTAAAAACTAAAGAAGTCACAAGTAAACAGAATATAGTACAAGTACCAAACTCTTTGTCCTCATGGACACTGGACAACATACAGTACATTGTATAAGTCCCCTGAGTTCAATAACTCAAACCTTGTGCGTCGTAGGTTGAAAACTGTACTATGGTTAAGAAGAATTACACCGTTGTTGAATGCTCCTTACCTAACCATCAACTGATATAGGTAAATGTTATAGACATGATTTCAAAAAGTTATATCTCACTTTATAAAATAAACGTACAGATATATCAGTTTGAAACTAGTGCATAACTACGGATATTCAAAACCAAATATTTGTCGTCCGGCAAAAACCCAGGTGATTTCCTCAAATATCACCAATTACAATGAAATTCGATATAATGAGGATATAATCACCTAATTCCTAATATCTCACTCCCACTCATCATCTGTAATACCATACAGATGTGAGAATCAAACCTGGTAAATACATACCCTGGAGTAAGAATCTAATTGGGAAATCAGTTTTCAATTAACAACTCATAGTGAAACTGAAACATGAAAATGTTTCAAAGGGGTATCCGGGTATTCTTAGTAATGCCTCTTCCACTATCCAGATTCATGACTGTAACCATATATTTCATTGCATCTCTCCAATCCTTTTATTTGTCTTTACTTTTTACCTTCTGTACACCGTACTTAGGCTAAATGGTTTTCTTCCTTCCCTACCTTTTGGCACCAGCCTAAGGTTTGGAAGAAGACTATCCAATAAGAGTAATAGGTGTACCCTCCTAATTATAGGAGCCCTCGCAACCTGAGAGAAGGCAAAGGGAAAAGACAACTGAATAATCCTTATTCTATTTCTCGTAAACCAGAATCTATTCTCGAACTGGAACAAGTTCTTTCGAGTTCGTATGTAACTATACAATGGATTATCCAATAAATGTGGATCTTCGTAGTGATACGGGTTGTTCTGGAGAAATGCAAAGGTGAAGTAGGAGTGGCGATGATATACGGGGTTTGGTCATGAATGATAGCAGTCGCAATTTACTTTGCCTTCTTTCTAATCCCTTTATTTGTCTTTACTTATTACCTTCTGTACACCTCACTTAGGCTAATTGGTTTTCTTCCTTCCCTACTTTTCGGCACCTGCCTATGGTTTGGACGAAGACTGTCCAATAAGCGCAATATGTGTACCCTCTCCTAATCCTAGGAGCCCTTACAACCTGAGAGAAGGTAAAAGGAAAAGACAACTGAATAGTCCTATTCAATTTCTCCAGAACCGGAAACCATTCTCGAATCTGAAACAAGTTTCTTCGAGTTCGTATATAACTATACGATGGTCATATCCAAATAAATGTGGATCTTCGTAGTGATACGGAATGTTCCGGAGAGAAGCAAAGGGTAAAAGTAGGAGTGGAAATGATATATGCAACTTTGACAATCCAAAAGCCAGTGTGTTTTAAGAAGGTTCGGTTAATTTTTGGGATGTTCAGCACGACCGCAAGGTTTCGGGACGCATCGTCCATGCCAATTTCAAAAAATTTCACGATAAACTACCCTAACCCTAGATTTTTAACTAGAGATTTAGACGAAACAACAATGTAAACAACTTTACATCTAAGTGAACAAGGAATACAACCTTTGTAGACCGGTCCTTCCACTCAATAGCTCCGTGTAGTAGTCCCTTCGCTCCAAGTAGTGAACTCCCGGACTCTAGAAAGGCTCGACAAGATGAATGGAACAAGCTTGCTTGAAGTCTTCGAGGCCGAAGATGATCTACGTCGAGGAGACACCAACTCAAGCTACCTCTTCACTAATATGGAATTAGTGAAGCAAACACCCTAAACTAAATGGCTAGTATAGTAGAGGATGATGAAGTAGGAATTTTGCTCACTTTAGATTTATTTTTCACACAATATTTCTTCACCATTTGAAAAGCTAGAATGCTTTCTCATGAGGAAGAAGAAGATGAAGTGGAGATGAGAATGAAACTCATGAGGTGAGAATAGCAACCATGGATGAGTTTATGTCATACACTAACTCTTGTAGAGACTAAACCATGGCTAACAATAATGGTTAGGTTAATAAATATCTACAAGTAAAACAAAATTAGTGGACTTGGTCAATGGTTCCACAAGCTTCTACAAGCTTGAACCGTGTGACTAATTTCCAACAATTTTTGATTAACTTTAAATAAATAAAACCTAACATTAACATAAGCATGGTGTGAGTCTCATACACCCATGTAGCATGTGGCATCAAGCATGACACAAAATAATGTACATTAATATATACCAGATATATACTAAGTGTACACAAGTGAGAAAAAGAAATGTTAAGTGGGATAATATTAGTTAATATAAGTTAATATATCAAATATATAATTATACATTAAATTATTAAATCAACACGAGATTTAAAAATCCGGCTATATCACATACAACCGACTAATATCAAATGTATCAACCTGTCGAATCAACACTTGATTCGACAGCCCGGCTATATCATATATAACCGACTGATATCACATATCACGAGAATAGAACACAGTATTGTTAGTGTATATGCCCTAGAGGCCATTACTGTATCATACTAGCTTGTATATTACTTAATGGAAGCTTGGGATATTCACAGTTGTAAACACAATCTTTCTTAAAATGGTAGTATGCTACTTGGTTTGTTTCTACTTCAATATGTGCATGTGTTTCTTTTAGCATATCGCTTATACATATTAGTAGAGCCCTTAGGATCTTTGCTTGATTACCAGCGTTGTGATGGCAGTCACACTCGTGGGGGCTGGGTAATCTATAAGCACATCCTTATACAGGTCCCTAGTCGTAGGACTATCGAGACAGGGAATCGATACTCCGGAGTAGACTAGCGTATGCGCTTCTCATCCCAGCAGGGGAGATGGTCTGTCCCACAGCCATCAGTACGTCGTACTGGAGATAGTATGCGGGTGCTCGTTGGGTTACGAGTACACTGGACAGGACTCGCAGGGAACTGTTGGTTGGTACTGTTGCGCCATGGCAGCGCCCCGGCCGTCTATCCGATGCCAAAATGCGGAATCAAAATTTTCTTAACTTTTAAACTGGCGCTACCGCGGACAATATACCCGGATCATAACCAATAACCGATACTAGCTAACAAGAGAAAGGGTGAGAGTTATACCGAGTGATCCGAGTCCTCCGGTCTTCTCGTCGTCGTCCCGATCTCCCGCGGAAACTCCGGTCGTCGCATCCTTGCCGGAAGGGCACCACATCGTCTGCATCTTTTACGGGCTCCCACCTCAATACCGAGGCAACTCGGGCGCGAAGTTGGCTAGCCGACGCGCCCAAGATTTGCTGTAGAAATAGTGTAGAGTCTATGTCTCTTTGGAGTAGTGAAGTTGCCATTGGTGATGGAGGAATAAGGCTAAGGAAAAATGGTGCTTTCATTTTTCCCAAAACTAGAAGAATGAGATGAGGAAATTTGTGCTACACCAAAAAATGGAAATTTCTCTCATCATCTCAAAATGTGGCCAGCCATGGACTAATGTGAGAATGGTGGAGGGAATGGCATAACAAAAGAGGGAGGTGAGTGTAGTAAAAGTGAATGGGTGACCACACCCCCAAAAGCAAACCTCACATCCAAAACCAAATCAAAGATCAAATCCTTTCTCATCACTTCTAATCTCAAAAAGGCAAGCCATCATGAAAAGCAAAGATGCTTAATCTTTCATAATGCCACAAATGCAAAGAACCCCTCCACAAATGGTTATTTGCAAACTTGCAAATAACCCCCTCCATCGGAAAAGTCCGGCCGGGAAAGAACAAAGGAAAACCGGCCGGAACGGAATGCAAACTGGCAACTCTAGAAAACTGGTCCCGTAATAAATTACAGGAAAACCCCGATGCTGTGCATGCACACCCACATCTGTATTCCTACCGGATACAAATGCAATGAGACAAAATCTACACTGTACTAAACTAGGATCCGGCTTAAACCAAAGCAGGCTAGTAATATCCGTCCGATCCTGATCCATGCAATACCGCACGTATCAGATCGAACCCTGCCATATAACTATACGGCCACTAGTACAAAACTGTCCGATCCTGAGTCGTGCAATACCGCACATATCTGATCGGACCCTGCCATATCTCCATACGGCCTCTACAGCGTTTCGCCCGAAAGCTTGAGTAACTGAAAGTGTGGTGGACTCTAAAGACTCGTCAATACAATGGCTGTGGATTTAACCACTAGTACGTCAGAGGTATTAGCCAATACGTGACGGGCCACCAGCTATTGACCAAAAGGGACGTCGATGAGCGAACTCATCCTGACACCCTACTGAGCCTGTCAGTGACAATATCCGTACAGTCCGGTCCGTTCGTCTATGAGCATCGCATGTCGGGCCTAGGGGGTTGGTAAAAGTCAGACCCCCAAAAGCGGTACAAGTCGTGTCGGAGTGTAGCCCAGAATGCCCTGAGATACTACTGGAATACCTACCAGTAAATCTCCTGCCTCGGCCGAGGGCTTTGCGTAATGGCTCTCCTAGACACAGCGCGACCTCACCCCCAATACCGGGAGAGACGAACCCCTGAAGACCCGCTCACTGCCTCCATGTGGCTCGGGACTGTACCCAACTAAAACCTGTTTGCACGACTCCTTTGAGCTGTGGTAGGGTAGTAATCAAAGCACAGTGGGAACTCACACGAAACAAATGACGATCTCAGGTCGATGAACTAACCTGTACACATGTCACCAGGGAACTGCTATCTGACATCTGGTATAAGACCAACTAGCAGGTTCCCGGCGAGTCCTGTCCGGTGTACTCATAACCCAATGAGCATCTGTATACATCTTAGTGTTAGTGTATATGCCCTAGATGCCATTACTGTATCATACTAGTTTGTATATTACTTGATGGAAGCTTGGGATATTCACCTTGTATAAACAATCTTGCTCAATATAGTAGTATGCTACTTGGTTTGTTTCTACTTCAATGTGTACTTGTGTTTATTTCAGTATATCACTTATACGCATTAGTGGAGCCCTTAGGATCTTTGCTTGATTACCAGCGTTGTGATGGCAGTCACACTAGTGGGGGCTGGGTAATCTATAGGCACATCCTTATACAGGTCCCTAGTCGTAGGACTATCGAGACAGGGCATCGATACTCCGGAGTAGACTAGCGTATGCGCTTCTCATCCCAGTGTGGGAGATGGTCTGTCCCACAGCCATCAGTACGTCGTACTGGAGATAGTATACGGGTGCTCGTTAGGTTACGAGTACACTGGACAGGACTCGTCGGGAACTGACAGGTTGGTATTATACCTATCGTCAGTTATCAGTTCCCAGGTGACATGAGTACAGCTTAGTCCGCTGACTTGACACTGACACTTCGCCTCGAGTGTGTTCCCACTGCACTTTGATCACTACCCTACCACGGCTCAAAGGAGTCGTGCAAACAGGTGGTGGTTGGGTGCAGTCCCGAAGCACTTGGAGGCAGTGACGGTTAGACAGGATTCGTCTCTCCCGGTATTGGGGGTTGACATCGCGCTGTGTCTAGGAGAGCCATTACACGAGTAGTCCCTGGCCAGGGCAAACGAGATATACTGGTAGGTTTCCAGTGTTATCTCAGGGTGTTTTGGGCTTCGCTCCGGCACGACTTGTACCGCTATTGGGGGACTGACGTTTACCGCCCCCTAGGCCCGCCATGCGATGTATCAGACGAACAGACCGGACTGTACGGAGAATGTCACATTCAGACTCAGTAGGAGTACAGATGGGGTTTCACCTCGTCAGCCTTCTTGTCGGCATCTACCTGGGGACCGTTACGCACAGCTAGTGCCGCTTGCGGTCTGTGGTTAAACCCACTGCCAGCGTAGTGCCGAGTCTTTAGAGTCCCACACAGAGGGTATTCGCCTCTGGGCAAAACAGAGTAGAGGTCGCATGGTTTTGCGACAGGGTTCGTTCTCATCCGCGCACTTATGCACGTTTGGAGTCCGGACGGATTATACTGGCAGGCTCTGGTTTGAGCCAGATACTGGTATATGTTTTGGAGGTTGCTTTTATATCTTGGTATTCTTGTTCCTCGGAACGAGAATGCAGGTGTGTATGCACAGTTGCTTGAGGCGGAGAATGAGGTTTTTCATTAGGGTTTCGGATCGGGTGCGTATGCACAGTTGACAGTTATCATTTTCCAAACCCTAATGGATTTATATATTATCTATTAATAATAGTAATTAAATGAGAATTATGTTATGGTTGTTTTTTTGTTGACTTGTTGACCTTGGTTGACTTGTTGACCATTGACCACTTTCATGCCTTGAAAGTCTTCCTTGATTCATGCTTACACTTCATTTAAAGAAGCATGATAGTGGTCATTCCAAAATTACCATCAACTATTCTTATTTCAATTATTATCATTTAGATAATTCATTTCTTTTGCAATATGGTTGCAAGAAAGAAATAATTGAGCTCATTCTATCATAACCTCTCTCTCTCCTCATTTCATCTTCTTCTTCCTCTTGAAAAGAGAAACCTTCTCATGTGTTGAGAATCATTCTCTTTAGAAAGAAAAGAAAACCCTAATCTCTCTCTACTCATTCTAGGATGAAGGTTTAGCAAACCGGAAACCCTAGTTCACTCAAAGATCGAGGAAGAGCCCAAAGTCGAACCTTCGAGGTGGATCCATCTTCGACGGGAGAAGGCGACGTAAAGAGAACCATCAACCTCTACAAGGTTTGAAGAAGAAGGAGTTCAAGTTTAGGTATAACCATCTTCCATAGTAGCTAACTCCTTTTAGCGTATTTGCTAGTTTAGTTTAGACAACGATCCCGACCATGTTTAGTCCATGTTGCCTCTTGCGATAAAAATTCGTTTTTTTATACCGTTTCCGCCTCCCCGTAAGCACCGGGGGTCGCAATATGGACTTACAGTGGTATCAGAGCCTAACTAAACTTAAACTAGCTTGGTAGTGAAGTGTAACGAAGTTCGGAACCGTAAAAAACCCAAAAACCGTATTTTTTCAAAACCTGAGTTTCTGTTAAAATTTTTTGGGCTCAAATTGAAAAAATTTATATTTGTAAAATCATCTCAGGGTTTTCTAAAACCACCCATGAAAAACGATCCAGTGTTGAGCTCAAAGCGCCGCGCATCCGCGGCACGAGGTAGGCTCGTGCCGCGGAACCGCCGCGCTTTGTCGTCTTCTGCGCGTCGTTTTTCGTGCAGTGTCTGTAGGTGTTGTTTTTGGGATTTTTGAGATATATTATATGTGCCCAGATTTTCCAGAAAAGAAATTTCCTTTTGGGGTCCTATAATTCCGTATTTTTCCGAACTTCACTGCACTTTGACTATGATGGTTATATCTGTGATGCTTGCATGTATTGAACGTCGGCTAATCGCTATAGGTCGATTAGTCGGGGTTATACATGATCTGTAATGTGCTGGAATGTGTATATGAATGTGTTGGACTGTCGCGGGTGAATAGCCGGGGTTGGATGTGAGATGAGCTTTTGTTTTTCTTTCATTCATTGTAAATGTAAATTGATGTAATAATTATTATTTGTTTGGCCGCACAACCGGGTCGGGGTTGTAGCCGTCATTATATAATTCTTTTTACTGTTTTTGCTCCTAGGATAGACCCATGGAGGGGTGCACAAACTACCGGGTACTTGGAGGGTAGTTTGCCGCACCCGTAGGGGTCTTGGGTGGGGTATTGGCTATTCACCGCGACCGTGTTATCCGCTTTTCGTTTCAGGCTCGAAAGGATTGCGGATTGCTAGTATATCCAATGTATTCATCTGTGATCTGTAATGTCTATCATTGCTTTCTATTTAGGCGTTGCTTATGTTTTACAGCCGCGCTAGCCCAGCCCCCGCTCTGTCGTTAGTTAAGTAACCTAACGAGTGATGACGGGGCCCAGTGGCGAATGCGAATGGCATAAGCGTACGTCATATTTTGGTTGTTTTCTGCAATGGTAGGATTAAATGATGGGACGCATTAAAAGTACTAATGCAAGAATATCACGCATTAAAAGAACTAATGCAAGATAATAAACCAAGTTAAAGTCGTTGGAACACTTTCGAAAAACCACTCGGTTCTTTTCAAAACTAACTTTTAAAATGCGGAGTTTGAGCCACTCCAATTAAAAGCTATCTCGTTCCATCGACCAAATCAAGTTCACTACGTTCACGGTTTTGCCAAAACCATTCGTAGCCCTCCGTCGTTTCGTATGAATATTCAAATAGTATTCAAGCTGTGTTTGTTGACCTTCGTCAAGGCATAGTGATTGGTAGCTGTTAAGTATTCATATGTAGCATAGATAGATGCGTTGGTTTGGGACACTCACATTACCTTGTTGACCTTCGTCAAGGGTTTATACGGGTGGATTCAAATTAACCTGGATAATGACGGGCAGAACTTGACATGTGACTTATGATTTGTTGACCTTCGTCAAGGTCATAAGAGCATGGGGCAAAAATCCACATCGGGAGTTTCATAAGTACTGAAACTTGCTAGATTTGCATACCATTTGGAGTGTGGTGATTCTGGTAGGATTCCTTCAGTTTCGTCACGCGTTGATATTTGGATCCCGATCCTACTGTGAGTATATGCTACTCCTCGGGAAATTTCTCACTTAACGATCAATGCTATAAACCTAGTAGGTGCCTAGAAAGGTGTTAGCGGGGCTACGCCCCCAGGGAAAAGAGGTTCTTTAATTAAGGAACTTCGCGAAAGCGTTGGAAAACCTCCCTCGAAGTACCGACACCAGCCTGGCTGAACGGTTAAGCAAGTATTGTACGGTGGGATTGATCCTGACTAATTCTTCCTTTATGGTTTGAGGAGGGATTCGAGAAACAGTGGGAGCCATCCTGTTTAGACAAATTAAAAACCACTCTAAACTTGCAAGAGCATCATGCTGAGTGTTTCTTCTTCTCTCTCCTAATTGCAGCGACCAATCAACATGACTGGACTTAAGTTACTCCTAGATAAAAACAAGCTGACAGGGCCAAACTACAAAGATTGGCTCAGGAATGTCAAGATAGCAATCACTTATGACAAGCTGGGGTATCTTCTTACCACCAAAGCTCCCCCTGTCCCTGGTCCAACTTCCAGCGTCGCGGATAAGGAAATCCGCAAGACTTGGGAGATTGATAGCGCGAAGGCCAAGTGCCTCCTGCTTGCCTCGATGGACAACGAACATCAGAGGAGGCATGAGAATATGGACATGGAGTCCATATTGCTTCATACAAAAGAACTGTATGGAGAGCAATCACGTATCGCAAGATACGAAGCGTCGAAAAAGTTGTTTTCAATAAGAATGGCCGTCGGATCATCAGTAGCCGAGCACGTGCTAAAGATGATCGGCTACATTGAGGAGCTCGCTGACCTAGGGATCACATTGGAGAGTGAGCTATATACAGATATAGTTCTCCAGTCCCTTCATTCCACTTACGCCCAGTTTATAATGAACTTCAACCTACAAGAAAAGGAGGTTGAACTTTCAGAGCTCCTCAACCTGCTGAGGAGCGCAGAGGGCACCCTACAGAAAGGTAGGGAAACATCCACTTTGTTTGTAGGAGGAACATCTTCTTCTAGGTCCAAGGCGAAAGCCAAGGGAAAGAAGAAGAAAGCCCCCGCCAAACCAAGGGGCGGTGTTAGTAAAGTGGATACGAAGGGAAAAGGAAAAGCAACAAAGATAGCTGGGAAGCTTGTGGATAAGGAAGAATGCTTCTTTTGTCATAAGAAAGGACACTGGAAGAATGATTGCAGGGCCTGGAAGGCCAGAACACAGGAATTGAAGCAGGTTGCAGCTTCGGCTTCAGGTGTGTATGTTATTGAAAACTGTCTTTCTATAAACTCTACTTCCTGGGTATTGGATACCGGATCAGGATCTCATATCTGTAACTCTTTGCAGGCGTTGAGAAACCGTAGTGTTTTGAAAGCAGGTGACATGACCCTCAGAGTTGCAAACGGAGCTAGCATGGATGCTAAAGCCGTGGGGGACTATCACCTGGGAATGTCAGATGGACATGTTTTGGTTTTGCGTAATTGCTTTTTTGTACCCAACGCAACTTGTAATATCATTTCTGTATCTTTAGTTTCTAAAGAAGGTTATGAATTTGCGTTTGTAAGTAATGTTGTAAACATTCGCCTTAATCAAGTTTTGATTGGGTCAGGTACTTTGAGTAATGGTATATACGTATTGAACCAACCACAGATTTTTAATGTCCAGAATACACACAAAAGAAAGTCTCCAGAAATAAACCAGACTTTCTTATGGCATTGTAGATTGGGTCACATCAATGAGAGAAGGTTGACGAAGTTACATACAGAAGGGTATTTGAATGCGTTCGAATATCAGTCGTATGCCACTTGTCAGTCCTGTCTCAAGGGAAAGATGACAAAGACTCCTTTTACTGGACATGGAGTAAGAGCGAGCGAGCTCTTGGGACTCGTACACAGTGACGTGTGCGGTCCAATGTCTACACATGCCCGAAGCGGACATTCTTACTTCATTACTTTTACGGATGACTTCTCAAGGTACGGTTATGTTTTCTTAATGAAACATAAGTCCGAAGCCTTTGGAAAATTCCAGGAGTATAAGAATGAAGTAGAGAAACAGACCGGCAAGAGTATTAAGATTCTAAGATCGGATCGAGGTGGAGAATACTTAAGTGCCGAGTTCCTGGACTATTTAAAAGAGAACGGAATTCTCTCTCAGCTTACTCCTCCATACACCCCGCAACATAACGGTGTATCGGAGAGACGGAACCGAACCCTATTGGATATGGTTCGGTCCATGATGAGTAACGCTGAGTTACCGCGATCATTCTGGGGATATGCAATAGAAGCAGCTGCGTATCTCTTGAACAAGGCTCCCACCAAGACTGTGCCTACCACCCCTTATGAGATGTGGACTGGGAAGAAACCCTGTCTTAAGTATCTTAAGGTATGGGGATGTCCAGCTTTTGTAAAAAGGCAGCATGCGGACAAGCTTGAGGCACGTTCAGTACAGTGTAAGTTTGTGGGATACCCAAGGAACTCCAGGGGGTATCTTTTCTATTCCGCTGAGGAACAAAAGGTTTTTGTTTCTCAGCATGCCCGCTTCTTGGAAACTGAGTTTTTGGAAACCCAGATAAGTGGGAGCACAATAGAACTGGAAGAAGTTCCA
The DNA here is from genome assembly GCA_030015575.1 of Agapanthus africanus. Lineage (NCBI taxonomy): Eukaryota > Viridiplantae > Streptophyta > Magnoliopsida > Asparagales > Amaryllidaceae > Agapanthus > Agapanthus africanus. The sequence goes on along the minus strand of JASDDO010000016.1, from coordinate 187,448,587 downwards.
GAACCACAGACTGTTACTGAAAGCTTAGTGGAACCAGAGGGTTCAACAGAACAGGACATTCCTACGCCGCTCCGCAGAAGTAGTAGGCAGTCTCATCCGCCCGAGAGATACTACGGTTTTCTCATAGACGGGGATAGAGAGGATTGCATCATAGATTATGATGAGCCTACTAGCTTCCAGCAGGCCGTTCAGAGCATTGACTCAGTGAAATGGCTGGATGCAATGCGGACCGAAATGGAGTCCATGTACACCAACAAGGTATGGACGTTGGACATTGCTCCAGACGGGGTAAAACCCGTAGGATGCAAGTGGATCTTCAAAAGAAAGATTGGTGTAGATGGACAGGTTGAGACCTATAAAACTAGGCTGGTAGCAAAGGGTTTCCGTCAAAGACCTGGCTTGGACTATGACGAAACCTTTTCTCCAGTAGCCATGCTGAAATCCATTCGGATCCTTCTTGCCATTGCTGCCTTCCACGATTATGAGATTTGGCAGATGGACGTAAAGACCGCTTTTCTGAATGGAAATTTAGAGGAGTGTGTCTATATGGATCAGCCAGAGGGTTTCATTCAGAGTGGGAGCAGCGGAAAGGTGTGCAAGTTGCTTAAGTCCATCTATGGACTAAAGCAGGCATCGCGGAGTTGGAACATCTGCTTTGATGAGACGGTCAAAGAATTTGGCTTTATCAAAAATCCAGATGAACCATGCATCTATAGTAGATTTGTAACGAGAACTGTAGTATTCCTCGTTTTATACGTGGATGACATTCTCTTAATAGGAAATGACATTCCTATGCTACAATCTGTCAAGGGGTTCTTGTCACACAGGTTCTCCATGAAAGACCTGGGTGATGCCTCATACATCCTGGGGATCCGGATCCATCGTGATAGATCCAAGAGGATATTGGGACTTTCTCAGTCCAGGTACATCGACACCATAGTGAAGAGATTCAGTATGGAAGATTCCAAGCGCGGTAACCTACCGGCTTGTCACGGGATCACCCTCTCTAAAGAGATGTCTCCCAAGACTGATTTGGAGAGGGATCGCATGTCTATTATACCCTACGCTTCTGCGGTAGGCTCTATAATGTATGCGATGTTGTGTACCAGACCGGATGTAGCTTATGCACTGAGTGTGGTAAGCCGGTATCAGTCAAACCCTGGGGAGAAACACTGGATAGCGGTAAAGAACATTCTCAAGTACCTGAGAAGGACTAAGGAGATGTTCTTGGTGTATGGCGGAAAAGACCTCCAGATCGAGGCCTTTGCTGACTCCAGCTTCCAGAGTGACAAGGATGATTCCAAGTCCATGTCGGGCTTTGTCTTTACCCTCAATGGAGGGGCGGTGTGTTGGAAGAGTTCCAAACAGGAAACCGTTGCAGACTCGACGATGGAAGCGGAATACATCGCTGCATCTGATGCCGCAAAAGAAGCTGTCTGGATGAGGAAGTTCTTGAAAGAACTTCAAGTGGTTCCGTCCATTGTTGATCCAATACCTCTGTATTGCGACAACAATGGGGCTATAGCTTTAGCGAAGGAACCCAGGTCCCATCAGAAATCCAGGCACATCTTGAGGCGGTATCACCTGATCAGGGAGATCGTGGATCGCAAGGAGATCGAGGTTCGGAGGGTTGCTTCAGAAAAGAACACTGCAGATCCATTCACCAAGGCCCTACCCCAGACTCAGTTCGAGCGGCTGATCGAGATGATAGGTCTTCGATACGCCAGTACATGGCCTTAGTGCAAGTGGGAGATTGTTAGTGTATATGCCCTAGATGCCATTACTGTATCATACTAGTTTGTATATTACTTGATGGAAGCTTGGGATATTCACCTTGTATAAACAATCTTGCTCAATATAGTAGTATGCTACTTGGTTTGTTTCTACTTCAATGTGTACTTGTGTTTATTTCAGTATATCACTTATACGCATTAGTGGAGCCCTTAGGATCTTTGCTTGATTACCAGCGTTGTGATGGCAGTCACACTAGTGGGGGCTGGGTAATCTATAGGCACATCCTTATACAGGTCCCTAGTCGTAGGACTATCGAGACAGGGCATCGATACTCCGGAGTAGACTAGCGTATGCGCTTCTCATCCCAGTGTGGGAGATGGTCTGTCCCACACCCATCAGTACGTCGTACTGGAGATAGTATACGGGTGCTCGTTAGGTTACGAGTACACTGGACAGGACTCGTCGGGAACTGACAGGTTGGTATTATACCTATCGTCAGTTATCAGTTCCCAGGTGACATGAGTACAGCTTAGTCCGCTGACTTGACACTGACACTTCGCCTCGAGTGTGTTCCCACTGCACTTTGATCACTACCCTACCACGGCTCAAAGGAGTCGTGCAAACAGGTGGTGGTTGGGTGCAGTCCCGAAGCACTTGGAGGCAGTGACGGTTAGACAGGATTCGTCTCTCCCGGTATTGGGGGTTGACATCGCGCTGTGTCTAGGAGAGCCATTACACGAGTAGTCCCTGGCCAGGGCAAACGAGATATACTGGTAGGTTTCCAGTGTTATCTCAGGTTGTTTTGGGCTTCGCTCCGGCACGACTTGTACCGCTATTGGGGGACTGACGTTTACCGCCCCCTAGGCCCGCCATGCGATGTATCAGACGAACAGACCGGACTGTACGGAGAATGTCACATTCAGACTCAGTAGGAGTACAGATGGGGTTTCACCTCGTCAGCCTTCTTGTCGGCATCTACCTGGGGACCGTTACGCACAGCTAGTGCCGCTTGTGGTCTGTGGTTAAACCCACTGCCAGCGTAGTGCCGAGTCTTTAGAGTCCCACACAGAGGGTATTCGCCTCTGGGCAAAACAGAGTAGAGGTCGCATGGTTTTGCGACAGGGTTCGTTCTCATCCGCGCACTTATGCACGTTTGGAGTCCGGACGGATTATACTGGCAGGCTCTGGTTTGAGCCAGATACTGGTATATGTTTTGGGGGTTGCTTTTATATCTTGGTATTCTTGTTCCTCGGAACGAGAATGCAGGTGTGTATGCACAGTTGCTTGAGGCGGAGAATGAGGTTTTTCATTAGGGTTTCGGATCGGGTGCGTATGCACAGTTGACAGTTATCATTTTCCAAACCCTAATGGATTTATATATTATCTATTAATAATAGTAATTAAATGAGAATTATGTTATGGTTGTTTTTTTGTTGACTTGTTGACCTTGGTTGACTTGTTGACCATTGACCACTTTCATGCCTTGAAAGTCTTCCTTGATTCATGCTTACACTTCATTTAAAGAAGCATGATAGTGGTCATTCCAAAATTACCATCAACTATTCTTATTTCAATTATTATCATTTAGATAATTCATTTCTTTTGCAATATGGTTGCAAGAAAGAAATAATTGAGCTCATTCTATCATAACCTCTCTCTCTCCTCATTTCATCTTCTTCTTCCTCTTGAAAAGAGAAACCTTCTCATGTGTTGAGAATCATTCTCTTTAGAAAGAAAAGCAAACCCTAATCTCTCTCTACTCATTCTAGGATGAAGGTTTAGCAAACCGGAAACCCTAGTTCACTCAAAGATCGAGGAAGAGCCCAAAGTCGAACCTTCGAGGTGGATCCATCTTCGACGGGAGAAGGCGACGTAAAGAGAACCATCAACCTCTACAAGGTTTGAAGAAGAAGGAGTTCAAGTTTAGGTATAACCATCTTCCATAGTAGCTAACTCCTTTTAGCGTATTTGCTAGTTTAGTTTAGACAACGATCCCGACCATGTTTAGTCCATGTTGCCTCTTGCGATAAAAATTCGTTTTTTATACCGTTTCCGCCTCCCCGTAAGCACCGGGGGTCGCAATACTTAGGTGAACCAACTGGCACCAGTGGCTTGTGAGACCGGCCACCGCCCCTCGTCGGGGTCTCGACTGTATACACTAGTCTACTAATGGAGTATCGATGCCCTGTCTCGAAACTCCTACGACTAGGGACCTTTTAAGGATGTGCTTATAGACTACCAGCTCCCACGTATATGATCGCCATCATACTACTGGTAGTCAAGCAAGAATCCTAGGGGCTCTATCAACGTGTAATAGCGACATGTCAGGTCACCTAAAGCAGTACACGATGATAAAGATAAACCAGATAGCATACTATCTTCTCGAGTAAGACTGTCCTACTGGGACAGGTCCTCCCTCAATCATTGCAATCACGTGCCTGTGATCCAATAATTGACTCTGAGGGCACTATCTCCAACAATCTCCCACTTGCACTCAAGGCTAATTATTGCGATGTCGCATACTCACAGCCCGTGTGATACCGAACACCCAACTCCTCTACTAGTCAGTCTCACAAAAACTCGTTTGCGAAACTATTGCATTCGAGGAATAGCCTCAGTGAGTGGATCCGCTGTGATGTTTCTTTCTATGTCTCTCTATATCTCAAGTTCGCGGAGAATGCCATCTCCCGAAATGAGCAATACCTGTCTTAGAATGTCTGGATGTCTGATGGGACCTAGCTCATAAATGAACTCCAAATCCAAACTTCTTAGACTGTTTCGACAACTGAACTTAATCAGTATCCTGCGCCATGCCACCCTCAGTATTGCCTTGGACCACCTGTCCAAAATACTGCCCCTCGTCAGAAGGAAAACTATAACTCTGACAACCACCTTGTCGTCCTTGTCACCTTGCAAGCCTGGAATGATAACTGTCTCCCAAATGAGGCTGTCGTTATCATATCCCTAGAACATCCACTTATGTTCTAAAACTGCTTCCGACTGTTTCTCCAGGATTGGATCAATGTCAACTTATTGCACCTAGTGCAAGAACAACACCTGGAGTGGTACTTGACATCTCATGATTGACTCAATTGCCTAAGCAAGTGATCTGCCAATCATGAGTATCCCTCTCCCCTTTAGTCTATAAGACACCTTTAGAGAGGGTGACTCCATCAACTGCAGGTGCATTACCGTGCCAGGAGTCGTCCATTCTAAATACTCATAGAATGCTGTCAAGGTACCCAGATTGGGAAACCACCCAAATCTAGATCTAAAACCATAGATCTAGTAACCAGAATGTCTGATATAATATCCAAGTCCTGTGTGGAGAAACAACTGTGTGACAACCAAAGTATAACCGATCGTAGTATAGGAATATCACTTCCTACTCTGTGTATGTCATCCAAATACCATGACATCACACCCTACTACCTTCTCAACAGATCTATCCCTTATTCTGATGACGTCAAACCTATGACTGTCATGTCAGAAATAGATGATCTATCTCCGCTATATCTGCTTTAGTCTATAAATAGACATAAGCCACATGTCCACCAATACTTCCGCTGCTCCCACTGACTACGACAACCCTCTGGCAGAGTCATATACACGTACACTTCTGAAGCTAGTTCAGAATGACGCTATACTCATCCTCCTGCCGGGTCTCGCGGCCTGGAACAACAGCAATGGCAAGTGTGGGTAAACAAGAACTTCCCTGTCACCGTCCTTGAGGCTACCGGAGTACCTCTCGGGTGCCTGAAGTTACCCACCTTATCTGCGGAGTGGCTAATGGAATGCCAAGCCAAATTGAATCTTTAGGTTCCTTATCAAATCTTCAGTAATCGTTTGCGGTTCTGGAATCACTTCCAGTTCTACCATACTCCCACTACTGTTTTTTTTTTGAAAAAATCCATTTTTAATAAAACTGTGGCGAGTCTAGAACAATATTTCTATTGATCTGCCAGATGGTAGAAAGTCAACCCTCGTCATAGCCTGGGTCAACCCACAAACAGCCATTACAGAAACGTGCCTTGAGTTATCCAGAGTCTGGTTTTAAGCATATGCCGGACAACTCCCCGTACCTTAACAATGTCAAGATATGAACTGTTCTATATCCAATATAGAAACAGAGGCACTGATTTAATCGGAACCAGATTCAAATCATGCAGCTGTCTCCAGTGCATGTCAACTAAATGGAAGGAGGCCGATCAGCGTTACTCAACTTAGGAATGTTTCCAATTATGAGTAACCTGAAAGAGAAGCTAGTTCTCTTAATCATTACTATCAACTGAACACCATACACAAGTATCTACATCTTCGATCACTTTGAAGAATCCCGATACTTGCTACACCTGGTTCTCTACTCTATTCAAATACCTATAACTCCTCAAAACTTAGACCCTGTGTTCCTACGAAACACATGTCTAAGAACTAGAGAAGTTAAAAGTAAACAGAATATAGTATGAGGACCAACCGCTCTGTCCTAATGGACACTGGACAACATACAATACTCTGTATAAGTCCGCTGAGTCTAACAACTCTTTCACTGTGCGTCGTAGGTTGAAAACTGTACTTATGGTTAAGAAGAATTACACCGATGTTTGATGCTCCTTACCTAACCATCCACTGATATAGGTAAATGTCATCGACATAATATCAAAAGGTATATCTCACTCTATGAAAATAGACGTACAGATATATCAATTTGAAATTGGTGCACAACAGCGGATATTCAAAACCAAATATTTGCCGACCGGCAAACAGCCCAGATGATCTCCTCAAATATCACTGATTACAACGAATCCTGATATAATGAGGATGATCACCCTATTCCCAATGACTTACTCCCACTCATCATCTGTAAAACCATACAGATGTGAGAATCAAACCTGGTAAATACATACCCTGGAGCAAGTGTCCAATCGGGAAATCAGTTTTCTTTTAACAGTACATAGCGGAACTGAAACATTGAAATGTTTCGATGGGGTATCCTGGTATTCCTAGTAATGCCTCTTCCATTATCCATATTCACAACTGTAACCGTGTAATTCTTTGCCACTTCTCCAAATCCCTTTATATGTCTTTAGTCATTACCTTCTGTACACCCCTTAAGGCCAAATGGTTTTCTTCCTTCCCTACCGTTCGGCACCAGCCTATGGTTTGGAAGAAGACTATCCAATAAGCATAAAAGGTGTACTGTCCTAATCCTAGGAGCACTCGCAAAGCGAGAGAAGGTGAAGATAAAAGACAAACGAATAAATCTTATTCCTATTTCTCCTGAACCAGAATCCATCCCCGAATTGGAACAAGTTCCTTTCGAGTTCGTATATAACCATACGATGGAATATCCAAATAAACTGTGGATCTTTGTAGTGATACGGAGTGTCCTGGAGAAATACAAAGGTGATTTAGGATTGGCGAAGAAATACTTGGTTTGGTCGTGAATAGCAGTTGCAATTTACTTTGCCCTCTTACTAATCCCTTGCTTTGTCTTAACTTAATACCTTCTGTACACCGTTTAGGCTAACTGGTTTTCTTCATTCCCTACCGGTCGGCACCAGCCTATGGTTTGGAAGAAGACTATCCAATTTGCGTAATAGGTGTACTACTCATAAACCAAGGAGTACTCGCAACCTGAGAGAAGGTGAAAAGAAAAGACAACTGAATAGTCCTATCCATTTTCTCCAGAACTAGAAACCATCCTCGAATAAATTCCTTCAAGTTCGTATATAACCATACGATGGTTTTGTCCAATGGAAGTGGACGTTCGTAGTAATACAGGGTGTCCTGGAGAAAAGGGTAAAAGTAGGAGTGGCAATGAGGTCTGCAACTCTGACAATCCAAAAGCCAGTGTTAAGAAGGTTCGGTCAACTCGGTCACTGAGTTATAGTCCAGGGTCGGGTCAATGGTCGCTGCCAGAGAGAGAGAAAAGAAACACTCAGCGTGCACTCTAACCTAGATCAGAATGGTTATCACTTTGTCTAATCTGGAAACCTCCCACTGTACCTCAAATTCTCCTCCAAACCTAAAAGAAGAATTAGTCGGGGTCACCCGAGGAGTAAACTAACTCATCAGTGGGAATCGGGATCCAACTATCATCGCATGATAACTTGACGGAATCCACTCAAGTCACCACACTCCAGAAGGTATGCGCATGCCTGGCAAGTTTCAGTTCTTTTGAAACTCCCGATGAAAGTTTTACCCCTAGGACCCAAGTGACCTTGACACAGTCAACAAATCAAAGAGTCCTAGTCAAGTTCAACCCGTCATTATCCTGGATTGCATTAAACCCACCCGTACGAGCCCTTGACACAGTCAACAAGGCCGCACGACTGTCCTAACCAATCCTATTAATATGCTGCAAACAAACACTACTTAGCTACCGCACACTACGCCTTGACATAGTCAACAAACGCAACACGAATACTAAGTAATACTTGTAAGAAATGACGGAGGGCTACGTCTAGTTTTTGGCGAAAAACTTTTAACGTAATGAACTTGATATCGTTGAAGGAACTACATAGCCTTTATAAAAATATAGTGACGAAAGCCTTTGCTAAAGAGGTCACTCCCGGTGAAGGGATCTCGGCTCTTTCCCCGTAGAATGAGGTGCAGGATATTCCAACTGAATACCACGATGCAAAGCAAAAGTAATCGGCTATAGTGAAGTTAATGCCCTGACGCAAACTTCTGTCCAAGGGGTCACTCCCGGTGAAGGGATCTCGGCCCTTGCCTCGTCGACTGAGGAGCAGGATATTCCAAATGAATACCACAATGCAAAACAAAAGTGAACGTCCTTGCAATAACAGCTTTTTTTGAAAAATGTTCCAACAACATCAGAATAGGTTTGTTTATCTTGCATTGATCCGAATCAACGCAGTCCCATCAAAGGATCACACCACAAAGAACGAAAATATACTGATGTACGTATATGCCATCCGCATTCGCCACTGGGTCCCGTCATCACCCGTTAGGTTACTTAACTAACGACAGAGCGGGGACTGGACTAGCGCGGATGCAAAACATATACAACATCTACTAATATATATACCAATATATTATATTCGCTCAAGGCGTGATAAGAATGCAACATTACAGAAATGTACAGCATCACAGAACAATACAGATATCTGGGATCCCCGGGTTTCACAGAGCCGCTGCTGAAACCCGACGTTCCCCTGGTCGTGTGGATAGCCTGTGCAATGAAATCCTAGACCCCTACGGGCGCGGCAAGTTACCCGCCAAAACCTGAAGCGAGGCAGCCCCCTTCAGCACCGTGAATGGACCACCCAGCACTTCACGGAATCCGGAAACTTGGGCACCCCTCCTGGGTCAACCTGTACCCCCTACGAGTGCGGCGAATAGCCCGCCGATCCTAGAGTGAAGCCCCCTCCGTCTCAATGCCATGAGATGCGGGCCAGTTGCCCTCTAGAACCCGACTATCCGTGCACCCCTCCGCGGTGTAAGCCTAGTACAGAAAGTAAAATATACATACAACGGGTACATCGACCGCAACCAGGTCGTGCCCCAAAAGAATAATACAATCAGGCAGTGACGGCAGTCCACATGTCGGACGCTCGTCCCGCAATATCAAATGTACATAATACAACAAAACTGTACCAGCATTGCATCCAGGCTATCCCCCACGACCGATCCGCAACAACACAGCATAAACATAGAACATCAAGGTGAAAATCACGTTCGCAAATCCGTCTAACCAGGCTATAGCAGTTAGACGAGATTTACCGATCAAGTGACATTCACGGTCGCAGATATAATGTAAATACTGTGAAATAATGTGTTTAAAATATCCGATCGATAAAAAATTAACAAGTGAGCCCTAAAGCAATACTGTAGCACTCACATAAATTCTGGGCCCAATATTAATATTCCAAAAGCCCTATTTTCAGCCCAGAAAGCAACTGAAGAAAAACGACCAAGTGACCTGACCATAGTGCGGCGGAACCGCGGCCCAAAGGGGGTTTTAGCCGCGGTTCCGCGCTCCAACTAAGGAGTCACTCTGTCGAATTTCTACAGTAGCCTTATATTTTCCAGTACATCATTTTTCTGCAACCTGAAAAATTTTTTAGAGCCCGGAAAAAATCGACAGAAAACTGATGCATGCAAAAACGCGGTTTTTGGAATATTGGTCGATCGGATAAGTAAAACGCATTAGAAAAAGCTAGGCAAGGTTATTGGCTTGGCTCTGATACCATGTTGCACCACGGCAGCGCCCCGGCCGTCTATCCGAGGCCAAAATGCGGAATCAAAATTTTCTTAACTTTTAAACTGGCGCTACCGCGGACAATATACCCGGATCGTAACCAATAACCGATACTAGCTAACAAGAGAAAGGGTGAGAGTTATACAGAGTGATCCGAGTCCTCCGGTCTTCTCGTCGTCGTCCCGATCTCCCGTGGAAACTCCGGTCGTCGCATCCTTGCCGGAAGGGCACCACATCGTCTGCATCTTTTACGGGCTCCCACCTCAATACCGAGGCAACTCGGACGCGAAGTTGGCTAGCCGACGCGCCCAAGATTTGCTGTAGAAATAGTGTAGAGTCTATGTCTCTTTGGAGTAGTGAAGTTGCCATTGGTGATGGAGGAATAAGGCTAAGGAAAAACGGTGCTTTCATTTTTCCCAAAACTAGAAGAATGAGATGAGGAAATTTGTGCTACACCAAAAAATGGAAATTTCTCTCATCATCTCAAAATGTGGCCGTCCATGGACTAATGTGAGAATGGTGGAGGGAATGGCATAACAAAAGAGGGAGGTGAGTGTAGTAAAAGTGAATGGGTGACCACACCCCCAAAAGCAAACCTCACATCCAAAACCAAATCAAAGATCAAATCCTTTCTCATCACTTCTAATCTCAAAAAGGCAAGCCATCATGAAAAGCAAAGATGCTTAATCTTTCATAATGCCACAAATGCAAAGAACCCCTCCACAAATGGTTATTTGCAAACTTACAAGTAACCCCCTCCATCGGAAAAGTCCGGCCCGGAAAGAACAAAGGAAAACCGGCCGGAACGGAATGCAAACTGGCAACTCCAGAAAACTGGTCCCGTAATAAATTACAGGAAAACCCCGATGCTGTGCATACACACCCACATCTGTATTCCTACCGGATACAAATGCAATGAGACAAAATCTACACTGTAGTAAACTAGGATCCGGCTTAAACCAAAGCCGGCTAGTAATATCAGTCCGATCCTGATCCGTGCAATACCGCACGTATCAGATCGAACCCTGCCATATAACTATACGGCCACTAGTACAAAACTGTCCGATCCTGATTCGTGCAATACCGCACATATCTGATCGGACCCTGCCATATCTCCATACGGCCTCTACAGCGTTTCGCCCGAAAGCTTGAGTAACTGAAAGTGTGGTGGACTCTAAAGACTCGTCAATACAATAGATGTGGGTTTAACCACTAGCACGTCAGAGGTATTAGCCAATACGTGACGGGCCACCAGCTATTGATCAAAAGGGACGTCGATGAGCGAACTCATCCTGACACCCTATTGAGCCTGTCAGTGACAATATCCGTACAGTCCGGTCCGTTCGTCTATGAGCATCGCATGTCGGGCCTAGGGGGTTGGTAAAAGTCAGACCCCCAAAAGCGGTACAAGTCGTGTCAGAGTATAGCCCAGAACGCCCTGAGATACTACTGGAATACCTACCAGTAAATCTCCTGCCTCGGCCGAGGGCTTTGCGTAATGGCTCTCCTAGACACAGCGCGACATCACCCCCAATACAGGGAGAGACGAACCCCTGAAGATCCGCTCACTGCCTCCATGTGGCTCGGGACTGTACCCAACTAAAACCTGTTTCCACGACTCGTTTGAGCCGTGGTAGGGTAGTAATCAAAGCACAGTGGGAACTCACACGAAACAAATGACGATCTCAGGTCGATGAACTAACCTGTACACATGTCACCAGGGAACTGCTATCTGACATCTGGTATAAGACCAACTAGCAGGTTCCCGGCGAGTCCTGTCCGGTGTACTCATAACCCAATGAGCACCTGTATACATCTTAGGTGAACCAACTGACACCAGTGGCTTGTGAGACCGGCCACCGCCCCTCGTCGGGGTCTCGATTGTATACACTAGTCTACAAATGGAGTATCGATGCCCTGTCTCGAAACTCCTACGACTAGGGACCTTTTAAGGATGTGCTTATAGACTACCAGCTCCCACGTATATGATCGCCATCATACTGCTGGTAGTCAAGCAAGAATCCTAGGGGCTCTATCAACGTGTAATAGCGACATGTCAGGTCACCTAAAGCAGTACACGATGATAAAGATAAACCAGATAGCATACTATCATCTCGAGTAAGACTGTCCTACTGGGACAGGTCCTCCCTCAATTATTGCAATCACGTGCCTGTGATCCAATAATTGACTCTGAGGGCACTATCTCCAACAGGTACTATACCTATCGTCAGTTATCAGTTCCAAGGTGACATGAGTACAGCTTAGTCCACTGACTTGACACTGTCACTTCGCCTCGAGTGTGTTCCCACTGTACTTTGATTACTACTCTACCACGGCTCAAAAGAGTCATGCAAACAGGTAGTAGTTGGGTGTAGTCCCGAAGCACTTAGAGGCAGTGACGGTTAGACAGGATTCGTCTCTCCCGGTATTGGTGGTTGACATAGCGCTGTGTCTAGGAGAGCCATTACACGAGTAGTCCCTGGCTAGGGCAAGCGAGATATACTGGTAGGTTTCCATTGTTATCTCAGGGTGTTCTGGGCTTCACTCCGACACGACTTGTACCGCTATTAGGGGACTGACGTTTACCGACCCCTAGGCCCGCCATGCGATGTATCAGACGAACAGACTGGACTGTACAGAGAGATTGTCACATTCAGGCTCAGTAGGAGTTCAGATGGGTTTCACCTCGTCAGTCTTCTTGTCAGCATCTACCTGGGGACCGTTACGCATAGCTAGTGCCGCTTGCGGTCTGTGGTTAAACCCACTGCCAGTGTAGTGTCGAGTCTTTAGAGTCCCACACAGAAAGCTATTCGCCTTTAGGCAAAAGAGTAGGGGTCTCATGGTTTTGCGACAGGTCGCATGGTTTTGCGACAGGGTTCGGTCACATCCGTGCACTTGTGCACGTACAGTGTCCGGACAGTAAACACTAGCGGGCTTTGGTTTAAGCCAGATCCTAGTGTACGTTTTGGGATTGGTTTTATCTCGTTTGTATTCGTGTTCCTCGGAACGCGGATGCGGGTGTGTATGCACAGTTGACAGAGCGAGACAGAGGCAGAGGATTCTCATTGGGGTTGTTGACTGTTGACTGTTGACTTTTGGCAAAACCCTAATGAGAATAAGAACTATGATTAATGATAATATTAAATAAGTATTATTGTGTCATGGTTGAGATGAGGGGTTGACTTTGTTGACCGGTTGAGTAGGTTGGACTAGTTGACCATCATCATTGCATTGGCTATCATTTCATGGCAAAGACTTTTGCTTGCTTGTTTTGCTTTGCAATATGAGTGCATGAAATGATAATGCCACATGATATGATATGAACCATCACATAATACTCAATTATTATTATTATTATTATTATTATTATTATTCTTTTTGGATTATGGGAAAGAGGTTGGCAAAAGACTTGCTCATTCTTTGATTTCATTTCTCTCTCTTGCCATCACTTGCTCAAGCTCTCCCTCTTCCTCTTGCTCTCTCTAGCTCAAGGCAAACCATTCTCATGTGTTGAGACTCATTGCCTTAGAGATAAAAAGACTCCAAAACAATCCTCTACTCATTCTAGTTCACAAGGCCTAGCAAGCCAAGTGTTCTAGTTTCTTCAAAGATCGAAGAAGAAGCCAAAGGTAGAAGCTTTCGGGTGGATCCATCTTCGGCGCAAGGAGAGGACGAGGTGAGGCCGATCCGTACACCGGGAGGAGTCGAAGACGAAGGAGTTCAAGAAAGGTATAGCCCCCTAACCGAGTAGGTAAACTCTTGTTAGGTTGTTAGTTAGTCATTTAACAAAGATCCGTATTGGTAGTCCATGTTACCACCCTCTTGAAAATCGTTTTTCACCACTTCCGCAACCCCGTAAGAACCGGGTAAGGGTAACATGGACTTACAGTGGTATCAGAGCCTAGTTAAACACTATATAACATGTTAGCAATGTAAGTAGAAGTTCGATCGGAGAAAAAGTCGCGAAATACACCCGGAAATCAAACTTTCTGTCGATTTTCAAAGTGCTATAAAAATTATTTGAGATATACCTAAAATCGACGCAGGGTTTTTAGAAGAAACTGCAAAAAATTGGCCCACTGAATCGATCAACGCGCCGCGGATCAGCGGCAGGAGCTTGCTCCCGCCGCGGATCCGCGGCCGAGTTGACTCGGCCGTGGGGTTTTATTTTTGCAGTTTGTTCATTGGGGTATTTTGGGATTTTTGGAGCATGTCTTTTCAGCCCAGATTTTCCAGAAAGAAAAATTAGTTTTTGGGGCTTGAAAATCCGTATTTTTATCGAACTTCTAAAGACTAAGGCTAACGGGCATATATCTGTGATGTGTTATATGTATTGAACGTCCGCTAATCGCTATACGTCGATTAGTGGGGGTTATACATATCTGTGATCTGTAATGATTGATGGTATGTGTATATGAATTCTTTGGATTGTCGCGGATGAATAGCCGGGGGTTGTGAGATGAGAGTTTTTCCTTTTATCTTTCAATTCATGTAATATGTAAATTGATGTAATATTATTTTTGGCCGCACAACCGGATCGGGGTTGTAGCCGTCATTGTATAATTTCTTTTTACTTTTTTTGCTCCTAGGATAGACCCAAGGTGGGGTGCACAAGCTACCGGGTATCTCGAAGTGCCGAGTGGACTACTCACGTCGTTGAGGGAGGTTGCTCCACTTCGGATATTTGGCGGGTAGTTTGCCGCACCCGTAGGGGCTAGGGTGGGGTATTGGCTATTCATCGCGACCGTGTAATCCGCTTTTCGTTACAGGCTCGTATGAATTGCGGATTACTAGTATATCCAATGTGTTCATTTGTGATCTGAAATGGCTATAATTGCAATATATCTATATATGATATTATTTAGGCGTTGCTTATGTTTTACAGCCGCGCTAGCCCAGCCCCCGCTCTGTCGTTAGTTAAGTAACCTGACGGGTAATGACGGGGCCCCGTGGCGAATGCGAATGGCATAAGCTTACGTCATATTTTGGTTGTTTTCTGCAATGGTAGGATTAAATGATGGGACGCATTAAAAGAACTAATGCAAGAAAAATACGCATTAAAAGAACTAATGCAAGAAAAATAAACCCAGTAAAAGTCGTTGGAACACTTTCAAAACCACTCGGTTTATTTTCAAAATAACTTTTAAGCGCGGAGCTTAAGCCACTCCTTTTAAAAGCTATCAAGGTTCCATCGATTATATCAAGTTCACTACGTTCAAGGTTTCGCCAAAACCATTCGTAGCCCCCCGTCGTTTCATATTAATATTCAATAGTATTCAAGCTATGTTTGTTGACCTTCGTCAAGGCATAGTGATTGGTAGTTGTTGGGTGTTCGTATGTAGCATAGATAGATGTGTTGGTTTGGGACAGTCGTATTACCTTGTTAACCTTCGTCAAGGGTATATACGGGTGGGTTCAAATTAACCTGGACAATGACGGGTAGAACTTGATATGTGACTTATGATTTGTTAACCTTCGTCAAGGTCATAAGAGCATGGGGCAAAAATCCACATTGGGAGATTCAAAAGAACTGAAACTTGCTAGCGTTGCATACCATTTGGAGTGTGATGATTCTGGTAGGATTCCTTCAGTTTATCACACGATGATATTTGGATCCCGATCCTACTGTGAGTATATGCTACTCCTCCGGAACTTTCTCACTTAACGATCAATGCTATAAACCAAGTAGGTGCTTAGAAAGGTGTTAGCGGGGCTACGCCCACAGGGAAAAGAGGTTATTTAATTAAGGAACTTCGCGAAAGCGTTGGAAAACCTCCCTCGAAGTACCGACACCAGCCTGGCCGAACGGTTAAGCAAGTATTGTACGGTGAGATTGATCCTGACTAATTCTTCCTTTATGGTTTGAGGAGGGATTCGAGAGACAGTGGGAGCCATCCTGTTTAGATAAATTAAAAACCAATCTAAACTTGCAAGAAGCATCATGCTGAGTGTTCTCTTCTCTCTCTCTTAATTGCAGCGATCCAGTGACCAGACATAGGTTACATCTAGATAATAATATGATTGAATCTGACTGTTTTGACTGGCAAAGGTCTGTCCAGAAGTCCATTGCCCATGACAAGATGGGACACCTCTTAACTGATCAAACCCCTACCGTCTCAGGTCCAGTTTCCCCTGTCATGGATATTTACATCCGTAGGACATCGGAAAAGGACTGTGCCAAAGCCAAGTGCCTCGTGTTAGCCTCAGTTGATGGTGCAAACCAGTGGAGCACGAGAAGATGGACTCAGTTTATATCTTCCTCCATAACAAAGATTTATATGGAGAGCAATCTCGTATCGCAAGATATGAGACCTCGAACGAATTGCTTCAAGCGAGGTTGGCTGTCGGGTCATCTGTAAGGGGCAACGTCCTTACAGAGACCAACTATTTTGAGCTCACGGACCTGGAGACCACGTTGGAGAATGGGTCAAGTACTGACTTAATTCTACAGTCCCTGCCCTCTGCTTATACCCTGAAGGAAACCAGGGAAGAAGAAGGAAAAGCAAGGGCAAAAGTTTGAGGACTGGATGTAGTAAAAGAGGGACGTTCCTATTGTAACGGGAATGAACATTGGCAGAAGGATTGTAGGGCTAGCAAAGCCAGCAGCCAGATTTCGAAGCATGTTGTGGCTTCGGCTTCGGGTGTTTGTGATAGAGAACTGTATGTCAGTTAACCCTACTTCCTGGGTATTGGATACCAGATCAGGATCTCACATCTGTAATTCATTACAGGCTCTGAGAAACCGTAGGGTTATCAGGAAAGGTGATATGACTCTCAGGGTTGCTAACGGAATGAGCATGGATGCTGAATCCGTAGGGGAATATCATCTTGGACTGACAACTGGGCAGATATTGATTTTGCATAACTGTTTATAAGTACCAGGTGCGACTTATAATATCATATCTGTATCCTTACTATCTAAGGAAGGATATGAATTTACTTTTGTAAGCGATGTAGTAAACATCCTCCTAAATCAAGTTCTGATTGGGTCAGGTACATTAAATAACGGAATATACGTATTAAATCAAGCTCAGATATTCAGTGTCCAGAACACACTTAAAAGAAAGTCTCCGGAAACAAATCAGGCTTTCTTATGGCATTGTAGACTGGGTCACATCAATGTGACACGATTAGCTAAGTTACATAAAGAGGGATACTTGAATCCATACGAGTATCAGTCTTATGCCACTTGTGAATCTTGTCTCATGGGAAAGATGACAAAGACTCCGTTCACTGGACACGGAGTAAGATCGAGCGAGCTCTTGGGACTCATACACAGTGATGTGTGTGGTCCAATGTCTACACATGCGCGAAGTGGTTATTCATACTTCATTACATTCACAGATGATTTCTCTAGGTATGGACATGTCTTCTTAATGAAGCACAAATCCGAGGCCTTTGGGAAATTTCGGGAATACAAGAATGAAGTTGAAAAACAAACAGGCAAAAGTATAAAGACACTGAGATCTGATCGAGGTTGTGAATACTTGAGTGCCGAGTTTCTGGACTACTTAAAAGAGAATGGAATTCTCTCTCAGCGTACTCCTCCATACACACCACAACACAACGGTGTATCTGAAAGGCGGAATCGAACCCTATTGGATATGGTTCGTTCCATGATGAGTAAGGCTGAGTTACCGCAATCTTTCTGGGGTTATGCACTAGAAGCAGCTGCATATCTCTTAAACAAGGCTCCAACCAAGACTGTGCCTATCACCCCATATCAAATGTGGAGTGGGAAGAAACCCTGTCTTAAGTATCTTAAGGTATGGGGATGTCCAGCTTTTGTAAAAAAGCAGCATGCGGACAAGCTCGAGGCACGCTCAGTACTGTGTAAGTTTGTGGGATACCCAAAGAACTCCAGGGGGTATCTTTTCTATTCCGCAGAAGAACAAAAAGTTTTTGTTTCTCCGCATGCCCAATTCTTGGAAACTGAATTTTTGGAAAATCAGATAAGTGGGGGCGCAATAGAACTGGAAGAAATTCCAGAACCATAAGCTGTTACTGAAAGCTTGGATGAACCAGAAGTTTCAGGAGAACCGGACATTTCTACGCCGCTCCACAGGAGTAGTAGGCAGTCTCATCCGCCCGAGAGAGACTACGGTTTTCTCATAGACGGGGATAGAGAGGATTGCACTATCGATTATGATGTGCCTACTAGCTTCCAGCAAGCCATTCAGAGCGATGACTCGGTAAAATGGCTGGATGCAATGCGGACCGAAATGGTGTTCATGTACACCAATAAAGTATGGACGTTGGACGTTGCTCCAGACGGGGTAAAACCCGTAGGATACAAGTGGATCTTCAAAAGGAAGATTGGTGTAGATGAACAGGTTGAGACCTATAAGGCTAGACTTATTGCAAAGGGTTTTCGTCAAAGACCAGGTTTGGACTATGACGAAACCTTTTCTCCAGTGGCTATGCTGAAATCCATTCGGGTCCTTCTTGCCATTGCTGCCTTCCACGATTATGAAATCTGGCAGATGGACGTAAAGACGGCTTTCCTAAATGGATATTTGGAAGAGTGCGTCTATATGGATCAGCCAGAGGGATTCATTTAGAGTGGGAGCAGCGGTAAAGTGTGCAAGTTGCTCAAGTCCATCTATGGACTCAAGCAGGCATCGCGGAGTTGGAACATCTGCTTTGATGATACTGTCAAAGAATTCGACTTTGTCAAAAACCCAGATGAACCATGCATTTACAGTAAGATTGTAGGGAGAAGTGTGGTATTCCTCGTCTTGTACATCGATGACATTCTCCTAATAGGAAATGATATTCCTATGTTACAGTCAGTCAAAGGATTCTTGTCACAGAGGTTCTCCATGAAGGACCTTGGCGATGCCAACTACATTCTGGGGATGCAAATCTATCGTGATAGATCTAAAAGGATGTTGGGACTTTCACAGTCAAGGTACATCGGCACCATACTGAAACGATTCAGTATGGAAGATTCCAAGCGCGGTAATCTACCGGCTTGTCACGGAATCACCCTCTCCAAAGAGATGTCTCCCAAGACTGATTTGGACAGGGCTCGCATGTCATCAATACCCTACGCATCAGCGGTAGGATCTATTATGTATGCGATGTTGTGTACCAGACCAGATGTAGCATACGCATTGAGTGTTGTAAGCCGGTATCAGTCGAACCCTGGGGAGAAACACTGGATAGCAGTGAAGAACATTCTCAAGTACCTGAGAAGGACTAAGGAGATGTTCTTGGTGTACTCCAGATCGAGGCCTTTGCTGACTCCAGCTTCCAGAGTGACAGGGATGACTCCAAGTCCATGTCGGGTTATGTCTTTACCCTCAATGGAGGGGCGGTTTGCTGGAAGAGTTCCAAGAAGGAAACCGTTGCTGACTCAACTATGGAAGCGGAGTACATAGCTGCTTGTGATGCCGCAAAGGAAGCTGTCTGGATGAAGAAGTTCCTCACGGAGCTTCAGGTGGTTCCTACCAGTGTTGATCCAATACCGTTGTATTGTGACAACAACGGCGCTATAGTTTTAGCGAAGGAACCCAGGTCCCATCAGAAGTCCAGGCACATTTTGAGGCGGTACCACCTGATCAGGGAGATCGTAGATCGCCGGGAGATCGAGGTAAAGAGAGCAAATAAAGAAGATAACACTGATGATCCACTCACGAAGGCCTTATCCCAGACTCAGTTCGAGCGGCTGATCGAGATGATAGGTCTTCGATACGCCAGTTCATGGCCTTAGTGCAAGTGGGAGATTGTTAGTGTATATGCCCTAGAGGCCATTACTCTATCATACTAGCTTGTATATTACTTAATGAAAGCTTGGGATATTCACATTTGTAAATACAATCTTGCTCAAAATGGTAGTATGCTACTTGGTTTGTTTCTACTTTAATATGGGCATGTGTTTCTTCTAGCATATCGCTTATACATATTAGTAGAGCCCTTAGGATCTTTGCTTGATTACCAGCGTTGTGATGGCAGCCACACTCATGGGGGCTGGGTAATCTATAAGCACATCCTTATACAGGTCCCTAGTCGTAGCACTATCGAGACAGGGCATCAATACTCCGGAGTAGACTAGCGTATGCGCTTCTCATCCCAGAATGGGAGATGGTCTGTCCCACAGCCATCAGTACGTCGTACTGGAGATAGTATGCGGGTGCTCGTTGGGTTACGAGTACACTGGACAGGACTCGCAGGGAACTGTTGGTTGGTACTATACCAATCGTCAGTTATCAGTTCCCAGGTGACATGAGTACAGCTTCGTCCGCTGACTTGACACTGTCACTTCGCCTCGAGTGTGTTCCTACTATACTTTGATTACTACCCTACCACGGCTTAAAGGAGTCGTGCAAACAGGTAGTAGTTGGGTGCAGTCCCGAAGCACTTGGAGGCAGAGACGGTTAGATAGGATTCGTCTCTCCCTGTATTGGGGGTTGACATCGCGCTGTGTCTAGGAGAGCCATTACACGAGTAGTACCTAGCCTGGGCAAGCGAGATATACTGGTAGGTTTCCAGTGTTATCTCAGGGTGTTCTGGGCTTCACTCCGACACGACTTGTACCGCTATTTGGGGACTGACGTTTACCGCCCCCTAGGCCCGCCATGCGATGTATCAGACGAACAGACCGGACTGTACAGAGAGATTGTCACATTCGGGCTCAGTAGGAGTTCAGATGGGTTTCACCTCGTCAGTCTTCTTGTCGGCATCTACCTGGGGACCGTTACGCACAGCTAGTGCCGCTTGCGGTCTGTGGTTAAACCCACTGCCAGCGTAGTGTCGAGTCTTTAGAGTCCCACACAGAAAGCTATTCGCCTTTAGGCAAAAGAGTAGGGGTCGCATGGTTTTGCGACAGGTCGCATGGTTTTGCGACAGGGTTCGGTCACATCCGTGCACTTGTGCACCTACAGTGTCCGGACAGTAAACACTAGCGGGCTTTGGTTTAAGCCAGATCCTAGTGTACGTTTTGGGATTGGTTTTATCTCGTTTGTATTCGTGTTCCTCGGAACGCGGATGCGGGTGTGTATGCACAGTTGACAGAGAGAGACAGAGGCAGAGGATTCTCATTGGGGTTGTTGACTGTTGACTGTTGACTTTTGGCTAAATCCTAATGAGAATAAGAAATATGATTAATGATAATATTAATTAAGTATTATTGTGTCATGGTTGAGATGAGGGGTTGACTTTGTTGACTTGTTGACTTTGTTGACCAGTTGACTAGGTTGGACTAGTTGACCATCATCATTGCATTGGCTATCATTTCATGGAAAAGACTTTTGCTTGCTTGTTTTGCTTTGAAATATGAGTGCATGAAATGATAATGCCACATGATATGATATGAACCATCACATAATACTCAATTATTATTATTATTATTATTATTATTATTATTCTTTTTGGATTATGGGAAAGAGGTTGGCAAAAGACTTGCTCATTCTTTGATTTCATTTCTCTCTCTTGCCATCTCTTGCTCAAGCTCTCCCTCTTACTCTTGCTCTCTCTAGCTCAAGGCAAACCATTCTCATGTGTTGAGACTCATTGCCTTAGAGATAAAAAGACTCCAAAACAATTCTCTACTCATTCTAGTTCACAAGGCCTAGCAAGCCAAGTGTTCTAGTTTCTTCAAAGATCGAAGAAGAAGCCAAAGGTAGAAGCTTTCGGGTGGATCCATCTTCGGCGCAAGGAGACGACGAGGTGAAGCCGATCCGTACACCGGGAGGAGTCGAAGACGAAGGAGTTCAAGAAAGGTATAGCCCCCTAACCGAGTAGGTAAACTCTTGTTAGGTTGTTAGTTAGCCGTTTAACAAAGATCCGTATTGGTAGTCCATGTTACCACCCTCTTGAAAATCTTTTTTCACCACTTCCGCAACCCCGTAAGAACCGGGGAAGGGTAGCATGGACTTACAGGTATCACATACTCGTATGAATATCGGTCCTGCACATATCATATATGTGCTCCTACTTCGTTTCGCTTGAGCAAGGAAACTTCTGTGTAGGACTCTAAAGACTCGTCAATATGCCGGCAGTAGGTGATGATCATATCCATCACCCACAAGTCGCAAGCGGTCTGCTAAATGTAACGGACACCCGGGTATTGAGCGATCAGAAGATCAACAAGAAAGCCTGCTCATACTCCTGCGAATCCAATCAGTAACACTACCGTACAGTCCGGTCTCTTCTTCTGATATGTCGCATATCACAGCGTGGGGGTGGTAAAACGTCAGACCCCAATAGCCTTATAAGTAATGCCGATGCAAAGTTCATAACGGTTCGAGAAACTACTGATAACACTTACCAGTAGATCTCAGCAACCGTTGCCAGGGATTTCCTGTTATGGCCAATCGAGCATAGCGCAACATCAACCCCCAATACCGGGAGAGACGAATCCCTTCCTATCGCTCATTGCCTCCATGTGACTCGGGACTGTACACAAAAACCACCATTTTGCACGATCTCTTGAATGTGGTATGGTCGAAATCAAAGCACAATGGGAATCACACAAGACTCTATGACGATCTCGGGTCGACAGACTAACCTGTACCAGTGTCACCAAAAAACTGCTATCTGACGATATGTATAATACCATCTAGGAGTTCTCGGCGAGTCCGTTCAGTGTACCCAATCTCCACTGAGCACCCGTATACCTTCTCTGATGTCAAACACCAATGGATGTGGGATCATCCATCACACATCATATGGGTCAAGAAGCGAATACGCTAGTCTACTCTGGAGTATCGATGCCCTGTCTCGATACTAACATGACTATGAACATTTGAAGGATGTACTTACCGACTACACTGGTCCCCACTAGTATGATCTCCATCATAATCCCGGTAGTCAAGTACTCATCCTAAGGGCTTTATCAACATGTAATAGAGAGACAATAAGTGCACATGTTAAGATAAAGTGCAACCAGATAGCATACTATCATGTCGAGCAAGAAATTCCTCCCTATATATGTCCAAGCATCCACTACAATATATATCGCATGTACAGTAATGGCCTCTAGGGCAAAAATATAACTAAAAATCTCCCACTTGCACTAAGGCCATTTGTTGTAGTATCTCATACTCAACGTCCTATAAAAGTCTCTCTAGGGAAAAGCCACTGTGAGTGGATCCGCCGTGTTATCCTTCGCGTCAACTCTCCTGACCTCGATCCCTTGGAGATCAACCATCTCCCTGATCAGGTGATACTGCCTCAGAATATGTCTGGATCGCTGATGGGGCCGGCGTTCCTAGGCCAAAGCCACAACACCATTGTTGTCACAATAACTGTTATTGGACGCTCAATAGTAGGAACCATATTCATCTCATGAACAAGAAATGCCCAGACAGCTACTTTGGCAGCATCGTTGGTAGCAATGTAGTCAGCCTTTATCATCTAGTTTGCCACGGTATATATCTTGGAACTCTTCCAACATACCGTCCCTCTACTGAGGGTAAAGAAAAATCCTGTGACTGATTATCAGTCGACCTTATCACTCTGGGAGCTGGAATTGGTAAAGGACTCCAACTGGAGTTCATCGTTACCAAAACCCCAAGAACATTTCTTCAGCGCTTCTCATGTACTTAAGAATGTCCTACATAGCTGTCCAGTGATTCTCCCAAGATCCGATTGATTCCTGATCACTACACCTAGTGAGTCATCTACATCTGGTGTAACATTTCAGAAAATATAAAATATTAAAATAATATATTTCGCGAAAAACTACCCGATTTGCGAAATTGGGGTTTTCGTAAAATGGTATAAATATATACCAATATTTGTGAAATAATTGGAGATTAAAGTGATTTATTCATTTAAAAATATATTTATTGGATTTGGCATTTTTATAATTAATTATATGTGGTTTGGATAAAAATTGATTACTGCACTACTAATTGCGATTAAGCCAAATCCGTGTTTCTACAGTTTTCCATGGTTAGTGCACCAAGATATGTTGCATTATGCTACATATTGTTTCCTTTGTGTTTGTTTATTTCTTTTGGTTCTATTTTTGTGAGAAAAGAAAATGAAGAGAGTGCATTATTGAGGAGAGAGAGGGGACCACATCATGACTTGGAGCATGCCATGAGAGAGAAAGAGAGTGAGAATAAGTGAGAGAGGGGGGGTTGCCTCATTCATTTCCCCCCATCATTTTCCTTCTCCTTCTTCATCTTCAAGCTGCCTCATTCTACCCTCATGACCCATCTCAAAATCTTCATCAAAAGCCTATACTCCCTTCACAAAAGTTGATCTCCACCTCACCATCAACACAATGGACCAATCAAAGTTAGATTTTGGAGACTTTAAACTTCTAGGGTTTCTCTTGAGTTGCCCAAATGAGGTATAATTCCTTTCATTTAGTTAGTTTTCAGTTTCTTAGCATCCTATAGTAGTGTTGAGTTAAATCGTTTTGGATTGTAATGTTTGGAAATTCCAAGAGAAGGATTAGGGTTTGAGTTGTGTTGTGGTGATGTAGTAGTTGTTTACAAGACTTTAGAGGTGATTCTTGACCTGGACCAGAGTATAGAACCCAAAATACGAACTTAGAAAATTACCCATGTCGGTTTTGTGGCTTTTAGTTGCCTACAGGGAATCTGGAGCAACCTGGGGTAATTCTGAGAAAAACAAACAATACTAGGGACCTATTTATGACACTAGGAGACCACCCTGCGAAGACGAAACCCAACGGACCAGATTGGGCCGAGGTGGCCGGATTTGGAGGCAATGTGGCCGGCCTTAGTGTGGGCATTTGGGTCTAGGTTTGGTCTGTAGCACAGTTACTTCATATACAACCCCACTGCATTGTTTGTTTAGACTCTTTTCACCTGACTAAAAATCTGGGAGTGAATTCTTGAGTTGCTGCTTTGGTGTCGGGTTATGTTTTCCAATATTGGATTTCTTGGTTTTAGTATTGGATTTGTATTTGGTTGTTGGGCGTTTGTATGTCAACAACAAGGGTTGTTTGGTTGTTTTTGCATGCGTAGGCTATAGGTTTTAACCAATGAGCGCACCGTGTGCCTTATTGGTTTTCCAAACTCGATTTTAATAGCCTAGCGACTATGTATTTATTGTAGGTACCTTCGCGTGGATTCCGAGGCGACGGAGCATGGCGTCATCGACTTCGGCAAGCAAGGATCAAGTGAGTAGATCTATATCTACGGGGGAAGTCGGGTGGATGGCGTATAGCACACCCGCAAATTATAATGGAAACCGATCTATAGGATACAGTCGTAGAAACCTAGATTATAAAACTAGGGATATGGTTAAAAAGATAGTTAATGATGATATGAGTGATCGAATATATATATTGAGATATGAGATGAAAGCTTAGGGATATGAAAAGTGAATGTGAATCATGACTTATAGATATGTAGTTGCACTAGAATAGGTTTGAGTTTTAGAGTAGCATGACATTCGATGTATAAGGTAGAATGTATATATAAAATTGACTTGATGTAAGTTGACTTAATGCGACGAAAAGAATATACGATGTTTTATGATGATTGATCTGTACCCTTGACTAGAGGATGCCGTACGAAGGATTATACCGTACGAGATGTTGTGAGGATGGATGTCGATTGATAGATTCACCGACTCGGTCAAGTTAAATACGTATACCTTATAGCATTTAGCTGACGATTTACCTTATGCTACGTTCATGTCATTATCATTGCATTACATAAACCTGTGCTAGTACACCTACACCATTATCGATGATGCCTTTGATACACTTACACAGATTGGCCGGCTCACACACTTCATCATCGATAATTGCTTTGTCACACACAGTAGAATTGCTACATCATGCTATTATATTGTTCTGCTCACATTATGATGATATGCATATGCTCACATCACTGTTCCATCTTGCATGATATACGGATATGCTTACATTTTGTTATATGTCTAATGCATCATGCTTTATGATTATACGCATTGAGATATGCTGTTTTCATGAGATTTCTGGATTTGAGAACCGTGGTTATTTCAAAAGAAAGTATGCAATGTTTTAAAAACCAGGTTTCTCTTGATATGATATTTCAGTGCATCCACCATGCGTTTTCTCGGTTCTGAGACGTGTGATATGTGAAACCCGATTCGAGGAGTTGGATGATCCGTTTGCGGGTTCATGGTGGACCCGGTATGGTACCCCGAGGCGAGAATGGATTGTTGTGCCGTAAACGATGAGCCTGGCAGAGAGACTACTACCTACCGGTGATAGTATTTGAACTGGGCAGTTATCCGGAGGATACCGACCGGAGTTATGAGATGGATATAGGCCGACCCGTTCTGACGGAGCCCGCGGGCCGATCCCGCAGACGGAGTCGAGATATGAGGATTTACGTGTCGATGTTGGACACGGGTTTCATGATGTTCGAGTGTCGATGTTGGACACTCAGGTTCCATGATTTTGATGTGTCGTTGCTGGACACACATTGATTGATATCCTCATATTTACTTGCATATGCTTTTATGATATTTACATGCATGATATTGTTGGATGATATCCACATGCATATAGGCATTGAGTATATTTTTGGAACCTATTTACATACGGTCACCCTAGATATCATAGTATTACCTTCATGATATAGTTGACCTAGGAATCGTTGTTTATTCGATTTCTACCTGATGATGTTTTCTACTCACGAGTTGGCAACTTACACCCTTTGTGCCACAGTTCTTGCAGGTTGATCACATGGATCAGTGGTGGCATCGCTGGCATATAGCTGCATTCGGGTGTTTTGCTTTGGTAGATGGTTGTTGGATCGTACCCCTCTTGTATTTATTATTCCTATTTTATCTAGTCAACTCCATCAATCAGAAACTAGTATTTGTATATGTAGTAAGACTTAGAAAGACTTGTAGTTACGAGACTTGAGCGATGGGTTTTATGTTCGCTTATTGGGTTGATGTCTTGCTTTATTCATTATCTTTTGTGTTGATCTTCGCCGTTAGGCGTCGTATACTTGTTTTATGACTTGCGTGGTTGTGAATCCGCCGATTGGCGAAGAGCTAGCTCCCGCTTGGGGATGTCTTTTATATTATCATGTGTATGTGGTTTTGGATAAAAATATACAAAGGAGGTACTGCCCAAATTTTCAAAAGACGAAATGTGTTTTTCAACTAGTAAAATTCACTTGCATTTTTCATGTCCCACTATTTTTGCATTTAAGAAAAAGATTTTATTTTCATCATACCTTTATTTCAAAACTTCACCTCTTCTATTTTCTTTTAAAAGGTTTAGATTTCTGGGTTTCGGCTTACTTGAATTACGTTACGCCTTTAGACGTTACGTGGTTTAAGTGCCGGTCACGAGCTAAAATTCAGGTCGTGACAAAGTTGGTATCAGAGCGCTAGGTTTAACATTGGTTAGAGTCTAGGTTTGATTATGTGGAGTCTGGGGCGTAATTTGTTTCGGAACCTAGGCTTGACCTTACGGAACTTAAACTTGAACAGGGGGTATTAGACCCGAACTTTCGTTTCATAGGCTGACCCTGATTGATGGAGTAGGTAGCTTGAGTAGAATGACGTACTGTACGTATGTTCCACGGCATATTTACGATATGATACTCCACTTAACAAACCTTAGGATGTACATATTTTGAGATCTGTGATTCTCTTCGTTCTCTTGATCATACATCCATTTGAGATCCTTGATTCTATTCGTTTCCATGATCATACTCTCATTGATTCCGTTCCATCTTATGATCATGTATCCATTCTGGATCTGTTGATTCTTTTCATCCTTTGATCTATTCTCGTCGATACTTGATTGAGGTTCTTGTCACCATGGTTTGAGTGCAGATTGAGCTGCAGCTAGTGATGCGGTCAGGGCAAGCTCGCCATGGGCGAGGACTGACTACCGTGTTTTCTGGTGACATGGGAACGTCTCGATTTTGTATTGGTGTTGTGACCTTTTGTTGAGGTGAGTGTTCGGTTTTGCACCTAATGATCGGGCCACTGTTAGAGGCTGCCTGTTGTGGGAAGACTGTTGGTGTACAGCCTACCTCGGAGATCGTGATGTCGTCTACCTTGCAGACAGATGACCCAGCTGTTGCTGAGACTGATGGGATGTCGCTTCCAGACCTTACGAGCGGATATCGTTGGAGCTTTCAGGCAGTGATGCGACAGACGATAGCTAATCTATCCTAAGTGGGGAGACGAAGGTGATTCGTCAGATTTGATGCGCCGACGCAGGCCCAGTTGAGTTGAAGATTTCTTGTGTGGAGAGTCTTACTCAGATCTAGAGTAGATCGATCCAGGGACGACGTTGTTCGTTGGATGATCCGATAGGAGATCAGTAAGTGGACCGGCTTCAGATAGAGGACCTCACCCAGATGCGTTGTGAGATGGTCGAGAACGGATGAATAAGGTATATTCCTCCGATGATATGGACGAGTTCCCGAGGACGTGATCGGCTAGATATCTTCTACAGAGTGATGGAGATACCGAGTTCGCGATTTCGAGTCCGTGTGAGAGATTCCGGATTGACTGTAGCCGAGAACATTTGCAGTACGCAGATAGCATAACGTAACGTCGAAGCGGACGATAATAAAAACGAGTGGAACAAGAGGTTCGTGCGAGATGCTAACGAGCTGTTGTTACTACCCGTTGAGATTGGAGATCTGAAATGTATACAGAGGAGTGAGATACGACCAGTTCCCGAGGAAATGTTGTGCTGAGAATGCAGATGTCTATAAAGAGAGAAAAGATTACGCAAGAGCACCAGCCTCCGTATAGTTCGGCATAGGCGAGATCGGAAGAGACCTTGAGCAGGTTTCTTCCAGGACACTGCTGCAATAAGATTTGCACCAAGAATCAGATGTTTGACGTGTATTCATAGAACCAGAGGCCGACGCCAGCGGCGTACTGCTTTATGAGTGATCATACTAATTGGCCGAGAGATGACTAGAGGAGTGTCAGAGCGGAATAGTTTCCGTTAGTATACCGGACCGGGCCGACGAGCCGATGGATTGCGAGATTGGTAATCCACAGAGAAATGAGGACTCAGAGACAGAGGACGCCAGACCGTGAACAGGAAGCAAGTTGATGTTCTTGCTCTTCCAGTTTCGGGGGCACCGACACTTTTCGACATTGTAGGAGGTGTACCTCAATGTCATTTGTTGCGATTTGCGTTTGTGACCCGAGTATCATGCTTATATTGCTTGAATTTGAGTTTTGATGATTGAGTTTCATGATATTGTTTTCGTGCACCTTGGCTGCACCTACGGGTATTTACATTTTGTGCATAGTTATTGCATTTGATATACGTTTTACACACTGTTGTGTTGGTTTATGATTTATGCATATCTATTGCACTTGATGTCGATCTTTTGCCTTGGTAGCACGTATTTATGATTTCGTGGATTTCATACCGTTGATTTGATTTTATGCATGTAGTACGCACTCGATTTGATTTTTGCACTCGGTATAACTCACATGTGCTTGCAGTGCATTGATACGTGTTTTGTGCACGTATTTGCACATATTTATGATCTTATACACCTTGGTACACTCGGTGTTGTTTTTATACGCATTTGAGTTATTAATGCGTTTCCGTGCACTTGTTGCACCCGATTTGTATTTTGTGCAATTGTTGCACTAGGTTTTTACGCCGTGCATTTGTTCCACTGTGTTTGTATTTCGTGCACTGGATGCACCGGATATGTGTTTTGTGCATTTGTTGCACCAGATTTATATTTCGTGCATTTGTTGCACTAGATTTATATTTTGTGCATTTGTTGCGCTAGATTTTAATTTTGTGCATTTATCGCACCAGATTTATATTTCGTGCATTTGTTGCACTGGATTTATATTTTGTGCATTTGTTACACTAGATTTTCATTTCGTGCATTTGTCGCACCAGATTTATATTTCGTGCTTTTGTTGCACAGGATTTATATTTTGTGCATTGGTTGCACCAGATCGGTATTTTGTGCATTGGTTGCACTAGATTTATACTCCATACATTGGTTGCACCGATTTTTGTCTTTGAGCATTCGTTTTACTAGATTTATGTTTTTGTGCGCGTTGCACTTGACGTTCGTTTTTCGTGCGCTCTACTGCAGTAGACGCATTTTACGGACCGGACGCGCTTGGGTTGGATTTTTGCGCATATTAGGCGCTTGATATTGGATTTTGTGTGCATCGGATGCACTTGAGTGAGATTTTGCTCGTGCATGTTGGATGCCCTTGATTTAGATTTTTATCCGTGCATATTGTATACGATTTCATTCGTGCATGTTTGATGCACTTAACTTAGAATTTATTCGTGCATGTGGGATGTACATGATTTCGATTTCATTCATGCATGACGGATGCACTTGATTTGGATTTTTGCGCATGTTTGGCGCATGATATGAGATATGATTTTGTGCACATCGGATGCACTCGATTGGGATTTTATTCGTGCATGTTAGTTGCACTGGGTTGAGATTTTCGTGCAAAATAGATGCACCAGATGTTGTTGTCGTGCACACCCGTTGCACTGGACAGATGCTTTCGTGTACACCTGTTGCACTTAGTTTTGCTTTGTGCATATTGTGGCACCTGTATTTGGATTTTTTTTTCCATTCGCACCAGACGTACGTGATATTGGATACGCATTTTGAGGCTGCTTTTGCTCTTGAGCACTTTGTTTTCATGACGGGTACTATATTATGTAGTAGCCGAACAGGACTGATCTGAGGACAGTACCTGAGTACTTTGCATGCATAAAAAGTCTAACAAGAGGTTTTCAAAAAGGAGCTATAGTCTCGCTATTTCTTACATGTCCGTGAGCGACACGAAATTTTATAAAGGAAAACCTTTTTGGATATTTCAAAACGGCGGAACGTATATTTGAGAAAAACATATATGAACGTATACGTATTACTTTACAAATGAGCGTCTGTCACTTGTGCCGTGAGTTACGCATCACACGACGATTCAGAAAAGATTTTGCATGTATTTTATTCATTTTTTGGAGATTTTTCAAGGATGCGTACTATAGACATATTATATAGTATTTGACTAGTGTATATTGGATTTCAGTAGTGGATTTCAAAATCTGTGTCTCCATTGTAACTTCGATGATATGTGTGCAAGTCCGATGATTTGCGTGACGCTTGACGGAGTTCGATTTTGAGTTTTATACTCGTTATCATGCGCACTTGATGCGCTGTGGTATTTCTATAGCTTCCGTGATTTCGGAGCCCCGTTGATTGAGTTGAATTTTGAAATGTTTTAGTATTTGTGGGTTTAAATTTAAATTCGGGGACCAAATTTATTTAAGGGGGGAAGATTGTAACATTTCAGAAAATATAAAATATTATTTTTTGAATTTAATATTTAAATAATAAATTTTGCGAAAAACTACCCGATTTGCGAAATTGAGGTTTTCGTAAAATGGTATAAATATAAACCAATATTTTTGAAATAATTGGAGATTAAAGTGATTTATTCATTTAAAAATATATTTATTGGATTTGGCATTTTTATAATAAATTATATGCAGTTTGGATAAAAATTGATTAGTGCACTACTAATCGCGATTAAACCAAATTCGTGTTTCTACAGTTTTTCCTGGTTAGTGCACCATGATATGTTGCATTATGTTACATATTGTTTCCTTTGTGTTTGTTCATTTCTTTTGGTTCTATTTTTGTGAGAAAAGAAATTGAAAAGAGTGTATTATTGAGGGGAGAGAGAGGGGGGACCACATCATGACTTGGAGCATACCAGGAGAAAGAAAGAGAGTGAGAATAAGTGAGAGAGAGGGTGCTGCCTCATTCATTTTCAACCATCATTTTCCTTCTCCTTCTTCATCTTCAAGCTCTCTCATTCTACCCTCATGACCCATCTCAAAATCTTCATCAA
Source organism: Agapanthus africanus (assembly GCA_030015575.1). Lineage (NCBI taxonomy): Eukaryota > Viridiplantae > Streptophyta > Magnoliopsida > Asparagales > Amaryllidaceae > Agapanthus > Agapanthus africanus. Next base: position 187,416,804 of record JASDDO010000016.1, on the reverse strand, counting down.
AACCCTATACTCCCTTCACAAAAGTTGATCCCCACTTCACCCTCAACACAATGGAACAATCAAAGTTGGATTTTGGAGACTTTGGACTTCTATGGTTTTTCTGGAGTTACCCAAATGAGGTATAATTCCTTTCATTTAGTTAGTTTTTAGTTTCTTAGCATCCTATAGTAGTTTAGAGTTAAATCGTTTTGGATTGTGATGTTTGGAAATTCCAAGAGAAGGATTAGGGTTTGAGTTGTGTTGTGTTGATGTAATGGCTGTTTACAAGACTTTAGAGGTGATTCTTGACTAGGACCAGAGTATAGAACCCAAAATACGAACTTAGGAAATTACCCATGTCGGATTTGTGACTTTTAGTGGCCTACAGGGAATCTGGAGCAACCTGGGGTAATTATGAGAAAAACAAACAATACCAGGGACCTATTTAAGACACTAGGAGACCACCCTGCGAAGACGAAACCCAACGGAGCAGATTGGGCCGAGGTGGCCGGATTTGGGGGCAATGTGGCCGGCCTTAGTGTGGGCATTTGGGTCTAGGTTTGGTCTGTAGCATAGTTACTTCATATACAACCCCACTGCATTGTTTGTTTGGACTCTTTTCACCTGACTAAAAATTTGGGAGTGAATTCTTGAGCTGCTGCTTTGGTGTCGGTTATGTTTTCCGATATTGGATTTCTTGGTTTTAGTATTGGATTTGTATTTGGTTGTTGGGCGTTTGTACGTCAACAACAAGGGTTTTTTGGTTGTTTTTGCATGCGTAGGCTATAGGTTCTAACCTATGAGCGCACCGTGTGCCGTATTGGTTTTCCGAACTCGATTTTAATAGCCTTGCGAATATGTATTTATTGTAGATACCTTCACGTGGATTCCAAGGCGACGGAGCATGGCGTCATCGACTTCGGCAAGCAAGGATCAAAGTGAGTAGATCTATATCTACGGGGGAATTCGGGTGGATGGCGTATAGCACCCCCGCAAATTATAATGGAAACCGATCTATAGGATACAATCGTAGAAACCTAGATTAGAAAACTAGGGATATGGTTAAAAAGATAGTTAGAGATGATATGAGTGATCAAATATATATATTGAGATATGAGATGAAAGCTTAGTGATATGAAAAGTGAATGTGAATCATGACTTATAAATATGTATTTGCACTAGAATAGGTATGAGTTTTAGAGTAGCATGACATTCGATGTATAAGGTAGAATGTATATATAAAATTGACTTGATATAAGATGACTTAATGCGATAAAAAAGATATACGATGTGATATGATGACTTGATTGATATGTCGGTATACGGATGCGAGTCGATAAGAGAGGATTGATACCTTTGCCGGTCCCCTGATATGAGATTGTATGGATGTGACCTGGGATATAGGCATATAGAGATATAAAATGTTGTGAATCATGAGTGATAAGCCATACGAGACTTTAGGTCCGTACCCTCATTGACATATAGGTTGATAGGATCCCCAATTGTTAATGCCATCGTATGATGATTTACCGTACGTGATGAGTTTTATGATGGTTGATCTGTACCCTTGACTAGAGGATGCCGTACGAAGAATTATACCGTACGAGATGTTGTGAGGCTGGATGCCGATTGATAGATTCACCGACTCGGTCATGTTAGATATGTATACCTTATAGCATTTAGCTGACGATTTGCCTTATGCTACGTTGATGTCATTCTCATTGCATTACATATACCTGTGCTAGTACACCTACACCATTCTCATTGCATTACATATCTACGATGAGCCTGGCAGAGGGACTACTACCTACCGGTGATAGTATTTGAACTCGGCAGTTATCCGGAGGATACCGATCGGAGTTATGAGATGGATATGGGCCGACCCGTTCTGCCGGAGCCCGCGGGCCGATCCCGCAGACGGAGTCAAGATATGAGAATTTACGTGTCGATGTTGGACACGGGTTTCATGATGTTCGAGTGTCGATGTTGGACACTCAGGTTCCATGATTTTGATGTGTCGTTGCTGTACACACGTTGATTGATATCCTCATATTTACATGCAAATGCTTGTATGATATTTACATGCATGATATTGTTGGATGATATCCACATGCATATAGGCATTGAGTATATTGTTGGAAAATATTTACATACGGTCACCCTAGATATCATAGTATTACCTTCATGATATAGTTGACCTAGGAATCGTTGTTTATTCGATTTCTACCTGATGATGTTTTGTACTCACGAGTTGGCAACTCACCCCCTTTGTGCCACAGTTCTTGCAGGTTGATCACATGGATCAGTGGTGGCATCGCTGGCATATAGCTGCATTCGGGTGTTTTGCTTTGGTAGGTGGTTGTTGGATCGTACCCCTCTTGTATTTATTATTCCTATTGTATCTAGTCAACTCCATCAATCAGAAACTAGTATTTGTATATATAGTAAGACTTAGAAAGACTTGTAGTTGCGAGACTTGAGCGATGGGTTTTATGTTCTCTTATTGGGTTGATGTCTTGCTTTATTCATTATCTTTTGTATTGATCTTCGCCGTTGGGAGTCGTATACTTGTTTTATGACTTGCGTGGTTGTGAATCCGCCGATTGGCGAAGAGCTAGCTCCCGCTTAGGGATGCCTTTTATATTATCATGTTTATGTGGTTTTGGATCAAAATATACAAAGGAGGTGCTGCCCAAATTTTCAAAATACGAAACACGTTTTTCAACTAGTAAAATTCACTTCCATTTTTCATGTCCCACTATTTTTGCATTTAAGAAAAAGATTTTATTTTCATCATACCTTTATTTCAAAACTTCACCTCTTCTATTTTCTTTAAAATGGTTTAGATTTCTGGGTTTCGGCTTACTTGAATTACGTTACGCCTTTAGACGTTACGTGGTTTAAGTGCCGGTCACGAGCTAAAATTTGGGTCGTGACATCTGGTCTGGTACATAATATCGCATACATGATTAAACCTACTGCCGAAGCATAGGGTATCCCTTGCAGGCGAGCTCTCTCCAAATCAGTCTTGGAAGATATATTTTTGGAGAGAGTGATTCCTGAGTAAGTGGACGAACCACCACGCTTAGAATCTTCCATACTAAACCCCTTTAGTATCGTGTTAATGTACCTGGATTTAGGACAATCCCAACATTCAATTAGATCTATCACCATAGATCATAAACTATAAGATGTAGTAGGTATCATCCAGATCTTCTATGGAGAATCCCCGTGATAAGAGGAGCTTGACCGAGTGTAGCATAGGAAACCATTTCCTATCAAGAGTATGTTATCTACGTACAATACGTGGAAGACAACCATATTCTCTACTACCTTCTTCTATATACAAGGTTCATCTACCTTTTTGATGAAGTCAAACACTTTGACTGCCACACCAAAACAGATGTTCCAACTCCGCGATGCCTGCTTTAATTCTGATGGACTTAAGCATAGCTTTGAAAGTCTCAACTTTTCAATCTACACCAATGATCTTCTCAAGATCCATTTGCTCCTGATGGGTTTTACCCCTTTAGGTGCAACAATCAAAGTCATACTTTGTTTGTGTACATGGATTCCATCTTTGATTGCATAGCATCCAGCTATTTCATAAAGTCTCCACTTATGATGGCCATCCTGAACCTAGTTGGGTCATCATCTACCATGATGCAATCCTCGCTCCCACCGTCACCGAGGAAACCGTAGTATCTCTTAGGTGGATTGAGGAACCCTACCAGATTCGGGGAGAGCCTGAGGTTCGTCGGAGACTATTGAATCCTTTGGTTTCACCAAATCATCAGCTGTTAGTTTGTCCAGCTGGAACTCCTTCCAGTTCTACCTCATGACCACAAATTTCTTCATAAGAAATTCCTTTTCTAAAAAGGTGGCATGCTGAGAAACAAAACAACTTTTGTTCCTTAGTGTGGTAGAAGATATTCCCTCGCTAATGTTTGGGATATCCAACAAACTTATACAGAACTGACCTTGCCTCGAGCTTGTCCGGATTTTTCTTTTCAACATAGGCCGGACAACCCCATATCTTAACTCGTTTAAGAGATGGTCTCTTCCTATTCCATATCTCATATGTTGTGGTAGGCATTGATTTGGATGGAACCCCATTCAATAGGTATGCAGCTTCTCAAGTGCATAACACCCAAAAGGAAACAGGAAACTTAGCAGTACTCATCATAGAGCGCACCATATCTCATAAGGCACGATACTTCCACCCCGATACACCGTTGTGCTGTGGTGTATACGAAGGAGTAAGCTGAGAGAGAATCCTATTCTCCTTTTAGAAACTCCAGGAACTCTATAAGCAAGTATTCGCCTCCCCGATCTCATCGAAGGACTTAATACTTCTACCCGTTTGGTTCTCTATTTCAAGCTTATATTCCTTGAATTTCTCAAAAGTTTCAGACTTGTGTTTCAACTGGAACATATGTCCGAATCCTGAGAGAAGATCAGTGAATATAATGAAGTACGAAGAACTAACCTTGGCATTTGTAGACATAGGACCGTATGTATCATCATGTATCTATCCCAAGAGTTTAGTAACTCTTTCTCTGTTACGAGTAAACGGAGTATTGGTCACTTTATCTTTGTGACAAGACTGGCAAGTATCATAAGATGAAAATTCGAAGAGATTCTCATATTCATCCTTATGTAACTTAGCTGGTCGTGTCGCATTGATATGACCTAGTCTATAATGTCACAAGAAGGATTCGTTCATTTCTGAACTACTCCTCTTGTGTGTGTTCTACATACTTTAAACTGTGGTTTGATTTAGAACGTATATGCTATTATATAACGTGCCTGATCCAATCAACTCTTGATTCAGGAAAATGTTCACAACATTATCCATCAATACAAAATTATATCCTTCTTTAACTTATTAAAGAAACCGATGTAATGTTGAATATCAGGTTCGGTATGTAATAACATTCATTTAGAATCAATATATTAATACAAGGTGATATTTGCCAACTTGTTTGGCTGCAACAATTGCACCATTCTCTAACTCTTAGAGATATATCACCCAATCTCAGTTCTCTACCTTTCTATAGCCCATGTAACTCTTACATATGTGGGATCCCGATCCGGTATCTCATACCTAGGACGCAGAGGATACTGAGAAATAGTTCTCGGTAACGAACACACCCGAAGAATATGCATCAACATGCCCATTCCTCGATTGGGTCGCGTAGGAATACAGATGTTCCCCTATTTCTTGCTCGGACTTATAACAATTATAAGATAGAGCGGAACCAACGTCCCCCAGCTCAGTATAATAAGCAGGTTCGGTCAATGCATCTATATTATTATCTTGATTAAGGCATGACATGGTCGCTACCAGGAGAGAGAGAGAAGAAAACACTCAGCGTATGCTCATGCAAGATCAGATCGGTTATTATTTTATCTAATCAGGATGGCTCCCACTATTTTTATCAAATCTTCCTTCAAACCCTAAAAGGTAAGACTAGCCGGGATTAATTACACCCTATAAGTTTGCCAATCTTTCGGCCAGGCCAGTGTCGGTACTTTGAGGGAGGTTCCCCGTGCTTTCGCTCGGACCTAATTAAAATAAACCTCGTTTTCCCAAGGGCCTAACCCCGTTAATACCTTTCTAGACACCTACTTGATCGGCTAATTGTAATGTGCAAAACTCTCCCAGGAGTAACTCTTACTCGCAGTGGGTATCGGGATCCAACTATCTCATAGAAGGTATGCAATCTCATTGCAAATTTCAACACTTGAAATTCCCGATAATATTTTGCCCCAAGCGATTTATGACCTTGACAAGGTCAACAAACCATATACCGCAAATCAATATAACGTTTTGGAAGTCGTTTTGCGAATTTTCCGTTTTTAAGGTAAAATAGTCGGTGTTTTCTGTTTTAACCCGATTGTGATCAAACTTCTGTATAGACTTGTCGGCATCTAGTTTAGCTAGAATAAAGCTAGTGCGCGGACTTTGGGGGTCAATGGGAAGTTTTGGTTCATATAGAATTTTCCCTAATTAAATTATTATTTTAAGTTGTTATTTATGCATTTAAATAATATGCTTCTTGATGTGCTTTTCTTTTTGGCCACATTTCCTTCATTTCTTGTTGTGGCCGAAATTGTAGTGGGGATTTGTTTGATGGTGAGTCATTGTTCTTTCATTCTAGAAAGCCATAGTGTTGTTGTTGTGGTGGCATTTGCTTTAAATGTTTATTGTCAAGCTTTAAGATTTTTGTTAAGGATATTTTCTTTATTCTCACCCTTCACTTGCTTGTGTTCACCCCCCCCTGTTTTTTTTCCAGCAAGCTTTCTTCTTCTTATGGCCGGCCACACATTAGTATATGTGAGTGCTTAAATTTTTTTTCATGTAAGGATTTTTGTTCATGGAAATTTCTTTGCTCACTTCATTACCCAAAAGGCAACTTCAATTTACCATCACCCGATTCGTTGGGTGTCTTGATGCAAAGTATTCTACATTCTCTCTACTTCAATCTTGGACTTGTCGGCTAGCAAACTTGAGTTTCAAATCAATTTGGAGGTATAAAACCCTAACCCTAATCTCTTGTTGTTCTAATACTTTAATTAGCTTATTAGTTGTTAAAATTAAGCTATTTAATTTCATGTTTAAAATTCTAGATATGGTTTTTTGGATAATTAATTAGGGTTTTGATTAGTGAAAAGGTTAATTGTTAATTTTAACCAAAAGAAAACTTAATCAAGTTGCTAATTTGTTAAATGATATTTTCCGAATCAGATAATTAAGCTAATTAGCAAACTAAAGTTTTACTAATCCTATTTGAGTGAAATCTAAAATTATAGTAAAGGTTTAAATGGTTTAATCTTGCTAATTAGTGATGTTTGCAAATTCTAGTTTTGTTAAAAAGTTGTAGTTTAGTGCTAAAATGATATATGTTGCTTACTAGATTTCGGATGTTTTGGCGTGGATTTATTTGAACATTGCGACGTTATTTATATTAGATTCCACGTTTATTATTGTGTTGTGAATGCGCGATCGGTACGATCAGGGTCTAGGCTTGATAGTTGTGTCGGTTTGCGTTCCTAGTTAGGGTCGTGTCGATGTCGTTCGTGTCTTTGTGTAGCTTTTGCTCTTCAGTTGGTTTTGTAGTGTCTCTACGCGCGTAAGCTACAATACGAACACTTCACAGTAAGTTTTGTGTTGTCGCGTTGGTCCGCGTAGTTTGTACATGTTTTGGGTCTATTGCTAATATATACTTGCTTTGTTGTGTTATGTTTTAGGTTCGCAGGCGGGGACTTCGGACGCTGCGACGAAGGGAAAATAGGTGGTAGGCTTCACATAGCCAGGAGCGTTGGTGAATAGATTTAACATCTACAGGGGAATCGCCCGCAAGGCGTTATGCTTCTGGGCTAGAGATGACTTGACTTGTCGCATATTCTATTTCATATATAGAGTTGCGCATACACCATATTGCTTAGTTACTTGTTGTGCTTGGACTAGTGCTCTTAGGACACTGTACATATTATTGACGGCTCATGTTGCACGAGCACTGATTGTATGCCACACACACCGCCAATAATTGCCATGACACGCATAACACACATACCTATATGATATTGTTTGGTTAGGGACATTGAGACATTGATTCATATTTCTTTATGCATATGACATATAGCATACCTGTATACCTACATGCCTATACATATGCCTTGACATGCTTACATGCTAGTTACCTGTAAACCTATAGGGTGTTGTACCATTAGTGATAGGTATATTTCATACATAATGACATAGCTACATGTATACCTTGCATACATACTTCACTTATACCCGGAGGGTATATTACATCATTACTGATAGGTAGATACATATACCTTGCTATACCTTTATGTTTACACATCTATCTGGCTATAGCTACATGTTTACCTTTATTTGATGTTATGTAGAATTGGAGAAATTAGGAACCGCATGATATATTATATTAACTTGTTGCAGCTAATTAGCGGCTTTTCCTTTATATGCTTACATTACAGTTTTATGTTGCATATATTATATTCATGGATTTTCGCATTGAGATATGGATTTTTCATGATATTTTCTGGATTTGAGGACCGTGGTAGTTTCATGAAATTATGCATTATTTGAAAAACCCGGTTTCTCTTGATATGATATTTCAGCAGCCACCACGAGTTTTATCGGTTCTGATATATATACCCCATGCGAGGAGGAGTCGGGGGGCGTATGAGGGTACATGGTAGGGCCCGGAGGTATCCCGGGGCAAGACGATTGAAGGACCTTGCCGATTGAGCCTGACAGGGGAACCATACCTACCGGTGACAGTACCTATGACTCAGCGGTTATCGTGGGGATACCGATGGGAGTCATGTACGTATGGATACGTCGAGAGGCGAGGGTCAGAGCTAGGCACTCGAGCTTTCGGTATAGCGTATGATACGTACCTATCAGGGTGCCGGTCGTGGTGACAGCACCTGATAGATTAGTATTTTTGTGTCGATCCTTGACACATTGCTTTCATGATATTTTTACTCCTAAGTATATATAACAGTGGAATGGGACGCTGTTATATATGCATATATATATATATATATATATATTAGTGGAATCGGACGCTAATATATGTATATATATAAATTCATATACTTCATCATAATTATTCATGCAAATATACTTAGGTTATTTGAGATTCACTTGATATTGGACTCTGGATATTTAAGATTCATTTGATATTGGATACAGGATATATATGAGATTCACTCGATGTTGGATTCAGGATTTGTGAGACTTATATGATATGAGAGCCAATTTGGGGGCTGATTTGAGGAATTGGGATTTGGATTGTCTTGATGGACTTCGGTCCTACCACGTTGTCAGGATTCCGTGGAAATGACATGTTTCACCCCATACTCCACATTTATTATTTATGCACTGCTTCATGTATTAGTAGTACCTGCTAGCGTACCTTTCATTACTGTTGCATTTACATTCATTTATTTTATATGCATTGCTTCATGTGTTAGTTGTACCTGCTAGCGTACCTTTCATGGCTGTTGCATATATACATTGTCATATCATCGCTTCATGTATTAGTTGTACCTTATAGAGTACCTTACATGATTGTTGCATACATGTCATATTATTACTTCATGTATTAGATGTACCATCTAGAGTTTCTTTCATGACTATTGCATTCATATGACCATTTATTGCTTAGCTTGCATATGTTAGATTCACGCTGTACGTGCTTACATGCGATTACCTGCATATGTTATTCACTATTCATGAGTTGGCAACTCACCCCCGTTGTGCCACAGTGTTTCGCAGGTAGTTCCCCAGAGTAGTTGAGGCAGGCTTTTCATCTTTTGTATCATCTTTTGCAGCGGATACCGCTTCGGCTGACTGCGAGCAGTTTTGCTATAGGTGTGTTTTGCGGTTATCCGATATTGCTTATTGTATATTCGTTGTATCCTGTACTCTCCATCTACCACTTTCATGTGTATGACTTGGAGACTTGATGTGAGAACGATATTGTATTTTTTGGTGACTTGGATGTCTTTTATACAGTTTTACTTATATCGTCTTTTATTTCTTCGCTACGGCGTCGTATATCTGTTGTGGTGGTTGTTTTCCGCCGTTGGGCATGGATTTGCTCCCATTAGGTATGCTTTACTTTATATTTATGTTTTACCCATTTTTGGGGTTAGTTTTTACAAACGAGGTGCTGCCAAAATTTTTAAGAAAGTAAAGTTGGACTTTAAAGAATTTGGTTTGAGATTTCAAAAGTTTTGAAAATTCTATTATCACTTACTACTTTTGATGGTTTAGATTGCTGGGTTTTCGGCTTACTTAAATTGCATTACGCCTGTAGACGTTGCGTAGTTTAAGGGCCGTCACGTGCCAATTTCGGTTCGTGACAGTCAAGTTCAACCCGTCATTTCCTGATTGAATTAAACCCACCCGCACGACCCTTGACGGAAGCCAACAAAGTCGTACGGCTACCCTAATCCAATTGCATCTCATGCTTTGGCAGAAGAGCACCGGTTAGCTACCGCACACTACACCTTGACGAAAGCCAACAAACGTAACACGAATACTAAGTAGTACTTATCTGAAATGACGAAGGACTACGATAGGTTTTTAAGAAAACCCTTTGCGTAATGAACTTGATATCGTTGTAGAATCAAGTGATTTTGAAAAAGAGTCTTTTTGAGGGTTTTCCTAGTTTTGCTAAAGAGGTCACTCCCGGTGAAGGGTTCTCGGCTCTTTCCTTATTGAACAAGGTGCTGGATATTTCACAAATACCACTATGCAAAGCATGAACTAAAAAAGCAATCAAAAGACAACACTTAGTGGGTTGTAGCATCTCCTAGTTTCGCTAAAGAGGTCACTCCCAATGAAGGGATCTCGGCTCTTTCCTTATCGAATAAGGCGCTGGATATTCTACAAGGAATACCGCTATGCAAAGCAAGAACTAGAGCTACCAGTTTTTAAAACAAGATTCTACAACATCTTTAGGTTTCTTTTATTTCATTAATCTCATCAATGAAGTCCCATCAATTATGCTTCCTAAGCACACAGAAGAAACGAAAGCAGCAATATTTATATATCATATATATAATATAAGCATTCATCTCAGAATATCAAGTCATCACATCACAGAATATCAGCAGCAGAAGAACACATATGAAATATTGGATATACTAGGAATTTCGTGTTTTAAATTAAGCCAATAAAAAACACGGATTCCACGATCGCAATGAATAGCCAAACCCACATCCCTAGACCGTTACGAGAGCGGCAAGCAGCCCTACTAATTCTAGAGTTAGGAAACCCGATCTCGACTCCTCGAGATGGTCTCTCACTGGACCCTAGTACCCGGTTACTTGTGCTCTCCATCTTGGGTCTATCCTAATACGGAAAAGTAAATAATATACATCAATGGTGACATGATCCTCAACCCGGAAGTGCCCCAATAAAAGAATATTACATACAAGCTTTTACATGAATGAAAATGAAAAACTCTCATCTCACATAAAAAAAACCCAGCTATTCAAAACACGACGATCCAATATAACATATCACAGCAACACATAACATCACATGTCATCAACGTAAGTAAATATGCGTATCCCAATTGTCGTTGACATATAGCAACGAAACCGGCGATACACCACATATTACACTTTCGGTCGCAGAAAAGAAAGTGAAAACTACAACAATTGGAATCCGCAACCACCTTAGACATCATAAACCCAATGTATCAAATACTTTGGATTTCATGCCAAACCAAATGAATTCCTTAGACATCTCATGCCTAACAATTATAAACCGCGCATTTTAGTGTCGATATTTAAAACACTTTTCAATAACCAGTCGGGTAATTCAATAAGATTTCCTATATCCTGATCGAATGCTTGTCGGAAACTTTAGTAGACGGACGCACCCCCGATGCCGTCGACGAAGTGCACTTAGGCGGAACACCGCGACCGCAAGCACCCGAACGGATGCTTTTGGCGACGGGGTTCTCCTACAGTCACTTGGTCGGGGCTATGGGGCATGGCAATCTAGTAAGGTGTTAGAGATAGTGCCCTCAGAGTCAATTATTGGATCACAGGCACGTGATTGCAATGATTGAGGGAGGACTTATCCCGGTTGGACAGTCTTACTCAAGATAATAGTATGCTATCTGGTTTACCTTTATCATCGTGTACTGCTTTAGGTGACCTTACAGGTCACTATTGCACGTTGATAGAGCCCCTAGGATTCTTGCTTGACAGCCATCAGTATGAGGGCTATCATATACGTGGGAGCTGATAGTCTATAAGCACATCCTTTAAAGGTCCCTAGTCGTGGGAGTTTCGAGACAGGGCATCGATACTCCAGAGTAGACTTGTGTATACAGTCGAGACCCCGACGAGGGGCGGTAGCCGGTCTCACAAGCCACTGGTGTCAGTTGGTTCACCTAAGATGTACACAGGTGCTCATTGGGTTATGAGTACACTGGACAGGACTCGCCGGGAACATGCTAGTTGGTCTTATACCTGACGTCAGATAGCAGTTCCCTGGTGACATGTGTACAGGTTAGTTCATCGACCTGAGGATCATCATTTGTCTCGTGTGAGTTCCCACTGTACTTTGATTACTACCCTACCACGCTCAAAGGAGATGTGCAAACAGGTTTTAGTTGGGTACAGTCCCGAGCCACATGGAGGCAGTGAGCGGATCTGCAGGGGTTCGTCTCTCCCGGTATTGAGGGTGAGGTCGTGCTGTGTCTAGGAGAGCCATTACGCGAAGCCCTCGGCCGAGGCAGGAGATTTACTGGTAGGTATTCCAGTAGTATCTCAGGGTGTTCTGGGCTACACTCCGACACGACTTGTACCGCTTTTGGGGGTCTGACTTTTACCAACCCCTTGGCCCGCCATGCGATGCTCATAGACGAACGGACCGGACTGTACGGATATTGTCACTGACAGGCTCAGTAAGGTGTCAGGATGAGTTCGCTCATCGACGTCCCTTTTGGTCAATACCTGGTAGCCCGTTACGTATAGGCTAATACCTCTGACGTGCTAGTGGTTAAATCCATAACCAAAGTATTGACGAGTTTTTAGAGTCCCCCACAGACCAGTTTCTCAAGTTTCGGGAGAAAAGCTGTAGAGGCCGTATGGAGATATGGCAGGGTTCGATCAGATACGTGCGGTATTGCACGGATCAGGATCGGACAGTTAATAGTAGAGGCCGTATGGAGATATGGCAGGGTTCGTTCAGATACGTGCGGTCTTGAACGGATCAGGATCGGACGGTTAATACTAGAGGCCGTATGGAGATATGGCAGGGTTCGATCAGATACGTGCGGTATTGCACGGATCAGGATCGGACGGTTAATACTAGAGGGCTTTGGTTTAAGCCGGATCCTAGTATTGTACAGTGTAGACTTTGTCTCATTGCATTTGTATTCTGTCGGAATACAAATGCGGGTATGTATATACAGTAGCGTGGTTTTCCTGTAATTTATTACGGGAACAGTTTTTGGAGTTGCCAGTTTGTTTTCCGTTTCGGGCATATTTCTTTGTATCTTTCATTTGCTGAAGATTGGTGAAGGAGATCTTATTTGCATTTGTGCAAATAAGCATTTTGGAGGGTTGTCTTTGCACATTGTTGGAACATGATGGTTTTGCCTCCCTTTCACTTCTTCTAGTCATCATTGCTTGACTTTCTTATTCATCATGGTTTACTTTTGGAATCATCATACTTGATGATGATGTTTGGTGATGATGGAGGGTTATGGTTGATGGAGTGTTTAGATTAGTTTGTGATCATTTCTTTTGTTAATGATCACCCTTTCTCTCTCTCTTGATTATTGGAGACACCCATATTCAATTTGGCCACTCACACTCCTCTAATTTCTCACCTTGCCATGGCCGGCCAAAGGGAGTGGGGCTGTTCCATTTTGGTGTGGAGAGTTTTTTCATTTCATATCATTTTTGCTTCACCAAAATTCCCATGTTCAACTCCATAGTTCATCCCTCCACTAAAAGGCAACTTCTAATACCCCAAATGAGGCATGAGTTCTATAGTCAACCTACAGCAATCTTGGGCACGTCGACTCGCCAACTTCGTGCCCGAGTTGCCTCAGTCCAAGAGGTGGGAGCCCGTAAAAGAAGCCGGCGACGTGGTGCCCTTTCCGGCGAGGAGGTGAAGACCGGAGATTCCGCGGGAGACCGGGACGACGACGAGAATACCGAAGGACACGGATCGCTCGGTATATCTCTCTACCCGTTCTTTTGTTAGCTAGGACTAGATTAATGGCCCGATCCAGGATTTTTGTTCGCGGTGGTGCCGGTTTACAAGTTCGTAAAAAGTTTCATTTCCGCATTCCAGCGTCGGATTGACGGCCGGGGCGCCACCGTGCACTTACATTGGTATCAGAGACAGGCCATTAACCTAGTCCAGCTTGGTCTAACGTGTTTACAAGTTCGATCGATCGGATTTTCAAAAACCGCATTTTTAATGTGCATCAGTTTCTGTCGAAATTTTTTTTTAGCTCGAATTTTTTTTCAGGTTGTTGCAGATTACTGTGCAGGGTGTTCTAAGAGCTCTGTAAAAATTTGGTCACCTTTTGTTACTGTTCAGCCGCGGAACCGCGACCAAAGCCATGCTTGGGCCGCGGTTCCGCCTGTTAGTTATATGTATGCCCTAGAGGCCATTACTGTACATAGGATGTATATTGTAGTGGATGCTGGGATATATATAGGTAGGACTTTCTTGCTCGACATGATAGTACGCTATCTGGTTGCTCTTTATCTTAACATGTATACTTTCAGTCTCTCTGTTACATGTTGATAAAGCCCTAAGGATGTGTACTCGACTTCCAGGAATATGATGTAGATCATATTAGTGGGGCCTAGGTAGTCAATGAGTACATCCTTCATTGTTCCTAGTCGTGGGAATATCGAGACGGGGCATTGATATTCCAGAGTAGACTAGCGTATATCTTCTCGACCCATGTGATGGGCGATGGATGATCCCATATCCATTGGTGTTTGACATCAGAGATGGTATGCGGGTGCTCAGTGATGACTGGGTACACTGAACGGACTCGCCGAGAACTCCCAGATGGTATTATACCTCACGTCAGATGGCAGTTCTCTGGTGACACTGGTACAGCTTAGTCTGTTGACCCGAGATCCTCATAGAGTCTTGTGTGTCTCCCACTGTGCTTTGATTTTCACCCTACCACGGCTCTACTGAGTTATGCAAACAGGTGGTTTTTGGGTACAGTCCCGATTCACATGGAGACAATGAGCGATAGGAGGGGATTCGTCTCTCCCGGTATTGGGGGTTGATGCTGTGCTATGCTCGACTGGCCATAACTGGAAATCCCTGGCCAGGGTTGCAGTGATCTACTGGAAAGAGTTATCAGTAGTTTCACGCTTTTTATGGACCTTACATCGGCATGACTTATCAAGCTACTGGGGTCAGACGTTTACCACCCCAAGGCGAGATATGCGACATATCAGACGATCAGACCGGACTATACGGTAAGTGTTACTGGTTGGATTCACAGGAGTGTGAGCGGGCTTGCTCGTTGATCTTCTGATCGCTCAATACCCGGGTGGCCATTATGTTTAGCAGACCGCTTGCGGCTTGTGGGTGTTTGATATGATCATCACCTGCTGCCGGCGTATTGACGAGTCTTTAGAGTCCTACACAGAGGTTTCCTGTGTTAGTGTATATGCCCTAGAGGCCATTACTGTATCATACTAGTTTGTATATTACTTGATGGAAGCTTGGGATATTCACCTTGTATAAACAATCTTGCTCAATATAGTAGTATGCTACTTGGTTTGTTTCTACTTCAATGTGTACTTGTGTTTATTTCAGTATATCACTTATACGCATTAGTGGAGCCCTTAGGATCTTTGCTTGATTACCAGCGTTGTGATGGCAGTCACACTAGTGGGGGCTGGGTAATCTATAGGCACATCCTTATACAGGTCCCTAGTCGTAGGACTATCGAGACAGGGCATCGATACTCCGGAGTAGACTAGCGTATGCGCTTCTCATCCCAGTGTGGGAGATGGTCTGTCCCACAGCCATCAGTACGTCGTACTGGAGATAGTATACGGGTGCTCGTTGGGTTACGAGTACACTGGACAGGACTCGTCGGGAACTGACAGGTTGGTATTATACCTATCGTCAGTTATCAGTTCCCAGGTGACATGAGTACAGCTTAGTCCGCTGACTTGACACTGACACTTCGCCTCGAGTGTGTTCCCACTGCACTTTGATCACTACCCTACCACGGCTCAAAGGAGTCGTGCAAACAGGTGGTGGTTGGGTGCAGTCCCGAAGCACTTGGAGGCAGTGACGGTTAGACAGGATTCGTCTCTCCCGGTATTGGGGGTTGACATCGCGCTGTGTCTAGGAGAGCCATTACACGAGTAGTCCCTGGCCAGGGCAAGCGAGATATACTGGTAGGTTTCCAGTGTTATCTCAGGGTGTTTTGGGCTTCACTCCGACACGACTTGTACCGCTATTGGGGGACTGACGTTTTACCGCCCCCTAGGCCCGCCATGCGATGTATCAGACGAACAGACCGGACTGTACGGAGAATGTCACATTCAGACTCAGTAGGAGTTCAGATGGGGTTTCACCTCGTCAGCCTTCTTGTCGGCATCTACCTGGGGACCGTTACGCACAGCTAGTGCCGCTTGCGGTCTGTGGTTAAACCCACTGCCAGCGTAGTGTCGAGTCTTTAGAGTCCCACACAGAGGGTATTCGCCTCTGGGCAAAACTGAGTAGAGGTCGCATGATTTTGCGACAGGGTTCGTTCTCATCCGCGCACTTGTGCACGTTTGGAGTCCGAACGGATTATACTGGCAGGCTCTGGTTTGAGCCAGATACTGGTATATGTTTCGGGGGTTGCTTTTATATCTTGGTATTCTTGTTTTTCGGAACAAGAATGCAGGTGTGTATGCACAGTTGCTTGAGGCGGAGAATGAGGTTTTTCATTAGGGTTTCGGAACGGGTGCGTATGCACAGTTGACAGTTATCATTTTCCAAACCCTAATGGATTTATATATTATCTATTAATAATAATAATTGAATGAGAATTATGTTATGGTTGTTTTTGTTGACTTGTTGACCTTGGTTGACTTGTTGACCATTGACCACTTTCATGCCTTGAAAGTCTTCCTTGATTCATGCTTACTTTTCATTAAATGAAGCATGGTTGTGGTCATTCAAAATACTACCATCAACTATTCTCATTTTCAATTATTATCATTTAGATAATTCTTTTCTTTTGCAATATGGTTGCAAGAAAGAAATAATTGAGCTCATTCTATCATAACCTCTCTCTCTCCTCGTTTTCATCTTCTTCTTCCTCTTGAAAAGAGAAACCTTCTCATGTGTTGAGAATCATTCTCTTTTGATAGAAAAGCAAACCCTAATCTCTCTCTACTCATTCTAGGATGAAGGTTTAGCAAACCGGAAACCCTAGTTCACTCAAAGATCGAGGAAGAGCCCAAAGTCGAACCTTCGAGGTGGATCCATCTTCGACGGGAGAAGGCGACGTAAAGAGAACCATCAACCTCTACAAGGCTTGAAGAAGAAGGAGTTCAAGTATAGGTATAACCATCTTCCATAGTAGCTAAATCTCTTTAGCTAGAATACTAGTTTTAGTTTAGACAACGATCCCGACCATGTTTAGTCCATGTTGCCTCTTGCGATAAAAATTCGTTTTTTATACCGTTTCCGCCTCCCCGTAAGCACCGGGGGTCGCAATATGGACTTACATCCTGGCTCAAGCGAAACGAAATAGGAGCGCATATGAGATATGTGCGGGACCGAGAATAATGCGTGTATGTCATACCGTATTCTATTCTCGCGATGAATGTATCGATTGGTTGTATGTGATATAACCTAGTTATCGAATCGAGGATTGATTCGATAAGTCGATACATTGGATATTAGTCGGTCATATGCGATATGACCGGATCGTTAAATCAAGTGTTGATTTAATGATTTAATGTATAATTATATATTTGATATATTACTTTACATTAACTAGTATTGGTTCACTTAAGATTATTTTTTCTCACTTGTTTGTGCACATTGTATATATGATATATGTTTGTGCACTATTTTGTATCATGTTTGATGATACATGCAAACTTGGGTGTGTGTATGCTTTGTACCATGTTTAGGTTAATGGTTAGGGTTTTTATTTATTTATTTATTTATCCATTTTGGAAAAAATAAAATGGTGGAATTCTTTGTTTTTATTTGAAGCTTCATGAAGCTTTGAAAAGTTCAAACCATTTTGTTTTTTCCTAAACCTAACCATTCACCTAAACCCTAGTTTAGTCTCTACACTAGTTACACTAACCCATGGTTGCTATATGATAAGATCACTTGATTTATAATTATTAATCAATTGATTTTATTATGCTTATCATATTCTTTTTCTTCTTCAAGAAGAAGAAAACTTGCCACCTCCAATGGTGCCATGATCAAAAGAGTGAGAATTCCAAATCCAAAGTGAACCCACTTCCTATTTCTTCATCCTCTACCACTAGCCATATAGTAGGGTGTGTTATCTTCACAAGTTCTATGACCAAGTGAAGATGAAGCTTGATCTTGAGATGCCTCGACGTAGATCATCTTCGGCATCGAAGTCGACGACCTAGCCCGATCATTTCTCCGACGAAACCATCGCTAGAGTCCGGGATCCGATGATCGCAGCGAAGGGACATCGTCACGGAGCTAAGGAAGTAGAGGACCGGATCTACAAAGGTTGTAGTCCCTTTCACTTTTTAGTTAAGTTGTTAACTTGCTTGTAGTTTCGCCTTTACCTCTAGTAACGATCTAGTTTAGGGTTCTTTGGCACATGAATTTTTTGAATTGGACATGATTGATCAGTTGTAGAACCTCATGGGTGTGCCTAGGTACCCTACTGTGGTATCAAAGCCTAGCTAGAGCCTTAGGCGATGAGTAGACGAAGTTAGAAACCCGATCGAACCCGAAACCCTAATCCAAAATCCTTCTCTATACATTTTTCCAAACAGTGGATTTTTCCAAATTAAAAATATGCAGAAAAATCAGCAGGCGTTTCTAAGGATTACTGTGCAGCACGTGAGCATAAGTCATCCAGATCACCGCGGAACCGCGGCATGACCATGCCTCATGCGACGGTTCCGCGGCCGTTCTATCACCTTGGTCATTTCTGTTTGCACAGTAATATCTTTCTGGACTTGCTGTGTTTTGTGGGTATTTTTATTTTATACTCAAAGGTTGAGTTTTCAGGGTTGTATTGGGAGTTCGTAGATTCGATCGGATTGTCTAATTTTGTCTATGTATTTTTCCGGGTATTTTAGAACAAGTTAAAAAGTTCGACCGGATATAAATACCCAATTTTTCCCCTGCCGGGAAATTTCCAACTGTTGGACTTTTCCGTAGTTTGAGAACGTTCTGAGTAGTGCAAGTAACGCGATGGACCCTCTAGAAGACAACAAACCTTAACTCGATTATGTGACCGTCTTGAACTGCCCTTTGAACCTTTGGGTTTGGGGCAGTACGGCGTGCCACATGTGAGGCGTTGGCTTGACCCTTCTACGGCTGGACCGTTGGTACTGAGGCATGAAGTGAATGTTTTTAAACTTATTTCAAGCGTTGAGCTGTTTCGGGAAAACTTGGGTGTTTGATTGTTCGATCGAAAAGTTTAACATTTTCTATTTATCTGGAATGTGATACAATATTTGGAATCCACAAGTGGTTATGAGATAACTGATTTGGATTTTATAAACATAGCACTTTAGTCTCACTTGATCGGTTGCCACGGAATTTTGATGTGATCAAAAGTCCGTCGCAATCACGTAGCGTACGCGGATACTCGCCGGATAAACTTAATAGACAGCTACACCCCTTAGCCTCGACCAAGTGACTGTAAGAGAACCCCGTCGCCAAAAAGCATCCGTCCGGGTGCTCGCGGCAGCGGTGTTCCGCCTTAGTGCACTTCGTCGACGATATTGGGGGCGCGGTCGTCTACTAAAGTTTGCGACGAGCATTCGTTCTGGATGCCGGGAATTTTGTTGAATTGCCCGACTTTATATTGAAAAGTGTTTTCGATATTGAGACTAAAATGCGGCATTTATAATTGTTAGGCATGCGATGTCTAAGGAATTCATTTGGTTAGGCATGCGATGTCTATGAAGGTTGCGGATTCCAACTGTTGTAGTTTTACACTTTCTTTTCTGCGACCGTAAGTGTAATATGTGATATCGCCGGTTTCGTTGCTATATGTCAACGACAATTGGGATGGGCATATTTACTTACGTTGATGACATATGATGTTATGTGTTGCGGGATATGTTATATTGGATCGTCATGATTGAATAGCAGGTTTTTTTTTTATGTGAGATGAGTGTTTTTCATTTTCATTCATGTAAAAACTTGTATGTAATATTCTTTTATTGGGGCACTTCCAAGTTGCGGAAGATGTCACCGTTGATGTATATTATTTATTTTTCCGCATTAGGATAGACCCAAGGAGGGGAGCACAAGTAACCGCGTTGTAGGGTCCAGTGGGAGACCATCTCGAGGAGTCGAGTCCGGGTCTCCTAACCCTAGAATTGGTAGGGTTGTTTGCTGCTCTCGTAGGGGTCTAGGGGTGTGGGATTGGCTATTCATCACGACCGTGGAATCCATGGTTTATACTGGCTCGTATTAAAAACACGGACGTCCTAGTATATCCAATATTTCATATGGTATTTTCTGCTGCGTTATCTGTGATGTGATCATGTGATATGTTAAGATAGATATAGTATATAGTATATATGATATATTATATAGACGTTGCTTATGTTTTACACCCGCGCTAGCCCTGCCCTGCTCTGCCGTTAGTTACCCAACCTAACGGTGCAGACGGGACATCGAGGCGAATGCGGATGGCATAAGCGTACGTTATATTTATCTGTGATGTTTAGGTGGAATTAAATGATGGGACATTCATTAATGAGATTAACGAAAGAAAATAAACCTAAAAGATGTTGTGAAATCGAATTTCAAAATAAAACAGGTAGCTACAGTTCTTGCTTTGCATCGCGGTGTTCCTTGTAGAACATCCTGCACCTTATTCGATAAGGAACGGACCGAGATCCCTTCACCGGGAGTGACTCCTTTAGCAATAACTGGCAGATGCTACAACCCTCGGTATGTATTTTGATTACTTCTATAGTTTTTGCTTTGCACAGCGGTATATATGATATATCCTGCACCTTATTCGATGAGGAAAGGGCAACCGGGAGTGACCCCTTTAGCAAAACTAGAAAAGCCTAAAAAACACTCCATTTAAAAAAACCATTTGATTCCGCAACGAGATCAAGTTCAAAGCGTTAAAGGTTTTCTTAAAAACCATCCGCAACCCTCCGTCATTTTAGGAGGTGTAGAGTACTTAGTATTCGTGCTGTGTTTGTTGACCATAGTCAAGGCACAGTGTACAGTAGCTAAGTGATGTCTTCCTATACCGCATATGATGCGATTAGTTAGGACAGTCGCGTGACTTTGTTGACCTTAGTTAAGGGTCATGTGGGTGGTTCTGATTAGTCACGAAATGACGGG
The DNA here is from genome assembly GCA_030015575.1 of Agapanthus africanus. Lineage (NCBI taxonomy): Eukaryota > Viridiplantae > Streptophyta > Magnoliopsida > Asparagales > Amaryllidaceae > Agapanthus > Agapanthus africanus. Next base: position 187,395,713 of record JASDDO010000016.1, on the reverse strand, counting down.
TAGAACTTGACTAGTACTTATGATTTGTTGACCATAGTTAAGGTCATAGGTGCTAGGGGTAAAAACCTTTATCGGGAGTTTCAAGTGTTGAAATTTGCAATGAGATTGCATACCTTCTATGTGATAGTTGGATCCCGATACCCACTGCGAGTAATTGTTACTCCTGGGAGTGTTTTGCACCTTACAATTAGCCGATCAAGTAGGTGTCTAGAAAGGTGTCAACGGGGTTACTCCTCTGGGAAAACGAGGTTTACTTTAATTAGTATAACACCTTAGAATGTGTTTTGTAGCTAATTATATTTTAATGTATGGATTTTAATAAAAAGCTTACCAAATTAAGTTTTAAACATTTTATCCTATTTTATGAGTATTTTATTAGAATTTTTCTAGGCACACACACACTTGTGCATGATAACTAGGGTTTAGAGATGATGTTAGACCATGATTAGCAAGCATGATGGATTAACCCATTCTCTTTAAGTTAATTATTGTTAAGTGTTATGGTTTTATTATTCATGGTTGTTTTAAAATGAAAATGAATTTGAAAAAGGTTTTAATATTGGTTTGAATTGTTGACTTTGGGGGAGAGAGAGAGAGAGGGAAAGCATGGGGCAACATGGCTCAAGCCATGCTCATTTAATGAGGGAAGAGAAAGAGAATGGGAGGGGTTTTTGATTTTCCTCTCATTTCTCACTTCTCACTCTCATATCACTCATTCTCTCACTCTCACTTGCACTCACACACACTCTTCAGCTGAAGCAAAAGAAGCAGCAGCAGCAGCAAGCAGCTCCAGCAGCAGCAAACACTAGCAGCAGCAGAGAAGCAAGCAGCAGCACCAGAAGCAGAACAGTATAGCAGCAGCAACATTTAGCAGCAGCAACAGGAGCGCCAGCAGCAGTAGCAAGTTCTCACCTTCCTCCATTCACTTCTTCTCCTGCTTCTTGGGATCCTATAGGGTATATTTTCTGAACCCATCTCTCTTCACGGGAGACGGTTTCGTATGGTTCCGAGGGAGATCGTGGCCGTACAACTTAGGTCCAGACTGGTGTGCAGGACGGAGATCCGCAGATTTTTGGGCTTAGCAGGTTCTTACCGCCGTTTCGTGCAGGATTGCTAGAGTAGTACTTCACCGTCGACTGAATGGACCGGAAGGGAGGTTTCTTTTCTGTGGACTGAGGCATGTGTGCGGAGTTTCGGCAGTTGAAGATTCTGTTAACAACTGCATCAGTTCCTTCTTTGCCTTTGGTTCGGGCGACCTTATTGTTTAACTGTAATGTTTCTTGAGTGGGGCTCGAGTGTGTACTAAGGTGACACTATAGAGTTATCGCTTTTGCTTCCCTACATTTGGAGGAAGTACGAGAAGGATATCCCACTCATGATCTGGAGATGGCCGTGGTGGTTTTGTGTTGGAGATTTGGGGACACTATCTGTTCGAGAGTCATGTCAGATTTTCACGGACCACCAGAGCTTAATGTACATCTTCCTGAAGTGGATTTGTATTGTTGTGATAGTCTTCTGCAGATTTACAGTTCCTGTGTGATCTTCGAGTACAGCTTGAGTTCGTCTCTACGGAGGGGACAGCTTGCTCATGTCCGCGCCGGACCACTTTCCTTAAATCGTTTTCGCGAGACACTGTCCGCCGATGCTCGTTCGTCAGAGATACTTGAGCATACTCGGCTGGATAATGATTCGGAGTCCTTGATTTGTGACATGGTGTGCGAAGTTAGGGACGCGTGGGTGAACCTGATGTTATTAGGTAGAGACGTGTAATCCTAGAACATGCACATCTGTCAACTCTCTCTATGCATTCAAGTTCCACCAACATTTAACGTGACTTGTGAGATAGTTACGGGTGGACAGGGATGTAAAGAGAAGTTTCAGGTTTCGTTTCAAGGTGTCTGTCTTGTTGTGTGCTTGGGTCGAGCATCTGAGGCCGGCTGGAGAGTTGCAATCTTTAACCATTCCGAAGTAGGAGTGGGAGCAGACCTCCACGAATTTCATTATGGTTTCTACCCATGTTTAGTCAGGGTGTGACTCCATTCGGATTCTTTTCGTCCGGTTTTACTCAGTTTGCTCAGTTTTTCCTTGTTAAGTTGTGTGTTTGTTTTAATTGTTGTCAGCAGTTGGGGATCGTCACTTGCCATTGTTAGGGTTCTCCTTCGATAGTTGTTATAAGGAGACACTCCAATTGGCAACTTTTAGGCTTAGGAGTTAGGTCGTGTCTATCACCAGTCTGTTGTTTTTCTGACTCTGCGTAAGTAGGATTTTGGACCCCAGCTATGTCTAGAGACTTCGGAGATGATCCAATTGATTCAGGTCAGGATGAGAATTATAGCCTGTGCAAATTGAGGTCTTATGCCGACTGTGTTGGGCGTAGACTTAAGTACGCAGTGGCAAATCATGTATTCCTGAGGATTTTTTTTCCCGATGAATGACGTGTTGGATTTTAGGGAGCTTGTCCCAGGATTTAGGTCCTTCTGAGATCCTATAAGAGAGTTAGTTTCGTTGCCTTTAATTTGGCACTTCCGCCCAGATTATCGAATTTTCACCCCGTATTCCTTGTGATAATACTTTACAATTACCTTCTTAACCTTTCTCACATGATTTAGCATCAGACCATGTAGCTTGGACGCGATCTTTCATTCACCAGCAGCCGATTGTGTTAATGGTTTGGCAGGTGGAGAAACGTCGGTCAAGGGTCTTGCTATCTGTGCAGGGTTTTTCTTGGGCGTAGCCGTATAGCGAGGTAATCACTTAGGAGGCTGCGAGCGAGATTTGAGAGTTGTAATCTTCTCTTTGAAGGTACGCGTAGCAGTATATTTTTAAATTCAGGGACGAATTTCTTTTAAGGGGGGGGGGAGATTGTAACACCTTAGAATGTGTTTTGTAGTTAATTATATTTTAATGTATGGATTTTAATAAAAAGTTTACCAAATTAAGTTTTAAACATTTTATCCTATTTTACGAGTATTTTATTAGAATTTTTCTAGGCACACACACTTGTGCATGATAACTAGGGTTTAGAGATGAGGTTAGACCATGATTAGCAAGCATGATGGATTAACCCATTCTCTTTATGTTAATTATTGTTAAGTGTTATGGTTTTATTATTCATGGTTGTTTTAAAATGAAAATGAATTTGAAAAAGGTTTTAATATTGGTTTGAATTGTTGACTTTGGGGGAGAGAGAGAGAGGGAAAGCATGGGGCAACATGGCTCAAGCCATGCTCATTTAATGAGGGAAGAGAAAGAGAATGGGAGGGGTTTTTGATTTTCCTCTCATTTCTCACTTCTCACTCTCATATCACTCATTCTCTCACTCTCACTTGCACTCACACACACTCTTCAGCTGAAGCAAAAGAAGCAGCAGCAGCAGCAAGCAGCTCCAGCAGCAGCAAACACTAGCAGCAGCAGCAGAGAAGCAAGCAGCAGCACCAGAAGCAGAACAGTATAGCAGCAACAACATTTAGCAGCAGCAACAGGAGCGCCAGCAGCAGTAGCAAGTTCTCACCTTCCTCCATTCACTTCTTCTCCTGCTTCTTGGGATCCTATAGGGTATATTTTCTGAACCCATCTCTCTTTTGCTTAGCTTATGTGTTAATTAGCGTCGGTTTATGTTAATTAGCTAGTTTTGTGCTAGTTGTGGTGATTTATGTGGAACTTTGATTATGTGGTGATTGTGTTGGTTAACCCTACCTATTTAAGTGTTATTAGGGCCACTTCAACAGAGAATTTACCCAGATTTCACTAAAATACCATAGGGTTGTGTTTTGTGCAAAATTGGTGTTTTAATGCGATATATTAGCATTTTGTGGTCTGCTTTTTACCCGGATCCTTCAGAACAAAATTGAGAAAACTGGGGCATGTAGACTAGGTATAGAACACAACACCAGAACACGAGACCCTACTTCCTAATCTAGGCCGCAGATTTATTTGGTTTGGCCGCAATTTGCGGCCAAGTAGGGGGCATGTGTGTTGGGGTCTTGGCTAGGGTTGTCTGCAGTGTTGTCTAGTGCTTTGGCATGTCTAGTTTTGTAAGATTTGACCTGTAGGAAAATCTGGGATCAAATATCGTTTTGCATGTCCGTTGTGTTTGCGCGATACGCGCGATACGTGAGTGGGTTCTGTGATCCAGCGTATCGCGGCGTGTCGCGGTAGTTTTAGACACGTATACGCACGTTTTAGCGTATCGTGCACGCGCGCGTTTAGTTCGCGACGCGAGTTCCTCGTTTGGGTTCGATATCGCGTTTTGCGAAATATTTGGCTTATATATGATTTCCTTGTCTCATTTTCAGGTTTGCAGGCGGGGACTACTGACACTGCTACAGAGGGAGACATGTGGTAGGATTCACCTAGCGGGGAGCGTAGGTGAGTAGATTTAACATCTACAGGGGAATCGTCCGCATGGCGTTATGCGTCTGGGCTAGAATTCAAATACATGTCGCATATTCTACGTCATTGTTAGAATTGCGCCTTTACATTATTTACTTATACATAGTTGTACTATGACTAGTAGCCGTAGGGCACTGCACATTTTATTGACGGTTCATGTTGCACGAGCACGGATTGTATGCTACACACACCGTCAATAATTGCCATGTCACACAAAAACTCCTTATAGATACTATATTGCTTATCATACATGACATCTAGCTTATCGGTATACCTATAGTGTATCTTACCATTAGTGATAGGTACATCTACACCTTGCAATACAGCTACAGGTATACCTTGCACAAATTTTACTTATACCCATGGGGTATACGACATCAGTTCTTATAGGTAGATACCTATACATTGCTACACCTGTATGTTACACACATATTCAGTTGTAGTTACGTATTTATCTTTACTGATGTTACTTAGCTGTACATTATTGGTTTTGTATACATCTGGTTTCAGCTACATATTCTCATTTATATGCTCGCATTTCAGATATATCGCATATATTTATTCCTTGATTTACGCATTGTTATTTGGATTTCACATGATGATTTCTGGATTTGGGAACCGCGGGAGTTCATGAAATTATGCATACATTGAAAAACCCGGTTTCCTTGATATGATATTTGCGCAGCCACCATGAGATTTATCGGTTCTGATTATATACTCCATACGAGGTGTGGTTGCCGTATGAGGGTACATGGTGGGGCCCGGTATGGTTCCCCTCGGCAAGAAGATCGTTGGATGTTGCCGATTGAGCCTGGAGGCGGGCTAGTACCTACCGGTGACAGTACTGATGACTCGGCGGGGAACATGGAGATACCATTGGGAGTCTTGTACGTATGCATACGTCGAAAGGCGAGGGTCAGAGCTAGGCACTCGTACTTTCGGGATAGCGTATGATACGTGATCAGGATTTCTGTGTCGATACTTGGCACATGGTTTTCATGATATTTCTTTAACACCTTTGTATATATAACAGGGGATTTAGCCATTGTTATATATACCCTTACACCAATATTAGTGGATTGGGACACTAATATATGTGTATTGCCCCCATCATATTTATTTCTGCATATATATATATATTTAGGATGTTAGAAATTTACTTGAGATTCGACTTGGGATATAGGTGATTCATTGAGATTGGATATTGGATATGAAAGAGACTGTTGATTTGCACATTCGAGATATAGGAGAGCTATTCGATATTGTACATTGAGGTGATGCGAGACTTATATGACGTGAGAGCCCAGTTTGGGGGTTGATTTGAGGATTTGTGGATTTGAGTGTCTTGATGGATTGTGATCCTGCCACGATATTAGGTTTCCGTGGAAATGACATATTCCACCCTATACCTCACACTTACCTATTTTTATGCACAGTTTCATATATTGGTAGTACCTGTTAGTGTACCCTTATGATAGTTGCATATCTACATTCTTATATCCCTATTGCATGGTTATTGCATACTACTGTCATGTTACTATTGCTTCACATATTGATTGTACCTGCTAGTGTACTTTCCATTATTTTTCATTCACATGACATGTTATTACTGTAATCGCATACCTTAGATTCATGCTGTACGTATATTCCTGTGATTACCTGCATATGTTATCTACTATTCACGAGTTGGCAACTCACCCCCGTTGTGCCACAGGTGTTTCGGGTTGTTCCCCAGAGTAGTCGAGGCAGGCTATTCCGCTATTCAGCTATTATTTTTTGCTACAGATACCGCATCAGCTCATAGTACTATTTTGCTTAGGTTGGTTTTGGTGGTTATCTGTATTTTGTATTGTACATTCGTTGTATCTTGTACTCTCCATCTATTATTATGTGGTTGACTTAGAGACTTGGTGAGGACGATATTGTATATTATTGTGGATTTGTTGTCTTTTATATACAGCTTTCTCTCTATTGTCTTATTTCTTCGCTACGGCGTCGTATATTTGTGTTGTATTCATCTTGGTTAGTTTTGACAAAAAGGGGGTGTTGCCAAAATTTTAAACAAAGAAAGTAGAACTTTTAAAGAATTTGGGTTGCGATTTCAAATGTTTCAAAAACTTATATTATCTTTTCCGTATTTTCTTGGTTTAGATTTCTGTGTTTTGGCTTTCTTTTACTACGTTACGTCTTAGGGCGTTGCGTAGTACTAGGGCCGTCACGGGCCAATTTCGGGTCGTGACAAAATTGGTATCAAGGCGCTAGGTTTTACCTTTCGGAGTGTAGGATGACATTGGTATGATGGAGTAGGTAGCTTAAGCAGAGTAACGTAGTGTGTATGTCTGCAGCATACCCATGGTGCGGTACTTTGCACTAAGTGACCTAAGTACAATTTGCTTGAAATTCCTTCCTTGATGATTCATATCCTTGAGATTCGATTTCCTTATTCTTATCGAATCTTATATCTATTTTGCTTAGCCATTTCACCGATGACTTTGGGGACTCAGAGTGATGCAGCGAGGGCCGAGGTCAGAGTTGGCTCGGGTGAGACGAGTACTGACCAGGATGGCACTCTAGTTGCTCAGGTGCAGACGGATCAACCTACGACATATACTATTGATAGGATTTTGGCAGAGATGCAGGACTTCCGCCAGACGATGAGTTCATTGGTTGATGTCGTTTGGGATCTACGACAGGAGGTTGTTACCCCTGTTACTCAGTTGTCACTTACGATCAGCATGCAGCAGTCCGTCACCTACATAGCACCAGTGGTTGCAGCTCCAGTTGACGAGGCACATATTCCAGGACAGGGGAGGACTCGTACCAGCGTACCAGCCCAGAGGCAGAGGTTTGGACATCGAGACAGATTTCGTGGCCGTCGCGGGAGTAGCAGAGGCTTAGGACGAGGACAGTCGTTCAGCTCTCATCCCCAGGAGGGTCAGCAGTCAGCGCGTGGATGTTTTCGATGCGGGAGCCTTCAGCACTTCGTCAGGGATTGTTCCTTAGCACCTCGTCATGATCGTTTTCAGAGAGGCCGTTGACGTGGAAGATTTGCTCAGAGAGCTCAGTCTACCAGAGGAGTTCATCCAGTTGCGGATAGAGGGCAGACACAGGAGTTTGCTTCTACTCATCGGGACACGCAGACGTCCAATGTGGAGTTTTTAGGTATACTTAATTTGCATGTTCTTTTGATGTATTCGTTTGTTTTTCATGCTTGTACCATGGTTGGGTAGATTAGTCGTAGTTGTTGTTTTAACTTCTGTCAGCGATTCTTTTATTGTGCGACACGTATTTTAGTTGTGTGCCAATCGGATAGGAGATAGAGATTCGTCCGTCATTTTGATCCTTCTAGAGATGTTGGATTTGACGTTCTCCTGGGTACGGACTGGTTAACTACGTGCTAGGCTTCTGTGGACTACCTTGAGGAAACAGTCAGGAATTGTTTTCCCGGCAAGTCAGTTCTTGTTGTGCAGGTGGATGGTTGTGCCGCCTCTCATAGCTTGAATTCAGCCTTTTTCGCTAGTCGGCTACTAAGGAGATGTCGTGGATTCTTGGCGTTCATTCGTGATACCGTAGCCACAGAGGGTTTGTTGGATCGGTGTTCCATTCGTGCGAGAGTTTTTCCGACGTTGTTCCGAATGAGCCGGCGAAGCTTAGGGAGCTTAAGGATCAGCTGCAGAGTTGTGGTTTGGGGAGTTTTGTGTGTCTGGGTGTTTCGCATTAGAGAGCTCCTATTTCTGTTCGTCAAGGAGAAAGACGGCAGTTTAAGGTTGTGTATCGACGGATCGTTACTTGAACCGGCTTACGGTGAGGATAGGTATCCTTTACCTCGCCGGGACGATTTCTTCGATCAGCTCCACAGTGCGAGACATCTTCTAAGTTTGTTTGGGATCAGGTCATCATTATTGCGGATTCAGGGTGATGGCATTCCGAAGACTGCCTTATGCGTGCTATGGGCTTTGTGTGTTTTTGTGAGTCGTTGGATTCACTGGTGCCCTAGCAGCATTCGTTGATGTGATGAACCAGATTCCTGCAAGCCATTCCTCGACCTGTTATTGTTGTGTTATTTACGACATTCTGGTCTATCTAATGTGTCTTGAGGGACAGTAGTAGCACTTGAGGATTTGTTATGCAGATATTGGGAGCGTCCCAGCGATTGCTAGATTCTCGAAGTGTTCCTTCAGGCTTGTTTGTGTTGACTCCTAGGTCTTGTTGTCACGGGAGACGGTTTCGTATGGTTCCGAGGGAGATCGTGGCCGTACAGCTTAGGTCCAGACTGGTGTGCAGGACGGAGATCCGCAGATTTTTGGGCTTAGCAGGTTCTTACCGCCGTTTCGTGCAGGATTGCTAGAGTAGTACTTCACCGTCGACTGAATGGACCGGAAGGGTGGTTTCTTTTCTGTGGACTGAGGCATGTGTGCGGAGTTTCGGCAGTTGAAGATTCTGTTAACAACAGCATCAGTTCCTTCTTTGCCTTTGGTTCGGGCGACCTTATTGTTTAACTGTAAAGTTTCTTGAGTGGGGCTCGAGTGTGTACTAAGGTGACACTATAGAGTTATCGCTTTTGCTTCCCTACATTTGGAGGAAGTACGAGAAGGATATTCCACTCATGATCTGGAGATGGCCGTGGTGGTTTTGTGTTGGAGATTTGGAGACACTATCTGTTCGAGAGTCATGTCAGATTTTCACGGACCACCAGAGCTTAATGTACATCTTCCTGAAGTGGATTTGGATTGTTGTGATAGTCTTCTGCAGATTTACAGTTCCTGTGTGATCGTCGAGTACAGCTTGAGTTCGTCTCTACGGAGGGAACAGCTTGCTCATGTCCGCGCCGGACCAGTTTCCTTAAATCGTTTTCGCGAGACACTGTCCGCCGATGCTCGTTCGTCAGAGATACTTGAGCATACTCGGCTGGATAATGATTCGGAGTCCTTGATTTGTGACATGGTGTGCGAAGTTAGGGACGCGTGGGTGTACCTGATGTTATGAGGTAGAGACGTGTAATCCTAGAACATGCACATCTGTCAACTCTCTCTATGCATTCAAGTTCCACCAACATTTAACGTGACTTGTGAGATAGTTACGGGTGGACAGGGATGTAAAGAGAAGTTTCAGGTTTCGTTTCAAGGTGTCTGTCTTGTTGTGTGCTTGGGTCGAGCATCTGAGGCCGGCTGGAGAGTTGCAATCTTTAACCATTCCGAAGTAGGAGTGGGAGCAGACCTCCACGAATTTCGTTATGGTTTCTACCCATGTTTAGTCAGGGTGTGACTCCATTCGGATTCTTGTCGTCCGGTTTTACTCAGTTTGCTCAGTTTTTCCTTGTTATGTTGTGTGTTTGTTTTAATTGTTGTCAGCAGTTGGGGATCGTCACTTGCCATTGTTAGGGTTCTCCTTCGATAGTTGTTATAAGGAGACACTCCAATTGGCAACTTTTAGGCTTAGGAGTTAGGTCGTGTCTATCACCAGTCTGTTGTTTTTCTGACTCTGCGTAAGTAGGATTTTGGACCCCAGCTATGTCTAGAGACTTCGGAGATGATCCAATTGATTCAGGTCAGGATGAGAATTGTAGCCAGTGCAAATTGAGGTCTTATGCCGACTGTGTTGGGCGTAGACTTAAGTACGCAGTGGCAAATCATGTATTCCTGAGGATTTTTTTTCCCGATGAATGACGTGTTGGATTTTGGGGAGCTTGTCCCAGGATTTAGGTCCTTCTGAGATCCTATAAGAGAGTTAGTTTCGTTGCCTTTAATTTGGCACTTCCGCCCAGATTATCGAATTTTCACCCCGTATTCCTTGTGATAATACTTTACAATTACCTTTTTAACCTTTCTCACATGATTTAGCATCAGACCATGTAGCTTGGACGCGATCTTTCGTTCACCAGCAGCCGATTGTGTTAATGGTTTGGCAGGTGGAGAAACGTCGGTCAAGGGTCTTGCTATCTGTGCAGGGTTTTTCTTGGGCGTAGCCGTATAGCGAGGTAATCACTTAGGAGGCTGCGAGCGAGATTTGAGAGTTGTAATCTTCTCTTTGAAGGTACGCGTAGCAGTATATTTTTAAATTCGGGGACGAATTTCTTTTAAGGGGTGGGGGGAGATTGTAACACCTTAGAATGTGTTTTGTAGCTAATTATATTTTAATGTATGGATTTTAATAAAAAGTTTACCAAACTAAGTTTTAAACATTTTATCCTATTTTACGAGTATTTTATTAGAATTTTTCTAGGCACACACACTTGTGCATGATAACTAGGGTTTAGAGATGGGGTTAGACCATGATTAGCATGCATGATGGATTAACCCATTCTCTTTATGTTAATTATTGTTTAGTGTTATGGTTTTATTATTCATGGTTGTTTTAAAATGAAAATGAATTTGAAAAAGGTTTTAATATTGGTTTGAATTGTTGACTTTGGGGGAGAGAGAGAGAGGGAAAGCATGGGGCAACATGGCTCAAGCCATGCTCATTTAATGAGGGAAGAGAAAGAGAATGGGAGGGGTTTTTGATTTTCCTCTCATTTCTCACTTCTCACTCTCATATCACTCATTCTCTAACTCTCACTTGCACTCACACACACTCTTCAGCTGAAGCAAAAGAAGCAGCAGTAGCAGCAAGCAGCTCCAGCAGCAGCAAACACTAGCAGCAGCAGCAGAGAAGCAAGCAGCAGCACCAGAAGCAGAACAGTATAGCAGCAGCAACATTTAGCAGTAGCAACAGGAGCGCCAGCAGCAGTAGCAAGTTCTCACCTTCCTCCATTCACTTCTTCTCCTGCTTCTTAGGATCCTATAGGGTATATTTTCTGAACCCATATCTCTTTTGCTTAGCTTATGTGTTAATTAGCGTCGGTTTATGTTAATTAGCTAGTTTTGTGCTAGTTGTGGTGATTTATGTGGAACTTTGATTATGTGGTGATTGTGTTGGTTAACCCTACCTATTTAAGTGTTATTAGGGCCACTTCAACTGAGAATTTACCCAGATTTCACTAAAATACCATAGGGTTGTGTTTTGTGCAAAATTGGCGTTTTAATGCGATATATTAGCATTTTGTGGTCTGCTTTTTACCCGGATCCTTCAGAACAAAATTGAGAAAACTGGGGCATGTAGACTAGGTATAGAACACAACACCAGAACACGAGACCCTACTTCCCAATCCAGGCCGCAGATTTATTAGGTTTGGCCGCAATTTACGGCCAAGTAGGGGGCAGGGGTGTTGGGGTCTTGGCTAGGGTTGTCTGCAGTGTTGTCTAGTGCTTTGGCATGTCTAGTTTTGTATGATTTGACCTGTAGGAAAATCTGGGATCAAATATCGTTTTGCATGTCCGTTGTGTTTGCGCGATACGCGCAATACGTGAGTGGGTTCTGTGATCCAGCGTATCGCGGTGTGTCGCGGTAGTTTTAGACGCGTATACGCACGTTTTAGCGTATCGTGCACGCGCGCGTTTAGTTCGCGACGCGAGTTCCTCGTTTGGGTTCGATATCGCGTTTTGCGAAATATTTGGCTTATATATGATTTCCTTGTCTCATTTTCAGGTTTGCAGGCGGGGACTACTGACACTGCTACAGAGGAGACATGTGGTAGGATTCACCTAGCGGGGAGCGTAGGTGAGTAGATTTAACATCTACAGGGGAATCGCCCGCATGGCGTTATGCGTCTGGGCTAGGATTCAAATACCTGTGGCATATTCTACGTCATTGTTAGAATTGCACCTTTACCTTATTTACTTAGACATAGTTGTACTGCGACTAGTAGCCGTAGGGCACTGCACATTTTATTGACGGTTCATGTTGCACGAGCACGGATTGTATGCTACACACACCGTCAATAATTGCCATGTCATACACAAACTCCTTATAAATACTTTATTGCTTATCATACATGACATCTAGCTTATCGGTATACCTATAGTGTATCTTACCATTAGTGATAGGTACATCTAAACCTTGCGATACAGCTACAGGTATACCTTGCACATATTTTACTTATACCCAGGGGGTATACGACATCAGTTCTTATAGGTACATACCTATACATTGCTACACCTGTATGTTACACACATATTCAGTTGCAGTTACGTATTTACCTTTTCTGATGTTACTTAGTTGTACCTTATTGGTTTCGCATACATCCGGTTTCAGCTACATATTCTCATTTTTATGCTCGCATTTCAGATGTATCGCATATATTTATTCCTTGATTTGCGCATTGTTATTTGGATTTCACATGATGATTTCTGGATTTGGGAACCGCGGGAGTTCATGAAATTATGCATACATTGAAAAACCCGGTTTCCTTGATATGATATTTGCGCAGCCACCATAAGATTTATCGGTTCTGATTATATACTCCATACGAGGTGTGGTTGCCGTATGAGGGTACATGGTGGGGCCCGGTATGGTTCCCCTCGGCAAGAAGATCGATGGATGTTGCCGATTGAGCCTGTAGGCGGGCTAGTACCTACCGGTGACAGTACTGATGACTCGGCGGGGATCATGGAGATACCGTTGGGAGTCTTGTACGTATGCATACGTCGAAAGGCGAGGGTCAGAGCTAGGCACTCGTGCTTTCGGGATAGCGTATGATACGTGATCAGGATTTCTGTGTCGATGCTTGGCACATGATTTTCATGATATTTCTTTAACACCTTTGAATATATAACAGGGGATTTAGCCGTTGTTATATATACCCTTACACCAATATTAGTGGAATGGGACGCTGATATATGTGTATTGGCCCCATCATATTTATTTCTGCATATATATATATATATATATATATTTAGGATGTTAGATATTTACTTGAGATTCGACTTGGGATATAGGTGATTCATTGAGATTGGATATTGGATATGAAAGAGATTGTTGATTTGTACATTCGCGATATAGGAGAGCTATTCGATATTGTACATCGAGGTGATGTGAGACCTATATGACGTGAGAGCCCAGTTTGGGGGTTGATTTGAGGATTTGTTGATTTGAGTGTCTTGATGGATTGTGATCCTGCCACGATGTCAGGTTTCCGTGAAAATGTCATATTCCACCCTATACCTCACACTTACCTATTTTTATGCATAGTTTCACATATGGAGTACCTGTTAGTGTACCCTTATGATAGTTGCATATATACATTCTCATATCCTTATTGCATGGTTATTGCATACTACTGTCATGTTACTATTGCTTCACTTATTGATTGTACCTGCTAGTGTACTTTCCATTATTTTGCATTCACATGACATGTTATTACTGTAATCGCATACCTTAGATTCATGCTGTACGTATATTCCTGCGATTACCTGCATATGTTATCTACTATTCACCAGTTGGCAACTCACCCCCGTTGTGCCATAGGTGTTTCAGGTTATTCCCCAGAGTAGACGAGGCAGGCTATTCCGCTATTCAACTATCATCTTTTGCTACAGATACCGCATCAGATCACAGTACTATTTTGCTTAGGTAGGTTTTGGTGGTTATCTGTATTTTGTATTGTACATTCGTTGTATCTTGTACTCTCCATCTACTATTATGTGGTTGACTTAGAGACTTGGTGAGGACGATATTGTATATTATTGTGGATTTGTTGTCTTTTATATACAGCTTTCTCTCTATTGTCTTATTTCTTCGCTACGGCGTCGTATATTTGTGTTGTATTCATCTTGGTTAGTTTTTACAAAAAGGGGGTGTTGCCAAAATTTTAAATAAAGAAAGTAGAACTTTTAAAGAATTTGGGTTGCTATTTCAAATGTTTCAAAAACTTATATTATCTTTTCCGTATTTTCTTGGTTTAGATTTCTGGATTTTGGCTTTCTTTTACTACGTTATGTCTTAAGGCGTTGCGTAGTACTAGGGCCGTCACGGGCCAATTTCGGATCGTGACAATTAGATCCGTGCGATAGCACGGGGAACCTCCCTCAAAGTACCAACACTAGCCTGGCTGAAAGATTGGCGAACTTGCAGAGTGCAATTAATCCCGGCTAGTCTTTCCTTTTAAGGTTTGAAGGAAGATTTGATAAAAACAGTGGGAGCCATCCTGATTAGATAAAATATATAACCAATCTAATCTTGCAAGAGCGCACGCAGAGTGTTTTCTTTTCTCTCTCTCCAGATAGCGACCATATCACGCCTTAATCAAGATAATAATATGGATGTATTGACCGGACTCGCTTGTTATACTGAGCTGGGGAACGTTGGTCCCGCTCCAACTTATAATTGTTATAAGACAGAGAAGGAAATAGGGGAATACCAAAATTCCTATGCCGCCCAAACGAAGAAAGTGCATATAATGCATCTCCTTCGGGTGTGTTCATTATAAAGAACTGTTTCTCAGTGTCCTCTACGTCCTAGGTATTAGATACCGGATCAGGATCCCGTATATGTAATCCGTTACATAGGGCTACAGAAAGGTAGAGAACTGAGTACGAGTGATAAGTTTCATGAGACAGAAAACGGGGCAACTGTTGCAGCCAAGTCTGTTGGTCACTGTCACCCTGTATTACCAATACATTGATTCTGAACAAATGCTATTAGATACCGAACCTGATGTACAAAATCATATCAATCTCTTTATTAGAAAATAAGGATATAATTTTGTATTGATGGATAATGTTTTGAACATTTCCTATTTCAAAAGTTGATCGGTTCAGGCACGTTATCTAAAAGCATTGACGTTATAAATCAAACTACAGTTCCTAGTATACAGAACACACACAAGAGGAAGAGTTCAGAAATGAACGAATCCTTCTTGAGGCATTGTAGACTAGGTCATATCAATGCGACCCGACTGGCTGAAGTTACATTTAGATGCATATTTAAATCAGTTTGAATTTACATCTTGTGAAACTTGCCAGTCATGTCACAAAGATTAGATGACCATAGCTCCGTTTACTGGAAACAGAGAAAGAGTTAGTAAACTCTTGGCATTGATACATGATGATGTATGTAAGGTCCCCTGTCTACATATGCCAAGACTGGTTTTTTGTACTTCCTTACATTCACTGATGATCTCTTAAGATTCGGACACATGTTCCTGTTGAAACACATGTCTGAAGCTTTTGAGATATTCACAGAATATAAGTTAGAAGTAGAGAACCAAAAACCGGGTATAAGTATTATGTCCTATGATAAGATCAGGGAGGAAAATACTTGTGCATGGAATTCTTGGACTATTCTAAAGGAGAATGACATTCTCTCTCGGTGTTACTCATCTGAATACACCACAGCAGAACGGTGTATCGGGGCGGAGCAATCGCACCCTATATGATATGGTGCGCTCTATGATGAGTATTACTAAATTACCTATTTCCTTTTGGGGGTTATGCACTTGAGAAGTTGCATACCTATTGAATTGGATTCGAATCAAATCAGTGCCTACCACTCCATATAAGATATGGTATGGGAAGAGCCTATCTCTTAAGCAAGTTAAGATTTGGGATTGTCCGGCCTATGTCAAAAGCAAAATCTGGACAAGATCGAGGCAAAGTCTGTTCTGTAGAACTGGAAAGAGTTCCAGCTATACAAACTACAGCTGATGATTTGATATAACCAAAGGATTCTATAGTCCCCGACGAACCTCAGCCTCTCCGCCGATCTGGTAGGGTTCCTCATCCGCCTGAGAGATACTTCGGTTTCTCGATGACAGTGGGAGCGAGGAATGCATCATGAGATGATGACCCAACTAGTTTCGAGCAGGCCATCGAGAGTAGGGACTCTGTAAGAATGGCTGGATGCTTAGCGATCTGAGATAGAATCCATGTACACCAACAAAGTATGGACTTTGGTTGCTATATCTAAAGGGTTAAATCCCCATCAGGAGCAAGTATATCTTAAGAAGATTACTTGGTGTAGATGGAAAAGTTGAGACTTTCAAAGCTAGACTTGTTAAAAGTTTTCGTCATCGACCAGGCGTGGATAATGATGAAACCTTTTCCAGTGGCTATGCGTAAGTCCATCCAGATCCTACTTAACATTGCTGCATACCATGACTACGATATCTGGTGGTAGGGTGCCATGACTGCTTTTCTAAATAATGATTTAAAAGAGAACGTCTATAAGTACACAGCCAGAGGGCTTCGTAAACAGTGGGAGCAGCGGAAATGTGTGCAAGTTGCTTTACAGGATAAAGCAGTCATCGCGGAGTTGGAACATCTGTTTTGATGTGGTAGTCAAAGAGTTTGACTTCACCAAAATGGTAGATGAACCTTGTATATACAAAACGGTAGTAGAGAGTAAGGTGGTCATCCTCGTATTGCACGTGGACAACATACTCTTGATAGGAAAAAAGTTTCCTATACTACACACAGTCAATCTCCCCTTGTCACAAGGATTCTCCATATAGGATCAAAGTGATACCTCCTAAATCCTAGGTTTTGGATCTATGAGATAGATCTAAATGGGTGTTAGGGTTCTCACTACATGTAGTGAGATGGTGTCAATCGATCTTGGGGGGGAATCACTGGAAAGGTTCCAGGATGATAAGAACGACTGAATGTCAGTCGCAGGCATTGTCTTTACCCTCAGTGGAGGGACGGTATGTTGGAAGAGTTCCAAGCTATATGCCGTGGCAGACTAGACGATAAAGGCTGATGACATCGCTATTAAAGATACCACCAAAGAGGAAGTTAGGGTGTATATTGGTTCATGAGATGAACTAGGTTCCTACCATTGTGTGACAATGGAAGTGTGTCTTTGGCTAAGGAACCCCGATCCCATCAGTGACCCAGACATATTCTGAGGCAGCATCACCTGATCATGGAGATAGTTGATCTCCTGGGTGATCGAGGTGAGGAGAGTAGACTCAGAGGACAGCACGGCGGATCCACTCAGAAAGGCTTTTTCCAAAAGAGAGACTTTTATGGGATGGTTGTGTAAGTCCATGCTACCTCTCCCGGTACTTTCGGGAAAGCGGAATTTGGTAAAAAACGATTTTTACGGAGGTGGTAACATGGACCTATAACCCGGATCTTGGTTAAACATCTATCTAACATCCTAACTATGAGTTTCTAGCTACTCGGTTAGGGGGTTATACCTTGCTTGTCTTGAACTCCTTCATCTTCAAGCTCCGATGGTGGTCCGATGGCTTCTTCTCGTCGTCTCCGTACGCCGAAGATAGATCCACCTGAAAGCTCCAACCTTTAGCTCCTTCTTCGTTCTTTGAAGAAACTAGTTCACTTGGTTTGCTAAACCTAGTGAACAAGAATGAGTAGAGAAGAATTAGAATGGGATTTTATCTATGGTTCTTGATTCTCAACTCATGAGACAAGAGAACCATAGATTAAAGATAGGGAAAAAGAGCAAGAGGGTGAGAGCAAAATGGAGAGCTCAAGAACAAGAGATAGAATGAGCAAGAAAGAATGAGGCTCTCTTTTGTCTTTCACCCTCTCATAATCTAAAGTCATGATAACTCATCCTATCAAAAAAGTCTTATGTGATGGTTGAAGCAACCATAACCAAATCATATCATGCAATCATTTTACACAAATGAGCAAGCAAGTAAAAGTCTTTGGCATGAAATGATAGCCATGGTTATCATGATGGTCAACTAATCAAGCCTAGTCAACCGGTCAACAAAGTCAACAAGTCAACAAAAGTCAACAAGTCAACAAAGTCAACAAAAGTCAACAACCATGTCACCATAATACTTAATCAATATAATAGTTAATCACAAATCATATTCTCATTAGGGTTGAGCAAAAAGTCAAAAAGTCAACGGTCAACTGTCAACAACCCTAATGAGAATCCACTGCCTCTGTCTCCCTGTCAACTGTACATACACACCCGCATCCGCGTTCCGAGGAACACGAATGCAAACTGGATAAATCCAATCCCATAAGGTACACTAGGATCCGACTTAAACCAAAGCCCGCTAGTGTAGACTGTCCGGACACTGTACGTGCACAAGTGCACGGATGTGACCGAACCCTGTCGCAAAACCATGCGACCTGTCGCAATACCATGCGACCTCTACTCTTTTGCCTAAAGGCGAAAAGCTTTCTGTGTGGGCTCTAAAGACTCGACACTACGCTGGCAGTGGGTTTAACCACAGACCGCAAGCGGCACTAGCTGTGAGTAACGGTCCCCAGGTAATGCCGATAAGAAGACGGACGAGGCGAAACCCATCTGAACTCCTACTGAGCCTGAGTGTGACATTCTCCGTACAGTCCGGTCTGTTCGTCTGATACATCGCATGGCGGGCCTAGGGGGCGGTAAACGTCAGTCCCCCAATAGCGGTACAAGTCGTGCCGGAGTGAAGCCCAAAACACCCTGAGATAACACTGGAAGCCTACCAGTATATCTCGTTTGCCCTGGCCAGGGACTACTCGTGTAATGGCTCTCCTCGACACAGCGCGATGTCAACCCCCAATACCGGGAGAGACGAATCCTGTCTAACCGTCACTGCCTCCAAGTGCTTCGGGACTGCACCCAACCACTACCTGTTTGCACGACTCCTTTGAGCCGTGGTAGGGTAGTGATCAAAGTACAGTGGGAACACACTCGAGGCGAAGTGACAGTGTCAAGTCAGCGGACTAAGCTGTACTCATGTCACCTGGGAACTGATAACTGACGATAGGCATAATACCAACTAGTCAGTTCCCGACGAGTCCTGTCCAGTGTACCCGTAACCTAACGAGCACCCGCATACTATCTCAAGTACGACGTACTGACGGCTGTGGGACAGACCGTCTCCCACACTGGGATGAGAAGCGCATGCGCTGGTCTACTCCGGAGTATCGATGCCATGTCTCGATAGTCCTGCGACCAGGGACCTGCATAAGGATGTGCTTATAGATTACCCAGCCCCACTAGTGTGACGGCCATCACATCGCTGGTAATCAAGCAATGATCCTAAGGGCTCCACTAATGTGTATAGGCGATATACAAAAATAAACACATGTACACATTGAAGTAGAAACAAACCAAGTAGCATACTACTATTTTGAGCAAGATTGTATGTACAAGGTGAATATCCCAAGCTTCCATTAAGTAATATACAAACTAGTATGATACAGTAATGGCCTCTAGGGCATATACACTAACAATCTCCCACTTGCACTAAGGCCATGTACTGGCGTATCGAAGACCTATCATCTCGATCAGCCGCTCGAACTGAGTCTGGGGCAGGGCCTTGGTGAATGGATCTGCAGTGTTATCTTCTGAAGCGACTCTCCGAACCTCGATCTCCTGGCGATCCACGATCTCCCTGATCAGGTGATACCGCCTCAAGATGTGCCTGGATCTCTGATGGGACCTGGGTTCCTTCGCTAAAGCTATAGCCCCGTTGTTGTCGCAATACAGAGTTATTGGATCAACAATGGACGGAACCACCTGAAGTTCTTTCAAGAACTTCGTTATCCAGACAGCTTCTTTTGCGGCATCAGATGCAGCGATGTATTCCGCTTCCATCGTCGAGTCTGCAACGGTTTCCTGTTTGGAACTCTTCCAACACACCGCCCCTCCATTGAGGGTAAAGACAAAACCCGACATGGACTTGGAATCATCCTTGTCACTCTGGAAGCTGGAGTCAGCAAAGGCCTCGATCTGGAGGTCTTTTCCGCCATACACCAAGAACATCTCCTTAGTCCTTCTCAGATACTTGAGAATGTTCTTTACCGCTATCCAGTGCTTCTCCCCAGGGTTTGACTGATACCGGCTTACCACACTCAGTGCATAAGCTACATCCGGTCTGGTACACAACATCGCATACATTATAGAGCCTACCGCAGAAGAGTAGGGTATAATAGACATGCGATCCCTCTCCAAATCAGTCTTGGGAGACATCTCTTTAGAGAGGGTGATCCCGTGACAAGCCGGTAGGTTACCGCGTTTGGAATCTTCCATACTGAATCTCTTCAGTATGGTGTCGATGTACCTGGACTGTGAAAGTCCTAATATCCTCTTAGATCTGTCACGGTAGATCCGGATACCCAGAATGTATGAGGCATCACCCAGGTCTTTCATGGAGAACCTGTGTGACAAGAACCCCTTGACAGATTGTAGCATAGGAATGTCATTTCCTATTAAGAGAATGTCATCCACGTATAAAACGAGGAATACTACAGTTCTCGCTACAAATCTACTATAGATGCATGGTTCATCTGGATTTTTGATAAAGCCAAATTCTTTGACCGTCTCATCAAAGCAGATGTTCCAACTCCGCGATGCCTGCTTTAGTCCATAGATGGACTTAAGCAACTTGCACACCTTTCCGCTGCTCCCACTCTGAATGAAACCCTCTGGCTGGTCCATATAGACACACTCCTCTAAATTTCCATTTAGAAAAGCTGTCTTTACGTCCATTTGCCAAATCTCATAATCGTGGAAGGCAGCAATGGCAAGAAGGATCCGAATGGATTTTAGCATGGCTACTGGAGAGAAGGTTTCGTCATAGTCCAAGCCAGGTCTTTGACGAAAACCCTTTGCTACCAGCCTAGCTTTATAGGTCTCAACCTGTCCATCTACACCAATCTTCCTTTTGAAGATCCACTTGCATCCTACGGGTTTTACCCCGTCTGGAGCAATGTCCAACGTCCATACCTTGTTGGTGTACATAGACTCCATTTCGGTCCGCATTGCATCCAGCCATTTCACTGAGTCAACGCTCTGAACGGCCTGCTGGATGCTAGTAGGCTCATCATAATCTATGATGCAATCCTCTCTATCCCCGTCTATGAGAAAATCGCAGTATCTCTCGGGCGGATGAGACTGCCTACTACTCCTGCGGAGCGGCGTAGGAATGTCCTGTTCTTCCGAATCCTCTGGTTCCAATAAACTTTCAGTATTAGTCCGTGGTTCTGGAATTTCTTCCAGTTCTACTGTGCTCCCACTAATTTCCTTTTCTAAGAACTGGTGTTCTAGAAAGTGGGCATTACGAGAAACAAGGACTTTTTGTTCCTCTGCATAGTAGAAAAGATACCCCCTGGTGTTCTTTGGGTATCCCACAAACTTGCACAGTACTGAACGTGCCTCTAGCTTGTCCGCATGCTGTTTTTTTGACAAAAGCCGGACATCCCCAGATCTTCAGATATTGAAGATAGGGTTTCTTCCCACTCCACATTTCATATGGTGTGGAAGGCACAGTCTTAGTCGGAACTCGGTTCAAAAGGTACGCAGCTGATTCTAGCGCATACCCCCAGAATGATCGCGGTAACTCAGCGTTACCTATCATGGACCGCACCATATCCAATAGGGTGCGGTTCCGTCTCTCCGATACACCGTTATGTTGCGGGGTGTAAGGAGGAGTAAGCTGAGAGAGAATTTCGTTCTCTTTTAAATAGTCCAGGAACTCGGCACTTAAGTATTCTCCACCTCGATCCGATCTTATAATCTTAATACTTTTGCCGGTCTGTTTCTCTACTTCATTCTTATACTCCTGGAATTTTCCAAAGGCCTCGGACTTATGTTTCATTAAGAAGACATAACCGTACCTCGAGAAGTCATCCGTAAAAGTAATGAAGTAAGAATGTCCGCTTCGGGCATGTGTAGACATTGGACCGCACACGTCACTGTGTACGAGTCCCAAGAGCTCCCTCGCTCTTACTCCATGTCCAGTAAACGGAGTCTTTGTCATCTTTCCTTTGAGACAGGATTGACAAGTGGCATACGACTGATATTCGAACGCATTCAAATACCCTTCTGTATGTAACTTCGTCAACCTTCTCTCATTGATGTGACCCAGTCTACAATGCCATAAGAAAGTCTGATTTATTTCTGGAGACTTTCTTTTGTGTGTATTCTGGACATTAAAAATCTGTGGTTGGTTTAACACGTATATACCTTTACTCAATGTACCTGACCCAATCAAAACTTGATTAAGGTGAATGTTTACAACATTACTTACAAACGCAAATTCATAACCTTCTTTAGAAACTAAAGATACAGAAATGATATTACAAGTTGCGTTGGGTACAAAAAAGCAATTACGCAAAACCAAAACATGTCCATCTGACATTCCCAGGTGATAGTCCCCCACGGCTTTACCATCCATGCTAGCTCCGTTCGCAACTCTGAGGGTTATGTCACCTGCCTTCAAAACCCTACGGTTTCTCAACGCCTGCAAAGAATTACAGATATGAGATCCTGATCCTGTATCCAATACCCAGGAAGTAGAGTTTATTGAAAGACAGTTTTCAATAACATACACACCTGAAGCTGAAGCTGCAACCTGCTTCAATTCCTGTGTTCTGGCCTTCCAGGCCCTGCAATCATTCTTCCAGTGTCCTTTCTTATGACAATAGAAGCATTCTTCCTTATCCACAAGCTTCCCCGCTATCTTTGTTGCTTTACCTTTTCCCTTCGTATCCACCTTACTAACACCGCCCCTTGGTTTGGCGGGGGCCTTCTTCTTCTTTCCCTTGGCTTTCGCCTTGGACCTAGAAGAAGATGATCCTCCTACAAACAAAGTGGATGTATCCCTACCTTTCTGTAGGGTGCCCTCTGCGCTCCTCAGCATGTTGAGGAGCTCTGAAAGTTCAACCTCTTTTTCTTGTAAGTTGAAGTTCAGTATAAACTGGGCGTAAGTGGAAGGAAGGGACTGGAGAACTATATCCGTATAGAGTTCAGCCTCCAATGTGGTCCCTAGGTCCGCGAGCTCCTCAATGTAGCTGATCATCTTTAGCACGTGCTTGGCTACCGATGATCCGACGGCCATCTTTGCCGAAAACAACTTTTTCGACGCTTCGTATCTTGCGATACGTGATTGCTCTCCATACAGTTCTTTTGTATGGAGAAATATGGATTCAAGGTCCATATTCTCGTGCCTCCTCTGATGTTCGTTGTCCATCGAGGCAAGTACGAGGCACTTGGCCTTCGCGCTATCAATCTCCCAAGTCTTGCGGATTTCCTTATCCGCGACGCTGGAAGTGGGACCAGGGACAGGGGGAGCTTTGGTGGTAAGAAGATACCCCAGCTTGTCGTAAGTGATTGATATCTTGACATTCCTGAGCCAATCTTTATAGTTTGGCCCTGTCAGTTTGTTTTTATCTAGGAGTAACTTAAGTCCAGTCATGTTGATTGGTCGCTGCAATTTGGAGAGAAGAAGAAACACTCAGCATGATGCTCTTGCAAGTTTAGAGTGGTTTTTAGTTTGTCTAAACAGGATGGCTCCCACTGTTTCTCGAATCCCTCCTTAAAACCAAAAAGGAAGAATTAGTCAGGATCAATCTCACCGTACAATACATGCTTAACCGTTCGGCCAGGCTGGTGTCGGTACTTCGAGGGAGGTTTTCCAACGCTTTCGCGAAGTTCCTTAATTAAAGAACCTCTTTTCCCTGGGGGCGTAGCCCCGCTAACACCTTTCTAGGCACCTACTAGGTTTATAGCATTGATCGTTTAGCGAGAAATTTCCCGAGGAGTAGCATATACTCACAGTAGGATCGGGATCCAAATATCATCGCGTGACGAAACTGAAGGAATCCTACCAGAATCATCACACTCCAAATGGTATGCAAATCTAGCAAGTTTCAGTACTTATGAAACTCCCGATGTGGATTTTTGCCCCATGCTCTTATGAACTTGGCGTGAGGTCAAAATGTCATAAGTCACATGTCAAGTTCGTCCCATCATTATCCAGGTTAATTTGAATCCACCCGTACATACCCTTGACGTAGGCCAAAATGGCAGTACGACTGTCTCAAACCAACGAATTCTATCTATGCAACAGATAAATATCCGGCAGCTACCAATCACTATGCCTTGGCGTGAGGTCAAAATACATAGCTTGAATACTACCGAATATTTAACTGAAATGATGGAGGGCTACGGATGGTTTTGGCAAAACCGTGAACGTAGTGAACTTGATTTAGTCGATGGAACGAGATAGCTTTTAAATGGAGTGGCTCAAACTCCGTATTTTAAAAGTTTGTTTTGAAAAGAACCGAGTGGTTTTTCGAAAGTGTTCCAACGACTTTAACTTGGTTTATTATCTTGCATTAGTTCTTTTAATGCGTGATATTCTTGCATTAGTTCTTTTAATGCGTCCCATCATTTAATCCTACCATTGCAGAAAACAACCAAAATATGACGTACGCTTATGCCATTCGCATTCGCCACTGGGCCCCGTCATTACCCGTTAGGTTACTTAACTAACGACAGAGCGGGGGCTGGGCTAGCGTGTCTGTAGAACATAAGCAACGCCTAAATAATATCATATATAGATATACTGCAATGATAAACATTTCAGATCACAGATGAATACATTGGATATACTAGGAATCTGTAATTCGTACGAGCCTGTAACGAAAGACAGATTACACGGTCGCGGTGAATAGCCAATACCCCACCCAAGACCCCTACGGGTGCAGCAAACTACCCGCCAAGTACCCGAAGCGTAGCAACCTCCCTCATCTCCATGAGTAGGCCACTCGACACTTCGGCATACCCGGTAGTTTGTGCACCCCCTCCATGGGTCTATCCTAGGAGCAAAAACAGTAAAAAGAAATTATACAATGACGGCTACAACCCCGACCCGGTTGTGCGGCCATACAAATAATTATTACATCAATTTACAAATTTTACAAGAATTGAAAGAAAAGAAAACTCTCGTCTCACAACCCCCGGCTATTCACCCGCGACAATCCAACATATTCATATACACATTCCAGCACATTACAGATCACAGATTTGTATAACCCCCACTAATCGACATATAGCGATTAGTAGACGTTCAATACAAATATCTCATTACAGAAAACCCGTTAGCTTAAGTCTTTTAGAAGTTCGATCAAAAATACGGATTTTCGGGATCCCAAAATAAAATTTTCGTTCTGGAAAATCTGGGCGGAAAATATATATTCCAAAAATCCCAAAATACCCCAATGAGCAATCTGCAAAAAATAAAACCCATGACTGAGTCAACTCGGCCGCGTTTCCACGGCGGGAGCGTGCTCCCGCCGCGGAACCGCGGCTCTTTGATCGAGTCATGGGCCCAAATTTTTGCAGTTTCTTTAAAAAAGCCTGAGTCGATTTTTGGTGTTTTTCAAAAAAGTTTTCCAGCACTTTTAAAATCGACAGAAAGTTTAAAATTCTGGGGTTCGTTTCGGGACTTTTTCGTTGATCGATCTTCTAGTTACTTGCTAACATGTTAGATAGAGTTTAACTAGGCTCTGATACCACTGTAAGTCCATGCTACCTCTCCCGGTACTTTCGGGAAAGCGGAATTTGGTAAAAAACGATTTTTACGGAGGTGGTAACATGGACCTATAACCCGGATCTTGGTTAAACATCTATCTAACATCCGAACTACGAGTTTCTAGCTACTCGGTTAGGGGGTTATACCTTGCTTGTCTTGAACTCCTTCGTCTTTAAGCTCCGATGGTGGTCCGATGGCTTCTTCTCGTCGTCTCCGTACGCCGAAGATAGATCCACCTGAAAGCTCCAACCTTTAGCTCCTTCTTCGTTCTTTGAAGAAACTAGTTCACTTGGTTTGCTAAACCTAGTGAACTAGAATGAGTAGAGAAGAATTAGAATGGGATTTTATCTATGGTTCTTGATTCTCAACTCATGAGACAAGAGAACCATAGATTAAAGAGAGGGAAAAAGAGCAAGAGGGTGAGAGCAAAATGGAGACCTCAAGAACAAGAGAGAGAATGAGCAAGAAAGAATGAGGCTCTCTTTTGTCTTTCACCCTCTCATAATCCAAAGTCATGATAACTCATCATATCAAAAAAGTCTTATGTGATGGTTGAAGCAACCATAACCAAATCTTATCATGCACTCATTTTACACAAATGAGCAAGCAAGTAAAAGTCTTTGGCATGAAATGATAGCCATGGTTATCATGATGGTCAACTAGTCAAGCCTAGTCAACCGGTCAACAAAGTCAACAAAAGTCAACAAGTCAACAACCATGTCACCATAATACTTAATCAATATAATAGTTAATCACAAATCATATTCTCATTAGGGTTGAGCAAAAAGTCAAAAAGTCAACGGTCAACTGTTAACAACCCTAATGAGAATCCACTGCCTCTGTCTCCCTGTCAACTGTACATACACACCCGCATCCGCGTTCCGAGGAACACGAATGCAAACTGGATAAATCCAATCCCATAAGGTACACTAGGATCCGGCTTAAACCAAAGCCCGCTAGTGTAGACTGTCCGGACACTGTACGTGCACAAGTGCACGGATGTGACCGAACCCTGTCGCAAAACCATGCGACCTGTCGCAATACCATGCGACCTCTACTCTTTTGCCTAAAGGCGAAAAGCTTTCTGTGTGGGACTCTAAAGACTCGACACTACGCTGGCAGTTGGTTTAACCACAGACCGCAAGCGGCACTAGCTGTGCGTAATGGTCCCCAGGTAATGCCGATAAGAAGACGGACGAGGCGAAACCCATCTGAACTCCTACTGAGCCTGAGTGTGACATTCTCCGTACAGTCCGGTCTGTTCGTCTGATACATCGCATGGCGGGCCTAGGGGGCGGTAAACGTCAGTCCCCCAATAGCGGTACAAGTCGTGCCGGAGTGAAGCCCAAAACACCCTGAGATAACACTGGAAGCCTACCAGTATATCTCGTTTGCCCTGGCCAGGGACTACTCGTGTAATGGCTCTCCTAGACACAGCGCGATGTCAACCCCCAATACCGGGAGAGACGAATCATGTCTAACTGTCACTGCCTCCAAGTGCTTCGGGACTGCACCCAACCACTACCTGTTTGCATGACTCCTTTGAGCCGTGGTAGGGTAGTGATCAAAGTACAGTGGGAACACACTCGAGGCGAAGTGACAGTGTCAAGTCAGCGGACTAAGCTATACTCAAGTCACCTGCGAACTGATAACTGACGATAGGCATAATACCAACTAGTCAGTTCCCGATGAGTCCTGTCCAGTGTACCCGTAACCTAACGAGCACCCGCATACTATCTCAAGTACGACGTACTGACGGCTGTGGGACAGACCGTCTCCCACACTGGGATGAGAAGCGCATGCGCTGGTCTACTCCGGAGTATCGATGCCCTGTCTCGATAGTCCTGCGACCAGGGACCTGCATAAGGATGTGCTTATAGATTACCCAGCCCCACTAGTGTGACGGCCATCACATCGCTGGTAATCAAGCAAAGATCCTAAGGGCTCCACTAATGTGTATAGGCGATATACAAAAATAAACACATGTACACATTGAAGTAGAAACAAACCAAGTAGCATACTACTATTTTGAGCAAGATTGTAAATACAAGGTGAATATACCAAGCTTCCATTAAGTAATATACAAACTAGTATGATACAGTAATGGCCTCTAGGGCATATACACTAACAGGTTGAGTATGTGATACTGCAACCACTGCTACAGATGGCCCTAGTGCAAGTGGGAGATTGTTAGTTATATGTATGCCCTATAGGCCATTACTGTACATAGGATGTATAGTGTAGTGGATGCTGGGACATATATAGGTAGGACTTTCTTGCTCGACATGATAGTATGCTATCTGGTTGCTCTTTATCTTAACATGTATACTTTCAGTCTCTCTGTTACATGTTGATAAAGCCCTTAGGATGTGTACTCGACTTCCAGGAATATGATGTAGATCACACTAGTGGGGCCTGGGTAGTCAATGAGTACATCCTTCATTGTTCCTAGTCGTGGGAATATCGAGACGGGGCATCGATATTCCAGAGTAGACTAGCGTATATCTTCTCGACCCATGTGATGGGCGATGGATGATCCTATATCCATTGGTGTTTGACATCAGAGATGGTATGCGGGCACTCAGTGATGACTGGGTACACTGAACGGACTCGCCGTGAACTCCCAGATGGTATTATACCTCACGTCAGATGGCAGTTCTCTGGTGACACTGGTACAGCTTAGTCTGTGGACCCGAGATCCTCATAGAGTCTTGTGTGTCTCCCACTGTGCTTTGATTTCCACCCTACCACGGCTCTACTGAGTTATGCAAACAGGTGGTTTTTGGGTACAGTCCCGATTCACATGGAGGCAACGAGCGATAGGAGGGGATTCGTCTCTCCCGGTATTGGGGGTTGATGCTGTGTTATGCTCGACTGGCCATAACTGGAAATCCCTGGCCAGGGTTGCAGTGATCTACTGGTAAGAGTTATCAGTAGTTTCACGCTTGTTATGGACCTTACATCGGCATGACTTATCAAGCTAATAGGGTCTGACGTTTACCACCCCTAGGCGAGATATGCGACATATCAGACGATCAGACCGGACTGTACGGTAAGTGTTACTGGTTGGATTCACAGGAGTGTGAGCGGGCTTGCTCGTTGATCTTCTGATCGCTCAATACCCCGGTGGCCGTTACTTTTAGCAGACCGCTTGCGGCTTGTGTGTGTTTGATATGATCATCACCTGCTGCCGGCGTATTGACGAGTCTTTAGAGTCCTACACAGAGGTTTCCTTGCTCAAGAGAAACGAAATAGGAGAGCATATGAGATATTTGCGGGACCGAGAATAATGCGTGTATGTGATACCGTATTCTATTCTCGTGATGAATGATCGATTGGTTGTATGTGATATAACCTAGTTATCGAATCAAGGATTGATTCGATAAGTCGATACATTGGATATTAGTCGGTCATATGCGATATGACCATATCGTTAAATCAAGTGTTGATTTAATGATTTAATGTATAATTATATATTTGATATATTACTTTACATTAACTAGTATTGCTTTACTTAAGATTATTTTTCTCACTTGTTTGTGCACATTGTATATATGATATATGTTTGTGCACTATTTTGTATCATGTTTGATGATACATGCAAACTTGGGTGTGTGTATGCTTTGAACCATGTTTAGGTTAATGGTTAGGGTTTTTATTTATTTATTTATTTATCCATTTTGGCAAAAATAAAATGGTGGAATTATTTGTTTTTATTTGAAGCTTCATGAGGTTTTGAAAAGTTCAAACCATTTTGTTTTTTCCTAAACCTAACCATTCACCTAAACCCTAGTTTAGTCTCTACACTAGTTACACTAACCCATGGTTGCTATATGATAAGATCACTTGATTTATAATTATTAATCAATTGATTTTATTATTCTTATCATATTCTTTTTCTTCTTCTTCAAGAAGAAGAAAACTTGCCACCTCCAATGGTGCCATGATCAAAAGAGTGAGAAATCCAAATCCAAAGTGAACCCACTTCCTATTTCTTCATCCTCTACCACTTTCCATGTAGTAGTGTGTGCTATCTTCACAAGTTCTATGACAAAGTGAAAATGAAGTTTGATCTTGAGATGCCTCGACGTAGATCATCTTCGGCAACGAAGTCGATGACCTAGCCCGATCATTTCTCCGACGAAACCATCGCTAGAGTCCGGGATCCCATGATCGCAGCGAAGGGACATCGTCACGGAGCTAAGGAAGTGAAGGACCGGATCTACAAAGGTTGTAGTCCCTTTCACTTTTTAGTTAAGTTGTTAACTTGCTTGTAGTTTCGCCTTTACCTCTAGTAACGATCTAGTTTAGGGTTCTT
This sequence comes from Agapanthus africanus, assembly GCA_030015575.1. Lineage (NCBI taxonomy): Eukaryota > Viridiplantae > Streptophyta > Magnoliopsida > Asparagales > Amaryllidaceae > Agapanthus > Agapanthus africanus. The sequence continues at coordinate 187,365,888 of JASDDO010000016.1, read as the reverse complement.
TGGCACATGAATTTTTTGAATTGGACATGATTGATCAGTTGTAGAACCTCATGGGTGTGCCTAGGTACCCTACACCGCCGCCACTTAGCCTCCTCACTGGACCAAATTTTTACAGAGGGTCTTGGACAGGGAAATTAGGGTTTGGGAATATTCTTTTTGGGCCCAGAATTTCTTTAAGTGCTACAGTAGTGCTTGGGGGCCCACTTAGGTAAATTTGATCAATCGAAAATTTTAAACACATTAGTTCATAGTATTTACATTATATCTGCGACCGTGAATGTCACTTGATCGGTAAATCCTGTCTAACTGCTATAACCCGGTTAGACGGATTTGCGAACGTGACATTCACGTTGATGTTCTGTGTATTGCTGTGATGTTGCGGATTGGTCGTGGAGGATAGCCTGGATGCAATGCTAGTACAGTTTTGGTTGTATTATGTACATTTGATATTGCGGGGCGAGCGTCCGACATGTGGACTGCTGTCACTGCCTGTTTGTATATTATTCTTATGGGGCACGACCGGGTCGAGGTCGATGTACCCGTTGTATGTATATTTTACTTTCTGTACTAGGATTACCCCAATGTGGGGTGCACGGATAGCCAGGTTCTAAAGGGAAACAAGCCCGCATCTCATGGCATTGAGACGTAGGGGGCTTCACTCTGGAATTGGCGGGCTATTCGCCGCACTCTTAGGGGGTACAGGTTGACCCAGGAGGGGTGCCCAAGTTACCGGATTCCGTGAAGTGCCGGGTGGTCCATTCACGTTGCTGAAGGGGGCTGCCTCGCTTCAGGTTTTGGCGGGTAACTTGCCGCGCCCGTAGGGGTCTAGGATTTCATTGCACAGGCTATCCACACGACCAGGGGAACGTCGGGTTTCAGTAGCGGCTCTATGAAACCCGGGGATCCCAGATATCTGTATTGTTCTGTGATGCTTATTACATTTCTGTGATGTTGCATTTTATCACGCCTTGAGTGAAATATTATATATTGATATATATACTAGTAGATGTTGTATATGTTTTGCATCCGCGCTAGTCCAGTCCCCGCTCTGTCGTTAGTTAAGTAACCTAACGGGTAATGACGGGACCCAGTGGCGAATGCGGATGGCATATACGTACATCATTATTTTCATTCTTTATTGGTGTGATCAATTGATGGGACTACGTTGATTCGGATCAATGCAAGTTAAAAAAACCTATTCTGATGTTGTTGGAACACTTTTCAAAAAGCTGTTATTGCAAGGACGTTCACTTTTGTTTTGCACAGTGGTATTCAGTTGGAATATCCTTCTCCTCAGTCGACGAGGCAAAGGCCGAGATCCCTTCACCGGGAGTGACCCCTTGGACAGAAGTTTGCGTCAGGGCAATAACTTCACTATAGTCATTTACTTTTGCTTTGCATCGTGGTATTCAGTTAGAATATCCTGCACCTCATTCTACGGGGAAAGAGCCGAGATCCCTTCACCGGGAGTGACCTCTTTAGCAAAGGTTTTCGTCACTATATTTTTAAAAGCTATTCGGTTCCTTCAACGATATCAAGTTCTTTACATTAAAGGTTTTCGCCAGAAACCATTCGTAGACCTCCATCATTTCGGTTAAATATTCCGTAGTATTCAAGCTATGTATTTTGACCTCACGCCAAGACATAGTGATTGGTAGCTGCCGGATATTTATCTGTTGCATAGATAAATGGGTTGGTTTGGGACAGTCGTACTACTATTTTGTCCTACGTTAAGGGTATGTACGGGTGGGTTCAAATTAACCTGGATAATGATAGGCAGAACTTGACATATGACTTATGATATTTTGACCTCACGCCAAGGTCATAAGAGCATGGGGCAAAATTCACATCGGGAGTTTCTAAAGAAACTGAAACTTGCCGATATGCGCATACCTTCTGGAGTGTGATAACGTGAGCGGATTCCGTCACGTTATCATGCGATGATAGTTGGATCCCGATTCCCACTGATGAGTTGGTTTACTCCTCGGGTGATCCCGACTAATTCTTCTTTCAGGTTTGGAGGAGAATTTGACGGTACAGTGGGAGGTTTCCAGATTAGATAAATTGGTAACCATTCTGATCTATGTTAGAGTGCACGCTGAGTGTTTCTTTTCTCTCTCTCTTTGGCTGCGACCATGACCTGACCCTAAGACTATGACTCAGTGACCAAGTTGACCGAACCTTCTTAAACACCGGCTATTGGATTGTCAGAGTTGCAAACCTCATTGCCACTCCTACTTTTACCCTTTTCTCCAGGACACCCCGTATTACTACGAACGTCCACTTCCATTGGATAAAACCATCGTATGGTTATATACGAACTCGAAGGAATTTATTCGAGGATGGTTTCCGGTTCTAGAGAAAATGGATAGGACTATTCAGTTGTCTTTTCCATTTACCTTCTCTCAGGTTGCGAGTACTCCTTGGTTTAGGAGATAGTACACCTATTACGCGAATTGGATAGTCTTTTTCCAAACCTTAGGCTGGTGTCAAACAGTAGGGAATGAAGAAAACCAATTAGCATAACGATGGTGTGCAGAAGGTATTAAGTAAAGACATATCAAGGGATTAGTAAGAGGGCAAAGTAAATTGCGACTGATATTCACGACCAAACCAGGTATTTCCTCGCCAATCCTAAATCACCTTTGTATTTCTCCAGGACACTCCGTATCACTACGAAGATCCACAGTTTATTGGATACTCCATCGTATGGTTATATACGAACTTGAAAGGAACTTGTTCCAGTTCGGGGATGGATTCTGGTTCAGGAGAAATAGGAATAAGGTTTATTCGGTTGTCTTTTATCTTCACCTTCTCTCGCATTGCGAGTGCTCCTAGGATTAGGACAGTACACCCATTATGCTTATTGGATAGTCTTCTTCCAAACCATAGGCTGGTGCCGAACGGTAGGGAAGGAAGAAAACCATTTAGCCTAAGAGGGTGTGCAGAAGGTAATGACTAAAGACATATAAAGGGATTTGGAAAGATGGCAAAGAATTACCCGGTTGCAGTTGTGAATATGGATAATGGAAGAGGCATTACTAGGAATACCGGGATACCCCATCGAAACATTTCAATGTTTCAGTTTCACTGTGTACTGTTAAAGGAAAACTGATTTCCCGATTAGATACTCACTCAAGGGTATGTATTTACCAGGTATGATTCTCACATCTGTATGGTTTTACAGATGATGAGTGGGAGTAAGTTATTGGGAATTAGGTGATCATCCTCATTATATCGGAATTCGTAGTAATTGGTGATATTTGAGGAAGTCACCTGGGTTGTTTGCCGGACGGCAAATATTTGGTTTTGAATATCCGTTGCTATGCACCAATTTCAAATTGATATATCTGTACGTCTATTTTTATAGAGTGAGATATACCTTTTTGAAATTGTGTCTATGACATTTACCTATATCAGTGGATGGTTAGGTAAGGAGTATTAAACAGCGGTGTAATTCTTCTTAACCATAGGTACAGTTTTCAACCTACGACACACAGGGATTGAGTTATCAGACTCAAGGGACTTATACAGAGTATTGTATGTTGTCCAGCGTCCATGAGGACAGAGGGGCTGGTTCTCGTACTATATTCGGTTTACTTATGACTTCCCTAGTTTTTAGACAGGTATTTCATAGAAACACAGGGTCCAAGTTTTGAGAAGTTATAGGTATATGGATAAAGTAGAGAACCAGGTGTTGCAAGTATCGAGATTCTTCAAGTTGATCGAAGATGTAGATACTTGTGTATGGTGTTCAGTTGATTGTAACGATTAAGAGAACTTGCCTCTCTTTCAGGTTACTCATAATTGGAAGCATTCCTAAGATGAGTAACGCTGATCGGCCTCTTTCCATTTAGTTGACATGCACTGGAGACAGTTGGATGATTTGAATCTGGTTCAATTAAATCAGTGCCTCTGGTTCTATATTAGATATAGAACAGTTCATATCTTAACGATGTTAAGGTACGGGGAGTTGTCCGGCTTATGCTTAAAACCAGACTCTGGATAACTCAAGACACGTTTCTGTAATGGCTGTTTGTGGGTTGACCCAGGCTATGACGAGTGTTGACTTTCTACCATATGGAAGATCAATAGCGATATTGTTCTAGACTCGCCATAGTTTTAATAAAATGGATTTTTTCAGAAAACAGAAGAGGGAGTATGGTAGAACTGGAAGTGATTCCAGAACCGCAAACGATTACTGAAGATTTGATAAGAACCTAAAGATTCAATCAGGTTTGACATTCTATTGGCCACTCCGCAGATAAGTTGGGTAACCTCAGGCACCCGAGTGGTACTCCGGTAGCCTCAAGGACGGTGACAGGGAGGTTCTTGTTTACCCAGACTGGTCATTGCTGTTGTTCCAGGCTGCGAGACCCGGCAGGAGGATGAGTATAGCGTCGTTCTAAACTAGCTTTAGAAGTGTACGTGTATATGACTCTGCCAGAGGGTTGTCGTAGTCAGTGGGAGCAGCGGAAGCATTGGTGGACATGTGGCTTATGTCTATTTATAGACTAAAGCAGATATAGCGGAGATAGATCATCTATTTCTGATGTGACAGTCATAGGTTTGACTTCATCAGAATAGGGGATGGATCTGTTGAGAAGGTAGTAGGGTATGATGTCCTGGTATATGGATGACATACATAGAGTAGGAAGTGATATTCCTATACTACGATCGGTTATGCTTTGGTTGTCATACAGTGGTTTCTCCACATGGGACTTGGATATTATATCAGACATTCTGGTTACTGGATCTATGGTTTTAGATCTAGATTTGGGTAGTTTCCCAATAAGGGTACTTAGACAGCATTCTAGAGGTGCTTTAGAATGGATGACTCCTGGCATGGTGGTGTACCTGCAGGTGATGGAGTCACCCTCTCTAAAGGTGACTTACAGACTAAAGGGGAGAGGGATGTGGATGATTGGCAGATCACTTGCTTAGGCAATTGAGTCAATAATGAGATGTCAAGTACCACACCAGATGTTGTTTTTGTAGTAGATGCAATAAGTTGATATTGATCCAATCCTGGAGAAGCAGTCGGAAGCAGGTTTAGAACATAAGTGGATGTTCTAGGGATATGATAACGACAGCCTCATTCGGGAGACAGTTATCATTCCAGGCTTCCAAGGTGACCTGGACGACAGGGAGGTTGTCAGAGTTATAGTTTTCCCTCTGACGAGGGGAGGTATTATGGACAGGTGGTCCAGAAGGATACTGAGGGAGGCATGGCGCAGGATACTGATTAAGTTCAGCTGACGATACAGTCTAAGAAGTTTGGATTTGGATTTCATTTATGAGCTAGGTCCCATCAGACATCCAGACACATTCTAAGACAGGTATTGCTCATTTCGGGAGATGGCTTTCTCCGCGAACTTGAGATATAAAGAGACATAGAAAAAAATATCAAAGCGAATCCACTCGCTGAGGCTATTCCTCGAACGCAATAGTTTCGCAAACGAGCTTTGTGAGACTGACTAGTAGAGGAGTTGGGTGTTCGGTATCACACGGGCTGTGAGTATGCGACATCGCAATAATTAGCCTTGAGTGCTAGTGGGAGATTGTTGGAGACAGTGCCCTCAGAGTCAATTATTGGATCACAGGCACGTGATTGTAATGATTGAGGGAGGACTTATCCCGGTAGGACAGTCTTTCTCAAGATGAATTTATGCTATCTGGTTTACCTTTATCATCGTGTACTGCTTTAGGTGACCTTACAGGTCACTATTGCACGTTGATAGAGCCCTTAGGATTCTTGCTTGACTGCCAGCAGAATGAGGGCGATCATATACGTGGGAGCTGGTAGTCTATAAGCACATCCTTAAGAGGTCCCTAGTCGTGGGAATTTCGAGACAGGGCATCGATACTCCAGAGTAGACTATTGTATACAGTCGAGACCCCGACGAGGGGCGGTGGCCGGTCTCACAAGCCACTGGTGTCAGTTGGTTCACCTAAGATGTATACATGTGCTCATTGGGTTATGAGTACACCAGACAGGACTCGCCGGGAACATGCTAGTTGGTCTTATACCTGACGTCAGATAGCAGTTCCCTGGTGACATGTGTACAGGTTAGTTCATCGACCTGAGGATCGTCATTTGTCTCGTGTGAGTTCCCACTGTACTTTGATTACTACCCTACCACGCTCAAAGGAGACGTGCAAACAGGTTTTAGTTGGGTACAGTCCCGAGCCACATGGAGGCAGTGAGCGGATCTGCAGGGGTTCGTCTCTCCCGGTATTGGGGGTGAGGTCGCGCCGTGTCTAGGAGTGCCATTACACGAAGCCCTCGGCCGAGGCAGGAGATTTACTGGTAGGTATTCCAGTAGTATCTCACGGTGTTCTGGGCTACACTCCGACACGACTTGTACCGCTTTTGGGGGTCTGACTTTTACCAACACCCTAGCCCGCCATGCGATGCTCATAGACGAACGGACCGGACTGTACGGATATTGTCACTGACTGGCTCAGTTGGGTGTCAGGATGAGTTCGCTCATCAACGTCCCTTTTGGTCAATACCTGGTAGCCCGTTACGTATAGGCTAATACCTCTGACGTGCTAGTGGTTAAATCCACAACTAAAGTATTGACGAGTCTTTAGAGTCCACCACAGACCAGTTTCTCAAGTTTCGGGCGAAACGCTGTAGAGGCCGTATGGAAATATGGCAGGGCTCGATCAGATACGTGCGGTATTGCACGGATCAGGATCGGACGGTTAATAGTAGAGGCCGTATAGAGATATGGCAGGGTTCGATCAGATACGTGCGGTATTCCACGGATCAGGATCAGACGGTTAATACTAGAGTCCGTATGGAGATATGGCAGGGTTCGATCAGATATGTGCGGTATTGCACGGATCAGGATCGGACGGTTAATACTAGAGGGCTTTGGTTTAAGCCGGATCCTAGTATTGTACAGTGTAGACTTTGTCTCATTGCATTTGTATTCGGTCGGAATACAAATGCGGGTATGTATATACAGTAGCGGGGTTTTCCTGTAATTTATTACGGGATCAGTTTTTGGAGTTACCAGTTTGTTTTCCGTTTAGGCCATATTTCTTTGTATCTTTCATTGGCTGAAGATTGGTGGAGGAGGGCTTATTTGCATTTGTGCAAATAAGCATTTTGGAAGGTTGTCGTTGCACATTGTTGGAACATGATGGTTTTGCCTCCCTTTGACTTCTTCTAGTCATCATTGCTTGACTTTCTTATTCATCATGGTTTACTTTTGGAATCATCATACTTGATGATGATGTTTGGTGATCATGGTGGGTTAAGGTTGATGGAGTGTTTGGATTAGTTTGTGATCATTTCTTTTGTTAATGATCACCCTTTCTCTCTCTCTTGATTATTGGAGACACCCATATTCATTTTGGCCACTCACACTCCTCTCATTTCTCACCTTGCCATGGCCGGCCAAAGGGAGAGGGTCTGTCCCATTTTGGTGTGGAGAGTTTGTTCATTTCATATCATTTTTGCTTCACCAAAATTCCCATGTTCAACTCCATAGTTCATCCCTCCACTAAAAGGCAACTTCTAATACCCCAAATGAGGTTTGAGTTCTACAGTCAACCTACAGCAATCTTGGGCACGTCGACTCGCCAACTTCATGCCTGAGTTGCCTCGGTCCAAGAGGTGGGAGCCCGTAAAAGAAGCCGGCGACGTGGTGCCCTTTCCGGCGAGGAGGTGAAGACCGGAGATTCCGTGGGAGATCGGGACGACGACGAGAAGACTGAAGGACACGGATCGCTCGGTATATCTCTCTACCCGTTCTTTTGTTAGCTAGGACTAGATTAATGGCCCGATCCGGGATTTTTATGCGCGGTGGTGCCGGTTTACAAGTTCGTAAAAAGTTTCGTTTCCGCATTCCGGCGTCGGATTGACGGCCGGGGCGCCGCCGTGCACTTACATAAGGTTACCAGGCGAGTATCCGCGTATGCTACGTGATTGCGACGGACTTTTGATCCACATCAAAATTCCGTGGCAACCGATCAAATGAGACTAAACTGCTAGATTTATAAAATTCAAACTAGTTATCACATAACTAATTATTGTAGTTTCCAAATATTGTATCACAATCACATATAGCTAGACGATGTTAAAATTTTCGATCGAATAAAAAAATACCCAAAATTTCCCAAAGAGCTCAACACTTGAGCTGAGTTCAAAAAGTACCCAGAACATGCCACAGCACCTATGGACCAACCGTAGAAAGGTCAACCCTTGCCTCACCTATGGCGCCGTGGAACTACCACAAACCATAGAGTTTGGTGGCAGTTCCGACGGTTACAGAATCGATTTAGGGTTTCGTTCTTCTAGAGGGTCCATAGAAAACACCTGTACGATTTTTTAAGATTTTAAATTTGGAAAAAATCCAACTCTTGGAAAATTTTCAGCGAGGGAAAATATGGATTATTGATATCCGTTCGAACTTTTTAACGTTGTCTAAATAACCCGAAATGATGTAAGAATTACGACTATGAAACAATCCGAATTGCCTTTGCACAAAGATAACATCACATGCAATTTAAGCAAAAACAAGCAACACCTGAAATACCTAAACCCAGAGACTGGAACACCACAAAAAACTGAAGCCAGGATCCTACCAAAAAACCGATGAGGCCAGTTTTTCTGGGCTTGTGGCCGGCCATTTTCCGGCGAGAGGGGCTCAGGTTTCTTTGGTGTTCATGTTACATCTCATGTGACATACTTCAATTGCATAAAAAAAATTTAGACACTCTAAAAATTTCGACAGAAACTAGATTTTTGTTTCGGGTGTTTCGGAGTTGTTTCGGTTTCGTATTCCTACAAAAATCGTCTAATTCTCTAGCTTGTCTCTGATACCACTATTGGGTTGTTCAGCACGACAGCAGGGTTTTGGGAGGCATCGTCCATTCCAATTTCAAAAATTTGTCATGCTAAACAACCCTAACCCTAGAATCTTAACTAGAGATTTAGACGAAACAACAATATAAACAACTTTACATCTAAGTGAACAAGGAATACAACATTTGTAGACCAGTCCTTCACTTCAATAGCTCCGTGTAGTGGTCCCTTCGCTCCAAGTAGTGAACTCCTGGACTCTAGAAAGGCTCTACAAGATGAACAGAACATGCTTGCTTGAAGTCTTCGAGGCCGAAGATGATCTACGTCGAGAAGGCACCAACACAAGCTACCTCTTCACTAATATGGAATTAGTGAAGCAAACACCCTAAACTAAATGGCTAGTATAGTAGAGGATGATGAAGTAGGAATTTTGCTCACTTTAGATTTATTTTTCTCACAATATTTCTTCACCATTTGAAAAGCTAGAAAGCTTTCTCATGAGGAAGAAGAAGATGAAGTGGAGATGAGAATAGCAACCATGGGTGAGTTTATGTCATAGACTAATTCATGTAGAGACTAAACCATGGCTAACAATAGTGGTTAGGTTAATAAATATCTACAAGTAAAACAAAATTAGTGGACTTGGTCAATGGTTCCACAAGCTTCTACAACCTTGAACCATGTGACAAATTTCCAACAAATTTTGATTAACTTTAAATAAATAAAAGCTAACATTAACATAAGCATGGTGTGAATCTCATACACCCATGTAGCATGTGGCATCAAGCATGATACAAAAAAATGTACATTAATATATATCACATATATACTAAGTGTACACAAGTGAGAAAAAGAAATGTTAAGTGAGCTAATATTAGTTAATGTAAGTTAATATATCAAATATATAATTATATATTAAATTATTAAATCAACACTTAATTTAATAATCCGGCTATATCACATACAACCGACTAATATCAAATATATCAACCTGTCGAATCAACACTTGATTCGACAGCCCGGTTATATCACATATAACCGACCGATATCACATATCGTGAGAATAGAATACGGTATCACATACGCGTATTAATCTCGGTCCCGCACATATCACATATGTGCTCTACTTCATTTCGCTTGAGCCAGGAAAACTCTGTATAGGACTCTAAAGACTCGTCAATACGCCGGCAATAGGTGGTGATCATATCAGTCACCCACAAGCTGCAAGCGGTCTGCTAAACGTAACGGCCACCCGGGTATTGAGCGATCAGAAGATCAACAAGCAAGCCTGCTCATACTCCTGCGAATCCAATCAGTAACACTACCGTACAGTCCGGTCTCTTCGTCTAATATGTCGCATATCACAGCCTGGGGGTGGTAAAACGTCAGACCCCAATAGCCGTATAAGTAATGCCGATGCAAAGTCCATAACGGTTCAAGAAACTACTGATAACACTTACCAGTAGATCTCAGCAACCCTGGCCAGGTGTCACGACCCGCAGGGTACGGAACGTGACTGGCACTTAAGTTTACGAAACGTCTCAAGACGTCCGTAAAAAAAGTAAGCCAAAGCCCAGAAACCAAAACCAAATAAGCAAAAGAGTTAAGAATACCCAATCAGTGGAAAGCGAGTTTATCAATAAGTCATGTAAAACCCTTTTTAAGAACAATACAAATTTTTCCGAAAATTTCGGCAGAGTCTCCTTTGTAAATACTGGCCCCCAAAATGGGTACAACAAGAATATATATGAATCCAACAAATAAGGCATCCCCAAGCGGGAGCTAGCTCTTCGCCACAAGGCGGTCACAAATCCCACGCAATATAAAGCAACAACATGCGAAATAATCATAAGGAAGCATGAGAAAAACCGCATGTCGACTCAAGTGAGCTCGACCCCAAAATACAGCATAAAAGTCCACAAATCTCACAGTCTCATCTCTAGGTCAAAATACAACAATATGGGTAGATACAGTAGATGGAGTACACTAGATACAAAGAATATACAAGGTGGTACAAAAATAATGATATAACCCACCTAAGAGAAAAACCTCGAGTCCAGGCAAAAGAAACAAGAGCGCCCGCCGCTACTGTACTGACGGAGCGGACCTGAAAAAGGCTATGGTACAACGGGGGTGAGTTGCCAACTGGTGAGTAATAAATAACATCTACACAGGCTATCGTATGCATGCACACAAGTATTCTAGCATCCCTAATACAGGTATGTATGCAATATGAATATACTAGCAGGTATGAATGCAATGCGAATCAACTCATGATCTGAATGTGTAATTATAAGAATCATGTTTTTCCTTTAGGAATCTCTTTTGAAATACCAGCACAATACCGATAGAATCAACAAGAATCTGTGTCCAGCAACGACACCTCAAAACTATCAAAAATCTCATATATCCATGTCATAGTATCTTTGGCCTCAGCCATCCGGCTGACCCATCTCAATCTCAAAATCTCATCATCTCGCGGCCACGGTCGGTATCCTCTGGATATCCGCCGTGCCAAACAGTCACCGGTAGATAATCTGTCCCCTGCAAGGCTCAACGTCAACACCACATTCATCTTGCCCCGGGGTACCATACCGGGCCCACCATGTACCCGTGACGGTTCCTCCACTCCTCGACACGGATCTCTAAAACCACAGCAAACTCATGGTGGACGACACTTTACATCACTAGAAAACCGCAATTACATATTTTAAAAACATAATAAGTTTAGAAATTTTGCGGCCTTCCCCCGAAATCTAGAAATATCATAAAATCTCAAGAAATCCTCATAAGTGCATATGTCAATGATAATGAATGCATATGGTATCAATGATCAAGTTGCGATGTGTGATTAATAGATTAGGCATGAACAAATAATATGATGAAGCACATGCACATGAATATCAATCCTACGATTTCATTTTAAGGAATTAAGCAATAGCGCGAGTTTAAGTATCAATTATAGTAAAAGGTTTCAATTTAAAGGTTATCTAGTGTGGTGGCATGGCAATTACCAGGGTGTGTGTGTAAGCATGAATAGTGCTCGTGCTGCATATAAAAACCCTGGCAATGGTGCATGTGTCCTATAAAATGGTTTCGCATATGTATGTCAACATAAGGCATGGATGCAGCAAATAATCATATAAGTATTACACCCCTAATTACTAACATCACTAAGAATCTTTTAAGTTACTAAAACTATCGGGCGGCTTGCGCCATCCAACGATAGTCCCCCATAGATGTTACATCTACTCACCGGAATCCCTAGCTAGTCACGTCCAATCACCGCTTTCCCCTTTCGTGCCGCGTCTGACGTCTCCGCGACCGAACCTGGAATTTACATCAATACCAAACATAAGGTTACAAATCAAGAACGACGCAATTCCCTAACGAAAATACCAACGTTCACTAGCTAGGTACAATGTGGACAAGGTGCGCGGAACACACGCGAAAATCGCAAAAACTGCAAAAATCGCCGATTTGGTCGCCCGGCAAAACTAAAACCCGAATACTCAAAAATCCGCACTCACACATCCTAAAAGTCATAGGATAAGCCAACAATATAATCTAGATATCGCAACTAAATCACCACAATAATATAATAAAAACCTAGTAAGCTAGAAGTTTACAAATTTGGTGCAAACATCGACAATTTACGACAAAGTGCACACATTATCACACAAATATCCAAAGCCACTACAATTAAATTAACCCCTTTACCATGCATCAAAACCCACATTCCATACACAAACCTTTTCTTGATTTTGGTAATTAGCAAAGCAAAGAAAATTTCACACAAGTTAACTTAGATTAGCAATACATCAAGCCACTTAAGCAAAGTAACCATATAGGTTGGTTAAGTAAACCACTAGATTAATTAACTAGATAATGGTTTCTAAAAACCCTAGTTTAATTTCAACCATGAACTTTTTTAAAAAATCTAGAATGAAACTAACACTAAATTTAGCACTAAACAAATTTCAAGGTTCTAGTTTAGCACACTTAAGCTATAATTTAACCATTTGAATAGAAATTATCCCTCAAAAGATCAATCCTAAGCTTGCTCAAGCCTCCCAAGACACCTCCTTTCTCCTCGATTTGAACCAAATTAGGTTGGAGAATAGATGGAATATGGTTTTGCTTTGAAATTGTGAAGAAATTTGTTGATTTTGTTGATTTTTGAGATGAATTTGTGAACAAAAGAGAGAGGAAAAATGAAGGGGGGGAGCTGCTGGTTTCTGGTCAGAAATGAGGGAAGGGGAGGGTGTGGGTTGTGTGGGAAAAGTTTTGGTCAACTCCTACCAACCCACAAAAGATCATACCCAATTAACAATTTCAAAAACCTTTAAAAATACCCTCATTTCCACACAAAACACAAGGTCAAAGGAGCATGGAATTTTTTTCCCCATGAGCTGCTGGAAATGGCCGGCCTAGGGTGAGGGAAAAATGAGAGAGAGTGCACAAAATTTTTTTTATGCAAAAAGACCCCCTACAAGTCCAAAATTGCAAGTTTAAGCTTAAATTCAATAAATTTCGTTTCCTATAATAAAAATTAGTTAAAAAACAAAATAAAATACTAAAAATTTATGTTACAACTAGATTTTAATTAACATAATTTTAAAGATTAAAATTAGCCCAGAAAAATTTGTATTTATCGCTAATTTAATGTATTTTCTTACCGGCTTAAAATAATATTAAAAAATTGAAAAAAAGGGAATTTTTTTTAAATGACCAAAATTTAATAAGTAACTCATTAGCTACTAAAAACAAGCAATTAGCTATCCATTTAAGGTATAACTAGTCCTAAACTGCAAAATAACAAAAAGGACGGTTTTCGGAAAAATACCGAATTTTCACCGATTTTCAGGAAAACTCCAAAACGACTTTTCAAGACGCTACACCAGGGATTTCCTGTTATATCCAATCGAGCATAGCGCAATATCAACCCACAATACCGGGAGAGACGAATCCCCTCCTATCGCTCATTTCCTCCATGTGACTCGGGACTGTACCAAAAAACCACTGTTTTGCACGATCTCTTGAACGTGGTAAGGTGGAAATCAAAGAACAATGGGAATCACACAAGACTCTATGATGATCTCGGGTCGACAGACTAACCTGTACCAGTGTCACCAGAGAACTGCTATCTGACGATAGGTATAATACCATTTAGGAGTTCTCAGCGAGTCCGTTCAGTGTACCCAGTCTCCATTGAGCACCCGTATACCTTCTCTGATGTCAAACAACAAAGGATGTGGGATCATCCATCGCCCATCATATAGGTCAAGAAGCGCATATGCTAGTCTACTCTGGAATATCGATGCCCAGTCTCGATACTCCCACGACTAGGAACATTTGAAGGATGTACTTACCGACTACCCTGGTCCCCACTAGTATGATCTCCATCATAATCCCGGTAGTCAAGTACTCATCCTAAGGGCTTTATCAACATGTAATAGAGAGACAATAAGTGCACATGTTAAGATCAAGTACAACCAGATAGCATACTATCATGTCGAGCAAGAAAGTCCTCCCAATATATGTCCAAGCATCCACTACAATATACATCGCATGTACAGTTGGCCTCTAGGGCATACATATAACTAACATTAACTTGGTTCATGAGTTCTAGTCTAGGATCGGGCCATGGTCGCTTCCAAAGAGAGAGAGAAAAGAAACACTCGGCGTGCATTCTAACCTAGATCAGAATGGTTAATCACTTTATCTAATCCGGATGGCTCCCACTGTTTCCTCGAATTCTCCCCCAAACCCAAAGGAGAATTAGTCGGGATCGCCTAAAATCACCCGAGGAGTAAACCAACTCATCAGTGGGAATCGGGATCCAACTATCTTCATATGATAACTTGATGGAGCCACTCAAGTTATCACACTCCAGAAGGTATGCGCATGCCTGGCAAGCTTCAGTTTCTTTAGAAACTCCCGATGTGATTTTTACCCCATGCTCTTATGACCTTGACTAAGGCCAACAAATCTTAAGTCACATGTCAAGTTCTCCCTATCATTGTCCAGGTTAATTTGAACCCACCCGCACTCGCCCTTGACTAAGGCCAACAAGGTTGTACGACTTTCCCAAACCAACGCATCTATCTATGCAACAGAAAAGTAACAAAATAGCTACCATACACTATGCCTTGACTAAGGCCAACAAACATAGCATGAATACTAAATGCTACCCGTCTGAAATGACGGAGGGCTACGAATGGTTTTTGGCGAAAAACCTTTAACGTAATGAACTTGATATCATTGAAGGATCCGGAAATCTTTACAAATATATAGTGGCGAAAAATTTTGCTAAAGAGGTCACTCCCGGTGAAGGGATCTCGGCTCTTTCCTCGTCGAATGAGGTGCAGGATATTCCTAACTGAATACCTCGATGCAAAGAAAAAAGTAATCGACTATAGTGAAGTTATTAGCCTGACGCAAACTTCTGCCCAAGAGGTCACTCCCGGTGAAGGGATCTCGGCTCTTGCCTCGTCGAATGAGGGGCTGGATATTCATAACCGTATACCGCTGTACAAAACAAAAGAAAACGTCCTTGTAATAACAGCTTTTGAAAATTGTTCCAAAAACATCGAATAGGTTTTTTTTCCTTGCATTGATCAGAATCAATGCAGTCCCATCAATTAATCACACCAGAAAAGAATGAAAATATGATGTACGTATATGCCATCCGCATTCGCCACTGGGCCCCGTCATCACCCGTTAGGTTACTTAACTAACGACAGAGCGGGGGCTGGACTAGCGCGGGTGCAAAACATATACAACATCTACTAGTATATATATATAAATATATAATAATCATTCCAGGCATGATAAATGCAACATCACAGATAAGCGATAAGTATCACAGAACAATACTGATGATCCGGGAGTCCCGGGTTTCCTTTGAGCCGCAAGTGAAACCCGACGTTCCCCTGGTCATGTGGATAGCCTGTGCAATGAAAACCTGGACCCCTACGAGCGCGGAAAGTTACCTGCCAAAACCAGAAGTGTCACGACCCGTAATTTAGCACGTGACCGGCACTTAAATCACGCAACGTCCAAAGGTGTAACGTAATTCAAGTAAGCCGAAGCCCAGAAAATCTAAACCTTTTTGCGGAAATAGTGGTGCAGTTTGAAATAAAGGTATAATGAAATAAAGTTTATTTATAAATGCATAATTAATGATATAAGAAAATGCAAGTGGATTATATACTAGTTGAAAACATTTTTCGTCCTTTAAAAATTTTGGGCAACACCTCCCTTATATATTTTGAACCGAAACCATATATACATAACAATAAAAAAGGAATCCCCAAGCGGGAGCTAGCTCTTCGCCAAATGGAGGAATCACAACCATTCAAGTAAGCAATATATATACGATACCCAACGGTAAAGATCAGCACAGAAAAAAATGATAAATAAAGCGAGACATCAAAACCTCAAGAAGCGAACATGCAACCATCGCTCTAAGTCTCGCAACCACACAAGTCTTTCTAGTCCACTAATATACAAAGTCTAGTTTCTGATTGATGGAGTTTATCTAGATACAAAGGAAATAATAAATACAAGAGTAGGCACGATCCAATGTGTCCCACCTACCATAGCAAAACACCCGAATGCAAGCTGCGTGCCAGTGATACCGCTACTGATCCCAAGCGGTCAAACCTGCAAGAACTGTGGCACAACGGGTGTTAGTTGCCAACTCGTGAGTAGAAAAAATCCGAAGGTAGAAATCGAATAAAACAACGATTTCCCAGGTCATACCAGATCATAAAGGTAATACTATGATATCTAGGACGACCATAATGCAAATATGTCAACAATCGAGTCAATGCAAAGACATGCAGAAATAGCATCTGACAGCATATGCCACCATGCGTGTGGATATCATCCAAATGTCCATCAACGACACAAACCATGTCATGAAAACGTATGTCTGTATGTATGAGGATATCAACTACGTGTGTCTATCAACGACACATCAAAATCATGGAACCTGAGTGTCCAACACCGACACTCGAAACATCATGAAAACTCGTGTCCAGTACCGACACATAAATCCTCATACCTTAGACACTGCATCCTCAGATCGGCCCTCATATCTATCTCATCTAAGGCGCCGCATACAGTGATCAGCCCTCATATCCATCTCACGACTCCGGTTGGTATCCTCCGGACAACCGCCGGATCCAACCAATCACCGGTAGGTAGTGCCCCCCTACCAGGCTCACCGCCAAACTATACTAGTCTTCTTTCCCCGAGGTACATCACCGGGTCCACCATGTACCCGCAGACGGTGCCTACCGCTCCTCGAATCGGGTATAATCATAGCTCAAAACCAAGAAAACTCATGGTGGACGCCTCGAAATATCATATCATGAGAAACCGCGTTTTTAAAACAATACACAATTTCTTTGAAATTAATAATGGTTCTCAAATCCAGAGTTCTCATAAAAACAGCATCTCAATGCATAAAATCATAAGGTGCGATGTACGCAATATGGAACAATAAGGTGATCGTATCGAATGTAACACGTCATATGATAGTACTGAGCAATTTAGAATAATATCAGGGATATAGAAATTGTACGGTGTAAGTGGAATAGAAATTCTACAGTGTAAGTGGAATAACAATTACCGATGATGAATGTGTGTGAGACGGTAAATTCTAGGTGAGTGTAACATGCGCATCATCGATAATTGTGCAGGTGTACTAGCAGACGCAATCAGGTAATTGACGGATATGAAATATCGTATATACATATATATCCTAGTAAAAGAACGCGAGCGTACTGTAACGTTTTAGAAATCGTTCTGCGAATTTTTCCGTTTTAGGGTAAAATAGTCGGTGTTTTCCCTTTTAACCAGATTGTGATCAAACTTCCGTAGAAACTTGTCGGCACATAGTTTAGGTAAAATAAAGCTAGTGCGCGAGTTTTGGGGGTCAATGGGAAGTTTTGGTACACATAGAATTTTTCCCTAATAAAATATTATTTTAGTGCTTTATTTGCGCACTTTATTTGTCCTAATTACATTTTTATGTAGGTTAATTACTACAAATGGGATTCTATGCTAAGTTAATCACTAGAATTATGTTTTAAACCATCCATCCAAAATATCTAGATTTTTAGGATTTATTTTGAGTTTTAAAGAAAAAGAAAATGGCGACTAATGCTATTTTGTTTTATTATGCAATTATTGTATTTTCCTTCTAGAAAATTCCACATTTCACCACAAACCCTAGCCTCTTCCCCACTTGGCCAAAACCTTCCCCCTTGTTGCCCTTCATCATTTTTCCACTCATTTCTTCTCATTTTGCAAAAACAAATTGTTGAAAAATCCAAATAAATTCATACAAATTCAAATATAAATCAAACCCATCATTCTTTTTCTTCAATCATGCTTGGATCTTCATTCTAGCGGGGATTTTGGAGGCTAATTTTGGAGATTTATGTTAGTTTTTGAAATCATGTTTGAGGATCGCAGGCGGGGACTTCGGACGCTGCGAAGAGGGGAAAGCGAGCGGTAGGCTTTACTTAGCCAGGAGCGTTGGTAAGTAGATTTAACATCTACAGGGGGATCGCCCGCATGGCGTTATACGTCTAGGCTAGATCAAATGATATGACCTTTAGTGTTTAGTATATGGATTCGTTTGTGCATGTGTATTTCGTTGCATATCTCATTTACCTATTGTATTTGGACATAGTATTAATGAGATACAACACTATTATTGACGGTTCATGTTGCACGAGCACTGATTGTATGCCACTCACACCGTCAATAATTGCCATGACACGCACAACACCTATACATATGTGATATTGGATTGCTTAAGGACATTGAGACAAGATCCTTATTTTCATTGTGCATATGACATATAGCATATCTGTATACCTACATGCTTACACATATGCCCTGACATGCTTACATGCTAGTTTCCCATATACCTATATGGTAGTATACCATTAGTGATAGGTATATACACATATGAGACGTAGCTACATGTACATCTGGCATACATACATACATATACCTGGAAGGTATTATGGATAGGTATAGACACATACCTTGCTACAGCTACTTTGACATCATACATACTTACATATGGACACACATATCTTGCTATACCGACATGGTTGCGCATACCTTGTTATAGCTACATGTTCACCTGTATATGATGTTGCGTCTGATTTCGGGGAAATGAGGAACCGCGTGATATATTTAATAACTTGTTGCAGTTAAATAGCGGTTTTTCTTTATATGCTCATATTACTGTTTCATGTTGCATATATTACATTCATGGATTTCATATGATGTTCTCTGATATTTTTACTCCTAAGTATATATAACAGTGGAATGGGACGCTGTTATATATGCATATATATATATATATATATATATATATATAGATTAGTGGAATGAGACACTAATATATATGTATTGATTCTTGTAGTTATACTTATTAATTATATGAGAGGGCCTATATTACGGTCAGGCCACTACATGGTCGATGTGAGGGCCTATATGGTCGATGTGAGGGCCGATATTTCGGTCTGGCCGCTATATAGTCGATGAGAGGGCCGATATTTCGGTCGGGCCGTTATATGGTCGATGCGAGGACCGATATTACGGTCGGGCCGCTATTATGGTTGATGTGAGGGGCCTATATGGTCGATGAGAGGGGCCGATATTACGGTCGATATGTGGGCCGATCCGGACTGACGGTGCCTATATATATATATATATATATATATATATATATATATATATATATGAGTATTTCTGTGTCGTTGCTAGACACTTGTTTCATGATATTTTGGGTGTCGATGTTTGACACACACCTTATATGAAACTTATTTGATACTGATATTGTACAGGATATGTGAGATCTACCGATATTGTACAGGATATATGAGATTTACTTGATATTGGATACTCGAGATATATGAGGTTTACTTGATATTGGATACTCAGGATACATATGATTTACTTGATAAGAGAGCCAAATTGGGGGCTGATTTGAGGAACTTTGGGATTTAGATTGTCTTGATGGACGTTGGTCCTGTCACGAGCTCAGGATTCCGTGATTAATGACATGTTTTATTCCATACTCCTCATTTACTTTATATGCATTGCCTCATGTATAGTAGTAACTACTAGAGTACTTTTCATGACTGTTGCACATATATACTGCCGTCTTATTTCTATCAGCTTGCATGTTTTAGATTCGCGCTGTAAGTGCATACTTGCGATTACCTGCATATGTTATTTACTATTCACGAGTTGGAAACTCACCCCCGTTGTGCCATAGTGTTTGCAGGTGTTTCCCCAGGGCAGTCGCGGCAGGCTTTCCATCTTTCGTATCATCTTTTGCTGTAGATACCGCTTCGGCTGACTGTGCACGGTTTTGCTATAAGTGGGTTTTTGCGGCTATCTATTATTGTTATTGTTATCTTGTACCTTATACTCTCCATCTACCATTATCATGTATTGACTTAGAGACTTGATGTGAGGACGATATTTTATATTTTGGTGACTTAGTTGTCTTTTATGCAGTTTTTCTTATATCGTCATTTATTTCTTCGCTACGGCGTTGTATATTTGCTTGTGGTGGTTGTTTTCTGCCGTTTGGCATGGATTTGCTCCCGTTGGGAATGTTTTACTTTTATCTTTGTATGTACCTATTTTTGGTGCTAGTTTTTACAAAGGAGCTGCTGCCAAAATTTTAACGGAAGAAAAGTTGGACTTTAAAGAATTTAGGTTGAGATTTCAAAGGTTTTGAAAATGCTATTATCACTTTCTTACTACTTTTGATGGTTTAGATTGCTGGGTTTTTGGCCTTCTTAAATTGAGTTAGGCCTGTAGAAGTTGCGTAGTTTAAGGGCCGTCACATGCCAATTTCGGGTCGTAACAATGTTGGTATCAAAGACGGTTGGTTTTACCTTTCAGAGTGTAGGATGACCTTGGTATGATGGATTAGGCAGCTTAAGCAGAGTAACGTAGCGTGTGTATGTTCCGCGGCATACTCACGATCACGGTACTACGCCTAAAGTGACCTAAGTACAAATTGCTTGAAATTCCTTCCTTGATGATACATATCCTTATGATTCGATTTCCGTGTTCATATCGAATCCTATTTCCATTTATAGCTTATGCCACCGATGACTATGGGACTTAGAGAGGTGCATCGAGGGCCGAGGTAAGAGTTGACTCGTGTGGGACGAGGACTGACCAGGATAGCACGCTCGTTGCACAGGAGCAGATGGATCCACCTTCGATAGATCGTATCGCTAGGCTTGAGGCAGAGATGCAGGACTTGCGCCAGACGATGAGGTCTTTGGTTGAGGCCAGTAAAGCGCGGCGACAGGAGGTTGCCACCCTTGTTACCCAGTTGTTCCTTGCGATCAGCACACAACATAGCGTTACGTTTACGGCAACGGTGGATGCAGCCATAGTTGACGAGGCACGTCTTCTAGAGAGTTTGGGAGTTCCGGATCAGAGGAGGGCTCGTGCAGGTGTACCAGCCGAGAGCCAGAGGTCCAGTCGCTGTGATAGGTTTCGTGCACGTCGTGGGAGTACCGGAGGCTTGGGATGAGGACAGTCGTCTAGCTCTTATCCCTAGGTTGGTCAGCAGTTTTCTTCCGGATGTTATAGTGCGAGAGTTTTCCGACGTGTCCCAGTTGAGCCGGCAGAGCTTACGGAGCTTAAGGATCAACAACCGAGTTGTTTGTTGGGGGACTTGTTCGTCCAAGCATTTCGCTTTGGGGAGCTCCTATTCTGTTCTTCAAGAGAAGAACGGCAGTTTGAGGTTGTGTATCGATTGGTCATCAATTGGACCGAGTTACGGTGCGGATTGGTATCCCTTACCTCGCATTGATGATTTGTTCGATCGGCTCCAGGGTGCGAGACAGTTTTCTAAGTTTGCTTTAGGATCAGGCCATCATTGGTTGCGGGTTCGAAGTGATGACATTCCGAAGACTGCTTTTGTGCGTGCTACGGGCAGTATGTGTTTTGGTGGTGTCGTTGGACTCGCCAATGCCCTAGCAGCATTCGTGGATGTGATGAACCATATTTCTTCAGGCCGTTCCTCGACCAGTTTCTTATTTCGTTATTGATGACATTCTAGTCTATTCCAATGTGTCATGAGGAACAAGAGCAGCACTTGAGGATTTGCTTTACAGACATTGGGAGAGCCCCAGCGGGTTGCTAAATTCTCGGAGTGTTCCTTCAGGCTTGATTGTGTTGACTTCCTAAGTTCATGTTGTTACGGGAGACGATTTCGTACGGACCGAGGGAGATCGAGGCCGCATAGCTTTGGCCCAGACTTGTAGCAGGGACAGTGGTCCGCAGCTTTTTGGGTTCAGCCGGTTTTTACCGCCGTTTCGTGCAGGATTGCTTGTGTAGCGCTGCACCGTTGACCGGACTGACCAGGAAGGGAGTTCCTTTTCTTAGACTGAGGCATGCGTGCGGAGTTTTCAGCAGTTGAAGTCTCGGGTGTCGACTGCACCAGATCTATCTTTGCTTCTGGATCGAGCGACTTTGTTGTTCACTGTGATGTTTCGCAAGTGGGGCTCAATTGTGTACTGATGTGTCACTATTGAGTTATCGCTCATGCTTCCCGACAGTTGGAGGAAGTACGAGCAGGATATCCCACTCAAGATCTGGAGATGACCAGGGTGGTTTTGCGTTGAAAATTAGGGACACTACCTGTGTGGAAAGTCGTGCCAGATTTTCACGAACCGCCAGAGCTTTGTGTGCATCTTCCTGCAGCGGGTTTTGATTGTTGAAACAGCGCCGTTGGATGTAGCTTGTGAATGATTGTGCTTGTGAGATCCTTTGTTGCCCGGGGCAAGGCGATTGTAGTAGCTGATGCTTTGAGTCGTAAGCCCGGAGGTAGCTTGTTCCAGTTGTGCACAGTTGTCTTCTACAGATTTACAGTTTTTGTGCGATCGTGGAGTATAGCTTAAGTTCGCCTCTACTGAGGGGACAGCATGCTTATGTCAACGCCCGTCCACTTTTCCTGAATCGTTCGTGAGGCACAACCCGCCGATGCTCGTTTGTCTGAGATTCTGAGCATGTTCGACTGGGTAAAGATTCGGAGTTCTGATTTGTGACCAGGGTGTGCTACGTTCCGGACTCGTTGGGGCGTACCTGATACTGATATGTAGAGACGCGAGGTCCCAGAGCAAGCACATCGGTCAGCTTTCTGTGTTCATCCAAGTGCCGCCAAGATGTAACGTGACTTGAGAGTTAGTTACGGTGGGCAGGGATGAAGAGTAAAGTTTCAGATTTCGTTTCGAGGTGTCTGACTTGTTGCGTGCCTGGTTGAGCAGTTGAGACCGGCTGGAGAGTTACAACCTTTAACTGTTCCAAAGAGGGAATGGGAGCAGATCTCCATGAATTTCGTTATGGTGTCTACCCAGGTCTAGACTGGGTGTGACTCCATTTGGATGTTTGTTGTCCGGTTATACTCAGTTTACTCTGTTGTTCTTCTTTAAGTTGCACGTTTGCACAGAGTTCCTTCTTGTGTTGTATCCAATAGAGGCACCCAGTTCGCTAGCCATCTTTGGCAGAAGCTTCAGGAAGCCTTGGGTACTGTTTGAGCTTTAGCTCCGCTTCTCCATCCGTTGGACGATGGTTAGACAGAGCGGACTATACAGACTCTGGAACATATGGTTGTGCGTACGTACTAAGTGGTTGTTAGCTGTTGGGATCGCCACTTGCCATTGTTAGGGTTCTCTTTCGATAGCTGTTATCAGGAGACTTTCTAATTGGCAACCTTTAGGCTTTTTTTGGTAGATGGTGTCGATCGTCAGTCTGTTTTACTGACTCTGTGTGAGTAGGATTTTAGACCCCAGCTAGTCATGAGAGTATGGAGAAGATCCAGTTGGTTTATGTCAGGATGAGAGTAGCTCAGTGCAAACAGAAGTCTTTGCCGACAGTGGTGGTCACAGACTTGAGTTCGCAGTGGGAGATCATGTATTCCTATGGATTTTTCCGATGAAATGGCGTGTTGAGTTTTGGGAAGCTTATTCCCAAAATTGTAGGTCCTTTTGAGATCCTTGAAGTGAGTTAGTACCGTTGCCTATAATATGGCACTACCGCCCAGATTTTTGAGTATTCACCCCATATTCCTTGTGTCGATACTTCGCAATTACCTTCACGACCTTTTCCACATGATTCAAGATCAGACCACTTAGCTTGGACACGATCTTTTGTTCACCAGCAGTCGATAGTTATAGTTGATCGGCAGGTGGAGGAACTGTTAGTTTATATGCCCTAGAGGCCATTACTGTATCATACTGGATTGTATATTACTTGATGGAAGCTTGGGATATTCACCTTGTATTGACATTCTTGCTCAAAATGGTAGTATGCTACTTGGTTTGTTTTTGCTTTAATGTGTGCATGTGTTTCTTTTAGCATATCTCCTTTACACATTAGTGGAGCCCTTAGGATCTTCGCTTGATTACCAGCGTTGTGATGGCAGTCACACTCGTGGGGGCTGGGTAATCTATAAGCACATCCTTAAGCAGGTCCCTAGTCGCAACGCTATCGAGACAGGGCATCGATACTCCGGAGTAGACTAGCATATGCGCTTCTTATCCCAGCTTGGGAGACGGTCTGTCCCACAGCCGTCAGTTCGTCGTACTTGAGATAGTATGCGGGTGCTCATTAGGTTACGAGTACACTGGATATGACTCATTGGGAACTGTTGGTTGGTACTATACCTATCGTCAGTTATCAGTTCCCAGGTGACTTGAGTACAGCTTAGTCCGTTGACTTGACACTATCACTTCGCCTCGAGTGTGTTTCCACTGTACTTTGATTACTACCCTACCACGGCTCAAAGGAGTCGTGCAAACATGTAGTTTTTGGGTGCAGTCCCGAAGCACTTGGAGGCAGTGATGGTTAGACAGGATTCGTCTCTCCCGGTATTGGGGGTTGATATCGCGCTGTGTCTAGGAGAGCCATTACACAAAGTCCCTGGCCAGGGAAAGCGAGATAGACTGGTAGGTATCCAGTGTTATCTCAGGTGTTCTGGGCTACACTCCGACACGACTTGTACCGCTAGTAGGGGACTGACGTTTACCGCCCCCTAGGCCCGCCATGCGATGCTCTCAGACAAACAGACCGGACTATACGGAGATTGTCACATTCACGCTCAGTAGGAGTTCAGATGGGTTTGCCTCGTTAGTCTTCTTATCGGCATCTACCTGAGGGCCGTTACGTACAGCTAGTGCCGCTTGCGGTCTGTGTTTAACCCTACTGCCGGCGTTGTGTCGAGTATTTAGAGTCCCACACAGAGGGTTATTCGCCTTTGGGCAAAAGAAAGTAGAGGTCGCATGGTTTTGCGACAGGGTTCGTTCACATCCGTGCACTTGTGCACGTTTGGCGTCCGGACAGACATTACTAGCGGGCTCTGGTTTAAGCCAGATCCTAGTATATATTTTGGGGTTAGTTTTATCTCATTGTGTTCATGTTCCTTAGAACAGGAATGAAGGTGTGTATGCACAGTTGATTGAGGCGGAGGAAGAGGTTTTCATTAGGGTTTTGGAACGGGTGCGTATGCACAGTTGACAGTTGTCTTTTTCCAAACCCTAATGAATTTGTGATATATCAATTAATAATATTAATTAAATGAAATTGTGTCATGATTGGGTTTGTTGACTTGTTGACCAAGATTGACTAGTTGACCTTGGTTGAAACTTTGACCATCATCATTACACATCAAAGATGCTCTTTGATCTTTGCAAAAACCATTTAATGTGAAATGATAATTGTCTCATCAAACCAACCATCAACTTTTTCATTTGATTAAAATTATTAATTTGATTAATTCACATATATTGTTATGGTTGTAAAACTATTCTCATTCTATCATAACCATTCTCTCTCCTCTCTTCATCTTCCTCCTCCTCTAGTTCAAGGAGAATCATTCTCATGAGTTGAGAAACCTCTGCTTGGAGATAAAACACCCTAAGTCACTCTCTACTCTTCCTAAGGTTGATGGTCTTGAAAGCCGGAGACTTTAGTTTTCAAAGTTCGAGAAAGGAGCTCAAGGAAGAAACCCTCAGGTGGATCCATCTTCGACAAGAGAAGGCAACGAGGAAAGCATCATCCAACCACTACAAAGAGTCTAAGAAGAAGGAGTTCAAGTTGAGGTATAACCCCTAACCGAGTAGATAACTCTCTTGTTAGTTGCTAGGGTGTAGTTTAGCCAAGATCCGGTTTAGTAGTCCATGTTACCTAAACCCTAAAAATTGTTTTTCTCCATTTCCGCAAGCCCGAAAGAACCGGGAGAGGTAACATGGACTTACAGTGGTATCAGAGCCTAACTAAACACACCCTAGCATGTTACCAAAGTATCTAGAATTTCGACCGGAAAAAAAACCGCGAAACAGCCTGGAAAATTCTAGTTTCTGCCGATTTTTATTTCTGCTCTAAAATTAATAAATCATGTCTTAAAAATCGGCTCAGGCTTTTTAATGAACAGGCTAGAAAAATGATCCAGCGAACCGACCGACTCACCGCGGTTCTGCGGCCGAGTTGACCCGGCCATGGATCGTTTCTCCTGCAGTTTGTCTCTCGTGGTATTATGTGATTTTTGAGATGGTTTGTTTCTGCCCAGATTTTCCAGAGAACATGTTTGTTTTTGGGGTGGTTATAAATCCGTATTTTGGTCGATTTTCTGTAGACTTTGGCTAATGGGTTGTATCTGTAATGTTATATATGTATTGAACGTCTGCTAATCGCTCTACGTCGTTTAGTGGGGGTTATACATATCTGTGATCTGTAATGTTGATGGTATGTGTTTATGAATTCGTTGGATTGTCGCGGATGAATAGCCGGGGGAATTGTGAGATGAGAGTTTTGTTTAACTTTCAATTCTTGTAATATGTAAATTGATGTAATATTATTTGTTTGGCCGCACAACCGGGTCGGGGTTGTAGCCATCATTGTATAATTTCTTTTTACTGTTTTTGCTCCTTGGATAGACCCAAGGTGGGGTGCACAAACTACCGGGTACCTCGAAGTGCCGAGTGGCCTACTCATGTCGTTGAGGGAGGTTGCTTCACTTCGGATACTTGGAGGGTAGTTTGCCGCACCCGTAGGGGTCTAGAGTGGGGTTTGGCTATTCATCGCGACCGTGTAATCCGCTCTTCGTTACAGGCTCGTACGAATTGCGGATTCCTAGTATATCCAATGTATTCATCTGTGATCTGGAATGGCTATCATTGCATGTGACGAATGTTTATATATCTATATGATATCTATTTAGGCGTTGCTTATGTTTTGCATCCGTGCTAGTCCAGCCCCCGATCTGTCGTTAGTTAAGTAACCTAACGGGTGATGACGGGACCCCGTGGCGAATGCGGATGGCATAAGCGTACGTCATATTTTCGTTGTTTTCTGCAATGGTAGGATTAAATGATGGGATGCATTGGAATTAATGCAAGAAAAAATAAACCAAGTAAAAGTCGTTGGAACACTTTGAAAACCACTCGGTTCTTTTCAAAACCAAACTTTTAAATGCGGAGCTTGAACCACTCCTTTTGAAAGCTATCTCGTTCCTTCGACTATATCAAGTTCACTACGTTCACGGTTTCGCCAAAACCATTCGTAGCCCTCCGTCGTTTCACATGAATGGCCAATAAGTATTCAAGCTATGTATGTTGGCCAAAGTCAAGGCATAGTGATTGGTAGCTATTGGGTATTCATGTGCAGCATAGATAGCTGTGTTGGTTTGGGGCAGTCGTTCTACCATTTTGGCCAAAGTCAAGGGTATGTGCGGGTGGGCTCAAATTAACGTGGAAAATGACGTGTAGAAATTGACATGTGACTTATGATATTTTGGCCAAAGTCGAGGTCATAAGAGCATGGGGCAAAAATCCACATCGGGAGTTTCAAAAGAACTGAAACTTGCTAGCGCTGCATACCATTTGGAGTGATGATTCTGGTAGGATTCCTTCAGCTTTATCACACGATGATATTTGGATCCCGATCCTACTGTGAGTATATGCTACTCCTCCAGAACTTTCTCACTTAACGATCAATGCTATAAACCAAGTAGGTGTCTAGAAAGGTGTTAGCGGGGCTACGCCCACAGGGAGAGAGGTTAATTAATTAAGGAACTTCGCGAAAGCGTTGGAAAACCTCCCTCGAAGTACCGACACTGGCCTGGCTGAACAGTTAAGCAAGTATTGTACGGTGAGATTGATCCCGACTAGTTCTTCCTTTATGGTTTGAGGAGGGATTCGAGAGACAGTGGGAGCCATCCTGTTTAGACAAATTAAAAACCACTCTAAACTTGCAAGAGCATCATGCTAAAGTGTTTCTTCTCTCTCTCCTAATTGCAGCGACCAAACATCATGACTGGACTTAAGTTACTTCTAGATAAAAACATACCGACAGGGCCAAACTACAAAGATTGGCTCAGGAATGTCAAAATGGCAATCACTTATGACAAGTTGGGGTATCTTTTTACCACGAAAGATCCCCCTGTCGCAGGTCCCAAAACCAGCGTCGCGGATAGGGAAATCCGTAAGACCTGGGAAATAGATTGCGCGAAGGCCAAGTGCCTTGTGCTTGCCTCTATGGACAATGAACATCAGAGGAGGCACGAGAATATAGACCTCGAATCCATATTTCTCCATACAAAATAACTGTATGGAGAGCAATCTCGTATCGCCAGATACGAAGTGCCGAAGAAGTTATTTTCGGCAAGATTGGCCGTCGGATCATCGGTAGCGGAACACGTGCTTAAGATGATTGGCTACATAGAACACGTGCTTAAGATGATTGGCTACATAGAGGAGCTCGCGGACCTTGGGACCACGTTGGAGAATGAGCTCTATACGGACTTGATTCTTCAGTCCCTTCCTTCCACTTACGCCCAGTTTATCCTGAATTTCAACTTGCAAGAAAAGGAAGTTGAACTTTCAGAGCTCCTCAACTTGCTGAGGAGTGCAGAGGGCACCCTACAGAAAGGTAGGGAAACATCCACTTTGTTTGTTGGAGTATCTTCCTCTTCTAGGTCCAAGGAGAAAGCCAAGGGAAAGAAGAAGAAAAACCCCGCCAAACCAAGGGGCGGTGTTAGTAAGGTGGATACGAAGGGAAAGGCAAAAGCAAAAAAGGTAGCGGGGAAGCTTGTGGATAAGGAAGAATGCTTTTACTGTCACAAGAGTGGACACTGGAAGAAAGATTGCAGGGCTTGGAAAGCCAGAACACAGGATCTGAAGCAGGTTACGGCTTCAGCTTCAGGTGTGTATGTTATTGAAAACTGTCCATCAATAAAATCTACGTCCTGGGTATTGGATACCGGATCAGGATCTCATATCTGTAATTCTTTGCAGGCGTTGAGAAAGCGTAGGTTTTTGAAAGCAGGTGACATGACCCTCAAAGTTGCAAACGGAGCTAGCATGGATGCTGAGGCCGGGGGGGACTATCACCTGGGAATGTCAGATGGACATGTTTTGGTTTTACGTAATTGCTTTTTTTACCCAATGCAACTTGTAATATCATTTCTGTATCTTTAGTTTCTAAAGAAGGTTATGAATTTGCGTTTGTAAGTAATGTTGTAAACATTCACCTTAATCAAGTTCTGATTGGGTTAGGTACATTGAGGAATGGTATATACGTATTAAACCAACCACATATTTTCAATGTCCAGAATACACACAAAAGAAAGTCTCCGGAAATAAATCAGACTTTCTTATGGCATTGTAGACTGGGTCACATAAATGAGAGAAGGTTGAAGAAGTTACATACAGAAGGATATTTGGATCCGTTCGAATATCAATCATATGCAACTTGTCAATCCTGTCTCAAAGGAAAGATGACAAAGACTCCGTTCACTGGACACGGAGTGAGAGCGAGCGAGCTCTTGGGACTCGTACACAGCGACGTGTGCGGTCCAATGTCTATACATGCACGAAGCGGTTATTCTTACTTCATTACTTTTACGGATGACTTTTCAAAGTATGGTTATGTCTTCTTAATGAAACATATATCCGAAGCCTTTGGAAAATTCCAGGAATATAAGAATGAAGTAGAAAAACAAACAGGCAAAAGTATCAAAACACTGAGATCTGATCGAGGTCGTGAATACTTAAGTGCCGAGTTCCTTGATTACTTAAAAGAGAATGGAATTCTCTTTCAGCTTACTCCTCCATACACTCCGCAACATAACGGTGTATCGGATAGACGGAACCGAACCCTATTGGATATGGTACGGTCCGTGATGAGTAACGCTGAGTTACCACGATCATTCTAAGGATATGCACTAGAATCAGCTGCATACCTTTTGAACCGAGTTCCAACTAATACTGTGCCTACTACACCATATCAGATGTGGTGTGGGAAGAGACCCTATCTTAATCACATTAAAACATGGGGATGTCCAGCTTTTGTCAAAAAGCAGCATGCGGACAAGCTCGAGGCACGCTTAGTACAGTGCAAGTTTGTGGGATATCCAAAGAACTCCAAGGGATATTTCTTCTATTGCGAAGTGGAACAAAAGGTTCTTGTTTCTCGGCATGCCCACTTCTTGGAAACTCAGTTTTTGGAGAATCAGATAAGTGGGAGCACAATAGAACTGGAAGAAATTCAGAATCACGAGCTATTACTGAAAGCTCAGTAGAACCAGAGGGTTCGAAAGATCAGGACATTCCTACGCCGCTCCGCAGAAGTAGTAGGCAGTCTCATCCGCCGGAGAGATACTACGGTTTTATAATAGACGGGGATAGAGAGGATTGCATCATTGATAGTGATGAGCAGACTTGCTTCCAGCAAGCCATTCAGAGCGTTGACTCGATAAAATGGCTGGATGCAATGCGGACCGAAATGGAGTCCATGTACACCAACAAAGTATGGACGTTGGACATTGCTCCAGATGGGGTAAAACCCGTAGGATGCAAGTGGATCATCAAAAGGAAGATTAGTGTAGATGGACAGGTTGAGACCTATAAAGCTAGACTTGTTGCAAAGGGTTTCCGTCAATGACCTGGCTTGGACTATGACGAAACCTTTTCTCTAGTGGCTATGCTGAAATCCATTCGGATCCTTCTTGCCGTTGCTGCCTTCCATGAATATGAGATCTGGCAAATGGATGTAAAGACCGCTTTTCTAAATGGAAATTTAGAGGAGTGTGTCTGTATGGACCAGCCAGAGGGTTTCATTCAGAGTGGGAGCAGCGGAAAGGTGTGCAAGTTGCTTAAGTCCATCTATGGACTAAAGCAGGCATCGCGGAGTTGGAACATCTGTTTTGATGAGACGGTCAAAGAATTTGGCTTTATCAAAAATCCAGATGAACCATGCATCTATAGTAGATTTGTAGCGAGAACTGTAGTATTCCTCGTTTTATTCGTGGATGACATTCTCTTGATAGGAAATGACATTCCTATGCTACAATCTGTCAAAGGGTTCTTGTCACACAGATTCTCCATGAAAGACTTGGGTGATACCTCATACATTCTGGGGATCCGGATCTATCGTGACAGATCCAAGAGGATATTAGGACTCTCACAGTCCAGGTACATTGACACCATACTGAAAAGATTCAGTATGGAAGATTCAAAGCGCGGTAATCTACCGGCTTATCACGGGATCACCCTCTCCAAAGAGATGTCTCCCAAGACTGATTTGGAAAGGGATCGCATGTCTATTATACCCTATGCTTCTGCTGTAGGCTCTATAATGTATGCGATGTTGTGTACCAGACCAGATGCAGCTTATGAACTGAGTGTGGTAAGCCGGTATCAGTCAAACCCTGGGGAGAAACATTGGATAGCGGTAAAGAACATTCTCAAGTACCTGAGAAGGACTAAGGAGATGTTCTTGGTGTATGGTGGAAAAGACCTCCAGATCGAGGCCTTTGCTGACTCCAGCTTCTAGAGTGACAAGGATGATTCTAAGTCCATGTCGGGTTATGTCTTTACCCTCTATGGAGGGGTGGTGTGTTGGAAGAGTTCCAAACAGGAAACCGTTGCTGACTCGGCGATGGAAGCGGAATATATCGCTGCTGCAGATGCCGTAAAGGAATCTGTCTGGATGAAGAAGTTCCTCACGGAGCTTCAGGTGGTTCCTACCATTGTTGATCCAATACCGCTGTATTGTGACAACAACGGAGCTATAGCTTTAGCGAAGGAACCCAGGTCCCATCAGAAGTCCAGGCACATCTTGAGGCGGTATCACCTGATCAGGGAGATCGTGGGTCGCCAGGAGATCGAGGTTCGGAGAGTTGCTACGGAAGATAACACTGCTGATCCATTCACCAAGGCCTTACCCCAGACTCAGTTCGAGCGGCTGATCGAGATGATAGGTCTTCGATACGCCAGTACCTGGCCTTAGTGCAAGTGGGAGATTGTTAGTGTATATGCCCTAGAGGCCATTACTGTATCATACTGGATTGTATATTACTTGATGGAATCTTAGGATATTCACCTTGTATTGACATTCTTGCTCAAAATGGTAATATGCTACTTGGTTTGTTTCTGCTTTAATGTGTGCATGTGTTTCTTTTAGCATATCGCCTTTACACATTAGTGGAGCCATTAGGATCTTTGCTTGATTACCAGCGTTATGATGGCAGTCACACTCGTGGGGCCTGGGTAATCTATAAGCACATCCTTATGCAGGTCCCTAGTCACAGGGCTATCGAGACAGGGCATCGATACTCCGGAGTAGACTAGCGTATGCGCTTCTTATCCCAGCTTGGGAGACGGTCTGTCCTACAGCCGTCAGTACGTCGTACTTGAGATAGTATGCGGGTGCTCGTTAGGTTACGAGTACACTGGACAGGACTCGTTGGGAACTGTTGGTTGGTACTATACCTATCGTCAGTTATCAGTTCCCAGGTGACATGAGTACAGCTTAGTCCGTTGACTTGACAATGTCACTTCGCCTCGAGTGTGTTCCCACTGTACTTTGATTACTACCCTACCACGGCTCAAAGGAGTCGTGCAAACAGGTAGTTTTTGGGTGCAATCCCGAAGCACTTGGAGGCAGTAACGATTAGACAGGATTCGTCTCTCCCGGTATTGGGGGTTGATATCGCGCTCTGTCTAGGAGAGCCATTACACAAAGTCCCTGGCCAGGGTAAGCGAGATAGACTGGTAGGTTTCCAGTATTATCTCAAGTGTTTTGGGCTACACTTCAACACGACTTGTACCGCTAGTAGGGGACTGACGTTTACCGCCCCCTAGACCCGCCATGCGATGTTCTCAGACGAACAGACCGGACTATATGGAGATTGTCACATTCAGGCTCAGTAGGAGTTCAGATGGGTTTACCTCGTCAGTCTTCTTATCGGCATCTACCTGGGGACCGTTACGTACAGCTAGTGCCGCTTGCGGTCTGTGGTTAAACCCACTGCCAGCGTAGTGTCGAGTCTTTAGAGTCCCACACAGAGGGTTATTCGCCGTTGGGCAAAACAGAGTAGAGGTCGCATGGTTTTGCGACAGGATTCGTTCACATCCGCGCACTTGTGCACGTTTGGCGTCCGTACAGACATTACTAGCAGGCTCTGGTTTGAGCTAGATCCTAGTATATATTTTGGGGTTAGTTTTATCTCATTGTGTTCATGTTCCTCGGAACACGAATGTGGGTGTGTATGCACAGTTGATTGAGGCGGAGGAAGAGGTTTTTCATTAGGGTTTTGGAACGGGTGCGTATGCACAGTTGACAGTCGTCTTTTTCCAAACCCTTATGAATTTGTGATATATCAATTAATAATATTAATTATATGAAATTGTGTCATGGTTGGGTTTGTTGACTTGTTGAACAAGGTAGACTAGTTGACCATGGTTGAAACTTTGACCATCATCATTACACATCAAAGATGCTCTTTGATCTTTGCAAAAACCATTTAATGTGAAATGATAATTGTCTCATCAAACCAACCATCAACTTTTTCATTTGATTAAAATTATTAATTTGATTAATTCACATATATTGTTATGGTTGTAAAACTATTCTCATTCTATCATAACCATTCTCTCTCCTCTCTTCATCTTCCTCCTCCTCTAGTTCATGGAGAATCATTCTCATGAGTTGAGAAACCTCTCCTTAGAGATAAAACACCCTAAGTCACTCTCTACTCTTCCTAAGGTTGAAGGTCTATCAAGCCGGAGACTTTAGTTTTCTCAAAGTTCGACAAAGGAGCTCAAGGAAGAAACCCTCAGGTGGATCCATCTTCGACAAGAGAAGGCAACGAGGAAAGCATCATCCGACCACTACAAAGAGTCTAAGAAGAAGAAGTTCAAGTTGAGGTATAACCCCTAACCGAGTAGATAACTCTCTTGTTAGTTGCTAGTGTGTAGGTTAGCCAAGATCCGGTTTAGTAGTCCATGTTACCTAAACCCTAAAAATCGTTTTTCACCATTTCCGCAAGCCCAAAAGAACCGCGAGAGGTAATGTGGACTTACAGGAACTTCGGTCAAGGGTCTTGCCGTCTGTGAGGGTTCTTTGGCATAGCTGTATAGTGAGGTGATCACTGGGCAGGCTGCGGCGAGATTTGGGAGTTTCGTACTTATCTCTTTGAAGGTACGCGTAGATAAATTTTAATTCGGGGTCCGAATTTCTTTAAGGGGGGAAGATTGTAACGTTTTAGAAATCGTTTTGCGAATTTTTCCGTTTTAGGGTAAAATAGTCGGTGTTTTCCCTCTTAACCCGATTGTGATAAAATTTCCGTAGAAACTTGCCGGCACATATTTTAGCTAAAATAAAGCTAGTGCACGAGTTTTGGGGGTCAATGGGAAGTTTTGGATCACATAAAATTTTTCCCTAATAAAATATTGTTTTAATGCTTTATTTGTGGTAATTACATTTTTATGTTGGTTAATTACAACAAGCGGGATTCTATGCTAAGTTAATCACTAGAATTATGTTCTAAACCATCCATCCAAAATATCTAGATTTTTAGGATTTATTTTGAGTTTTAAAGAAAAATAAAATGTTGACTAATGTTAGTTTGTTTTATTATGCAATTATGGTATTTTCCTTCTAGAAAATTCCACACTTCACCACAAACCCTAGCCTCTTCCCCACATGGCCGAAACCTTCCCCCTTGCTTCCCTTCATCATTTTTCCACTCATTTTGAAAAAAAAATGATGAAAAATCCAAATAAATTCATACAAATTCAAATATAAATCAAACTCATCATTCTTCTTCTTCAATCTTGCTTGGATCTTCATTCTAGAGGGGATTTTGGAGGCTAATTTTGGAGATTTTTGCTAGTTTTTGAAATCAAGTTTGAGGATCGCAGGCGGGGACTTCGGACGCTGCGAAGAGGGGAAAGCGAGTGGTAGGCTTTACTTAGCCAGGAGCATTGGTGAGTAGATTTAACATCTACAGGGGGATCGCCCGCATGGCGTTATGCGTCTGGGCTAGATCAAATGATATGACCTTTAGTGTTTTGTATATGGACTCGTTTGTGCCTGTGTATTTCGTTGCATATCTCATTTACCTATTGTATTTGTACATAGTATTAATGAGACACAACACTATTATTGACGGTTCATGTTGCACGAGCACTGATTGTATGCCACTCACAACGTCAATAATTGCGATGACACGTAGAACACTTATACATATATGATATTGGATTGCTTAGGGACATTGAGACATGATCCTTATTTTCATTGTGCATATGACATATAGCATACCTGTATACCTACATGCTTACACATATGCCCTGACATGCTTAATGCTAGTTACCCATATACCTATATGGTAGTGTACAATTAGTGATAGGCATATACACATATGAGACATAGCTACATGTACATCTGGCATACATACATACATATACCTGGAAGGTATTATGGATAGGTATAGACTCATACCTTGCTACAGCTATTTTGACATCATACATACTTACATATGGACACACATATCTTGCTATACCGACATGGTTGCTCATACCTTGTTATAGTTGCATGTTCACCTGTATATGATGTTGCATCTGATTTCGGCGAAATCATGAACCGCGTGATATATTTAGTAACTTGTTGTAGTTAAATAGCGGTTTTTCCTTTATATGCTCATATTACTGTTTCATGTTGCATATATTACATTCATGGATTTCATATGATATTCTCTGATATTTTTACTCCTAAGTATATATAACAGTGGAATGGGACGCTGTTATATATATATATATATATATATATATATATATTAGTGGAATGGGACGCTAAAATATATGTATTGATTCATGCAGTTATACTTATTCATTATATGAGAGGGCCGATAATACGGTCGGGCCGGTATATGGTCGATGTGAGGGGCCTATATGGTCGATGTGAGGGCAGATATTTCGGTCGGGCCGCTATATGGTCGATGAGTGGGCCGATATTACGGTCGGGCCGCTATTATGGTCGATGTGAGGGGCCTATATGGTCGATGAGAGGGGCCGATAATACGGTCGATATGTGGGCCGATCCGGACTGACGGAGCATATATATATATATATATATATATATATATATATATATATATATATATATATATATCTATATATATATATATATATGAGTATTTCTGTGTCGTTGCTAGACACTTGTTTCATGTTGTTTTAGGTGTCGATGTTTGACACTCACCTTATATGAAACATATTTGATACTGATATTGTACATGATATGTGAAATCTACTGATATTGTACAGGATATATGGGATTTACTTGATATTGGATACTCGGGATATATGAGGTTTACATGATTTTGGACACTCAGGATACATACGATTTACTTGATAAGAGAGCCAAATTAGGGGCTGATTTGAGGAACTTTGGGATTAAGATTGTCTTGATGGACGTTGGTCCTGTCACGATGTCAGGATTCCGTG
Organism: Agapanthus africanus; assembly: GCA_030015575.1. NCBI lineage: Eukaryota > Viridiplantae > Streptophyta > Magnoliopsida > Asparagales > Amaryllidaceae > Agapanthus > Agapanthus africanus. The sequence goes on along the minus strand of JASDDO010000016.1, from coordinate 187,329,216 downwards.
ATTAATGCCATGTTTTATTCCATACTCCTCATTTACTTTATATGCAATGCCTCATGTATAGTAGTACCTGCTAAAGTACTTTTCATGACTGTTGCACATACATACTGTCATCTTATTGCTATCAGCTTGCATGTTTTAGATTTGCGTTGTACGTGCATACTTGCGATTACCTGCATATGTTATTTACTTTTCACGAGTTGGCAACTCACCCCCGTTGTGCCACAGTGTTTGCAGGTGTTTCCCCCGGGCAGTCGCGGCAGGCTTTCCATATTTCGTATCATCTTTTGCTGCAGATACCGCTTCGGCTGACTGTGCACGGTTTTTCTATAGGTGGGTTTTTGCGGCTATCTATTGTTGTTATTGTTATCTTGTACCTTGTACTCTCCATCTACCATTATCATGTATTGACTTAGAGAATTGATGTGAGGACGATATTGTATATTTTGGTGACTTGGATGTCTTTTATGCAGTTTTACTTATATCGTCCATTAATTCTTTGCTACGGCGTCGTATATTTGCTTGTGGTGGTTGTTTTCCGCCGTTTGGCATGGATTTGCTCCCGTTGGGGATGCTTTACTTTTATCATTGTATGTACCCATTTTTTGGGCTAGTTTCTACAAAGGAGGTGCTGCCAAAATTTTAACGGAAGAAAAGTTGGACTTTAAAGAATTTGGGTTGAGATTTCAAAGGTTTTGAAAATGCTATTATCACTTTCTTACTACTTTTGATTGTTTAGATAGCTGGGTTTTTGGCCTTCTTAAATTGCGTTACGCCTATAGAAGCTGCGTAGTTTAAGGGCCGTCACGTGCCGATTTCGGGTCTTGACACGTACGTAAAATGAGAGATCGTAAACGCGAACAGTATCAAATATGCAACTACGTAGGAGTCATACAGTTACAGTTTAAAATAGTGTGAATCGTCATTTTGAAAATAGGACACTATGATGTTGTTTGGAAAAGATACCATTTGAAAAGTTTATCACGTCTCCTTGAATTCATCATTTAAAAAGGGTGTAACGATTCGTTAGTTTTTGAAATGGGTATGACTCCAAACATATCACAATATCTACTTTGTGATATGAAGTGAAAGGGTTCTTAAGTCGGAATAAACATAGGGTTTCATCCTTATACATCACGTACGGAAGATCCATCGTATGATATCATTATAACATTAGTACGGATCTACAGTCACGTATATCATCTCATAACACATATATCCTAATCTTTTCGTATTATCGTTCACAGGTCTCATCGATATCGATCTCATAACATATCAATATCCATATCATATCACACTGCTAATATTCTCATATTTATCCTCTTTCAATCACTTATATAATTATATATCACGATTCACATTTTCGTTTCTTATTCATTATATCATTTCACACTAAATTCCTTGATCATCTCTATGGGTTTATAAATAGGTTCTATCCAAACTACAATTTATATATATCACTTATCCATATCAATGGTTGCGGGGGTGCTATACGCCATCCACCCGACTTCCCCCCGTAGATATAAATTTACTCACCTGCAATCTCCTTGTTTAGCCGTAGTCGATGTGCTTCTTCGTCTCGGAATCCACACGAAGGTACTAACAATCACAACACATCGTAATGCTATTAAAATCAATGTCCGGAAAACCTATATGGCACACGGTGTGCTCATAGGTTAGAACCTATAGCCTACCCATGTAAAAAAAACCAAATAACCCTTGTCGTTGACGTACAAACGTCCAACGACCAAATACAATATCAAATACCAAAACCCATGTTCAGAAATCGCAAAATACCAAATGCAGCAATGAAGGAAATCACTCCCAGATTTCACCCTAGGCCAAACTATAGAATTTTGAATATAGGGTTGCTCTAGATATCACATAAGGGAACTACCAACCAAAAATCACCCAAATCCACCACGACTAGGCCGAAAATTGCGACCTGGGGGAATTTATCTGCGGCCATGAAATGGAAATAGGGGCTCGGGTCTCAGGGGTAGATACATGGTTGCATGCACGTCTCTCTGTCATGGGAACTTATTTTATAGTGGTCTCGGGTCATCCCAGATTCCCATATACCATCACAAACTAACAAATAATCAATGTCGGGAAATTTCTAAGTTCGTATTTTGGGTTTCTAGTCTCTGGTCTTAGCCATAAAATAATCACCTAAGGTTTGCGAACACTCACTGCACCTTAAACTACCACTCACAAGTCAAATCTCTTTCTAAACTGTAGGGTTCCTTATCACCCTCACGGTGTTTACTAGGGCATCGAACATGCCATTTCAAAATTTTCTAGAGAGCTAAAGAACCCGAACGAGGATCGAACTAGAGACTTAAGGTTATGTAGATTGTAAACACTTTACAAACTAAAGATAAGAAGGAATACAACCTTTGTAGACCGGTCCTTCACTTTAATAGCTCCATGTAATAGTCCCTTCACTGCGATCACGAACTCCCGGACTCTTGAGAGGCTCCACAAGATGTATGGATCAAGCTTGCATCGAAGTCTTCGAGGTCGAAGATGATCTACGTCGAGGAGACACTAGCTCATTCTATCTCTTCACTAATGGTGAGATTAGTGAAGCAAATACCTTAAACTAAATGGCTAGTAGTAGAGAATGATGAAGTAGGAAGTGGGCTCACTTTAGTTTTATTTTTCTCACAATAAATCATCACATAGAAAAAGCTAGCAAGCTTTTTCTCTTGAGGAAGAAGAAGAAGTGATGAAGAAAATGAATGAGAGAGTGAGGTTAGAATTTCAACCATGGTGAGTTAGTGTCATGCCTAACTCATGTAGAGAATAAACCATAGTCTAAGGTTAAGGGTTGGGTTAACAAATATCTTAAGCAATGTCAAAAGAGTGGACTTGGTCAATATTCTATAAGCTTCTTCAAGCTTATCCATGACTAATTCCAAATGTTTTGTGAATTACTTAATGATAAATAAAACCCAAACATAAACCCTAGCATGGTGTGAGTCTCATACATACATGTTGCAAGTATAACCAAGCATGACACAATAATATATATCACATATATATTTTGTGTACAAAAAGAAAATAATACAATTAACATATATCACATATATATTAATGTATCATCAAGTGAGAAAAAGTAATACTTAAGTGAGCTAATATTAGTTAATGTAATGTAATATATCAAATATATAATTATACATTAAATTATTAAATCAACTCTCGATTTAATAATCCGGCTATATTACATATAACCGACTAATATCGAATGTAAAAGCTTATCGAATCAACACTTAATCCGATAACCCGGCTATATCACATATAACCGACCAATGTCACAAGTCGCGAGAATAGAACGCGGTATCACATACTCGCAATAATCTCTGTCCCGCACATATCACATAGGTGCTCCTACTCCGTTTTGCATGAACCAGGAAACCTCTGTGTAGGACTCTAAAGACTCGTCAATACTCCGGCAGTAGGTGCTGATCATATCAAACACCCACAAGCCGCAAGCGGTCTGCTAAACGTAACGGCCACCCGGGTATTGAGCGATCAGAAGATCAACAAGCAAGCCTGCTCGTACTCCTGCGAATCCAATCGGTAACACCACCGTACAGTCCGGTCTCTTGGTCTGATATGTCGCATATCACAGCCTGGGGGTGGTATAACGTCAGACCCCAATAGCCTGATAAGTCATGCTGATACAAGGTCCATAACGGTTCGATAAACTACTGGTAACACTTACCAGTAAATCTGAAAAACCCTGGCCAGGGATTTCCTGTTATGGCCAATCGAGCATATCGCAACATCAACTCCCAAAACCGGGGGAGACGAAAGCCCTCCTATTGCTCATTGCCTCCATGTGACTTGGGACTGTACCCAAAAACCACCTTTTTGCACGATCTCTTGACCATGATATGGTGGAAATCAATGCACAGTGGGAATCATACAAGACTCTATGACGATTTCGGGTCTACGGACTAACTTGTACCAGTGTCACCAGAGAACTCCTATCCGACGATAGGTATAATACCATCTAGGAGTTCTCGGCGAGTCCGTCCAGTGTACCCAGTTTCCACTAAGCACCCGTATACCATCTCTGATGTCAAACACCAATGGATATCGGTTCATCCATCGCCCATCACATGGGTCGAGAAGCGTATACGCTAGTCTACTCTGGAGTATCGATGCCCTGTCTCGATACTCCCACGACTAAGAACAATTGAAGGATGTACTTAGCGACTACCCATGTCCCCACTAGTATGATCTGCATCATAATCCTGGTGGTCAAGTACTCATCCTAAGGGCTTTATCAGCACGTAATAGAGAGACAATAAGTGTACATGTTAAGATAAAGTGCAACCAAATAGCATACTATCATGTCGAGCAAGAAAGTCCTCCCTATATATGTCCACGCATCCACTACAATATACATCGTATGTACAATAATGGCCTCTAGGGCATACATATAACTAATATAAACATCATCTTGGAAAATTCTAAGATCACAATCCACACTAAAATGAACTCTAAACTAAACTATGAGGTTAAGAAACTAATTACAAGATGAGAAGTGGAACTTATAACTCATGGGAGCAACTCAAGAAAAAACCTAGATGCCAAATCTTCAAAATCCAAATTTGATTGGTCCAAAGGGATTAGGATGAGGTGAGGATCATATTTAATGAAAGGAGTATAGGGTTTTGAGGTGGTTTTGTGGATGAACCATGGAGGTAGATGAGGTGGAGGATGAGGTGAAGAAGAATAAGAAGATGAAGTGATGAAGGAAAATAACGGATGAAGGAAAAAGTCAAGGGTAGAAGCCTCTCTCCCTCTCCCTCTCACACTCTCTCTCATGGCATGCTCTCATGCCAACATTTGGTCCCCCCTCTCTCTCTCCTCAATAAATGTCTCATTTTCTTTTTCTCACAATTTCATAAATACTAATACCACAATTACAAATCAACAAACATGCAACAAAATGCAACATGCCATGGTGCACTAGCCATGGATACTTAAAAATACGGATTTGGCTTAATCGTGATTAGTAGTGCACTAATCAAGGTTAATTTAAACTTGCATATAATTAATTGTAAAAATACCAAAATCCAATAAATATCTTTATAATGAATAAATCATTTTAATCTCCAAATATTGGTATATATTTATACCATTTTACGAAAACCCCAAATTCGCAAATCGAATTGTTTTCGTGAAATATATTATTTTATTATTTCAATTCCAAAAATAATATTTTATATTTCTAAAATGTTACAATCTTCCCTCCTTAAATAAATTCGGTCCCCGAATTTCAATTTAAACCCCCAATTACTAAAACATTTCAATAATCTTGTGCAGATCAACGGGGCTCCGATATCACGGAATACACAGAAATAACACTGCGCGTCATGTGTACATGGAAACGAGTGTAAAACTCAAAATCGAACTCCGTCAAGCGTAACGCAATCATCGGAGTTACAATGGAGATATAGATTTCGTAATCCACTACTGAAATCTAATATACTATGGTCAAAATCATAATACGTATAGAGTAAGCATCCCTTTAAATTCCTCCAAAAACTGGATAAAACACATGGAAATCTTTTCCGAATCGCCGTGCGATGCGTAGCTCACGGCACAAGTGGCGGACTCTCATTTGTAAAGTAGTAAATATATACTATATATGTTTTTGCTCAAATTATACGTCCCGCCTTTTTGAAATATCCCAGAAGGTTTTCTTTTGTAAAGGTTCGTGTCACCCGCGGACACGTAGGAAATAACGAGACTATAGCTCATTTTTTGAAAACCTCTTGGTAATTTTTGATGCATGCAAAATTACTCAGGCATTTTCCTCAGATCAGTCCTGCTCAGCCACTACATAATATAGTACTCAACATCAAAATATAATCCTCAAGAGCAAAAAAAATCTGCCTAAAAAGGCGTATCCAATAATCACGTGCGGCTGGTGCGCACGGAAATCAAAGCCAATTACAAGTGCCACGAATGTGCACAAAAGCCAAACTAAGTGCAACTGGTGTGCACGAAAGAATCTGTTAAATGCAACTGGTGTGCATGACAACAACATCAACATCTAGAGTGCACAAATAAAATCTCAATCAAGTGCATCTAACATGCACGAATAAAATCTCAACCAAGTCCATCAGGTGCACACAAAATCCCATACCATGCGCCTAATATGCGCAAAAATCCAAACCAAGCGCGTCAGGTCCGTATAAATGCCCAGTGCAGTAACGCGCACAAAAACGAACATCAAGTGCAAACGCACACTAAAACATAAATCCGGTGCAACCAATGCACGAAATAAAAATCTAGTGCAACAAGTGCACGGAAACTCATCAATAACTCAAATGCGTATCAAAACAACACCGAGTGTACAAAGGTGTATAAAATCATAAACGTGTGCACTGTGTGCATAAAACACGTATCAATGCACTGCAAGCACCTATGAGCTATACCGAGTGAAAAATCAAACCGAGTGCGTACCACATGCACAAAATCAAATCAACCGTATGAAATCCACAAAATCATAAACACGTGCAGCCGAGGCACAAAATCAATATCAAGTGCCATAGATATGCAGAAATCGTAAACCAGTGTAGCGGTGTATAAACATAAATCAAGTGCAATAATTGTGCACAAAAGAAACTATCCAATAGGTGCAGCCATGGTGCACGAAAACATAAATCACGAAACCCAATCCTCGAAACTCAAATCCTAGAGATAAAAGTGTGATACTCGGATCACGAAACATGAATCGCAATAAATGACACTGAGGTACACCTCCTTCAATGTTGAAAATATGTCGGTGCGCCCAAAGCTGGCAGAGCAAGATCTTCTACTTGCCTCCTGCTCACGGTCTGGCGTCTTTGGTCTCTGGGTCCTCGTTTACTCTTTGAATTACCAATCTCGCAATCCTTCGTCTCGTAGGCCCGGTCAGGTATACTAACGTACAATTCCGTTCTGGCACTCCTCTGATCCCTTCTTGGCCAATTAACGCGATCACTCGCAAAACAGCACTTTACCGACGGTGGCATCTGGCCCTCTGAATATGTGCGAAACAACTAATCCTGGGTGCAAATCCTTATCGCTGCGGTGTCCTGGAAAGAACCAGCTCATGGCTTCTTCTGATCTCACATATGCCAAACTATACGAAGGTTGGCACTCTCGCTTAACTCTTTTCTCATAACCGGACAGCTGCATCCTCAGCACGGCTTTCCTCTGAAATTTGGCTATATCTAACACCTCTGGCATCAACGGAGAGTAACAACTGCTCGTTAACATCTCGCACGAACCTCTTTTCCCACTAGTCTTTATTATCGTCCACTTCGACGTCATCTCTTGTTGTCTGCATATTGCAATTCATTCTCGGCTACGGTCAATCCGGAGTCTCGCATACGGACTCAAAATTACGAACTCGGTATCTTCATCACTCTGTGGAAGATATCTAGCCGAACATGTCCTCGGGAACTCGTCCAAATCATCGGAGGAATACTTTTTTGTAACGCCTTAGATTTCGGTTAGTGTTAGTTTAAACGGTAATGAGAGTTTACTGTAAAAGTTTACCAATTCGGATTCCTCACATTTTATAACATTTAATTATTATTTTAATATTATTTGTTATGGGCATGCACGCACGTGTGCACATAAATGTGAGGGTTTGTTTGTGCTAATCTAGCATTAGTGACCATGACAACTTAACCCTAATCTAATCCTTTACTTTAAATCCATTCTTTGCTTTAACCTTAATTTTAATCCTTTAGATATTTCTCTTTTGGGTTTTGTTTGAGAGAAAGGTGGCATGGTTGTAAGTCCACGTTGCCCACCCCGGTGCTTACGGGGAGGCGGAAAACATAATAAAAATTGGATTTTTATCAACTATAGGCAACATGGACCAAGCTTTAAGGATCTTTGCTAAACAAAAATAAGCTAACCCTAACTAGTAACTAGCTAAGTGATGGAAAGGTTATACCTTGAGCTCAAAGTCCTTCTCTCCTTGCTCCTTGGAATGGTAGAAAGAGGTCACCTTGCTTGTCTTCTCCCGTCAAAGAAGGATCCACCCGAAAGCCTCGACCTTTAGCTTCAACTCCAAGCTAGGAGTAACTAGAGTGCAAGAAATGCTAAGACTTGAACCCTAGAAGAGAGTAGAGAAGATAAGGTGAAGGTTTTTCTCAAGCTTTTTGTTTCTCAACACATGAGAGGGAGAGAGCTTGAGGGAGAGGATGAGCAAGAGAGAGAAATGATATGAGAGAGTGAATTATTAGTGAGCCATTCTCACTAATATGTGTGTAATATTTTAATTGAATAATTAGCTAGAAAATTGTCATGGTTTAATCAAGATATGACCATTATCATTTCAATATTAATGCAAATTGCAAGGATCAAAGAGCATCTCCCAAATGAAATGATTATGGTCAAGTTGTCAACAAGGTCAACAAGTCAATGAAGTCAAATGGTCAACAACAACAACCATGCACAATTATTAAGCTAATTATCAATTAACTATAATACACACAAAAACAATAGGGTTAATAAAATGACAATAGTCATTAACCCTAAACAAGGTCCTCTCCCTCAATCTCAAGCAACTGTGCATACGCACCCGCATTCGTGATCCGAGGAACACGAATACACTGAGAAAAACCAATCTCAAATCATATACTAGGATCCGGCTTAAACCAAAGCCCGCTAGTATAAACTGTCCGGACAGCAATCGTGCACAAGTGCGCGGATGCGAACGAACCCTGTCGCAAAACCATGCGACCTCTACTCATTTTGCCTAAAGGCGAATAGCTCTCTGTGTGGGACTCTAAAGACTCGACACTACGCTGGCAGTGGGTTTAACCACAGACCGCAAGCGGCACTAGCTGTACGTAACGGTCCCCAGGTAGATGTCGATAAGAAGACTGACGAGGTAAACCCCATCTGCACTCCTACTGTGCCGTATGTGACAGTCTCCGTACAGTCCGGTCTGTTCGTTTGATACATCGCATGGCGGGCCTAGGGGGCGGTGAACGTCAGTCCCCTAATAGCGGTACAAGTCGTGTCGGAGTGTAGCCCAGAACACCCTGAGATAACACTGGAAGCCTACCAGTATATCTCGCTTGCCCTGGCCAGGGACTACTCGTGTAATGGCTCTCCTGGACACAGCGCGATGTCAACCCCCAATACCGGGAGAGACGAATCCTGTCTAACCGTCACTGCCTCCAAGTGCTTTGGGACTGCACCCAAAAACTACCTGTTTGCACGACTCCTTTGAGTCGTGGTAGGGTAGTAATCAAAGTGCAGTGGGAACACACTCGAGGCGAAGTGACAGTGTCAAGTCAGCGGACTAAGCTGTACTCATGTCACCTGGGAACTGATAACTGACGATAGGTATATTACCAACCAACAGTTCCCGACGAGTCCTGTCCAGTGTACTCGTAACCTAACGAGCACCCGCATACTATCCCAAGTACGACGTACTAACGGCTGTGGGACAGACCGTCTCCCACACTGGGATGAGAAGCGCATACGCTAGTCTACTCCGGAGTATCGATGCCCTGTCTCGATAGTCCAACGACCAGGGACCTGTATAAGGATGTGCTTATAGATTACCCAGCTCCCACGAGTGCGAGCGCCATCACAACGCTGGTAATCAAGCAAAGATCCTAAGGGCTCTACTAATATGTATACCAGCAATATGCTAAAAGAAACACATGCACATATTAAAGCAGAGACAAACCAAGTAGCATACTACCATTTCGAGCAAGATTGTATATACAACTGTGAATATCCCAAGCTTCCATTAAGTAATATACAAACTAGTATGATACAGTAATGGCCTCTAGGGCATATACACTAACAATCTCCCACTTGCACTAAGGCCATGTACTGGCGTATCGAAGACCTATCATCTCGATCAGCCGCTCGAACTGAGTCTGGGGCAAGGCCTTGGTGAATGGATCTGCTGTGTTATCCTCTGATGCAACTCTCCGGACCTCGATCTCCTGGCGATCCACAATCTCCCTGATCAGGTGATACCGCCTTAAGATGTGTCTGGATTTCTGAAGGGACCTGGGTTCCTTCGCTAAAGCTATAGCCCCGTTGTTGTCGCAATACAAGGGTATTGGGTCAACAATGGACGGAACCACCTGAAGTTCTTTCAAGAACTTCCTCATCCAGATAGCTTCTTTTGCGGCATCAGATGCAGCGATGTATTCCGCATCCATAGTCGAGTCAGCAACGGTTTCCTGTTTGGAGCTCTTCCAACACACCGCGCCTCCATTGAGGGTAAAGACAAAACCTGACATGGACTTGGAATCATCCTTGTCACTCTGGAAGCTGGAGTCAGCAAAGGCCTCAATCTGCAGGTCTTTTCCGCCATACACCAAGAACATCTCCTTAGTCCTCCTCAGGTACTTGAGAATGTTCTTTACTGCTATCCAATGTTTCTCCCCAGGGTTTGACTGATACCAGCTTACCACACTCAGTGCATAAGCCACATCCGGTCTGGTACACAACATCGCATACATTATAGAGCCTACCGCAGAAGCGTAGGGTATAATAGACATGCGATCCCTCTCCAAATCAGTCTTGGGAGACATCTCTTTGGAGAGGGTGATCCCATGACAAGCCGGTAGATTACCGCGCTTGGAATCTTCCATACTGAATCTCTTCAGTATGGTGTCGATGTACCTGGACTGTGAGAGTCCTAATATCCTCTTGGATCTGTCACGGTAGATCCGGATACCCAGAATGTATGAGGCATCACCCAGGTCTTTCATCGAGAACCTGTGTGACAAGAACCCCTTGACAGATTGTAGCATAGGAATGTCATTTCCTATTAAGAGAATGTCATCCACGTATAAAACGAGGAATACTACAGTTCTCGCTACAAATCTACAATAGATGCATGGTTCATCTGGATTTTTGATAAAGCCAAATTCTTTGACCGTCTCATCAAAACAGATGTTCCAACTCCACGATGCCTGCTTGAGTCCATAAATGGACTTGAGCAACTTGCACACCTTTCCGCTGCTCCCACCCTGAATGAAACCCTCTGGCTGGTCCATATAGACACACTCCTCTAAATGACCATTTAGAAAAGCTGTCTTTACGTCCATCTGCCAAATCTCATAATCGTGGAAAGCAGCGATGGCAAGAAGGATCCGAATGGATTTCAGCATAGCTACTGGAGAAAAGGTTTCTTCATAGTCCAAACCAGGTCGCTGACGAAAACCCTTTGCTACCAGTCTAGCTTTATAGGTCTCAACCTGTCCATCTACACCAATCTTCCTTTTGAAGATCCACTTGCATCCTACGGGTTTTACCCCGTCTAGAGCAATGTCCAACGTCCATACTTTGTTGGTGTACATGGACTCCATCTCGGTCCGCATTGCATCCAGCCATTTTACCGAGTCGACGCTCTGAATGTCTTGCTGGAAGCTAGTAGGCTCATCACAATCTATGATGCAGTCCTCTCTATCCCCGTCAATGAGAAAACCGTAGTACCTCTCGGGCGGATCAGACTGCCTACTACTCCTGCGGAGTGGCGTAGGAATGTCCTGATCTTTCGAACCCTCTGGTTCTACTAAGCTTTCAGTAATAGCTTGCGGTTCTGGAATTTCTTCCAGTTCTATCGCGCTCCCACTTAATTCTTTTTCTATGAACTGATTTTCTAGAAAGTGGGCATGGAGAGAAACAAGGACTTTTTATTCCTCTTCGCAATAGAAGTAATATCCCTTGGAGTTCTTCGGATATCCCACAAACATGCACTGTACTGAGCGTGCCTCGAGCTTGTCCGCATGCTGCTTTTTTACAAAAGCTGGACATCCCCATGTCTTAATGTGATTAAGATAGAGTCTCTTCCCACACCACATTTCATATGGTGTAGTAGGCACAGTCTTAGTTGGAACTCGGTTCAAAAGGTATGCTGCTGATTCTAGCGCATATCCCCAGAACGATCGCGGTAACTCAGCGTTACTCATCATGGACCGTACCATATCCAATAGGGTCCGGTTCCGTCTCTCCGATACACCGTTATGTTGCGGAGTGTATGGAGGAGTAAGCTGAGAGAGAATTCCATTCTCTTTTAAGTAGTTCAGGAATTCGGCACTTAAGTATTCTCCACCTCGATCCGATCTTAGAATCTTGATACTTTTGCCGGTTTGTTTTTCTACTTCATTCTTATATTCCTGGAATTTTTCAAAAGCCTCGGATTTATGTTTCATTAAGAAGACATAACCGTACCTTGAAAAATCATCCGTAAAAGTAATGAAGTAAGAATAACCGCTTCGCGCATGTGTAGACATTGGACCGCACACGTCGCTGTGTACGAGTCCCAAGAGCTCGCTCGCTCTTTCTCCGTGTCCAGAAAACGGAGCCTTTGTCATCTTTCCTTTGAGACAGGATTGACAAGTTGCATATGATTGATATTCGAACGGATCCAAATATCCTTCAGTATGTAACTTAGTCAATCTTCTCTCATTGATGTGACCCAGTCTACAATGCTATAAGAAAGTTTTATTAATTTCTGGAGACTTTCTTTTGTGTGTATTCTGGATATTGAAAACCTGTGGTTGGTTTAAAACGTATATACCGTTGTTCAATGTACCTGACCCAATCAAAACTTGATTAAGGTGAATGTTCACTACATTACTTACAAATGCAAATTCATAACCTTCTTTAGATAATAAAGATACAGAAATGATATTACAGGTTGCATTTGGTACATAATAACAACTACGCAAAACCAAAAAGTGTCCATCTGGTAATCCCAGGTGATAGTCCCCCACAGCCTCAGCATCCATGCTAGCACCATTCGCAACTCTGAGGGTCATGTCACCTGCCTTCAAAACTCTACGCTTTCTCAACGCCTGCAAAGAATTACAGATATGAGATCCTGATCCGGTATCCAATACCCAGGATGTAGAGTTTATTGATAGACAGTTTTCAATAACATACACACCTGAAGATGAAGCTGCAACTCGCTTCAAATCCTGTGTTCTGGCTTTCCAAGCCTTGCAATCCTGTTTCCAGGGACCACTTTTGTGACAATAGAAGCATTCTTCCTTCCCCACCAGCTTCCCTGCTACTTTTGTTGCTTTACCCTTTCCCTTCGTATCCACTTTACCGACACCGCCTCTTGGTTTGGCGGGGGCTTTCTTCTTCTTGCCCTTGGCTTTCGCCCTGGACCTAGAAGAGGAAGATCCTCCTACAAACAAAGTGGATGTCTCCCTACCCTTCTGTAGGGTGTCCTCAGCAGTCCTCAACATGTTCAGAAGTTCGGCAAGTTCAACCTCCTTTCCTTGCATGTTGAAGTTAAGAATGAACTGGGCGTAAGTTGAAGGAAGGGACTGGAGAATCAAATCGGTATAGAGTTCATTCTCCAACGTGGTCCCAAGGTCCGCGAGCTCCTCTATGTAGCCGATCATCTTAAGCACGTGGTCCGCTACCGATGATCCGACGGCCAACCTTGCCGAAAAAAGCTTCTTCGACACTTCGTATCTAGCGATACGAGACTGCTCTCCATACAGTTCTTTTGTATGGAGAAATATGGACTCTAGGTCCATATTCTCGTGCCTCCTCTGATGTTCGTTGTCCATCGAGGCTAGTACGAGGCATCTGGCCCTCGCGCAATCTATCTCCCATGTCTTACGGATTTCTACATCCGCGACGCTGGAGGTGGGACCTGGGACAGGGGGAGCTTTGGTGGTAAGTATATACCCCTGCTTGTCATAAGTGATAGCCATCTTGACATTCCTGAGCCAATCTTTGTAGTTTGGCCCTGTCAATATATTTTTATCTAACAGTAACTTAAGTCCGGTCATGTTGAATGGTCGCTGCAATTAGGAGAGAGAAAAGAAACACTTTAGCATGATGCTCTTGCAAGTTTAGAGTGGTTTTTAGTTTGTCTAAACTGGATGGCTCCCACTGTTTCTCGAATCCCTTCTCAAACCATAAAGAAAAGGATTAGCCGGGATCATTCTCACCGTACAATACTTGCTTAACCGTTCAGCCAGGCCAGTGTCGGTACTTCGAGGGAGGTTTTCCAACGCTTTCGCGAAGTTCCTTAATTAAGTAACCTCTTTTCCCTGTGGGCGTAGCCCCGCTAACACTTTTCTAGGCACCTACTAGGTTTATAGCATTGATCGTTAAGTGAGAGTTTTCCCGAGGAGTAGCATATACTCACAGTAGGATCGGGATCCAAATATCATCGCGTGATAAAACCGAAGGAATCCTACCAGAATCATCACACTCCAAATGGTATGCAACGCTAGCAAGTTTCAGTACTTATGAAACTCCCGATGTGGATTTTTGCCCCATGCTCTTATGACCTTGACTTTGGCCAAAATATCATAAGTCACATGTCAAGTTCTACCCGTCATTCTCCTGGTTAATTTGGACCCACCCGTACCTACCCTTGACTTTGGCCAAAATGGCAGCACGACTGTCCCAAATCAACGCATCTATCTATGCTGCACATGAATGCCCAAACGCTACCAATCACTATGCCTTGACTTTGGCCAAAATACACAGCTTGAATACTTTTGACCATTCATGTGGAATGACGGAGGGCTACGAATGGTTTTGGCGAAACCGTGAACGTAGTGAACTTGATATAATCGATGGAACGAGATAGCTTTTAAAAGGAGTGGTTCAAGCTCCGCGTTTAAAAGTTTAGTTTTGAAAAGAACCGAGTGGTTTTCAAAGTGTTCCAATCGACTTTTACTTGGTTTATTTCTTGCATTAGTTCTTTTAATGCGTCCTATCATTTAATCCTACCATTGCAGAAAACAACCAAAATATGACGTACGCTTATGCCATTCGCATTCGCCACGGGGCCCCGTCATCACCCGTTAGGTTACTTAACTAACGACAGAGCGGGGGCTGGGCTAGCGCGACTGTCAAACATAAGCAACGCCTAAATAGTTATTATATATAAATATATAGCAATGATAGACATTACAGATCACAGATGAATACATTGGATATACTAGGAATCCTTAATACGTTCGAGCCTGCAACGTAAAGCGGATTACACGGTCGCGGTGAATAGCCAATACCCCACCCAAGACCCCTACGGGTGCGGCAAACTACCCGCCAAGCACCCGAAGCGAAGCAACCTCCCTCACCACCCTGAGTAGGCCACTCGGCGCTTCGAGATACCCGGTAGTTTGTGCACCCCCCTCCATGGGTCTATCCTAGGAGCAAAAACAGTAAAAAGAATTATACAATGACGGCTACAACCCCGACCCGGTTGTGCGGCCATACAAATAATATTATTACATCAATTTACATGTTACAAATGTATGAAAGAAAAATAACGCTCATCTCACATCCACCCCGACTATTCACCCGCGACAATCCAATCCATTCATATCCACAAACCAATAACAATCACAGATCACAGAGATGTATAACCCCGACTAATCGACTTATAGCGATTAGCCGACGTTCAATACATGCAAGCATCACAGATATAACCGATATAGTTAAAGTGTAGTGAAGTTCCGGAAAAATACGGATTTATTGGCCCCCAAAAGTAAATTTTAGTTCTGGAAAATCTGGGCACTTATAACATATCCTAAAAATCCCAAAACCAACACAGAAACACAATGCACCAAAATCGAAGCAGAGAGGGGACCAGACGGCGGCGGTTCCGCGGCAAGAGCTTCCTATTGCCGTGGATCCGCGGCCTTTTGATCGCCTCTCTGGTTCGTCTTTGGTGGTTTTCTACACAAAACCCTGAGATAATTTTTGGTGTATAACAAATTTTATTTTGACCAGAAAAAAATTAACAGAAACTTAGGGTTTTGCGAGTTTGGTTTTTCGATTTTCCGGTTTCGAAACTTCGTTACACTTTACTACTTAGCTAGTTTATGTTTAGCTAGGCTCTGATACCACTGTAAGTCCACGTTGCCCACCCCGGTGCTTACGGGGAGGCGGAAAACATAATAAAAATTGGATTTTTATCAACTATAGGCAACATGGACCAAGCTTTAAGGATCTTTGCTAAACAAAAACAAGCTAACCCTAACTAGTAACTAGCTAAGTGATGGAAAGGTTATACCTTGAGCTCAAAGTCCTCTCCTTGCTCCTTGGAATGGTAGAAAGAGGTCACCTTGCTTGTCTTCTCCCGTCAAAGAAGGATCCACCCGAAAGCCTCGACCTTTAGCTTCAACTCCAAGCTAGGAGTAACTAGAGTGCAAGAAATGCTAAGACTTGAACCCTAGAAGAGAGTAGAGAAGATCAAGTGAAGGTTTTTCTCAAGCTTTTTGTTTCTCAACACATGAGAGGGAGAGAGCTTGAGGGAGAGGATGAGCAAGAGAGAGAAATGATATGAGAGAGTGAATTATTAGTGAGCCATTCTCACTAATATGTGTGTAATATTTTAATTGAATAATTAGCTAGAAAATTGTCATGGTTTAATCAAGATATGACCATTATCATTTCAATATTAATGCAAATTGCAAGGATCAAAGAGCATCTCCCAAATGAAATGATTATGGTCAAGTTGTCAACAAGGTCAACAAGTCAATGAAGTCAAATGGTCAACAACAACAACCATGCACAATTATTAAGCTAATTATCAATTAACTATAATACACACAAAAACAATAGGGTTAATAAAATGACAATAGTCATTAACCCTAAACAAGGTCCTCTCCCTCAATCTCAAGCAACTGTGCATACGCACCCACATTCGTGATCCGAGGAACACGAATACAATGAGAAAAACCAATCTCAAATCATATACTAGGATCCGGCTTAAACCAAAGCCCGCTAGTATAAACTGTCCGGACAGCAATCGTGCACAAGTGCGCGGATGCGAACGAACCCTGTCGCAAAACCATGCGACCTCTACTCATTTTGCCTAAAGGCGAATAGCTCTCTGTGTGGGACTCTAAAGACTCGACACTACGCTGGCAGTGGGTTTAACCACAGACCGCAAGCGGCACTAGCTGTACGTAACGGTCCCCAGTTAGATGTCGATAAGAAGACTGACGAGGTAAACCCCATCTGCACTCCTACTGAGCCTGAATGTGACAGTCTCCGTACAGTCCGGTCTGTTCGTTTGATACATTGCATGGCGGGCCTAGGGGGGCGGTGAACGTCAGTCCCCTAATAGCGGTACAAGTCGTGTCGGAGTGTAGCCCAGAACACCCTGAGATAACACTGGAAGCCTACCAGTATATCTCGCTTGCCCTGGCCAGGGACTACTCGTGTAATGGCTCTCCTGGACACAGCGCGATGTCAACCCCCAATACCGGGAGAGACGAATCCTGTCTAACCGTCACTGCCTCCAAGTGCTTCGGGACTGCACCCAAAAACTACCTGTTTGCACGACTCCTTTGAGCCGTGGTAGGGTAGTAATCAAAGTGCAGTGGGAACACACTCGAGGCGAAGTGACAGTGTCAAGTCAGCGGACTAAGCTGTACTCATGTCACCTGGGAACTGATAACTGACGATAGGTATATTACCAACCAACAGTTCCCGACGAGTCCTGTCCAGTGTACTCATAACCTAACAAGCACCCGCATACTATCCCAAGTACGACGTACTAACGGCTGTGGGACAGACCGTCTCCCACACTGGGATGAGAAGCGCATACGCTAGTCTACTCCGGAGTATCGATGCCCTGTCTCGATAGTCCAACGACCAGGGACCTGTATAAGGATGTGCTTATAGATTACCCAGCTCCCACGAGTGCGAGCGCCATCACAACGCTGGTAATCAAGCAAAGATCCTAAGGGCTCTGCTAATATGTATACCAGCAATATGCTAAAAGAAACACATGCACATATTAAAGCAGAGACAAACCAAGTAGCATACTACCATTTCGAGCAAGATTGTATATACAACTGTGAATATCCCAAGCTTCCATTAAGTAATATACAAACTAGTATGATACAGTAATGGCCTCTAGGGCATATACACTAACAATGGTGGGCTTTAATGGTGGTGTGAATGCATTAATGTGAAGTTAATGCAAATGGTGTATTCACCTCTCACTCTCACCCTACACTCACCTCCCTCTCTCATTTCCTCACACACTCTCATTCTTTCTTACTTAATTTCATTCATATTTCTCTATCTCTCTCAACTCAAACTGAACACTTGAGTTTCCAACACAAATCCATCACAAAATTCACAAAATCTCACCAAAATCACATCTTTGATCTAGTTTTTCATCTTGGATGCTTAAGAGCTTGGATAGCTTGGATCTTTGAGTTCTTTTGGTTAGGTAATATTTATGTGTTTATTGTGTTGTGTAGACTTTTAGTTTTAGTTTAGACAGCATAAAGTTAAGTTTTTGTGATAATATCATATTTTTAGTGTCGATTTGTGATATGTGTGTTCTGCTGTGACCCGGGGTGTTTACTTGAAAACCAAACAATGTAGTTGTATTGTACCAGAGACCATAGGACATCACCTGGAGCACGAGACCCCCTGCTCGGACCATGGCCGGCGACAAGAAGGCGATTTCCGGCGACGCCAGATTTGGGGTGGAGTTTTGGGTGTGGGTTTTTGTGGGTAGGTGTCTGCTTTGGTTTAGTTATGTATGTTTGGTCTTGTTTGGTTTTCTCTGTATGCAATATCTGGGATCACATAGGTAGTTTCTAGTGATACGAATACACGCGATACGTTATCCGACACGGTCCGTGCACTTCATGCTGGTTTTGCTCTGGGGTTGGTTTCGTCGGGTCGCTACGTACGTTAGCCGCAATACGAACACTTGGGAGTAGGTTTGGAGTTGGTGTGTCGGTAAAACGTAGTTTGTACGTGTTTTTGGTCGTTTGCTAATATACCCTTGTGTTATCGTTTTGTTGTTTTAGATTCGCAGGCGGGGACTTCGGACGCTGCGAAGAAGGGGAAACAGGTGGTTGGCTTTACTTAGCCAAGATGGTTGGTGAGTAGATTTAACATCTACTGGGGAATCGCCCGCATGGCGTTATGCGTCTGGGCTAGAGATGACATTACTTTGACGCACATTCTATTTCATATTTAGAGTTGCGCATACACATTACTACTTAGTTTTTATTGTGCTTGGACTAGCATGCTTAGGACACTGCACATATTATTGACGGCTTATGTTGCATGAGCACTGATTGTATGCAACACACACCGTCAATAATTGCCATGTTACGCACAACACACATACCTATATGATATTGTTTGGTTAGGGACATTAAGACATTTATTCATATTTCTTTATGCATATGACTTATAGCATACCTGTATACCTACATGCTTACACATATGACATGACTTGCTTACATGCTAGTTACCTGTATTACCTCTAGGGTATTGTACCATTAGTGATAGGTACATACACACATAATGACATAGGAACGTGTATACCTTGTATGCATATCTTACTTATACCTGGAGGGTATATTACATCATTACTGACAGGTAGATACATATACCTTTCTACACCTTTATGTTTACGTATATGTCTGGTTATAGCTACATGTTACCTTTATTTGATGTTATATTGGACTTGGAGAATTAGGAACCGCATGATTTATATTTTTAACTGGTTGCAGTTAAATAGCGGCTTTTCCTTTATACGCTCGCATTTCAGTTTTATGCTGCGTATATTATATTCATGGATTTTCGTATTGAGATATGGAATTTTCATGATATTTTCTGGATTTTGGGACTGTGGTAGTTTCATGAAATTATGCATTATTTGAAAAACCCGGTTTCCCTTGATATGATATTTCAGCACCCACCATGAGTTTTATTGGTTACGCGAGGAAAGGAGGGGTCCGTGTGCGGGTACATGGTGGGGGTCGGAGGTACCCCGGGGCAAGAATCTCAATGAGGAGATGAGTTAGTGGGGGAACCATAAACATCCGGTGACATTACCTATGACTCGGCGGTTATATTGGGGATTCCGACAGGAGTCATGTACGTATGAATACGTGGAAATATGAAGGTCAGAGCAAGGCACTCGGGCTTTTCGGTATAGCGTATGATACGTATCTATCAGGGGGCCAGTCGTGGTGACAACACTTGATAGATCAGTATTTCGGTGTCGATGCTTAACACCTGTTGCATGATGTTTTGGGTGTCGATTTTAGATACTCACCTTATATAAACTTACTTGATGCTGATATTGTACACACAAATTATGTGGGATATACTGATATTGTACATACAGGATATGTGAGATCTACTTGATGTTGTACATTTGGGATATATGAGATATACATGATGTTGTTCGTTCAGGATATATGAGATTTACTTGATGTTGTACATTAAGGATATACGAGACTTACATGATATGAGAGCCAATTTGTGGGCTGATTTGTGGAAATTGGGATTTGGATTGTCTTGTTGGATTTTAGTCCCATCACGAGGTTAGGATTTCCGTGGAAATGACATGTTTTATTCCATAATCCACATTTACTTTTTATGCACTGTTTCATGTATTTGTAGTACCTGGTAGAGTACTTTCCATGACTGTTGCATTTACATACTATTATATGCATTGCTTCATGTATTAGTTGTACCTGATAGAGTACCTTACATGATTATTGCATACAGATTGTCATATTATAGCTTCATGTATTAGTAGTACCTGCTAGTGTACCTTTCTTGACTGATGCATTACATATGACCTTTCATGCTAATAGTTTACATATGTTAGATTCGCGCTCTACGTGCATACTTGCGATTACCTGCATATGTTATTTACTATTCACGAGTTGGCAACTCACCCCTGTTGTGCCACAGTGTTTTGCAGGTGTTCCTCAGGGTAGTCAGAGGCAAGGCTATTTTCATCCATCGTATCATCTTTGCTGCGGATACCGCTTCGCCTGACAGTGTGCAGTTTTGCTTAGGTAGGTTTTGTGGTTATCCGATGTTGCTTGTTATATATTCGCTGTATCATGTACTCTCCATCTACCACTTTCATGTATGACTTAGAGACTTGGTGTGAGGACGATATTGTATTTCATTTTGTGACTTGGTGGCCTTTTATGCAGTTTTATTTATATCGTCTCTTTCTTCGCTACGGCGTCGTATATCTGTTGTGGTGGTTGTTTTCCGCCGTTGGTCTACGATTTTGCTCCCGTTTGGGATGCTTTTACTTATATTATGTTGTACCTATTTTTGGGGGCTTGTTTTACAAAGGAGGTGCTGCCAAAATTTTAAAGGAATAAATGTTAGACATTAAAGAATTTGGTTTGAGATTTCAAAAGTTTTAGCAATGTTCTTATTTCTTACTACTTTTGATGGATGGTTTAGATTGCTGGGTTTTCGGCTTACTTAAATTGCGTTACGCCTGTAGACGTTGCGTAGTTTAAGGGCCATCACGTGCCATTTTCCGGTCGTGACAAAGTTGGTATCAGAGCGCTAGGTTTTACCTTTCGCAGTGTAGGATGACCTTGGTATGATGGAGTAGGTAGCTTAAGCAGAGTAACGTAGTGTGCGTATGTCCGTGGCATACTCATGACGCGGTACTCCGCCTAAAGCGACCTAAGTATAAATCGCTTGAAATTCCTTCCGTGATGATACATATCCTTGTGATTCGATTTCCGTGTTCATATCGAATCCTTCTTCCATTTATAGCCTTTGCCGCCGAAGACTAAGAGGACTCAGAGTGATGCAGCGAGAGCCGAGGTCAGAGTTTACTCGTGTGGGACGAGGACTGACCAGGATGGCACGCTCGTTGCATCGGAGCAGATGGATCCGCCTTCGATAGATCATATTGATAGGCTTGTGGCAAAGATGCAGGACTTGCGCCAGACTATGAGGTCTTTGGATGAGGCCATTCGAGCGCAGCGACAGGAGGTTGTCACCCCTGTTACCCAGTTGTTCCTTATAGTCAGCACTCAGCCCTGTGTTACGTATACAACACCAGTGGACGCAGCCCATTTTGACGAGGAGCGTCTTTCCGAGACTTTGGGAGTTCCGGAGCAGTGGAGGGCTCGTACAGGTGTACCAGCCCAGAGACAGGGGCTTAGTCATCGAGATAGATTTCGTGAACGTCGCGGGAGTAGCAGAGGCTTGGGACGAGGACAGTCATTCAGCTCTCATCTCCAGGATGGTCAGCAGCCATCGTATGGATGTTTTCGATGCGGGAGCCTTCATCACCACATCAGGGATTGTTCTTTAGTACCGCGACCCATGTTCAGAGAGGTCGTGGTCGCGGAGGGTTGGTTATGAGAGAACGGTCTGGCAGAGGAAGAGTTCTGACAGTTCCGGGTAGAAGGCAGACACGAGAGTTTGCTTCTACTCATCAGGACGCGCGGGCATCCAATGCAGAGTTTTCAGGTATTCTTAATTTGCATGTTCTTTGATTCATATATTGGTTTTGTTCGGGATCTATGCACTTGTTGTTTTACACTCTTTATGCCTTGGTTGGGCTGAGAATTGTGTATGCTAGATCAGCCGTTGTGGTGTTAACTTCTGTCAGTGATTCTTTTGTTGCGCGACACGTGTTTCAGTCGTGTGCCAATCGGATAGGAGATAGAGATTCGTCCGTCGTTGTGATCCTTCTAGAGATGTTGGATTTGACGTTCTCCTGGGCATAGACTGGTTAGCTATGTGCTAGGCGTCTGTGGACTGCCGCGAGGAAACAGTCAGGTTTTGTTTTCCTGCCGAGTCAGTTCTTGTTGTGCAGAGGGACAGTGGTGCCGCATCTCACAGCTTGAATTCAGCCTTTTTCGCTTGTCGGCTTTTTGAGGAGAGGATGTCAAAAATTCTTAGCTTTCATTCGTGATACCGGAGCCACAATGGGTTTGTTGGACCGGGTTCCTTTCGTGCGAGAGTTTTCCGACGTTGTTCCAGATGAGCCGGCGGAGCTTAGGGAGCCTAAGGATTTGCTGCAGAGTTGTTTGTTAGGGGACTTGTGCGTCTGAGTGTTTCGGTTTGGGGAGCCCCTTTTCTGTTCGCCAGGGAGAAAGACGGCAGTTTGAGATTGTGTATTGATGGATCGTCAATTGAACCGGCTTACGGTGCGGATAGGTATCATTTACCTCGCATTGACGATTTCTTGATCAACTCCAGAGTGCAAGACATTTTCTAAGTTTGTTTAGGATCAGGTCATCATTGTTGCGGTTTCGGAGTGATGACATTCCAGAGACTGCTTTTGTGCGTGCTACGGGCTTTATGTGTTTTGGTGGTGTCGTTGGACTCACCAATGCCCTAGCAGCATTCGTGTATGTGATGAACCAGATTTCTTCAGGCCGTTTCTCGACCAGTTTATTGTTGTGTCACTGATGACATTCTGGTCTTTTCTTTGTGTCGTGAGGATTTGGAGCAGCACTTGAGGATTTTCTTTGCAGACATTGGGAGAGCACCAACTGTTTGCTAAATTCTCTGAGTGTTCTTTCAGGATTGATGTGTTGACTCCTAGGTCTTGCAGTTACGGGAGACGGTTTTTGTATGGTCCCGAGGAGGATCGAGGCCGTACAGCTTTGGCCCATACTTATATCCGGGACAGAGGTCCGTAGATTTTGGGGCTTAGCAGGTTTTTACCGCCGTTTAGTGCAGGATTGCTTGTGTATCGCTGCACCATTGACTGGGATGACCGGGGAGGTGGTTCGTTTTCTTTGGACAGAGGCATGTGTGCGGAGTTTTCAGCAGTTGGAGATTCGGTTGACAACTGCACCAATTCTTTCTTTGCTTTCTGTTTCCGGCGACTTTGTTGTTTAACTGTGATGTTTCGCGAGTGGGGCTCGATTTTGCGCTGATGTGGCACTATTGAGTTATCGCTTATGCTTTCCGACGGTAGGAGGAAGTACGAGCAGGATATCCCACTCATGATCTGGAGATGGCCGCGGTGGTCATGCGTTGAAGATCCGAGGACACTACTTGTGTGGAAAGTTGTGTCAGATTTTCACGGACCACCAGAGCTTAATTTACATCTTCCTGCAGCGGGTTTTGATTGTTGAGACAACGCTGTTGGATGGAGCTTGTGGAGGATTGTGTTTGTTACATCCTTCATTTTCCGTGGCAAGGCGATTGTGGTAGCTGATGCTTGAGTCGTATACCCGGGGTTAGCTTGTTCCAGTTGTGTGCAGTTCTGAGACAGCCTTCTGCAGATTTGCAGTTCTTGTGTGATCGTTGAGTACAACTTAAGTTCACCTCTACTGAAGGGACAACTTGCTTAGGTCCGCGCCCGTCCACTTTTACTTAATCGTTTTCGTGAGGCACAACCCACCGTGCTCGTTGTCTGTGATACTTGAGCATGTTCGACAGGGTAAAGATTCGGAGTCCTTGATTTCTGACCAGGGTGTGCTACGTTTAGGGACACGTTTGTGTGCACCTGATGTTGATGGGTAGAGACGCGAAATCCTAGAGCAGGCACATCAGTCAGCTTTCTGTGTTCATTCAAGTTCCACCAATTTGTGACGTGACTTATGAGATAGTTACGGGTGGACAGGAATGAAGAGTGAAGTTTCGGATTTCGTTTCAAGGTGTCTGTCTTGTTGTGAGTTAGGGTTGAGCATTTGAGACCGGCTGGAGAGTTGCAATCTTTAACCTTTCCAGAGTGGGAATGGGAGCAGATCTCCGTGATTTTCGTTGTGGTGTTTCCCAGGTTTAGTCAGGATGTGACTTCAATTGGGTGTTTGTTTTCCGGTTATTCTCTGTTTTCTCAGTTGTTCTTTGTTATGTTTGTGCGTTGCACGGAGTTCCTTCATGCGTTGTATCCAATTGAGACACCCTGTTCGCTAGCCGTAGTTGGCAGAAGCTTCAGGAAGCCTTGGGTACTGGTTAAGCTTTAGCTCCGCTTTTCCATCTGTGGGACGATGGTCAGTTGAGCGGACTATACAGACTCTGGAGGATATGCTTGTGCGTACGTACTAAGTGTTTGTTGGCTGTTGGGATCGTCAATTGCCACTGTTAGGGTTCTCCTTCGATAGTTGTTATCAACGGACACTCCAATTGGCAACCTTTAGGTTTGGTTGTTGGTGGTGTCGATCGCCAGTCTGTTTTTCTGACTCTACGAGACTAGGATTTTTTGACCCCAGCTAGTCTAGAGACTTCGGAGATGATCCAGTTGGTTCAGGTCAGGATGAGGACAGCCCAGTGCAGACAGAGGTCTTATGCCGACCGTGGTGGTTGCAGACTTGAGTTCGCAGAGGGAGATCATGTATTCCTATGGATTTTCCGATGAATGACGTGTTGTGTTTTGGGAAGCTTATCCCAGGATTGTAGGTCCTTTTGAGATCCTTTTTGCGAGTTAGTTCCGTTACCTTTAATTTGGCACTTCCGCCCAAATTATTGAGTATTCATCCCGTTTTCCTTATGTCGATAGTTGCAAATACCTTCATGACCTTTCTCACATGATTCAGCACCAGACCATTTAGCTTGGACGCGATCTTTTCGTTCACCGGCAGCCATTTGTATTAGTGGCTCGGCAGGAGGAGAAACTTCGGTCAAGGGTCTAGCCATCTGTGGAGGGTTTTCTTGGACGTAGTCGTATAGTGAGGTGATCACTTGGGAGGCTGCGAGCGAGATTTGGGAGTTTTGTACTCATCTCTTTGAAGGTACGCTTAGTGAGAATTTTAAATTCGGGGACGAATTTTTATAAAGGAGGGAGATTGCAACGCCTTAGATTTCGGTTAGTGTTAGTTTAGACAGTAATGAGGGTTTACTGTAAAAATTTTACCAATTCCGGTTCTTCACATTTTATAACATTTAATTATTATTTTAATATTATTTGTTATGGGCATGCACGCACGTGTGCACGTAAATGTGAACGTTTGTTTGTGCTAATCTAGTATTAGTGACCATGACAACTTAACCCTAATCTAATCCTTTACTTTAAATCCATTCTTTGCTTTAACCTTAACTTTAATCCTTTAGATATTTCTCTTTTGGGTTTTGTTTGAGAGAAAGGTGGCATGATGGGCTTTAATGGTGGTGTGAATGCATTAATGTGAAGTTAATGCAAATGGTGCATTCACCTCTCACTCTGACCCTACACTCACCTCCCTCTCTCATTTCCTCACACTCTCTCATTCTTTCTCACTTAATTTCTTTCATATTTCTCTATCTCTCTCAACTCAAACTAAACACTTGAGTTTCCAACACAAATTCATCACAAAATTCACAAAATCTCACCAAAATCACATCTTTGATCTAGTTTTTCCTCTTGGATGCTTAGGAGCTTGGATAGCTTGGATCTTTGAGTTATTTTGGTTAGGTAATGATCCCTATCTGTTCTTTATGTGTTTATTGTGTTGTGTACACTTTTAGTTTTTGTTTAGATATCGTAAAGTTATGTTTTTGTGATAATATCGAATTTTTAGTGTCGATTTGTGATATGTGTGTTCTGCTGTGACCCGGGGTGTTTACTAGAAAACCAAACAATGTAGTTGTGTTGTACCAGAGACCATAGGACATCACCTGGAGCACGAGACCCCCTGCTCAGACCATGGCCGGCGACGAGAAAGCGATTTCCGGCGACGCCGGATTTGTGGTGGAGTTTTGGGTGTGGGTTTTTGTGGGTAGGTGTCTGCTTTGGTTTAAGTATGTTTGGTCTTGTTTGGTTGTTGAGTTTTCTCTGTATGCAATATCTGGGATCACATAGGTAGTTTCTAGTGATACGACTACGCGCGATACGTTATCCGACACGGTCCATGCACTTCGTGCTGGTTTTGCTCTTGGGTTGGTTTCATCGGGTCGCTATGTACGTTAGCCACAATACGAACACTCGGGAGTAAATTTGGAGTTGGTGTGTCGGTAAAACGTAGTTTGTACGTGTTTTTGGTCATTTGCTAATATACCCTTGTGTTATCGTTTTGTTGTTTTAAATTCGCAGGCGGGGACTTCGGACGCTGCGAAGAAGGGGAAACAGTTGGTTGGCTTTACTTAGCCAGGACGGTTGGTGAGTAGATTTAACATCTACATGGGAATCGCCCGCATGGTGTTATGCGTCTGGGCTAGAGATGACATTACTTTGTCGCACATTCTATTTCATATTTAGAGTTGAGCATACACATTACTGCTTAGTTATTGTTGTGCTTGGACTAGTATCCTTAGGACACTGCACATATTATT
Organism: Agapanthus africanus; assembly: GCA_030015575.1. Taxonomy (NCBI): domain Eukaryota; kingdom Viridiplantae; phylum Streptophyta; class Magnoliopsida; order Asparagales; family Amaryllidaceae; genus Agapanthus; species Agapanthus africanus. Next base: position 187,302,207 of record JASDDO010000016.1, on the reverse strand, counting down.
GACGGCTTATGTTGCACGAGCACTGATTGTATGCCACACACATCGTTAATAATTGCCATGTTACGCACAACACACATACCTATATGATATTGTTTGGTTAGGGACATTGAGACATTGATTCATAATTCATTATGCATATGACTTATAGCATACATGTATACCAACATGCTTTCACATATGCCATGACTTGCTTACATGCTAGTTACCTGTATTACCTATAGGGTATTGTACCATTAGCATAGGTACATACACACATAATGACATAGCTACGTGTATACCTTGTATGCATATCTTACTTATACCTGGAGGATATATTACATCATTACTGACAGGTAGATATATATACCTTGCTACACCTTTATGTTTACGTATATATCTGGTTATTACATGTTTAACTTTATTTGATGTTATATTGGACTTGGAGAATTAGGAACCGCATGATTTATATTTTTAACTGGTTGCAGTTAAATAGAGGATTTTCCTTTGTACGCTCAGATTTCAGTTTCATGTTGTGTATATTATATTCATGGATTTTCGCATTGAGATATGGATTTTTCATGATGTTTTCTGGATTTGGGGACTGTGGTAGTTTCATGAAATTATGCATTATTTGAAAAACCTGGTTTCCCTTGATATGATATTTCAGCACTCAACATGAGTTTTATTAGTTCGGATATATATACCCAACACGAGGAAAGCAGGGGTCCGTGTGCGGGTACATGGTGGGGGCCGGAGGTATCCTAGGGCAAGAATCTCAGTGAGGAGATGAGTTAGTGGGGGGACCATACCATCCGGTGACATTACCTATGACTCGGCGGTTATCGTGGGGATACCGACGGGAGTCATGTACGTATGGATACGTGGAAAGACGAGGGTCAGAGCTAGGCACTCGGGATTTTCGGTATAGTGTATGATACGTACCTATCAGGGGGCCAGTCGTGGTGGCAGCACCTGATAGATCAGTATTTCGGTGTCGATGCTTGACACCTGTTTCATGATGTTTTGGGTGTCGATGTTAAACACTCACCTTATATGAAACTTACTTGATACTGATATTGTACACACAAGATATGTGGGATATACTGATATTGTACATACAGGATATGTGAGATCTAATTGATGTTGTACACTCAGGATATATGAGATATACTTGATGTTGGACGTTCAGCATATATGAGATTTACTTGATATTGTACATTAAGGATATACGAGACTTACATGATATGAGAGCCAATTTGGGGGCTGATTTGTGGAAATTAGGATTTGGATTGTCTTGTTGGATTTTGGTCCTACCACGAGATTAGGATTTCCGTGGAAATGACATGTTTTATTCCATACTCCACATTTATTGTTTATGCACTGTTTCATGTATTTGTAGTACCTGATAGAGTACTTTCCATGAATGTTGCATTTACATACTATTATATGCATTGCTTCATGTATTAGTTGTACCTGATAGAGTACCTTACATGATTATTGCATACAGATTGTCATATTATTGCTTCATGTATTAGTAGTACCTGCTAGTGTACCTTTCATGACTGATGCATTACATATGGCCTTTCATTGCTAATAGTTTACATATGTTAGATTCGCGATGTACGTGCATACTTGCGATTACCTGCATATGTTATTTACTATTCAAGAGTTGGCAACTCTCCCCCGTTGTTCCACAGTGTTTTGCAGGTGTTCCTCAGGGTAGTCTAGTCAGAGGCTGGCTATTTTCATCCATCGTCTCATCTTTGCTGCGAATACCGCTTCACCTGACAGTGTGCAGTTTTGCTTAGGTAGGTTTTGCGGTTATCCGATATTGCTTGTTGTATATTCGTTGTATCATGTACTCTCCATCTACCACTTTCATGTATGACTTAGAGACTTGGTGTGAGGACGATATTGTATTTCATTTTGTCACTTGGTGGCCTTTTATGCAGTTTTATTTGTATCGTCTATTACTTCGCTACGACGTCGTATATCTGTCATAGTGGTTGTTTTCCACCGTTGGGTGTGGATTTTGCTCCCGTTTTGGATTCTTTTACTTATATTATGTTGTACCCATTTTTGGGGGCTTGTTTTATAAAGGAGGTGCTGCCAAAATTTTAAAGGAATAAAAGTTGGACTTTAAAGAATTTGGTTTGAGATTTCAAAAGATTTAGCAATGTTTTTATTTCTTAATACTTTTGATGGTTTAGATTGCTGGGTTTTCGGCTTACTTAAATTGCGTTACGCCTGTAGACGTTGCGTAGTTTAAGGGCCATCACGTGCCATTTTCGGGTCGTGACATCTTTATTCGTCCGTTCTCGATCAACTCACAACGCATTTGGGTAAGCTCCTTCTATCCGAAACTGGTCAACTTACCGATCTCATATCGGAGCATCCGACGAACAACATCCTCTCTTGCTCGATTTACTCTAGATACAAGTAAGATCCTTCAATTGGAATTCTTCAACTCAACTGAGCCTACATCGGCACATCAAATCAGATGAATCATATCAGTCGCTCAACTCAAGATAGACTAGCTATCTCCTGTCACATCTCTGCCTGAAGGCTCCAGCGGTTTTAGCTCATAGACTCTGGAAACGACATCCCATCAATCTCAGGAACAGCAGGGTTATCTGTCTGCACGGTAGACAACATCACGATCTTTGAGGTAGGCTGTACATCAACAGTCATCTTAATCTGGCAGCATCTATCAATGGCCCGATTATCCGGTGCAAAACCAAACACTCTCCTCAACGAGAGGTCACAACACAAACACTATATCGACACGTTCCCATGTCACCAGCAAACTGATGGTCAGTCCTCATCCATGACGAGCTCGCCCTGACCGCATCTCTAGCAGCAGCTCAATCTGCGCACAACCCATTGTGACAGTTACCTCAAGCAGGTACCGAAGAAGATAGAACAAAAGAACGAAAGAAATCAACAGATCCCAAATGGATATATGATCATAGGAACGAATCGAATTACAGATCTCAAAATAAGTACATCCTAAAGACTCTTTAGTGGAGTATCGTATCGTAAGTATGCCACGGAACATACGTACGGTACGTCACTCTACTCAAGCTACCTACTCCATCAATCAAGGTGAACCTATGAAACGAAAGATCGGATCTAATACCCCCCCGTCAAGTCTAAGTTCCGTAAGGTCAAGCCTAGATTCCGAAATATATATACGCCCTAGACTCCGCATAATCAAACCTAGACTCGAACCAAGGTTAAACCTAACACTCTGATACCAACTTTGTCACGACCCATAATTTAGCACATGACCGGCACTTAAATCACGCAACGTCCAAAGGCGTAACGTAATTCAAGTAAGCCGAAGCGCAGAAAATCTAAACCTTTTTGCGGAAAATAGTGGGGGTGCAGTTTGAAATAAAGGTATAATGAAATAAAGTTTATTTATAAATGCATAATTAATTATATAAGAAAATGCAAGTGGATTATGTACTAGTTGAAAACATTTTTCGTCCTTTAAAAATTTTGGGCAACACCTCCCTTGTATATTTTGAAACAAAACCACATATACATAACAATATAAAAGGGATCCCTAAGCGGGAGCTAGCTCTTCGCCAAATGGCGGAATCACAACCACGCAAGCAAGCAATATATATACGACACCCAATGGTGAAGATCAATACAGAAAAAAATGATAAATAAAGAGAGACGTCAAAACCTCAAGAAGCGAACATGCAACCATCGCTCTAAGTCTCGCAACCACACAAGTCTTTCTAGTCCACTAATATACAAAGTCTAGTTTCTGATTGATGGAGTTTATCTAGATACAAAGGAAATAAAAAATACAAGAGTGGGCACAATCCAATGTGTCCCACCTACCATAGAAAAAACACCCGAATGCAAGCTGTGTGCCCGCGATACCGCTAGTGATCCCAAGCGGTCAAACCTGCAAGAACTGTGGCACAACGGAGGTGAGTTGCCAACTCGTGAGTAGAAAACATCCACAGGTAAAAATCGAATAAAACAACGATTTCCTAGGTCATACCATATCATAAAGGTAAAACTATGATATTTAGGGTGACCATAATGCATATATGTCAACAATCGAGTCAATGCAACGACATACAGAAATAGCATCTGACAGCATATGCCAGCATGCGTGTGGATATCATCCACGTGTCCATCAACGACACAAACCATATCTTGAAAACGTATGTCTGTATGTATGAGGATATCAACTACGTGTGTCTATCAACGACACATCAAAATCATAGAACCTGAGTGTCCAACACCGACAGTCGAAACATTATGAAAACCCGTGTTCAGCATCGACACGTAAATCCTCATACCTCAGGCGCCGTATCCTCAGATCGGACCTCATATATATCTCATTTAAGGCGCTGCATACACTGATCGACCCTCATATCCATCTCACAACTCCGGCTGGTATCCTCCGGACAACCGCCGGGTCCAACCAATCACCGGTAGGTAGTGCTCCCCTGCCAGGCTCACACCTAACTAAACTAGTCTTCTTGCTCCGGGGTACCTCACCGGGTCCACCATGTACCAGCAGACGGTGCCTACCGCTCCTCGAATCGGGTATAATCATAGCTCAGAACCGAGAAAACTCATGGTGGACACCTCGAAATATCATATCATGAGAAACCGTGTTTTTAAAACAATACACAATTTCCTTTGAAATTAAGAACGGTTCTCAAATCCAGAGATCTCATAAAAACAACATCTCAATGCATAAAATCATAAGGTGCGATGTACGCAATATGGAACAGTAAGGTGAGCATATCGAATGTAACATGTCATATGATAGTACTGAGCAATTTAGAATAATATCAGGGATATAGAAATTGTACGGTGTAAGTGGAATAGCAATTCTACTGTGTAAGTGGAATAGCAATTACCGATGATGAATGTGTGTGAGCCGGCAAATTCTATATGAGTGTAACATGCGCATCATCGATAATTGTGCAGGTGTACTGGTAGACGAAATCACGTAATTGACGGATATGAAATATCGTATATACATATATATCCTAGTAAAAGAACGTGAGCGTACGTAAAATGAGAGATCGTAAACGCGAACAGTATTAAATATGCAACTGCATAGGAGTCATACAGTTACTGTTTAAAATAGTGCGAATCGTCATTTTGAAAATAGGACACTATGATGTTGTTTGGAAAAGATACCATTTGAAAAGTTTATCACGTCACCTTGAATTCATCATTTAAAAAGGGTATAACGATTCGTTTGTTTTTGAAATGGGTATGACTCCAAACATATCACAATATCTACTTTGTGATATGAAGTGAAAGGGTTCTTAAGTCGAAATAAACATCGGGTTTCATCCTTATACATCACGTACGGATGATCCATCGTACGATATCATCATAACATTAGTATGGATCTACAGTCACGTACATCATCTCATAACACATCTATCCCAATCTTTTCGTATTATCGTTCACAGGTCTCATTGATATCGATCTCATAATATATCGATATCGATCTCATATCACACTACTAATATTCTAATATTTATCCTCTTTCAATCACTTATATAATTATATATCACGATTCACATTTTCGTTTCATATTCATTATATCATTTCAAACTAAATCCCTTGATCATCTCTATAGGTTTATAAATAGGTTCTATCGAAACTACAATTTATATATATCACTTATACATATCAATGGTTGCGGGGGTGCTATACGCCATCAACCCGACTTCCTCCCGTAGATATAAATCTACTCAACTGCAATCTCCTTGTTTATCCGTAGTCGATGTGCTTCGTCGTCTCGGAATCCACACGAAGGTACCTACAATCACAACACATCGTAATGCTATTAAAATCAATGTCCGGAAAACCGATACGGCACACGATGTGCTCATAGGTTAGAACCTATAGCCTACGCATGTAAAAACAACCAAATAACCCTCGTTGTTGACGTACAAATATCCAACGACCAAATACAATATCAAATACCAAAACCCAAGTTCAGAAATCGCAAAATACCAAATGCAGCAATTAAGGAAATCACTCCCAGATTTCACCCTAGGCCAAACTATGGAATTTTGCATATAGGGTTGCTCTAGATATCGCATATAGGGTTGCTCTAGATATCACATAAGGGAACTACCAACGACAAATCACCCAAATCCACCACGACCAGGCCGCAAATTTCAGCCTGGGGGAATTTGTCTGCGCCCATGAAATGGAAATAGGGGCTTGGGTCTCAGGGGTAGATACATGGTTGCCTGCACGTCTCTCTGTCATGGGAACTTATTTTATAGTGGTCTCGGGTCATCCCAGTCTCCCATATACCATCACAAACTGTCAAATAATCGATGTCGGGCAATTTCAAAGTTCGTATTTTGGGTGTTTAGTCTCTGGTCTTGGCAATAAAATCATCACCTAAGGTTTGCAAACACACACTACACCTTAATCTACCACTCACAAGTCAGGTCTTTTACTAAACATCATCTTGGAAAATTCTAAGATCACAATCCACACTAAAATGAACTCTATACTAAACTATGAGGTTAAGAAACTAATTACCAGATGAGAAGTGGAACTTATACCTCATGGGAGCAACTCAAGAAAAACCCCTAGATGCCCAAAGTCTTCAAAATCCAAATTTGATTGGTCCAAAGGGATTAGGATGAGGTAGGGATCATATTTAATGAAGGGAGTATGGGGTTTTGAGGTGGTTTTGGGGATGAACCATGGAGGTAGAGGAGGTGGAGGATGAGGTGAAGAAGAAGAAGAAGTTGAAGTGATGAAGGAAAATAATGGATGAAGGAAAAAGTCATGGGTAGGAGCCTCTCTCTCTCTCTCCCTCTCACACTCTCTCTCATGGCATGCTCTCATGCCATCATTTGGTCCCCTCTCTCTATCTCAATAAATGTCTCATATTCTTTTTCTCACAATTTCATAAATACTAATACCACAATTACAAATCAACAAACATGCAAAAAAAAATGCAACATGCCATGGTGCACTAGCCATGGATACTTAAAAATACGGATTTGGCTTAATCGTGATTAGTAGTACACTAATCAAGTTTAATTTAAACTTGCATATAATTAATTATAAAAATGCCAAAATCCGATAAATATCTTTATAATGAATAAATCATTTTAATCTCCAATTATTTCCTAAATATTTGTATATATTTATACCATTTTACGAAAACCCCAAATTCGCAAATCGAATAGTTTTCGCGAAATATATTATTTTATTATTTAAATTCCAAAATAATATTTTATATTTCTGAAATGTTACAAGAAGTGAGGCAACCCCCTTCATCAAAGTGAATGGGCCACCTGACACTTCATGGAATCCGGTAACTTGAGCACCCCTCTTTGGGTCAACCTGTACTCCCTACGAGTGCGGCGAATAGCCCGCAATTCTAGAGTGATGCCCCCTCCATCTCAACGCCATGAGATGCGGGCCCGTTGCCCTCTAGAACCCGGCTATCCGTGCACTCTATCGCGGAGTAATCCTAGTCCAGAAAAGAAAATATATACAACGGTGACATCGACCTCAACCCGGTCGTGCCCCAAACAAATAATATACAAACAGGCAATGACAACAGTCCACATGTCGGACGCTCGCCCTACAATATCAAATGTACAAATAAATCCAAACTGTACTACCATTGCACCCAAGCTATCCACCACGACGATCCAACCACAACCACAACACAACACAACACAGAACATCAACGTGAATGTCAAGTTCGCAAACCCGTTTAAAAGTCATATAGCAATTAGACGAGTTGTACCGCTCTAATGACATTCACGGTCGCAGATAGTAATGTATGTACTGAAAACAACGACATTAGAATTCCGCACGCAATTAGCAAACTAAACCAATTTCCAAAACCATGAGAAAAAACCAGTGAGCTAAAGTTCCAAAAACCGACCGTTTTAAGCCAATTCGGAAGTCCGAATCACAATGAAACGCGCCTGAACCTTCGCGGAGAGTTAGATCACAAAATTAACTTCGATTCGGGGGGCATATAAGGGGTACCCTACCCACAAGGCCACCACGAGGTGGCCAGGGGGTAAGGCAGACCCGAAATTGCCCAAGGTGGGGAAGTTTCGGGTCCCCACTGCCAAGACCACCTTGTGCCCATGCACCACCCCGTGGCTTCTCAGTTCAAACCGTGAGCCCGCGGGGTATGCGAACATCTCAAACTTTCAGTTTTCGGAACTGTTTTTCGGCAGTTTTTGCACGACAAAAACAGCGTATTTCTAATGTCGCAATGAGTTAACTAAGGCTTATGGAGTGGCTCTGATACCATGTTAGGTTACGGCAGTGCCCCGGCCATCAATCCGTGATCAAATATGGAACAAAAATTTATAAAACTTGGCGCTACCACAACCAATTACCCGGATCTACCCATAAGCCCTAGATAACAAAACATGCAAAGGAGTTAGAATGGTTATACCGAATAGATCCGTGTCCTTCAGTCTTCAACCATCATCCTAAGCTCCTAGGGACTTTCTTGATCAAGCTTGATCTCTGGTCTCCCTCCATCGAAGATGATCCACCCGAGAGTGTCACGATCCGAAATAGCACGTGACTGGCCCTTGAATTATATGAAGTCTATAGGACGCCATCTAATTCAAGTAAGCCAAAAGCCCAAAAAATCTAAAACCATTTTGGATAATAAATGAAGGAAAGCTTGTTTAGAGCAAATGGTTTTAATAGCATAAGCCGAATTATGCGTTTTTAAAACATCAAGTCTTTTCTGAAAATTTCGGCAGAGTTTCCCTTTTAAATACTGGCCCCAAACGGATACAACATGAATAATATATACATCAATGATAAAAGGCATCCCCAATCGGGAGCTAGCTCTTCGTCAAGCGACGAGCACAACCACGCAAGCAATATAATATACAACGCCAAAGGGCGAGGATCAAAACTGAAAAGGAAACTCAAATCAACATAAAAACCATAATAATACAACGCGCGACTCTAAGGTCGAAAAAATAATACAACTGGTCTCTAAGTCAATAAATATACAAGTCTGGTTGATGGAGTTTCTAGATACAACTGAATAAAATAAGTACAATGGTGGTCACGATGCAAGTGAACCCACCTACCAAAGCAAATCATCCGGAATGGAAGCAGTGTGCCAACAAAGCCGTAACGAAAACTGTATGGCAAAACCTGCAAGAAACTGTGGCACAACGGGGTGAGTTGCCAACTCGTGAGTAGAAAACATCACCGAGCAGAAATCGTATGTATGACATAATCCTAGGTCAATACGGTCAATAATAAATATAACCTCAAATGAAAAGTCTGAAGTATGAAAAGGTGGCAAGGGTAAACATCAATACATAAGTGTAATCCCATGTGCTCGTGTCAGTGCCTCAGGTAGCAATGTATCATGTGTATGAGGTATAAATGTAATGTAATGAAATGAGTGAGACAACTGTTTTCTTTATTTAATGTGATTTCTGTACGTATATAAATCGAGTATTATCAATAAAATCAACAGAGAAATCCATGACAAGCATCGACACAAAACATAAATCCCAATAACTCAAAATCTCAGGCTCCGGCTACCCAGACTGGCCTGTATCATCAAATCTCAAATCTTAGTGTCTCAAATTTCAATATCTCAATGTCTCAATACCCCGGGTTCCGTCAGTTCGGATCGGCCCGTATCATAAATCACACGACCACGAACGGTATCCTCCGAATATCCGACGCGCCAAACAATCACCGGTAGGCAGTCTTCCCCTGCCGGGCTCATCATCCTCGATGAAATCACTCTCGCCCAGGGGTACCATACCGGGTCCACCTTATACCCAAGACGGTTCATACGACTCCTCGAATCGGGTCCCGAAATTCATCTCATAACCGATAAAACAGCATGGTGGACAACTCATACATCACGAGAAAACCGCACTTTTCATTTTAAAAATAGAGAGAGAAAAGTTTATATATATTCTTGCGGTTTTCCCCCAAATCCAGGAAATCTCATGAAAATCCGAAATCCAATCATCAATAGCAAGTAAACAGTGAATATCGGCATAAAACTTCATAATACTGCATAACAGTGAATAATAATATGCATGAAGTAGCAAGTAATAACTGCAATGTCTAAACTTAGAATATAAAGACGAGTACGCTAATACCATGTCGAACTATCAGTTAACAAGCTATGTCAATGAGTAATATTCTCTAAAGTGTACGTGACATGGCAATTACCGATGATGGTGTGTGTGAGCCGGCAAGTAAGTGTATGTGGAACATACGCATCATCGGTAATGGTGCTGGTGTCCTAACAGCATGATCTCAATAATGGAATATGAAAAACACAATATAAGTATGCGATGCGATGCAAACAGCAATAATATGTGGGAGCTGAATAATAAACACAATGACAACTAATCTGCATTTACATAAAGATGAGTCATACAGTTTTGCCATTTGAAATAACACGAATCGTGGTGTTTTGAAAATAAGGGCTACGGTGTTTTTAAGAAAAGATACATCCTTTGAAATATCCGTAGAATCCCTTGACCTGTCTTTAAAATACTCACGATTCGTTAGTTTTGAAATAGGTATGACTCGAGTCTAATCTATCATTTACAAGTAACTACAGGCTGATCGAAAGGTAAGGAAACCGCCTAACATCTGAGTCGATACATATATATATATATATATATATATATATAACAGTCGGTGATTTCGCCTCAATAGTATCCCATACAATACAATATCTATAATATGACATCCTCAAGTCAAGAGTGCGGATCTATCATCAATATAGCTCGTACAGTAAATCCGTCGTACAGCATCCCAAATCTGGGTACGGGTCAATGTCACATCTATCACATTATTCATCTGGTATCCTCTTTATTAAATATCATGATCAGGGGTACTAATCTACGTCTAGTACAAAACCGATACCATATATGTATATGCATGCGTGTGTATGAAAACGCCATCTCGAAAGGACCCTCTAAAACATCATGTCGTATCTCAAATACGAACCAAGTCACATCACCGATCTCACGGCCTCAAGCCCAATCTCATCGATTCATCTCCAATCCTAAGTACTATCCTCATCATCCGTGTATATGTATTCGTATATATATATATATATATATATATAATAGTCCCATATCCATGTGTGTGTGTGTGTGTATATATATACATATATATACATATCCCCATATACGCACAGGTAAATAAATGAAGGTATGCAAGTGTGTGTGCGTGTGGGTGTAATCTCTAATCTAAGGTCCGCGACTACAATTAACAAATGACGCTACCAACAAGTCATCTAAAGCATTTCTAGCTACATAAGCACATCTCTATATACATAAGTATATATATATATATATAATATAACGCTTATGCGTTATATTCTACGAAACTGCGGGGGTGCTATACGCCATCCACCCGACTTCCCCCGTAGATATATATCTACTCACCTTGATTCTTGTGTGCCGATGTCGATGTCTCCATCCTCTTCTTCATCGTATGAAATCCACTTGAAGGTACCTACATAGATAACACAATCGTAATTCACATTAAAATCAAGTCGGAAACCAAAACGGCACACCAAACGCTTATAGGTTAGAAACTATAGCCTCGCTTGCAAAACACGACCGACAACCCTTGTCGTTGACGTTCAAATGCCACACGACGGAAACGCAATATCAAATACCAAAATCCATGTTAAAACGAAGTCGTAAAACAATGCAGCAACTTAGGAAAATGGTCCCTAATTTTACCCTAGGTCAAATTAGCCAATTTTGCACATATTGAGGGTCTATTTTACTGGAGATGGAGCTACAGAACAAGCACGAGACCATTCCAACCACCCTGGCCGCAAATTGCGGCCAGATGGAATAAATCTGCTGCCCAGGTGAGGGTATAGGGGCTAAGGTCTTGGGTGATGCTTCCTAGGTGCTTGCTGGTATCCCTGTGTTTGCTAAATAATTTTCAGGTCACCCGGGTGTTAGCAAATTTCATTATACCCTCACAGAATCCACAATTCTCCGATATTGGGTTTTCTAAGTTCGTATGTTGGGGTTTAAGTCTCAGGTTCAGTCCACAATATCATCACCACAGGGTTTGTAGTCCCTAATTACACCTTAATTTCACCTTTGGAATCAATTCAAACCCTACACCCTAACTTGGAATTTTCAAAGTTCGCTAACTACACAATATCGATTCTAAACTTGAATGGATACTTAAGGAATTGAAATGCTAATCTAATGGTGCAGAAATTACCTCATTTGGCAACTCAAGAAAATTCTTGAGTTGCCCTAAGTGTCCAAAATCAAATCTTGCTTGGTCCAAAGTGTTTGTCATGAGCTTGTGCACATTTTTAATGAAATGGAGATGGAGTTTTCGGGTGTTTTTGATGATGAAGTGGGGGTTTTGAAGAGGAGGGAGGAGAGGTGCTGCCATGGGCTGAAGAGGGAGAGGATAATGATGAAGATGGTGAATGAAACAAAGGGCCAAGACCATGGTTGACCCCCTCATCTCTCTCTCTCTCTCTCTCTCTCTCTCTCTCTCTCTCTCATGCCCATACCCAATAGTTTATCATTTTCCTTTTTCTTTTCTTTTCTATTTTTCTTTTCTTCTCTCATAATAAAACCCAAACCATGCATGATAAAAGAGAAAGCATGAAAGAAAAATGTAACAAATGCTAAAAATGACTTAGTGCATGCCATGTGCACAAATCCGGTTTAAAGCAGGATTAACGATTTTTAATCCCGATTAGCACTAAAATAGTGTCAAATAAATCAGAAACTTTTATAATTTGCATGAATCACATAAAGCATCCTCTTTTTAGTAATTTCCATAATTTTCAAAAATTTCCCAATTTATCTGTATTTAATTATACCGCCCTATTAAAATATTCATATTTTATTATTTAATTATAAAAATTCCCAAAAATAATATTTTATTTTTCTGAAATGTTACAGAGAGTCTATGCAACGAGCTCCAACCTCATATCCAAGGCAATTAGGGCACCTAGATCGCTACTCTAGATACCGTAGATGAAGTATAGAGTGATGAAGGATTAATTTGTCTCAAGTCACCCAAAGATTCTCAACTCATGAGAGGGTTTGGGTGGAGCTAGAGGAAGAAGAAGATGCCATGAGAATGAGGTGTTGAGAGCAACTCAAGAAAAAGATAGAGAAATGAATAATGGCTTGTGTTTTTGTTTGTTGTGTGAGTGTGATAAGAAATAATGGAGCCATCACATAAATGTCCATGGCTCCAAAATATCTTAGTCAACAAAAAATATCTCAAGTCAACATAATCTCACAATAAACAAAAACCCTAAGCATGCTAGAATAGTAACAATGGGTCACGAATTAGCCATGCCACAATAATGCAATAAACATCTCATCCTACACCTCAATAACATTTTAATCCAAAAAGGTCTAAACCATGATGAGATGTAATCTTCTAAAAGTAATCTTGTAATAAATTACAAGAATACCCCTCAACCGTATATAGATACCTGCATTCGTATTCCGAAGAATACGAATACAAAGAGACGAAAATAATCCAACAAATATAATACTAGGACCCGACTTAAACCAAAGCCTACTAGTATTATCCGTCCGAACATCATCCGTGCACAAGTACAAGTATGTGATCGAACCCTGCCATATAACCATACGGTCTCTACATCGTTTCGCCCAAAGATGGGAAACCCTCTGTGTGGAACTCTAAAGACTCGTCAATACACTGGCAGTAGGTTCAACCACAAGCACGTCAGTGGCACTAAATGTACGCAACAGCTACCCAGGTATTGAGCAAAAGGGAGGCCAGCGAGCAAACTCATCCTGAAACCCCTACTGAGCCTGACTGTGATAATATCCATAAAGTCTGGTCCGTTCGTCTATGAGTATCGCATATCGAGTCTAAGGGGTGGATAAATTCAGACCCCTAATAACACGACATTTTTTGTTGGTATGAAGCCCATCACCACCTGAGAAACTACCGATCCTATGAATGTCGACCTTAGCACCACCATGAGGTTCTAGAGGCATCAAGCGTGCTAAATTATAATTTTATTAGGTGCTAAGTTAGACTAACAAGATCTTTACTAGAATATTTTGGGTTTGCCTTTGTGATGTGATGAAATTAAGAGAAGAAAAGAGCATACAACCTTTGTAGTTCGAGTCCTTCTCTTCAAAAGCTTCGGGTTAAAGTCCACGCGACTCTACTAGGCTCCTCTTCGAGTTGAACGAACCTCCTTCGTGATCTTCGTGCCAAAGGCGATCCACCCGAAATCCACAATCTCAAGCTAACCCTTCACTAATCTCATTAGTGAAGGCAACACTCCACATCAAATTGCTAATCTAATGTGTGATGATGAAGCTGGGGTTTAATTTGCTCACTAGTTTGTGTTCAAGTTTCATGGTTCACATCACATGTGAGGGTTGAAGCTTGAACATAGGATTGAGGAAGAAGAAGAAACTAGAGAGCAACCATGGGAGCAAAGCAAGCAAAATGGCTAAGTGTTGAGAATGAGACTAGAATGAATGGTAACTCTTGACCCCCACTCATTCAAGCATGGAATTTTGCAATATAAAATTGCAACCATGCTTGAATAGTGAGTCAACATGAATAAACAAAAATAAAACCCATGCTTGCAACCATACTCTCATTTTCCACCTCATTTCTATTTTTCTCAAAAAATAGAAAATCAAGCCATACTTCATTATTATATATATATATATATATATATATATATTAATATATATAATGAAGAATAATTAGTGAGCTAATGATATTAGTTAAGATATAATTATATCACATATAATGTATATCACATTATTAAATCAACACTTTATTTAATAATCCGGTTATATCACATATGACCGACTAATATCATTTATCTGTATATCACATTATCAAATCAACACTTGATTCGAAAATCTGGTTATATCACATATAACTGAACCGATAACAGATAACTGCCAGATTACAATACGGTATCACATACACGTATTTAATCAGGCCCACACACATATCACATTTGTGTCCTACTTCGTTTCGCTTGAACCAGGAAACTTCTGTGTGGGACTCTAAAGACTCGTCAATACGCCAGCAGTAGGTGATGATCACATCAATCACCTACAAGCCGTCAGCGGTACTAGCTGGACGTAACGACTACCCGGGTATTGAGCGATATGAAGGCCAACAAGAAAGCTCATCCAAACACTCGATGAAGCCTATCAGTAACACTAATGTACAGTCCGGTCTCTTCGTCTGATATGTCGCATATCATGTCTAGGGGTGGTAAATGTCAGTCCCAAGTAATGTGATAAGTCATGCCGATGTCTGGCCTATAACGGTTTGAGAAACTACTGATAACTCTTATCAGAAAAACTCAGCAGCAGCCCTGGCCAGGGATTTCCAGTTATAGCCAATCGAGCATAGCGCAACATCAACCCCAATACCGGGAGAGACGAAACCCCTCCGATCGCTCGTTGCCTCCATGTGACTCGGGATTGTACTCAAAATCCACCTGTTTGCACGACTCCTTTCACCCGTGGTAATGAGGAAATCAAAGCACAGTGGGAGCCACACAAGACTCTATGACGATCTTGGGTCTACAGACTAACCTGTACCAGTGTCACCAGAGGGCTGCTATCTGACGATAGGTATACTACCACATAGGAGTCCTCGGCGAGTCCTGTTCGGTGTACCCATTCTCCAAAGAGCACCTTTGTACAATCTTTGATGTCACACACCAATGGTTGTGGGATCAACCAGCGCCCTCTAATGGACAAGAAACGTACACACTAGTCTACACTGGAATATCGATGCCCTGGTCTCGATATTCCCACGACTAGGAACTGATTAAAAGATCTACTTGTGGACCATCCTGGCCCCACTTGTATGATCTCATCATAGTCCTGGTAGTCAAGTACATATCCTAAGGGCTTTATCAACATGTGAGAGCTAGACAGTATAAATACCAGTCCACATGTTAACATAAAGGTAACCTGATAGCATACGATCATGTCGAGCAAGAAAGTCCTCTATATATATGTACAAGCATCCACTATATCATCAATAATGGCCTCTAGGGCATACATATTACTAACAATCTCCCACTTGCACTAAATCCAGTTGTTGTAGTATCTCATACTCAACGTTCCAAAAGTCTCTCGAATAGCATCTGGTGGATGGCCTCGGTGAATGGATCCGCTGTGTTATCCTATGTGTCAACTCTCCTGGCCTAGATCTCCCGGAGATACAACTATCTCCCTGATCAGGTGATACTGTCTAAGAATATGTCTGGATCGCTGACGGGACTGGGGTTCCTAGGCCAAAGCCACAGCTCCATTGTCATCCCAATACACAGGTAATGGATGACCAATGGTAGGAACCTAGTTCATCTCATGAACTCTATTCATACAGACAACCTCTTTGGCAGCATCGTTGGTAGCGATGTAATTGGCCTCTATCAACGAGTCTGCTACGGTATATAGCTTGGAACCCTTCCAACATACCGTCCCTCCACCGAGGGTGAAGACGAAACCCGAGACCGATCCTTATCACTCTGGAAGCTCGAATCGGTAAAGGACACCATCTGGAGTTCACCATTACCATACACCAAGAACATATCTTTAGTCCTTCTCAAGCACTTAAGAATTTTCTTCAGCTGTCCAGTGGTTTTCCCAAAGATCTTTTCGATACTTATTCACTACACCTAGTGAGTAAGCTACATCTGGTCTGGTACATAACATCGCATACATGATTGACCCGTCTGCTAAAGCATAGGGTATCCCTTGTATGTGAGCCCTTTCCAAATCAGTCTCGAGAGACATCACTTTGGAGAGAGTGATTCCTGAACAAGCGGGTACATTACCACGCTTAGAATCAT
This sequence comes from Agapanthus africanus, assembly GCA_030015575.1. Classification (NCBI taxonomy): domain Eukaryota; kingdom Viridiplantae; phylum Streptophyta; class Magnoliopsida; order Asparagales; family Amaryllidaceae; genus Agapanthus; species Agapanthus africanus. The sequence goes on along the minus strand of JASDDO010000016.1, from coordinate 187,285,334 downwards.
CCATACTAAAACCCTTTTAGCATGGTGTCTATGTACCTGGATTGGGACAATCCCAAATCCATTTAGATCTATCTTTATAGATCTATAACCCCAGGATGTAGGAGGAATCAGTTAGATCATTAATGGAGAACCTGTGTGATAAGAGGTGCTTGAACGAGTGTAGCATAGGAACACCCTTTCCTATCAATAGTATGTCATCCGCGTACAATACGAGGAAGACAACCATACTCTCTACAACCTTCTTATTTATACATGGTTCATCTACCTTTTTGATGAAGTCAAACTCTTTGACAGCTTCATTAAAACATATGTTCCATCTCCGCGATGCCTGCTTTAACCCGTAGATGGATTTAAGCAGCTTGCACATGCTTCCGCTGCTCCCACTGTCTACAAAGCCCTCGGGCAGTGTCATATACACGCTCTCTTCTAAATCACCATTTAGAAAAGCCGTTTTGACGTGCAGTCTTCCAGATATCGTAGTCATGGTATGCAGCAATGGCAAGTAAGATCCTGATGGAATTAAGCATAGTTTTGAAAGTCTTAACTTTTCCATCTACACCAAATTATCTTTCTCAAAGATCCTTTTACTCCCGATGGGTTTTACCCATTCAGGAGCAACATCCAAAGTCAGCACTTTGTTGGTGTACATGGATTCCATCTCAAATCGCATAGCATCCAGCCATTTCACATAGTCTCCACTTGTGATGGCATGCTCGAAACTAGTTGGGTCATCATCTCCATGATGCAATCCTCACTCCCACCGTCTACGAGATAACCATAATATCTCTCAGGTGGATGAGGAACCCTACTAGATCTGCGGAGTGGCTTCGGTTCGTCAGGGACTATTGAATCCTCCGGTTCCAACAAATCGTCAGTTATAGTTTGTATTTGCTGGAACTACTTTCAGTTCTACTTTTTTCCACTAATTTATTCCACAAAATAATTCCTTTTCTAAAAAGCGGCATGACGAGAAACAAACACTTTTTTTTCCTCAGTGTGGTAGAAGATATGCCCTCGCGAATGTTTGGGATATCCTACAAACTTGCACAGAACTGACCTTGCCTCGAACTTGTCCGGATTTGCTTTTCAACATAGGCCGGAAAACCCCATATCTTAACTTGTTTAAGAGATGGTCTCTTCCCATTCTATATCTCATACGGAGTGGTAGGCAACGGATTTGATCGGAACTCTATTCAATAGGTATGCATCTTCTCAAGTGCATGTCCCTGAAAGGAAATAGGCAACTCAGCAGTACTCATCATAGAGCGCACCATATCTCATAGGATGCGTGTAGGGTTACTAGGAACTCTAACATGGTTCTACTAGGCATCAACCATGCCCGATTAAAATTTTAGCCGTGCCGAACAACCCTAAACAAGATATTTGCTAGATTATTAGGGTTTCACATGCAAGTAAATATCATTTACGACTAAGTGAATACGAAATACAACCTTTGTAGATCGGTCCTTCGCTTCTAAAGCTCCTTGTTGTAGTCCCTTCGCTGCGATCATAGTCCTCCCGGGCTCTTGCATGGCTTCACGAGGCAGAAGGAGCGTCCTTTCTTGAAGTCTTCGAGGCCGGAGATGATCTACGTCGAGGGAATACGAACTCAAGCTTCTTCTTCCCTAACTAGAGAATTAGTGAAGCAAACACCCTAAACTAAAGTGCTAGTCTAGTAGAGGATGAGGAAATAGGAAGTGGGTACACCTTAGAATTATTTATCTCACTTTTATTTCTCACTTAATCAAAACCTAGAGAGCTTTTGAGCTCAAGGAAGAAGATGAAGAAATAATGAGATGAGGATAATGATCAAGTGAGAAAGCTAACCATGGTGAGTGAGTATCATATACTAACTCATGTAGAGACATAACCATGGCTAATTCTAATGGTTGGGTTAACAAATATCCAAAGTAAAAACAAACCTAGTGGACTTAGTCAATGCATCCACAAGCTTCCACAAGCTTCATTTATTTTTCTAATCTTCCACTAATTTTGTAATTACTTTAAATATTAAACCCAACATAACAAATAGCATGGTGTAAGTCTCATACACCCATGAATGATGTATCAACAACCATGATACAAAAAGAAAACACATTTTAATATATATCACATATATATTAAAGTTGTGCACATGTGAGAAAAATCCTTAAGTGAATAAATGTTAGTTAATATAAATTAGTATATCATATATACAATTATACACTAAATTATTAAATCAACACTTGACTTAATAATCTGGTTATATCTCATATAACCGACTAACATCCAATATATCGATTTATCGAATCAACACTTGATTCGATAACCCGGCTATATCACATATAACTGACCGATACAAAAAGTCGCGAGAATAGAATACGGTATCACATAGACGCATTGTTCTCGGTCCCGTACATATCACATATGCGCTCCTATTTCGTTTTGCCTGAGCCAGTAAAACCTCTATGTAGGACTCTAAAGACTCGTCAATACGCCGGCAGTAGGTGATGATCACATCAAGCACCCACAAGCCGTCAGCGGTACTAGCTGGACGTAACGGCTACCCGGGTATTGAGCGATCAGAAGATCAGCAAGCAAGCCCGCTCCATCTCCTGTAAAAGCCTAACGGTAACACTTCCCGTACAGTCCGGTCTCCTCATCTGATATGTCACATATCAAGTCTAGGTGTGGTAAACGTCAGACCCTAATAACCGATAAGTCATGCCGATGTGAGGCTCATAACGGGTCGAGAAACTACTAGTAACACTTACCAGTAAATCTTTAAATCAGGCCTGGCCAGGGACTTCCCTGTTATGGCCAATCGAGCACAGCGCAACATCAACCCCCAATACCGGGAGAGACAAAACACCTCCTATCGCTCATTGCCTCCATGTGACTCGGGACTGTACCCAAAAACCATTTTTTTGCACGCACTCTTGGACGTGGTAAGGTGGAAATCAAAGCATAGTGGGAATCACACAAGACTCTATGACGATCTCGGGTCTACAGACTAACCTGTACAAGTGTCACCAGAGAACTGCCATCTGACGTGAGGTATAATACCATCTGGGAGTTCTCGGTGAGTCAGTCCAGTGTACCCAGTAGCCACTGAGCACCCGTATACCATCTCTGATGTCAAACACCAATGGATATAGGACCATCCATCGCCCATCTCATGGGTCGAGAAGCGTATACGCTAGTCTACTTTGGTATATCGATGCCCTGTCTCAATACACCTACGACTAGGAACATTAAAGGATGTACTTATGGACTACCATGGCCCCACTAGTATGATCTGCATCATAGTCCTAGTAGTCAAGTACACATCCTAAGGGCTTTACCAACATGTAACTTTAAGACATTATCAAGAGACAAGTATACATGTTAAGATAAAGAGCAACCAGATAGCATACTATCATATCGAGCAAGAAAGTCCTCTATATATATGTACAAGCATCCAATATAATATACATCATCTGTAAAATACTGGCCTCTAGGACATACATACAACTTACAATCTCCCACTTGCACTAGGGCCAGCTGCTGTAGTATCGCATACCAAGTATCCCGAAGAGTCTCTCAAACTGTTTCTGGGGAATGGCCTTCGTGAGTGGATCCGCAATGTTGTTCTTCGTATCAACCCTCCTGACCTCGATCTCCCGGCGATCAACTATCTCCCGGATCAGGTGATACCGCCTCAGAATATTCCTGGATCGCTGATGGGACCTGGGTTCCTTGGCCAAAGCCACCGCTCCATTGTTATCACAATACAAAGGTATTGGATGCTCAATGGATGAAACCACACCAAGTTCAGTAATGAACTTCTTGATCCAGACAGCCTTTTTGGCAGCATCGTTGGCATCGATGTATTCAGCCTCCATCGTCGAGTCTGCCACGGTTTCCTGCTTGGAGCTCTTCCAGCTAACCGCCCCTCCGTAAAGGGTAAAGACAAATCCCGAGTGCGACTTAGAGTCGTCCTTATCACTCTGGATGCTCGAATCGGTAAAGGACTCCACTTGGAGTTCTCCGTTACCATATACCAAGAGCATCTCTTTAGTCCATCGTAAGTACTTAAGAATACTCTTCACAGCTGTCCAGTGACTCTCTCCAAGATCAGCTTGATACCTACTCACTATACTTAGTGAGTGTGCTACATCGGGTCTGGTACATAGCATCGCGTACATGATAGAGCCTACCGCCGAAGCATAGGGTATCCCTTGCATGCGAGCTATCTCCAAATCAGTTTTGGGAGACATCTCTTTGGAGAGAGTCAGCCCAGAGATCGTGGGTAAGTTCCTACCCTTGGATTCATCCATATTAAACCTCTTTAGTATGGTGTCAATGTACCTGGATTGGGACAATCCCAATATCCTTGATCTATCTCTATAGATCATAATTCCCAGTATGTAATAGACATCACCTAGATCTTTCATTGGGAATCTTTGTGATAAGAAGAGCTTGACCGATTGCAGCATAGGAATGTCATTTCCTATCAAGAGTATGTCGTCCACGTACAATACGAGGAAGACAACCTTACTCCCTGCCACCTTCTTGTAAATACAAGGTTCATCTAAGTTTTTGACGAAATCAAACTCTTTGATAACGACGTCAAAGCAGATGTTCCAACTCCGCGATGCTTGCTTTAATCCATAAATGGATTTAAGCAGCTTGCACACCTTCCCGCTGCTCCCACTAGCTATGAAGCCCTCTGGCTAAGTCATGTATACGCTCTCTTCTAAATCACCGTTTAGAAAGGCGGTCTTAACATCCATTTGCCAGATTTCGTAGTCATGATATGCAGCGATGGCAAGCAAGATCCGGATGGATTTAAGCATAGCCACTGGAGAAAAGGTTTCGTCATAGTCCACACCTGGTCTTCGACGAAAACCCTTTGCAACAAGTCTAGCATTGAAAGTCTCCACTTTCCCATCTACACCATGTTTTTTTCTTGAAGATTCACTTGCTCCAAATGGGTTTTACCCTTTCAGGAGCATCTTCCAAAGTCCATACTTTGTTGGTGTACATGGATTCCATCTCGGACCACATTGCATCCAGCCATTTCACCGAGTCCCCACTTGTGATGGCCTGCTCGAAACTAGTTGGGTCATCATCCTCCATGATGCAATCCTCACTCCCACCATCCATGAGAAAACCGTAGTATCTCTCAGGTGGGTGATGAACCCTACTAGATCGGCGGAGAGGCTGAGATTCGTTGGGAACTATCGAATCCTCTGGTTCCACAAAATCTTCAGTTGCAGTTTGTGTATCTGGAACCTCTTCCAGCTCTACCACTTTGCCACTAATTTCTTTTATAAGAAATTCCTTTTCTAAAAAGGTGGCATGTTGAGCAACAAACAGCTTTTGTTCCTCACTATGGTAGAAAAAATATCCATATGAGTTCTTTGGATATCCCATAAACTTGCAAAGAACTGACCGTGCCTCGAGTTTGTCCGGATTTTGTCTTTTGACATAGGCCGGACAAACCCATATCTTAACTCGTTTAAGATATGGCCTCTTCCCACTCCATATCTCATATGGTGTGGTAGGTACAGATTTAGATGGAACTTGATTCAATAGGTATGCTGCTGTCTCCAGCGCATACCGCCAGAAGGAAATAGGTAACTCAGCTGTGCTCATCATAGAGCGCACTATATCTAATAGGGTGCGGTTCCTCCGTTCCGATACATCGTTGTGCTGTGGTGTATATTGAAGAGTCAGCTGAGAGAGAATCCCATTCTCTTTTAGGAATTCCAGGAATTCATTGCTCAAGTATTCACCTCCTCGATCAGATCGAAGGATTTTAATACTTTTCCCGGTTTGGTTCTCGACATCTTGTTTATATTCCTTAAATTTCTCAAAAGCTTCTGATTTGTGTTTCATCAGGAACACATATCCGAATCTAGAGAGATCGTCAGTGAATGTAATGAAGTAAGCAGAACCATTCCTGGCATGTGTAGACATGGGGCCGCATACATCACTATGTACCAGTCCCAAGAGTTCCGTAACTCTCTCTCCGTGTCCCGTAAACGGAGTTTTGGTCATCTTTCCTTTGAGACATGACTGGCAAGTATCATAAGATGAAAATTCAAAAGGATTCAAATATCCATCCTTATGCAACTTAGCTAGCCGTGTTGCATTTATATGACCAAGTCTACAATGCCACAAGAAAGATTCGTTCATTTCTGAACTCTTCCTCTTGTGTTTGTTTGTTATGCTTAGAACTGTTGATTGATTTAGAACATAAACGCCATTGCACATCGTGCCTGATCCAACCAACTTTTGGTTTAGAAAAATGTTCATAACATTATCCTGTAATACAAAATTATATCCCTTTTTACTCAACAAAAAAACCGATATAATATTGCATATCAGGTTCGGCATGTAATAGTATTCGTTCAGAATCAATGTATTACCAGTTGGCAATACAAGGTGATATTCCCCGACGGTTTTAGCTGCAACAATTGCACCATTTCCAGCCTTTATGTCTTTATCACCTTCTCCAAGTTCTCTACCTTTCCTAAGCCCATGTAACTTATTACATATATGGGATCCTGACCCGGAATCTAATACCCAGGATGTAGAGCAAATGGAGAAACAGTTCTCTGTAACGACCACACCCGAAGAAAATGCATCAACATATACTTTCTTCATTCGGGTGGCATGGGAATCCTGGTATTCCCCTATATCCTGTTCAGTCCTTTAACTCTTATAAGAAAGAACGGAACCAATGTTCCCCAGCACAGAATAACATGCGGGTTCGGTCAATACATCCATATTATTATCTTGATTAAGGCATGATATGATCACTACCTGGAGAGAGAGAGAGAAGAAAACACTTTAGCGTATGCTCTTGCAAGATCATATTGGTTATTATTTTATCTAATCAGGATGGCTCCCACTGTTTTTATCAAATCTTCCTTCAAACCCTAAAAGGAAAGACTAGCCGGGATTAATTACACCCTACAACTTCGCCAATCTTTCAGCCAGGCCAGTGTCGGTACTTTGAGGGAGATTCCCCGTGCTTTCGCACGAACCTAATTAAAGTAAACCTCGTATTCCCAGAGGCGTAACCCCGTTGACACCTTTCTAGACACCTACTTGATCGGCTAATTGTCCTGTGTAAAACTCTCCTAGGAGTAACAATTACTCACAGTTGATATCGGGATCCAACTATCTCATAGAAGGTATGCAATCTCATTGCAAATTTCAATACTTGAAATTCCCGATAATATTTTTCCCCGAACGATCTATGACCTTGACAAGGTCAACAAACCATAGACCGTAAGTCAAGTTCAACCCGTCATTTCTTGATTGAATTAAACCCACCCGCACGACCCTTGACAAGGTCAACAAGGCCGTACGACTACCCTAATCCAATATGCATCATATGCATGAACAGATAAATACTAGTCAGCTACCGCACACTATGCCTTGAGAAGGTCAACAAACGCAACATGAATACTAAGCAGGACTTATCTGAAATGACGGAGGGCTACGACAGGTGTTTCTGAAAACCTATTGCGTAATGAACTTGATATCGTTGTAAAATCGAATGAATTTTGAAATGGAGTGATTTTGAGACTTTCATTAGTTTTGCTAAAGAGGTCACTCCCGGTGAAGGGATCTCGGCTCTTTCCTTATGGAATAAGGTGCAGGATATATCATATATATCGCTATGCAAAGCAAAAACTGTAGCTACCCTTTTTGAAAATTTGATTCTACAACATCTTTTTGGTTTCTTTTCTTTCATTAATTATATTAATGAAGTCCCATCATTTAAGTCGCCTAAACATCACAGATAAATACGACGTACACTTATGCCATCCGCATTCGCCTCGATGTCCCCTCATGCACCGTTAGGTTAGGTAAGTAACGGCAGAGTGGGGCAGGGCTAGCGCGAATGTAAAACATAAGTAACGTCTATATAATATATCATATATACTATAAACAGTATCTATCACAACATATCAAATGATCACATCACAGATATCGCAGCAGAAGAAACATAAGAAACATTAGATATACTAGGACGTCCGTATTTTATTTTGAGCCTCTATAAAACATGGATTCCATGGTCGCGATGAATAGCCAAACCCATATCCCTAGACCCCTACGAGAGCGGCAAGCAACCCTACCAATTCTAGAGTTAGGAAACCCGGACTCGACTCCTCGAGTTAGTCTCCTGCTGTACCCTAGAACCCGGTTACTTGTGCTCCCCTCCTTGGGTCTACCTAATGCGGAAAAGTAAATAATATACAATGGTGACATCATCCTCATCCCGGAAGTTCCCCAACAAAAGAATATTACATACAATAAAAATAAAAACCTTCATCTCACATAAAACCCCCGGCTATTCAAAAACGCGACGATCCAATATAACATATCCAGCAACACATAACATCACATGTCATCAACGTAAGTAAATATGCGCATCCCAATTGTCGTTGACATATAGCAACGAAACCGGCGATATCACATATTACACTTACGGTCACAGAAAAGAAAGTGTAAAACTACAACATTTGGAATCCACAATCTCTTTAGACATCTTAAATCCGAAATATCACCTACTTCTCATTTCATGCCTAACAATATGAATTCCACATTCCAGATAAATAGACAATATTAAACTTTCCGATCGAATAATTAAATACCCAAGATTTCCTTAATAGCTCAACACTTGAGCAGTGTTCAAAAGTTCCAGAATACGTCACAGCAGCAATGGTTCAGCCGTAGAAGGGTCAAGCCAACGCCTCACATGTGGCATCGCCGTACTGCCCCAAACCCTAAGGTTTGGAGGCGGTTCAGATGGTCACATAATCGAGTTAAGGTTTGTGTTCTTCTAGAGGGTCCATCGCGTTACATGCACGTTTTTCCGAAAGATTTAAACTCAAGAAAAATTCAACACTTGAAAGTTTTTCGTATCGGGAAAAAGAGAGTTCATGATATCCGTTCGAACATTTTAATACTTTCTAAATTATCAGGAAAAAGAACGAAATTAAATTTTCCGATCGAATCAAAGAATACAAAATAATTCCTAGAACACTCAACACTTGAGTCAGATTAAAAATACCCAGAAGAATGTACAAGTACCTAAAGATATTACTGCACAAAACACTAACCCTAATTTTACTATTCCGCCGCGGAACCGCCGCGCAAGCAAGGTATTGCCGAGGTTCTGCGGAGCTTTGGTAGATTAGGATGTCGTGTTTTACTGTAACACTTAGAATTCCCTGCTGATTTTTTTGAGTATTTTTAATGCAGAAAAAATCACATTTTAAAAAAATTTCCAGAAAGGGGTCTATTTCGACGTTTCGGGGTTCGATCGGAATTTTAAGTTCGTAAACACATCGCCTAATGCTCTAGCTAGGATCTGATACCACTGTAGGGTTACTATTGTTGGATATAGTGCCCTCTAAGTCAATTATTGGATCGCAGATACTTGATTGCAATGATTGAGGGAGGACCTATACCGACGTGACTGTCTTACTCGAGATGATAGTATGCTATCTGGTTTGTCTTTATCATCGTATACATGCTTTAGTTCACTATTGCATGTTGATAGAGCCCATAGGATTCTTGCTTGACTGCCAGCAGTATGATGGCGATCATATACGTGGGAGCTGGGGTCTGTAAGCACATCCTTAAAATGTCCCTAGTCGTGGGAGTTTCGAGACAGGGCATCGATACTCCAGAGTAGACTAGTGTATACAGTCGAGACCCCGACGAGGGGAGGTGGCCGGTCTCACGAGCCATTGGTGTTAGTTGGTTCACCTAAGATGTATACAGGTGCTCATTGCATTATGAGTACACCGGACAGGACTCGCCGGGAACATGCTAGTTGGTATTATATATATCGTCAGATAGCAGTTCCCTGGTGACATGTGTAGAGGTTAGTTTGTCGACCTGGGATCATCATTTGCCTCGTGTGAGTTCCCACTGTGGTTTGATTTCTACCCTACCACGCTCAAAGGAGACGTGCAAACATGAATTTTTTGGGTACAGTCTCGAGCCACATGGAGGCAATGAGCGGATCGTCGGGGGTTCGTCTCTCCCGGTATTGGGGGTTGATGTCGCACAGTGCACGGGTGGACATCACTAAAAATCCTCGGCCGGGGTAGTGGAGAATTACTGATTTGGATCAGAAGTTTCTCAGGTGGTGATGAGCTTCATACCGACACGAATTATCGCGTTATTAGGGGTCTGACTTTATCCACCCCCCTAGACTCGATATGCGATACTCTTTAGACGAACGGACCGGACTGTACGGATATTGTCACTGTCAGGCTCAGTAGGGTTTAAGGATGAGTTCGCTCGTCAGCTTCCCTTCCAATCAATACATAGGCAACCGTTACGTACAGCTTGTACCTCTGACGTGCTAGAGGTTATATCTTTTATATGTGCCGAACAACCCTAATCAAGATCGTTTACTAGAGGTAAGGCGAAAGCAAGCAAGTAAACTAATTTACTACTAAGTGAATGGGATTACAACCTTTGTAGATCCGGTCCTTCACTTCTTTATCTCCATGAAGATGTCCCCATCGCTGCGATCGTGAACTCCGGACTCTAGAGAAGCTTCACAAGAAAAACGAACGTGCTTGCTTCGATGACTTCGAGGCCGAAGATGATCTACGTCGGGGAGACACTAACTCAAGCTATTCCTTCACTAGGTCATAAACTTTGTGAAGATAACACACTCTACTACATGGCAAGTGATAGAGGATGAAGAAGTAGGAAGTGGGCTCACTTTAGAATTGATTTTCTCACATTTTCTCTCATGGCACCATTAAAGCTAGCAAGCTTTTCATGGAGCTTGATGAAGAAGAAGATGAAAGGATAAAGATAATTCATCCAAATGAAAACTTATCCTTTTAATTATGGCACCATGGTTGAGTTAAGCCCTCATGCTTAACTCATGTAGAGAATTAACCAAAGTATTAGGTAAAGGGTTGGGTTAAATATCCTAAGGAAATGACCAAAGAGTTGACTTTGTCAATGTTTCTTGAAGCTTCATGAAGCTTGATAACTTTGACCAAAGTCTCATCTCTTTTGTTATTTGTTAGGAAATTAGTAAACCCTAATTTAACCTTGATTTGGTTTAAGTCTCATACACCCAACTTGTATGTATCATCAAGTATGATACAAACATGTACACTTGCATATATCATATATAAACAATGTGCACAATCTAGCGAGAAAATCAATCTTAAGTGAACCAATACTAGTTAATATAAAGAAATATATCAAATATATAATTATAAATTAAATCATTAAATCAACACTTGATTTAACGATCCAGTCACATTGCATATAACGGACTAATATCTAGTGTATCAATGTATCGAATCAACACTTGATTCGGTAACCCGGCTATATCTCATATAACAGTCCAATGATACAAATCGTTAGAATAGAATACAGTATCACATACTGGTATTATTCTCGGTCCCGCACATATCTCATATGCTCTCCTATTTCGTTTCGCTTGAGCCAGGAAACCCTGTGTAGGACTCTAAAGACTCATCAATACGCCGGCAGTAGGTGATGATCATATCAAACACCCACAAGCCGCAAGCGGTCTGCTAAACGTAACGGCCACCCGTGTATTGAGCGATCAGAAGATCAATGAGCAAGCCTGCTCACACTCCTGCGAATCCAATCAGTAACACTTACCGCACAGTCCGGTCTGTTCGTCTGATATGTCGCATATCTTGCCTAGGGGTGGTTAACGTCAGACCCCAGCAGCTTGATAAGTCATTCCGATGTAAGTTCCATAACAAGCATGAAACTACTGATAACTCTTACCAGTAAATCAGTGCAACCCTGGCCAGGGATTTCCAGTTATGGCCAGTCGAGCATAGCGCAACATCAACCCCAATACCGGGAGAGACGAATCCCCTCCTATCGCTCATTGCCTCCATGTGAATCGGGACTGTACCCAAAAACCACCCATTTGCACGACTCAGTAGAGCCGTGGTAGGGTGGAAATAAAAGCACAGTGGGAGACACACAAGACTCTATGACGATCACGGGTCAACAGACTAAGCTGTACCAGTGTCACCAGTGAACTGCCATCTGACGTGAGGTATAATACTATCTGGGAGTTCTCGGCGAGTCCGTTCAGTGTACCCAGTCATAACTTAGCACCCTCATACCATCTCTGATGTCAAACACCAATGGATATGGGATCATCCATCGCCCATCACATAGGTCGAGAAGATATACGTTAGTCTACTCTGGAATATCGATGCCCCGTCTCGATATTCCCACGACTAGGAACATTGAAGGATGTACTCATTGACTACCCAGGCCCCAATAGTATTGTAAGTCCACGTTACCTCTCCCGGTACTTACGGGCTTGCGGAAATGATGAAAAACAATTTTTCTAGAGGTGGTAACATGGACTCAAAATACGGATCTTTGTTAAACAACGAACTAACAAACCTAACAAGAGTTTTACCTACTCGGTTAGGGGGTTATACCTTTCTTGAACTCCTTCACCTTCAACTCTTTCCGGTGTACGGATCGGCCTCACCTCGTCGTCTACTTGCGCAGAAGATGGATCCACCTGAAAGCTTCTACCTTTGGCTTCTTCTTCGAACTTGAAGAAACTAGAACACTTGGTTTGCTAAACCTTGTGAACTAAGATGAGTAGAGAAGTGATATGGGTTTTCTTTTATCTCTAAGGCAATGTTTCTCAACTCATGAGAGGGTGTTGCCTTGAGCTAGAGAGAGAGCAAGAGGAAGAGCAAGAGGGAGAGCTCAAGCAAGAGAGAGAGATGAAATGAGAGAATGAGTAAGTCTTTTGCCATCCAAGCTCTCATAATCCAAAACTATCATAACAAAATAGTAATCAAGTATTATGTGATGGTTCAAGTCAAAATGGCTATATCATTTCATGCACTCATTTTGCAAAAAAAACAAGCAAGCGAAAGTCTTTGCCATGAAATGATAGCCATTGTCATGATGATGGTCAACTAGTCCAACCTAGTCAACCGGTCAACAAAGTCAACAAGTCAACAAAGTCAACACCTCAACAACCATGTCACTATAATACTTAATTAATATTACTGTTAATCATATTTCATATTCTCATTAGGGTTTAGCAAAAAGTCAATAGTCAACAGTCAACAACCCCAATGAGAATCCTCTGCCTCTGTCTCTCTGTCAATTGTGCAAACACACCCGCATCCGCGTTCAGAGGAACACGAATACAAACGAGATAAAACCAATCCCAAAACGTACACTAGGATCTGGCTTAAACCAAAGCCCGCTAGTGCTAACTGTCCGGACACTAAACGTGCACAAGTGTACGGATGTGACCGAACCCTGTCACAAAACCATGCGACCTGTCGCAAAACCATGCGACCTCTACTCTTTTGCCTAAAGGTGAACAGCTTTCTGTGTGGGACTCTAAAGACTCGACACTACGCTGGCAGTGGGTTTGACCACAGACCGCAAGCGGCACTAGCTGTGTGTAACGGTTCCCAGGTAGATGCCGACAAGAAGATTGACGAGGTGAAACCCATCTGAACTCCTACTGAGTCTGAATGTGACAATCTCCATACAGTCCGGTCTGTTCGTCTGATAACATCGCATGGCGGGTCTACGGGACGGTAAACGTCAGTCCCCTAATAGCGGTACAAGTCGTGTCGGAGTGTAGCCCAGAACACCCTGAGATAACACTGGAAACCTACCAGTATATTTCGCTTGCCCTGGCCAGGGACTACTTGTGTAATGGCTCTCCTAGACACAGCGCGATGTCAACCCCCAATACCGGGAGAGACGAATCCTGTTTAACCGTCACTGCCTCCAAGTGCTTCGGGACTGCACCCAACTACTACCTGTTTGCACGACACCTTTGAGCCGTGGTAGGGTAGTAATCTAACTACAGTGGGAACACACTCGAGGCGAAGTGACAGTGTCAAGTCAAAGGACTAAGCTGTACTCATGTCACCTGGGAACTGATAACTGACGATAGGTATAGTACCAACCAACAGTTCCCGACGAGTCCTGTCCAGTGTACTCGTAACCTAACGAGCACCCGCATACTATCTCAAGTATGACGTACTGATGGCTATGGGACAGACCGTCTCCCACACTGGGATGAGAAGCGCATACGCTAGTCTACTCCGGAGTATCGATGCCCTGTCTCGATAGTCCTACGACTAGGGACCTGCATAAGGATGTGCTTGTGGATTACCCAGCCCCCACTAGTGTGACTGCCATCACAACGCTGGTAATCAAGCAAAGATCCTAAGGGCTCCACTAATGTGTATAGGTGATATACTAAAATAAACACATGTACACATTAAAGTAGAAACAAACCAAGTAACATACTACTCTATTGAGCAAGATTGTCTATACAAGGTGAATATCCCAAGCTTCCATTAAGTAATATACAAACTAGTATGATACAATAATGGCCTCTAGGGCTTATACACTAACAAGTATGATCTACATCATAGTCCTGGAATTCGAGTACACATCCTAAGGGCTTTATCAACATGTAATAGAGAGGCAACAAGTATACATGTTAAGATAAAGAGCAACCAGATAGCGTACTATCATGTCGAGCAAGAAAGTCCTACCTATATATGTCCCAGCATCCACTACAATATACATCTCATGTATAGTAATGGACTCTAGGGCATACATATAACTAACAATCTCCCACTTGCACTAGGGCCATCTGTAGCAGTGGTTGCAGTATCTCATACTCAACCATCCCATAAAAGTCTCTCTCTGGGAAAAGGCCTTTGTGAGTGGATCCGCCGTGTTGTCCTCTGAGTGTACTCTCCTAACCTCGATCACCCTGGAGATCAACTATCTCCTTGATCAGGTGATGCTGCCTCAGAATATGTCTGGGTCACTGATGGGACCGGGGTTCCTGGGCCAAAGCAACACTTCCATTGTCACACAATGGTAGGAACCTAGTTCATCTCATGAACTAATATACACCCAAACTTTCTCTTTGGTAGTATCTTTGATAGCGATGTCACCAGCCTTTATCGTCTAGTTTGCCACGGTATCTCGCTTGGAACTCTTCCAACATACCGTCCCTCCACTGAGGGTAAAGACAATGCCTGCGACTGACATTCAGTCGTCCTTATCACACTGGAACTTTTCCGGTGATTCTTCCCAGATACTATCTCACTACACCTAGTGAGAATCCTAATATCCATTTAGATCTATCGCATGGATCCATAACCCAGGATTTAGGAGGTATATTTGGAGAATCCTTGTGATAAGCGGGGATTGACCGAGCGTAGCATAGGAAACTCTTTTCCTATCAAGAGTATGTTGTCCACGTACAATACGAGGATGACCACCTTACTCTCTACTATGCTTTTGTATGTACAAGGTTCATATACCATTTTGATGAAGTCAAACACTTTAACTACCACATCAAAACAGACGTTCCAACTCTGCGATGCCTGCTTTATCCTTTAAAGCAACTTGCATACGTTTTCGCTTCTCCCACTGTCTACGAAGCCCCCTGGCTGTGTACTTATAGACGCTCTCTTCTAAATCAATATTTAGAAAAGCAGTCACGACACCCAACCACCAGATATCGTAACCATGGTATATAGCAATGGTAAGTAGGATCCGGATGGACTTAAGCACAGCCTCTGGAAAAGGTTTCATCATTTTCCACGCCTGGTCGATGATGAAAACCTTTAACAAGTCTAGCTTTGAAAGTCTCAACTTTTCCATCTACACCAAGTAATCTTCTCAAGATATACTTGCTCCTGATGGGGATTTAACCCTTCAGATATAGCATCCAAAGTCCATACTTTGTTGGTGTACATGGATTCCATCTCAGATCGCTAAGCATCCAGCCATTCTTACAGAGTCCCCACTCTTGATGGCCTGCTCGAAACTAGTTGGGTCATCATCTCATGATGCAATCCTCGCTCCCACTATCATCGAGAAACCGAAGTATCTCTCAGGCGGATGAGGAACCCTACTAGATCTGCGGAAAGGCTGAGGTTCGTCGGAGACTATTGAATTCTTCGGTTTTATCAAGTCATCAGCTGTAGTTGGTATAACTGGAAATCCTTCCAGTTCCACAGAACTGACATTGCCTCGAGCTTGTCCGGATTTTGCTTTTGACATAGGCCGGACAACCCCAAACCTTAACTTGCTTAAGAGATGGGCTCTTGCCATACCATATCTCATATGGAGAGGTAGGCAGTGATCTGATTCGAATCTAATTCAATAGGTATGCAGCTTCTTAAGTGCATAACCCCCAAAAGGAAACAGGTAACTCAGTAATACTCATCATAGAGCGCACCATATCATATAGGGTGTGATTGCTCCGCCCTGATACACCGACGTGCTGTGGTGTATACGGAGGAGTAATGCTGAGAGAGAATCTCATTCTCCTTTAGAATAGTCCAGGAATCCCGTGCTCAAATATTCTCCTCCCTGATCACATCAAAGGACATAATACTTATACCCGTTTTTGGTTCTGTACTTTTGAATTATATTCGGTGATTATCTCAAAAGTTTCGGACTTGTGTTTCAACAGGAACATGTATCCGAATCTTGAGAGATCATCAGTGAATGTAAGGAAGTACAACGAATCAGTCCTAGCATATGTAGAATGGGGACCTTCATACATCATTATGTATCAGTCCCAAGAGTTCAGTAACTCTTTCTCCGTTTTCAGTAAACGGAGCTATGTTCATCTTATCTTTGTGAAATGACTGGCAAGTTTCATAAGATGTAAATTTAAACTGATTTAAATATGCATCTAAATGTAACTTAGCTAGTCGGGTCGCATTGATATGACCTAGTCTACAATGCCTCAAGAAGAATTCGTTCATTTCTGAACTCTTCCTCTCGTGTGTGTTCTGTATACTAAGAACTGTAGTTTGATTTAGAACATCAATGCTTTCAGATAACGTGCATGAACCGATCAACTCTTGATATAGGAAATGTTCAAAACATTATCCAACAATACAAAATTATATCCTTTCTTTACTAATAAAGAGACTGATATAATGTTGTATATCAGGTTCGGTATCTAATAACATTCGTTCAGAATCAATGTATTCTAGTAATACAGGGTGATAGTGACCAACAGACTTGGCTGCAACACTTGCACCGTTTTCTGTCTCATGAAACTTATCACCTATTCTCAGTTCTCTACCTTTCTGTAGCCCATGTAAAAGATTACATATGCGGGATCCTGATCTGGTATCTCATACCCAGGACGTAAAGGATACTGAGAAACAGTTCTATGTAATAAACATACCCGAAAAAGATGCATCATCATGCACTTTCTTCGTTTGGGCGGCATGGGAAATCTGGTATTCCCAAATTTCCTGCTCGGTCTTATAACAATTATAAGTTTGAGCTGGACAAACGTTCCCCAGCTCAGTATAACAAGCGGGTTCGGTCAATACATCCATATAATTATCTTGATTAAGGCGTGACATGGTCGCTACCTGTAGAGAGAGAGAAGAAAACACTCTGCGTGCGCTCTTGCAAGATTAGATTGGTTATATATCTTATCTAATCAGGATGGCTCCCACTGTTTTTATCAAATCTTCGTTCAAACCCTAAAAGGAAAGACTAGCCGGGATTAATTACACTCTACAAGTTCACCAATCTTTCAGCCAGGCCAGTGCCGGTACTTTGAGGGAGGTTCCCCGTGCTTTCGCACGGACCTAATTAAAGTAAACCTCGTTTTCCAGGGGGCGTAACCCCGTTGACACCTTTCTAGACACCTACTTGATCGGCTAATTGTAAAGTGCAAAACTCTCCCAGGAGTAACAATTACTCGCAGTGGGTATCGAGATCCAACTATCATATAGAAGGTATGCAATCTCATTGCAAATTTCAAAACTTGAAACTCCCGATAAAGGTTTTTACCTCTAACACTTATGACCTTAACTATGGTCAACAAATTATAAGCACTAGTCAAGTTCTACCCGTCATTTCATGCTTAATTAGACCCACCCACATGACCCTTAACTAAAGTCAGCAAAGTCACGCGACTGTCCAAACTAATCGCATCAGATGCGGTGTAGGAAGACATCACTTAGCTACCGTACACTGTGCCTTGACTATGGTCAACAAACACAGCACGAATACTAAGTACTCTACTTCCTAAAATGACGGAGGGTCGCGGCTGGTTTTTAAGAAAACCTTTAACGCTTTGAACTTGATCTCGCTGCAGAATCAAATAGTTTTAAATGGAGTGTTTTTGAGGTTTTTGCTAGTTTCGCTAAAGAGGTCACTCCCGGTGAAGGGATCTCGGCTCTTTCCTCATCGAATGAGGTGCAGGATATTCACAATACCACTATGCAAAGCAAGAACTAGAAAAGCAGTCAAAAGACAAACCGAAGGTTGTAGCATCTGCTAGTTATTGCTAAAGAGGTCACTCCCGGTGAAGGGATCTCGGCTCTTTCCTTATCGAATAAGGTGCTAGATGTTCTACAAGGAACACCGCTATGCAAAGAAACAACTAGAGCTACCTGATTTTTGAAATTCGATTCCAAAACATCTTTTAGGTTTATTTTCTTTCATTAATCTCATTAATGAATGTCCCATCATTTAAGTCCACCTAAACATCACAGATAAATACAACGTATACTTATGCCATCCGCATTCGCCTCGATGTCCCGTCTGCACCGTTAGGTTAGGTAACTAACGGCAGAGCGGGGCAGGGCTAGCACGGGTGTAAAACATAAGCAACGTCTATATAATATATCATATATACTATATACAATATCTATCTGAACAAATCACATGATCACATCACAGATAACGCAGCAGAAAATATCATATGAAATATTGGATATACTAGGACGTCCGTGTTTTATTTTGAGCCTGTATAAAACACGGATTCCATGGTCGTGATGAATAGCCAATCCCATACCCCTAGACCCCTACGAGAGCGGCAAGCAACCCTACCAATTCTTGAGTTAGGAGACCCGGACTCGACTCCTCGAGATGGTCTCCTACTGGACCCTAGAACCCGGTTACTTGTGCTCCCCGCCTTGGGTCTATCCTAATGCGGAAAAGTAAATAATATACAACGGTTACATCATCCTCAACCCGAAAGTGCCCCAATAAAAGAATATTACATACAATGAATTTTACATGAATGAAAAATGAAAAACACTCATCTCACATAAAAAAAACCCCGGCCATTCAAACACGACGATCCAATATAACATATCCAGCAACTCATAACATCACATATCATCAACGTAAGTAAATATGCCCATCCTAATTGTCGTTGACATATAGCAACGAAACCGGCGATATCATATATTACACTTACGGTCGCAGAAAAGAAAGTGTAAAACTACAACAGTTGGAATCCGCAACCTGGATTGACATCGCATGCCTAACCAAATGAATTCCTTAGACATCGCATGCCTAACAATTATAAACCCCGCATTTTAGTCTCATTATCGAAAACTCTTTTCAATATCAAGTCGGGCAATTCAACAAGATTCCCGATATCCTGATCGAATGCTTGTCGCAAACATTGGTAGACGGCCGCACCCCCGGATGTCGTCGACGAAGTGCTCTAAGGCGAAACACCGCTACCGCGAGCACCCGAACGGATGCTTTTGGCTACGGGGTTCTCCTACAGTCACTTAGTCGGGCTATGGGGCGTGGTTGTCTATTAAGTTTATCCGGCGAGTATCCGTGTACGCTACGTGATTGCGACGGACTTTTGATCACATCAAAATCCCGTGGCAACCGATCATTTGAGACTGAACTGCTAGATTTATAACATTCAAATTAGTTATCTCAAAACTACTTGTGGATTCCAAATATTGTATCACATTCCAGATAAATAGACAATGTTAAACTTTCCGATCGAATAAGCAAACACCTAAGTTTTCCCAAATAGCTCAACACTTGAGGGGAGTTTAAGAACATCCATTTCATGCCACAGTACCAACGGTCCAGCCGTAGAAGGGTCAAGCCAACGCCTCACATGTGGCACGCCGTACTGCCCCAAACCCTAAGGTTCAAAAGGCAGTTCAAGACGGTCACATAATTGAGTTAAGGTTTGTTGTCTTCTAGAGGGTCCATCGCGTTACTTGCACTACTTAGACATTCTTAAACTACGGAAAAATCCAACACTTGGGAAATTTTCCGGGTCGGGAAAATGTGAGTTGTTGATATCCGGTCGAACTTTTTAACACTTTCTAAAATTACCCGGAAAGAATAAACAAAGTTAAATAATCCGATCGAGTCATCGAGTCCCTAAAACAACCCAGAAAACTCAACTGTTGAGTAGAAATTAAAAATTCCCATAAAACACAGGAATTAAATAAAGACATTACTATGCAAACAGTGAAGTAAGAAGCCACTTTATGGCCGCGGAACCGCCGCGTGACCTAAGTTATGGCCGCGGTTCCACGGCGCCTTGATCGAATTGGGGTCACGTGCTGCACAGTAATTCTTAGAAAACCCGGCTGAATTTTTTGAGTATTTTTAATTCACAAAAATCCACAGTTTCAAAAAATGTACAGAGAAGGGTATCGATTAGGGTTCCGGGGGTCGATCGGGTTTCTAACTTCGTCTACACTTCGTATAAAGCTCTAGCTAGGCTCTGATACCACTGTAGGGTTCCTAGACACACAAATGAGGTTCTACAAGGCATCAACCATGCCAAAATCAAATTTTTATATGTGCCGAACAACCCTAATCAAGATCGTTTACTAGAGGTAAGGCGAAAGCAAGCAAGTAAACTACTTTACTACTAAGTGAATGGGATTACAACCATTATAGATCCGGTCCTTCACTTCTTTAGCTCCGTGTAAATGTCCCCATCGCTGCGATCGTGAACTCCGGACTCTAGAGAAGCTTCACAAGAAAAACGAACGAGCTTGCTTCGATGACTTCGAGGCCGAAGATGATCTACGTCGGGGAGACACTAACTCAAGCTATTCCTTCACTAGGTCATAAACTTTGTGAAGCGAACACACTCTACTACATGGAAAGTGATAGAGGATGAAGAATTAGGAAGTGGGCTCACTTTAGAATTGATTTTCTCACATTTCTCTCATGGCACCATTAAAGCTAGCAAGCTTTTCATGGAGCTTGATGAAGAAGAAAATGAAAGGATAAAGATAATTCATCCAAATGAAAACTTATCCTTTTAATTATGGCACCATGGTTGAGTTAAGCCCTCATGCTTAACTCATGTAGAGAATTAACCAAAGTATTAGGTTAAGGGTTGGGTTAACTAATATCCTAAGGTAATGACAAAAGAGTTGACTTTGTCAATGTTTCTTCAAGCTTCATGAAGCTTGATAACTTTGACCAAAGTCTCATCTCTTTTGTTATTTGTTAGGAAATTAGTAAACCCTAATTTAACCTTGATTTGGTTTAAGTCTCATACACCCAACTTGTATGTATCATCAAGCATGATACAAACATGTACACTTGCATATATCGCATATAAACAATGTGCACAATCTAGTGAGAAAATCAATCTTAAGTGAACCAATACTAGTTAATGTAAAGTAATATATCAAATATATAATTATACATTAAATCATTAAATCAACACTTGATTTAACGATCCGGTCACATTGCATATAACCGACTAATATCTAGTGTATCAATGTATCGAATCAACACTTGATTCGGTAACCCGGCTATATCTCATATAACTGTCCAATGATACAAATCGCGAGAATAGAATACAGTATCACATACTGGTATTATTCTCGGTCCCACACATATCTCATATGCGCTCCTGTTTCGTTTCGCTTGAGCTAGGAAACCCCTGTGTAGGACTCTAAAGACTCATCAATACGCCGGCAGTAGGTGATGATCATATCAAAAACCCACAAGCCGCAAGCGGTCTGCTAAACGTAACGGCCACCCGGGTATTGAGCGATCAGAATATCAACGAGCAAGCCTGCTCACACTCCTGCAAATCCAATCAGTAACACTTACCGCACAGTCCGGTCTATTCATCTGATATGTCACATATCTCGTTTAGGGGTGGTTAACGTCAGACCCCAGCAGCTTGATAAGTCATGCCGATGTAAGGTCCATAACAAGCATGAAACTACTAATAACACTTACCAGAAAATCAGTGCAAACCTGGCCAGGGATTTCCAGTTATGGCCAGTCGAGCATAGCGCAACATCAACCCCAATACCGGGAGAGACGAATCCCCTCCTATCGCTCATTGCCTCCATGCGAATCGGGACTGTACCCAAAAACCACCTGTTTGCACGACTCAGTAGAGCCGTGGTAGGGTGGAAATCAAAGCACAGTGGGATACACACAAGACTCTATGACGATCTCGGGTCAACAGACTAAGCTGTACCAGTGTCATCAGAGAACTGCCATCTGACGTGAGGTATAATACCATCTGGGAGTTCTCGGTGAGTCCGTTCAGTGTACCCAGTCACCACTGAGCACCCGCATACCATCTCTGATGTCAAACACCAATGGATATAGGATCATCCATCGCCCATCAGATGGGTCGAGAAGATGTACACTAGTCTACTCTGGAATATCGATGCCCCGTCTCAATATTCCCACGACTAGGAACATTAAAGGATGTACTCATTGACTACCCAGGCCCCACTAGTATGATCTACATCATAGTCCTGGAAGGCGAGTACACATCCTAAGGGCTTTATCAACATGTAATAGAGAGACAACAAGTATACATGTTAAGATAAAGAGCAACCAGATAGCGTACTATCATTTCGAGCAAGAAATTCCTACCTATATATGTCCCAGCATCCACTACAATATACATCTCATGTACAGTAATGGCCTCTAGGGCATACATATAACTAACAATATCCAGTGCCAGTGTGTTGATGAGTCATTAGAGTCCCCCACAGACATTTACCCAAGTTTGGGCGAAACGTTGTAGAGGCCGTATGGTTTTATGGCAGGGTTCGGAAAATGCACGTGCGTTTACGTACGTGTCATATTTCGGGCAGATAATACTGGTAGACTTTGGTTTAAGCCAGATCCGAGTATTATACTGTTTAGATATAATATCTTTGTCTCAGTTGCATTTGTATTCAGTCGTAATACAAATGCGGGTATGTTTATACTGTTACGGGGTTATCCTGAAATTCGTTTCAGGACCACTTTTGGAAGTTGCCAGTTTTCTATCACCCATCTTTAACATTCGGTTAAATACGGATTTATCTTTTCGTCACTTGGGTGAGTCATGAAGGTGAGTCATTGTCACGCCCCGCTTCCCAAAGTACGCAAGATTGGGCACGTGACATAGCCAACCTTGCTACCTGTGGGTAGGAAGTATCCATCCACAGTCACATTACGGCTGTAGAGATATCAAGAACAAAATAAAACTATCTAAAACATGTCCACAATCAAGAATAACAAGAGTCAATGATAAATAAATGCGGAAGCAAATGATCCAATACAATAATAGAAAAGTATGTCCCATAATGCGGGCTCACATCTGGAAATAGGAAGGCATGAAATAAAACTAACCACTACAGAACTCACAAATCAGCCTGCTGGCTGAAGTACTCCTGCTCGGACAGCGACAGTGGTAAAGAATCTGGGCCATGCAAAACCCAGATGTCAGCGCGTCATGTCAACCAATAATATAATATGCACAGTATAATAGGAAATGCAGAAATAAACATGAATTGTAAGTCCACGTTGCCATCCCCGGTACTTACGAGGAGGCGGAAATGGTATAACAATCAAATTTTGTCATGAGGAGCAACATGGACTAAACAATGTCGGGATCGTGTCTAAACTAAAACTAGCAAGCATACAAAGGAGCGTTAGCTACTCGGATGAAAAGTTATACCTAACTTGAACTCCTTCTTCTTCAAACTTTTATGGAGGTTGATGGTTCTCTCCTCGTCGCCTTCTTCCGTCGAAGATGGATCCACCTGAGGGTTCAACCTTCGGGCTCTTTCTCGAACTTTGAGTGAACTAGAATCTCCGGCTTGCTAAACCCTTGATCCTAGAGTGAGTAGAGATTGTCTAAGGGGTGTTTTCTTTTCAAGGAGAGGGATTCTCAACACATGAGAAGGATTCTCCTTGAGCTTGAGAAAGAAGAAGATGAAATGAGGAGAGAGAAGCTAAATGAAAGAATGAGCTCTTTTTCTTTTGCAAGCATAACATAAAGCAAAAGAATTATCAGATAATAATAATAATGAAAATGAAAAAGGTTGATGGAAGGTTTAGGAATGACCATTATCATTTCAAACATTAAATGAATTTGCTAGAATCAAAGAGCATCTTTCTTTTGTAATGATGATGGTCAAAACTTCAACCATGGTCAACAAGTCAACCATGGTCAACAAGTCAACATAAGAACCAACCATGACACAATTTCATTTTATTAATATTATTAATTGATATAAAATAAATCCATTAGGGTTTGGAAAAAGACGACTGTCAACTGTGCATGCGCACCCGTTCCGAAACCCTAATGAAAGTCCTCTTCCTCCTCCTCAAATAAATGTGCATACACACCTGCATTCTTGTTCCGAGGAACATGAATACTGAGAGATAAAAGCAACCCCAAAACATATACCAGTATCTGACTCAAACCAGAGCCAGCCAGTAATATCCGTCCGGACTCCAAACGTGCACAAGTGCGCGGATGAGAACGAACCCTGTCGCAAAACCATGCGACCTCTACTCTGTTTTGCCCAGAGGCGAATACCCTCTGTGTGGGACTCTAAAGACTCGACACTACGCTGGCAGTGAGTTTAAGCACAGACCGCAAGCGGCACTAGCTGTGCGTAACGGTCCCCAGGTAGATGCCGACAAGAAGGCTGACGAGGTGAAACCACATCTGTACTCCTACTGAGTCTGAATGTGACAGTCTCCGTACAGTCCGGTCTGTTCGTCTGATACATCGCATGTCGAGCCTAGGGGGCGGTAAAACGTCAGTCCCCTAATAGCGGTACAAGTCGTGTTGGAGTGAAGCCCAAAACACCCTGAGATAACACTGGAAGCCTACCAGTATATCTCGCTTGCCCTGGCCAGGGACTACTCGTGTGATGGCTCTCCTAGACACAGCGCGATGTCAAGCCCCAATACCGGGAGAGACGAATCCTGTCTAACCGTCACTGCCTCCAAGTGCTTCGGGACTGCACCCAACCACCACCTGTTTGCACGACTCCTTTGAGCCGTGGTAGGGTAGTGATCAAAGTGCAGTGCGAACACACTCGAGGCGAAGTGCCAGTGTCAAGTCAGCGGACTAAGCTGTACTCATGTCACCTGGGAACTGATAACTGACGATAGGTATAATACCAACCTGTCAGTTCCCGACGAGTCCTGTCCAGTGTACTCGTAACCCAACGAGCACCCGTATACTATCTCCAGTACGACGTACTGATGGCTGTGGGACAGACCATCTCCCACACTGGGATGAGAAGCGCATACGCTAGTCTACTCTGGAGTATCGATGCCCTGTCTCGATAGTCCTGCGACTAGGGACCTGTATAAGGATGTGCTTATAGATTACCCAGCCCCCACTAGTGTGACTGCCATCACAACGCTGGTAATCAAGCAAAGATCTTAAGGGCTCCACTAATGCGTACAAGTGATATACTGAAATAAACACAAGTACACATTGAAGTAGAAACAAACCAAGTAGCATACTACTATATTGAGCAAGATTGTTTATACAAGGTGAACATCCCAAGCTTCCATTAAGTAATATACAAACTAGTATGATACAGTAATGGCCTCTAGGGCATATACACTAACAATCTCCCACTTGCACTAAGGCCATGAACTGGCGTATCGAAGACCTATCATCTCGATCAGCCGCTCGAACTGAGTCTGGGGTAAGGCCTTGGTGAATAGATCTGCAGTGTTCTCTTCTGAAGCTACCCTCCGAACCTCGATCTCCTTGCGATCCACGATCACCCTGATCAGGTGATACCGCCTCAAGATGTGCCTGGATCTCTGATAGGACCTGGGTTCCTTCGCTAAAGCTATAGCCCCGTTGTTGTCGCAATACAGAGGTATTGGGTCAACAATGGACGGAACCACCTGAAGTTCTTTTAAGAAATTCCTCATCCAGACAGCTTCTTTTGCGGCATCAGATGCAGCGATATATTCCGCTTCCATAGTCAACTCTGCAACGGTTTCCTGTTTGGAGCTCTTCCAACACACCGCCCCTCCATTGAGGGTAAAGACAAAACCCGACATGGACTTGGAATCATCCTTGTCACTCTGGAAGCTGGAGTCAGCAAAGGCCTCGATCTGGAGGTCTTTTCCGCCATACACCAAGAACATCTCCTTAGTCCTTCTCAGGTACTTGAGAATGTTCTTTACCGCTATCCAGTGTTTCTTCCCAGGGTTTGACTGATACCGGCTTACCACACTCAGTGCATAAGCTACATCCGGTCTGGTACACAACATCGCATACATTATTGAGCCTACCGCTGAAGCGTAGGGTATAATAGACATGTGATCCCTCTCCAAATCAGTCTTGGGAGACATCTCTTTAGAGAGGGTGATCCCGTGACAAGCCGGTAGGTTACCGTGCTTGGAATCTTCCATACTGAATTTTTTCACTATGGTGTCGATGTACCTGGACTGAGAAAGTCCTAATATCCTCTTGGATCTATCACGATGGATCCGGATCCCCAGGATGTATGAGGCATCACCCAGGTCTTTCATGGAGAACCTGTGCGACAAGAACCCCTTGACAGATTGTAGCATAGGAATGTCATTTCCTATCAAGAGAATGTCATCCACGTATAAAACGAGGAATACTACAGTTCTCGCCACAAATCTACTATAGATGCATGGTTCATCTGGATTTTTGATAAAGCCAAATTCCTTGACCGTCTCATCAAAACAGATGTTCCAACTCCGCGATGCCTGCTTTAGTCCATAGATGGACTTAAGCAACTTGCACACCTTTCCGCTGCTCCCACTCTGAATGAAACCCTCTGGCTGATCCATATAGACACACTCCTTTAAATTTCCATTCAGAAAAGCGGTCTTTACGTCCATCTGCCAAATCTCATAATCGTGGAAGGCAGCAATGGCAAGAAGGATCCGAATGGATTTCAGCATAGCCACTGGAGAAAAGGTTTCGTCATAGTCCAAGCCAGGTCTTTGACGGAAACCCTTTGCTACAAGTCTAGCTTTATAGGTCTCAACCTGTCCATCTACACCAATCTTCCTTTTGAAGATCCACTTGCATCCTACGGGTTTTACCTCGTCTGGAGCAATGTCCAACGTCCATACTTTGTTGGTGTATATGGACTCCATTTCGGTCCGCATTGCATCCAGCCATTTTACCGAGTCAACGCTCTGAACGGCCTGCTGGAAGCTAGTAGGCACATCATAATCTATAATGCAATCCTCTCGATCCCCGTCTATGAGAAAACCGTAGTATCTCTCGGGCGGATGAGACTGCCTACTACTCCTGCGGAGCGGCATAGGAATGTCCTGTTCTTTTGAACCTACTGGCTCTTCCAAGCTTTCAGTAATAGCTTGTGGTTCTGGAATTTCTTCTAGTTCTATTGCGTTCCCACTTATATGGGTTTCCAAAAACTCAGTCTCCAAGAAGCGGGCATGTTGAGAAACAAAAACTTTTTGTTCCTCAGCGGAATAGAACAGATACCCTCTGGAGTTCTTTGGGTATCCCACAAACTTGCACTGTACTGAGCGTGCCTCGAGCTTGTCCGCATGCTGCTTTTTTACAAAAGCTGGACATCCCCATATCTTAAGGTACTTAAGACAGGGTTTCTTCCCACTCCACATCTGATATGGAGTGGTAAGCACAGTCTTGGTGGGAGCCTTGTTCAAGAGATATGCAGCTGCTTCTAGTGCATAGCCCCAGAAAAATCGCGGTAACTCAGCCTTACTCATCATGGAACGAACCATATCCAATAGGGTTCGATTCCTCCTTTCCGATACACCGTTATGTTGCGGAGTGTATGGAGGAGTACGCTGAGAGAGAATTCCATTCTCTTTTAAATAGTCCAGGAACTCGGCACTCAAGTATTCACCACCTCGATCCGATCTTAGAATCTTAATACTTTTGCCTGTTTGTTTTTCAACTTCATTCTTGTAATCCCGAAATTTCTCAAAGGCCTCGGATTTGTGCTTCATCAAGAAGACATGTCCATACCTAGAGAAATCATCTGTGAAAGTAATGAAGTACGAATAACCGCTTCGCGCATGTGTAGACATTGGACCACACACGTCACTGTGTATAAGTCCCAAGAGCTCGCTCGCTCTTACTCCGTGTCCAGTGAACGGAGTCTTTGTCATCTTTCCCATGAGACAAGATTCACAAGTGGCATAAGACTGATACTCGAACGGATCCAAGTATCCTTCTTTATGTAACTTAGTCAACCATGTCTCATTGATGTGACCCAGTCTACAATGCCATAAGAAAGCCTGATTGATATCAGGAGACTTTCTTTTGTGTGTATTCTGGACATTGAAAATCTGTGGTTGGTTTAACACGTATATACCATTGCTCAATGTACCTGACCCAATCAGAACTTGATTAAGGTGAATGTTTACAACATTACTTACAAACGCAAATTCATAACCTTCTTTAGAAACCAAAGATACAGAAATGATATTACAAGTTGCGTTGGGTACAAAAAAGCAATTACGCAAAACCAAAACATGCCCATCTGACATTCCCAGGTGATAGTCCCCCACGGCTTTAGCATCCATGCTAGCTCCGTTCGCAACTCTGAGGGTCATGTCACCTGCCTTCAAAAACCTATGGTTTCTCAACGCCTGCAATGAATTACAGATATGAGATCCTGATCCGGTATCCAATACCCAGGAAGTAGAGTTTATCGAAAGACAGTTTTCAATAACATACACACCTGAAGCTGAAGCCGCAACCTGCTTCAGTTCCTGTGTCCTGGCTTTCCAAGCCCTGCAATCTTTCTTCCAGTGTCCACTTTTATGACAATAGAAGCATTCTTCCTTTCCCACAAGCTTCCCCGCTATCTTTGTTGCCATTTCTTTTCCCTTCGTACCCACTTTACTAACACCGCCTCTTAGTTTGGCGGGGGCTTTCTTCCTCTTTCCCTTGGCTTTCGCCTTGGACCTAGAGGAAGAAGATCATCCTACAAACAAAGCGGGTGTTTCCCTACCTTTCTGTAGGGTGCCCTCTGCGCTCCTCAGCATGTTGAGGAGTTCT
The DNA here is from genome assembly GCA_030015575.1 of Agapanthus africanus. Lineage (NCBI taxonomy): Eukaryota > Viridiplantae > Streptophyta > Magnoliopsida > Asparagales > Amaryllidaceae > Agapanthus > Agapanthus africanus. The sequence goes on along the minus strand of JASDDO010000016.1, from coordinate 187,256,203 downwards.
GAAAGTTCAACTTCCTTCTCTTGTAAGTTGAAGTTCAGTATAAACTGGGCGTAAGTGGATGGAAGGGACTGGAGAATTAAATCCGTATAGAGTTCACTTTCCAACGTGGTCCCAAGTTCCGCGAGCTCCTCAATGTAGCCAATCATCTTAAGCACGTGGTCCGCTACCGATGATCCGACGGCCAACTTTGCCGAAAACAACTTCTTCGACACTCCGTATCTTGCGATACGAGACTGCTCTCTATACAGTTCTTTTGTATGAAGAAATATGGATTCCAAATCCATATTCTCATGCCTCCTCTGATGTTCGTTGTCTATAGAGGCAAGCACGAGGCACCTGGCCTTCGCGCAATCAATCTCCCAAGTCTTACGGATTTCCTTATCCGCGACGCTGGAGGTGGGACCTAGGACGGGGGGAGCTTTGGTGGTAAGAAGATACCGCAGCTTGTCGTAAGTGATCGCCATCTTGACATTCCTGAGCCAATCTTTGTAGTTTGGCCCTGTCAATATATTTTTATCTAGAAGTAACTTAAGTCCAGTCATGTCGATTGGTCGCTGCAATTAGGAGAGAGAGAAGAAACACTTTAGCACGATGCTCTTGCAAGTTTAGAATGGTTTTTAGTTTTTCTAAACAAGATGGCTCCCACTGTCTCTCGAATCCCTCCTCAAACCATAAAGGAAGAATTAGCCGGGATCAATCCCACCGCACAATACTTGCTTAACCGTTCAGCCAGGCCAGTGTCGGTACTTCGAGGGAGGTTTTCCAACGCTTTCGCGAAGTTCCTTAATTAAATAACCTCTTTTTCCTGGGGGCGTAGCCCCGCTAACACCTTTCTAGGCACCTACTAGGTTTATAGCATTGATCGTTTAGTGAGAAATTTCCCGAGGAGTAGCATATACTCACAGTAGGATCGGGATCCAAATATCATCGCGTGACGAAACCTAAGGAATCCTACCAGAATCACCACACTCCAAATGGTATGCAAATCTAGCAAGTTTCAGTACTTATGAAACTCCCGATGTGGATTTTTGCCCCATGCTCTTATGACCTTGACGAAGGTCAACAAATCATAAGTCACATGTCAAGTTCTGCCCGTCATTTTCCAGGTTAATTTGAATCCACCCGTATATACCCTTGACGAAGGTCAACAAGGCAATACGAATGTCCCAAACCAACGCATCTATCTATGCTACATATGAACATCCAACAGCTACCAATCTCTATGCCTTGATGAAGGTCAACAAACATAGCTTGAATACTATTGAATATCCATACGAAACGACGGAGGGCTACGAATGGTTTTGGCGAAACCGTGAACGTAGTGAACTTGATATAATCGATGGAACGAGATAGCTTTTAGAAGGAGTGGCTCAATCTCCGCATTTAAAAGTTAGTTTTGAAAAGAACCGAGTGGTTTTTCGAAAGTGTTCCAACGATTTTAACATGGTTTATTATCTTGCATTAGTTCTTTTAATGCGTGATATTCTTGCATTAGTTCTTTTAATGCGTCCCATCATTTAATCCTACCATTGCAGAAAACAACCAAAATATGACGTACGCTTATGCCATATGCATTCGCCACGGGCCCCCGTCATCACCCGTTAGGTTACTTAACTAACGACAGAGCGGGGGCTGGGCTAGCGCGGCTGTAAAACATAAGCAACGCCTAAATAGAAAGCAATGATAGACATTACAGATCACAGATGAATACATTGGATATACTAGCAATCCGCAATCCTTTCGAGCCTGGAACGAAAAGCGGATTACACGGTCGCGGTGAATAGCCAATACCCCACCCAAGACCCCTACGGGAGCGGCAAACTACCCGCCAAGTACTCGGCAGTTTGTGCACCCCTCCATAGGTCTATCCTAGGAGCAAAAACAGTAAAAAAGAATTATACAATGACGGCTACAACCCCGACCCGGTTGTGTGGCCAAACAAATAATAAAATTACATCAATTTACATTTACAATGAATGAAAGAAAAACAAAAGCTCATCTCACATCCACCCCGGCTATTCACCCGCGACAGTCCAACACATTCATATACACATTCCAATATCAAACACAGATCACAGAGATGTATAACCCCGACTAATCGACTTATAGCGATTAGCCGACGTTCAATACATACAAGCATCACAGATATAACCAATATAGTTAAAGTGTAGTGAAGTTCCGAAAAATACGGATTTATAGGCCCCCAAAAGTAAATTTTAGTTCTGGAAAATCTGGGCACATATAACATATCCTAAAAATCCTAAAACCAACACAGAAACACACTGCACCAAAAACGAAGCAGAGAGGGGACAGTACGGCCGCGCTTCCGCGGCAAGAGCTTCCTATTGCCGCGGATCCGCGGCCCTTTGGTCGCCTCTCTGGTTCGTATTTGGTGGTTTTCTACACAAAACCCTGAGATAATTTTTGGTGTATAACAAATTTTATTTTGACCAGAAAAAAAATTAACAGAAACTTGGGGTTTTGCGAGTTTGGTTTTTCGATTTTCCGGTTTCGAAACTTCGTTACACTTTACTACTTAGCTAGTTTGTGTTTAGTTAGGCTCTGATACCACTGTAAGTCCACGTTGCCATCCCCGGTACTTACGAGGAGGCGGAAACGGTATAACAATCAAATTTTGTCATGAGGAGCAACATGGACTAAACAATGTCGGGATCGTGTCTAAACTAAAACTAGCAAGCATACAAAGGAGCGTTAGCTACTCGGATGAAAAGTTATACCTAACTTGAACTCCTTCTTCTTCAAACTTTTGTGGAGGTTGATGGTTCTCTCCTCGTCGCCTTCTTCCGTCGAAGATGGATCCACCTGAGGGTTCAACCTTCGGGCTCTTTCTCGAACTTTGAGTGAACTAGAATCTCCGGCTTGCTAAACCCTTGATCCTAGAGTGAGTAGAGATTGTCTAAGGGGTGTTTTCTTTTCAAGGAGAGGGATTCTCAACACATGAGAAGGATTCTCCTTGAGCTTGAGGAAGAAGAAGATGAAATGAGGAGAGAGAAGCTAAATGAAAGAATGAGCTCTTTTTCTTTTGCAACCATAACATAAAGCAAAAGAATTATCAAATAATAATAATAATGAAAATGAAAAAGGTTGATGGAAGGTTTAGGAATGACCATTATCATTTCAAACATTATGAATTTGCTAGAATCAAAGAGCATCTTTCTTTTGTAATGATGATGGTCAAAACTTCAACCATGGTTAACAAGTCAACCATGGTCAACAAGTCAACATAAAAACCAACCATGACACAATTTCATTTTATTAATATTACTAATTGATATAAAATAAATCCATTAGGGTTTGGAAAAAGACGACTGTCAACTGTGCATGCGCACCCGTTCCGAAACCCTAATGAAAGTCCTCTTCCTCCTCCTCAAATAACTGTGCATACACACCCGCATTCTTGTTCCGAGGAACATGAATACTGAGAGATAAAAGCAACCCCAAAACATATACCAGTATCTGACTCAAACCAGAACCAGCCAGTAATATCCATCCGGACTCCAAACGTGCACAAGTGCGCGGATGAGAACGAACCCTGTCGCAAAACCATGCGACCTCTACTCTGTTTTGCCCAGAGGCGAATACCCTCTGTGTGGGACTCTAAAGACTCGACACTACGCTGGCAGTGGGTTTAACCACAGACCGCAAGCGGCACTAGTTGTGCGTAACGGTCCCCAGGTAGATGCCGACAAGAAGGCTGACGAGGTGAAACCCCATCTGTACTCCTACTGAGTCTTAATGTGACAGTCTCCGTACAGTCCGGTCTGTTCGTCTGATACATCGCATGTCGGGCCTAGGGGGCGGTAAAACGTCAGTCCCCTAATAGAGGTATAAGTCGTGTCGGAGTGAAGCCCAAAACACCCTGAGATAACACTGGAAGCCTACCAGTATATCTCGCTTGCCCTGGCCAGGGACTACTCGTGTGATGGCTCTCCTAGACACAGCGCGATGTCAACCCCCAATACCGGGAGAGACGAATCCTGTCTAACCGTCACTGCCTCCAAGTGCTTCGGGACTGCACCCAACCACCACCTGTTTGCACGACTCCTTTGAGCCGTGGTAGGGTAGTGATCAAAGTGCAGTGGGAACACACTCGAGGCGAAGTGCCAGTGTCAAGTCAGTGGACTAAGCTGTACTCATGTCACCTGGGAACTGATAACTGACGATAGGTATAATACCAACCTGTCAGTTCCCGACAAGTCCTGTCCAGTGTACTCGTAACCCAACGAGCACCCGTATACTATCTCCAGTACGACGTACTGATGGCTGTGGGACAGACCATCTGCCACACTAGGATGAGAAGCGCATACGCTAGTCTACTCTGGAGTATCGATGCCCTGTCTCGATAGTCCTGCGACTAGGGACCTGTATAAGGATGTGCTTATAGATTACCCAGCCCCCACTAGTGTGACTGCCATCACAACGCTGGTAATCAAGCAAAGATCCTAAGGGCTCCACTAATGCGTATAAGTGATATACTGAAATAAACACAAGTACACATTGAAGTCGAAACAAACCAAGTAGCATACTACTATATTGAGCAAGATTGTTTATACAAGGTGAACATCCCAAGCTTCCATTAAGTAATATACAAACTAGTATGATACAGTAATGGCCTCTAGGGCATATACACAAACTTGAATAAAGCAATAGTAGGAAACATGCAGTGCAGGGTAGTGTGCAGTGGGTAACTAAACTGTTCTAACAGGTTTCTATTCTAAAGTCTTTGAAATCAATTTGGGTAATCCTCCATGTAACTCAAAGGATATGTCCCGTTACCCCCCGGGACCACGGATCAGGAAGATGGGAACCAATAGTGGTTCTGTCCCGTTGCCCCCCGGGACCACGGATCTGGAAAATGTAAGAGTCACGAATGGCTCTGTCCCGTTACCCCCGGGGACCACGGATCAAGTAATACCCTTTTAAGTTACACTTTAGTTTACACCTTTGATTTCCCCGTACCCCCAAGTTATATGTGTCAGGTCAGGTATTCAGTAGTCAAAAACTAATGCCAACACGAGATCAGGTAACAGTAGGTTTGTCTGGATAGACAACAGAAATGGTCCATGAGGACGACATTTCAGGTTTGTTGGCATTAGGCACGAGATCAGGTAACAGGTCAGGTCAACAGTAAACAGTGCCATGTCAGGTGTAACAACATATATCATGGGTAACAAGTCAAGTCGAGATGTACGATGTCGTGGGTGTGCTCACAACAGATATGTAATCGAACAGGGGATTAACAGCAGGAAATAAGCAGTAAAATAAGCAGTTCATTCAATCACCATAGTGCATTAATATAGTGCAACTATTTTATTATATTAACAGGTTTTGAGCACCCTTAGCGGTGCAACAGTTTAAAGGGTGATGCAATACTGTTATATCAAGTCTTTGAATACGAACATCTGAATGTAATAGAACTACATAGGAAAGTGCTATAATCTATTAACGGTAAAAATGTGATTAACAGGTAAACTTGGTTCGTAGGTTAATAGTAGCAAATTGTAATTTCCATGTTAACTGTAAAATGATATATGTCATATTGCAACCTAATGAGGAAATAACCATACCGAGTTAAGTTTTGCAGGTTTAATAAGTCAAAACATATATAATTGTATAGTATAGCATGTAGCAAGTGATACTTGCCTCGACGGGTCGCGAACCGGGAAAAACGGAACGTAACGTCGGCGGGGAAACACGCGACGGACGCACGGTTCACGGATTGAACCCAAACAACGAACAATGGGACCACGCGGACCGGGGTACTTCGCTGGAACGTCGGATCACATCGTCGGCATCGCCGGATTCCGGCGAGAAAGGGAACAGTAAAACATCAAGTTGCGCAAACACGAATGAAAGGGAACCAGAGAAAAAGGAAGGAGGAAAGGAATAGAAGGCTTACATGGGGTTGCAGAGGTCGTGCCAGCGATGGGGTCGACGGCGGTGGGGCGCCGGCGAGGATGTTTTAGGCGACAGCTAGGGCTGGAGAAGGAAAGAAAGTGAAAGGGGAGAGGAAGTGGTCGGGTCTGGGGTGCGCGGCGATGAGGAGGCTCTGAAGGTGGCGCGGGTGACGACGACGAAAGTCGCCGGCGATGTCTCCGGCCGTACAGAGAAGGTACGGGGTTGGCCGGGATCTCTGTTGCGGCGCCGAGCACTCGGGAAGAAGGAGAAGATGCTGAGGTTGGGAAGAGGAGGCGGAGTCGACGACGACGGTGGCGTTGGCGCCGGCGTCAGGGTTGCGGAGGCGGCTGGGCTAGGGTTCGCGATGGGTTAGCTTTTCTCGTGGGCTATAGTTTCTCCAGGAAGAAAAATGCATGGGGAAAATATATATAAGTAAGAGAGAGAGAGAGAGAGTTAGAGAGAGAGAGAGATGGAGAGAGAAAGAGAGAGGGATAGGTGGGGGCCCACGGGGTAAAGAAAACCTCGTGATTGGCCAGGGGATTTTTTTAATGGTTAACAGATTTAGATTTTAAAGATTTAATAGATTATAAGTATCAATTAACAGTAGGATTTGAATGGTTATAATATAGTTTTGAATATTTTATTGATTTGGAATTTTGGCGCTAAATGAAACATTTCCAAATCGCGCCCGGGTTGGGTCCAAAAATTTGAAATTCAAATAATAGGATTTTAAGCGGGTTCCAAATTTTAAAATGAAATATTTTATTATTAAAAAGAATACCCCCAAGGCGGACGCCCGGGTTGGCGCTAAAAGAATATTTTAAGCGTAGTTGTCCAAACTCGCCCGTTTCACCGAACGGGATGAGAACTCGACGCACGGACGCTACCACGCGGCTAGGGGTGACGAGTAGGCCAAGATAGATATTTTTAGTTTTATTTTGGGTGCTAAAATTTGTTATATGCAAAAAAGGACTTAGCCAGATAAAATTTTACAGTAAGACCCAAACAAGCAAGATAAATAAAATGAGTAATATCTAATGCTCAACCAATAACAGAAAAATAGTAGTATTAGGCTCGGGTGTTACAGTCGTACTTCTAGATGCTTCAAGATGGTGACTAGGATTAGTGACTCATGGGTGCATTAATGGTTCATTTAATGATATGATGATGTGTTTATATGATTCATTATATGCATTAATGATATGCAAGGTGTTCATTTGACTCATGCTTTAGATTTAGTTCTAATGGTCACCTTCCCCTCTCCTACACTCACCTCCGTCCTCCATATATATGGTCGGCGCCCTCCCCTCCTCTATTCACTCTCTCACTTGTTGATTAAAAAGATTATGATAGTTTGGATTCATGGAAATTAGATAGCCTTATTTCTCATTTCACCCGATCCAAAAGGCAACTTCTTTAACCGTTCGTCTATGGCTTTGGACGAAGCGAGATAAAGTGTTCTACTCATTCTCTACATCATCTTGGTCGTCTCTTTTAGCAAACATGACGACTGAGTTGCCTCGGTTCAGAGGCGGGAGCCCGTTTAAAGATTCGTCGATGTGGTGCAACCTGGACAAGAAGACTGGAGATTCAGGAGATCGGAGCAGCCGCAACAAAGCGTGGGATGATGGTTGAAGACCGAAGGACTCGGATCGTTCGGTATAACATTTCTTCCAACTGTGTAGTTTGTTAGTTTAGCTTTAATGGCAGATCCGGGTTATAGTATACGATAGCGCCAGTTGTAAAAGTTTTTGTCCGCATTTGGCGTCTGTTAGACGGCCGGGGCGCTACCGTATGCTTACAGTGGTATCAGAGCCTCACCATTAATCTATACTAACTTGTGCTAACACGTTTAAAACATCGATCGAACGGAATTTCGAAAATCACATTTTCAGCGCAAAACTTTTTGTCGATTTTAAATCAAGTCTACAAATTATTTTGCATATCACAGAAAACAAAGCAGGGTTTTTTAAGCAAACTGGGAAAATTTGAGCACGTGATCCCACATGAATGTCGTGGATCCGCGGTCAAATCTAGTGTTTGACCGCGGAACCGCAGCTAGTATGTGGGAACAGTGCATCAAAATTTTCCAGCAAGCTTTCCATGGTGAATTGTGGTTTTTGGTATATTCTTTTGGGCCCAGATTTTATTACTGTACACCATTTGTACGTGGGGCCCACTTCGGGAAGTTTTGTCGATCGAAATTTTAAACTTGTTAGTTTACAGTACTTATATTATATCTCCGACCGAGAATGTCATTTGAGAGGTAATTGCGTCTAATTGCTATAGCTCTTTTAGACGGATTTGCGAACGTGACATTCGCGTTGATGTTCTGTGTTGTACTGTGATGTTGCGGATTTGTCGTGGTAGATAGCAGTGTCCAATGGTAGTGCAGTTTGTATTTATTTGTACATTTGATATTGCGGGGCGAGCGTCCAACCTGTGGACTGCCGTTACTGCCTGTTTGTATAATATTCTTTTGGGGCACGACCGGGTTGAGGTCGATGTTCCCGTTGTACACATTTTTATTTCTGTACTGGGTTTATCCCGCGAAGGAGTGCACGGATATTCGGGTTCTGGAGGGCAACGGGTCCGTATCTCATGTCTTTGAGAGGCAGAGGGGCCTCACTCTAGAATTGGCAGACTATTCGCCGCACTCGTAGGGGTACAGGTTGATCCAAGGAAGGGTGCTCAAGTTACCGAATTCCGTGAAGTGCCGGGTGGTCCATTCATTTTGTTGTAAGGGGCTGCCTCGCTTCAGGTTTTGGCGGGTAACTTGCTGCACCCGTAGGGGTCTAGGTTTCATTGCACAGGCTATCCACACGACCAGGGGAACGTCGGGTTTCAGTAGCGGCTCTGTGAAACCCGGGGATCCTAGATTATCTGTATTATTTTATGATGCTTATTACTTTTCTGTATTATTGCATATTATCACGCCTGGAGCGATTATTGTATATTGGTATATATACTAGTAGATGTTGTATATGTTTTACACCCGCGCTAATTCAGGCCCCGCTCTATCGTTAGTTAAGTAACCTAACGGGTGATGACGGGACCCAGTGACGAATGCGGATGGCATATACGTACATTTTATTTTTCGTTCTTTACTGGTGTGATTGATTGATGGGACTGCATTGATTCTTATCAATGCAAGGATAAAACAAACCTATATTTGATGTTGTTGGAACAAATTTTAAAAGGTGTTATTACAAAGATATTTCCTTTTGTTATGCATAGTGATATTCGGTTGGAATATCCTGCACCTCATTCAACGAGGCAAGGGCCAAGATCCCTTCACCGGGAGTGACCCCTTGTGCAGAAGTTTACGTCAGGGTAATAACTTCACTATAGTCGATTACAAATTGCTTTGCATAATGGTATTCAGTTAGAATATCCTGCACCTCATTCCACGAGGAAAGAGCCGAGATCCCTTCACCGGGAGTGACCTCTTTAGCAAAGGTTTTCGTCACTATATTTTTATAAAAAGCTATCAGGTTCCTTCAACGAGATCAAGTTCATTACGTTAAAGGTTTTTTGCCAAAAACCAGCCGTAGCCCTCCGTCATTTCTTTTGGGTATTCAGTAGTATTCAAGCTATGTATTTTGACCAACGCCAAGGCATAGTGTTTGGTAGCTGCTGGGTATTCATCTGTTGCATAGATAGATGAGTTGGTTTGGGACAGTCGTTCTGCCATTTTGGCCAATGTCAAGGACATGTGCGGGTGGGTTCAAATTGACCTGGATAGTGACGGGTAGAACTTGGCATGTGACTTATGATATTTTGACCAACGCCAAGGTCATAAGAGCATGGGGAAAAAATCATATCGGGAGTTTCAAACATACAGGAAACTTGCAAGGCATGCGCATACCTTCTGGAGTGTGATAACTTGAGTGGCTTCCATCAAGTTATCATGCGATGATAGTTGGATCCCGATTCTTACTGATGAGTCGGTTTACTCTTCGGGTGATCCCGACTAATTCTTCTTTTAGGTCTGGAGGAGAATTTGAGATTACAGTGGGAGGTTTCCTGATTATATAAAGTGATAACCATTCTGATCTAGGTTAGAGTGCACGCAGAGTGTTTCTTTTCTCTCTCTCTATCTTTGGCAGTGACCATTGACCGACCCTAGACTATGACTCGGTGACCAAGTTGACCGAACCTTCTTAAAATACTGGCTTTTGGATTGTCTAAAGTTGCATAAGTCATTGCCACTCCTTCTTTTACCCTTTGTATTTCTCAGAACACCCCGTATTACTACGGAGATCCACTTCCATTGGATAGATCCATCGTATGGTTATATACGAACTCGAAGGGACTTCTTCGAGGATGGATCCAGGTTCAGGAGAAATAGAATTGGTTTATTCAGTTGTCTTTTATTATCACCTTCTCTCAGGTTGCGAGGGCTCCTTGGTTTAGGAGAGTACACCTATTACGCTTATTGGATAGTCTTATTCCAAACTATAGGCAGGTGCCGAAAGGTAGGGAATGAAGAAAACCAATTAGCCTAAGTAGGGTGTACAGAAGGTAATAACTAAAGACAAAATAAAAGGATTAGAAAGTAGGCAAAGTAAATTGCGACTGCTATCATTCACGAACAAACCGCGTACTTCATCCCTACTCCTATTTCACCTATAATAGAATAAGGTATTATTCAGTTGTCTTTTATCATCACCTTCTCTCATGTTGCGAGTACTCATAGGAATAGGAGAGTATACCTATTATGCTTACTGGATAGTCTTCTTCCAAACCATAGGCAGGTGCCGAACGGTAGGGAAGGAAGAAAACCATTTAGCCTAACGAAGGTGTACAGAAGGTAACGACTAAAGACAAATAAAGGGATTTGGAGTGATGGCAAAGAAATATACGGTTATAGTCATGAATTGGATTATGGAAGAAGCATTACTAGGAATACCAGGATACCCCTACAAAACATTTTCATGTTTCAGTTCATTGTTAAAGGAAAACTGATTTCCCGATTAGATACTTACTCCAGGGTATGTATTTACCAGGTATGATTCTCACATCTGTATGGTTTTACAGATGATGAGTAGGAGTAGGTTATTAGCAATAAGGTGATCATCCTCATTATATCGGAATTCGTTGTAATTGGTGATATTTGAGGAAGTCGCCTGAGTTTTTGCCGGACGGCATGTATTTGGTTTTGAATATCCGTTATTGTGCACCAATTTCAAAATGATATATCTGTATGTTTATTTTTATAAAGTGAGATATAACTTTTTGAAATTATGTCTGTGACATTTACCTATATCAGTTGACAATTGGGTAAGGAGCATTGAACAACGGAGTAGTTCTTAACCATAAGTACAGTTTTCAACCTATGATGCACAGGTTTTGAGTTATTCGACTCAGTGGACTTATACAGAGTATTGTACGTTGTCCAGAGTCCGTGAGGACAAAGGGGTTGGTCATCGTACTATGTTATGTTTACTTATGACTTCTCTAGATTTTAGACAGGTGTTTCGTAGAAATACAAGGTCAAAGTTTTGCGAAGTTGTGCGTATAAGAATAAAGTAGAGAACCAGGTGTCACAAGTATCGGGATTCTTCAAAGAGATCGAAGATGTAGATTCTTGTGATTGGTATTCAGATGATAGTAATAGTTTTGAGAAACTTGTTTCTCTTTCAGGTTACTCATAATTGGATGTATTCCTAAGTTGAGTAATGCTGATTAGCCTCTCTCCATTAAGTTGATATGCACTGGAGACAGCTGCATGATTTGAATCTGGTTCCAATTAAATAAGTGCCAAAGTTTCTATATTGGATATAGAATGGTTCATATCTTAATGATGTTAAGGTACGGGGAGTTGTCCAGCTTATGCTTAAAACCAGACACTGGATAACTCAAGGCACATTTCTGTAACGGCAGTTTGTGGGTTGACCCTGGCTTTGACGAGGGTTGACTTTCTACTATCTGATAGATCAATAGTGATATTGTTCTTGACTCGCCACAGTTTTAGTAAAATGGATTATTTCAGAAAACAATAGTGGGAGTATTGTAGAACTGGAAGTAATTCCAGAACCGCAAACGATTACGGAAAATTTAATAGGACCTTTATATTCAATCAGGTTTGACATTCCATTATCCACTCCGCAAATATGGTGGGTAACCTCAGACACCCAAGAGGTACTCCGGTAGCCTCAAAGATGGTGACTGGGAGGTTCTTGTTTACCCAGACTTGACACTACTGTTGTTCCAGACTATGAAACCCGGCAGGAGGATAGGTATAGCGTTGTTCTAAACTATCTTTAGAAGTGTACGTATATATTATTCTGCCAAAGGGTTGTCGTAGTCAGTGGGAGCAGCGGAAGCATATTGGGCAAGTAGCTTATGTCTATTTATAGGCTTGAGCAGATATAGCGGAGATAAGATCGTCTAATTTTGATGTAACAGTCATGGCTTTGACTTCATCAGAATAGGGGATGGATCTGTTAAGAAGGTAGTAGGGTGTGATGTCCTGGTATTTGGATGACATACACAAAATAGGAAGTAAAATTCCTATACTACGATCGGTTATACTGTGGTTGTCACACAGTTGTTTCTCCGCAGAGCATATGGATATAATTTCAGACATTCTGGTTACTAGATCTATGGTTTTAGATCTAGAATTGGGTAGTTTCCCAATTTGGGTACTTTGACAGTATTCTAATGGTGTTTTAGAATAGATAACTCCTGGCATGGTGGTGTACCTGCAGATGATGGAGTCACCCTCTCTAAAGGTGTCTTACAGACTAAAGGGGAGATGGATGTGCATGATTGGCAGATCACTCGCTTAGGCAATTGAGTCAATCGTGAGATGTCAAGTACCACAACAGATGTTGTTTTTGCACTAGATGCAATAAGTTTGTATTAATCCAATCCTGGAGAAACATAAGGAAGTAGTTTTAGAACATAAGTTCATGTTCTACGGATTTGATGATGGCAGCCTCCTTCGGGAGACGGTTATCATTCCAGGCTTCCAAGGTGACCTGGATGACAGAGTGATTGTCAGAGTTATAGTTTTCCCTCTGACGAGGGACAGTATTATGGACAGGTGGTCTAAGAGGATACTGTGGAAGGCATGGTGCTGGATACTGAGTAGGTTCAATGATCACTACATTCTAAGAAGTTTGGATTTGGAGTTCATTTATGAACTAGGTCCCATCTGATATCCAGACATATTCTAAGACAGGTATTACTCGATTCGGGAGATGGCTTTCTCCGTGAACTTGAGATTAAGAGAGACATAGAAAGAAACATCAGGGCTGATCCACTCACTGAGGCTATGTGTATGCGTCATCGCAATAATAGCCTTAAGTGCAAGTGGAAAATTGTTGGATATAGTGCCCTCTAAGTCAATTATTGGATCGCAGATACGTGATTGCAATGATTGAGGGAGGACCTATACCGGCGTGACTATCTTACTCGAGATGATAGTATGCTATCTGGTTTGTCTTTATCATCGTATACATGCTTTAGTTCACTATTGCATGTTGATAGAGCCCATAGGATTCTTGCTTGACTGCCAGCAGTATGATGGCGATCATATACGTGGGAGCTGGGGTCTGTAAGCACATCCTTAAAATGTCCCTAGTCATGGGAGTTTCGAGATAGGGCATCGATACTCCAGAGTAGACTAGTGTATACAGTCGAGACCCCGACGAGGGGCGGTGTCCGGTCTCACAACCCATTGGTGTCAGTTGGTTCACCTAAGATGTATACAGGTGCTCATTGCATTATGAGTACACCGGACAGGACTCGCCGGGAACATGCTAGTTGGTATTATATATATCGTCAGATAGCAGTTCCCTGGTGACATGTGTAGAGGTTAGTTTGTCGACCTGCGATCATCATTTGTCTCGTGTGAGTTCCCACTGTGCTTTGATTTCTACCCTACCACGCTCAAAGGAGACGTGCAAACATGAATTTTTTGGGTACAGTCTCGAGCCACATGGAGGCAATGAGCGGATCGTCGGGGATTCGTCTCTCCCGGTATTGGGGGTTGATGTCGCACAGTGCACGGGTGGCCATCACAAAAAATCCTCGGCCGGGGTAGTGGAGAATTACTGATTTGGATTAGTAGTTTCTCAGGTGGTGATGGGCTTCATACCGACACGAATTATCGCGTTATTAGGGGTCTGACTTTATCCACCCCCTAGACTCGATATGCGATACTCTTTAGACGAATGGACCGGACTGTAGGGATATTGTCACTATCAGGCTCAGTATGGTTTAAGGATGAGTTCGCTCGTCAGCTTCCCTTCTAATCAATACATAGGCAACCGTTACGTACAGCTTGTACCTCTGACGTGTTAGAGGTTATACCCAGTGCCAGTGTGTTGATGAGTCATTAGAGTCCCCTACAGACACTTTCCCAAGTTTGGGCGAAACGTTGTAGAGGCCGTATGGTTTTATGGTAGGGTTCGGAAAATGCACGTGCGTTTATGTAGCGATCCTAGGCACAATCAAGAGGTTCCACAAGGCATCAACCATGCCAAAATCAAATTTTTCATGTGCCTAAGAATCCTATGCTAGATTGTTAACTAGAGATTAGGCGAAAAGCAAGCAAGTAAACAACTTTATTGCTAAGTGAAAGGGACTACAACCTTTGTAGATCCGCTCCATCATTTCTTTAGCTCCGTGTTGACGTCCCTCCGCTGCGATCATCGGAATCCCGGACTCTAGCGATGGTTTCGTTGGAGAAATAATCGGGCTAGGTCGTTGACTTCGATGCCGAAGATGATCTACGTCGAGGCGACTCAAGCTCCATCTTCACTAGGTCAAGAAACTTGTGAAGAAAACACCCTCTACTACATGGCAAGTGATAGAGGATGAAGAAATAGGAAGTGGGTTCACTTTGGGTTTGGATTTCTCACTTAGAATTTTCTAGCAAGCATTTCCTTTCTTCATGAAGAAGATGAAGAAAAAGGAAAAGAATTCATTAATTAGAAAATTCAAGTGATTCTTATCATATAGAAACCATGGGTTAGTGTAACTCATGTAGAGAATAAACTAGGGTTTAGATAATGGTTAGGTTTAAGATTAAAAACAAAATGGTGAAGCTTCATGAAACTCCAAGAATAAAACAAAGAAAGCCACCATATTTGTTTTTGCCCAAAAAAAATAAATGAATAAATAAATGAGTAAATCAAACCCTAACCATTAACCTAATCATAGTTTAAAGCATACACTCACCCAAGTTTGCATGTATCATCAAACATGATACAAACAAGTGCACAAAAATATATCATATATACAATGTGCACAAACTAGTGAGAAAATAATCTTAAGTGAACCATTACTAGTTAATGTAAAGTAATATATCAAATATATAATTATACATTAAATCACTAAATCAACAATTGATTTAATGATCCGGTCATACTGCATATAACCGACTAATATCAAGTGTATCAATGTATCGAATCAACACTTGATTCGGTAATCCTGCTATATCTCATATAACCGTCCAATGATACAAATCGCGAGAATAGAATACAGTATCACATACTGGTATTATTCTCGGTCCCGCACATATCTCATATGCGCTCCTATTTCGTTTCGCTTGAGCCAGGAAACCTCTGTGTAGGACTCTAAAGACTCGTCAATACGCAGGCAGCAGGTGATGATCATATCAAACACCCACAAGCTGCAAGCGGTCTGCTAAACGTAACGGCCACCCGGGTATTGAGCGATCAGAAGATCAACGAGCAAGCCCGCTCACACTCCTGTGAATCCAACCAGTAACACTTACCGTACAGTCCGGTCTGTTCGTCTGATATGTCGCATATCTCGCCTAGGGGTGGTAAACGTCAGACCCCAATAACTCGATAAGTCGTGTCGATATGAGGCTCATAACGGGTCGAGAAACTACTGGTAACACTTACCAGTAAATCCCTAAAAATGCCTTGGCCAAAGACTTCCTGTTATAGCCAATCGAGCACAGTGCAACATCAACTTCCTATACCGGGAGAGACGAAATCCATCCTATCGCTCATTGCCTGCATGTGATTCGGGACTGTACCTAAAAACCACCGTTTTGCACGCCCTCTTGGACGTGGTAAGGTGGAAATCAAAGCACAGTGGGAATCACACAAGACTCTATAACGATCTCGGGTCTACAGACTAACCTGTACCAGTGTCACCAGAGAACTGCCATCTGACGTAAGGTATAATACCATTTGGGAGTTCTCGGCGAGTCCGTCCAGTGTACCCAGTCTCCACTGAGCACCCGTATATCATCTCTGATGGCAAACACCAATGGATATGGGATCATCCATCGCCCATCTGTATGGGTCGAGAAGGTATACGCTAGTCTACTCTGGTATATCGATGCCCAGTCTCGATACACCCATGACTAGGGACTTTGAAGGATATACTTATGGACTACCACGTCCCCACTAGTATGATCCGCATCATAGTCCAGGTAGTCAAGTACACATCCTAAGGGTTTTACCAACATGAAACAGAGAGACGATCAGTGTACACGTTAAGGTAAAGAGTAACCAGATAGCATTCTATCATATCGATCAAGAAAGTCATCCCTATATATATCCAAGCAACCACTACAATATACATCCTATGTATAGTAATGGCCTCTAGGGCATACATATAACTAACAATCTCCCATTTGCACTAGGGCCATCTGATAGCAGTGGTTGTAGTATCTCATACTCAACCATCCCATAAAAGTCTCTCTCTGGGAAAAGGCCTTTGTGAGTGGATCTGCCGTGTTGTCCTCTGAGTCTACTCTCCTAACCTCGATCCCCTGGAGATCAACCATCTCCACGATCTGGTGATACTGCCTAAGAATATATCTGGATCACTGATGGGACGGGCGTTCCTTGGCATAAGACACAACTCTATTGTCACACAATGGGAGGAACGAAGTTCATCTCATGAACTAATATACACCCAGACCGCCTCTTTGGTAGGATCTTTGGTAATAATGTATCTTGCCTTTAATCGTCTAGTATGTCACGGTATCTAGCTTGGAACTCTTCCAACATACCGTCCCTTTACTGAGGGTAAAGACAATGCCTGCGACTGATACTCAGTCGTCCTTATCATTCTGGAACCTTTCCAGTGATTCTCCCGAGGATCAATTGATACCTTCTGACTACAGCTGGTGAGGATCCTAAGGTCCACTTAGATCTATCTCATAGATCCAAACTGAGGATTTAGGAGGTATCACTTTGATCCTATATGGAGAATCCTTGTGATAAGCGGAGATTGACCGAGTGTAGCATAGGAAGCTCCTTCCCTATCAAGAGTATGTCATCCACGTACTCTACGAGGATCACCACCATACTCTCTACTACCTTTTTGTATATACAAGGTTCATCTACCATTTTGATGATGTCAAACTCTTTGACTACCACATCAAAACAGATGTTCCAACTCCGCGATGCCTGCTTTATCACATAAAACATCTTGCACACGTTTCCGTTGCTTCCACTGTCTACGAAGCCCTCTGACTGTGTACTTATATACTCTCTCTTCTAAATCTTTATTTAGAAAAGTAGTCATGACACCCAACCGCCAGATATCGTAGTTTTTGGTATGTAGCCGTGGCAAGTAGGATCTGGATGGACTTAAGCATAGGTACTTAGAAAAGGTTTCATCACAATCTATAGCTGGTTAATGATGTAAACCTTTAACAAGTCTAGCTTTGAAAGTCTCAACTTTTCCATGTACACCAAGTAATCTTCTCAAGATATGCTTGCTCCTGATGGAGATTTAACCCTTCAGATAAAGCAACCAAAGTCCATACTTTGTTGGTGTATAAGGATTCCATCTTAGATCGATAAGCATCATACCATTCTTACAGAGTCCTACTCCTGATGGCCAGCCCGAAACTAGTTGGGTCATCATCTCATGATGCAATCCTTGCTCCCACTGTCATAGAGAAACCGAAGTATCTCTCAGGTGGGTGAGGAACCCTACTAGATCGACGGAGAGGCTGAGGTTCGTTGGTTGCTATTGAATCCTTTGGTTCTACCAAATCGTCAGCTGTAGTTTGTATAGCTGGAACTCTTTCCAGTTCTACCTCATGCCCATAAATTTCTTCATAAGAAATTCCCTTTCACAAAGGTGGCATGCTGAGTAACAAAACATCTTTTGTTCCTCGGTTAGGTAGAAGATATTTCCTTGCGTATGCTTGGGATATCCAATAAACTTCTACAGATCTGACTTTGCGTCGAGCTTTTCCGGATTTTGCTTTTTAGACATAGGCTGAACAACCCCAAATCTTAACAAACTTAAGATATGGGCTCTTCCCTTTCCATATCTCATATGAAGTGGTAGGCAACTGATTTGATCGGAACCCTATTCAACAGGTATGCAACTTCATAAGTGCATAACTCCCTATAAGGAAATAGGAAACTCAGTAGTACTCATCATAGAGCACACCTATCACATAGGGTGCTATTGCTCCGCCCCGATATACCATCGTGCTATGGTGTATACGGAGGAGTAATGCTGAGAGAGAATCTCATTCTCCTTTAGAATAATCCAGGAATTTCGTGCTCAAGTATTCTCCTCCTTGATCACATCAAAGGACATAATACTTATACCCGTTTCTGGTTCTCTACTTCTAACTTATATTCTGTGAATATCTCAAAAGGTTCGGACTTGTGTTTCAACAGGAACATATGTCTGAATCTTGAGAGATCATCAGAGAATTTAATGAAGTACAAAGAACCGGTCTTGGCTTTTGTAGACAGAGGACCTTCATACATCAATATTTATCATCCCAAGAGTTCACAAACTCTTTCTCTGCTTCCAATAAACAGAGTTATGGTAATCTTATCTCTGTGACATGACTGGCAAGTTTCACAAGATGTAAATTCAAACTAATTTAAATATGCATCTAAATGTAACTTCATCCAGTCGGGTCGCATTGATATGACCTAGTCTACAACGCCTCAAGAAGGATTTGTTCATTTCTGAACTCTTCCTCTTGTGTGTGTTCTGTATACTAAGAACTGTAGTTTGATTTAGAACGTCAATGCTTTTAGATAACGTGCCTGAACCGATCAACTCTTGATATAGGAAATGCTCAAAACATTATCAAACAATACAAAATTATATCCTTCTTTACTAATAAAGAGACTGATATGATTTCGTATATCAGGTTCGGTATCTAATGACATTTGTTCAGAATCAATGTTTTCAGGTAATACAGGGTGACAGTGACCAACAGACCTGGCAGCAACACTTGCACCGTTTTCTGCCTCATGAAACTTATCACCCGTTCTCAGTTCTCTACCTTTCTGTAGCCCATGTAACAGATTACATATGCGGGATCCTGATCCGGTATCACATACCTAGGACGTAAAGGATACTAAGAAACAATTCTCTGTAATGAACACACCCAAAGATGATGCATCAATATGCACTTTCTTCGTTTGGGCGGCACGGGAATTCTGGTAATCCCCAATTTCCTCTTCTGTCTTATAACAATTATAAGTTCGAGCGGGACCAACGTTCCCCTGCTCAGTATAACAAGAGGGTTCGGTCAATACATCCATATTATTATTTTGATTAAGGCATGACATGGTCGCTACCTGGAGAGAGAGAGAAGAAAACACTCTGCGTGCGTTCTTGCAAGATCAGATTGGTTATTATTTTATCTAATCAGGATAGCTCCCACTGTTTTTATCAAATCTTCCTTCAAACCCTAAAAGGAAAGACTAGCCGGGATTAATTACACGCTACAAGTTCGCCAATCTTTCAGCCAGGCCAGTGTCGGTACTTTGAGGGAGGTTCCTCGTGCTTTCGCATGGACCTAATTAAAGTAAACCTCGTTTTCCCATAGGCGTAACCCCGTTGACACCTTTCTAGACACCTACTTGATCGGTTAATTGTAATGTGTAAAACTCTCCCAGGAGTAACAATTACTCGCAGTGGGTATCGGGATCCAACTATCTCATAGAAGGTATGCAATCTCATTTCAAATTTCAACACTTGAAATTCCCAATAATTTTGCCCCTAGCGTCCCATGACCTTGACGCAGGCCAACAAACCATAGTGCGCTAGTCAAGTTCAACCCGTCATTTCCTGATTGAATTAAACCCACCCGCACGATCCTTGACGCAGGCCAACAAAGTCGCACGACTACCCTAATCCAATCTGCATCATATGCATAAACAAATAAATACAAGTTAGCTACCGCACACTACGCCTAGACGCAGGCCAACAAACGTAGCACGAATACTAAGTAGGACTTATCTGAAATGATGGAGGGCTACGACAGGTTTTTCTGAAAACCTATTGCGTAATGAACTTGATATCGTTGTAGAATCAAATGATTTTAAAATGGAGTGTTTTGAGGCTTTTATAGTTTTGCTAAAGGGTCACTCCCGGTGAAGGGATCGTCGGCCCTTTCCTCAACGAATAAGGTGCAGGATATATCATATATACCGCTGTGCAAAGCAATAACTATAGGAGCAATCAAAAGACAAACCGAGGGGTGTAGCATCTGCCAGTTATTGCTAAAGGGGTCACTCCCGGTGAAGGGATCTCGGCCCTTTCCTTATCGAATACGGTGCAGGATGTTCTACAGGGAACACCGCGATGTAAAGCAAGAACTGTAGCTACCTGTTTTTGAAAATTCGATTCTACAAAATCTTTTATGCTTCTTTTTCTTTCATTAATCATATTAATGAAGTCCCATCATTTAAAATACCTAAACATCAAAGATAAATACGACATACACTTATGCCATCCGCATTCGCCTCGATGTCCCCTCGTGCACCGTTAGGTTAGGTAACTAACGGCAGAGCGGGGCAGGGCTAGCGCGGGTGTAAAACATAAGAAATGCCTATATAATATATTATATATACTATATACAGTATTTATCACAGAACATCAAATGATCACATCACAGATATCGCAGCAGAAGAAACATATGAAACATTGGATATACTAGGACGTCCGTGTTTTTAATACGAGCCAGTATAAAACACGGATTCCACGGTCACGATGAATAGCCAAACCCACACCCCTAGACCCCTACGAGAGCGGCAAACAACCCTACCAATTCTAGAGTTAGGAGACCCGGACTCGACTCCTCGAGTTGGTCTCCCACTGGACTCTAGAACCCGGTTACTTGTGCTCTCCTCCTTGGGTCTATCCTAGTGCGGAAAAGTAAATAATATACAAATGGTGACATCTTCCGCAACCTGGAAGTGCCCCAATAAAAGAATATTACATACAATTAATTTTACATGAATGAAAATTAAAAAACTCACATCTCACATAAAACCCCCGGCTATTCAAAACGCGACGATCCAATATAACATATCCAGCAACACATAACATCACATGTCATCAACGTAAGTAAATGTGCGGATCCCAATTGTCGTTGACATATAGCAACGAAACCGGCGATATCACATATTACACTTATGGTCGCAGAAAAGAAAATGTAAAACTACAACAGTTGGAATCCGCAACCCCTTTAGACATCGCATGCCTAACCAAATGAATTCCTTAGACATCGCAAGCCTAACAATTATAAACCCCGCATTTTAGTCTCATTATCGAAAACTCTTTTCAATATCAAGTCGGGCAATTCAGCAAGATTCCCGACATCCTGATCGAATGCTCGTCGCAAACTTTAGTAGACGGCCGCACCCCCGGTTGTCGTCGACGAAGTGCACCAAGGCGGAACACCGCTGCCGCGAGCACCCGAACGGATGCTTTTGGCGACGGGGTTCTCCTACAGTCACTTGGTCGGGGCTATGGGGCATAGCTGTCTATTAAGTTTACCCGGCGAGTATCCGCGTACGCTACGTGATTGCGATGAACTTTTGATCACATCAAAATTCCGTGGCAACCGATCAAGTGAGACTAAAGTGCTATGTTTATAACATCCAAATCAGTTATCTCATAACTACTTGTGGATTCCAAATATTGTATCACATTCCAGATAAATAGAAAATGTTAAACTTTCCGATCGAACAATCAAACACCCAAGTTTTCCCGAAATAGCTCAACACATGAAATAAGTTTCAAAACATCCACTTCATGCCTCAATACCAACGGTCCAGCCGTAGAAGGGTCAAGCCAACGCCTCACATGTGGCACGCCGTACTGCCCCAAACCCGAAGGTTCAAAGGGCAGTTCAAGACGGTCACATAATCGAGTTAAGGTTTGTTGTCTTCTAGAGGGACCATCGCGTTACTTGCACTACTTAGAACGTTTTCAAACTACGGAAAAATCCAACACTTGGAAATTTTCCCGGTAATGGAAAAATTGGGTATTTATATCTGGTCGAACTTTTTAACAATTTCTAAATTATCCGGAAAAACACAGACAAAGTTAAAGATTCCGATCGAATCGTCGAACTCCCAATACAACCCAGAAAACTCAACTCTTGAGCAAACTTTAAAAATTCCCAGAAAATACAGCACTGACAGACGGACATTACTGTTGAAAGCACGTGGCAGCATTCACCAATATGGCCGCGGAACCGCCGCGCAAGCCAGGGTTGGGCCGTGGTTCCGCGGCGCAATAATCGATTTGGGATCACGTGCTTCACAGTAACTCTTACAAAACCCTGCTGAATTTTTTGACAATTTTTAATTAGGAAAATTTCACCGTTTCAGAAAATGTACAGAGAAGGTTAAAAGTTAGGGTTTCAGGGTTCGATCGGATTTCAAACATCGTCTACACTTCGCCTAAAGCTCTAGTTAGGCTCTGATACCACTGTAGGGATCCAAGGCACAATCAAGAAGTTCCACAAGGCATCAACCATGCCAAAATCAAAATTTTCATGTGCCTAAGAATCCTATGCTAGATAGTTAACTAGAGATTAGGCGAAAAGCAAGAAAGTAAACAACTTTATTGCTAAGTGAAAGGGACTACAACCTTTGTAGATCCGCTCCACCATTTCTTTAGCTCCGTGTTGACGTCCATCCGCTGCGATCATCGGAATCCCGGACTCTAGCGATGGTTTCGTCGGAGAAATAATCGGGCTAGGTCGTTGACTTCGATGCCGAAGATGATCTACGTCGAGGCGACTCAAACTCAAGCTCCATCTTCACTAGGTCAAGAAACTTGTGAAGAAAACACCCTCTACTACATGGCAAGTGATAGAGGATGAAGAAATAGGAAGTGGGTTCACTTTGGATTTGGATTTCTCACTTAGAATTTTCTAGCAATCATTTCCTTTCTTCATGAAGAAGATGAAGAAGAAGGAAAAGAATTCATTAATTAGAAAATTCAAGTGATTCTTATCATATAGCAACCATGGGTTAGTGTAACTCATGTAGAGAATAAACTAGGGTTTAGATAATGGTTAGGTTTAAGATTAAAAACAAAATGGTGAAGCTTCATGAAACTCCAAGAATAAAACAAAGAAAGCCACCGTATTTGTTTTTGCCCAAAAAAATAAATGAATAAATAAATGAGTAAATCAAACCCTAACTATTAACCTAATCATAGTTTAAAGCATACACTCACCCAAGTTTGCATGTATCATTAAACTTGATACAAACAAGTGCACAAAAATATATCATATATACAATGTGCACAAACTAGTGAGAAAATAATCTTAAGTGAACCAATACTAGTTAATGTAAAGTAATATATCAAATATATAATTATACATTAAATCACTAAATCAACACTTGATTTAATGATCCGGTCATACTGCATATAACCGACTAATATCAAGTGTATCAATGTATCGAATCAACACTTGATTCGGTAACCCGGCTATATCTCATATAACCGTCCAATGATACAAATCGCGAGAATAGAATACAATATCACATACTGGTATGTTGGATATATGTATGCCCTAGAGGCCATTATGAGATAATGTATGTACTGATGTGTATATATATATATATATATATATATTCGAGTGACAGTCTTGCTCAAAATGATAGTATGCTATCTGGTTTTACTTTATCATATGTTCACTTGATCATGTTTATATTCATTTGGTACATGTTGATAAAGCTCTAAGGATATTGGCTTAACTACTGGAATTATGATGCGGATCATACTAGTGGGACATCTGTAGTTTATAAGCATATCCTTGAAATGTTCTTAGTCGTAGGTATATCGAGACAGGGCATCGATATTCCAGCTTAGACTAGCGTATACCATTCTTGTTCCATATGATGGGCGATGGATGATCCCATATCCGTCTGGTGTGTTGACACCGAAGATAGTATACGGGTGCTCAGTGAGACTGGGTACACTGAACAGACTCACCGAGAACTCCTATATGGTATTATATTATACGTCGGATAGCAGTTCTCAGGTGACACTGGTACAGGTTAGTCTGTAGACCCGAGATCGTCATAGAGTCTTGTGTGTCCTCCCACCGTACTTTGATCTCCACCCTACTGCGGCTCTACTGAGTCGTACAAACAGGTGGATTTTGGGTATAGTCTCGAGGCATGTGGAGGCAGTGAGCGATAGGAGGGGTTTCGTCTCTCCCGGTATTGGGGGTTGATGCTGTGCTGTGCACGATTGGCTATAACGGGAAGTCCCTGGCCAGGGCTGCTGAGATATTACTGATAAGTGTTATCAGTAAGTTTCTCGATCTGTTATAGACCATATACCGGCATGACTTATTGAGTTATTGGGGTCGACGATTCCATCCCTAGACTCGATATGCAGCATATATGACGAAGAGACCGGACTGTACGGTTAGTGTTGCCAGATGGATTGACAGGAGTTTTGACAGGTTCGCTTGTTCTTATTCTGATCGCTCAATACCCGGGTGGCCGTTACGTTTAGCTGACCGCTTACGGCTTGTAGGTGTTTGATATGATCATCATCTACTGCTGGCGTATTGACGAGTCTTAGAGTCCCACATAGAAGTTTCTCGGCTCTGGCGTAACGAAGTGGTGCACATATGAGATATGCGCGGAGCCTCGATTAAATACTAGTATATGATACTGTATTTTAATCGGGCATTTAATATTAGTCGGGTCATATGAGATATGATGGATTTATTAAATCAAGTGTTGATTTAATATTGGCTTTTATATTATTTATTTAAATCCTTTTCTTATTTTGGATACATGCATGTATATGTACATGATGATGTGCATACATACATACATGAAATGTATCATGGTTGATGATACAAAGAGGAAGGCAATATAAGAATCATATTGTAGATAAGATAATGTTTAGATTTTTCATTAAAGATTAAAGGCAAAAGAAATGGTTAATGAGTCATTGCTTCCACACTCATCTACACAATTCTTTAACTCAACCATAGTTTCCATTCCTTTTGCCTTTTAACCTTAGATGAAATATCTAGATTTTTATTCTACTATGGTTAAAGTTATGATAAGATCTCTCTCTCTCTCTCATTTTATCTTTTACATTATCATTATCTTAGAAAAAGAAAAGAGTGAGACTTCTTCTTCTTCCTCAAAACCTAGCTCTCTTTTAATGGTTAAAAAGAGTTAGAAAAAGAAAAGAAAAGGTAATAAATAAGAACATCAACCACTTCATCATCCTACACAACCTTAGCCATCTTGTGTAGGGTGTTGTGCTTCAAGGATTTCCAAAGATCGTAGGAAGCATCAAGCTTAGGGCAAAGTGCTTCGGGTGGATCGTCGTGGACGAGGAGTTGATCAAGTGGACCTTTGCAAAGCCTAGGAGTCTTCAAAGTGAACTACAAAGGTTGTAGTTTCAACACTTAGCATAACTTAACTCTTAATCTTGATACTATTAATTGTTACTTCATATATTCTAGTTCGATTCTTTGTATAGTTTGCTTAGAACCTCAAAAATTTTATTGTTATAGAATGCATGATACTTCTAAACCTTTATAGAGGTGTTAAGAAAACCCTACATGGTATCAGAGCCAAGCTAGAGCTTTGTGGTAACCTAAACGACGTTGAAAACTTCGAACGGACGAAAATCGACAACCGGGAGGTTCTCTCTGGAAATTTTTTAAAAACCTGGTATTTTTCAAATTAAAAATATGTAAAAAAATTAAGCAGGGAACTATAAGAGCCCACCAGAAAAACGAGCCCATAATTCGACCGTACGGCCGCGGACCGCGGCCCAAGGGGCTTTATGCGGCGGTTCCGCGGCGGTATAGTTGACTCATGGGTCGAATTTTCTTGTGCTGGCCCGTATTAGTTCTCTGTTGTTACTGGTATTTTTATAATCTGCCCAGGTGTTGAGATTACAGAGCAGTTTGTGGTTGTTTAATATGTTTGATCGGATGTTCCAACGTCGCTTAGTTTAATAGTATGTGTTATAATAATTGAAATCTACAAATTTGTTTGTTGCGTGTAAATCTAGCAGTTCGGTCTCGGGATTAACGGAAATCTTGTTGAATTATCCGGTTTGTTTTGAAAAGGTGTTTTCTTGAATGAGACCCAAATGCGAGCTTTACATTGTTTAGGCATGAAATCTTGTATATGTGATATTCCGGATTTGTGTTGTCTAAAGGCGGTTAAAGATTCCAATTGTTGTATTTTTCCATTTTATTTCTCTGTGTCGATGAGATTTGATATGCAGGATTGTCGCAATGAATAGTCGGGGGGTTTTCTTTTTATGTGAGATGAGAGTATTCTTTCAATTCATGTAATATTAATTTGTATATAATATTCTTTTATTTGGGACACTTCCGGGGTGAGGTTGTTGTCACCAGTGTTGTATATTATTTACTTTTCCGCATTAGGATAGACCCAAGGTGGAGGGCACAAGTGACCGGGTTCTTGGGTTCAGTGGGAGGCCATCTCGAGGAGTCGAGACCGGGTCTCCTAAACTCCAGAATTGGTAGGGTCGCTTGCCGCTCTCGTAGGGGTCTAGGGGTGTGGGCTTGGCTATTTATTGCGACTGTGGAATCCGTATTTTTATTGCTGGCTAAATATAAAATACGGACCTCCTAGATATCCTTTATATGCTTCTGCTGCTTTTATTATCTGATGTGATCTTTTAATGCATAACTGAGTCGAATGAAATTTTATATATGATATATTTTAAACGTTACTTATGTTTTTCACCCGCACTAGCCCCGTCCCGGTATGCCGTTAGTTAAGTAACCTAACGGTGCATATCAGGACACTGTGACGAATGCGAGTGGCATAAGTGTACGTTATATTTTCGTTTCTTTCTGTAATGGCTTAGGATTTAAATGATGGGACTACATTAATGAGATTAATGTAAAAGATAAATGAACCTAAAAAGATGTTGTAGAATCAGATTTTAAACACACTCGGCCTTTTTGTAAGAAAAAAGCAAGTTTCAAAATGCGGAGCTTAAGCCACTCATTTTAAACTCATTAGATTCTACAACGATATCAAGTTCAAAGCGTCAAAAGTTTTCTTAAAAACTATCCGCAACCCTCCGTCATTTTAGGAAGTAGAGTACTTAGTATTCGTGCTGCGTATTTTGACTTTAGTTAAGGCGCAGTGTACGGTAGCTGAGTGATGTCTTCCTACACTGCATATGATGCTGAATAATTAGGACATTCATATGATTATGTTGACTTTAGTTAAGGGTCATATGAGTGGGTCTAGTTAATCACGAAATGACGGGAAGAACTTGACTAGTACTTATGATATGTTGACTTTAGTTAAGGTCATAAGTACTAGGGGTAAAAATTATATCGGGAATTTCAAGAGTTGAAAATTACAATGAGATTGTATACCTACTATATGATAATAGGATCCCGATCCCACTGCGAGCAAATGTTGCTCCCGGGAGAATTTTGCACTTTACAATTAGCTGACTCGGTAGGTGTCTAGAAAGGTGCTAAACGGGGCTACGCCTCTGGGAAGACGAGGTTTACTTTAATTAGGTCCGTGCGAAAGCACGGGGAACCTCCCTCAAGTACCGGCACTGGCCTGGCTGAGAGGTTGGCGAAGTTGTAGAATGTAATTAATCCCGGCTAGTTTTCTTTTTAAAAGGTTTTAAAGAAAATTTGATAAAAACAGTGGGAGACATCGATTAGACAAGATAATAACCAATTTGATCTTTGCAAGAGCATTCGCTAAGTGTATTCTTTTCTTTCTCTTAATGGCAGATACCCATGACAGGACTTAAGCTTCTATTAGATAAAAACAAGCTAAATGGGACCAACTATAAAGACTGGCTGAGGAATTTAAACATAGCCTTGACTTATGATAAAGTATCATATGTCCTTACAGCTCCAGCCTTGCCCCCCCTAGGTCCCAAACCTTCAGTTACGGATATAGAAGTCCACAAGACATGGGACGCTGACTGTGCCACGGCAAAATGCCTCGCGCTTGCATCGATGGATAACACACATCAGAAGCAGCACGAGAATATGGACGTACAAGCCATATTCCTCCATACAAAAGAGTTGTATGGAGTGCAATCCCGCGTATTACGATACGAAGCGTCTAAGAAATTGTTTCAGATGCGTATGACCGCTGGCACAGCAGTACAAGACCATGTTCTGAAAATGATAGCTCTCATAGAAGAGCTTGAGGACCTTGGGTGGACAATGGACAATGAACAGTATACAGATATCATTCTACAGTCTCTCCCCTCCACCTTTGCTCAGTTCATCGTTAACTTCAACATGCACAACATGGAGAAGGAACTGCCTGAACTCCTTAATATGTTAAGGAGTGCAGAGAGCACACTGAAGTCAGTGAAGACTCCCGTTATGTCTGTTGGGCAATCTTCCTCATCTTACCCAAAGGCTAAGGCCAAGGGAAAGATGAAGAAGAAACCCACCAAACCTAAGGGTGGAGTCAAAAAGGTGAAGGGAAAAGGCAAGTCCAAGGTTGGGGCATCAGAGAAAGGTGAATGTTTCCATTGCAAGAAGACGGGACACTGGAAGAGGAACTGTATTGAGTACCTAGCACTCAAGAAGAAGCATGTTGATGCTTCAGCTTCAGGTGTGTTCGTAATTGAAAACTGTTTTTCTATTAATTCTGCATCCTGGGTATTGGATACCAGTTCGGGTTCTCATATTTGCAATTCTGTGCAGGCGTTGAGAAATAGCAGAGTTCTGAAAACAGGTGATCATACTCTCCAAGTTGGAAATGGTTCCAATGTAAATGCAGTTTCAGTAGGAGAGTATCACCTAGGTTTGCCTCCGGGTTGTATATTGGTTTTGAACCCGTGTTATTTTGTACCAGGTATGCTTTGTAATATTATATCAGTTTCCTTGTTAGACAATGAAGGATATCATTTTGCTGTGCAACACAATGTTATGAACATTAGACTGAATCAAGAGTTGATTGGTTGTGGTACATTAAATAACGGGATATACGTCCTTAATCAACACGCAGTTTTCAACATACAACACAAAAATAAAAGGAAATTTTCAGAAATAAATGAAGCTTTTCTTTGGCATTGTAGACTTGGTCATATTAATGAAACAAGACTAAACAAGCTTCATAAAGATGGATATTTAAATTCATTTGAGTATAAATCTTATCCAACTTGCCAGTCTTGTATCAAAGGTAAAATGACCAAAACCCCGTTTACAGGACACGGAGAAAGAGCTACTGAGCTCCTAGGCCTCATACATAGTGATGTATGCGGACCAATGTCTACACATGCAAGAGGCGGTTTTTCATACTTCATAACTTTTACTGATGATTTCTCAAGATTTGGTCATGTATTGTCACGACCCACAGGGTACGGAACGTGACTGGCACTTAAGTTTACGAAACGTCTCAAGGCGTCCGTAAAATAAGTAAGCCAAAGCCCAGAAACCAAAACCAAATAATCAAAAGAGTGAAGAAAACCCAATCAATTGAAAGCGAGTTTATCAAATAAGTCATATAAAACCCTTTTTAAAAACAATACCAATTTTTCCGAAAATTTCGGCAGAGTCTCCTTTGTAAATACTGGCCCCCAAAATGGGTACAACAAGAATATATATGAATCCAACAAATATTGCATGCCCAAGTGGGAGCTAGCTCTTCGCCACAGGGCGGTCACAAATCCCACGCAATGTAAAGCAACAACATGCGAAATAATCATAATGAAGCATAAGAAAAACAGCATGTCGACTCAAGTGAGCTCGACCCCAAAATACAGCATAAAAGTCCACAAACATCACAGTCTCATCTCTATGTCAATATACAATAATACTGGTAGGTACAGTAGATGGAGTACTCTAGATACAAAGAATACACAAGGTGGTGCAAAAATAATAATATGACCCACCTGAGAGCAAAACCTCGGGTCCAGGCAAAAGAAGCAAGTGCGCCCGCAGCTACTGTACTGACGGAGCGGACCTGAAAAAGGCTGTGGCGCAACGGGGGTGAGTTGCCAACTCGTGAGTAATAAATAACATCTACACAGGCTATCGAAAGCATGCACACAAGTATCCTAGCATATAAAATACAGGTAAGGCAGGAAATAATAGCAGGTAGGTATGCAATATGAATATGCTAGCAGGTATGAATGCAATGCGAATCAACTCGTAATCTAAATGTGTAAGTATAAGAAATCATGTTTTTTCCCTTTAAGAATCTCTTTTGAAATACCAGCACAATACCAATAGAATCAACCAGAACCTGTGCCCAACAACGACACCTCAAAACTATCACAAATCTCATATATCCATGTCATAGTATCTCTGGCCTCAGCCATCCGGCTGACCCAGCTCAATATCAAAATCTCATCATCTCGCGGCCACGGTCGGTATCCTCTGGATATCCGCCGTGCCAAACAGTCACCGGTAGGTAATCCGTCCCCTGCCAGGCTCAACGTCAACACCACATTCATCTTGCCTCGGGGTACCATACCGGGCCCACCATGTACCCGTGACGGTTCCTCCACTCCTCGACACGTATCTCCAAAACCACAGCAAACTCATGGTGGACGACACTTACATCACTAGAAAACCGCAATTTACATATTTTAAAAATATAATAAGTTTAGAAATTTTGCGGCTTTCCCCCGAAATCCAGAAATATCATAAAATCTCAAGAAATCCTCATAAGTGCATATGTCAATGATAATGAATGCATATGGTATCAATAATCGAGTTGCGATGTGTGATAAATAAATTAGGCATGAACAATTAATATAATGAAGCACATGCACATGAATAGTAATCCTACGATTTCATTTTATGGAATTAAAGCAATAGCGCGAGTTTAAGTATCAATTAGTAAAAGGTTTCAAATTAAAGGTTATCTAGTGTGGTGGCATGGCAATTACCAGGGTGTGTGTGTAAGCATGAAAAGTGCTCGTGCTGCATATAAAAACCCTGGCAATGGTGCATGTGTCCTATAGAATGGGTTCGTATATGTATGTTAATATTAGGCGTGAATGTAGCAAATAATCATACAAGTATTAAACCCCTAATTATTAATATTACTAAGATTCTTTTAAGTTACTAAAACTATCGGGCGACTTGCGCTATCCAACGATAGTCCCCCGTAGATGTTACATTTACTCACAGAAATCCTCAGCTAGCTACGTCCGATCACCGCTTCCCCTTTTCGCGCCGCATCCGAAGCCTCCGCGACCGAACCTGGAATTTACATCAATACAAGACATAAGGTTACAAATCAAGAACGACGCAATTCCCTAACGAAAATACTAACATTCACAAGCTAGGTACAACGTGCACAAGGTGCGCGGAACACACGTGAAAATCGCAAAACTGCAAAAAACGCCGATTTGGTCGCCCGGCAAAACTAAAACCCGAACATCCAAAAATCCGCACTCACACATCCTAAATTTCATAGGATATGCCAAAAATATCATCAAGATATCGCAAATAATTCATCACAATATTTTTATAAAAACTAGTAAGCATTACATTCAAAAAAAACCGGTGCAAACATTACCGATTTGCGACAAAAAGACTACAACCTAGCAAGAACATCCAACCGCATAACTAGTTAGCCACAACACTATAATTACAACACAACAACCATGCTTCAACCTATTTCCATACACAAATCCCTTTCTTGATTTTTCTAAAATGCAATAGCGATCCAAATTCACACTAGATTAACTTAGATTCGCATAAAATGGAACCACTTAAGCAAAATAACTCCATTAATTAGGTTAGTGTAAAACACTAGAAAGCAAAATAACTTAATTAACTTATTAATGGTTTCTAAAACCCTAATTAAAATTCAAACCATTCACTTTAAAACCTAGATTAGAAATCAACAACAAAAATTAACACATCAAGGTTCTAATTTAGCATATAACAACTACCAATTAACCAAAGATTGAAATTATACCTCAACTAGAGATCTAGCAAGAACAATATGCCTCCAAAGATGTCATCTTTCTCCAAGATTTGAACCAATTAGGTTAGAGAAGAGAGAGAATAAGGTTTGGCTTTGAAATTGTGAAGGAAATTGTGGATTTATAAGGATTTTGAGGTGGAATTTGATGAAATTTGATGATGAAAAGAGATAGACAAGAAGAGGGAGGGGGCTGCTGTAGAATGCAGGAATTCTTGGCTGAAATGGAGGAGTGGGGATGGTGTGGGTGTTGTGGGGAAAAGCCCAAGTCAACCCACTCAAATCAAAGCACACATAATTCCAAATTTACCCCTTTAAAACCCTTTATCATATCATTTTGTTCGAATGAGATGGGGAAATTATTTTGTGGGCTTGCTGCTGAGGTGGGGCCGGCCTAGGGGTGAGGGAAGGGTGAATGGGGTTTTACAAAAGAAATTTTATGCAAAAAGACCCCCTACAAGTCCAAAATTGCAAGTTTAAGCTTAAATTCAATAAATTTCGTTTCCTATAATAAAAATTAGTAAAAAAAACAAAATAAAATACTAAAAATTTATGTTACAACTAGATTTTAATTAACATAATTTTAAAGATTAAAATTAGCCCAAAAAATTTTGTATTTATCGCTAATTTAATGTATTTTCTTACCGGCTTAAAATAATATTAAAAAATTGAAAAATTAGGGAAAATTTTTAAACGACCAGAATTTCATAAGTAACTCATTATCTACTAAAAACAAGCAATTACCTATCCATTTTAGATATAATTAGTCCTAAACTGCAAAATAACAAAAAAGACGGTTTTCGGAAAAATACCGAATTTTCACCAATTTTCAGGAAAACACCAAAACGACTTTTCAAGGCGTTACAATTTTCCCCCCTTAAAGAAATTCGGTCCCCGAATTTAAAAATATAACTACGCGTACCTTCAAAGAGATGGGGATATTTCTTCCTCATCTCGCCCTCGGCCTCCCAGGTAACCTCCTCACTGCTCGGCCCACGCCATAGGACCTTGACGGTCGGTATAACTTTCGATCTCAACTTCTTCACCTGCTGATCCTGGATGGCCACCGGCTGCTCTGAAAACGAAAGGTCGCGCTCTAGCTGGACTGTCGGGTGCTGAATCGCATGCGAAGGGTCGTGAAGGTACTTGCGGAGCATCGAAACATGGAAGACGGGGTGAACATCGGGAAAGCTGGGTGGAAGGGCCAAACGATATGCAACAGCGCCGACACGCTCGAGGATCTCGAAGGGACCTACAAATCTAGGGCTAAGCTTTCCTTTCCTCCCAAATTGCATCACGCCCTTCATCGGAGAGACCCTCAGAAAAACATGATCGCCAACTGCGAACTCTAACCTGCGACGGCGCCTGTCTGCATACGATTTCTGCCTGCTCTCATCCGGTCTCGGATCAACTGTATCTTCGCTGTCGTCTCTTCAACAAGCTGCGGCCCCAAAAAGATGCTCTCGCTGAGCTCTGTCCAACAGACGGGCGATCTGCATCTCCTCCCATACAATGCCTCGAAAGGTGCCATCTGAATAGTATCCTGGAAGCTGTTGTTGTAGGAGAACTCCACTAAAGGTAAATGACGATCCCAGCTACCGCCGAAGTCTAAAACGCACGCTCTGAGCATGTCCTCGAGAGTCTGAATGGTCCGCTCTGACTGTCCGTCGGTCTGCGGATTAAACGCTGTGCTGAAGCTCAAACGAGTGCCCAAAGCCTCCTGAAGTCTCTGCCAAAGTCGGCTGGTGAACTGGGTGCCTCGATCTGACACGATACAAGTCCGTACGCCATGTAGTCGCACGATCTCGTCAATGTAGAGCTGAGCATACTGAGCGAAGCTGAAAGTCGTCTTCACTGGCAGGAAGTGAGCCACTTTCGTCAATCGATCTACGATCACCCAGATGGAGTCATACCCTCGACTGGTCCTGGGTAGACCCACAACGAAATCCATCGAAATCTGCTCCCATTTCTACTCCGGAATGGGTAACGGCTGTAGCTCTCCTGCGGGCCTCTGGTGCCCGGCCTTGACTTGCTGACAAGTCAGGCATCTCGATACAAACTCCGCAATGTCCCTCTTCATCCCGTCCCACCAGTAGGTCTCTCTCATATCATGGTACATCTTAATGGAACCGGGGTGGACACTATACACTGATCGGTGTGCCTCTTCAAGAATGCCGCGCCGTAATCCATCAGCATCTGGTACGCACAGTCTAGATCCATAACGTAAAATCCCCTGATCGTCAATCATGAACTCGGAAAATCTGCCCTGTCCCATCTGTGCCATGATCTCTGAGCAACGGTCGTCACTGCGCTGTGCCTCATATATACGGTCAAGCAACTGTGGGAGTGCACGAATATGCGCGAGCTGTCCCCCTGTCTGAGTGAACTCGAACTCAACTCGGCTGTCGCATAACATCTGCCAATCTGCTGACGACTGCCTCTGCACTGCGCGCAAAAAGGATAGACTACCCCTGGGCCTCCTGCTCAAAGCATCTGCCATCACATTCGCCTTGCCTGGGTGATATAAGATCTCGCAGTCGTAGTCTTTCACCAACTCCATCCAACGACGCTGTCTGAGGTTCAGGTCTCGCTGCTGAAATATGTACTTTAAGCCCTTATGATCAGTGAATATCTGAAACGACTCGCCGTATAGGTAATGTCGCCAAATCTTCAGTGCAAAGACCACTGCAGCCATCTCCAAATCATGAGTGGGGTAGTTCTGTTCATGCTTCTTCAACTGCCGAGAAGCATATGCGATCACCCGGCCATGCTGCATCAATACGCATCCTAATCCCACTCGCGAAGCATCACAGTAGACCACAAATTCGCCTGATCCCAAAGGCAAAGATAATACCGGCGCCGTAGTCAAACATGTCCGCAGCTGCTGAAAACTGCGCTCGCACTCCTCCGTCCAGACGAAAGGAACTCCCTTTCGGGTCAAACCGGTTAAAGGTGAAGCTATACGGGAGAAGTCCTGAACAAAACGCCTGTAGTAGCCCGCCAGGCCTAGAAAACTACGGATCTCAGTAACCGATGTAGGTCGGGGCCACTGCTGAACAGCCTCAATCTTTTTCGGGTCCACACATATGCCGTCTTTTGTAACCATGTGACCCAAGAATCCGACGCTGTCCAGCCAGAATGCACACTTGGAGAACTTTGCGAACAGCTGGTGCTCCCTCAGAGTCTGTAACGTAATCTGCAAGTGCTGCTCGTGCTCCTCTCTGCTCCGGGAGTACACCAAGATATCGTCGATAAACACGATGATGAACGAGTCAAGATATGGCCTGAA
Source organism: Agapanthus africanus (assembly GCA_030015575.1). Taxonomy (NCBI): domain Eukaryota; kingdom Viridiplantae; phylum Streptophyta; class Magnoliopsida; order Asparagales; family Amaryllidaceae; genus Agapanthus; species Agapanthus africanus. Next base: position 187,220,803 of record JASDDO010000016.1, on the reverse strand, counting down.
TGTACGGTTCATCAAATCTATGAATGCTGCTGGGGCGTTGGTGAGTCCGAACGACATCACCAAAAACTCGTAGTGGCCGTAGCGCGTGCGGAAAGCTGTCCTCGGTATATCCTCCTGTCGAACTCGCAGCTGATGGTATCCTGATCGTAAGTCGATCCTCGAAAAATACCCTGCACCCTGAAGCTGGTCGAACAAATCATCAATGCATGGCAATGGATACCTGTTCCGAACGGTAACTTTGTTCAGCTGGCGGTAGTCATTGCATAAGCGCAACTTCCATCCTTCTTCTTGACAAACAGGACCGGAGCACCCCATGGAGAAACACTAGGTCGAATAAGCCCCTTATCTAACAATTCCTGCAACTGATCCTTCAGTTCTCGAAGCTCTGCCGGGGCCATCCGATAAGGCAGTATAGAAATAGGCCCCGAGCCGGGAATCAAATCGATGCAGAACTCAATGTCGCGCTCAGGTGGTAGCCCAGGTAGCTCATCTGGGAAAACATCAGGGAACTCACAAACAACCGGGACCCGGTCCAATGGAACCTCTGCAGCTCGAGTATCACAAATATACGCTAAGAATCCCTGACATCCCTTCCGCAAGAGCTGACCAGCGCGAAGAGACGAAATCAAGCTGGGAAGGGTGATGCTGCGGTCTCCCTGAATAACAAGGACTGGCTCCCCCGGAAAGCTAAATCTGACTGCCTTCTCACGGCAGTCCACCGAAGCATAACAGGTGGCTAGCCAATCCATGCCCAGAAGCACATCAAAGTCCAACATATCGAGGAGAATCAAATCAACCGATGACTCCCTCTCCCCGATACGAACGGAACACAATCAAAAAACAAAACAAGCGACAAACGACTCGCCTACCGGGGTAACAACAACAAGCGGATGATCTGACGACGACGACTCACGGCCCAACATCGGTGCAAAGGGTGTAGTGACGTACGAATGTGTGGAACCTGGGTCAAATAATACCCGTGCGTCGAAAGAACAAACTGGCAAGGTACCTGTCACAACGGCATTGGCTGTCTGCGCATCCTGTGGTGTCAAAGCAAAAACTCGGGCCTGTCCTCCACCGATAGCGGGCTGACCTCGACCTCGGCCTCTGCCACCTCGTCCTCTCTGAACAGGACCGCCGCGTCCACGGCCTCTGGGTACCGCTAACTGGCGTGGAGCATCGCCGGTGGTAGGAAGTAGGGCTCTCTGAGGAGGGGGTGGTGATGGTGGTAGGGTCACATGCGGAACTGTCGCTGCTCCCTGTCGTCTCGCCGGACAGTCTTTGACAAGATGGTGCGGACTCCCGCACCCAAAACACCCTGGCGACGGCTGCTGTCCCTGGGGATAAGAACCATATAACTGTCCCCGTCCAAATCCTCTGCCAGGCCTATCTCTCGGAAAGAATCTGGCGCGCTGCCTCTGAGACGGTACATCGGTGCGAATCCTCTTCGGCCCAGAAACGGTCGAAGTCTGTGATATGCGTGCCTCCATCCGCAATACCGTATCCATAGCAGCTGAATAAGTGTCGTAGTGCTGGGCGCCAATGGCAAGATATAGCTGGGCATCAAGTCTATGTACAAACCTCTTCACCATCTTCTCTTCGGTATCCACCAAATACTGAGCATATCGGGATAACTGTGTAAACTGGATGTCATACTCAGACACCGTCATCCCAGGTGTCTTGACTAAGGCCTCGAAGCTATGAGCTCTGGCGTCACGAACGCTCTCTGGGAGGAAACGAACTAGAAAGACCACTGTAAACTCGGCCCACGTCATAGGCGGTAGACCTGCAGCTCGACCTCTCAAGACTGACTCCCACCATGTCTGCGCAAGACCCTCTAGTCGGAAACTCGCAAGCTCTACCCATCGATCATCCGAACATCTCAGCGAACGGAAGATCCTGGCTAAACTGTCAAGGAACGTCTGTGGGTCCTCCGCTGCCTCGGTGCCGGTGAATACTGGAGGTCTCAGCCTCATGAAATCCTGTAGTGAAACCGGGATGGTCACGGTGGCAGTAGTAGGAGCAGGTATCATGGACGTCTGTGATGTAGTAGGTACGTCGTCCGGTCTCGGTGTACGACTGGCTGCAACTAGGGATCCTACCATCTGACGTAGCTCCTGCATACTCCCCATCATCTGTCGCAACTCCTCCATACCAGTCTCGAGCCTATCCATAGGGCCTGGGGAAGGTGGATCGGTCTGTCCCTGCGGCGTAGGCATACCACCCTGCTCAGTCCTAGTCTCGGACGAGCCAGCTCGAATCTCGTCTCGGGCGGCAGCCTTCTGTACCCTCGTAGCCTTCGGCGGCATTGTGACTGGTACATGAACAGGACAATAAGAATGGTGCAGTAGAATCATAGGATACACGGAATTGAAGAAGGAATTTCAAGCAAGTATATCCTAAAGTCACTTAGACGGAGTACCGTATCGCAAGTATGCCGCAGACATACGCACGCTACGTTACCCTACTTAAGTCACTTACTCCATCTACCAAGGGTCATCCTACACTCAAAAAGGTAAAACCTATCGCTCTGATACCAACTTTGTCACGACCCGCAGGGTACGGAACGTGACTGGCACTTAAGTTTACGAAACGTCTCAAGGCGTCCGTAAAATAAGTAAGCCAAAGCCAGAAACCAAAACCAAATAAGCAAAAGAGTGAAGAAAACCCAATCAATTGAAAGCGAGTTTATCAAATAAGTCATATAAAACCCTTTTTAAAAACAATACCAATTTTTCCGAAAATTTCGGCAGAGTCTCCTTTGTAAATACTGGCCCCCAAAATGGGTACAACAAGAATATATATGAATCCAACAAATATGGCATCCCCAAGCGGGAGCTAGCTCTTCGCCACAGGGCGGTCACAAATCCCACGCAATGTAAAGCAACAACATGCGAAATAATCATAATGAAGCATAAGAAAAACAGCATGTCGACTCAAGTGAGCTCGACCCCAAAATACAGCATAAAAGTCCACAAACCTCACAGTCTCATCTCTAGGTCAATCTACAATAATACTGGTAGGTACAGTAGATGGAGTACTCTAGATACAAAGAATACACAAGGTGGTGCAAAAATAATAATATGACCCACCTGAGAGCAAAACCTCGAGTCCAGGCAAAAGAAGCAAGTGCGCCCGCAGCTACTGTACTGACGGAGCGGACCTGAAAAAGGCTTTGGCACAACGGGGGTGAGTTGCCAACTCGTGAGTAATAAATAACATCTACACAGGCTATCGAAAGCATGCACACAAGTATCCTAGCATCTAAAATACAGGTAAGGCAGGACATAATAGCAGGTAGGTATGCAATATGAATATGCTAGCAGGTATGAATGCAATGCGAATCAACTCGTGATCTGAATGTGTAAGTATAAGAAATCATGTTTTTCCCTTTAAGAATCTCTTTTGAAATACCAGCACAATACCAATAGAATCAACCAGAACCTGTGCCCAGCAACGACACCTCAAAACTATCACAAATCTCATATATCCATGTCATAGTATCTCTGGCCTCAGCCATCCGGCTGACCCAGCTCAATATCAAAATCTCATCATCTCGCGGCCACGGTCGGTATCCTCTGGATATCCGCCGTGCCAAACAGTCACCGGTAGGTAATCCGTCCCCTGCCAGGCTCAACGTCAACACCACATTCATCTTGCCCCGGGGTACCATACCGGGCCCACCATGTACCCGTGACGGTTCCTCCACTCCTCGACACGGATCTCAAAAACCACAGCAAACTCATGGTGGACGACACTTACATCACTAGAAAACCGCAATTTACATATTTTAAAAATATAATAAGTTTAGAAATTTTGCGGCTTTCCCCCGAAATCCAGAAATATCATAAAATCTCAAGAAATCCTCATAAGTGCATATGTCAATGATAATGAATGCATATGGTATCAATAATCGAGTTGCGATGTGTGATAAATAAATTAGGCATGAACAATTAATATAATGAAGCACATGCACATGAATAGCAATCCTACGATTTCATTTTAAGGAATTAAAGCAATAGCGCGAGTTTAAGTATCAATTAGTAAAAGGTTTCAAATTAAAGGTTATCTAGTGTGGTGGCATGGCAATTACCAGGGTGTGTGTGTAAGCATGAAAAGTGCTCGTTCTGCATATAAAAACCCTGGCAATGGTGCATGTGTCCTATAGAATGGGTTCGTATATGTATGTCAATATAAGGCATGAATGTAGCAAATAATCATACAAGTATTAAACCCCAAATTACTAATATTACTAAGAATCTTTTAAGTTACTAAAACAATCGGGCGACTTGCGCCATCCAACGATAGTCTCCCGTAGATGTTACATCTACTCACAGAAATCCTCAGCTAGCTATGTCCGATCACCGCTTCCCCTTTTCGCGCCGCATCCGAAGCCTCCGCGACCGAACCTGGAATTTACATCAATACAAGACATAAGGTTACAAATCAAGAACGACGCAATTCCCTAACGAAAATACTAACATTCACAAGCTAGGTACAACGTGCACAAGGTGCGCGGAACACACGCGAAATCGCAAAACTGCAAAAATCGCCGATTTGGTCGCCCGGCAAAACTAAAATCCGAACATCCAAAAATCCGCACTCACACATCCTAAATGTCATAGGATATGCCAAAAATATCATCAAGATATCGCAAATAATTCATCACAATATTTTTATAAAAACTAGTAAGCATTACATTCAAAAAAAACCGGTGCAAACATTGCCGATTTGCGACAAAAAGACTACAACCTAGCAAGAACATCCAACCGCATAACTAGTTAGCCACAACATTATAATTACAACACAACAACCATGCTTCAACCTATTTCCATACACAAACCCCTTTCTTGATTTTTCTAAAAAGCAATAGCGATCCAAATTCACACTAGATTAACTTAGATTCGCATAAAATGGAACCACTTAAGCAAAATAACTCCATTAATTAGGTTAGTGTAAAACACTAGAAAGCAAAATAACTTAATTAACTTATTAATGGTTTCTAAAACCCTAATTAAAATTCAAACCATTCACTTTAAAACCTAGATTAGAAATCAACAACAAAAATTAACACATCAAGGTTCTAATTTAGCATATAACAACTACCAATTAACCAATGATTGAAATTATACCTCAACTAGAGATCTAGCAAGAACAATATGCCTCCAAAGATGTCATCTTTCTCCAAGATTTGAACCAATTAGGTTAGAGAAGAGAGAGAATAAGGTTTTGCTTTGAAATTGTGAAGGAAATTGTGGATTTATAAGGATTTTGAGGTGGAATTTGATGAAATTTGATGATGAAAAGAGATAGACAAGAAGAGGGAGGGGGCTGCTGTAGAATGCAGGAATTCTTGGCTGAAATGGAGGAGTGGGGATGGTGTGGGTGTTGTGGGGAAAAGCCCAAGTCAACCCACTCAAATCAAAGCACACATAATTCCAAATTTACCCCTTTAAAACCCTTTATCATATCATTTTGTTCAAATGAGATGGGGAAATTATTTTGTGGGCTTGCTGCTGAGGTGGGGCCGGCCTAGGGGTGAGGGAAGGGTGAATGGGTTTTTACAAAAGAAATTTTATGCAAAATGACCCCCTACAAGTCCAAAATTGCAAGTTTAAGCTTAAATTCAATAAATTTCGTTTCCTATAATAAAAATTAGTAAAAAAAACAAAATAAAATACTAAAAATTTATGTTACAACTAGATTTTAATTAACATAATTTTAAAGATTAAAATTAGCCCAAAAAATTTTGTATTTATCGCTAATTTAATGTATTTTCTTACCGGCTTAAAATAATATTAAAAAATTGAAAAATTAGGGAAAATTTTTAAACCACCAGAATTTCATAAGTAACTCATTATCTACTAAAAACAAGCAATTACCTATCCATTTTAGGTATAATTAGTCCTAAACTGCAAAATAACAAAAAGACGGTTTTCGGAAAAATACCGAATTTTCACCGATTTTCAGGAAAACACCAAAAACGACTTTTCAAGGCGTTACATGTATATTTGATAAAACATAAATCTGAAGCTTTCGAGAAATTCAAGGAGTATAAACATGAAGTAGAAAACCAAACAGGAAGAGTATCAAGATACTTCGATCGGATCGAGATGGAGAGTACTTAAGTACTGAGTTCTTAGACTTCCTAAAAGAGAATGGGATTCTCTCTCAGCGCACTCCACCTTACACACCACAGCACAACGGTGTGTCAGAACGAAGGAACCGTACCCTATTAGATATGGTACGATCCATGATGAGTGATGCTGAGTTACCTCTCTCGTTTTGGGGGCATGCATTGGAAACAGCAGCTTTTCTGTTAAACAAAATTCCAATCAAAACCGTGTCTACCACTCCATATGAGATATGGCATGGGAAGAAACCATCTCTTAAAAGAGTTAAGATTTGGGGTTGTCCGGCTTTTGTTAAAAAGCAGAATCCAGACAAACTCGAGACACGATCAGTCAAATGTATATTTGTAGGATATCCTAAACATTCGTTTGGGTATCTTTTTTACCACAAAGAGGAACAAAAAGTGTTTGTTTCTCAGTATGCCACCTTTTTAGAAGATGATATTTTTTCAAACAATACAAATGGCAATGTGGTAGATCTAGAAGAAGTTCTAGAAACACAAATTACAGATGACAACTTGGCTGAACCTGAAGTTATAACAGAATCTAATGAACCTCAGCCACTCCGTAGATCTGGTAGGATTTCTCGCCCACCGGAGAGATACTACGGTTTTCTCATTGATGGTGATAGAGAAGACTGCATCATGGATGATGATGATCCTTCCAGTTTTCATCAGGCTATCACGAGTGGTGACTCTGTGAATTGGCTGGATGCCATGAGATCCGAAATGGAGTCCATGTACACCAACAAAGTATGGACTTTGGAAGATGTACCCTCCGGGATAAAACCTGTGGGATGCAAATGGATCTTTAAAAGAAAGATCGGTGTAGATGGACAGGTAGAGACCTATAAGGCAAGGTTGGTAGCGAAAGGTTTTCGTCAAAGACCAGGCTTGGACTATGACGAGACTTTCTCTCCGGTAGCCATGCTTAAATCCATTCGGATCCTACTCGCTATTGCTGCTCACTACGACTATGAAATCTGGCAGATGGACGTTAAAACTGCATTCCTAAAAGGTGATTTAGAGGAATGCGTTTATATGGATCAACCAGAGGGATTCATTGATAGTGGGAGCAGCGGTAAAGCATGTAAGTTACTTAAATCCATTTATGGATTAAAACAGGCATCACGGAGTTGGAACATCTGTTTTGATGATGTTATCAAAGAGTTTGATTTCATCAAAAATCCAGATGAACCTTGTGTTTATAAGAAGACTGTAGGAAGAAATGTCGCAATCCTCGTATTGTACGTAGATGACATACTTCTGATAGGAAATGACATTCCTATGCTACAGTCGATCAAATCATTCTTATCACAAAGGTTCTCCATGAAGGACCTGGGAGATGCCACATACATATTGGGTATACGGATCTATAGGGATAGATCCAAACGGTTATTAGGATTGTCCCAAACCAAGTACATAAACACCATCCTAAAGAGATTTAGTATGGAAGACTCCAAGCGGGGTGCCTTACCCGCTTGCCATGGAGTCACTCTCTCAAAAGACGATTGCCCAAAGTCTGATATAGAGAGAGCTCGCATGAGCATTATTCCCTATGCTTCGGCAGTAGGATCGATAATGTATGCGATGTTATGTACACGCCCTGATGTTGCTTATGCACTTAGTGTAGTAAGCAGGTATCAATCTAACCCAGGGGAGAATCACTGGATTGCTGTAAAGAACATTCTTAAGTACTTGCGAAGGGCTAAAGAATTGTTCTTGGTTTATGGTAATGGGGATCTCCAAATGGAGGCCTTTACCGATTCGAGCTTCCAGAGTGACAAGGATGACAGCAAGTCTATCTCAGGGTTTGCATTTACCCTCAATGGAGGGACGGTGAGTTGGAAGAGTTCCAAACAGGATACCGTTGCAGACTCAACGATGGAAGCTGAATATATTGCTGCAAATGATGCTGCCAAGGAACCTGTCTGGATGAGAAAATTCATCGCGGAGCTAGGAGTAGTTCCAACCATTATTGATCCAATACCTCTGTATTGTGACAATAATGGGGCTATGGCGTTGGCCAAAGAGCCCAGGTCCCATCAGAAGTCCAGACACATCCTAAGGAGATATCATATGATCCGGGAGATAGTTGATCGCCGCGAGATCGAGATTAAGAGAGTAGACACAAAGGACAACGCTGCGGATCCATTCACCAAGGCCCTCCCTCAGCCGCAGCATGAGCGACTTTTTGAGATGTTAGGTATGAGATATGCCAATAACTGGCCTTAGTGCAAGTGGGAGATTGTTGGATATATGTATGCCCTAGAGGCCATTATGAGATAGTGTATGTACTGATGTGTATATATATATATATATATATATATTCGGGTGACAGTCTTGCTCAAAATGATAGTATGCTATCTGGTTTTACTTTATCATATGTCCACTTGATCATGTTTATATTCATTTGGTACATGTTGATAAAGCCCTAATGATATTGGCTTAATTACTGGAATTATGATGCAGATCATACTAGCGGGACATCTGTAGTTTATAAGCATATCCTTGAAATGTTCCTAGTCGTAGGTATATCGAGACAGGGCATCGATATTCCAGCTTAGACTAGCGTATACCATTCTTGTTCCATATGATGGGCGATGGATGATCCCATATCCGTCTGGTGTGTTGACACCGAAGATAGTATACGGGTGCTCAGTAAGACTGGGTACACTGAACGGACTCACCGAGAACTCCTATATGATATTATATCATACGTCGGATAGCAGTTCTCAGGTGACACTGGTACATGTTAGTCTGTAGACCTGAGATCGTCATAGAGTCTTGTGTGTCCTCCCACTGTACTTTGATCTCCACCCTACTGCGGCTCTACTGAGTCGTACAAACAGGTGGATTTTGGGTATAGTCTCGAGGCATGTGGAGGCAGTGAGCGATAGGAGGGGTTTCGTCTCTCCCGGTATTGGGGGTTGATGCTGTGCTGTGCACGATTGGCTATAACGGGAAGTCCCTGGCCAGGGCTGCTGAGATATTACTGATAAGTGTTATCAGTAAGTTTCTCGATCTGTTATAGACCATATACCGGCATGACTTATTGAGTTATTGGGGTCGACGATTCCATCCCTAGACTCGATATGCAGCATATCTGACGAAGAGACCGGACTGTACGGTTAGTGTTGCCAGATGGATTGACAGGAGTTTTGACAGGTTCGGTTGTTCTTATTCTGATCGCTCAATACCCGGGTGGCCGTTACGTTTAGCTGACCGTTTGCGGCTTGTAGGTGTTTGATATGATCATCATCTACTGCTGGCGTATTGACGAGTCTTAGAGTCCCACATAGAAGTTTCTCGGCTCTGGCGAAACGAAGTGGTGCACATATGAGATATGCGCGGAGCCTCGATTAAATACTAGTATATGATACTGTATTTTAATCGGGCATTTAATATTAGTCGGGTCATATGAGATATGATGGATTTATTAAATCAAGTGTTGATTTAATATTGGCTTTTATATTATTTATTTAAATCCTTTTCTTATTTTGGATACATGCATGTATATGTACATGATGATGTGCATACATACATACATGAAATGTATCATGGTTGATGATACAAAGAGGAAGGCAATATAAGAATCATATTGTAGATAAGATAATGTTTAGATTTTTCATTAAAGATTAAAGGCAAAAGAAATGGTTAATGAGTCATTGCTTCCACACTCATCTACACAATTCTTTAACTCAACCATAGTTTCCATTCCTTTTGCCTTTTAACCTTAGATGAAATATCTAGATTTTTATTCTACTATGGTTAAAGTTATGATAAGATCTCTCTCTCTCTCTCATTTTATCTTTTACATTATCATTATCTTAGAAAAAGAAAAGAGTGAGACTTCTTCTTCTTCCTCAAACCCCAGCTCTCTTTTAATGGTTAAAAAGAGTTAGAAAAAGAAAAGAAAAGGTAATAAATAAGAACATCAACCACTTCATCATCCTACACAACCTTAGCCATCTTGTGTAGGGTGTTGTGCTTCAAGGATTTCCAAAGATCGTAGGAAGCATCAAGCTTAGGGCAAAGTGCTTCGGGTGGATCGCCGTGGACGGGGAGTTGATCAAGTGGACCTTTGCAAAGCCTATGAGTCTTCCAAAGTGAACTACAAAGGTTGTAGTTTCAACACTTAGCATAACTTAACTCTTAATCTTGATACTATTAATTGTTACTTCATATATTCTAGTTCGATTCTTTGTATAGTTTGCTTAGAACCTCAAAAATTTTATTGTTATAGAATGCATGATGCTTCTAAACCTTTATAGAGGTGTTAAGAAAACCCTACATGGTATTATTCTCGGTCCCGCACATATCTCATATGAACTCCTATTTCGTTTCGCTTGAGCCAGGAAACCTCTGTGTAGGACTCTAAAGACTCGTCAATACGCCGGCAGAAGGTGATGATCATATCAAACACCCACAAGCCGCAAGCGGTCTGCTAAACGTAACGGCCACCCGGGTATTGAGCGATCAGAAGATCAACGAGCAAGCCCGCTCACACTCCTGTGAATCCAACCAGTAACATTTACCGTACAGTCCGGTCTGTTCGTCTGATATGTCGCATATCTCGTCTAGGGGTGGAAAACGTCAGACCCCAATAACTCGATAAGTCGTGTCGATATGAGGCTCATAACGGGTCGAGAAACTACTGGTAACACTTACCAGTAAATCCCTAAAACAACCTTGGCCAAGGACTTCCTGTTATAGCCAATCGAGCACAGTGCAACATCAACTCCCTATACCGGGAGAGACGAAACCCCTCCTATCGCTCATTGCCTCCATGTGATTCGGGACTGTACCCAAAAACCACCGTTTTGCACGCCTTCTTGGACGTGGTAAGGTGGAAATCAAAGCACAGTGGGAATCACACAAGACTCTATGACGATCTCGGGTCTACAGACTAACCTGCACCAGTGTCACCAGAGAACTGCCATCTGACGTAAGGTATAATACCATCTGGGAGTTCTCGGCGAGTCCGTCCAGTGTACCCAGTCTCCACTGAGCACCCGTATATCATCTCTGATGTCAAACACCAATGGATATGGGATCATCCATCGCCCATCTGTGTGGGTCGAGAAGGTATACGCTAGTCTACTCTGGTATATTGATGCCCCGTCTCGATACACCCACGACTAGGAACTTTGAAGGATGTACTTATGGACTACCACGTCCCCACTAGTATGATCTGCATCATAGTCCAGGTAGTCAAGTACACATCCTAAGGGCTTTACCAACATGAAACAGAGAGACAATCAGTGTACACGTTAAGATAAAGAGTAACCAGATAGCATACTATCATATCGATCAAGAAAGTCATCCCTATATATATCAAAGCATCCACTACAATTTACATCCTATGTATAGTAATGGCCTCTAGGGCATACATATAACGAACAGTTTACGCACGTGTCATATTTCGGGCAGATAATACTTGTAGGCTTTGGTTTAAGCCAGATCCGAGTATTATACTGTTTAGATATAATATCTTTGTCTCAGTTGCATTTGTATTCGGTCGTAATACAAATGCGGGTATGTTTATATTGTTACGGGGTTATCCTGAAATTCATTTCAGGATCAATTTTGGAAGTTGTCAGTTTCCAGTTTTTCTATCACCCGTCTTTAACATTCGGTTAAATACGGATTTATCTTTTCGTCACTTGGGTGAGTCGTACTTCTAGATGGTGACTAGGATTAGTGACTCATGGGTGCATTAATGGTTCATTTAATGATATGATGATGTGTTTATATGATTCATTATATGCATTAATGATATGCAAGGTGTTCATTTGACTTATGCTTTTGATTTAGTGCTAAAGGTCACCTTCCCCTCTCCTACACTCACCTCCCTCCTCCATATATGTGGTCGGCCCCCTCCCATTCTCTACTCACTCTCTCACTTGTTGATTAAAAAGATTATGATAGTTTGGATTCATGGAAATTAGATAGCCTCATTTCTCATTTCACCCGATCCAAAAGGCAACTTCATTAACCGTTCGTCCATGGCTTTGGACGAAGCGAGACAAAGTGTTCTACTCATTCTCTACATGATCTTGGTTGTCTCTTTTAGCAAACTTGACGACCGAGTTGCCTCGGTTCAGAGGCGGGAGCACGTTTAAAGATCCGTCGACGTGGTGCCACCTGGACGAGAAGACTGGAGATTCAGGAGATCGGAGCAGCCGCAACAAAGCGTGGGATGATGGTTGAAGACCGAAGGACTCGAAACGTTCGGTATAACATTTCTACCCACTTTGTAGTTTGTTAGTTTAGCTTTAATGGCAGATCCGGGTTATAGTATACGATAGCGCCAGTTGTAAAAGTTTTTGTTCCCCATTTGGCGTCTGTTAGACGGCCGGGGCGCTACCGTGTACTTACAACTTGGCACTCTAACATGATTCTACTAGGCATCAACCATGCTCGATTAAAATTTTAGCCGTGCCGAACAACCCTAAACAAGATCTTTGCAAGATTATTAGGGTTTCACATGCAAGTAAATATCATTATTAGTGACTCATGGGTGCATTAATGGTTCATTTAATGATATGATGATGTGTTTATATGATTCATTATATGCATTAATGATATGCAAGGTGTTCATTTGACTTATGCTTTTGATTTAGTGCTAATGGTCACCTTCCCCTCTCCTACACCCACCTCCCTCCTCCATATATGTGGTCGGCCCCCTCCCATCCTCTACTCACTCTCTCACTTGTTGATTAAAAAGATTATGATAGTTTGGATTCATGGAAATTAGATAGCCTCATTTCTCATTTCACCCGATCCAAAAGGCAACTTCATTAACCGTTCGTCCATGGCTTTGGACGAAGCGAGACAAAGTGTTCTACTCATTCTCTACATCATCTTGGTTGTCTCTTTTAGCAAACTTGACGACCGAGTTGCCTCGGTTCAGAGGCGGGAGCACGTTTAAAGATCCGTCGACGTGGTGCCACCTGGACGAGAAGACTGGAGATTCAGGAGATCGGAGCAGCCGCAACAAAGCGTGGGATGATGGTTGAAGACCGAAGGACTCGAAACGTTCGGTATAACATTTCTACCCACTTTGTAGTTTGTTAGTTTAGCTTTAATGGCAGATCCGGGTTATAGTATACGATAGCGCCAGTTGTAAAAGTTTTTGTTCCCCATTTGGCGTCTGTTAGATGGCCGGGGCGCTACCGTGTACTTACAACTTGGCACTCTAACATGATTCTACTAGGCATCAACCATGCCCGATTAAAATTTTAGCCGTGCCGAACAACCCTAAACAAGATCTTTGCAAGATTATTTGGGTTTCACATGCAAGTAAATATCATTTACGACTAAATGAATACGAAATACAACCTTTGTAGATCGGTCCTTCACTTCTAAAGCTCCTTGTTGTTGTCCCTTCGCTGCGATCATTGTCCTACCGGGCTCTTGCATGGCATCACGAGGCAGAAGGAGCGTCCTTGCTTGAAGTCTTCGAGGCCGAAGATGATCTACGTCGAGGGAATACGAACTGAAGCTTCTTCTTCACTAACTAGAGAATTAGTGAAGCAAACACCCTAAACTAAAGTGCTAGTCTAGTAGAGGATGAGGAAATAGGAAGTGGGTACACCTTAGAATTATTTATCTCACTTTTATTTCTCACTTAATCAAAACCTAGAGAGCTTTTGAGCTCAAGGAAGAAGATGAAGAAATAATGAGATGAGGATAATGATCAAGTGAGAAAGCTAACCATGGTGAGTGAGTATCATAAACTAACTCATGTAGAGACATAACCATGGCTAATTCTAATGGTTGGGTTAACAAATATCCAAAGTAAAAACAAACCTAGTGGACTTAGTCAATGCATCCACAAGCTTCCACAAGCCTCATGCATTTTTCTAATCTTCCACTAATTTTGTAATTACTTTAAATATTAAACCCAACATAACAAATAACATGGTGTAAGTCTCATACACCCATGAATGATGTATCAACAACCATGATACAAAAAGAAAACACATTTTAATATATATCACATATATATTAAAGTTGTGCACATGTGAGAAAAATCCTTAAGTGAACAAATGTTAATTAATGTAAATTAGTATATCATATATACAATTATACACTAAATTATTACATCAACACTTGACTTAATAATTCGGTTATATCTTATATAACCGACTAACATCCAATGTATCGATTTATCGAATCAACACTTGATTCGATAACCCGGCTATATAACATATAACCGACCGATACAAAAATTCGTGAGAATAAAATACGGTATCACATACACGCATTGTTCTCGGTCCCGCACATATCACATATGCGCTCCTATTTCGTTTTGTCTGAGCCAGTAAAACCTCTATGTAGAACTCTAAAGACTCGTCAATACGCCGGCAGTAGGTGATGATCACATCAAGCACCCCAAAGCCGTCAGCGGTACTAGCTGGACGTAACGGCTACCCGGGTATTGAGCGATCAGAAGATCAGCAAGCAAGCACGCTCCAACTCCTGTAAAAGCCTAACGGTAACACTTCCCGTACAGTCCGGTCTCCTCATCTAATATGTCGCATATCAAGTCTAGGGGTGGTAAACGTCAGACCCCAATAACCGATAAGTCATGCCGATGTGAGGCTCATAACGGGTCGAGAAACTACTAGTAATACTTACCAGTAAATCTCTAAATCAGCCATGGCCAGGGACTTCCCTGTTATGGCCAATCGAGCACAACGCAACATCAACCCCCAATACCGGGAGAGACGAAACCCCTCCTATCGCTCATTGCTTCCATGTGACTCGGGACTGTACCCAAAAACCATCGTTTTGCACGCCCTCTTGGACGTGGTAAGGTGGAAATCAAAGCACAGTGGGAATCACACAAGACTCTATGACGATCTCGGGTCTACAGACTAATCTGTACAAGTGTCACCGGAGAACTGCCATCTGACGTGTGGTATAATACCATCTGGGAGTTCTCGGCGAGTCTGTCCAGTGTACCCATTCTCCACTGAGCACCCGTATACCATCTCTGATGTCAAACACCAAAGGATATGGGATCATCCATCGCCCATCTCATGGGTCGAGAAGCGTATACGCTAGTCTACTCTGGTATATCGATGCCCTGTCTCGATACACCTACGACTAGGAACATTAAAGGATGTACTTATGGACTACCATGGCCCCACTAGTATGATCTGCATCATAGTCCTGGTAGTCAAGTACACATCCTACGGGCTTTACCTGTTAGTGTATATGCCCTAGATGCCATTACTGTATCATACTAGCTTGTATATTACATAATGGAAGCTTGGGATATTCACAGTTGTATAGACAATCTTGCTCAAAATGGTAGTATGCTACTTGGTTTGTCTCTACTTCAATATGTGCATGTGTTTCTTTTAGCATATCGCTTATATACATATTAGTAGAGCCCTTAGGATCTTTGCTTGATTACCAGCATTGTGATGGCAGTCATACTCGTGGGGGCTAGGTAATCCATAGGCACATCCTTATACAGGTCCCTAGTCGTAGGACTATCGAGACAGGGAATCGATACTCCGGAGTAGACTAGCGTATGCGCTTCTCATCCCAGCGGGGGAGACGGTCTGTCCCACAGCCGTCAGTACGTCGTACTTGAGATAGTATGCGGGTGCTCGTTAGGTTACGAGTACACTGGACAGGACTCGTCGGGAACTGTTGGTTGGTATTATACCTATCGTCAGTTATAAGTTCCCAGGTGACATGAGTACAGCTTAGTCCACTGACTTGACACTGTCACTTCTCCTCGAGTGTGTTCCCACTGTACTTAGATTACTACCCTACCACGGCTCAAAGGAGTCGTGCAAACAGGTAGTAGTTGGGTGCAGTCCCGAAGCACTTGGAGGCGGTGACGGTTAGACAGGATTCGTTTCTCCCGGTATTGGGGGTTGACATCGCGCTGTGTCTAGGAGAGCCATTACACGAGTAGTCCCTGGCCAGGGCAAGCGAGATATACTGGTAGGTTTCCAGTGTTATCTCAGGGTGTTCTGGGCTACACTCCGACATGACTTGTACCGCTATTAGGGGACTGACGTTCGCCACCCCCTAGGCCCGCCATGTGATGTATCAGACGAACAGACCGGACTGTACGGAGATTTTCACATACAGGCTCAGTAGGAGTTCGGATGGGTTTACCTCATCGGCCTTCTTATCGACATCTACCTTGGGACCGTTACGTACAGCTTGTGCCGCTTGCGGTCTGTGGTTAAACCCACAGCCAGCGTAGTGTCGAGTCTTTAGAGTCCCACACAGAGAGTTTCCCTGCACTGAGCGAAACGTGTAGAGGCCGTATGGTTTTACGGCAGGGCTGCGATCACTTACGTGCACTCGTGTGCGTATGCTGTTCGGGCAGGCAATACTAGTGGGCTTTGGTTTAAGCCGGATCCTAGTATTGCACGGATGGATTTGTTTTGTCTTCTGTGCATTTGCATTCTACGGAATGCGGATGCGGGTGTGTATGCACAGTTTTGAGGAGCGATAAAAGAGGAGGTGCCCCATTACGGCTTTGGCAGTTGGTTCGGCCAAAACCGTTATGTGGCAGGCTCATTAGGGTTTTGACAATTCGTTCGGTCAAAACCATTATGAGCCGGAAACATTGTTTACTAATCCTTTTAGTGATAGTTTAGTGATGGCTAATTGTATTGACCATTTGAACACCATGACCTCTCTTGACTTTGTTGACCCGTTGACCGGAGTTGACCATTGACCTTCATGAGAGGTCTACACTCTTCTTTGGATTTTCTTTTTCTTTTTGATCATGAAAATGGTCAATTCAATGTAGCATCAACTTTATCATGATAGGATTTGTAATGATGTTGTTTTACTATTATTGCAACCATGGTCCCCTTTTTCTTTTGTGATGATATTAATTTTCTCATGCTCATTCTCTCTCTTAGAAAAGAAAAAGAGAAAGATCTCCATGGTTGCAAAACTCTCCTTCTTCTTCCTCCTCTTGATTTCTTCTTTTGATCTAATGTGTTGAGAGAAAAAGATCCCACAAAGACAAACACTTCCATATATCTCTACTACACAACCTAGGGCATCTAGACTAGCGATCTCGTTGCCCTAGTTGCCTCGGCTCGAGGTGGAGCTCGGTGTACATCTCTCGGGTGGATCGTCTTCGACTCAAGGAGGCCGTGGAGGTGACCAAGATCCGGATCGTTCCTTGGAGCTTGGACGGACGAGCGTGAAAGCGGAATGAAGACCCGAAGGACCAGTTTCATGAGGTATAATTTCTACGGCATAGTAGTTAAAACCTCTAGTAGTATGTTAGTTTCTAGTTTAGCAAAGATCCGGCTTTTAGTCCATGTTGCCCTTGCGCCAAATAATTTTTTTTTGCCATTTCCGCCTCCCCGTAAGAACCGGGGTGAGCAACGTGGACTTACAGTGGTATCAGAGCCTAGCTAAACATAAACTAGCAAGTTAGCAAAGTGTTTAAAATATCGATCGGAGAAAAGTCGCAAAACACGCCCGGAAAAACCATGGTTTCTGTCGAATTTTTATACTGCTCCAAAAATGATTTAACATACATGAAAATTCGTCTCAGGGTTTTGTAAAAACACTGCCCAAAAACGGTCCACTGAGTCGGTCAAAGCGCCGCGGTTCCGCGGCAGGAAAATGCTTCTTGCCGCGGATCCACGGCCGAGTTGACTCGGCCGTGGACCGGGTTTTGTGCAGTCTTTTAGTTTGGCTGTTTTAGGATTTTTAATGGATGTTGTTTCTACCCATATTTTCCAGAGAGCAAATTGTCTTTTGGGGTGGTTACAAATCCGTATTTTGATCGATATTCCGTACACTTTGGCTAATGAATATTTTCTGTGATGTGATATATGTATTGAACGTCCGCTAATCGCTATACGTCGATTAGTGGGGGTTATACATATCTGTGATCTGTAATGTTGATGGTTTGTGTATATGAACTCGTTGGATTGTCGCGGATGAATAGCCGGGGTGGATGTGAGATGAGAGTTTCTTTTTCTTTCATTCATTGTAAAATTTGTAAATTGATGTAATATTATTTGTATGGCCGCACAACCGGGTCGGGGTTGTAGCCGTCATTATATAATTTCTTTTTACTGTTTTTGCTCCTAGGATAGACCCAAGGAGGGGTGCACAAACTACCGGGTATCTCGAAGTGCCGAGTAGCCTACTCACGGGTTGAGGGAGGTTGCTTCGCTTCGGGTACTTGGCGGGTAGTTTGCCGCACCCGTAGGGGTCTAGGGTGGGGTTTGGCTATTCATCGCGACCGTGTAATCAGCTTTTCGTTGCAGGCTCGAACGAATCGCGGATTCCTAGTATATCCAAAGTGTTCATCTGTGATCTGTAATGGCTATCATTGCTATATATCTATATATGATATCTATTTAGGTGTTGCTTATGTTTTGCATCCGCGCTAGTCCAGCCCCCGCTCTGTCGTTAGTTAAGTAACCTAACGGGTGATGACGGGGCCCCGTGGCGAATGCGGATGGCATAAGCGTACACCATATTTTGGTTGTTTTCTGCAATGGTAGGATTAAATGATAGGACGCATTGGAATTAATGCAAGAAAATAAACCAAGTAAAAGTCGTTGGAACACTTTCAAAACCACTCGGTTCTTTTCAAAAACCAGCTTTTTAAACGCGGAGCTTGAACCACTCCTTTTAAAAGCTATCTCGTTCCATCGATTATATCAAGTTCACTACGTTCACGGTTTTGCCAAAACCATCCGTAGCCCTCCGTCGTTTCATATGAATATTCAACAGTATTCAAGCTGTGTTTGTTGGCCTTAGTCAAGGCACAGTGTTTGGTAGCTGGTGGGTATTCATATGTTGCATAGATAGAATGCGTTGGTTTGGGACAGTCGTATTATTTTGTTGGCCATAGTCAAGGGGTATATACGGGTGGGTTCAAATCAACCTGGACAACGACGGGTAGAACTTGACATGTGACTTATGATTTGTTGGCCTTAGTCAAGGTCATAAGAGCATGGGGCAAAAATCCACATCGGGAGTTTCAAAAGTACTGAAACTTGCTAGCGCTGCATACCATTTGGAGTGTGATGATTCTGGTAGGATTCCTTCAGTTTTGTCACGCGATGATATTTGGATCCCGATCCTACAGTGAGTATATGCTACTCCTCGGGAACTTTTTCACTTAACGATCAATGCTATAAATCAAGTAGGTGTCTAGAAAGGTGTTAGCGGGGCTACGCCCACAGGGAAAAGAGGTTACTTTATTAAGGAACTTCACGAAAGCGTTGGAAAACCTCCCTCGAAGTACCGACACTGGCCTGGCTGAACGGTTAAGCAAGTTTTTTACGGTGAGATTGATCCTGACTAATTCTTCCTTTATGGTTTGAGGAGGGATTCGAGAGACAGTGGGAGCCATCCTGTTTAGATAAATTAAAAACCAATCTAAACTTGCAAGAGTATCATGCTAAGTGTTTTCTTCTCTCTCTCTCTTAATTGCAGCGACCCAATGACCGCACCTAGGTTACATCTAGATAATAAAATGACTGAATCTGACTGTTATGACTGGCAAAAGTCTGTCCAGATGTCCATTGCCCATGACAAGCTGGGACACCTCTTGACTGATCCAAACCCTGCTGTCTCAGGTCCAGTTTCCCCTGTCACGGATATTCATATCCATAGGACATCGGAAAAAGACTGTGCGAAAGCCAAGTGCCTCGTGTTAGCATCAGTTGATGGTGCATACCAAAGGCAGCACGAGAAGATGGACTCAGTTTCTATCTTCCTCCATAACAAAGATTTATATGGAGTGCAATCTCGTATCGCAAGATATGAGACCTCGAACGAATCGCTTCCAGCGAGGTTGGCTATCGGGTCATCTGTAGGGGGCAACGTCCTTACAGAGACTAGCTTTTTTGAGCTCACGGACCTGAAGACCACGTTGAAGAACGGGTTAGATGCTGACTTAGTTCAACAGTCTCTACCTACTACCCTGAAGGAAACCAGGGAAGTAGAAAGAAAGGGAAGGGCAGAAGTTTCGGGAATGGATATAGTGAAAGAGGGACGTTCCTATTGTTACAGGAATGAACATTGGCAGAAGGATTGCAGGGCTAGTATAGCCAGTAACCAGAATTCGAAGCATGTTGTGGCTTCGGCTTCGGGTGTGTTTGTAATGGAGAACTGTATGTCAGTTAACCCTACTTCCTGGGTATTGGATACCAAATCAGGATCTCACATCTGTAATTCGTTACAGGCTCTGAGAAACTGTAGGGTTATCAGGAAAGGTGATATGACTCTTAGGGTTGCTAACGGAATGAGCATGTATGCTGAATCCGTAGGGGAATATCATCTAGGACTGACAACTGGGCAGATATTGATTCTGCGTGACTGTTTTTATGTACCAGGTGCGACTTGTAATATCATATATGTATCCTTAATTTCTAAGGAAGGATATGATTTTACTTTTGTAAGCGATGTAGTAAACATCCACCTAAATCAAGTTCTGATTGGGTCAGGTACATTGAAAAACGGTATATACGTTTTGAATCAAGCTCAGGTCTTCAGTGTCCAGAACACACTTAAAAGAAAGTCTCCGGAATTAAATCAGGCTTTCTTATGGCATTGTAGACTGGGTCGCATCAATGAGACATTGTTGACAAAGATACATAAAGAAGGATACTTGGATCCGTTCGAGTACCAGTCTTATGCCACTTGTGAATCTTGTCTCATGGGAAAGATGACAAAGACTCCGTTCACTGGACACGGAGAGAGAGCGAGCGAGCTCTTGGGACTCATACACAGTGACGTGTGTGGTCCAATGTCTACACATGCGCGAAGTGGTTATTCATGCTTCATTACTTTCACAGATGATTTTTCTAGGTATGGGCATGTCTTCTTGATGAAGCACAAATCCGAGGCCTTTGAGAAATTTCGGGAGTACAAGAATGAAGTTGAAAAACAAACAGGCAAAAGTATCAAGACACTGAGATCTGATCAAGGTGGTGAATACTTAAGTGCCGAGTTTCTGGACTTCTTAAAAGAGAATGGAATTCTCTCTCAGCTTACTCCTCCATACACACCACAACACAACGGTGTATCGGAAAGGCGGAATCGAACCTTATTGGATATGATTCGTTCCATGATGAGTAAGGCTGAGTTGCCGCGATCCTTCTGGAGTTATGCACTAGAAACAGCTGCATATCTTTTGAACCAAGTTCCTACTAAGTCAGTGCCTACCACACCATATCAGATGTGGAGTGGGAAGAAACCCAGTCTTAAACACTTTAAGACATGGGGATGTCCAGCTTTTGTAAAAAAGCAGCATGCGGACAAGCTCGAGGCACGTTCAGTACAGTGTAAGTTTGTGGGATACCCAAAGAACTCCAAATGGTATCTTTTCTATTACGCTGAGGAACAAAAGGTTTTTGTTTCTCGTCATGCCCGCTTCTTAGAAACTGAGTTTTTGGAAAATCAGATAAGTGGGAGCGCAATAGAACTGGAAGAAATTCCAGAACCACGAGCTATTACTGAAAGCTTAGTAGAACCAGAGGGTTCGAAAGAACAGGACATTCCTACGCCACTCCGCAGGAGTAGTAGGCAGTCTCATCCACCCGAGAGATACTATGGTTTTCTCATAGACGGGGATAGAGATGATTGCACTATGGATTATGGTGAGCCTACTATCTTCCAGCAAGCCATTCAGAGCGGCGACTCGGTAAAATGGCTGGATGCAATGCGGGCCGAGATGGAGTCCATGTACACCAACAAAGTTTGGACTTTGGACTTTTCTCCAGAAGGGGTAAAACCCGTAGGCTGCAAATGGATCTTCAGAAAGAAGATTGGTGTAGATGGGCAGGTTGAGACCTATAAAGCTAGACTTGTTGCAAAGGGTTTTCGTCAAAGACCTGGTTTGGACTATGAGGAGACCTTTTCTCCAGTGGCTATGCTGAAATCCATTCGGATCCTTCTTGCCATTGCTGCCTTCCACGAATATGAAATCTGGCTGATGGACGTAATCACGGCTTTCCTAAATGGAAATTTGGAAGAGTGGGTCTATATGGATGAGCTAGAAGGATTCATTCAGAGTGGGAGCAGCGGTAAAGAGTGCAAGTTGCTAAAGTCCATCTATGGACTTAAGCAGGCATCGCAAAGTTGGAACATCTGCTTTGATGATACTGTCAAAGAATTCGACTTTATCAAAAACCCAGATGAACCATGCATTTACAGAAAGATTGTAGGGAGAACTGTGGTATTCCTCGTCTTGTACGTGGATGACATTCTCCTAATAGGAAATGATATTCCTATTAGTCAGTCAAAGGATTCTTGTCGCATAGGTTCTCCATGAAGGACCTGGGCGATGCCAACTACATTCTGGGGATCCAGATCTATCATGATAGATCTAAGAGGATGTTGGGACTTTCACAGTCAAGGTACATTGACACCATACTGAAAAGATTCAGTATGGAAGATTCCAAGCGCGGTAATTTACCGGCTTGTCACGGGATTACCCTCTCCAAAGAGATGTCTCCCAAGACTGATTTGGAAAGGGATCACAAGCCTATTATACCCTACGCTTCTGCGGTAGGCTCTATAATGTATGCGATGTTATGTACCAGACCAGATGTAGCATACGCATTGAGCGTTGTAAGCCGGTATCAGTCGAATCCAGAGGAGAAACACTGGATAGCGGTAAAGAACATTCTCAAGTACCTGAGAAGGACTAAGGAGATGTTCTTGGTATATGGCGGAAAAGACCTCCAGCTCGAGGCCTTTGCCGACTCCAGCTTCCAGAGTGACAAGGATGAGTCCAAGTCCATGTCGGGTTATGTCTTTACCCTCAATGGAGGGGCGGTTTGCTGGAAGAGTTCCAAGCAGGAGACCGTTGCTGACTCAACTATGGAAGCGGAGTACATAGCTGCTTGCGATGCCGCATAGGAAGCTGTCTGGATGAAGAAGTTCCTCACGGAGCTTCAGGTGGTTCCTACCATTGTTGATCCAATACCGCTGTATTGCGACAAAAACGGCGCTATAGCTTTAGCGAAGGAACCCAGATCCCATCAGAAGTCCAGGCACATTTTGAGGCGGTACCACCTGATCAGGGAGATCGTAGATCGCCGGGAGATCGAGGTGAAGAGAGTAAATACGGAGAATAACACTGCAGATCCACTCACGAAGGCCCTACCCCAGACATAGTTCGAGCGGCTAATCGAGATGATAGGTCTTCGATACGGCAGTACATGTCCTTAGTGCAAGTGGGAGATTGTTAGTGTATATGCCCTAGAGGCCATTACTGTATCATACTATCTTGTATATTACTTAATGGAAGCTTGGGATATTCACAGTTGTATAGACAATCTTGCTCAAAATGGTAGTATGCTACTTGGTTTGTCTCTACTTCAATATGTGCATGTGTTTCTTTTAGCATATCACTTATATACATATTAGTAGAGCCCTTAGGATCTTTGCTTGATTACCAGCGTTGTGATGGCAGTCATACTCGTGGGGGCTGGGTAATCCATAAGCACATCCTTATATAGGTCCCTAGTCGTAGGACTATCGAGACAGGGCATCGATACTCCGGAGTAGACTAGCGTATGCGCTTCTCATCCCAGAGGGGGAGACGGTCTATCCCACAGCCGTCAGTACGTCGTACTTGAGAAGTATGCGGGTGCTCGTTAGGTTACGAGTACACTGGACAAGACTCGTCCGAAACTGTTGGTTGGTATCATACCTATCGTCAGTTATCAGTTCTCAGGTGACATGAGTACAGCTTAGTCCGCTGACTTGACACTGTCACTTTGCCTCGATTGTGTTCCCACTGTACTTAGATTACTACCCTACCACGGCTCAAAGGAGTCGTGCAAACAGGTAGTAGTTGGGTGCATTCCCGAAGCACTTGGATGCAGTGACGGTTAGACAGGATTCGTCTCTCCTGGTGTTGGGGGTTCACATCGCGCTGTGTCTAGGAGAGCTATTACACGAGTAGTCCCTGGCCAGGGCAAGCGAGATATACTGGTAGGTTTCCAGTGTTATCTCAGGGTGTTCTGGGCTACACTCCGACATGACTAGTACCGCTATTAGGGGACTGACGTTCGCCACCCCCTAGGCCCGCCATGCGATATATAAGACGAACAGACCGGACTGTACGGAGATTGTCACATACAGGCTCAGTAGGAGTTCGGATGGGTTTACCTCATCGGCCTTCTTATCGACATCTACCTGGGGACCGTTACGTAAAGCTAGTGCCGCTTGCGGTCTGTGGTTAAACCCACTGCCAGCGTAGTGTCGAGTCTTTAGAGTCCCACACAGAGTGCTTCCCTGCACTGAGCGAAACGTGTAGAGGCCGTATGGTTTTACGGCAGGACTGTGATCACTTACGTGCACTCGTGTGCGTATGCTGTTCGGGCAGGCAATACTAGTGGGCTTTGGTTTAAGCCGGATCCTAGTATTGCACGGATGGATTTGTTTTGTCTTCTGTGCATTCGCATTCTACGGAATGCGGATGCGGTTGTGTATGCACAGTTTTGAGGAGCGATAAAGGAGGAGGTGCCCTATTAGGGTTTTGGCAGTTGGTTCGGCCAAAACCGTTATGTGGCAGGCTCATTAGGGTTTTGACAATTCGTTCGGTCAAGACCATTATGAGCCGGAGACATTGATTACTAATCCTTTTAGTGATAGTTTAGTGATGGCTAATTGCATTGACCATTTGACCACCATGACCTCTCTTGACTTTGTTGACCCGTTGACCGGAGTTGACCATTGACCTTAATGAGAGGTCTACACTCTTCTTTGGATTTTCTTTTTCTTTTTCTTTTTGATGATGAAAATGGTCAATTCAATGTAGCATCAACTTTATCTTGATAGGATTTGTAATGATGTTGTTTTACTATTATTGCAACCATGGTCCCCTTTTTCTTTTGTGATGATATTCATTTTCTCATGCTCATTCTTTCTCTTAGAAAAGAGAAAGTGAAAGAGCTCCATGTTTGCAAAACTCTCTTTTTCTTCCTCCTCTTGATTTCTTCTTTTAATCTCATGTGTTGAGAGAAAAAGATCCCACAAAGACAAACACTTCCATATATCTCTACTACACAACCTAGGGCATTTAGACTAGCGATCTCGTTGCCCTAGTTGCCTCGGCTCGAGGGGGAGCTCGGTGTACATCTCTCGGGTGGATCGTCTTCGACTCAAGGAGGCCGTGGAGGTGACCAAGATCCAGATCGTTCCTTGGAGCTTGGACGGACGAGCGGGACAGCGGAATGAAGACCCGACGGACCGGTTTCGTGAGGTATAATTTCTACGCCATACTAGTTAAAACCTCTAGTAGTTTGCTAGTTTCTAGTTTAGCAAAGATCCGGCTTTTAGTCCATGTTGCCCTTGCGCCAAATAATTGTTTTTCGCCGTTTCCGCCTCCCCGTAAGAACCGGGGTGAGCAACGTGGACTTACATTACCAACATGTAACTTTATGACAGTATCAAGAGACAAGTATACATGTAAGATAAAGAGCAACCAGATAACATACTATCATATCGAGCAAGAAAGTCCTCTCTATATATGTCCAAGCATCCAATATAATATACATCATCTGTACAATACTGGCCTCTAGGGCATAGATACAACTTACAGTGCGATTCCTCCACTCCGATATAACGTTGTGATGTGGTGTATACGGAGGAGTAAACTGAGAGAGAATCTCATTCTCTTTTATATAGTCTCGGAATTCCATGCTCCAGTATTCTTCTCCCCGATTATATCGATGGATTTGAATGCCTTTACCCATCTGGTTCTTATCTTCGTACTTATATTCCTTGAAATTCTTAAAAGACTCAGATTTGTGTTTCAACAAGAACACATGTCCGTATCTTGAGAGAACATCGGTGAATGTAATAAAGTACGCGGAACCATCCCTGGCATGTGTAGACATAGGACCGCATACATCAACATGTATCTGTCCAAGAGTTCAGAAGCTCTTTCTTCGTTTCCAGTAAACGGAGATTTGGTCATCGAGTCTTTGAGACATGACTGGCATGTTTCATAAGATGTAAATTCGAACGGATTCAAATATGCATCCTTATGGAACTTAAGCTAGTCTTGTTTCATTGACATGACCAAGTCTACAATGCCACAAGAAGACATCGTTCATTTCTGAACTATTCCTCTTGTGTGTGTTCTGTACGTTTAGAACCGTAGTTTGATTCAGAACGTGTACACTGTTATACAACATACCTTACCCAATCAACACTTGATTTAGGAAAATATTCACAATATTTATTGGTACGAAATAACAGTCGCTAATAATCAATATATTACCAGTTGGTAACACCAGGTGATATCTGCCAACTATTTTGTCTTCAACAATTGCATCATTCTCTACTACTAGCGACATATCATCCTTTCCCAGTTCTCCACCTGTCTATAGCCCATGTAACAAATTACATGTGTGGGATCCTGATCCGGTATCCAATACCCAGGACGTAGAGGTAACTGAGAAACAGTTCTTGGTTACGAACACACCCGAAGACAATGCATCAACATACTTATTCTTCGTTTGGGTGGCGTGGGAATCCGAATATTCCCTATTCCTTACTCAGACTTATGACAATCATAAGATAGAGCGGAACCTAGCCCAGTATAATAAGTAGGTTCGGTCAAAACATCCATATTATTATCTTGATTAAGGCATGTCATTGGTCGCTACCAGGAGAGAGAGAAGGATAATCACTTTGCGTGCGTGCTTTTCAATATTATATTGGTTATTTTATCTAATCAGGATGGCTCCCGCTGTTTTTATCAAATCTTCCTTCAAACCCTAAAAGGTAAGATTAGCCGGGATTAATTACACCCTATAGGTTCGCCAATCGTTCGACCAGGCAGGTATCGGTAATCTGAGGGAGGTTCCCGGTGCTTTCGCACGGACGTAATTAAAATAAACCCCGTTTCCCTAGAGGCATAACGTCGTTGATACCTTTCTAGACACCTGCTGGATTATCTAATTGTAAAGTGCAAAATTCTCCCAGGAGTAACTCTTACTCGCAGTGGGTATCGAGATCCAACTATCACATAGAAGGTATGCAATCTCATTGCAAATTACAACACTTGAAATTCCAGATAATAGTTTGTACCCCTAGCCACTTATAACCTTAACAAGGTCAACAAATCATAAGCGCTAGCCAAGTTCAACCCGTCATTTCTTGATTGAATTAAACCCACCCGTACGACCCATAACAAGGTCAACAAAGTCGTACGACAACCCTAATCCAATCGCATCACATGCTGCAGATAAGTACTAATCAGCTACGGCACACTACGCCTTAACAAGGTCAACAAACGCAGCACGAATACTAAATGGTACTTATCTGAAATGACGGAAGGCTACGCATGTTTTTAAGAAAACCATGAGTGTAATGAACTTGATATCATTGTAGAATCTACTGATTTTATAAAGGAGTGTTTTTTAGGCTTTTCTAGCTTCGCTAAAGAGGTCACTCCCGGTGAAGGGATCTCAGCTCTTTCCTCATCGAATGAGGTGTTGGATATTCATGAATACCAATATGCAAAGCAAGAACTAGAGAAGCAGTCAAAAGACAAAACCGAGTGGGTTGTAGCAGTTGCTAGTTTCGCTAAAGAGGTCACTCCCGGTGAAGGGATCTCGGCTCTTTCCTCATCGAATGAGTTGCTGGATATTCATCAAGGAATACCACTATGCAAAGCAAGAATTAGAGCTACCCTTTTTAAAAATTTGATTCTACAACATCTTTTGGTTTCTTTCTTTTCATTAATCTCAATAATGAAGTCCCATCAATTAATGTTTCCTAGACATTACAGAAAAATGAAACGAATATAGAACGTATTCTTATGCCATCCGCATTCGCCACGGGGCCCCTTCATGCACTGTTAGGTTACTTAACTACCGGTAGAGCGGGGGCTGGACTAGTGCGGGTGCAAAACATAAGCAATGTTTATTATATATCATATATTTAATATTACATTAGTCTCACGCAGTTATATGATCAACATCATAGAATCAAGCAGCAGAAGCAACATATGAAATATTGGATATATTAGGATGTCCGTGTTTTAAATTTAGCCAATAATATAAAGCACGGATTCTACAGTCGTGATGAATAGCCAAACCCACATCCCTAGACCCCTACGAGAGCGGCAAGTAACCCTGCCAATTCTAGAGTTAGGAGACCCGGCCTCAACACCTTGAGATGGTCTCCCACTGGACTCTAGAACCCGGTTACTTATGCTCCCCGCCTTGGGTCTATCCTAAAGCGGAAAAGTAAATAATATAAAACAGTGGTGACATCATCCTCAACCCGGAAGTGCCCCAATAAAAGAATATTACATACGGATTTTATATGAATGAAAATAAAAACCCTCATCTCACATAAAACCCCGGCTATTCTTTCACGACGATCCAATAAATCATATCAACAGCAACACATGATATCACATATCATCAACGTAAGCAAATATGCGTATCCCTAAAACTTGTTGAAATATAGCTACGAGATTGGGATACCCCACATATTACACTTACGGTCGCAGAAAAGAAAACAGAAAACTACAATAATTAGAATCCGCAATATCTTTAGACATCATAAACCCGGAATATCTCATATTCCGGATTACATGCCTAACTTATAAAACTTGCATTTAGTCTCAAATTGAAAACACTTTTCAATTGGTTGTCGGATAATTC
Source organism: Agapanthus africanus (assembly GCA_030015575.1). Taxonomy (NCBI): domain Eukaryota; kingdom Viridiplantae; phylum Streptophyta; class Magnoliopsida; order Asparagales; family Amaryllidaceae; genus Agapanthus; species Agapanthus africanus. The sequence goes on along the minus strand of JASDDO010000016.1, from coordinate 187,192,003 downwards.
AACAAGATTCCCGAATTAGTGATCGTGTACAATACGCAATTGCGACGGAGTTTTTATCCGAATCTAAACTTTGTGGCAATCCATCAATTGAGACAAAACGGCTAAGTTTATAATATACTAACTAGTTTTCATAAAAGTAATTAATTCGGATTCAAATAATTGTATCACACACTTCACAAGGCTTGTAAATTAACCGCGACATTAGAATTCCGCAAGCAATTAGCAAACTAAACCAATTTTTCCAAGACATGAAAAATCCAGTGAGCTAAAGTTCCAAAACCGATCGTTTTAAGCCAACTGGGAGTCGAAAAGAACTCGAAAACCGCCCGAATCTTTGCGGGGGAGAAGATCCCAAAATTAACTATTGAATGGGGGGCCTAGAGGGGGTACCCCACCCTCGAGGCCACCACGAGGTGGCCAGGGGATGAGGCAGACCCGAAACTGCCTAAGGTGGGGTAGTTTCGGGTTCCCGCTGCCAAGACCACCTTGTGGTGGTCTTAGGGAGTGGGCCCAGCCATTCGGTCCACACCGGGGTGACCCCGGGGTGCGCACGCTCCACCCCTCGGCTTTTCGGTTCAAACCGTGAGCCCGCGGGGTGTGCAAACAACTCAAAACATCAATTTCGAAACAGTTTTTATCGACAGTTTTTGCGCGACAAAAACGGCGGATTTCTAACGTCGCTACAAGTTACCCTAATGTTCTAGCTTGGCTCTGATACCATGAAAGTCAACCTTAGCACCACCATGAGGTTCTAGAGGTATCAAGCATGCTAAATCTTAATTTTATTAGGTGCTAAGTTAGACTAACAAGATCTTTACTAGAATATTTTGGGTTTGCCTTTGTGATGTGATGAACTTAAGAGAAGAAAAGAGCATAAAACCTATCTAGTTCGAGTCCTCCTCGTCAATAGCTCTGGGTTAAAGTCCACGCGACTTTTCTAGGCTCCTCTTCGAGTTGAACGAACCTCCTTCGTGATCTTCGCGCCAAAGACGATCCACCCGAAGTCCATAAGCTCAAGCTAACCCTTCACTAATCTCATTAGTGAAGGCAACACTCCACATCAAATTGCTAATCTAATCTGTGATGGTGAAGAAGGGGTTTAATTTGCTCACCAGTTTGTGTTCAAGCTTCATGGTTCACATCACATGTGAGGGTTGAAGCTTGAACCATGGGATTGAGGGAAGAAGAAGCTAGAGAGCAACCATGGGAGCAAAGCAAGCAAAATGGCCAAGTGTTGAGAATGAGACTAGAATGAATGGAAAATCTTGACCCCCACTCATTCAAGCATGGAATTTTGCAATATAAAATTGCATCCATGCTTGAATAGTGAGTCAACATGAATAAACAAAAATAATACCCATGCTTGCAACCATGCTCTCATTTTCCACCTCATTTCTATTTTTCTCAAAAAATAGAAAATCAAGCCATGCTTCATTATTATTATTATTATATATATATATATATCATATATATATATATATATCATATATATATATATATCATATATATTAATATATATATAATGAAGAATAATTAGTGAACTAATGATATTAGTAAAGATATAATTATATCACATATAATGTATATCACATTATAAAATCAACACTTGATTTAATAATCCGGTTATATCACATATGACCGACTAATATCATTTATCTGTATATCACATTATCAGATCAACACTTGATTCGACAATCTGGTTATATCACATATAACTGAAACGATAACAGATAACTTCCTGATTATAATACGGTATCACATACACGTATTTAATCTGGCCCACACACATATCACATATGTGTCCTACTTCGTTTCTCTTGAACCAGGAAACTTCTGTGTGGGACTCTAAAGACTCGTCAATACGCCAGCAGTATGTGATGATCACATCAATCACCTACAAGCCGTCAACGGTACTAGCTGGATGTAACGGCTACCCGGGTATTGAGCAATATGGAGATAAACATGCAAGCTCATCCAAACTCTACATGAAGCCTTTCAGTAACACTACCGTACAGTCCGGTCTCTTCGTATGATATGTCACATATCATGTCTAGGGTTGGTAAATGTCAGGCCCCAGTAACGTGATAAGTCATGCCGATGTCTGGCCTATAACAGTTTGAGAAACTACTGATAACTCTTATCAGTAAATCTCAACAGCATCCCTGGCCAGGGAATTCCAGTTATAGCCAATCGAGCATAGAGCAACATCAACCCCCAATACCGGAAGAGACGAAACCCCTCCTATCGCTCAATACCTTCATGTGACTCGGGAATGAACCCAAAATCCACCTGTTTGCACGACTCCTTTGAGCCGTGGTAGGGAGGAAATCAAAGCACAGTGGGAGCCACACAAGACTCTATGATGATCTTGGGTCTACAGACTAACCTGTACCAGTGTCACTAGAGGACTGCTATCTGACGATACGTATACTACCACATAGGAGTCCTCGGCGAGTCCTGTTCGGTGTACCCATTCTCCAATGAGCACATGTGTACAATCTTTAATGTCACATACCAATGGTTGTAGGGTCAACCATCTCCCTCTAAGGGACAAGAAACGTATACACTAGTCTACACTGGAATATCGATGCCCTGGTCTCGATATTCCCACGACTAGGAACTGATTAAAGGATGTACGTGCGGACCACTCTGTCCCCACTAGTATGATCTCATCTTAGTCCTGGTAGTCAAGTAAATATCCTAAGGGCTTTATCAATATGTGAGAGCTAAACAGTATAAATACCAGTCTACATATTAAGATAAAGGTAACCTGATAGCATACTATCATGTCGAGCAAGAAAGTCCTTTATATATATGTCTAAGCATCCACTATATCATCAATAATGGCTTCTAAGGAATACATATTACTAACATCCTAGATCAGTAATTTTCGACTACCTTGGCCAAAGATTTCTGGTGATGGCCACCCGTGCACAACCGCGACATCTACCCCCAATACCGGGAGAGACGAATCCCCCGACGATCCGCTCACTGCCTCCATGTGGCTAGGGACTGTACCCAACTAAAACCTATTTGCACGACTCCTTTGAGCAGTGGTTGGATAGTAATCAAAGCAAAGTAGGAACTCACACGAGACAAATGATGTTCTCAGGTCGATAGACTAACATGTACACATGTCACAAAAGAGCTGCTATTTGACAATACGTACAATACCAACTAGCATGTTATTGGCGAGTCCGTCCGGTGTACTCATAACCCAATGTGCACCTGTATACATCTTAGGTGAACAAACTAACACCAATGGCTTGTGAGACCGGCCACCGCCCCTCGTCGGGGTATTTATCAGTATACACTAGTCTACTCTGGAGTATCGATGCCCAGTCTCAAAACTCCCACGACTTGGGACATTTAAGGATATGCCTATAGACTACCCAGCTCCCACGTATATGATTACCATTATACTGCTGGCAGTGAAGCAAGAATCTTATGGGCTCTATCAACATGCAATAGTGATCTGTAATGCCACATAATGTTGTACATGATGATAAAGACAAACCAGATAGCATACTATCATCTCGAGTACGACTGTTCTACCGGTATAGGTCCTCCCTCAATCATCATAATCACCTTCCTGCGACTATGATATTGCCTTGAGGGCACTATAGCCAACAGTACCTACCAGTAAATCTCACTTGCCCAAGCTAAGGACCTGTAGTATTGACCAACAGTACACAGCGCGATATCAACTCCCAATACCGGGAGAGTCGAATCCCTTCTATCACCTACTGCCTCCAAGTGCTTCGAGACTGCACCCAACTACTACCTGTTTGCATGAATCTTTAAAGCCGTGGTAGGGAAGTAATCTAAGTATAGTGGGAACAAACTCGAGACTAATAGTGATATCAATTCATCGGACTAATTTTTAGTCATGTCACCAGAGATCTGCTATCCGACGAAAATGTATAATACCAACCAGCAGTTCCCAGCGAGTCCGTCCAGTGTAACTCATAACCTAATGAGCACCTGTATACTATCTTTGGTACCATATACCAATTGCTGCGGGACAGTCTATCTCCCCTGACGGGAATAAGAAGCGTATATACTAGTCTACTCTGGAGTATCGATGCCCTGTCTTCATAATCCTACGACTAGGGATATGTTTAAGGATGTGCTTATAGACTACCCAGCCCCCACAGTGTGACTACCATCACAACATTGGTAGTCAAGCAAAGTTCCTACGGCTCTATCAACAAGTATTAGCCATACGTTAAAAGAAACATATACACTTGTTAAGATAGATACAAACCAGATAGCATACTATCATATTAAGCAAGACTGTTATTATACATGTATATATCCCAAGCTTCCAAAATGTAATATACAATCCTGTACTATACAATAATGGCCTCTAAGGCATATATCCCTAATATAAGGAGCAAGTAGATCTTTCGAGATCGGTGCAAATGGATAGATATTAATCTAATAAGGCTAGACTTGTAGTAAACAGGTATTCATCAAATATCGGATGTGAATTTTGATGATACCGTTATTTCAGTGTCTGTGCTGAAGTCCATACGGATATAACTTGCCACTGTTGTTTTCATGACTATGATATCTGGTATGATGATGACTATAACGTCTTTTTGTTAGGAATATGTATGCCCTAGAGGCCATTATTGTATGATATAGTGGATGCTTGGATATTATATATAGGACTTTCTTGCTCGACATGATTGTATGCTATCTGGTTGCTCTTTATCTTAACATGTACACTTATTTTAGTTTACTGTCTCTCTGATTCATGTTGAGAAAGCCCTTAGGATGTAGGCTTGACTACCAAGACTATGATGCAGATCATACTAGTGGGGCTTGTGTAGTCTGCAAGCACATCCTTTAACAGTTCCTAGCCTAGGGAATATCGAGACTGGGCATCGATATTCCAGAGTAGACCAGTGTGTATGTTTCTTGACCCTGTATGGGGCGATAGTTGATCCCATAACCATTGGTGTTTGAAATCAAAGATTGTACACAGGTGCACATTAGAGAATGGGTACACCGAACAGGGCTCGCCGAGAACACCTTGATGGTACCATACCTATCATCAGATAGCAGTTCTCTGATAATAGTTGTACTGGTTAGTCCGTAGACCCGAGATCGTCATAGTGTCTTGTGTGGTTCCAACTGTGCTTTGATTTCGTCCCTACCACGGCTCAAAGGAGTCGTACAAACAGGTGGATTTTGGGTACAGTCCTGAGTCACATGGAGGTAGTGAGCGATAGGAGGGGTTTCGTCTCTCCCGGTATTGGGAGTTGATGTTGCGCTATGCTTGATTGGCAATAACAGCAAGACCTTGGCCAAGGCTGATGAGATTTATGTTAGTTGTATGTTTGCCCTAGAGGCCATTATTGTACATATGATGTACATTATAGTGGATGCTTGGACATATATAAGGAGGACTTTCTTGCTCGACATGATAGTATGCTTTCTGGTTGCTCTTTATCTTAACATGTACACTTATTGTCTCTATGTTACATGTTGATAAAGCCCTTAGGATGAGTACTTGACTACCAGGATTATGAAGCAGATCATACTAGTGGGGCCTTGGTAGTCGGTAAGTACATCCTTCAATAGTTCATAGTCGTGGGAGTATCGAGACGGGGCATCGATATTCCAGAGTAGACTAGCGTATACGCTTCTCGACCCATGTGATAGGCGATGGATGATCCCATATCCATTGGTGTTTGACATCATAGATGGTATACGGGTGCTTAGTGGAGACTGGGTACACTAGACGGACTCGCTGAGAACTCCTAAGTGGTGTTATACCTATCGTCAGATAGCAGTTCTCTGGTGACACTGGTATAGGTTAGTCTGTAGATCCTAGATCGTCATAGAGTCTTGTGTGATTCCCACCGTGCTTTGATTTCCACCTTACCACGTTCAAGAGAACGTGCAAAACGGTGGTTTTTGAGTACAGTCCCGAGTCACATAGAGGCAATGAGCGATAGGAGAGGATTTCGTCTCTTCCGGTATTGGTGGTTGATGTTGCGCTATGCTCGATTGTCCATAACAGGAAATCCCTAGCAAGGGTTGCTGAGATTTACCGTTAAGTGTTATTGTAGTTTCTCGAACCGTTATGGGCCTCACATCGGCATGACTTATCAGGCTATTGGGGTCTGACGTTTACCATCCCCAGGCTGGATATGCGACATATCAGACGAAGAGACCGGACTGTACGGTAGTGTTACTGATTGGATTCACAGGAGTATGAGCAGGCCTGCTTGTTGATCTTCTGATCACTCAATACCCGGGTGGCCATTACGTCTAGCAGTACCGCTGACGGCTTGTGGATGACTGATATGATCATCATCTACTGCCAGCGTATTAACGAGTCTTTAGAGTCCTACAAAGAGGTTTCCTGGCTCAGGCGAAACGAAGTAGGAGCACATATGTGATATGTGCGGGACCGAGATTAATTCGTGTTTGTGATACCGTATTCTATTCTCGCGATTTGTGTTATCGGTCAGTTATATATGATATAGACGGGTTATCGAATCAAGTGTTGATTCGATAAATTGATACATATAATATTAGTCGGTTATATATGATATAGACGGGTTATTAAATTAAGTGTTGATTTAATAATTTAATGTATAATTATATATTGATATATTAATTTACATTAACTAATATTAGCTCACTTAAGTATTTCTTTTTCTCACTTGTGTACACTTAATATATATGTGATATATATTATTGTGTCATGCTTGTTGCTACATGCTACATGGGTGTATGAGACTCACACCATGATTATCATAATGAAGGGTTTTATTTATTTAAATTAAATAAAAAATTAGTTGGAAATTAGTCACATGGTTTGAGCTTAGTGGAAGCTTGTAGAACCATTGACTTAGTCCACTAATTTTGTTTTACTTAAGATATTTATTAACCCAACTATTATGATTAGCCATGGTTAAGTATCTACATGAATTAATATGTGATATTATCTCACCAATGGTTGCTATTCTCATTCATGAGATTCATTCCTTCATTCTCCACTTCATCTTTTTCTTCATCACCTTCCTCAAGCTCTCTAGACTTTTAGGAGGTGAAGAAAATTAGTGAGAAAAATATTCCTTAAAGTGAGAAAAATTCCTACTTCATCACCCTATACTAGACTAGCCATTTAGTTTATATTGTATGCTTCACTAATTCCTAATTAGTGAAGAGGTAGTTTGAGTTAGTGTCTCCTCGACGTAGATCATCTTCTGCCTCGAAGACTTCAAGCAAGCTTGTTCATTTCACCTTGTGGAACCTTACTAGAGTCCGGGAGATCACTACTTGGAGCGAAGGGACTACTACACAGAGCTTTTGAAGTGAAATACCGGTCTAAAAAGATTGTATTCCTTATTCACTTAGATGTAAAGATATTCACATGCTAGTTTCGTCTAATTCTCTAGTTAAGATGTTGTCTTGGGTTCTTTAGCGCGCCAAATTTTTGAAAACGACATGGTCGATGCCTCCAGAAACCCAGTAGCGGTGCTAGGGAACCCAGCAGTGGTATCAGAGCCAAGCTAGAGAATTAGACGATGTTTGTAGAATTACGAAACCGAAACCTCGAAACAAAAAGCCTAGTTTCTGTCGAAATTTTTAAGTCCTATAAATTTTTTTTAAAGCAACTGCAGAATGTTACATGTGATGTGACATGAACACTGAAGAAAATTGAAACCATTTCACCGGTTTTGACCCGGCGAAGAATGCAATATACCCGGCCTGGCCGGTCCTATGTTGTTTTCTTGGCTTCAATTTTTTCCTGTGTTCCAGTCTCTGTGGTTTGGTGTTTCAGGTGTTGTTTGTTTTTACTAATATTGCATGTGATGTCATCTTTATGTAAAGGCAATTCAGAGTGTTTCTTAGTCGTAATTCTAACATCGTTTCGGGTAATTTAGACGACGTTAAAAAGTTCGAACGAATATCAATAACCCATTTTCTCCCACGCTGGAAATTTTCCAAAAGATGGAATTTTTTTGTGTTTAAAATCATCAAAAAATCATGCAAGTTATTCTATGGACCCTCTAGAAGAACGATACCCAAACTCGACTCTTTGGACGCGGTACCGCGGTCTTACCCAAGGGTTTGCAGCAGTTCCATGACGCTATGAGTGAGGCATGGGTCGACCCTTCTACGGTTGGTCCATAGGTGTTGTGGCATGTTCTGGGTAATTTTTAAACTGTGCTCAAGTATTGAGCTCTCTGGGAAATTTTGGGAGTTTGTTGATTCGATTGAAATGTTTAACATCGTCTAGCTATCTGTGAATATGATACAATATTTGGAATCCAAAATAATTAGTTTTATGAAAACTAATTTGAATTTTATAAATCTAGCAATTTAGTCTCAAGTAATCGGTTGCCACGGGATTTTGATGTGAATCAAAAGTTCGTCGCAATTATGTAGTGTACGCGGATACTCGCCGGGTAACGTTACTAGATAGCCACGCCCTATAGCCCTGACCAAGTGATTATAGGAGAACCCCGCTGCCAAAAGCATCCGTCCGGGTGCTCGCGGCCGCGGTGTTCCGCCTAAGTGCACTTCGTCGACGGCGTCGGGGGTGCGGCCGTCTACTAAAGTTTCCGACGAGCATTCGATCAGGATGTCGGGAATCTTGTTGAATTGCCCGACTTGTTATTGGAAAGTGTTTTCAATAATGAGACTAAAATGCGGGGTTTATAAATGTTAGACAAGCGATGTCTAAGGAATTCATATGGTTAGGCATGAAATCCGAAGTATGTGATACATTGGGTTTATAATGTCTAAGGTGGTTGCGGATTCCAATTGTTGTAGTTTTTACTTTCTTTTCTGCGACCGTAAGTGTAATGTATGGTGTATCGCCGGTTTTGTTGCTATATGTCAACGACAATTGGGATGCGCATATTTACTTACGTTGATGACATGTGATGTTATGTTTTGCTGGGATATGTTATATTGGATCGTCGTGTTTGAATAGCCGGGGTTTTTATGTGAGATGAGAGTTTTTCATTTTCATTCATGTAAAAACTTGTATGTAATATTCTTTTTTTGGGGAACTTCCGGGTTGAGGATGATGTCACCATTGATGTATATTATTTACTTTTCCGCATTACGATAGACCCAAGGTGGGGAGCACAAGGGTTCTAGAGTCCAGTGGGAGACCATCTCGAGGAGTCGAGACCGGGTCTTCTAACTCTAGAATTGGTAGGGTTGCTTACCGCTCTCGTAGGGGTCTATGGATGTGGGTTTGGCTACTCATCATGACCGTGGAATCCGTGTTTTTTACAGGATTAATTTAAAACACGAAATTCCTAATGTATCCAATATTTTATATGTCGACTTCTGTTGCTGATATTCTGTGATTTGATCACTTTATATGATGAGACAAATGTAATTATTATATATATGATATATAATAAACGTTGTTTATGTTTGACACCCGCGCTAGTCCCGCCCCGCTATGCGGTTAGTTAGTAACCTAACGGTGCATAACGGGACACTGTGGCGAATGCGGATGGCATAAGCGTATGTTGTATTTTCATTTCTTCTGTGATGCTTAGGAAGCATAAATGATGGGACTTCATTAATGAGATTAATGAAAAAGAAAGAAACCTAAAGATGTTGTAGAATCAAATTTTCAAAAAGGGTAGCTCTAGTTTTTGCTTTGCATAGCGGTATTACTTGATGAATACCCCGCACCTCATTCGATGAGGAAAGAGCCGAGATCCCTTCACCGGGAGTGACCTCTTTAGCAAAAAGCTAGCAGATGCTACAACCCACTCGGTTTTGTCTTTTGATTGCTTCTCTAGTTCTTTCTTTGCATAGTGGTATTCATGAATATCCAGCACCTCATTCGATGAGGAAAGAGCCGAGATCCCTTCACTGGGAGTGGCCTCTTTAGCAAAACTAGCAAAAGCCTCAAAACCACTCCTTTTCGAAATCACTCGATTCTGCAACGATATCAAGTTCATTACGCATGTAATTTGTTACTCCTTTGAGGTTTATATACTGATCGTATTGACCTAGGATTATGTCGTGCATTCGGTTTCTGCTTGTAGATATTTTCTATTCACGAGTTGGCAACTCACCCCCGTTGTGCCACAGTTCTTGCAGGTTTTGCCGTCCAGGTTCCATAGCGGCATTTCTGGCACACTGCTTCCTTGCGGGTGAATTGCATTGGGTAGGTGGGTTCTTTTGCATCAAGAACCACCATTGTACTTGTATTATTCCTTTGTATCTAGAATTCCATCAACCAAAACTTGTATGTTGTTTCAGACTTAGACACTAGTGATGTATTATTTCGACCTTAGAGTCGCGTGTAGCAGTATTACGGATTTCATGTTATTATGAGTTTTCTTTTGAGTTTTGATCATCGCCCTTCGGCGTTGTATATTATATTGTTTGTGTGGTTATGACCGTCGATTGACGAAGAGCTAGCTCCCGCTTGGGGATGCCTTTTATCATTGCATATATATTGTTCTTGTTGTACCCCGTTCGGGGCCAATATTTACAAAAGAAACTCTGCCGAAATTTTTAGAAAAAACTTTACATTTTTAAAATGCATATTCGACTTATTTATTTAAAAACCTTGACTTCAACATGTTTTTCTTCACTTATTTAAACCAGTTTTCCTTATTTACTCTTAAAATGGTTTTAGATTTCTGGGCTTTTGGCTTACTTGGATCAGATGGAGTCCTATAGACTTCATATGGTTCAAGGGCCAGTCACGTGCTCTTTCGGGTCGTGACAAAGTCGGTATCAGAGCGCTAGGTTGACCTTGGTTCGAGTCTAAGGTTGACTATGTGGAGCTTAGGGCGTCTATATATATACGGAACTTAGGCTTGACCTTACGGAACTTAGACTTAGTCGAGGGGGTATTAGACTCGAACTTTTATCGCGTAGGATGACCCTTGGTTGATGGAGTAGGTGACTTCAGTAGAGCGACGTACCGTGTGTATGTTCCGCGGCATACTTACGACACGCCACTCCGCTTAAGGAGCCTTAGGATGTACATTTCCTTGCACAGTATTATATTCATTCCTATGATCTATCCTCATCGATATTGGTTATGATTTTGCTGCCACGATTGCACGGGCAGAGTGAGCTACGGCTCGAGTTGCGTCAGCATGAGCTCGTCGTGGACGAGGACTGACCAGGGCGTGATTCCAGAGATTTACGATTGCATTGAGAGGCGTCGTCTTATTGTGTTTTCGCGCCATGAGCGTTTGGTGGATCACATTTACGGGATTTCTCGGACGTGCCGATTGGTACCAGAGGATCATGCTACTGCTACAGGCCAGCCAGATGCGATGACCATTGATATGTCGCTCATTCAGGATGATTGAGGCGCTGTTCAGCGTACAGACGAATGAGCTAGCTGTTGATGCAAATAACGAGATATCACCCAGATGATTGGAGCTACTGCAGCATGAGTATGTACTTAGAGATATGATGGTGAGTCGCTAGTCACCTGAAGATGAATGAATAGGACAGGTGTTCGTTCGCTTACCCCGATGCGAGGTCATCGGATAGATTGCTTCCAGCTAGAGACGACTTCACGCGGAGACGTTGAGAGTCGACAGAGACGATCGAATGTCAGGAGCCCATTTTCCAAGTTTAAAGTATACGGAAAGACAAGCAGGCGATTCCATGGACCCTCTAGAAGAATGAAACCCTAACCCGACTTAATGACTGTGTGAAAGCCTTTGAACCTTAGGGTTTGCGGCAGTTCCGCGGCGCCATTAATGAGGCTTGGGTTTGCCCTTCTGCGGCTGGACCACCGACACAGTGGCATCTACTCGATACTATTAAACTGTACTCAAGATGTTGATCTCTTGGGGGATTATGAGGTTCTGAAGAGTCGATCGAATGATTTGACATCATTCGGATATCATGTGATGGGATGCTTTGCTTGGGAGACTCCAGATACGAGTATAGCCGTTGGAGCACAGTCCATGCAGCCACGATGAGACGAGTCCGAATCAGTCAACATTGAAGCAGAGTGAAGTAAAAAGTTCGCTATCGATTTCGACGAGATGACGTTCCCCTCCGCTGAGAGATGCGATACGCATGCAGAGGCATTGTTTATGGATATATCTTCCAGAAAAAGGCGCTATGAGTATATAGCCGTTCCGGAATATGAATTAGCTTCAGCAATGGATGATGACTTCCGGGCAATTCGGCTGGAATGAGATTTGAGAGAGAGACCTCGACGGGACCTTTCTGGAATACGATACGAGAAGACCTGGACCCAGGAGTGGTCATATTGCGCACACCCAGCAGGCCAGAGTTCGGCATCGTCGACGAGATAGTTGACCAGGTTCGGATAAAGGACCTTACCAGATGTGTTGCGAGTTGATCGAGGACGGACGAGTATTGAGTGTTCCTCCGATGGTTGGGACACGTTTCTAAGGACCTGTTCGGCCACACATCTTATACCGAATGATGAAGCTACAGAGTACGTGATTTCGAGTCCGTGCGAGACACTTCGGATTTACCGTAGCCGAGAACGTTGCAGTGCGCAGATAAAGACGTGACGTCGATATGGACGATGATACAGACAAGCGGGACAAGAGGTTCGTGCGAGACGCTGACGAGCTGTCATTACTTTCTATCGAGACCGGAGACCTGATATGCTTACAGAGGCGTTGGGATGCGACCAATTTCCGAGAGAATGCGGTGCTGAGGATGCAGATGTCCATCGAGCGAGAAGAGATTATGCAAGAGTACCAACCTCCGTACAGACCGACATAGGCAAGATCGGAAGAGACCTTGAGCGGGATTCCTTCCAGGACACTGCTGCATTGACATTTGCATCCGGGATCAGATGTGATGTGCATTCAAAAAGACAGAGGCCGACGCCAGTGACATGCTGATTTACGAGTGGTCATGAGAATTGACCGAGATTGACCAGAGAAGTGCCAGAATGGAATCGTCCCCGTTAGCACACCTGACAGGGCCGATGAGCCGATTGATTGCGAGATTGGTAATCCACAGAGTAGATAAGGACCCAGAGACAGAGGACGCCAGACCATGAGAAAGAGGCAAGTAGATATCTTGCGCTGCTAGCATTGGATGCACCGACACCTTCTCGACTTTGAAGGAGGGACTATCGACGACGGTATTTATGATTTGTGATTTTGTGATTCGATTATCACAAATCTGTTACCTTGGATTTCGGTATTTTGGACGTTCTGTTTTCATGATTTAGTCTTGATGGCTGAGTTTCATGATATTTGTTTTATGCACCATGGTTGCACCCACTGGGTATTTATATTTTGTGCATAGTTATTACGTTGAGGTATTGATTGTGATTTCATGCCTATTTTATTCCAGTGATTTGATTTACGCTTCCAGCATAGTTTTCATGCACCTTTAGTGTTTTGATACAATTTTAGTGCACACCAGATGCGCTAAATCGGGATTCCTTGTGCATGTCAGATACACCTGATTTTGCTGTCAGGCACACACGTTGCCTATGATAGATGTTTCGTGCACACCACTTGCACCTAGATGTTGTTTTGTGCACCTGTATGACACATATATGGATTTTGATTCCTTGCGCACCAGACGCACAGGATATTCTTATATATACATTTTTGGGATTGATTTTTAGGGAAGTACATTTTTATAATATTCGCTATGTATTGATGTTTTCGGAGCCCCGACAATTTGGATTTTTACTGTAATGTTTTAGTACTTAGGGGTTTAAATTTAAATTCGGGGACCGCATTTATTTAAGAGGGGAAGATTGTAACATTTCAAAAAAAAATTTATTTTTGGGAATTTTTATAATTTAATATTATTTTATTGAATATTTTAATATTTAGGTATAATTAAATACAGAAAAATTTGGAAAAATTATGGAAAATTCTAAAATAGGTTATTTTATGGAATTATGCCATTTTAAAGTTTTTATAATTAGTTATATGCTAATTTAGTGCTAATCGCGATTAAAAATCGCTAATCGGGTTTTTAGCAATTTTGTGCAAAATATGCACATATCATTTTTATCACACTTGTGCGTTTTCTATCATGTTATTTTGGGTTACTATTCTTGTGAGAAGGGTTTTTGGAGGAAAAGAAAAGAAAAAGAAAAAGGAAAAGAAAAAGAGGACAAGTGCATTTAATGAGGCATGGTGCATCTTTTGACTTGGATTTCTCTCTCTCCCTCTCATTTTCCCTCATCTCTCCCCTCCATTTCCAGCTGAAGCTATCTCCAGCAGCTCACCCTCCCCCTTCATCTCATTTCAACCCTCACAAATCACCACAAAAACATCACCAAAACCCTACCCTCATTTCATTAAAAATGTGCACAAGCTCAAAATCTACACATTGGACCAAGAAAGTTTGTGATTTGGCACTGTTAAGGATTCATGAGTCTCTATTGGGGTAATTCCTTCACAATTGTTGTACCATTTCTAGTGATTAAGCCTCTTTTAAAGTTTGATGTCGTTTCGACGAAGTTTTGTGCATTTTGGACAACCCTAGAAAGGATTAGGGTAAATTTGAGTTGTAAAGTGAAATTGAGGTTTGTTGTGACCTTAGAATCCTGGTGTGATGTTATATTGGACCATAACCTGAACTTTTAACCCAGAATACGGATCTATGGAACGATGTCGGGGAAAACAGTAATTCTGGGAGTGTATTTGGGAATCTGCTATAACCCCGAGGCCCCTAAAATAAAATTGATTGGACAGTGAGATGTGCAGGCACCCAGGAAGCTACCACCAAGACCCTAGCCCCTAACTCCATGACCCGGCCGCCAATTAATTCCTTTTGGCCGCAATTTGCGGCCATACCTGCACCAAATTGAGTCATTTTTGTTCCAGAGCTCCTACATGTATAGATTAGACCCGTGGCATGTATAGATTTATCTAATTTGACCTAGGGTGAAATCTGGAGCCTATTTCCTTAGTTCCTGTTTTGGATTCGTGTTTCCGTATTCCGTATTTTTAATTCTGCGGTTGTGTATTTCGTTTTAGCTCGACTACTTGGCGTTTATACGACGATATCGATGATTGATTGTTGGTTTTAGAGGCGTACCCATAGGTTCTAACCTATAGGCCCCATAGAGTATCGTTTTACTTTTCGTGTGTCGTTTTAGCTTTGATTTGGTTTTAATGCGCATATACGATACTTTGATGTGTAGGTACCCCATGAAGACTTCGGAACGACAAGCAAGCGCGTGGCGACGTCCACAAATGAAGACGCAAGGTGAGTAGATTATATCTACGGGGGAAGTCGGGTGGATGGCGTATAGCACCCCCGCAGTCCGTAGTTGATATATTTATAATAGTTATAGTGTGTCGTGGATATTGTGATAGGTGTATTATGGATAGTTTAGGGTTAGAAGCAACTAGTGTAGTTCATAGTCGCGAACTATAGAATAGATTTACACCTACACGCGCACCCTTGCATATTCGTTATACTTGCACTGTGTTTGATGATATTGGACGACATTGGAGATGAGTCGATGATATTGGGCATTGTGCCGCGAGATCGGTGATTTGATATGATTCGTATTTGGGGATACGACATGTGATCTCTAGCGGGCCTTTGGACGTGTGTTTACACAGGCAGTTCTATTGATGGTATCAGTTGTACTAGACTTACATCAGTACCCCAGATTATGTGATATGATGATGAGGATACCAAATAATTGATGAGCTGATTGTGATATTGACCCGTACCTAGCTATTGGGATGCCGTACGACGATTTACCGTACGAGCATTATATTGATGATAGATCCGCACTCATGACTCGATGATGTCAGATGATGTACTGTATCGTACGCGATACTATTGAGGCGGGATCACTGACTATTTTATATATATATATATATATATATATATATATATCGACTCAGATTTAGGTGGTTTCCATACACCTCCAGATGGACTTGGCTTAGTAGATGTTAGACTAGACCCGAGTCATACCTATTTCAAAACTAACGAATCGGAAATATCTAAAGAACAAGTAAAGGGATTCTACGGGTATTTTCAAAAGACGTATCTATTCTTAAAAACATCGTAACCCTTATTTTACCAAAACCCCGATTCGTCTTATTTCAAATGGCACCACTGCAGGATATGTACATATTGGTGTAGATTCTTCACTGTTGCATTGATTATTCGATTCCGCATCGTATTGCATGTGTTTATTTCTATATTTCAATCATGCTGTTAGGACACCAGCACCATTATCGATGATGCATATGTTCCACGTACAGTTGTTGCCGGCTCACACACTTCATCATCGATAATTGCCATGTCACTACACAGTAGTATTATTGCATCAGGATATGACCTTGTATGTGCATGCAATTATTCTAGGTCATATACATCATGCTTTCTGATTATACGCATTGAGACATTCGTTTTCATGATATTTCTGGATTTGGGAACAGTGGATAGTTTCAAAGGAGAGTATGCACTTATTTGAAATACCCGGTTTCCTTGATATGATATTTGCGCAGCCACCATGAGATTTATCGGTTCTGATTACATACCCCATACGAGGAGTGTGTGCCGTATGAGGGTACATGGTGGGGCCTGGTATGGTTCCCCTCAGCAAGATGATCGAAGGATTATGTCGATTGAGCCTGGAGGTGGGCGAGTACCTACCGGTGATAGTATTTGAGCTCGGAGGATATCCGGGGGATACCGACCGGAGTTGAGAGATGGACATGGGTTGACCCATGCTGCCGGCGCCGAGGGCCGATACTGCAGACGGAGCCCCATATGGACGAGGATTTACGTGCCGATGCTAGGCACAGGTTTCATGATGTTTCCATGATTTTGATTATATCCTCACATTTACATGCATGATGCTTATTGTCATTTGGGTGACAGGTGGACGGGATCCACATATATACAGACTTTTATTACATTGATCATATAACATTTGTATATATAACAGGGTATGAGGGCGCTGTTATATATACCCTTACACCAATAATAGTGGAATGGGACGCTAATATATGTGTATTGATATTCATTTTGATACTTCATCATATTTACTTCATGCAGACATACCTTATGTTTATGACATGTTATTACCTGAGGCAGTGACATGAGTATTAGGCACTACCCACATATTTAGATGTTACATTGCCACCTTATTATGCTTCAGGCTTATTCTTTGAGGTTTATATACTGATCGTATTGACCTTGGATTATGTCGTGCATTCGATTTCTGCTTATAGATATTTTCTATTCACGAGTTGGCAACTCACCCCCGTTGTGCCACAGTTCTTGCAGATTTTGCCGTACAGGTTCCATAGCGGCATTTCTGGCGCACTGCTTCCTTGCGGGTGAATTGCATTGGGTAGGTGGGTTCTTTTGCATCAAGAACCACCATTGTACTTGCATTATTCCTTTGTATCTAGAATTCCATCAACCAAAACTTGTATATTGTTTCAGACTTAGACACTAGTGATGTATTATTTCGACCTTAGAGTCGCGTGTAGCAGTATTACGGTTTTCATGTTATTATGAGTTTTCTTTTGAGTTTTGATCCTCGCCCTTCGGCGTTGTATATTATATTGTTTGTGTGGTTATGACCGTCGATTGACGAAGAGTTAGCTCCCTCTTGGGGATGCCTTTTATCATTGCATATATATTGTTCTTGTTGTACCCCGTTCGGGGCCAGTATTTACAAAAGAAACTCTGCCGAAATTTTTAGAAAAGTCTTTAAATTTTTTAAATGCATATTCGGCTTAGTTATTTAAAAACCTTGACTTCAACATGTTTTCTTCACTTCTTTAAACCAGTTTTCCTTATTTACTCTTAAAATGGTTTTAGATTTCTGGGCTTTTGGCTTACTTGGATCAGATGGAGTCCTATAGACTTCATATGGTTCAAGGGCCAGTCACGTGCTCTTTCGGGTCGTGACAGTTTCATAAGATGAAAATTCGAACGGATTCAAATATCCATCCTTATGTAACTTAGCTAGTTGTGTTGCATTGATATGACCTAGTTTACAATGCCACAAGAAGGATTCTTTCATTTCTGAACTCTTCCTTTTGTGTGTGTTCTGTACGTTAAGAACTGTGGTTTGATTTAGAACGTATATGCCATTACTTAACGAGGCTGATCCAATCAACTTTTGATTTAGGAAAATGTTCATAACATTATCCTGCAATACAAAATTATATCCTTCTTTACTTAATAAAGAAACTAATATAATATTGCATATCAGGTTCGGTTTGTAATAAAATTCGTTCAAAATCAATGTATTACCAGTTTGTAATACAAGGTGATAATCACCAACTGCTTTGGCTGCAACATTTGCACCATTCCCTACTTTTACAGAATGATCAACTATTTCCAGTTCTCTACCTTTCTTTAGCCCATGTAACATATTACATATGTGGGATCCCGATCTGGTATCTAATACCTAGGACGTAGAGTGTACTGAGAAACAGTTCTCGGTAACAAATACACCCGAAGAAGATTCCTCAACATGCCCATTCCTTGTTTGGGTAGCGTAGGAATCCGGATATTCCCCTATTTCCTGCTCGGACATATAACAATTATAAGATAGAGCAGAACCAACGTTCCCCAGCCCAGTATAACAAGCGGGTTCGGTCAATACATCCATATTATTATCTTGATTAAGGCATGTCATGGTCGCTACCTGGAGAGAGAAAGAAGAAAACACTTTAGCGTATGCTCTTGAAAGATTAGATTGGTTATTATTTTATCTAATCATGATGGCTCCTACTGTTTTTATCAAATCTTCCATCAAACCATAAAAGGTAAGACTAGCCGGGATTAATTACACCCTACAAGTTTGCCAATCTTTCAGCCAGGCCGGTGTCGGTACTTTGAGGGAGGTTCCCCGTGTTTTCGCACGGACCTAATTAAAATAAACCTCGTTTTCCCATAGGCATAACCCCATTGACACCTTTCTAGTCACCTACTCGATCAGCTAATTGTAAAGTGCAAAATACTCCTAGGAGTAACTCTTACTCAAAGTGGGTATCGGGATCCAACTATCTCATAGAAGGTATACAATCTCATTGCAAATTTCAACACATGAAATTCCTGATAATGTTTTTCCCCTAGCAACTTATGACCTTGGCTATGGTCAACAAATCATAAGCGCTAGCCAAGTTCAACCTGTAATTTCCTGATTGAATTAAACCCACCGTACGACCCTTGGCTATGGTCAACAAAGTTATACGACTACCCTAATCCAATCGCATCATAAGCTTGCAGATGAGAACTAATTAGCTACCGCACACTACGCCTTGGCTATTGTCAACAAACGTAGCACGAATACTAAATAGCACTTATCTGAAATGACGGAGGGCTACGACAGGTTTTTCAGAAAACCTTTTGCATAATGAACTTGATATCGTTGTAGAATCTAGTGATTTGAAAAAGAGTGGTTTAAGCTCCTCTTTTAAAATCGAATAGTTTTTAAAACAAACCGAATGGATTGTAGCATTTGCTAGCTTTCGCTAAAGAGGTCATTCCCGGTGAAGAGATCTTGGCTCTTTCATCATCGAATGAGGTGCTGGATATTCATCAAGGAATACCGCTATGCAAAACAAGAACTCGAGCTACCTTTTTGAAAATTTGATTCTATAACATCTTTAGGTTTCATTCCTTTCATTAATCTCATTAATGAAGTCCTATCATTTATGCTTCCTAAGCATCACAAAAGAAACGAAAATACAACGTATGCTTATGCCATCCGCATTCTCTTCGGGTCATGCACCGTTAGGTTAGTTAACTAACGGCAGAGCGGTGGCAGGACTAGCGCGGATGCAAAACATAAGCAACGTTTATTATATATCATATATATAATATAAAGCATTCGTCTCACGCAGTTATATGATCTCATCACAGAACATTGCAGCAGATGTCAACATATGAAATATAGGATATACTAAGAGGTCCATATTTTAAATTAAACCAGTAAAAATCATGGATTCCACGGTCGTGATGAATAGCCAAACTCACATCTGTACACCCCTACGAGAGCGGCAAGCAACCCTGCCAATTCTAGAGTTAGGAGACCCGGTCTCGACTCCTCGAGATAGTCTCCCACTGGACTCTAGAACCCGGTTACTTATTCTCCCCACCTTGGGTCTATCCTAATGCAGAAAAGTAAATAATATACATCAATGGTTACATCATCCTCAACTCGGAAGTGTCCCAATAAAAGAATATTACATACATGTTTTTACATGAATGAAAATGAAAAACTCTCATCTCACGCAAAAACCCCCGGCTATTCAATCACGACGATCCAATATAACATATCACGGCAACACATAACATCATAAGTCATCAACGTAAGTAAATATGTGTATCCCAATTGTCATTGACGTATAGCAACGAAACCGGCGATACACCACATATTACAATTATGGTCGCAGAAAAGAAAGTGAAAACTACAACATTTGGAATCCGCAACCACCTTAGACTTTATAAATTTGAAATATCACATACTTCGGATTTCATGCTTAACCAAATGAATTCCATAGACATCATAAACATGGAATATCTCATATTCCGAATTTCATGCCTAACATTATAAACCCCGCATTTTAGTCTCAATATTGAAAACACTTTTAAATAACCAGTCGGGAAATTCAACAAGATTCCCGACAACCTGATCGAATGCTCGTCGGAAACTTTAGTAGACGGCCGTGCTGGGTTACACCAGCGCCCCGGCCATCAATTCGTGGCCAAATTCGGAACAAAAACTTTTAGAAACCGGCGCTAACGGAACCCTAATCGACGGATCGTACCATTAACCCTATACTAGCTATATGTAAAGGAGTTCAGAGAGGTTATACCGATCGATCCATGTCTTTCGGTCTTCAACCTGTGTCCCAAGCTCCTCGCGTCTTCTTCGGTCATGTTTGATCGCCGGTCTCCCCACATCGAAGAAAATCCATGTCGAGGGTTAGTAATACGGGCTCCGACCTCAAAACCGAAGCAACTCGGGCATCTAGTTTGCTAACATAGATAGCCAAGATGAAGTAGAGAGTGTGTGTGAATACTTTGTCTCAATACACCCTAGGTTTCTCAACACATGAGACATATAGGGTGGAGGTTGAAGAAGATGCCATGAGGTGAAGAAAGTGTGAGCTCATGAAAAAGCCAAGTAAAGAAAAATAGTGTCTGCTCATTTCTTGTGAGTGTTGTGTGTTATTTTTTTTATAAGAAAGCAACTCATGAAAAACCTTTTACAAGAAAATATATTCCTTATTCAAATAATATCTTACAAACCTCACAACAAATATCATGCATGAGTCACTACATGACCCACCATGAGTCACACCGATGTGGACATGCATGAATCACCAAGTGAGCACCAAAAGCAATGAGTCACACTTTCCACCTCATAAACATTTAACCTAAATGTTTAATCCAAAAAGAGAATGGCAACTTCTAAAGTAAACGTGTAACGAATTACATGAATACCCCTCATCCGTATATACATACCCGCATCCGTATTCCGACTGAATACGAATACAACGAGACGAAAATAATCCAATAATATAATACTAGGATCCGGCTTAAACCAAAGCCCACTAGTATTATCCGTCCGATCATGATCCGTGCACAAGTGCACGTATAAGATCGAACCCTGCCATAAAACCATACGGCCTCTACAACGTTTCGCCCGAAGCAGGGAAACCCTCTGTGTGGGACTCTAAAGACTCGTCAATACGCTGGCAGTGGGTTTAACCACAAGCACGTCAATGTCACTAGCTGTACGTAACGGCTACCCAGGTATTGAGCGAAAGGGAGGCCGACGAGCAAACTTATCCTAAAACCATACTGAGCCTGACAGTGACAATATCTGTATAGTCTGGTCCGTTCATCTATGAGTATCGCATATCGAGTCTAGGGGGATAAAGTCAGACCCCTAATAACTTGACATTTAGTGTTGGTGTGAAGCCTATCACCACCTGAGAAACTATCGATCCTAGATCAGTAATTCTCGACTACTTTGGCCAAGGATTTCTGGTGATGGCCACCTGTGCACACCGCGATATCAACCCACAATACCGGGAGAGACGAAATTCCCGACGATCCGGTCACTGCCTCCATGTGGCTCGGGACTGTACCCAACTAAAACCTGTTTGCACGACTCTTTTGAGCCATAGTAGGGTAGTAATCAAAGCATAGTGGGAACTCACATGAGACAAATGACGATCTCAGGTCGATAGACTAACCTGTACACATGTCACCAGGGAGCTGCTATCTGACAATAGGTATAATACTAACTAGCATGTTCCCGGCGAGTCCGTCCGATGTACTCATAACCCAATAAGCACCTATATACATCTTAGGTGAATCAACTGACACCAATTGCTTGTGAGACCGTCCACCGCCCCTCATCGGGGTCTCGATCCGTATACACTAGTCTACTCTTGGAGTATCGATGCTCGGTCTCGAAACTCCCATGACTAGAGACATTTTAAGGACGTGGTTATAGACCACCCAACTCCCACGTATATGATCGCCATCATACTGCTGGTAGTCAAGCAAGAATCCTATGGGCTCTATCAACATGTAATAGTGATCTGAGTAAGAATGTTCTACCGGTACAGGTCCTCCCTAAATCATTGCAATCACGTGCCTGCGATCCAATAATTGACTTAAGGGAACTATAGCCAACAATCTCCCACTTACACTTAAAGCTAATTATTGCGGTGTCGCATACTCACAACCCGTGTGTTACCGAACACCCAACTTCTCTACTAATCAGTTTCACAAAGCTCGTTTGTAAAACTATTGCGTTCGAGAAATAGCCTCAGTGAGTGGATCCGCTCCAATGTTTCTTTCTATGTCTCGCTTTATCTCAAGTTCGCGGAGAAAGCCATCTTCCGAAATGAGCAATATCTGTCTTAGAATATGTCTGGATATCTGATGGGACCCAGTTCATAAATGAACTTCAAATCCAGCAAACTTCTTAGATTGTATCGTATACTGAATTTAATCAGTATTCTGTGCCATGCCTTCCTCAGTATCTGCTTGGACCACCAGTCCAAACTACTGCCCCTCAAAAGAGAGAAAACTATAACTCTGACACTATGTCATACAGGTCACCATGGAAGCCTGGAATGATAACGTCTCCCGAAGGAGGCTGCCATTACCAAATCCCTAGAACATCCACTTATGTTCTTAAACTGCTTCCGAACGTTTCTCCAGGATTGGATTAATATATAAACTTATTGCAGCTAGTGCAAAAAAAATCTGGTGTGGTACTTGACATCTCATGATTGACTCAATTGCCTAAGCAAGTGATATGCCAAACATGCACATCCCTCTCTCCTTTAGTCTGTAAGACACCTTTAGAGAGGGTGACTCCATCACCTGCAGGTAAACCACCATGCCAGGAGTCGTCCATTCTAAAACACCTTTTGAATACTGTCTAAGTACCCGGATTGGGAAACTACCCAAATCTAGATCTAAAACTATAGATCTAGTATCCAGAATTCCTGATATAATATCCTTATCCTATTTGGAGAAACCACTGTGTGACAACCACAGTATTACCGATCGTAGTATAGGAATTTCACTTCCTACAAAGTGTATGTCTTCCAAATACCAGGACATCACACCCTGCCACCTTCTTGACAGATCCATCCCCTATTATGATGAAGTCAAAGCCTATGACTATTACATCAAAAATAGATGATCTATCTCCGCTATACCTGCTTTAGTCTGTAAATAGACACAAGGTACTTTTCCACTACGCTTCCGCTGCTCCCACTGACTATAACAACCCTCCGGCAGAGTCATATACACGTGAACTTCTAAAGCTACTTTAGAACGACGCTATACTCATCCTCATGTCGGGTCTCATAGTCTAGAACAACAGTAATGGTAAGTCTGGGTAAACAAGAACCTCCATGTCACCTTCTTTGAGGATACCGAAGTACTTCTCGGGTGACTAAGGTTATCCACCATATCTGCGGAGTGGCTAATGGAATGCCAAACCTGATTGAATCTTTAGGTTCTATTTAAATTTTCAGTAATTGTCTGTGGTTCTGGAATCACTTCCAGTTCTACCATACTCCAATTACTGTATTCTGAAAAAATCCATTTTGCTAAAACTATGGCGATTCATGAACAATATCACTATTGATTTTCCTAATGGTAGAAAGTTAACCCTCGTCATAGCCCGGGATAACCCACAAACTGCCATTACAGAAACGTGCCTTGAGTTATCCAGAGTCTGGTTTTAAGCATAAGCCAGACAACTCCATATACCTTAACATCGTTAAGATATGAACCATTCTATATACAATATAGAAATAGAGGCACTGATTTAATTGGAACCAGATTCAAATCATGCAGCTGTCTCCAGTGCATGTCAACTAAATGGAAGGAGGCCGATGAGCATTACTCAACTTAGGAGTGCATCCAAATATGTGTAACCTGAAAGAGAAGCAAGTTCTCAAAACCATTACTATCAACTGAATACCAAACACAAGTATCTATATCTTCGATCACCTTGAAGAATCTCGATACTTGCAACACATGGTTCTCTACTTTATTCTTATACCTATAACTTCTCAAAACATGGACCTTATATTTTTCTACGAAATACCTGTCTAAAATTAGAAAAGTCACAAGTAAACAAAATATAGTACAAGTACCAACCCCTCTGTCCTAATGGACACTGGACAACATACAATACTTTGTATAAGTCCCCAGAGTTGAATAACTCAAACCATGTGCATCGTAGGTTGAAAACCGTACTATGGTTAAGAAGAATTACACCACTGTTTAATGCTCCTTACCCAATCATCAACTGATATAGGTAAATGTCATGGACACAATTTCAAAAAGTTATATCTCACTTTATAAAATAAACGTACAGATATATCAGTTTGATATTGGTGCACAACTACGGATATTCAAAACCAAATATTTGTAGTCAAGCAAAACCCCAGGTGATTTCCTCAAATATCACCAATTACAACGAATTCCGATATAATGAGGATATAATCACCTAATTCCCAATAACCTACTCCCACTCATCATCTGTAAAACCATAAAGATGTGAGAGTCAAACCTGGTAAATACATACCCTGGAGTAAGGATCTAATTGGGAAATCAGTTTTTAATTAACAACGTACAGTGAAACTGAAACATGAAAATGTTTCGAAGAGATAGCCGGGTATTCCTAGTAATGCCTCTTCCATTATCCAGATTCTTGACTGTAACCATATATTTCCTTGCCATCTCTCCAAATCCCTTTATCTGTCTTTACTCATTACCTTCTGTACACTACCCTTAGGCTAAATGGTTTTCTTCCTTCCCTACCATTCGGCACCAGCCTATGGTTTGGAAGAAGACTATCCAATAAGCGTAATAGGTGTACTCTCCTAATATTAGGAGCCCTCGCAACCTGAGAGAAGGTAAGGATAAAAGAAAACTGAATAATCCTTATTCTATTTCTCCTGAACCAGAATCCATTCTCGAACTCGAACAAGTTCCTTCGAGTTCGTATGTAACTATACGATGGATTATCCAGTAAATGCGGATCTTCGTAGTGATACGGGGTGTTCTGAAGAAATTCAAAGGTGAAGTAGGAGTGGCGATGATATACGCGGTTTCGTCATGAATGATAGCAGTCGCAATTTACTTTGCGCTCTTTCTAATCCCTTTATTTGTCTTTACATATTACCTTCTGTACACCACCCTTAGGCTAAATGGTTTTCTCTATTTCCCTACCTTTCGGCACCTACCTATGGTTTGGAAGAAGACTATCCAATAAGCGCAATAAGTGTACCCTCTCCTAATCCTAGGAGCCCTCACAACCTGAGAGAAGGTAAATGGAAAAGACAACTGAATAGTCATATTCAATTTCTCCAGAACCGAAAACCATTCTCAAACTTGAAACAAGTTTCTTCGAGTTCATATGTAAATATACGATGGTCATATCCAATAAATGTGGATCTTCGTAGTGATACAGAATGTTCCGGAGAAAATCAAAGGGTAAAAGTAGGAGTGGCAATGAAGTATGCAACTCTGACAATCCAAAAGCCAGTGTGTTTTAAGAAGGTTTGTTTAACTTGGTTTATGAGTTATAGTCTAGGGTCGGGCCATGGTCGCTGACAAAAAGAGAGAGATAAGAAACACTCAGCGTGCACTCTAACCTAGATCAGAATGGTTAATCACTTTATCTAATCTGGATGTCTCCAACTGTATCATCAAATTCTCCTCCAAACCCTAAAGAAGAATTAGTCGGGATCATCTAAAATCACCCGAGGAGTAAACCAACTCATCGTGGAAATAGGGATCCAACTATCATCGCATGATAACCTGATGGAATCCACTCATGTTATCACACTCCAGAAGGTATGTGCATGCCTCGCAAGTTTCCTGTATGTTTGAAACACCCGATGTGATTTTTACCCCATGCTCTTATGACCTTGACGAAGGCTAACATATCATAAGTCACATGTCAAGTTATACCCGTCATTGTCCAGGTTAATTTGAACCCACCCATACATACCCTTGACGAAGGCCAACATAGTAGTATGATTGTCCCAAACCAACGCATCTATCTATGCAACAGAAAAATAACAAACAACTACCATACACTATGCCATGACGAAGGCCAACAAACATAGCATGAATACTAAGTGCTACCCGTCTGAAATGACGGAGGGCTACGAATGGTTTTTGGAGAATAACCTTTAACGTAATGAACTTGATATCGTTGAAGGAACTGGATAGCTTTTTACAAATATATAGTGGCAAAAACCTTTGCTAAAGAGTTCACTCCCGGTGAAGGGATCTCGGCTCTTTCCTCGTCGAATGAGGTGCAGGATATTCCCACTGAATACCACGATGCAAAGCAAAAAGTAATCGACTATAGTGAAGTTATTACCCTTAAGAAAACTTCTGCCCAAGAGGTCACTCCCAGTGAGGGGATCTCGGCTCTTGCCTCGTCGAATGAGGTGCTGGATATTCATAACCGAATACCGCTGTGCAAAACAAAAGAAAATGTCCTTGTAATAACATCTTTTTAAAATAGTTCCAACAACATCGAATAGATCTGTTTTCCTTGCATTGATATGAATCAACACAGTCCCATCAATTAATCACACCAAAAAAGAACGAAAATATGATGTACGTATATGCGATCCGCATTCGCCACTAGGCCCTGTCATCACCCGTTAGGTTACTTAACTAACGACAGAGCGGGGGCTGGACTAGCGCGGATGTAAAACATATACAACATCTACTAGTATATATATAACAATATTTAATAATCTCTCCAGGCATGTTAAATGCAACATCACAGATAAGCGATAAGCATTACAGAACAATACAGATAATCTGGGATCCCCGGGTTTCCTTTGAGCCGCAAGTGAAACCCGACGTTCCCCTGGTCACGTGGATAGCTTATGTAATGAAAACCTAGACCCCTACGAGCGCAGCAAGTAACCCGCCAAAACCAGAAGTGAGGCAACCCCCTTCATCAAAGTGAATGGGCCACCCGGCACTTCACGGAATCCGGTAACTTGAGCACCCCTCCTTGGGTCAACATGTACCCCCTATGAGTGCGGTGAATAGCCCGCCAATTCTTGAGTGAGGCCCACTCCGTATCAACGCCATGAGATGCGGACCCGTTGCCCTCAAGAACCCGGCTATCCGTGCATTCCATCGCGGGGTAATTCTAGTACAGAAAAGAAAAATATGTACAATGGTGACATTGACCTCAACCCGGTCGTTCCCCAAACAAATAATATACAAACAGGTAGTGACGACAGTCCACATGTCGGACGCTCGCCCCGCGATATCAAATGTAGAAATGAAACTAAACTGTACTAACATTGCACCCAAGCTATCCACCTCGACGATCCAGCCAACAAACACAGTACAACACAGAACATCAACGTGAATGTCACGTTCGCAAACCCGTCTAAAAGAACTATAGCAATTAGACAAGTTGTACCACTCTAATGACATTCACGGTCGCAGATAGTAATGTATGTACTGTAAAACTTTAAACAGTGTTAGAAATATCGACTTCGAAATAACCCCGAATAGCCCCCAAACTTATAGATAAAACCATATCCAAACTGGGCTAAACAAGCAATACCACTAAACCAATATTCCAGAGACTAGAACACAGACGAAACCACAAGTCCCAAGTCCCCCAAAAATCCGGCCAGGCCGGTTTTTAGGCTAATGTGGCCGAGTCAAATGTGGAATTTCGAGCTCGTGTTTGGTGTGTGTTCTAGTAGTCATACATGTAGTCATCTGCAGTTGCTTAAATATTTTTAGAAGACCAAATAAAATTCGACAGAGAATGGAATATATGTTGGTATTGTTTCGGAGTTGTTTCGGTTTCGATACTTTAACATCATCTAAACAAACTAGTATGTGGTTAATGGGTTGTCTCTGATACCATGTTGGGTTACGCCATCGCCCTGGCAAACAATCTGTGGCCAAATGCGGAAGAAAAACTTTTAGAAACCGGATCTAACGGAACCCTAATTGACGGATCATACCATTAACCTTATACTAGCTATATGTAAAGGAGTTCAGAGAGGTTATACCGATCGATCCAAGTCCTTCGGTCTTCAACCACTTTCCTAAGCTCCTCGCGGCTTCCTCGATCATGTTTGATCTCCGGTCTCCCCACATCGAAGAAGATCAACATCGAGGGTTAGTAATACGGGCTCCGACCTCAAAACCGAAGCAACTCGGGTATCTAGTTTGCTAACCTAGATAGTGAAGATGAAGTAGAGAGTGTGTGTGAATACTTTGTCTCAATACACCCTAGGTTTCTCAACATATGAGACATGTAGGGTGGAGGTTGAAGAAGATGCCATGATGTGAAGAAAGTGTGAGCTCATGAAAAAGCCAAGTGAAGAAAAATAGTGTATGCTCATTTCTTGTGAGTGTTATGTGTTATTTTTTTAATAAGCAAGCAACTCAAGAAAAACCTTTTACAAGAAAATATCTGCCTTGCTCAAATAATATCTCACAAACCTCATAACAAATATCTTGCTTGAGTCACTACATGACCCACCATGAGTCACACCCATGTGGACATGCATGAATCACCAAGTGAGCACCAAAAGCAATGAGTCACACTTTCCACCTCAAAAACATTTAACCTAAATGTTTAATCCAAAAAGAGAATGGCAACTTCTAAAGTAAACGTGTAACGAATTACAAGAATACCCCTCATCCGTATATACATACCCGCATCCATATTCAGACTGAATACAAATACAACGAGACGAAAATAATCCAACAATATAATACTAGGATCCGGCTTAAACCAAAGCCCACTAGTATTATCCGTCCGATCATGATCCGTGCATAAGTGCACGTATATGATCGAACCCTGCCATAAAACAATAAGGCCTCTACAACGTTTCGCCCGAAGCAGGGAAACCCTCCGTGTGGGACTTTAAAGACTCGTCAATACGCTGGCAGTGGGTTTAACCACAAGAACGTCAGTGGCACTAGCTGTACGTAACGACTTTCCAGGAATTGAGCGAAAGGGAGGCCGACGAGCAAACTCATCCTGAAAACCTACTGAGCCTGATAGTGACAATATCCGTACAGTCCGGTCCATTCGTCTATGAGTATCGCATATCGAGTCTAGGGGGTGGATAAAGTCAGACCCCTAATAACTTGACATTTAGTGTCGGTATGAAGCCTATCACCACCTGAGAAACTACCGATCCTTGATCAGTAATTCTCGACTACCTTGGCCAAGGATTTCTGGTGATGGCCACCCGTGCACACCATGACATCAACCCCCAATACCAGGAGAGACGAAACCCCCGACGATCCGGTCACTGCCTCCATGTGGTTTGGGACTGTACCAAACTAAAACCTGTTTGCATGAATGTTGGAGATAGTGCCCTCAGAGTCAATTATTGGATCACATGCACGTGATTGCAATGATTTAGGGAGGACCTGTCCCAGTAGGACAGTCTTACTCAAGATGATAGGAAGCTATCTGGTTTATCTTTATCATCGTGTACTGCTTTAGGTGACCTTACGAGTCGCTATTACACGTTGATAGAGCCCCTAGGATTCTTGCTTGACTTCCAGCAGTATGAGGGCGATCATATACGTGGGAGCAGGGATCTATAAGCAAATCCTTAAAAGGTCCCTAGTCGTAGGAGTTTCGAGACAGGGCATCGATACTCCAGAGTAGACTAGTGTATACAGTCGAGACCCCGACGAGGGGCGGTGGCCGGTCTCACAAGACACTGGTGTCAGTTGGTTCACCTAAGACGTATACAGGTGCTCATTGGGTTATGAGTATACCGGACAGGACTCGCCGGGAACCTGCTAGTTGGTATTATACCTGACGTCAGATAGCAGTTCCCTAGTGACATGTGTACAGGTTAGTTCATCGACCTGAGATCGTCATTTGTCTCATGTGAGTTCCCACTGAGCTTTGATTACTACCCTACCACGCTCAAAGGAGATGTGCAAACAGGTTTTAGTTGGTACAGTCCCGAGCCACATGGAGGTAGTGAGCGGATCTGCAGGGGTTCGTCTCTCCCGGTATTGGGGGTGAGGTCGCGCTGTGTCTAAGAGAGCCATTACATGAAAAGTCCTTGGACAAGGCAGGAGATTTACTAGTTGGTGTTCCAGTAGTATCTCAGGGTGTTCTGGGCTACACTCCGACACGACTTGTACCGCTTTTGGGGGTCTGACTTTTACCAACCCCCTAGGCTCGCCATGCGATGCTCATAGACGAACAAACCGGACTGTATGGATATTGTCACTGACAGGCTCAGTAGGGTGTCAGGATGAGTTCACTCATCGACGTCCCTTTTGGTCAATAGCTGGTGGCCCGTCACGTATTGCTAATACCTTTGACGTGCTAGTGGTTAAATCCACAGCCATAGTATTGACGAGTCTTTAGAGTCCACCACACAGTTACTCAAGTTTCGGGCGAAACGCTGTAGAGGCCATATGGAAATTTGGCAGGGTTCGATCAGATGTACGGTATTGCACGGATCGTGATCGGACGGATTTTACTAGCCGTCTTTGGCTTAAGCCGGATCCTAGTATTAGACAGTGTAGATTTTGTCTCTTTGCATTTGTATTCAGTGGGAATACAAATGCGGGTATGTCTATACAGTCGCGGGGTTTTCCTGTAATTTATTACGGGATCAGTTTTCTGAAGTTACCAGTTTGCATTCCGTTCCGGCCGGTTTTCCTTTGTTCCTTCACGGCCAGACTTTCCTGTGGAGGGGGTTATTTGCAAGTTTGCAAATATCTTTTGTGGAGGGGGTTTATTGTGATTGTGGCTTCATCATGATGAGATTCCTTTTGCATCACATGTCTTGCATTAAATGAGAAAGGGATTGAGTTGGATTTGTTTTTGACCTTGGTGTGACTTTAATCCTTTTATTTGATCATACATATTCTTTCTTGCTTGCTTCTTTTTCTCCTCTCCACCATTTTGGAGATTTAAAGGGGCCGGCCACTTTGGTGAGGGGAATGGGGATCATTTTTGGTGGTGGCATAAATCTTCATCTCATTATTCCATTCATCTTAAATGAGAGTTCCATTTCATAGCTCATCTCTTTTCTTCACCTCCATCCTTCGATGGAAACTTCATAAACCCCAAAGAGACAAGCTTCTACACTAGCCTACAGTACCCTTGGACGCGTCGGCTTACCAACTTCGCGCCCGAGTTGCCTCGGTCCATAGGTGGGAGCCCGTAAAAGAATTTGGCTGCGTGGTGCCCTTTCCGACGAGGAGGTGACGGACGGAGATTTCGCGGGAGATCGGAGTGGAGATGAAGACCGAAGGACACGGATTGCTTAGTATAACTCTCTACCCATCTTTTAGTTTGCTAGTAGCTAGATTAATGGCCCGATCCGGGATTTTTTGTGCGCGGTGGTGCCGGTTTGCTAGTTTGCAAAGTTTTTCGTTTCCGGTGTCGGATCGACTGCTGGGGCGCCGCCGTGCACTTACAGTGGTATCAATGCCAAGCCATTAAGCTGGTCTAGCTTTCTCTAGTATGTTTAGAACTCGATCGAACAAAAATCCCAAAAACCGTATTTTTAGTGCATCTGTTCTCTGTCAAAAATTTTTTTGCTCCAAAAATTTTTCAGGTCATTGCAGAAACACGTGCAGGAAATTCTAAGAATTCTGGGAAAATTTGATCCAATGATTCTTTAGTACGACCGCGGAAACGCGGCCAAACCGCTGGTTTGGCCGCGGTTCTGCGGTGGGAAAGTGTCCTCATTGTACCAAAATTTTCCAGTTGGCTTATGGGTTAGAAATAGGGGTTTTGGGATATTCTTTTTGGGCCCAGATTTTCTGTGAGAGCTACAGTACTGCTTGGGGCCCACTTCAGTATATTTGATCGATCGAGAATTTTAAACATGTTAGTTCACAGTGTTTACATTATATCTGAGACCGTGAATGTCATTCGATCGGTAAATCCAGTCTATCTGGTATAGCCCTTTTAGACGGATTTGCGAACGTGACATTCACGTTGATGTTCTGTGTTGTGCTGTGATGTTGCGGATTGGTCGTGGGGGATAGCCTGGATGCAATGGTAGTAAAGTTTTGTTTTATATATACATTTGATATTGCGGGGCGAGCGTCCGACATGTGGACTGCCGTCACTGCCTGATTGTATATTATTCTTTTGGGGCACGACCGGGTCGAGGTCGATGTACCCGTTGTATGTATATTTTACTTTCTGTACTAGGATTACCCCGCGGAGGGGTGCACGGATAGCCGGGTCCTAGAGGGCAACGGGCCCACATCTCATGGCATTGAGACGGAGGGGGCTTTACTCTAGAATTGGTGGGCTATTCGCCGCACTCGTATGGGGTACAGGTTGACCCAAGAGGGGTGCCCAAGTTACCGGATTCCGTGAAGTACTGGGTGGTCCATTCACGTTGCTGAAGGGGGCTGCCTCGCTTCAGGTTTTGGCGGGTAACTTGCCGCGCCCGTAGGGGTCTAGGATTTTCATTGCGCAGGCTATCCACATGACCAGGGGAACGTCGGGTTTCAGTAGCGGCTCTATGAAACCCGGGGATCCCAGATATCTGTATTGTTCTGTGATGCTGTACATTTCTGTGATGTTGCATTTTATCATGCCTTGAGCGAAATATTATATATTGATATATATACTAGTAGATGTTGTATATGTTTTGCATCCGCGCTAGTCCAGTCCCCGCTCTGTCGTTAGTTAAGTAACCTACCGGGTGATGACGG
The DNA here is from genome assembly GCA_030015575.1 of Agapanthus africanus. Lineage (NCBI taxonomy): Eukaryota > Viridiplantae > Streptophyta > Magnoliopsida > Asparagales > Amaryllidaceae > Agapanthus > Agapanthus africanus. Next base: position 187,158,796 of record JASDDO010000016.1, on the reverse strand, counting down.
GACCCAGTGGCGAATGCGGATGGCATATACGTACATCATTATTTTCGTTGTTTTGTGGTGTGATCAATTGATGGGACTGTGTTGATTCGGATCAATGCAAGCTAAACAAACCTATTCTGATGTTGTTGGAACACTTTTTAAAAAGCTGTTATTGCAAGGACGTTCACTTTTGTTTTGCACAGTGGTATTCAGTTGGAATATCCTGCTCCTCAGTCGACGAGGCAAGGGCCGAGATCCCTTCACCGGGAGTGACCCCTTGGACAGAAGTTTGCGTCAGGGCAATAACTTCACTATAGTCGTTTACTTTTGCTTTGCATCGTGGTATTCAGTTGGAATATCCTGCACCTCATTCTACGGGGAAAGAGCCGAGATCCCTTCACCGGGAGTGACCTCTTTAGCAAAGGTTTTCGCCACTATATTTTTTAAAAGCTATCCAGTTCCTTCAACGATATCAAGTTCATTACGTTAAAGGTTTTCGCCAGAAACCATTCGTAGCCCTCCGTCGTTTCAGACGGGTAGCACGTAATATTCATGCTATGTTTGTTGGCATTCGTCAAGGCATGGTGTATGGTAGCTGCTTGTTACCTTTCTGCTGCATAGATAGATGCGTTGGTTTGGGACAGTCGTATAGCCTTGTTGGCCTTCGTCAAGGGCTTGTACGGGTGGGTTCAAATTAATCTCGACAATGACGGGTAGAACTTGACATGTGACTTATGATTTGTTGGCCTTCGTCAAGGTCATCAGAGCATGGGGCAAAAATCCATATCGGGAGTTTCAAAAGAAACTGAAACTTGGCAGATATGCGCATACCTTCTGGAGTATGATAACGTGAGCGGATTCCGTCACGTTATCATGCGATGATAGTTGGATCACGATTCCCACTGATGAGTTGGTTTACTCCTCGGGTGATCCCGACTAATTCTTCTTTCAGGTTTGGGGAAGAATTTGACGTTACAGTGGAAGGTTTCCAGATTAGATAAAGTGATAACCATTCTGATCTAGGTTAGAGTGCACGTTGAGTGTTTCTTTTCTCTCTCTTTGGCAGCGACCATTGACCCGACCCTAGACTATGACTCAGTGACCAAGTTGACCGAACCTTCTTAACACTTGCTTTTGGATTGACAGAGTTGCAAACCTCATTGCCACTCCTACTTTGACCCTTTTCTCCAGGACACCCCATATTACTACGAACGTCCACTTCCATTGGACAAAACCATCGTATGGTTATATACGAACTCGAAGGAATTCGAGGATGGTTTCTGGTTCTGGAGAAAACGAATAGGACTATTCAGTTGTCTTTTCCTTTTACCTTCTCTCAGGTTGCGAGTATTCCTTGGTTTAGGGGATAGTACACCAATTACGCAAATTGGATAGTCTTCTTCCAAACCATAGGCAAGTGCCGACCGGTATGGAATGAAGAAAACCAATTAGCCTAAACGGTGTACAGAAGGTATTAAGTTAAGACAAAGAAAGGGATTAGTAAGAGGGCAAAGTAAATTACGACTGCTATTCACGACGAAACCAAATATTTCTTCGCCAATCCTAAATCACTTTTGTATTTCTCCAGGACACTCTGTATCACTACGAAGATCCACAGTTTATTTGGATAATCCATCGTATGGTTATATACGAACTCGAAAGGAACTTGTTCCAGTTCGGGGATGGATTCTGGTTCAGGAGAAATAGGAATAAGGTTTATTCGGTTGTCTTTTATCTTCACCTTCTCTCACATTGCGGGTGCTCCTAGGATTAGGACAGTACACCCATTATGCTTATTGGATAGTCTTCTTCCAAACCATAGGCTTGTGCCGAAAGGTAGGGAAGGAAGAAAACAATTTGGCCTAAAAGGGTGTACAGAAGGTAATAACTAAAGACATATAAAGGGATTTGGAGAGATGGCAAAGAATTATACGGTTGCAGTTGTGAATCTAGATAATGGAAGAGGCATTACTAGGAATACCGGGGTACCCCGTCGAAACATTTCAATGTTTCAGTTTCACTGTGTACTGTTAAAAGAAAACTGATTTCCCAATTAGACACTTAATCCAGGGAATGTATTTACCAGGTTTGATTCTCACATCTGTATGGTTTTACAGATGATGAGTGGGAGTAAGTTATTGGGAATTAGGTGATCATTCTCATTATATCAGGATTCGTTGTAATTGGTGATATTTGAGGAAGTCACCTGGGCTGTTTGCCGGTCGGCAAATATTTGGTTTTGAATATCCGTTGTTGTGCACCAATTTCAAATTGATATATCTGTACGTCTATTTTTATAGAGTGAGACATACCTTTTTGAAATTATGTCTATGGCATTTACCTATATCAGTGAATGGTTAGGTAAGGAGCATTGAACAGCGGTGTAATTCTTCTTAACCATAAGTACAGTTTTCAACCTACGACACACAGTGAATGAGTCACTAGACTCAGGGGACTTACACAGAGTATTGTATATTGTCCAGTGTCCATCAGGACAGAGGGGTTGGTCCTCATACTATATTCTGTTTACTTATGACTTCTCTAGTTTTAGACAGGTGTTTCGTAGAAACACAAGGTCCAAGTTTTGAGAAGATATAGGTATATGAGTAAAGTAGAGAACCAGGTATTGCAAGTATCGGGATTCTTCAAGGTGATCGAAGATGTAGATACTTATGGATGGTATTCAGTTGATAGTAATGATTAAGAGAACTTGCTTCTCTTTCAGGTTGCTCATAATTGGAAGTACTCCTAAGTTGAGTAACGCTGATCGGCCTCCTTCCATTTAGTTGACATGCACTGGAGACAGCTGCATGATTTGAATCTGGTTAAATTAAATCAGTGCCTCTGTTTCTATATTGGATATAGAACAGTTCATATCTTGACATTGTTAAGATACGGGGAGTTGTCCAGCTTATGCTTAAAACCAGACTCCGGATAACTCAAGGCACGTTTCTGTAATGGCTGTTTGTGGGTTGACCCGGGCTATAACGAGGGTTGACTTTCTACCATCTGGAAGATCAATAGTGATATTGTTCTAGACTCGCCACAGTTTTAACAAAAATGTTTTTTTTTCAGAAAACAGTAGTGGGAGTATGGTAGAACTGGAAGTGATTCCAGAACCGCAAACGATTACTGAAGATTTGATAAGAACGTAAAGATTCAATCTGGTTTGACATTCCATTGGCCACTCCGCAGGTATGGTGGGTAACCTCAGGCACTCGAGAGGTTCTTCGGTATGCTCAAGGACGGTGGCAGGGAGGTTCTTGTTTACCCAGACTTGCCATTGCTGTTGTTCCAGACTGTGAGACCTGGCAGGAGGATGAGTATAGTGTCATTCTAAACTAGGTTTAGAAGTGTACGTCTATATGACTATGCCAGAGGGGTGTCATGGTCAGTGGGAGCAGCGGAAGCATGGTGCACAAGTGGCTTATGTCTATTTATAGACTAAAGCAGATATAGCAGAGATAGATCATCTATTTCTGATGTGACAGTCATAGGTTTGACTTCTTCAGAATAGGGGATGGATCTGTTAAGAAAGTAGTAGGGTGTGATGTCCTGGTATTTGGATGACATATATAGAGTAGGATGTGATATTCCTATACTACGATCGGTTATACTTTGGTTGTCACACAGTAGTTTCTCCATATAAGAATTGGATCTTATATCGTACATTCTGGTTACTAGATCTATGGTTTTAGATGTAGATTTGGGTATTTTCCCAATCAGGGTACTTAGACAGCATTCTATGAGTATTTAGAATGGACGACTCCTGGCATGGTAGTATACCTGCAGGTGATGGAGTCACCCTCTCTAAAGGTGTCTTACAGACTAAAGGGGAGAGGGATACGCATGATTGGCAGATCACTTGCTTAGGCAATTGAGTTGATCATGAGATGTCAAGTACCACACCGGATGTTGTTTTTGCAGTAGATGCAATAAGTTGATATTGATCCAATCATGGAGAAACAGTCGGAAACAGTTTTAGAACATAAGTTGATGTTCTAGGGATATGATAACAGCATTCTCCTTCAGGAGACAGTTATCATTCCAGGCTTCCAAGGTGACCTGGATGGCAGAGTGGCTGTCAGAGTTATAGTATTCCCTCTGACGAGGGGAAGTATTTTGGACAGGTGGTTCAGGTGGATACTGAGGGAAGGCATGGCGAAGGATACTGATTAAGTTCAGTTGACGATACAGTCTAAGAAGTTTGGATTTGGAGTTCACTTATGAACTAGGTCCCATCAGATATCCAGACACATTCTAAGACAGGTATTGCTCATTTCGGGAGATGGCTTTCTCCGCGAACTTGAGATAAAGAGAGACATAGAAAGAAACATCAGAGCGGATCCACTCACTGAGGCTATTCCTCGAACGCAATAGTTTCGCAAACGAGCTTTGTGAGACTGACTAATAGAGAAGTTGGGTGTTCGGTATCGCACGGGCTGTGAGTATGCGACATCGCAATAATTAGCCTTGAGTGCAAGTGGGAGATTGTTGGAGATAGTTCCCTCAGAGTCAATTATTGGATCACAGGCATGTGATTGCAAAGATTGAGGGAGGACCTGTCCCAGTAGGACAGTCTTACTCAAGATGATAGTAAGCTATCTGGTTTATCTTTATCATCGTGTACTGCTTTAGGTGACCTTACGAGTCGCTATTACACGTTGATAGAGCCCCTAGGTTCTTGCTTGACTACCAGCAGTATGAAGACGATCATATACGTGGGAGCTGGGGTCTATAAGCAAATCCTTAAAAGGTCCCTAGTCGTAGGAGTTTCGAGACAGGGCATCGATACTCTAGAGTAGACTAGTGTATACAGTCGAGACCCCGACGAGGGGCGGTGGCCGGTCTCACAAGCCACTGGTTTCAGTTGGTTCACCTAAGACGTATACAGGTGCTCATTTGGTTATGAGTACACCGGACAGGACTCGCCGGGAACCTGCTAGTTGGTATTATACCTGACGTCAGATAGCAGTTCCCTGGTGACATGTGTATAGGTTAGTTCATCGACCTGAGATCGTCATTTGTCTCGTGTGAGTTCCCACTGTGCTTTGATTACTACCCTACCACGCTCAAAGGAGACGTGCAAACAGGTTTTAGTTGGGTACAGTCCCGAGCCACATGGAGGAAGTGAGCGGATCTGCAGGGGTTCGTCTCTCCGGGTATTGGGGGTGAGGTCGCGCTGTGTCTAGGAGAGCCAGTACATGAAAATTCCTTGGCCAAGGCAGGAGATTTACTGGTAGGTATTCCAGTAGTATCTCAGGGTGTTCTGGGCTACACTCCGACACGACTTGTACCGCTTTTGGGGGTCTGACTTTTACCAACCCCCTAGGCCCGCCATGTGATGCTCATAGACGAACGGACCGGACTGTACGGATATTGTCACAGACAGGCTCAGTAGGGTGTCAGGATGAGTTCGCTCATCGACGTCCCTTTTGGTCAATAGCTGGTGGCCCGTCACGTATGGCTAATACCTCTGACGTGCTAGTAGTTAAATCCACAGCCATAGTATTGATGAGTCTTTAGAGTCCACCACACACAGTTACTCAAGTTTCGGGCGAAACGCTGTAGAGGCCGTATGGAGATATGGCAGGGTTCGATCAGATACGTGCGGTATTGCACGGATCGTGATCAGACAGATTTTACTAGCCGGCTTCGGTTTAAGACGGATCCTAGTATTAGACAGTGTAGATTTTGTCTCTTTGCATTTGTATTCAGTGGGAATACAAATGCAGGTATGTATATACAGTCGCGGGGTTTTCCTGTAATTTATTACGGGATCAGTTTTCTGAAGTTACCAGTTTGCATTCCGTTCCGGCCGGTTTTCCTTTGTTCCTTCACGGCCAGACTTTCTTGTGGAGGGGGTTATTTGCAAGTTTGCAAATAACTTTTGTTGAGGGGGTTTATTGTGATTGTGGCTTCATCATGATGAGATTCCTTTTGCATCACATTTCTTGCATTAAATGAGAAAGGGATTGAGTTGGATTTGTTTTTGACCTTGGTGTGACTTTAATCCTTTTATTTGATCATACATATTCTTTCTTGCTTGCTTCTTTTTCTCCTCTCCACCATTTTGGAGATTTAAAGGGGTCGGCCACTTTGGTGAGGGGAATGGAGATCATTTTTGGTGGTGGAAAAAATCTTCATCTCATTATTCCATTCATCCTAAAATGAGAGTTCCATTTCATAGCTCATCTCTTTTCTTCACCTCCATCCTTCAACGGCAACTTCATAAACCCCAAAGAGACAAGCTTCTACACTAGCCTACAGTACCCTTGGACGCGCCGGCTTGCCAACTTCGTGCCCGAGTTGCCTCGGTCCAGAGGTGGGAGCCCGTAAAAGAATTTGGCTACGTGGTGCCCTTTCCGACGAGGAGGTGACGGACGGAGATTCCGCGGGAGATCGGAGTGGAGACGAAGACCGAATGACACGGATCGCTTGGTATAACTCTCTACCCATCTTATAGTTTGCTAGTAGCTAGATTAATGGCCCGATCCGGGATTTTTGTGCGTGGTGGTGCCGGTTTGCTTGTTTGCAAAGTTTTTCGTTTCCGCGTTTCCGGCGTCGGATCGACGGTCGGGGCGCCGCCGTGCACTTACAATGACTCCTTTGAGCCGTGGTGGGGTAGTAATCAAAGCACAGTGGGAACTCACACAAGACAAATGACAATCTCAGGTTGATAGACTAACCTGTATACATGTCACCAGGGTACTGCTATCTTACAATAGGTATAATACCAATTAGCATGTTCCCGGCGAGTCCGTCCGGTGTACTCATAACCCAATGAGCACCTGTATAAATCTTAGGTGAATCAACTGACACCAATGGCTTGTGAGACCGGTCACCGCCCCTCATCGGGGTCTCGATCCGTATACACTAGTCTACTCTTGGAGTATCGATGCCCAGTGTCGAAACTCCCACGACTAGGGACATTTTAAGGATGTGCTTATAGACCATCCAACTCCCACGTATATGATCGCCATCATACTGTTGGTAGTCAAATAAGAATCCTATGGGCTCTATCAACATGTAATAGTGATCTGTAATGTCACCTGAAGCATGTACACGATGATAAAGACAAACCAGATAGTATACTATCATCTCGAGTAAGAATGTTCTACCGGTATAGGTCATCCCTCAATCATTGCAATCACGTGCCTGCGATCCAATAATTGACTTGTGGGCACTATAGCCAACAGGCCGCACCCCCGATGTCGTCGACGAAGTGCACTTAGGTGGAACACAGCGGCCGCGAGCACCCAGGAGGATGCTTTTGGCAACGGGGTTCTCCTATAGTCACTTGGTCGGGGCTATGGGGTGTGGCTATCTAGCAATGTTACCCGGCGAGTATCCGCATACACTACGTGATTGCGACGGAGTTTTGATCCATATCAAAACCCCGTGGCAACCAATCAAATGAGACTAAATTGCTAGATTTATAAAATTTAAACTAGTTTTCATAAAAATAATTATTGTGAATTCCAAATATTGTATCACTTACCACAGATAGCTAGACGATGTTAAATATTTCGATCGAATCAACAAACACCCACATTTCCCAGAGACCACAACACTTGAGATGGTTTTAAAAATACCCAGAACATGCCACAAGCACCTACGGACCAACACAAGAAGCCACACTCCCTGCCTCACCAACAGCACTGCAGAACTGCCGCCAAAGGCATGCTTTGGCCGCGCTTCTGCGGCCGTTTGGTCGAGTTAGGCCATCGTATTTCTTCTGGGCCCATAGAAACCCTGCAAAATTTTTTGAAAATTTTTAATTTGGAAATATCCAACATTTGGAAAAATTTCCAAAGAGCATGGGAAATATGGAGTTTTGATGTTCGATTAAATTCTTTAACATCGTCTAGGTTACCCTAAAGCTCTACCTTGGCTCTGATACCACTGTTGGGTTCCTTAGCACTCTCACTAGGTTTTATAAGGCATCGGGTATGCAATTTTAAAAAATCTAAAGAGCAAAGCAACCCAAACCAAGGATCTAACGAGAGAATTAGGGTTTAACTAAGCAAGTAAACAACTTTACTCTAAGTGAACAAGGAATACAACCTTTATAGACCGGTCCTTCACTTCTAAAGCTCCGTGTAGTAGTCCCTTAGCTCCAAGTAGTGGTCTCCCGGACTCTCGTTAGGCTCCACTAGTCGAAAGGAACAAGATTGCTCAAGGATTTTCGAGACCGAAAATGATCTACGTCGAAGAATCTCTAACTCAAGCTACATCTTCACTAATTGAGAATTAGTGAAGCAAACAACCTATACTAAATGGCTAGTTTGGTATAGATTGATGAAGCATGAATTTTGCTCACTTTAGAATTAATTTTATCTTTTTCTTTTTCTTCTCACACAAAGCTAGAGAGCAAGGAAGGATATGAAGAAGAAACTCATGTGATCTCTTGTAATGAACCATGGGTAAGAAAATATCTCATATAACTCATGTAGAGACTAAACCATGGCTAAAGATAATGGTTAGGTTTATAAATATCTAGAGTAAAACAAAATTAGTGGACTTAAGTCAAAGCTTCTCCATGCTTCCACAAGCATCTCAAGCCTTGCTAATTTCCACCTAATTTTGATTTTTCCCTTAATATTTAAACACCCAAATTATCTTAAGTTAGGTGTGAGTCTCATACACCCAAGTCCAATGTATCATCTAGCATTACACATATTAAATACATTAATATATATTACATATATATTTGTATGTATTTTGAGAAAACATTTTCTTAAGTTAGCTAATATTTGTTAATATATATTAATATATCAAATGTATAATTGTATATTAAATTATTAAATCAACACTTGACTTAATAATCCGGCTATATCACATATAACCGACTAATATCATTTATATAACCTTATCGAATCAACAATTGATTCAATAATCCGGTTATATCTCATATAACCGAACGATATCATATATCGCGAGATTAGAATACGGTATCATATACACATATTAATCTCGGTCCCAGACATATCACAAATGTGCCCTATTTCGTTTCGCTTGAGCCAGGAAACCTCTGTGTAGGACTCTAAAGACTCGTCAATACGCCGGCAGTAGGTAACGATCATATCAGTTACCCACAAGCCGTCAGCGGTACTAGCTGGACGTAACGGCTACCCGGGTATTGAGCGATCAAAAGATCAACAAGCAAGCTTGTCCATTCTCCCGTGAATCCAATAAGTAACACTACCGTACAGTCCGGTATCTTCGTCTGATATGTCGTATATCTACCCTGGGGGTGGTAAACGTCAAACCCCAATAGCTTGATAAGTCATGCCGATGTGAGGCACATAACGGTTCGAGAAACTACTGATAACACTTACCAGTAAATCTCAGCAACCCTGGCCTGGGATTTTCCTGTTATGCCCAATCGAGCACAGCGCAACATCAACCCCCAATACCGGGAGAGACGAAACCCCTCCTATCGCTCATTGCCTCCACGTGACTCGGAACTGTACCCAAAAACCACCTGTTTGCACGCTCTTTTGAACGTGGTAGGGAGAAAATCAAAGCACAGTGGGAATCACACAAGACTCTATGACGATCTCGGGTCTACAGACTAACCTGTACCAGTCTCACCAGAGAACTGCTATCTGACGATATGTATAATACCATCTAGGAGTTCTCGGCGAGTCGTGTTCGGTGTACCCAGTCTCCACTGAGCACCCGTATACAATCTTTGATGTCAAACACCAATGGATGTGGGATCATCCATCGCCCATCAAATGGTTCAAGAAACGTATACGCTGGTCTACTCTGGAATATCGATGCCCTGTCTCGATACTCCCATGACTAGGAACAATTAAACGATGGACTTATGGACTACCCTATCCCTACTAGTATGATCTCCATCATAGTCCGGGTAGTCAAGTACACATCCTGAGGGCATTATCAACATGTAAGAGAGATACAGTATAAAGATACAAGTATACATGTTAAGATAAAGAGCAACCGGATAGCATCCACTATAATATACAATCATGTACAATAATGGCCTCTAAGGCATACATACAACTAACAGATACCTTCTACAGGATATTGGAGATGTCGTGTTCGTAGCTTCGAAGGGACTCTAGATATGACTATAGTCAATTGGAACGCACTCCACACAGCTACATAGAGATGATTCTGAATTGCTCTATTGTCACGACCCGAATGTGGCACGTGACCGGCACTTAAATCACGTACATCTAAAGACGTCATCGCGGTCCAAGTAAGCCGAAACCCAAAATCTAAACCCTTTTTGAAAATATTGGAGGTGTGTTTTAAAATAGTCATCAGATGGAATCAATTTAAAATAAACATTTAATTCTAACTAAGTATGTTTGAAAAAGCATCTATGACGTTTTGAAATTCGACAGCATCTCCTTTGTAAATTTTGAATAAAACACGATACAACATAATAAAATAAATAGCATCCCAACGAGAGCTAGATTCTACGCCCAAATGACGGAGCAACCAAGCAGACAATATACGACGACAAACGGCGAATAAAAGAAAAACGAAACAAAATCAACAATATATAAAAAGGTCGACTCCAAAAAGTGCGACGCCCAACAACACACAAACTCTAAGTCTCGCTTCTAAGTCCATAATATACAAGTTCTAAATCGATGGAGTTTTGCTAGATACAAGAATGTATAAGTACAAGTAAGGGTACAATACAATAGTAACCCACTTACCAAAGCAAACACCAAAAAGGAAAGTGTGCCCCAAGCCGCTGACGATCCGAGCGATAAAACCTGCAAGAAAATGTGGCACAACGGGGGTGAGTTGCGAACTCAGTGAATAAAAGTACATCACAAGGTAGAAATCGAAATGCACAACGATACCTAGGTCATAAGTATAGTACTATCATAACCTGTACTTGTTAGTGTATATGCCCTAGAGGCCATTACTGTATCATACTAGTTTGTATATTACTTAAGGGAAGCTTGGGATATTCACAGTTGTATAGACAATCTCGCTCAAAATAGTAATATGCTACTTGGTTTATTTCTACTTTAATGTGTACAAGTGTTTATTTTAGTATATCACCTATACACATTAGTGGAGCCCTTAGGATCTTTGCTTGATTACCAGCGTTGTGATGGAAGTCACACTCGTGGGGGCTGGGTAATCCACAAACACATCCTTATGCAGGTCCCTAGTCGGAGGACTATCGAGACAAGGCATCGATACTCCGGAGTAGACTAGCATATGCGCTTCTCATCCCAGCAGGGGAGACGGTCTGTCCCACAACCGTCAGTATGTCATACTTGAGATAGTATGCGGGTGCTCGTTAGGTTACGAGTACACAGGACAGGACTCGTCGGAAACTGTTGGTTGGTACTATACCTATCGTCAGTTATCAGTTCCCAGGTGACATGAGTACAGCTTAGTCCGCTAACTTGACACTGTCACTTCGCCTCGAGTGTGTTCCCACTGTACTTAGATTACTACCCTACCACGGCTCAAAGGAGTCGTGCAAACAGGCAGTAGTTGGTTGCAGTCCTGAAGCACTTGGAAGCGGTAACGGTTAGACAGGATTCGTCTTTCCCGGTATTAGGGGTTGGTATCGCGCTGTGTTTAGGAGAGCTATTACACAATGTCCCTAGCCAGGGCAAGCGAGATATACTGGTAGGTTTCCAGTGTTATCTTAGGGTGTTCTAGGCTACACTCCGACACGACATGTACCGCTATTAGGGGACTGACGTTTACCGACCCCTAGGCCCGCCATGCGATATTCTTAGACGAACAGAACGGACTGTACGCAGATTGTCACATTCAGGCTCAGTAGGAGTTCAGATGGGTTTCACCTCGTCCGTCTTCTTATCGGCATCTACCAGGGGGGCGTGACGCACAGCTAGTGCCGCTTGCGGTCTGTGGTTAAACCCACTGCCAGCGTAGTGTCGAGTCTTTAGAGTCCCACACAGAGAGTTATTCGGCTTTAGGCAAATGAGTAGAGGTCGCATGGTATTGCGACATGGTTCGGTCACATCCGTGCACTTATGCACGTTTAGCGTCCGGGCAGTTATCACTAGCGGGCTTTGGTTTAAGCCAGATCCTAGTGTACGTTTTGGGATTGGTTTTATCTCGTTTGTATTCGTGTTCCTCGGAACGCGGATGCGGGTGTGTATGAACGGTTGGCAGAGACAGAGGCAGAGGATTCTCATTAGGGTTGTTGACTGTTGACTTTTGCTAAACCCTAATGAGAATAAGAAATTTGATTAACGATAATATTAATTAAGTATTATTGTGCCATGGTTGGGTTGAAAGGTTGACTTTGTTGACTTGTTGACTTAGTTGACCGGTTGACTAGGTTGGACTTGTTGACCATCATCATGACAATGGCTATCATTTCTTGGCATTGACCTTGGCTTGCTTGTTTGTTCACAAATTGCATTTAATGCATGAAATGATATGGCCATTTGATATGATAACAACCATCACATAATACTCAATTATTATTATGAGTTATGATTAATTTGGATTATGAGAGCTACGGTGAGAAAAGTCTTTCTCATTTCTATCATTCTCATTTTCTCTCAACCTCAAGCTCTCCCTCTTCCTCTTGCTCTCTCTCTAGTTCATGGTTCTATTGTCTCATGTGTTGAGAAGCAAGAACCATAGAGATAAAGCCCAACACACTTCTCTACTCATCCTAGTATACAAGGTTTAAAAAACCAAGTGTTCTAGTTTCTTCAAGATTGAGGTTGAAGCCAAAGGTTGAAGCTTTCAGGTGGATCCATCTTCGGCACAAAGAGACGACGAGGAGAGAACCATCCGACCACTACAAGGAGTCCAAGAGAAGGAGTTCAAGTTAAGGTATAACCCCTAACCGAGTAGGTAAAACTCCTAGTTAGGTTGTTAGATAGTTGTTTAACAACGATCCATATTTTGAGTTCATGTTACCACCAAAAGAAAAATCGTTTTTCATCATTTCCGCAAGCCCGATAGTACCGGGAGAGGTAACGTGGACTTACAGTGGTATCAGAGACTAGTTAAACACTATCTAACATGTTAGCAAAGTAACTAGAAGTTCGATCGGAGAAAAAGTCACGAAACATGCCCGGAACATGAACTTTCTGTCGATTTTTAAACTGCTGTAAAAATTGTTTGACATATTCCAAAAATCGGCTCAGGGTTTTTACGGAACAGTGCAGAAAAACGATCCACTGAACCGACCAACTCACCGCAGAAACGCGGCAAGAAGAGCTTCTTGCCGCGGAACCGCGGCCGAGTTGACTCAGCCGTGGATCGGTTTTGCTGCATTGTATTTCTAGGGGTGTTTTGGGATTTTTGGAATATGATTTTTCTTCCCAGATTTTCCAGAAAGCAATATTTGTTTTTGGGGTTTAAAAATCCGTATTTTGATCGAACTTCTAAAGACTTAAGTTAATGGGTTATATCTGTGATGTGATATATGTATTGAACGTCTGCTAATCGCTATACGTCGATTAGTGGGGGTTATACATATCTGTGATCTGTAATGTTGATGGTATGTGGATATGAATCCATTGGATTGTCGCGGATGAATAGCCGGGGGGTTGTGAGATGAGAGTTTTCTTTTTCTTTCAATTCATGTAATTTGTAATTGATGTAATATTATTTATATGGCCGCACAACCGGGATGGGGTTGTAGCCGTCATTGTATAATTTCTTTTACTGTTTTTGCTCCTAAGATAGACCCAAGGTAGGGTGCACAAACTACCGGGTATCTCGAAGTACCGAGTGGCCTACTCATGGTGTTGAGGGAGGTTGCTTCGCTTCGGGTACTTGACGGGTAGTTTGCCGCACCCGTAGGGGTCTAGGGTGGGGTCTTAGCTATTCATCGCGACCGTGTAATCCGCTCTTCGTTACAGGCTCGTGAGGAATGCGGATTCCTAGTATATCCAATGTGTTCATCTGTGATCTGGAATGGCTATCATTGATTGTGACGAATGTGTATATCTATATATGATATCTATTTAGGCGTTGCTTATGTTTTGCATCCGCGCTAGTCCAGCCCCCACTCTGTCATTAGTTAAGTAATCTAACGGCTAATGACGGGGCCCCGTGGCGAATGCGGATGGCATAAGCGTACGTCATATTTTCGTTGTTTTGTGCAATGGTAGGATTAAGTGATTGGACGCATTAAATTAATGCAAGAAAATAAACCAAAGTTGAGTCGTTGGAACACTTTCAAAACCACTCGGTTTCTTTTCAAAAACAACTTTTAAACGCGGAGCTTAAGCCATTCCTTTTAAAAGCTATCTCGTTCCATCGATTATATCAAGTCCACTACGTTCACGGTTTCGCCAAAACCATTCGTAGCCCTCCGTCGTTTCACATGGATAGTCAATAGTATTCAAGCTATGTTTGTTGGCCAAAGTCAAGGCATATTGATTGGTAGCTATTGGGTATTCGTGTGCAGCATAGATAGATGTGTTGGTTTGGGACAGTCGTACTGCCTTGTTGGCCAAAGTCAAGGGTAGGTACGGGTGGGTTCAAATTAACCTGGAGAATGACGGGTAGAACATGACATGTGACTTATGATTTGTTGGCCAAAGTCAAGGTCATAAGAGCATGGGGAAAAAATCCACATCGGGACTTTCAAAAGAAACTGAAACTTGCTAGCGCTGCATACCATTTGGAGTGTGATGATTCTGGTAGGATTCCTTCAGTTTTGTCACGTGATGATATTTGGATCCCGATCCTACTGTGAGTATAAGCTACTCGTCCGGAACTTTCTCATATAACGATCAATGCTATAAACCAAGTAGGTGTCTAGAAAGGTGTTAGCGGGGCTACGCCCACAGGGAAAAGAGGTTATTTAATTAAGGAACTTCGCGAAAGCGTTGGAAAACCTCCCTCGAAGTACCAACACTGGCATGGCTGAACGGTTAAGCAAGTATTGTACGGCGAGATTGATCCCGACTAATTCTTCCTTTTTGGTTTAAGGAGGGATTCGAGAGACAGTGGGAGCCATCCTGTTTAGACAAATTAAAAACCACTCTAAACTTGCAAGAGCATCATGCTAAAGTGTTTCTTCTCTCTCTCCTAATTGCAGCGACCAAACATCATGACTGGACTTAAGTTACTACAAGATAAAAACATACTGACATGGCCAAACTACAAAGATTGGCTCTGGAATGTCAAAATGGCAATCACTTATGACAAGTTGGGGTATCTCCTCACCACCAAAGCTCCCCCTGTCCCATGTCCCAAAACCAGCGCCGCGGATATGGAAATCCGTAAGACCTTGGAAATCGACTGCGCGAAGGCCAAGTGCCTCGTGCTTGCCTCTATGGACAATGAACATCAGAGGAGGCACGAGAATATAGACCTTGAATCCATATTTCTCCATACAAAAGAACTGTATGGAGAGCAATCCCGTATCGCCATATACGAAGTCTCGAAAAAGCTGTTTTCGGCGAGATTGGCCGTCGGATCATCGGTAGCGGAATACGTGCTTAAGATGATTTGCTTCATTGAGGAGCTCGCGGACCTTGGGACCACGTTAGAGAAAGAGCTCTACACGGACTTGATTCTCCAGTCCCTTCCTTCCACTTACGCCCAGTTTAACCTGGACTTCAACTTGCAAGAAAAAGAAGTTGAACTTTTAGAACTCCTCAACATGCTGAGGAGTGCAGATGGCACCCTACAGAAAGGTAGGGAAACATCCACATTGTTTGTAGGAGGATCTTCCTCTTCTAGGTCCAAGGAGAAAGCCAAGGGAAAGAAAAAGAAAGCCCCCGCCAAACCAAGGGGCGGTGTTAGTAAAATGGATACGAAGGGAAAGACAAAGGCAACAAAGGTAGCGGGAAAGCTTGTGAGAAAGGAAGAATGCTTTTACTGTCACAAGAGTGGACACTGGAAAAAGGATTGCAGGGCTTGGAAGGCCAGAAACCAGGATCTGAAGCAAGTTGCGACTTCAGCTTCAGGTGTGTATGTTATTGAAAACTGTCTATCAATAAACTCTACATCCTAGGTATTGGATACCGGATCAGGATCTCATATCTGTAATTCTTTACAGGCACTGAGAAGGCGTAGTGTTTTGAAGGCAGGTGATATGCCCCTCAGAGTTGCAAACGGAGCTGGCATGGATGCTGAGTCCGTGGGGGACTATCGCCTGGGGTTGTCAGATGGACACGTTTTGGTTTTGCGTGATTGTTATTTTGTACCCAATGCAACCTGTAATATCATATCTGTATCTGTATTATCTAAAGAAGGTAATGAATTTGCACTTGTAAGTAATGTTGTGAACATTCACCTTAATCAAGTTTTGATTGGGTCAGGTACATTAAGCAATGGTATATACGTATTAAACCAACCACAGATTTTCAATGTCCAGAATACACACAAAAGAAAGTCTCCAGAAACAAATCAGGATTTCTTATGGCATTGTAAACTGGGTCACATCAATGAGAGAAGGTTGACGAAGTTACATACAGAAGGATATTTGGATCCGTTCGAATATCAATCATATGCAACTTGTCAATCCTGTCTCAAAGGAAAGATGACAAAGACTCCGTTCATTGGACACGGAGTAAGAGCGAGCGAGCTCTTGGGACTCGTACACAGCGACGTGTGCGGTCCAATGTCTACGCATGGGCGAAGCGGTTATTCTTACTTCATTACTTTTACGGATGACTTTTTAAGGTACGGATATGTCTTCTTAATGAAACATAAACCCGAAGCCTTTGGAAAATTCCAGGAATATAAGAATGAAGTAGAAAAACAAACAGGCAAAAGTATCAAGACACTGAGATCTGATCGAGGTGGTGAATACTTAAGTGCCGAGTTCCTCGATTACTTAAAAGAGAATGGAATTCTCTCTCAGCTTACTCCTCCGTATACTCCGCAACATAACGGTGTATCGGAGAGACGGAACCGGACCCTATTGGATATGGTACATTCCATGATGAGTAACGCTAAGTTACCGCGATCATTCTGAGGATATTCACTAGAATCAGCTGCATACCTTTTGAACCGAGTTCCAACTAAGACTGTGCCTACCACACCATATCAGATGTGGTGTGGGAAGAAACCCCATCTTAAGCACATTAAGACATGGGGATGTCCAGCTTTTTTCAAAAAGCAGCATGCGGACAAACTCGAGGCACGCTCGGTACAATGCAAGTTTGTGGGATATCCAAAGAACTCCAAGGGATATTTTTTCTATTGCGAAGAGGAACAAAAGGTTTTTGTTTCTCGTCATGCCCACTTCTTGGAAACTGAGTTTTTGGAAGATCAGATAAGTGGGAGCGCAATAGAACTGGAAGAAATTTCAGAACCACGAGCTATTACTGAAAGCTTAGTAGAACCAGAGGGTTCGAAAGATCAGGACATTCCTGCGCCGCTCCGCAGGAGTAGTAGGCAGTCTCATCCGCCCGAGAGATACTACGGTTTTCTCATAGATGGGGATAAAAAGGATTGCATCATTGATAGTGATGAGCCGACTAGCTTCCAACAGGCCATTCAGAGCGTCGACTCGGTAAAATGGCTGGATGCAATGCGGACCGAAATGGAGTCCATGTACACCAACAAAGTATGGACGTTGGACGTTGCTCTAGATGGGGTAAAACCCGTAGGATGCAAGTGGATCTTCAAAAGGAAGATTGGTGTAGATGGACAGGTTGAGACCTATAAGGCTAGACTTGTTGCAAAGGGTTTTCGTCAAAGACCTGGTTTGGACTATGACGAAACCTTTTCTCCAGTGGCTATGCTGAAATCCATTTGGATCCTTCTTGCCATTGCTGCCTTCCACGATTATGAGATTTGGCAGATGGACATAAAGAGCGCTTTTCTAAATGGAAATTTAGAGGAGTGTGTCTGTATGGACCAGCCAGAGGGTTTCATTCAGAGTGGGAGCAGCGGAAAGGTGTGCAAGTTGCTTAAGTCCATCTATGGACTAAAGCAGGCATCGCGGAGTTAGAACATCTGTTTTGATGAGACGGTCAAAGAATTTGGCTTTATCAAAAATCCAGATGAACCATGCATCTATAGTAGATTTGTAGCAAGAACTGTCGTATTCCTCGTTTTATACATGGATGGCATTCTTTTGATAGGAAATGACATTCCTATGCTACAATCTGTCAAAGGGTTCTTGTCACACAGGTTCTCTATGAAAGACCTGGGTGATGCCTCTTACATTCTGGCGATCTGGATCTATCATGACAGATCCAAAAGGATATTAGGACTTTCACAGTCCAGGTAATCGACAACATACTGAGAAGATTCAGTATAGAAGATTCCAAGCGCGGTAATCTACCGGCTCGTCACGGGATCACCCTCTCCAAGGAGATGTCTCCCAAGACTGATTTGGAAAGGGATCGCATGTTTGTTATACCCTACGCTTCTGCGGTAGGCTCTATAATGTATGCGACGTTGTGTACCAGACCATATGTAGCTTATGCACTGAGTGAGGTAAGCCGGTATCAGTCAAACCATGGGGAGAAGCACTGGATAGCGGTAAAGAACATTCTCAAGTACCTGAGAAGGACTAAGGAAATGTTCTTGTTGTATGGCGGAAAAGACCTCCAGATCGAGGCCTTTGCTGACTCCAGCTTCCAGAGTGACAAGGATGATTCCAAGTCCATGTCGGGTTATGTCTTTACCCTCAATGGAGGGGCGGTGTGTTGGAAGAGTTCCAAACAGGAAACCGTTGCTGACTCGACGATGGAAGCGGAATATATCGCTGCTGCAGATGCCGCAAAAGAAGCCGTCTGGATAAGGAAGTTCTTGACAGAACTTCAGGTGGTTCCGTCTATTGTTGATCCAATACCTCTGTATTGCGACAACAACGGGGCTATAGCTTTAGCGAAGGAACCCAGGTCCCATCAGAAGTCCAGACACATCTTGAGGCGGTATCACCTGATCAGGGAGATCATGGGTCGCCAGGAGATCGAGGTTCGGAGAGTTGCTACGGAAGATAATACTGTTGATCCATTCACGAAGGCCTTACCCCAGACTCAGTTCGAGCGGCTGATCGAGATGATAGGTCTTCGATACACCATTACATGGCCTTAGTGCAAGTGGGAGATTGTTAGTGTATATGCCCTAGAGGCCATTACTGTATCATTCTAGTTTGTATATTACATAATGGAAGCTTGGGATATTCATAGTTGAATAGACAATCTTGCTCAAAATAGTAGTATGCTACTTGGTTTGTTTCTACTTTAATGTGTAAATGTGTTTATTTTAGTATATCACCTATACACATTAGTAGAGACCTTAGGATCTTTGCTTGATTACCAGCGTTGTGATGGCAGTCACACTCGTAGGGGCTGGGTAATCCACAAGCACATCCTTATGCAGGTCCCTAGCCGTAGGACTATCGAGACAGGGCATCGATACTCCGGAGTAGACTAGCGTATGCTCTTCTCATCCCAGCATGGGAGACGGTATGTCCCACAGCCATCAGTACGTCATACTTGAGATAGTATGTGGGTACTCGTTAGGTTACGAGTACACTGGACAGGACTCGTCGGGAACTGTTGGTTGGTACTATACCTATCGTCAGTTATCAGTTCCCAGGTGACATGAGTACAGCTTAGTCCGCTGACTAGACACTGTCACTTCGCCTCGAGTGTGTTCCCACTATACTTAGATTACTACCCTACCACCGCTCAAAGGAGTCGTGCAAACAGGTAGTAGTTGGGTGCAGTCCCGAAGCACTTGGAGGCAGTGACGGGTAGACAGGATTCATCTCTCCCAGTATTAGGGGTTGGTATCGCGCTGTGTCTAGGAGAGCCATTACACAAAGTCCCTGGCCAGGGCAAGCGAGATCTACTGGTAGGTTTCCAGTGTTATCTCAGGGTGTTCTGGGCTACACTCCGACACGACTTATACCGCTATTAGGGGACTGACGTTTACCGGCCCCCTAGGCCCGCCATGCGATATTCTCAGACGAACAGACCGGACTGTATGAAGATTGTCACATTCAGGCTCAGTAGGTGTTCAGATGGGTTTCACCGCATCCGTCTTCTTATCGGCATCTACCTTGGGGCCGTTACGCACAGCTAGTGCCGCTTGCGGTCTGTGGTTAAACCCACTGCCAGCGTAGTGTCGAGTCTTTAGAGTCCCACACAGAGAGTTATTCGCCTTTAGGCAAAAGAGTAGAGGTCGCATGGTTTTGTGACAGGGTTCGGTCACATCCATGCACTTGTGCACGTTTAGTGTCCGGGCAGTTATCACTAGCGGGCTTTGGTCTAAGCCAGATCCTAGTGTACGTTTTGGGATTGGTTTTATCTCGTTTGTATTCGTGTTCCTCGGAACGCGGATGCGGGTGTGTATGCATGGTTGGCAGAGACAGAGGCAGAGGATTCTCATTAGGGTTGTTGACTGTTGACTTTTGCTAAACCCTAATGAGAATAAGAAATATGATTAATGATAATATTAATTAAGTATTATTGTGTCATGGTTGGGTTGAAAGGTTGACTTTGTTGACTTGTTGACTTAGTTGACCGGTTGACTAGGTTGGACTTGTTGACCATCATCATGACAATGGCTATCATTTCTTGGCATTGACCTTGGCTTGCTTGTTTGTTCACAAATTGCATTTAATGCATGAAATGATATGGCCATTTGATATGATAACAACCATCACATAATACTCAATTATTATTATGAGTTATGATTATTTTGGATTATGAGAGCAAGGGTGAGAAAAGTCTTGCTCATTTCTATCATTCTCATTCTCTCTTATCCTCAAGCTCTCCCTCTTCCTCTTGCTCACTCTCTAGTTCATGGTTCTATTGTCTCATGTGTTGAGAAGCAAGAACCATAGAGATAAAGCCCAACACACTTCTCTACTCATCCTAGTATATAAGGTTTAGCAAACCAAGTGTTCTAGTTTCCTCAATATTGAGGTTGAAGCCAAAGTTAGAAGCTTTCAGGTGGATCCATCTTCGGCACAAAGAGACGACGAGCAGAGAACCATCTGACCACCACAAGGAGTCCAAGAGAAGGAGTTCAAGTTAAGGTATAACCCCTAACCGAGTTGGTAAAACTCCTAGTTAGGTTGTTAGATAGTTGTTTAACAAAGATCCGTATTTTGAGTCCATGTTACCACCAAAAGAAAAATCGTTTTTCATCATTTCCGCAAGCCCGATAGAACCGGGAGAGGTAACGTGGAATTACAGTACTAATATATATGATGTGCATAAGTATCATAAATGCAACACTATCTATCATATGATCCCAAAGTAGGACATCTCATATGCAAATGACCTGTATCTAGGTTTAAGCCCAAAGGTAGCCGAAAATATATATGTAAAATCTATTCTTTAAAATAGCCGCGGAATACATATGTCATGGCATAAAAGCAGACGTGATAGTATAAAATATAATAGGTATCTTATTTAAGATATACGTCTTGTTGTTTTAGTAGAGTGATAAGAGGTTTACGGTTTAAAAGATCCCAGTGTCATACTAGACATGTCAAGGTAATGAGACTATAGCTCGTTTTAGAAATCCTTTTTATATGCAACAACCTGTAAAAGGTGTTCAGGTATTGCCCCCTGGATCAATCCTGGTCGGCTACATTAATGCACAACATAAGTGTAAACCTCGTATGATAGCAATATATCAATATATGGATTTCCAGCATCGCCTCCCGAAATCAAAAATCCCTCGTGTCAATCACCGACTCCCAAATCCTAAAATCTCTCGTGTCCATCACCGACACGCAAATGCAGATATCGTCGACACCATCTCCACAGATGATCGCCCCTCGATTTCCCTGGCCCCGGTCAGTATCCCCTGGATATCCATCGTGCTCATCTCTAGCTCCGGCCAGTATCTCCTGGATATCTGTATGTCCATGCTACACACCCCATGGGATCGCGGGAAGGCGTATTTTTCAAAAAACGGTTTTCAAAAGCTTTGTGACATAGACTATACGCCAAGATCGTTGCTAAACCTTTACTAATTACAAGAACATGAGATCTAACTACATGTACAAAAGTTATACCTCACGTTCATGTCCTTCGGGTCTTCATTCCTCGCTGTCCTCCACCTCGTCGTCGACTCCATGGATCGTATCTGATCGCCGCCTCCTCGTCGACGTTGTCAAATCAAAGATGATCCACCCGAGAGAATGTGCATCAAGCTCCTACCTCAAACGAAGATACTATGGCATCATGTTCGCTACACAAGATGTCGTAGATGATGTAGAGTATGAAGATGGATTGAGATGTCTCTTTTCATCCTAAGATACTCAACACATGAGTGTTCTAGGGTATGAGGAAGAAGATGATTCATGGAGGAAAAGCGAGTGTGGAAAAACAAATGAGAGAGAGAGTGGCTTCCTTGTTCTAAACTGAACCCTATCTAATATCCACTTAATAAATTAAATGAATAATTAGAATATGGATTCAAGTTACAACCATATGAGTCATGGCTTCAAAATCCACCATGTGTCACATTTAGCCATGCTCAATTTCATGCATTTTCCACCTCATTTCTACCATGTCATAATGCATTAATCATTTAATGTAAAATGAAAAATACAAATATGAAATATCATCTTCTAGAAGCATCTTTGAATAAATTACAAAAACGCCCCTCGTTCGTATATAGATACCCGTATTCGTATTCCGAGAAATACAAATACATAAGAGACGAAAACAATCCATCAATACAATACTAGGATCCAGCTTAAACCAAAACCCACTAATATTGTCCGTCCGAATCATCATCCGTGCACAAGTACACGTACGCGATCGAACCCTGTCGTAAAACCATACGACCTCTACATCTTTTGCCCGATGCAGAGAAACCCTTTGTGTGGGACTCTAAAGACTCGACACTACGCTGGAAGTGGGTTTAACCACAGGCCGCAAGCGGCACTAGCTGTACGTAACGGCCCCCAGGTATATGTCGATGAGAAGGCCGATGAGAATAACTCATCCGAACTCCAACTGAGCCTATCTGTGACAATCTCCGTACAGTCCGATATGTTCGTCTAAGAGTATCGCATATCGGTCCTAGGGGCGCCAAGCGTCAGACCCCTAATAGTGCAATAAGTCGTGTTGGAGCGTGGCCTATTACACCCTGAGAAACTACTGGAGTACCTACCATTAAATCTCGCTTTCCCTAGCCAGGGACTTTGTGTAATGGCTCTCCAAACACAGCGTGATATCAACCCCTAATACCGGGAG
The DNA here is from genome assembly GCA_030015575.1 of Agapanthus africanus. NCBI lineage: Eukaryota > Viridiplantae > Streptophyta > Magnoliopsida > Asparagales > Amaryllidaceae > Agapanthus > Agapanthus africanus. The sequence goes on along the minus strand of JASDDO010000016.1, from coordinate 187,135,673 downwards.
AGACGAATTCTATCTAACCGCTGCGGCCTCCAAGTGCTTCGGGACTGCACCCAACTATTACCTATTTGCACAACTCCTTTGAGCGTGATAGGGTAATAATCAAAGTACAGTAGGAACACACTCGAGGCGAAGCAGCAGTGTCAATTCAACAGACTAAGTTGTACTCATATCGACTGGGAACTGCTACCTGACGATAGGTATAATACCAACCAACAGTTCTCGACGAATCCTATCCGGTGTACTCATAACCTAATGAGCACCTGCATACTATCTCCAGTACGACGTACTAATGGCTGTGGGACAGACCATCTCCCCTGCTGGGATGAGAAGCGTATACACTAGTCTACTCTGGAGTATCGATGCCCTGTCTCGATAATCCTATGACTAGGGACCTATATAAGGATGTGCTTACAGACTACCCATCCCCTACTAGTGTGACTGCCATCACAACGCTGGTAATCAAGCAAAAGATCCTAAGGGCTCTACCAATATGTATAAGCGATATGTTAAAAGAAACACATGCACATATTGAGGTAGAAACAAACCAGATAGCATACTACCATTTTGAGCATGACAGTTAATACAACTGTGAATATCCCAAGCTTCCATTAAGTAATATACAAACCAGTATGATACAATAATGGCCTCTTGGGCATATACACTAAAAATCTCCCACTTGCAGTAAGGCCATGTATTGGCATATCGCAGACCTATCAACGCGATTAGCCTCTCGAACTGTGTCTGAGGGATGGCCTTCGTGAGTGGATCTGCAGTGTTGTTCTCCGTATCTACTCTCTGCACCTCGATCTCCTGGCGATCAACGATCTCCCTGATCAGGTGGTAGCGCCTCAAAATACGTCTGGACTTCTGATGGGACCTGGGTTCCTTCGCCAAAGCTATAGAACCGTTGTTGTCACAATACAGAGGTATTGGATTTACAATGGACGGAACCACCTGATGTTCTGTTAGGAACTTCTTCACCCAGACAGCTTCTTTTGCGGCGTCACAAGCAGCGATACACTCCGCTTCCATCGTCGACTCTGCAACGGTGTCCTGCTTGGAGCTCTTCCAACAGACAGCCCCTCCATTGAGGGTAAAGACATAACCTGACATGGAATTGGAGTCATCCTTGTCACTCTGGAAGCTGGAGTCAGCAAAGGCCTCGATCTGGAGGTCTTTTCTGCCATACTCCAAGAACATATCCTTAGTCCTTCTTAGGTACTTGAGAATGTTCTTTACTGCTATCCAGTGCTTCTCCCCTGGGTTCGACTGATACCGGCTTACCATGCTTAGTGCGTAAGCAACATCTGGTCTGGTACACAACATCACATACATTATAGAGACTACCACAGAAGCATCGGGTATAGATGTCATGCGAGCCCTTTCCAAATCAGTCTTGGGAGACATCTCTTTGGAGAGGGTGATTCCGTGACAAGCCGGTAGATTACCGCACTTAGAATCTTCCATACTAAATCGTTTTAGTATGGTGTCGATGTACCTGGACTGTGAAAGTCCCAACATCCTCTTGGATCTATCATGACAGATTCGGATCCCCAGAATGTAGGAGGCATCACCCAGGTCTTTCATGGAGAACCTTTGTGACAAGAATCCCTTGACTGATTGTAGCATAGGAATGTCATTTCCTATCACGAGAATGTCATCCATGTACAAGACGAGGAATACCACAGTTCTCTCTACAATCTTACTATATATGCATGGTTCATCTGGATTTTTGATAAAGGCGAATTCTTTGACTGTCTCATCAAAACAGATGTTCCAACTCCGTGATGCCTACTTTAGTCCATAAATGGTCTTAAGCAACTTGCACACTTTCCCGCTGCTCCCACTCTGAATGAAACCCTCTGGCTGATCCATATAGATGCACTCTTCCAAATATCCATTTAGGAAAGCTGTCTTTACGTCCATCTGCCAGATCTCATAATCGTGGAAGGCAGCAATGGAAAGAAGGATCCGAATGGATTTGAGCATAACCACTGGAGAAAAAGTTTCATCATAGTCTAAACCAGGTCTTTGACGAAAACATTTTTGCAACACGTCTAGCCTTATAGGTTTCAACATGTCCATCTACACCGATCTTCTTTTTGAAGATCCAATTGCAGCCTACGGGTTTTACCCCTTCTGGAGCAAAGTCCAAAGTCCATACTTTGTTGGTGTACATGGACTCCATTTCGTCCCGCATTACATCTAGCCATTTTACCGAGTCGCCGCTCTGAATGGATTGTTGGAAGCTAGTTGGCACATCATTGTTAATGATGCAATCCTCTCTATTCCTATCTATGAGAAAACCGTAGTATCTCTCAGGCGGATGAGACTGCCTACTACTCATGCGGAGTGGTGAGGGGATGTCCTGTTCTTCTGAAATTTCTGGTTCCACTATGCTTTCAGTAATAGCTTATGTTTCTGGAATTTCTTCCAGTTCTATTGCGCTCCCACTTATCTGATGTTCCAAAAATTCAGTTTCCAAGAAATGGGCATGACGAGAAACAAAGACCTTTTTTCATCTACGTAATAGAAAAGATACCCCTTGGAGTTCTTTAGGTATCCCACAAACTTACACAGTACTGAGCGTGCCTCGAGCTTGTCCGCATTCTGCTTTTTAACAAAAGCTGGACATCCCCATGTTTTAATGTGTTTAAGACAGTGTTTCTTCCCACTCCACATCTGATATGGTGTGGTAGGAACTGACTTAGTAGGAACCTGGTTCAAAAGATATGCAGCTGATTCTAGTGCATAACCCCAGAAGGATCGCGGCAACTCGGCCTTACTCATCATGGAACGATATCCAATAGTGTTCTGTTCCGCCTTTCCGATACACCGTTGTGTTGAGGTGTGTATGGAGGAGTAAGCTGAGAGAGAATACTATTCTCTTTTAGGTAATCCAGAAACTCGGCACTTAAGTATTCACAGCCTCGATCAGATCTTAGTGTCTTGATACTTTTGCCTGTTTGTTTTTCCACTTCATTCTTATATTCCCGGAATTTTTCAAAGGCCTCGGATTTATGTTTCATCAAGAAAATATATCCATACCTAGAGAAATCATCCGTAAAACTAATGAAATAGGAATAACCACTTCGTTCAAGTGTAGACATTGGACCACACATGTCGTTGTGTATGAGTCCCAAGAGCTCGCTTGCTCTTACTCCGTGTCCAGTGAACGGAGTTTTTATCATCTTTCCCATGAGACATGATTGACAAGTAGCATAAGACTGATATTCAAACGGATCCAAATATCCATCTCTATATAACTTCGTCAACCTTGTTTTATTGATGTGACCCAGTCTACAAAGCCATAAGAAAGCCTTATTTACTTCTGGAGACTTTCTTTTAAGTGTGTGCTGGACGTTGAAAACCTGAGCTTGATTTAATACGTATATACCGTTATTTAGTGTACCTGACCCAATCAAATTTTGATTTAGGTAGATGTAGACCACATCGCTTACAAATGTAAAATCATATCATTCCTTGGAAAGTAAGGATACAGATATGATATTACAGGCCATACTAGGTACACACAAATATATACGTAAAATCAATATCTGCCCACTTGTCAATCCTAGGTGATACTCCCCTACGGATACAGTGTCCACGCTCATTCCGTTAGAAACCCTGAGAGTCATATCACCTGCCCTGATAACTCTACGGTTTCTCAAAGCCTGTAACGAATTACAGACATGAGATCCTGATCCGATATCTAGTACCCAGGAAGTAGAGTTAATTGACATGCAATTTTCAATCATAAACACACCCGAAGTCGAAGCCACAACGTGCTTCGGATCCTGGATTCTGGCTTTCCAAGCCCCGCATCCCTTTTGCCAATGCCCTTTCCTGTTATAATAGGAACAACCCTCCTTTCCTACTTTTAGCCCCGAAACTTTTGCCCTTCCCTTTCTTTCTACCTTACTAACACCGCCTATCAGCTTTTCGGAGGTTTTCTTCTTCTCACCCTTGGTTATCGCCTAGGATCCAGAAGAAGAAGATCCTCCAATAAGCAGAACGGGTGTTTCCTTGGTTTCCTTCAGGATGCCCTTTTCTGGAAGTATAACTTTCTTCCCCTGGGCGTAAGTAGAAGGTTGGGACTGTAGAATAAAGTCAACACTCAGCTTGTTCTCCAACGTGGTCTCCAGGTCCGTGAGCTGTTTAATACAGCTAATCATTGTAGGGACGTGGTCCCCTACAGATGATCCGATAGCCAACCTCGCTTGAAGCAATTCCTTCGAGGTCTCATATCTTGCGATACAAGATTGCTCTCCATATAAAATTTTGTTATGGAGGAAGATAGAAGCAAAGTCTATCTTCTCGTGTTCCCTCTAGTTTTCACCATCTATTGAGGCCAACACGAGGCACTTGGCATTCGCACAGTCTTTTCCCTTTGTCTTACGGATATCATCTGTGACGGTGGAAACAGGACCTGGGATGGCAGGGGCGTGAGTAGTAATGAGGTGGTCCAGCTTGTCATAGGCAATGGACATCTGGAAAAACCTTTGCCAATTAATATAGTCTGGTTCAGTCAAATTATTATCTAGCTGTTACCTATGTCCGGTCACCTGGTCGCTGCAATTAGGAGAGAGAGAAGAAATACTTTAGCATGATGCTCTTGCAAGTTTAGATTGGTTTTTAATTTATCTAAACAGGATGGCTCCCACTATATCTCGAATCCCTTTTCAAACCATAAAGGAAGTATCAGTCAGGATTAATCTCACCCTACAATACTTGCTTAACCGTTCAGCCAGTCTGGTGTTGGTACTTCGAGGGAGGTTTCCAACGCTTTCGCGAAGTTCCTTAATTACATAACCTCTTTTTCCAGAAGGCGTAGCCCCGCTAACACCTTTCTAGACATCTGCTTGGTTTATAGCATTGATCGTTTAGTAAAAAAAATCTCCCGAGGAGTAGCATATACTCACAGTAGGATCGGGATCCAAATATCATTGTGCGATAAAGGAGAAGGAATCCTACCAATTTTATCACACCCCAAATGGTATGCAGCACTAGCAAGTTTCAGTTTCTTTAGAAACTCCCGATGTGGATTTCTGCCCCATGCTCATATGACCTTAACTAAGGCCAACAAATCATAAGTCGCGTGTCAAGTTCTACCCATCATTGTCCAGGTTAATTTGAACCCACCCGTACATACCCGTGACTAAGGCCAACAAAGTGGTACGACTGTCCCAAACTAACGCATTTATCTATGCTACATATGAATACCCAGCTGTTGGATATAGTGCCCTCAGAGTCAATTATTGGATCACAGGTACGTGATTGCAATGATTGAGGGAGGACCTATACCGGTAAGACAATCTTACTCAGGATGATTGTATACTATCTGGTTTTTCTCTATCATCGTGTACATGCTTTCGGTGACATTGTGGTTCACTATTACACGTTGATGGAGAATAGTATGCTACCATGGTTTATCTTTATCATCGTGTACAGCATTAGGTGACATTACAGGTCACTATTACACATTGATAGAGCCCATAGGATTCTTGCTTGACGGCCAGTAGTATGATGTCGATCATATACGTGGGAGCTGGGGTCTATAAGCACATCCTTAAAGGGTCCCTAGTCGTGGGAGTTTCGAGACTGGGCATCGATACTCCATTAGTAGACTAGTGTATACAGTCGAGACCCCGACGAGGGGCGGTGGCCGGTCTCACAAGCTATTGGTGTCAGTTGGATCACCTAAGATGTATATAGGTGCTCATTGGGTTATGAGTACACCGGACATGACTCGCCGGGAACATGGTAGTTGGTATTATACCAGAAGTCAGATAGCAGTTCCCGGGTGACATGTGTACAGGTTAGTTCATCGACCTGAGATCGTTATTTTTCTCGTGTGATTTCCCACTGTGCTTTGATTACTACCCTACCACGGCTCAAAGGAGTCGTGCAAACAGGTTTTAGTTGGGTACAGTCCCGAGCCATATGGAGGCAGTGAGCGGATCGGCAGGGGTTTCGTCTCTCCCGGTATTGGGGGTGAGATCGCACTGTGTCTAGGAGAGCCATTACATGAAGTCCTTGGCCAAGACAGGAGATTTAGTAGTAGGTGTTCCAGTAGTATCTCAGGGTGTTCTAGGCTACACTCCGACACGACTTGTACCGCTTTGGGGGGTCTGACTTTTACCAACCCCCTAGGCCCGACATGCGATGCTCATAGACGAACGGACCGGACTGTACGGATATTGTCACTGACAGGCTCAGTAGGGTGTCAGGATAAGTTCGCTCATCGACCTCCCTTTTTGTCAATACCTGGTAGCCCGTTACTTACAGCTAGTACCACTGACGTGATAGTAGTTAAATCTACAGCCAATGTATTGACGAGTCTTTAGAGTCCCCCACAGACAGTTTCTCAAGTTTCGAGCGAAACGTTGTAGAGGCTGTATGATATATGGCAGGGTTTGATCATATACGTGCGGTATTTCACAGATCATGATAGGACGGATCATACTAGTGGGCTTTGGTTTAAGCCGGATCCTAGTATTAGATTTGTTGGATTACTTTAGTCTCATCGTATTCGCATTCGGTCGGAATGCGGATGCAGGTATGTATATACAGGTGAGGGGTATCCTTGTGATCCGTCACGAGCTTACTTTAGATGTTGCCGTATCTTTTTATTGTTGCAAACATTTGGATTAATGTTTGCATATGGAAATTATGAGCTAGAAATCATCATTTAGAGCATTAATGGTGACACATGCACAAGTGATGACTCATGGTCTCTTTCTTTGTGCATGTGCCACATTTTGTGATTGATTTGAGTTTTGATATAATAAAGAGAGAGAGGGGGGGCTGCCATGAGATGGTGTTAGCTCTTGTATTTTCATTCTAACTCTCTCACTCTCATTATCATCACAAGACATAAGAAAAGAAAAAGAAAGCTTCTTCTTCTTCTTCCTCCTCTAGCTCATAACCTCCATTGATGGCTTCATCTTCAACCTCCATCCATGCAATGGATGCAAGAGACAATGTTGTCATAAACATTCTCTACTTCGCCTTGGACATGTCGGCTAGCGAACTTCGTGCTCGAGTTGCTTCGGATGAAGCGGGAGCCCGTAAAAAGACTCGAAGATGTGGTGCCCTTTCCGATGAGGAGATCGAGACCGGAGTTGCCGCGAGGAGTTTGGGATGGTGGCCAAAGACCGAAGGACACGGATCGATCGGTATAGCTTTCCAACCCTTTCTCTTGTTGCTAGTTGTAGGTTAATGGTTCGATCCGGGTTTTAAGCATACGATAGCTCCGGTTTCTAGTTTTGAAAAAGTTTCATTTCCGCATTTGGCCTCGGAATGATGGCCGGGGCGCTATTCTGTACCCTCACATGGTATCAGAGCCACGCTATTAACCTTCACTAGCTTGTTCTAACGTATTTAAAACATCGATCAGACGAATTTTCTAAAAACTGCATTTCCAAGTCATCAGTTTCTGTCGAATTTTTCCGGTGGTCCAAAAATTATTTTGTGTGCTGCAGAAAATCAGGCAGGGTTTTTTAGGAGTTCTGAGAAAATTTGGTTGCATGATCGTATGGTGCCGCCGCGGAACCGCGGCAATAACCCTCTTCTAGCCGCGGTTCCGCCGCCATTCTGTACCCTCACTGCACCAAAATTTCTACAGTTCTCTCTGACTTGGAATTGGGGTTTCTGGAATGTTTTGTTTGGGCCCAGATTATTTTGAGTGCTGGATTTGTGCTTGGGGCCCACTTCGGGGAAATTTTGTCGATCGAAAATTTTAAATATGTTAGTTCACAGTACTTACTTTATATCTGTGACCGTGAATGTCATTTGATCGGTAAATCTGGTCTAATTGCTATAGCTCTTTTAGACGGATTTGCGTACGTGACATTCATGTTGATGTTATGTGCTGTGCTGTGATGTTGCGTATTTGTCGTGGTGGATAGCCTGGATGCAATGGTAGTACAGTTTGGTTGTATTTGTACATTTGATATAGTGGGGCGAGCGTCCGACATTTGGACTGCCGTCACTGCCTGTTTGTATATTATTCTTTTGGGGCACGACCGGGCTGAGGTCGATGTACCCGTTGTATATTTTACTTTCTGTACTAGGATTACCCCGCAGTGGGGTGCACGGATAGCCGGGTTCTAGAGGGTAACGGGCTCGCATCTCATGGCTTTTAGACGGAGGGGGCTTCACTCTAGAATTGGCGGGCTATTCGCCGCACTCGTAGGGGGTACAGGTTGACCCAAGTAGGGGTTCACAAGTTACCGGATTCCGTGAAGTGCTGGGTGGTCCATTCACTTTGTTGAAGGGGGCTGCCTCGCTTCAGGTTTTGGCGGGTAACTTGCCGCACCCGTATGGGTCTAGGATTTCATTGCATGGGCTATCCACATGACCAGGGGAACATCGGGTTTCAGTAGCGGCTCTATGAAACCCGGGGATCCCAGATTATCTGTATTGTTCTGTGATGCTTATTACTTTCTGTGATGTTGCATTTATCACGCCTGGAGCGATTATTATATATTGATATATACTAGTATATGTTGTATATTTTTTGCACCCGCACTAGTCCAGTCCCTGCTCTTTCGTTAGTTAAGTAACCTAACGGGTGATGACGGGACCCAGTGGCGAATGCGGATGGCATATATGTACATAATATTTTCGTTCTTTATTGGTGTGATCCATTGATGGGACTGCGTTGATTCGGATCAATGCCAGCTAAACAAACATATTTCATATTGTTGGAACAATTTTCAAAAAGCTGTTATTGCAAGGACGTTCTCTTTTGTTTTGCACAGTGGTATTCGGCTATGAATATCCAGCACCTCAGTCGACGAGGCAAGGGCCGAGATCCCTTCACCGGAAGTGACCCTTTGGACAGAAGTTTGCGTCAGGGTAATAACTTCACTATAGTCGATTACTTTTTGCTTTGCATCGCGGTATTCAGTTGGAATATCCTGCACCTCATTCTACGGGGAAAAAGCCGAGATCCCTTCACCGGGAGTGACCTCTTTAGCAAAGGTTTTCGCCACTGTATTTATAAAAAGCTATGCAGTTCCTTCAACGATATCAAGTTCATTACGTTAAAGGTTTTTCGCCAAAAACCAGCCGTAGCCCTCCGTCATTTCATACAAGTATTACTTAGTATTCGTGCTGCGTTTGTTGACTGTATCAAGGCGTAGTGTGCGGTAGCTAAGTAGTATTTGTTTGTGGCATATTAATGCGATTGGTTAGAACAGTCATGCGGCCTTGTTGAATGTGTCAAGGGCTCGTACGGGTGGGTTTAATGCAATCCAAGATAATGATAGGTTGAACTTGACTAGGACTCTTTGATTGTTGACTGTGTCAAGGTCACTTGGGTCCTAGGGGTAAAAACACATATCGGGAGTTTCTAAAGAAACTGAAACTTGCTAGGCATGCGCATACCTTCTGGAGTGTGTTGACTTGAGTGGATTCCATCACGTTATCATGCGATGATAGTTGGATCCCGATTCCCACTGATGAGTTGGTTTACTCCTCGGGTGATCCCGACTAATTCTTCTTTCAGGTTTGGAGGAGAATTTGAGGTTACAGTGGGAGGTTTCCTGATTAAATAAAGTGATAACCATTCTGATCTAGGTTAGAGTGCACGCAGAGTGTTTCTTTTCTCTCTCTCTTTGGCAGCGACCATGGCCCGACCCTAGACTATGACTCAGTGACCAAGTTAACCGAACCTTTTTAAATCACTGGCTTTTTAATTGTCCGAGTTGCATACCTCATTACCACTCCTTCTTTTACCCTTTTCTCCGGAACATTTCGTATCACTACGATCATCCACTTCCATAGGATAAAACCATCGTATGGTTATATACGAACTCAAAGGAACTTGTTCCAGATTCGAGGATGGTTTCCAGTTGTGGAGAAAATGAATAGGACTATTCAGTTGTCTTTTCCTTTTACCTTCTCTCAGGTTGCGAATGCTCCTTGGATTAGGACGGTACACCTATTATGCTAATTGGATAGTCTTCTTCCAAACCATAGGCCGGTGCCGAACGGTGGGGAATGAAGAAAACCAATTAGCCTAACGATGGTGTACAGAAGGTAATAAGTTAAGACAAATAAAGGGATTAGAAAGAGGGCAAAGTAAACTACGACCGCTATTCATGACCAAACCAAGTATTTCATCGCCACTCCTACTTCACCTTAGTATTTATCCAGAACACCCCGTATCACTACGAACATCCAATTCCATTGGATAAATCCATCGTATGGTTATATACGAACTCGAAGGAACTTTTTCGAGGATGGATTCTGGTTCAGGAGAAATATAATAAGGTTTATTCAGTTGTCTTTTATCTTTACCTTTTCTCGCGTTGCGAGTGCTCCTAGGATTAGGAGAGTACACCCATTATGCTTATTGGATAGTCTTCTTCCAAACCATAGGCTGATGCCGAACGGTAGGGAAGGAAGAAAACCATTTAGCCTAACGATGGTGTGCAGAAGGTAATGACTAAAGACATATAAAGGGATTTGGAGAGATGGCAAAGAAATACACAGTTACAGTTGTGAATCCGATAATGGAAGAGGCATTACTAGGAATACTAGGATACCCTTTCGAAACATTTCTATGTTTCAGTTTTACTGTGTATTGTTAATAGAAAACTGATTTCCCAATTAGTACTTACTCCAGGGTATGTATTTACCAGGTTTGATTCTCACATCTGTATGGTTTTACAGATGATGTGTGTGAGCAAGTTATTGGGAATTGGGTGATCATCCTCATTATATCGGGATTCGTTGTAATGGGTGATATTTGAGGAAATCGCCTTGGTTGTTTGTCGGATGGCAAATATTTGGTTTTGAATATCCGTTGTTATGCACCAATTTCAAATTGATATATCTGTACGTTTATTTTCATAAAGTGAGATATAACTTTTTGAAATTATGTCTATGACATTTACCTATATCAGTGGATGGTTAGGTAAGGAACATTAAAGAGCGGTGTAATTTTTCTTAACCATAAGTACAGTTTTCAACCTACGACACACAGGGAATGAGTTATTAGACTCAGGGGACTTATACAGAGTATTGTATGTTGTCCAGTGTCCATGAGGACAGAGGGGTTGGTACTCGTACTATATTCTGTTTACTTGTGACTTCTTTAGTTCTTAGACATGTGTTTCGAAGAAATGCAAGGTCTAAATTTTGAGAAATTATAGGTATATGAATAAAGTAGAGAACCAGGTATTGCAAGTATCAGGATTCTTCAAGGTGATCGAAGATATAGATACTTGTGTATGGTATTCTGTTGATAGTAATGATTATGAGAACTTGCTTCTCTTTCAGGTTACTCATATCTGGATGTATTCCTAAGTTGAGTAATGCTGATCGGCCTCTCTCCATTTAGTTGACATGCACTGGAGACAGCTGCATGATTTGAATCCGATTCCAATTAAATCAGTGCCTCTGTTTCTATATTGGATATAGAGTAGTTCATATCTTAACAATGTTAAGGTACGGGGAGTTGTCCGGCTTATGCTTAAAACCAGACTCTGGATAACTCAAGGCACGTTTCTGTAATGGCTGTTTATGGGTTGATCCGGGCTATGACGAGGGTTGACTTTCTACCATCTGGAAGATCAATAGTGATATTGTTCTTGACTCCCTACAGTTTTAATAAAAATGGAATTTTTTTAGAAAACAATAGTGGGAGTATGGTAGAAATGGAAGTGATTCCAGAACCGCAAACGATTACTGAAAATTTGATAAGAACCTGAAGATTCAATCTGGTTTGACATTCCATTGGCCACACCACAGATATGGTGGGTAACCTCAGGCAACCGAGAGGTACTCTGGTAGCCTCAAGGACGGTGACAGGGAGGTTCTTGTTTACCCAAACTTGCCATTGTTGTTGTTCCAGACTATGAGACCAGGCAGGAGGATGAGTATAGCGTCGTTCTAAACTAGCTTTAGAAGTGTACGTGTATATGACTCTGCCAGAGGGTTGTCGTAGTCAGTGGGAGCAGCGGAAGCATAGTGGACAAGTAACTTATGTCTGTTTATAGACTAAAGCAGATATAGCGGAGATAGATCATCTGTTTCTGATGTGACAGTCATGTACTTTGACTTCATCAGAATAGGGGATGGATCTGTTAAGAAAGTAGTAGGGTGTGATGTCCTGGTATTTGGATGACATATACAGAGTAGGAAGTGAAATTCCTATACTACGATCGGTTATACTTTGGTTGTCAAACAGTGGTTTCTCCACATAGGATATGGATATTATATCAGATATTCTGGTCACTAGATCTATGTTTTTAGATCTAGATTTGGGTAGTTTCCCAATCTGGGTACTTAAACAGCATTCTAAAGGTGTTTTAGAATGGACGACTCCTGGCACGGTAGTGTACCTGCAGGTAATGGAGTCACCCTCTCTAAAGGTGTCTTAAAGACTAAAGTGGAGAGGGATGTGCATGATTGGCAGATCACTTGCTTAGGCAATTGAGTCAATCATGAGATGTCAAGTACCACACCAGACGTTGTTTTTGCACTAGATGCAAGAAGTTGATATTAATCCTATCTTGGAGAAACGTTCGGAAGCAGTTTTAGAACATAAGTGGATGTTCTAGGGATATGATAACAACAGCCTCTTTCGGGAGATGTTTATCATTCCAGGCTTCCAAGGTGACCTGGATGACAGAGTGACTGTCAGAGTTATAGTTTTCCCTCTGACGAGGGGCAGTGTTTTGGACAGGTGATCCAAGCAGACACTGATGGAGGCATGATGTAGGATACTGATTAAATTCAGTTGACGATACAGCCTAAGAAGTTTGGATTTGGAGTTTATTTATGAGCTAGGTCCCATAAGATATCCAGACATATTCTAAGACGGGTATTGCTCATTTCGGGAGATGGCTTTCTCCACAAACTTGAGATAAAGAGAGACATAGAAAGAAACATTAGGGCGGATCCACTCATTGAGGCTATTCCTCGAACGCAATAGTTTCGCAAATGGGCTTTGTGAAACTGATTAGTAGAGGAGTTGGGTGTTCGGTATCACACGGGCTGTGAGTATGCGACATCGCAATAATTAGCCTTGAGTGCAAGTGGAAGATTGTTGGATATAGTGCCCTCAGAGTCAATTATTGGATCACAGGAACGTGGTTGCAATGATTGAGGGAGGACCTATACCGGTAGGACAATCTTACTCAGGATGATTGTATACTATCTGGTTTGTCTCTATCATCGTGTACATGCTTTCGGTGACATTGTGGTTCACTATTACACGTTGATGGAGAATAGTATGCTACCATGGTTTATCTTTATCATCGTGTACAGCTTTAGGTGACATTACAGGTCACTATTACACATTGATAGAGCCCATATGATTCTTGCTTGACAACCAGCAGTATGATGGCGATCATATACGTAGGAGCTGGGGTATATAAGCACATCTTTGAAAGGTCCCTAGTCGTGGGAGTTTCGAGACTGGGCATCGATACTCCATTACTAGACTAGTGTATACATTCGAGACCCCGACGAGGGGCGGTGGCCGGTCTCACAAGCCATTGGTGTCAGTTGGATATCCTAAGATGTATATAGGTGCTCATTGGGTTATGAGTACACCGGACAGGACTCACCGAGAACATGCTAGTTGGTATTATACCTGACGTCAGATAGCAGTTCCCTGGTGACATGTGTACAGGTTAGTTCATCGACCTGAAATCGTCATTTGTCTCGTGTGAGTTCCCACTGTGCTTTGATTACTACCCTACCACGGCTTAAAGGAGTCGTGCAAACAGGTTTTAGTTGGGTATAGTCCCAAGCCACATGGAGGCAGTGAGCGGATCGGCAGGGGTTTCGTCTCTCCCGGTATTGGGGGTGAGATCGCGTTGTGTCTAGGAGAGCCATTACACGAAGTCCTTGGCCAAGGCAAGAGATTTAGTGGTAGGTGTTCCAATAGTATCTCGGGGTGTTCTGGGCTACACTCCGACACGACTTGTACCGCTTTTGGGGGTCTGACTTTTACCAATCCCTTAGGCCCGACATGCGAAGCTCACAAATGAACAGACCGGACTGTACGGATATTATCACTGACAGGCTCAGAAGGGTGTCAGGATGAGTTCGCTCATCGACCTCCGTTTTGGTCAATACCTGGTAGCCCGTTACGTACAGCTAGTATCACTGACGTGCTAGTGGTTAAATCCACAGCTAATGTATTGACGAGTCTTTAGAGTCCCCCATAGACCGTTTCTCAAGTTTCGGGCGAAACGTTGTAGAGGCCGTATGATATATGGCAGGGTTCGATCATATACGTGTGGTATTGCACGGACCATGATCGGACGGATCATACTAGTGGGCTTTGGTTTAAGTCGGATCCTAGTATTAGATTTGTTGGATTACTTTAGTCTCATCGCATTCGCATTCGGTCGGAATGCGGATGCAAGTATGTATATACAGGTGAGGGTTATCCTTGTGATCCGTCACGAGTTTACTTTAGATGTTTCCGTATCTTTTTATTGTTGCAAACATTTGGATTAATGTTTGCATATGGAAATTATGAGCTAGAAATCATCATTTAGAGCATTAATGGTGACACATGCACAAGTGATGACTCATGGTCTCTTTCTTTGTGCATGTGTTGTAAGTCCACGTTACTCACCCCGGTGCTTACGGGGAGGCGGAATAGGTAAAAAAACGGTTTTCTAACACAAGGTAACATGGACTAGAAATGGAGGATCTTTGCTAAACAAAAACTAACAAACAAGCTAAAAGATTTAGCTACTCGGTTAAAAGGTTATACCTAGGTCTTGAACTCCTTCTCTTCTTGCTCCTTGGGGTGGTTTGAACGGCTCCTCCTCGTCGCCTTCTCTTGCCGAAGAAAGATCCACCCGAAGGCCTCTACCTTGAGCTCCTACCTCAACCTAGAGGTAACTAAAGTGCTTGGCTTGCTAAACCTAGAACCCTAGAATGAGTAGAGAGGAGTTTTGGTGGTTTTATTTCAAGAGCTAATGGTTCTCAACACATGAGAGATGAGAGCTTTGAGAGAGAGGAAGAGGATGAGCTTAACCTATGAGAGAGATAGAGCAAGCAAGAATGAGGATAATTATCAACCATACTCTCATATAAGTGAATTATGAAAAATAATAATAATCAAAGAAAATTGTGATGGTTCATTTGGAATGACCATTATCATTTCACATTAAATGAATTTTGCAAGAATCAAAGAGCATCTTTCATGTGAAATGATGATGGTCAATATGTCAACATAGGTCAACAAGTCAACCAAAGTCAAATGGTCAACAACCCTAACCATGGCAAAATTATCTTTAATTAATATCATTAATAATATTTCCCATTTTCATTAGGGTTTGGAAAAAGACAACGGTCAACAACCCTAATGAGAATCCTCTGCCTCTTCCTCTGTCAACTGTGCATACACACCCGCATCCATGTTCCAAGGAACATGAATACAATGAGACAAAACCAATCCTAAAACAAATACTAGGATCTGGCATAAACCAAAGCCCGCTAGTAATAACTGCCCGGACACCAAACGTGCACAAGTGCGCGGATGTGAACGAACCCCATCGCAAAACCATGCGACCTCTACTCTGTTTTGCCCAAAGGCGAATAGCCCTCTGTGTGGGACTCTGAAGACTCAAAACTGCGCTGGCAGTGGGTTTAACCACAGGCTGCAAGCGGTACTAGCTGTACGTAACGGTCCCCAGGTAGATGCCGATAAGAAGACTGATGAGGTGAACCCATCCGAACTCCTATACTGAGCCTGAATGTGACAATCTCCGTACAGTCCGGTCTGTTTGTCTAAGAGTATCGCATGGCGGGCCTAGGGGGCGGTAAACGTCAGTCCCCTAATAGCGGTACAAGTCGTGTTGGAGTGTAGCCCAGAACACCCTCAGATAACACTGGAAACGCTATGAGTATATCTCGCTTGCCCTGGCCAGGGACTTTGTGTAATGGCTCTCCTAGACACAGAGCGATATCAACCCCCAATACCGGGAGAGACGAATCCTGTCTAACCATCACTGCCTCCAAGTGCTACGGGACTGCACCCAACTGCTACCTGTTTGCACGACTCATTTGAGCCGTGGTAGGGTAGCAATCTAAGAACAGTAGGAACACACTCGAGGCGAAGTGACAGTGTCAAGTCAGCGGACTAAGCTGTACTCATGTCACCTAGGAACTGATAACTGACGATAGGTATAGTACCAACCAACAGTTCCCGACGAGTCATGTCCAGTGTACTCGTAACCTAACGAGCACCCGCATACTATCTCAAGTACGAAGTACTAATGGCTGTGGGACAGACCATCTCCAGTGCTGGGATGAGAAGCGCATACGCTAGTCTACTCCGGAGTATCGATGCCTCGTCTCGATAATCCTACGACTAGGGACCTGTATAAGGATGTGCTTGTTGATTACCCAGCCCCCACTAGTGTGAGTATCATCACAATGCTGGTAATCAAGCAAAGATCCTAAGGGCTCCACTAATGTGTATAGGCGATATGCTAAAAGAAACACATGCACACATTAAAGTAGAAACAAACCAAGCAGCATACTACTATTTTGAGCAAGATTGTCTATACAACTGTGAATATCCCAAGCTTCCATTAAGTAATATACAAACTAGTATGATACAGTAATGGCCTCTAGAGCATATACACTAACATGTGTCACATTTTGTGATGGATTTGATCCTTGATATGATAAGGAGAGAGAGAGGGGCTGCCATGAGATGGTGTTAGCTCTTGTATTTTTCATTCTAACTCTCACACTCTCATTATCATCACAAGACATAAGAAAAGAAAAAGAAAGCTTCTTCTTCTTCCTCCTCTAGCTCATAACCTCCATTGATGGCTTCATCTTCAACCTCCATCCATGCAATGGTTGCAAGAGAAAAAGTTGTCACAAACATTCTCTACTTCGCCTTGGACACGTCGGCTAGCGAACTTCGTTCCCGAGTTGCTTCGGATGAAGCGGGAGCCCGCAAAAAGACTCGAAGATGTGGTGCCCTTTCCGACGAGGAGATCGAGACCAGAGTTGCCCCGAGGAGTTTGGGATGGTGGCCAAAGACCGAAGGACAAGGATCGATCGGTATAGCTTTCCAACCCTTTCTCTAGTTGCTAGTTGTAGGTTAGTGGTTCGATCCGGGTTTTAAGCATACGACAGCGCCGGTTTGTAGTTTTGAAAAAGTTTCGTTTCCGCATTTTGGCCTCGGAAAGACGGCCGGGGCGCTACCGTACACTTACACCAGCAGCTATAATCACTATGCCTTGACTAAGGCCAACAAACATAGCTTGAATACTACTGAATATTCATATGAAACGACGGAGGGCTACGAATGGTTTTGGTGAAACCGTGAACGTAGTGAACTTGATATAATCGAAGGAACCAAGATAGCTTTTAAAGGAGTGGTTTAAGCTCCGCATTTAAAAGTCTGATGTTTTGAAAAAGCCGAGTGGTTTTGAAACTGTTCCAACGATTCAGCTTTGGTTTATTTACTTTGCATTAATTTAATGCAGTCCCATCATTTACACCTATCATCACAGAAAAAGATGAAAATACAATGTCCACTTATGTCATCTGCATTCGCCACTGGGCCCCGTATAACACCGTTAGAATACTTAACTAACGCCAGAGCGGGGGCTGGACTAGCGCGGATGCAAAACATAAGTAGCGTCTATTATATAACATATATAATAATAGCATTCGTATGACGTAATAATAGGTTTTCCAGTTCACAGATGAACATATTGGATATACTAGGAATTCCGCGTTTCATTTAAGCCTGTAACGAAAGACGGATTCCACGGTCGTGATGAATAGCCAAACCCCATCCCAGACCCCTACGGGTGCGGCAAACTACCCTCCAAATTCCAGAAGTGAAGCAACCTCCCTCAACAAAGTGAGTAGGCCACTCGGCACTTCAAAGAACCCGGTAGTTTGTGCACCTCACCTTAGGTCTATCCTAGGAGCAGAAAACAGTAAAACGAAATAATACAACGGCGGCTACAACCTCAACCAGGATGTGCCCCCAAAATAATATTACATCAAATTACAATTTACATCGAATGAAAGATAAAAACACTCATCTCACATCCCCGGCTATTCATCCACGACGATCCAATAAAGTCCATATACACAAACCAACAGATATGTGCAACCCCAGACTAACCGACATATAACAATTAGCTGAAGTTTAAAAACACATATAACAATACAGATAAAACCCGATTAGCCAAGAACATTATAATTTCGATCGAATTATATTTTCCGTGTCCACCCCAAGTGAAAACTAGCACACAAAAAATCCTGGGTAGAAACCAAATATTCCATAAAACAATACACATAAAAATAAGAATAACAGAAGAAATCAGAGTTGACTCGGTCTTGAATCGGCCGCGGATCGGCAGCGAAACGCACCGTTTCGCCGCGGTTCCGCGGCGTTCTTGACAATTCATGGTCTCGGATTTCTTGAGCGTTCCTAAAAAAACCTGCACTTAATTTTAAGAACCCTGAAACAATTTTTCTGGCACTTTTCAAAAACAACAGAAACTTGGGTTTTGTGTGTATTGTATTTCGGTTTTTCCGACGATAGAACTTCTAATACTTGATAACAAGCTAGTAAAGGTTTAGTTGGCTCTGATACCACTGTAAGTCCATGCCACACACCCCACGGGATCGCGGGGAGGCGGAATTTTCAAAAAAACAGTTTTCAAAAGCTTTATGACAAAGACTATTCGCCAAGATCGTTGCTAAACATTTACTAACTACAAGAACATGAGATCTAACTACATGTACAGAAGTTATACCCCACATTCATGTCCTTCGGGTCTTCATTCCTCGCAGTCCTCCACCTCATCGTCGACTCCATGGATCGTATCGGATCGCCGCCTCCTCGTCGGCCTTGTCAAATCGAAGATGATCCACCCGAGAGAATGTGCATCAAGCTCTAAACTCAACCGAAGCTACTATGGTATCATGTTCGCTACACAAGATGTCGTAGATGATGTAGACTATGAAGATGGATTGGGATGTCTCTTTTCATCCTAGGTTACTCAACACATGAGTGTTCTAGGGTATGAGGAAGAAGATGATTCATGGAGGAAAAGCTAGTGTAGAAAAACAAATGAGAGAGAGAGAGTGGCTTCCTTGTTCTAAACTGAACCCTATCTAATATCCACTTAATAAATCAAATGAATAATTAGAATAAGGGTTCAAGTTACAACCATATGAGTCATGGCTTCAAAATCCACCATGTGTCACATTTAGCCATGCTCAATTTCATGCATTTTCTACCTCATTTCTACCATGCCATAATGCACTAATCATTTAATGTAAGATGAAGAATACAAATATGAAATATCATCTTCTAGAAGCATCTTTGAATAAATTACAAAAATTCCCTTCGTCCGTATATACATACCCGTATTCGTATTCCGAAAAATACAAATACATAAGAGATGAAAACAATCCATCAATACAATACTAGGATCCGTCTTAAACCAAAGCCTACTAGTACTGTCCGTCCGAATCATCATCCGTGCACAAGTACACGTACGCGATCGAACCCTGTCGTAAAACCATACGACCTCTACATCTTTTTCCCGATGTAGGGAAACCCTCTGTGTGGGACTCTAAAGACTCGACACTACGCTGGCAGTGGGTTTAACCACAGGCCGCAAGCAGCACTAGCTGTACGTAACGGCCCCCAAGTATATGTCGATGAGAAGGCCGATGAGAATAACTCATCCGAACTCTAACTGAACCTATCTGTGACAATCTCCGTACAGTCCGATCTGTTCGTCTAAGAGTATCACATATCGGTCTTAGTGTCATGACCCGAAATAGCACATGACTGGCACTTGAATCATATGAAGCCTATATGACCCCATCTAATTCAAGTAAGCCAAAAGCCAAGAAATCTAAAACCATTTTTAAGGAGTAAATAAGGAAAACTAGTTTTAAGAAGTGAAGAAAACAAGTTTCTAAAAAACAAGGTTTTTAAATAAGTAAGACGAATATACATTTTTAAAATGACTCGTCTTTTCTGGAAATTTCGGCAGAGTTTCCTTTGTAAATACTGGCCCCGAATGGGGTACAACAAGAATAATATATATGCAATGATAAAAGTCATCCCCAAGCGGGAGCTAGCTCTTCGTCAATCGATGGTCACAACCACGCAAGCAATATAATATACAACGCCGAAGGGCGAGGATCAAAACCCAAAGGAAAACTCAAAATCATCCTGAAAACCATAATAGTACAACGCGCGACTCTAAGGTCGAAATAATACATAACAGGTTTTCTAAGTCTGAAACAATATACATGTTTTGGTTGATGGATTTACTAGATACAACTGAATAATACAAGGGTGGTCATGATGCGAGTGAACCCACCTACCAATGCAATCACCCAGAAAGGAAGAAGTGTGCCAGAAGAGCCACAATGAAACCTGTACGGCAAAACCTGCAAGAACTGTGGCACAACGGGGGTGAGTTGCCAACCCGTGAATAGAAAATATCACAGAGCAGAAATCGTATGTATTGTTAGTTATATGTATGCCCTAGAGGCCATTACTGTACATACGATGTATATTGTAGTGGATGCTTGGACATATATAGGAAGGACTTTCTTGCTCAACATGATAGTATGCTATCTGGTTGCCCTTTATCTTAACATGTACTCTTTTTGTCTCTTTGTTACATATTGATAAAGCCTTTAGGATGAGTACTTGACTATCAGGACTATGATGTAGATCATACTAGTGGGGACAGTGTAGTCGGCAAGTACATCCTTCAAATGTTCCTAATCGTGGGAGTACCGAGACAGGGCATCGAAACTCCAGAGTAGACTAGCGTATGCGTTTCTTGACCCATATGATGGGCGATGGATGATCCCATATCCATTGGTGTTTGACATCAGAGAAGGTATACGGGTGCTCAGTGGAGACTGGGTACACTGGAAGGACTCGCCGAGAACTCCCAGATGGTATTATACCTCACGTCAGATGGCAGTTCTCTGGTGACACTGGTACAGGTTAGTCTGTAGACCCGAGATCGTCATAGATTCTTGTGTGATTCCCACTGTTCTTTGATTTCCATCATACCATGTCCAAGAGGGCGTGCAAAAAGGTGGCTTTTGGGTACAGTTCCGAATCACATGGAGGCAATGAGCGATAGGAAGGGATTCGTCTCTCCCGGTATAGGGAGTTGATGTTGTGCTGTGTTCGATTGGCTATAACTGGAAACCCCTGGCCAGGGTTGCTGAGATTTACTGGTAAGTGTTATTAGTAGTTTCTCGAAATGTTATAGACCTCATATCGACACGACTTATTAAGCTACTGGGGTCTGACGTTTACCACCCCTAGGCGAGATATGCGACATATCAGACGAAGAGACCGGACTGTACGGGAGTGTTACTGACTGGATTCACAGGAGAAAGTACAGGCTTGCTTGTTGATCTTCTGATCGCTCAATACCTGGGTGACTGTTACGTTTAGCTGACAGCTTGCAGCTTGTGGGTGTTTGATATGATCATCACCTACTGCCGGCGTATTGACGATTCTTTAGAATCCTACACATAGGTTTCTTGACTCAGGAAAAACGGAGTAGGAGCACATATATGATATGTGCGGGACCGAGAACAATACGTGTATGTGATACCTATAGGGTTCCTAGGCACGATAATGAGGTCTCACAAGGCATCCACCATGCCAATTTCAAATTTTACAAGTGCCGAGAAACCCTAATACGGATTCGTTGACTAGAGTTTAGGCGAAAAGTTAAACTAGTTAACATCTTAACTAAAAGAAAGAAGCTACAACCTTTGTAGATCCGGTTCTCCACTTCCTTAGCTCCACGTAGACGTCCTCTCGCTGTCCATATCGAATCCCGGACTCTAGCATCGGCTTCATCGGAGAAATGGGCGGGCTAGGTCGTCGGCTTCGATGCCGAAGATGATCTACGTCGAGGCAACACAAGATCAAGCTCCAACTTCACTAAGCAATGAAACTTGTGAAGAAAACACCCTATACTCCTTGGCAAGAGGTAGAGGATGACGAAATAGGAGGTGGTTTCACTTTAGAATTGGATTTCTCACTCTTTTACTCAAGATGCCATTAATGGAATCAAGTTTCCTTCTTGAAGAAGAAGAAGAAGTAGATGAAGATCAAGATAGAATA
Source organism: Agapanthus africanus (assembly GCA_030015575.1). Classification (NCBI taxonomy): domain Eukaryota; kingdom Viridiplantae; phylum Streptophyta; class Magnoliopsida; order Asparagales; family Amaryllidaceae; genus Agapanthus; species Agapanthus africanus. The sequence continues at coordinate 187,113,523 of JASDDO010000016.1, read as the reverse complement.
TGATAAGTCTCTTATTTAAAAAAGAAACTAATATGAATACTTATCATATACTAACCATTGTCAAGTGTAGAGAGTAAACTAGGGTTAGGTGAATGGTTTGGTTAAGAGAAGAAAACAAAAATGGTCAAGGTTTCAACCCTTCATGAAGCTTCATGAAAGAAACAAGAAAAGCCACCATTTCCATTTTCTTTTCCAAAATAAATAATCAAAATAAATAAATAAATAATTAAAGAAAACCCTAACCATTCATATAACCATGGTTTAATCTTTACACATGCACAAGTAAACATGTATCATCAAACATGATACAATCAAGTGTACACAAAAATATATCACATATACAATGTGCACATCAAGTGAGAAAATCCTTTTAAAGTAAACCAATACTAGTTAATGCAAAGTAATATATCAAATATATAATTATACATTAAATCATTAAATCAACACTTGATTCAATGATCCGGTCATGTCGCACATAACCGACTAGTATCCAATGTATCGACTTATCGAATCAATCTTTGATTTGATAACTTGGTTATATCGCATACAACCAATCGAAACATTCATCGCGAGAATGAAATACGGTATCACATACACGCATTATTCTCGGTCCTGCACATATCTCATATGTGCTCCTATTTCGTTTCGCTTGAGCCAGGAAACCTCTGCGTAGGACTCTAAAGACTCGTCAATACTCCGGCAGCAGGTGATGATCATATCAAACACCCACAAGCCGCAAGCGGTCTGCTAAACGTAACGGCCACCCGGGTATTAAGCGATCAGAAGATCGACGAGCAAGCCCGCTCACACTCCTATGAATCCAACCAGTAACACTTACCGTACAGTCCGGTCTGTTCGTCTGATATGTCGCATATCAAGTCTAGGGGTGGTAAACGTCAGACCCCAATAACCGATAAGTCGTGCCGATGTGAGTCTCATAACGGGTCGAGAAACTACTGGTAACACTTACCAGCAAATCACTGATCAGCCCTGGCCAGGGACTTCCCTGTTACGGCCAATCGAGCACAGCGCAACATCAACCCCCGATACCGGGAGAGACGAAACCCCTCCTATCGCTCATTGCCTCCATGTGACTCGGGACTATACCCAAAAACCACCGTTTTGCACGCCCTCATAGACGTGGTAAGGTGGAGATCAAAGCACAGTGGGAATCACACAAGACTCTATGACGATCTCGGGTCTACATACTAACCTGCACAAGTGTCACCTGAGAACTGCCATCTGACGTGAGGTATAATACCATCCGGGAGTTCTCGGCGAGTCCGTCCAGTGTACGCAGTCTCCACTGAGCACCCGTATACCATCTCTGATGTCAAACACCAATGGATATGGGATCATCCATTGCCCATCTCATGGGTCGAGAAGCGTATACGCTAGTCTACAATGGTATATCGATGCCCCGTCTCGATACACCCACGACTAGGGACCTTGAAGGATGTACTTATGGACTACCATGTCCCCACTAGTATGATCTGCATCATAGTCCAGGCAGTCAAGTACACATCCTAAAGGCTTTACCAATATGTAACTATAAGACAGTTTAAAGAGACTAGTATACATGTTAAGATAAAGAGTAACCAGATGGATGCTCAATGGATGGAACCACTCCAAGTTCAGTAATGGACTTCTTGATCCAGACAGCCTCTTTGGCAGCATCGTTGGCAGCGATGTATTCAGCCTCCATCGTCGAGTCTGCCACGGTTTCCTGCTTGGAACTCTTCCAGCTAACCGCCCCTCCGTAAATGGTAAAGACAAATCCCGACTGCGACTTAGAGTCGTCCTTATCACTTTGGAAGCTCGAATCGGTAAAGGACTCCACTTGGAGTTCTCCGTTACCATACACTAAGAGCATCTCTTTAGTCCTTCGCAAGTACTTGAGAATGCTCTTCACAGCTGTCCAGTGACTCTCTCCAGGATCAGCTTGATACCTGCTCACTACACTTAGTGAGTATGCAACATCGGGTCTGGTACATAGCATCGCGTACATGATAGAGCCTACAGCCGAAGCATAGGGTATCCCTTGCATGCGAGCTCTCTCCAAATCAGTCTTGGGAGATATCTCTTTGGAAAGAGTGACTCCAGAGATCATGGGCAAGTTCCCACGCTTGGATTCTTCCATACTAAACCTCTTTAGTATGGTGTCAATGTACCTGGATTGGGACAATCCTAATATCCGTTTGGATCTATCTCTATAGATCCTAATTCCCAATATGCAGGAGGCATCACCAAGATCTTTCATTGAAAATCTTTGTGATAAGAAGAGCTTGACCGATTGCAGCATAGGAATATCATTTCCTATCAAGAGTATGTCGTCCACGTACAATACGAGGAAGACAACCTTACTCTCTGCCACCTTCTTGTAAATACAAGGTTCATCTGGGTTTTTGACGAAATCAAACTCTTTGATAACGACGTCAAAGCAGATGTTCCAACTCCGCGATGCTTGCTTTAATCCATAAATGGATTTAAGCAGCTTGCACACCTTCCCGCTGCTCCCACTGTCTACGAAGCCCTCTGGCTGAGTCATGTACACGCACTCTTCTAAATCACCGTTTAGAAAGGCGGTCTTAACATCCATTTGCCAGATTTCGTAATCATGATATGCAGCGATGGCAAGCATGATCCGGATGGATTTAAGCATAGCCACTGGAGAAAAGGTTTCGTCATACTCCACACCTGGTCTTTGACGAAAACCCTTTGCAACAAGTCTAGCTTTGAAAGTCTCCACTTTCCCATCTACACCAAGTTTTTTCTTGAAGATCCACTTGCCCCCAATGGGTTTTACCCCTTCAGGAGCAACTTCCAAAGTCCATACTTTGTTGGTGTACATGGATTCCATCTCGTACCGCATAGCATCCAGCCATTTCACTGAGTCCCTACTCGTGATGGCCTGCTCGAAACTAGTTGGGTCATCATCCTCCATGATGCAATCCTCGCTCCTACCATCCATGAGAAAACCGTAGTATCTCTCAGGTTGGCGAGGAACCCTACTAGATCGGCGGAGAGGCTGAGGTTCATTGGGAGCTACTGAATCTTCTGGTTCCACTAAATCTTCAATTACGGTTTGTGTATCTGGAACTTCTTCCAGCTCTACCACTTTGCCACTAATTTCTTTTTCAAGGAATTCCTTTTCTAAAAAGGTGGCATGTTGAGCAACAAACACTTTTTGTTCCTCACTGTGGTAGAAAAAATACCCATATGAGTTCTTTGGATATCCCACAAACTTGCAAAGAACTGACCGTGCCTCGAGCTTGTCCGGATTTTGTCTTTTGACATAGGCTGGACAAGCCCATATCTTAACTCGTTTAAGATATGGCCTCTTCCCACTCCATATCTCATATGGTGTGGTAGGTACAAATTTAGATGGAACTTGATTCAATAGGTATGCTGCTGTCTCTAGCGCATATCCCCAGAAGAAAACAGGTAACTCAGCTACACTCATCATAGAGCGCACCATATCTAATAGGGTACAGTTCCTCCGTTCTGATACACCGTTGTGCTGTGGTGTATATGGAGGAGTTAGCTGAGAGAGAATCCCATTGCCTTTTAGGAAGTCCAGGAATTCAATGCTCAAGTATTCACCTCCATGATCAGATCGAAGGATTTTAATACTTTTTCCGGTTTGGTTCTCGACTTCTTGTTTATATTCTCTAAATTTCTCAAAAGCTTCTGATTTGTGTTTCATCAGGAACATATATCCGAATCTAGAGAGATCGTCAGTGAATGTAATGAAGTATGAAGAACCATCCCTGGGATGTGTAGACATGGGACCGCATACATCACTATGTATCAGTCACAAGAGTTCGGTAACTTTTTCTCCGTGTCCCGTAAACGGAGTTTTGGTCATCTTGCCTTTGAGACATGACTGGCAAGTGTCATAAGATGAAAATTCGAATGGTTTCAAATATCCATCCTTATGCAACTTAGCCAGTCGTGTCGTATTGATGTGACCCAGTCTACAATGCCACAAGAAGGATTCGTTCAGTTCTGAACTCTTCCTCTTGTGTGTGTTTGTTATGCTCAGAACTGTTGATTGATTTAGAACGTAAATGCCATTGCACAGCGCACCTGATCCAAGCAACTTTTGGTTACGGAAAATGTTCATAACATTGTCCTGTAATACAAAATTATATCCCTCTTTACTCAACAAAGAAACCGATATAATGTTGGATATCAGGTTCGGCATGTAATAGCATTCGTTCAGAACCAATGTATTACCATTCGGTAATACAAGGTGATATTCCCCGACAGTCTTAGCCACAACAATTGCACCATTTCCAACTCTAATGTCTTTATCACCTTCTCCAAGTTCTCTACCTTTCCTGAGCCCATGTAACTGATTACATATATGGGATCCTGACCCGGTATCTAATACCCACGACGTGGAGCAAATGGAGAAACAGTTCTCTTAACGAACACACCCGAAGAAAATGCATCATCATGTACTTTCTTCATTCGGGTGGCATGGGAATCCTGGTATTCCCCTATATCCTGTTCATTCCTATAACTCTTATAAGAAAGAACGGAACCAACGTTCCCCAGCACAGTATAACATGCGGGTTCGGTCAATACATCCATATTATTATCTTTATTAAGGCATGACATGGTCGCTACCTGGAGAGAGAGAGAAGAAAACACTTTAGCGTATGCTCGTGCAAGATCAGATTGGTTATTATCTTATCTAATCAGGATGGCTCCCACTGGTTTTTATCAAATCTTCCTTCAAACCCTAAAAGGAAAAACTAGCCGGGATTAATTACACCCTACAACTTCGTCGATCTTTCAGCCAGGCCAGTGTCGGTACTTTGAGGGAGGTTCCCCTTGCTTTCGCACGGACCTAATTAAAGTAAACCTCGTTTTCCCAGAGGCATAACCCCGTTGACACCTTTCTAGACACCTACTTGATCGGCTAATTGTAATGTGTAAAACTCCCCCAGGAGTAACTCTTACTCGCAGTGGGTATCGGGATCCAACTATCTCATAGAAGGTATGCAATCTCATTGCAAATTTCAACACTTGAAATTCCCGACAATGCTTTTGCCCCAAATGATCTATGACCTTGACAAGGTCAACAAACCATAGACCGTAAGTCAAGTTCAACCCGTCATTTCATGATTGAATTAAACCAACCCGCACGACCCTTGACAAGGTCAACAAGGCCGTACGGCTACCCTAATCCAATCAGCATCATATGCATAAGCAGATAAATACCGGTCAGCTACCGCACAATGCGCCTTGACAAGGTCAACAAACGCAGCACGAATATTAAACAGGACTTATCAGAAATGACGGAGGGCTACGACAGGTTTTTCTGAAAACCTATTGCGTAATGAACTTGATATCATTGTAGAATCAAATGAAGTTTTGAAATGGAGTGATTTTGAGGCTTTTCTAGTTTTGCTAAAAGGGTCACTCCTGGTGAAGGGATTGTAGGCCCTTTCCTCGTCGAATGAGATGCAGGATATATCATATATATCTCTGTGCAAAGCAGAAACTATAGAAGCAATCAAAAGACAAACCGAGTGTGTAGCATCTGCCGGTTATTGCTAAAGGAGTCACTCCCGGTGAAGGGATCTCGGTCCTTTCCTCATCGAATAAGGTGCAGGATATATCACATATACCGCTGTGCAAAGCAAGAACTGTAGCTACCTGTTTTATTTAAAATTTGATTCTACAACATCTTAGGATTCTTTTCATTCATTAATCACATTAATGAAGTCCCATCAATTATATACCTAAACATCACAGATAAATACAGCGTACACTTATGCCATCCGCATTCGCCTCGATGTCCCCTCGTGTACCGTTAGGTTAGGTAACTAACGACAGAGCAGGGCAGGGCTAGTGCGGGTGCAAAACATAAGTAACGTCTATATAATATATCATATATACTATATACTGTATCCATCAGAACATATCAAATGATCACATCACAGATATCGCAGCAGAAAATATCATATGAAATATTGGATATACTAGGACGTCCGTGTTTTCAATACGAGCCAGTATAAAACACGGCTTCCACGGTCGTGATGAATAGCCAATCCCACACCCCTAGACCCCTACGAGAGCGGCAAGCAACACTACCAATTCTAGGGTTAGGAGACCCGGACTCGACTCCTCGAGATGGTCTCCCACTGGACCCTAGAACCCGGTTACTTGTGCTCCCCTCCTTGGGTCTATCCTAATGCGGAAAAGTAAATAATATACATCAACGGTGACATCTTCCGCAACCTGGAAGTGTCCCAATAAAAGAATATTACATACAAGTTTTTACATGAATTAAAATGAAAAAACACTCATCTCACATAAAAAAAACCCGGCTATTCGAACACGACGATCTAATATAACATATCCAGCAACACATAACATCACATGTCATCAACGTAAGTATGTATGCATACCCCAATTGTTGTTGACGTATAGCAACGAAACCGGCGATATCGACATACTACACTTACGGTCACAGAAAAGAAAGTGTAAAACTACAACAGTTGGAATCCGCAACCTCTTTAGACATCGCATGCCTAATCAAATGAAATACTTAGACATCACATGCCTAACAATTATAAACCCCGCATTTTAGTCTCATTATCGAAAACTCTTTTCAATATCAAGTGAGACTAAACCGCTAGATTTATAACATTCATTCAGTTATCTCATAACTGTTTGTGAATTCCAATTATTGTATCCCATTCCGGATAAATAGAAAATATTAAACTTTCCGATCAAACATTCGAACACCCAAGTTTTCCCGAAACCGATCAACACATGAAATAAGTTCAAAGACATTCACTTCATGCCTCAGTATCAACGGTCCAGCCGTAGAAGGGTCAAGCCAACGCCTCACATGTGGCACGCCGTACTGCCCCAAACCCTAAGGTTCAAAGGGCAGTTCAAGACGGTCACATAATCGAGTTAAGGTTTGTTGTCTTCTAGAGGGATCATCCCGTTACTTGCACTACTCAGAACGTCCTTAAACCACAGAAAAATCCAACACTTGGAAATTTTCCGGCAGGGGAAAGATTGAGTATTTACATCCGGTCGAACTTTTTAACATATTCTAAAAGTATCCGGAAAAACACATAGACAAAATTTGATAATCCGATCGAATCATCTACGCCCCAAAACATCCCAGAAAATACAACTATTGAGTGCAAATTAAAAATTCCCAGAAAACTCAGCACCTGAAAACATGAATTACTGTGCAAACTTTGGAGTCAAATCCCATCAATTGGCCGCAGAACCGCCGCAGAAGCCAGGCTTCTGCCGCTGTTCCGCCGCGCTTTAGATGCATCATGAGGTAATTTTTGCACCGTAATTCTTAGAATTCCGTGCTGAATTTCTTAAGCATTTTTAATCTGGAAAAAACCAAGTTTTTGAAAAAAATCCAGAGAGCATGAATGATTAGGGTTTCGATGTTCGTTCGGATTTCAAACGTCGTCTAGACTTCGCCTAAGGCTCTAGCTAGGCTCTGATACCACTGTAGGGTTCCTAGGCACGATAATGAGGCCTCACAAGGCATCAACCAAGCCAATTTCAAATTTTACAAGTGCCGAGAAACCCTAATACGGATTCGTTGACTAGAGTTTAGGCGAAAAGTTAAACTAGTTAACATCTTAACTAAAAGAAAGAAGCTACAACCTTTGTAGATCCGGTTCTCCACTTCCTTAGCTCCACGTAGACGTCCTCTCGTTGTCCATATCGAATCCCGGACTCTAGCATCGGCTTCATCGGAGAAATGGGCGGGCTAGGTCGTCGACTTCGATGCCGAAGATGATCTACGTCGAGGCAACACAAGATCAAGCTCCAACTTCACTAAGCAATGAAACTTGTGAAGAAAACACCCTATACTACTTGGCAAGAGGTAGAGAATGAAGAAATAGGAGGTGGGTTCACTTTAGAATTGGATTTCTCACTCTTTTACTCAAGATTCCATTAATGGAATCAAGTTTCCTTCTTGAAAAGAAGAAGAAGTAGATGAAGATCAAGATAGAATATGATAAGTCTCTTATTTAAAAAAGAAACTAATATGAATACTTATCATATACTAACCATGGTCAAGTGTAGAGAGTAAACTAGGGTTAGGTGAATGGTTAGGTTAAGAGAAGAAAACAAAAATGGTCAAGGTTTCAACCCTTCATGAAGCTTCATGAAAGAAACAAGAAAAGCCACCATTTCAATTTTCTTTTCCAAAATAAATAATCAAAATAAATAAATAAATAAGTAAACAAAACCCTAACCATTCATATAACCATGGTTTAATCTTTACACATGCACAAGTAAACATGTATCATCAAACATGATACAATCAAGTGTACACAAAAATATATCACATATACAATGTGCACATCAAATGAGAAAATCCTTTTAAAGTAAACCAATACTAGTTAATGCAAAGTAATATATCAAATATATAATTATACATTAAATCAACACTTGATTCAATGATCCGGTCATGTCGCACATAACCGACTAGTATCCAATGTATCGACTTATCGAATCAATCTTTGATTCGATAACTAGGTTATATCGCATACAACCAATCGAAACATTCATCGCGAGAATGAAATACGGTATCACATACACGCATTATTCTCGGTCCTGCACATATCTCATATGTGCTCCTATTTCGTTTCGCTTGAGCCAGGAAACCTCTGCGTAGGACTCTAAAGACTCGTCAATACTCCGGCAGCAGGTGATGATCCTATCAAACACTCACAAGCCGCAAGAGGTCTTCTAAACGTAACGTCTACCCGGGTATTGAGCGATCAGAAGATCGACGAGCAAGCCCGCTCACACTGCTGTGAATCTAACCAGTAACACTTACCGTACAGTCTGGTCTGTTCGTCTGATATGTCGCATATCAAGTCTAGGGGTGGTAAACGTCAGACCCCAATAACCTATAAGTCATGCCGATGTGAGGCTCATAACGGGTCGAGAAACTACTGGTAACACGTACCAGCAAATCTCTGATCAGCCCTGGCCAGGGACTTCCCTGCTACGGCCAATCGAGCACAGCGCAACATCAACCCCCAATACCGGGAGAGACGAAACCCTTCCTATCGCTCATTGCCTCCATGTGACTCGGGACTGTACCCAAAAACCACCATTTTGCACGCCCTCATGGACGTGGTATGGTGGAGATCAAAGCACAGTGGGAATCACACAAGACTCTATGACGATCTCGGGTCTACAGACTAACCTGCACAAGTGTCACCTGAGAACTGCTATCTGACGTGAGGTATAATACCATCCGGGAGTTCTCGGCGAGTCCGTCCAGTGTACCCAGTCTCCACTGAGCACCCGTATACCATCTCTGATGTCAAACACCAATGCATATGGGATCATCCATTGCCCATCTCATGGGTCGAGAAGCGTATACGCTAGTCTACAATGGTATATCGATGCCCCATCTCGATACACCCACGACTAGGGACCTTGAAGGATGTACTTATGGACTACCATGTCCCCACTAGTATGATCTGCATCATAGTCCAGGCAGTCAAGTACACATCCTAAGGGCTTTACCAACATGTAACTATAAGACAGTTTAAAGAGACTAGTATACATGTTAAGATAAAGAGTAACCAGATAGCATACTATCATATCGAGCAAGAAAGTCATCTCTATATATGTCCAAGCATCCAATATAATATACATCATCTGTACAATACTGGCCTCTAGGGCATACATACAACTAACAATACCGTATTAGATTCTCGCGATATGAGATATCGGCCGGGTATATGTGATATAGCTGGGTCATCGGATCAAGTGTTGATTTGATGAACTGATACAAATTATATTAGTTGGTTATTTGCGAAATAGCCAGATTATCGGATCAAGTGTTGATTTGATAATTTAATGTATGATAATATATTTGATATATTAAATTACATTAACTAATATAAGCTCACTAAAAGGTTCTTTTTCTCACTCGGATAATACATTGATATATATGCGATATATGTTAATTGTATTATTTTATTTTGTTACAATAAATATTGTATATGTGATATATAATATTGTAACATGTTAGGGTTATTAATGAAACATGATTAGTGGAGATTAAACATGATTAAGATTTGATTTGGGTTAATTTTTCTAGAAGCTTCTAGAAGCTTTTTGTTTTGTTTTTGCAAAGATATTTTGTAAAGATATTTTGGATGATATTTAGTTAACCCAACCCAACCCTTGACCATGGTTCATTCTCTACATGGGTTAAGTTATCATACTTGACCCATGGTTGCATTTCTTATCTCACCACAATTCATTATTCATCACAAAGTAAATGCATCATCTTCTTCCTTCTTCTTTTGGGTGAAAAGCTTTCTAGCCTTTTCCTTTGTGATGAAAATGAGTGAGATTAAGAAAAAAAATGAGAGCTAAATTCCTACTTCATCATCCTCATCTGTCCTCATTTCTACTTTATTCATCATCCTCATCATCCTCATTGCAATACCTGGTTCTCTACTTTATTCATATACCTATAACTTCTCAAAATTTAGACCTTGCATTTCTACGAAACACATGTCTAAGAACTAAAGAAGTCACAAGTAAACAGAATATAGTACGAGTACCAACCCCTCTGTCCTCATGGACACTGGACAACATACAATACTCTGTATAAGTCCCCTGAGTCTAATAACTCATTCCCTGTGTGTCGTAGGTTGAAAACTGTACTTATGGTTAAGAAGAATTACACCGATGTTTAATGTTCCTTACCTAACCATCCACTGACATAGGTAAATGTCATAGACATAATTTCAAAAAGTTATATCTCACTTTATGAAAATAAACGTACAGATATATCAATTTGAAATTGGTGCATAACAACGGATATTCAAAACCAAACAATTATATATTGTTAGTTATATCTAGCCACTTAGATTAGGGTGTTTGCTTTGCTAATACCTGATTAGCAAAGCAAGAGCTGGGGTTTGAGTTTCTTCAAGGTAGATCATCTTTGTTATCGAAGATCGGAAGCAAGCTTGCATCTTTCTCTTCGTGGAGCCTTTCTAGAGCCTGGGTACTCGATGATCGCAGCGAAGGGACCACAACATGGAGCTTATGAAGTGAAGGACCGGACTACAAAGGTTGTAATCCTAAACTCTTAGAAGTAAAGTTGTTTACTTGCTTATGTTTTCGGCTAATCTCTAGTCTAAGATCTTGGTTAGGGTTGTTCGGCACGTCTAAATTTTAAATCGGGCATGGTTGATTCTTTATAGACCCCTGTGAGAGTGCCTAGTAACCCTACAGTGGTATCAGAGCCAAGCTAGGGCTTTAGGCAATGTCTAGACGAAGTTTAAAGTCCGATCGAACCCCGAAACGTCGCGATTTACCACTTCTCTGGAAATTTTTTAAAATGTTGATTTTTCCATATTAAAATACTCAGAAAAATAAGCAGGGAATTCTAAGAATTACTGTGAAGTATGAAGCCCCAACTCCATCATGGGAGCGCGGAACCGCGGCCAAACCATGGGTTTGGCGGCGGTTCCGCGGCCATCATGAGCAGTCAGGGGCTCGTACTTCAAGGTATGATTCTTGGGTACTTTTTCATGCTTCTGGGAATTTTTAATTTTACTTGAGTGTTGAGTTTTCTGGAGATCTTTTGTATTCGTTGATTCGATCGGAAAGTTTAACTTCATTTAAGTTTTTCCATATAATTTAGAACGTGTTAAAAAGTTCGACCGGATATCAATAACTCACTTTTTCCCCTGTAGGAAAATTTCTAAAAGTTGGATTTTTTCTTGAGTTTGAAATTTCCGGAAAATCGTGCAAGTAACGTGGTGGACCCTCTAGAAGAACACAACCCTTAACTCGATTATGTGACCGTCTGAACCGCCTCTAAACCTTAGGGTTTGGGGCAGTACGGCGTTGCCACATGTGAGGCGTTGGTTTGACCCTTCTACGGCTGGACCAATAGTACCGTGGCATGTGATGGATACTTTTTGAACTCCGCTCAATTGTTGAGCTATTTGGGAAATCTTGGGTGTTTGTTTATTCGATCGGAAAGTTTAACATTGTCTATTTATCTGGAATGTGATACAATATTTGGAATCCACAAGTAGTTATGAAATAACTAATTTGAATATTGTAAATCTAGCAGTTTAGTCTCATTTGATCGGTTGCCATGGGATTTTGATGTGATCAAAAGTCCGTCGCAATCACGTAGCGTACGCGGATACTCGCCGGGTAAACTTAATAGATAGCCACGCCCCAAAGCCCCGACCAAGTGACTGTAGAAGAACCCCGTCGCCAAAAGCATCCGTTCGGGTGCTCGCGGCAGCGGTATTCCTCCTTGGTGCACTTCGTCGATGGCATCCGGGGGTGCGTCCGTCTACTAAAGTTTGCGATGAGCATTCGATCAGGATGTCGGGAATCTTGTTGAATTGCCCGACTAGATATTGAAAAGTGTTTTCGAGATCGTGACTAAAATACGGGGTATATAATTGTTAGGCATGAGATGTCTAAGGAATTCATTTGATTAGGCATGCGATGTCTAAGCAGGTTGCGGATTCCAACTGTTGTAATTTTACACTTTCTTTTCTGCGACCGTAAGTGTAATATGTGGTGTATCGCTGGTTTCGTTGCTATACATCAACGACAATTGGGATACACATATTTACTTACGTTGATGATATGTGATATTATGTGTTGCTGTGATATGTTATATTGGATCGTCGTGTTCTGAATAGACGGGGGGTTTATGTGAGATGAGAGTTTTTCTTTTTCATTCATGTAAAATTCATTATATGTAATATTCTTTTATTGGGGCACTTCCGGGTTGAGGATGATGTCACTATTGTATATTATTTACTTTTCCGCATTAGGATAGACCCAAGGCGAGGAGCACAAGTAACCGGGTTCTAGGGTCCAGTGGGAGACCATCTCGAGGAGTCAAGACCGGGTCTCCTAACTCTAGAACTGGCAGGGTTACTTGCCGCTCTCGTAGGGGTCTAGGGATGTGGGTTTGGCTATTCATCGCGACCGTGGAATCCATGTTTTATACAGGCTCGTATTAAAACACGGACCTCCTAGTATATCCAATATTTCATATATGTTCTTCTGCTACAATGTTCTGTGATGAGATCATATTACTGCCTGAGACAAATGTTTATATTATATATATGAGATATATGTTATATTGCAGATTTCATTTCAAATGTGATTCTTGTGAAGCATAATAAAATGGGACTTCATTAATGAGATTAATGAAATAAAAGAAACCTAAAGATGTTGTAGAAACTTGTTTAAAAATTGGTAGCTCTAGTTTTTGCTTTGCATAGCGGTGTTCCTTGTAGAACATCCAGCACCTTATTCGATATGGAAAGAGCCGAGATCCCTTCACCGGGAGTGACCTCTTTAGCGAAACTAGAAGATGCTACAAACTCGGTTTGTCTTTTGATTGCTTCAATAGTTTTTGGTATACATAGTGGTGTTTGTGAAATATCCAGCACCTTATTCGATAAGGAAAGAGCCAGCGATCCCTTCACCGGTAGTGACCTCTTTAGCAAAACTAGAAAAGACTCAAAAACACTCCATTTAAAATCACTCGATTCTACAACGATATCAAGTTCATTACGAAAAAGGTTTTCATAAAAACCTGTCGTAGCCCTCCGTCATTTTAGAAAGTAGAGTACTTAGTATTCGTGCTGCGTATGTCAACTTTAGTTGAGGCGTAGTGTACGGTAGCTAAGTAATGTCTTCCTACACAGCATATGATGCGATTAGTTAGGACATTCATGTGATTATGTCGACCATAGTTGAGGGTCGTGTAGGGTGGGTCTGATTAATCATGAAATGACGTGTAGAACTTGACTAGTGCTTATGATATGTTGACCATAGTTAAGGTCATAAGTGCTAGGTGTAAAATACTATTGGGAATTTCATGTGTTGAAATTTGCAATGAGATTGCATACCTTCTATGAGATAGTTGGATCCCAATACGCGCTGCGAGTAAGTGTTACTCCTGGGAGAGTTTTACACATTACAATTAGACGATCAAGTAGGTGTCTAGAAAGGTGTCAACGGGGTTACGCCCCTGGGAAAACGAGGTTTACTTTAATTAGGTCTGTGCGATAGCACGGGGAACCTCCCTCAAAGTACCGGCACTGGCCTGGCTGAAAGATTGGCGAACTTATAGCGTGTAATTAATCCCGGCTAGTCTTTCCTTTTATGGTTTGAAGGAAGATTTGACAAAAACAGTGGGAGACATCCTGATTAGATATATTAATAACCAATCTAATCTTGCAAGAGCATACGCTGAGTGTTTTCTTCTCTCTCTCTCCAGGTAGCAACCATGTCACGCCTTAATCAAGATAATAATACGGATGTATTGACCGAACCCGCTTGTTATACTGCGCTGGGGAACGTTGGTCCGGCTCCAACTTATAATTGTTATAAGAGCGAGCAGGAAATAGGGGATTACCAGAATTCCCGTACCGCCCAAACGAAGAAAGTGCATACTGATGCATCTTCTTCGGGTATGTTCATTACAAAGAACTATTTCTCAGTATCATTTACGTCCAGGGTATGAGATACCGGATCAGGATCCCAGATATGTAATCTATTACATGGGCTACAGATAGATAGAGAACTGAGAACGGGTGATAAGTTTTAAGAGTTGGAAATGCTGCAAGTGTTGCAGCCAAGTTTGTTGGCAGTTATCACCCTGTATTACCAAATACATTGATTCTGAACGAATGTTATTAGATACCGAACCTGATATACAACATCATATCAGTATTTTTATTAGTAAAGAAGGATATAATTTTGTATTGTTGGATAATGTTTTGAACATTTCCTATATCAAGAATTGATTGGTTCAGGCACGTTATCTAAAAGCATATACGTTCTAAATCAAACCACAGTTCTTAGTGTACAGAACACACACAAGAGGAAGAGTTCAGAAATGAACGAATCCTTTTTGAGGCATTGTAGACTAGGTCATATCAATGTGACCCGACTAGCTGAAGTAACATTTAGATGCATATTTAAATTAGTTTAAATTTACATCTTGTGAAACTTGCCGGTCATGTCACAAAGATAAGATGACCACAGCTCTGTTTATTGAAAACGGAGAAAGAGTTAGTGAACTCTTGGGATTGATACAGGATGATGTATGTAAGGCCCCTGTTTACGCATGCCAGGACCGGTTCTTTGTACTTCATTACATTCACTGATTATCTTTCAAGATTCACACATGTGTTCCTGTTGAAACACATGTCTGAACCTTTTGAGAAGTTCAATGAATATAAGTTGGGAGTAGAGAACCAAAACGGGTATACGTATTATGTTCTTGATGTGATCAGGGAGGAGAATACTTGAGCAAGGGATTCCTGGACTATTCTACAGGAGAATGAGATTCTCTCTCAGCATTACTCCTCCGTATACACCACAGCATGTCGGTGTATCGGGGCAGAGCAATCACACCCTAGTTGATATGGTACGCTCTATGATGAGTACTGCTGAGTTTCCTATTTCCTATTAGGAGTTATGCACTTGTGAAGCTGCATACCTATTGAATAGGGTTCCAATCAAATCAGGTGCCTACCACTCCATATGTGATATGGTATGGGAAGAGCCCATCTTTTAAGGATATTAAGATTTGTGTTGTCCGGCCTATGTCTAAAAGCAAAATCCGGACGAGCTCGAGGCAAGGTTAGTTCCGTAGAACTGGAAAAAGTTCCTGCTATACAAACTGCAGCTGATAATTTGGTAAACCCGAAGGATTCAATAGTTTCCAACGAACCTCAGCCTCTCCGCCGATCTAGTAGGGTTCCTCACCCACATGAGAGATACTTCGGTTTCTCTATGACAGTGGGAGCTAGGATTGCATCATAAGATGATGACCCAACTATTTTCGAGCAGGCCATCAGGAGTGAGACTCTGTAAGAATGGCTGGATGCTAAGCGATCTGAGATGGAATCCTTATACACGAACAAAGTATGGACTTTGGTTACTTTATCTGAAGGGTTAAATCCCCATTAGGAGCAAGTATATCTTGAGAAGATTACTTGGTGTACATGGAAAAGTTAAGACTTTCAAAGCTATGCTTAAGTCCATCCAGACCCTACTTGCAATTGCTACATACCATGACTACGATATCTGGCGGTTGGGTGTCAGGACTGCTTTTCGAAATGATGATTTGGACAGAGTGTCTATAAGGACACAGCCAGAGGGCTTCGTAGACAGAGGGAGCAGCGGAAACGTGTGCAAGATGTTTTATGCGATAAAACAGGTATCGCGGAGTTGGAACGTCTGTTTTGATATAGTAGTCAAAGAGTTTGACTTCATCAAAATGGTAGATGAACCTTGTATACACAATGATTCTCCATATATTACGTAGATGACATACTCTTGATAGGGAAAGAGTTTCCAATGCTATGCTCGGTCAATCTCCTCTTATCACAATGATTCTCCATATAGGATCAAGGTGATACCTCCTAAATCCTGGGTTATGGATCTATGAGATAGATCTATTTGGATGATAGGATTCTCACTAGCTGTAGTGAGATGGTATCAATCGATCCTGGGTAGAATCACTGGAAAAGTTCCAGGATGATAAGGACGACTGAATGTCAGTCGCAGGCATTGTCTTTACCCTCAGTGGAGGGACAGTATATTGGAAAAGTTCCAAGCTAGATAGTTCCAAGCTAGATACCGTGACATACTAGACGATTAAAGGCAAGATACATCGTTACCAAGGATGCTACCAAAGAGGCAGTCTGGATATATATATATTAGTTCATGAGATGAACTTCGTTCCAACCATTGTGTGACAATGGAATTGTGGCTTATGCCAAGGAACCCCCGTCCAATCAGAATTCAAGATATAATTCTTAGGCAGTATCACCTGATCATGGAGATGGTTGATCTCCAGAGAGATCGAGGTTAGGAGAGTAGACGCAGAGGACAACAGCGCGGATCCACTCACAAAGGCCTTTTTCCCAGTAGAGACTTTTATGGGATGGTTGAGTATGAGATACTTCAACCATAGCTAATTGTTGGGTATGTGATACCACAACAGATGGCCCTAGTGGAAGTGGGAGATTGTTAGTTATATATATGCCCTAGAGGCCATTTCTGTACATACGATATATATTGTAGTGGATGCTTGGACATATATAGGGAGGATTTTCTTGCTCAACATGATAGTATGGTATCTAGTTGCCCTTTATCTTAACATGTACTCTTTTTGTCTCTTTGTTACATGTTGATAAAGCCCTTAGGATGGGTACTTGACTACCAGGACTATGATGTAGATCATACTAGAGGGGACAATGTAGTCGCTAAGTACATCCTTTAAATGTTCCTAGTCGTGGGAGTACCGAGACAGGGCATCGATACTCCAGAGTAGACTAGCGTATGCGCTTCTTGACCCATATGATGGGCGATGGATGATCACATATCTATTGGTGTTTGACATCAGAGAAGGTATATGGCTGCTCAGTGGAGACTGGGTACACTGGACGGACTCGCCGAGAACTCCCGGATGGTATTATACCTCACGTCAGATGGCAGTTCTCTGGTGACACTGGTACAGGTTAGTCTGTAGACCCGAGATCGTCATAGATTCCTGTGTGATTCCCACTGTGCTTTGATTTCCATCATACCACGTCCAAGAGGGCGAGCAAAAAGGTGGCTTTTGGGTACAGTCCCGAATCACATGGAGGCAATGAGCGATATGAGGGGATTCGTCTCTCCCGGTATAGGGAGTTGATGTTGTGCTGTGTTCGATTGGCTATAACTGGAAATCCCTGGCCAGGGTTGCTGAGATTTACTGGTAAGTGTTATCAGTAGTTTCTCGAAATGTTATAGACCTCATATCGACACGACTTATCAAGCTACTAGGGTCTGACGTTTACCACCCCTAGGCGAGATATGCGACATATCAGACGAAGAGACCGGACTGTACGGGAGTGTTACTGACTGGATTCACTGGAGAAAGTACAGGCTTGCTTGTTGATCTTCTGATCGCTCAATACCTGGGTGGCTGTTACGTTTAGCTGACCGCTTGCAGCTTGTGGGTGTTTGATATGATCATCACCTACTGCCGGCGTATTGACGATTCTTAAGAGTCCTACACAGAAGTTTCTTGACTCAGGAAAAACGGAGTAGGAGCACATATATGATATGTACGGGACCGAGAACAATACGTGTTTGTGATACTGTTTTAGATTCTCGCGATTTGAGATATCGGCCAGGTATATGTGATATAGCCGGGTCATCGGATCAAGTGTTGATTCGATGAACTGATACAGATTATATTAGTTGGTTATTTGTGAAATAGACGGATTATTGGATTAAGTGTTGATTTGATAATTTAATGTATAATAATATATTTGATATATTAAATTACATTAGCTAATATAAGCTAACTAAAAGATTCTTTTTCTCATTCGGGTAATACATTGATATATATGTGATATATGTTAATTGTATTATTTTATTTTGTTACAATAAATATTGTATATGTGATATATAATATTGTAACATGTTAGGGTTATTAATGAAACATGATTAGTGGAGATTAAACATGATTAAGGTTTGATTTGGGTTAATTTTTCTTGAAGCTTCTAGAAGCTTTTTGTTTTGTTTTTGCAAAGATATTTTGTAAAGATATTTTGGATGATATTTAGTTAACCCAACCCAACCCTTGACCATGGTTCATTCTCTACATGGGTTAAGTTATCATACTTAACCCATGGCTGCATTTCTAACCTCACCACAATTCATTATTCATCACAAAGTAAATGCTTCTTCTTCTTCCTTCTTCTTTTGGGTGAAAAGCTTTCTAGCTTTTTCCTTTGTGATGAAAATGAGTGAGATTAAGAAAATAAATGAGAGCTAAATTCCTACTTCAGCATCCTCATCTATTCTAGCCACTTAGATTAGGGTGTTTGCTTTGCTAATACTTGATTTGCAAAGCAAGAGCTTGGGTTTGAGTTTCTTCAAGGTAGATCATCTTTGTTATCAAAGATCGGAAGCAAGCTTGCATCTTTCTCTTCCTGGAGCCTCTCTAGAGTCCGGGTACTTGATGATCGCAACGAAGGGACCACAATACGGAGCTTATGAAGTGAAGGACCGGACTACAAAGGTTGTAATCCCAAACTCTTAGAAGTAAAGTTGTTTTCTTGCTTATGTTTTCGCTTAATCTCTAGTCTAAGATCTTGGTTAGGGTTGTTCGGCATGTCTAAATTTTAAATCGGGCATGGTTGATGCCTTATAGACCCTTGTTAGAGTGTCTAGTAACCCTACATGTATGACACAATCCTAGGTCAATACGATCATATATATATATATATAAACCTCAAATGAATAAGTCTGAAGCATGATAAGGTGGCTAAGGTAACATCTATACATAAGTGTATTACTAAGTACTCGTGCCAGTGCCTCAGATAACAACTATCATAATGTGAGGCATGGTCGATGTAATCAGTGTCAACTATATCATGATGTCTAACAGTATGTGGATATCGTCCAACTATGTGATCAATGTCATCAATATCAGCTATATGTATATGGATCTCGTCCACGTGTCACCCAATGACAAAAAGCATCATGCATGTAAATATCATAAAGCATATGCATGGATTATGAGGATATAATCAACATGTGTCCCTCGCGACACATCAAAATCATGGAACCGGAGTGTCCAGCATCGACACTCGAAAATATCATGAAAGTTGTGCCCAGCATCGGCACGTAAATCCTCATATATCGGGCTCCGTCGGTCCGGATCGGCCCACGGGCTCCGTCAGTCCGGATCGGCCCATATCATCTCTCGACTCCGGTCGGTATCCTCTGGATATCCGCCGAGCCCAAAAACTATCACCGGTAGGTAGTGGTCCCTCTGCCTGGCTCACCGTCTGTACACAGCATCCCTTTCTTGCCCCGGGGTACCATACCGGGCCCCACCATGTACCCACACACGGCTCACGACTGCTCCTCGCATGGGGTATATATATACATCAGAACCGATAAAACTCATGGTGGGCGCACTGAAATATCATATCAAGGGTAACCGGGTTTTTAAAACAATACATACTTTCTTTTGAAATACCCACGGTTCCTGAATCCAGAAATATCATGGATACAGCGTATATCAATGCGTATAATCATAAAACATGATGTATGCGACATATAAAAGAAAGGTAAGCATATCAGTATATTATGCAAGGAGTCATGTCCTGATGCAACAGTCCTACTGTGTAGTGACATGGCAATTATCGATGATGAAGTGTGTGAGCCGACAAGCAGGTGTACGTGGAACATAAGCATCATCGATAATGGTGCTGGTGTCCTGACAGCATAGTTTTAATATAACAATAAACATATCTAAACATGCAATGCGATGCGAATAGCAAGAATATGCAAAAATCGACTAATAAACACAACAGTGAAGAATTTGCATCAATATAAAAATGTCATACAGTTTTGCCATTTGAAATAAGACGAATCGGGGTTTTTAGTAAAATAAGGGCTACGGTGTTTTTAAGAAAAGGCGTGTCTTTAAAATACTCCCGATTCGTTAGTTTTTGAAATAAGAATGACATCGGCCAAGCCTAATATCTACTAGCAAAACTACAGCTCTAACTAACAAGTCAATCAGGAGGGGTATGGAAACCACCTAAATCTGAGTCAATATATACATATATATAAAATATAATAGTCGGTGATCCCGCCTCAAAGTACCGCGTACGATACAATATCATATGACATCCTCGAGTCATGAGTGCGGATCTTATCATCAAATAAAGCTCGTACAGTAAATCATCGTACGGCATCCCAAAAGCTGGGTACGGGTCAATATCACATTCATTCCATCAATTATCTGGTATCCTTATCATCATATCTCATGATCTGGGGTACTGATCTAAGTCTAGTACAAATTGATACCATCTATATAAATATAAATACGTGTGTAAAACACACGTCCCAAGGCCCGCTAAAATCACATGTCGTATCCTATCACCGATCTCATGGCACTATGCCCAATCTCATCGACTCATCTCCAATATCATATACTATCCTCATCATCCAGGTATAAGTATAACAAGAAAGCATGTGTGTGTGTGGGGGGGGGTGTAAACCTATTCTAGGGTTCGCAACTAGGGAACTATACTAGTTTACTTCTAAACCCTAATCTATCCGTAGTACACCTAATCACATCTAGAAAATCCATGTCACACATAACTCTATCATATATATAAATATAGTATATATCTAGTATACTAAGTATCGAACTACGGGGGTGCTATACGCCATCCACCCGACTTCCCCCGTAAATATAATCTACTCACCTTGCATCCTGTGTGTCGGTGTCGATGTCGCCTTCATCTTCTTCCTCGTATGAAGCCCTCGAGAAGGTACCTACAAGATATCACAATCACAAATGCACCTTAAAATCACATCGAGAAAACCAAACGACGCGCTAAGGCCTATAGGTTAGAACCTATGGACTACGCTTTCAAAACCATCAAACAATCCTCGATATTTTCGTATAAACGCCAAGTAATCGAGGCAAAACGCAATTATACAAATCCAGAATTTAAAATACGCAATACGAAAACACGAATCAAAACAGCAACTATAGAAAAGGGTCCCAGATTTCACCCTGGGTCAAATTAGACAATATTGCATATACCAAGGGTCAAGTGCACATGAAATAAAGCTTCATAACCAACACGAGCCAAAATGGTGGGACCCAGGCCGCAATTTGCGGCCAGTTTGGGGAATTATAGGCTAGGGTTTTGGTGGTAGCTTCCTACTTGCCTGCATGTATCACTGCCCTTGCAAAAAAAAAAATCAGAGTCTCGAGGTGATAGCAAATTTCATTTAACCCTCACAGAATCCATAAATTTCCGATATCAGCTTTTCTAAAGCCGTATTCCGGGTTCTAGTCTCTGGTTTAGGCCTGGATTCTAGCACTAGGGGGTTTATGTGGCCTCTACTGAGCTCAACTTCACATCACAACTCTCAAATTCCTAAAACCCTAACTAGAGTTTTCAAACATCACCCAAACGACACGATATCGGTTCTAATCTAACATAGGGGTAAAATTAATGGAAACACTAAGCTTATGGTTCAGAAAATACCTCATTTGGCAACTCAAGAATTTTCTTGAGTTGCCCTAAGTGGCCAAAATCCTTGCTTTCTTGGTCCAATGTGCTTCCCTTGAGCTTGTGCATCTTTTTAATGAAAAGGGTAATGGTTTTTGAAGTGTTTTTCAGGGTGTTTTGGGGCTTGAAGATGGGGTAGAAGGAGAGGGGCAGCAGCAGCAACAAGGAAGATGGAGGAGAAATGATGGAGGTGTTGAATGGTTCAAGGGTCCATGCCCAAGGTTGACCCTTCCCTCACTCTCTCTCTCTCTCTCACCCATACCTCACACTATTCCATTCTTTATTCAATTTCTTTTTCCCCTTCTTTTCTTTCCTCTAATAATTCAACAACCATGATATAAAACTAGTAGGAAAGCCATAAGAATATGTAACAAGTGAAAAAAGATACGGTGCATGTTTTGCACAAATATGCTAAAAATCCGATTAGCGTTTTTTAATCGCGATTAGCACTATATTAGCATATAATTAATCATAAAAACTTTAAATTTGCATAATTTACATAAAACACCTCTTTTTAGTAATATCCATAATTTTCCAAAATTTTCCCCAAATTATCGGTATTTAATTATACCGCCTTATTAAAATATTCAATATTTTATTATTAAATTATAAAAATTTCCCAAAATAATATTTTATTTTTTTGAAATGTTACACTTAGAGGGGAGGCAAGCGTCAGACCCTAATAGTGCAATAAGTCGTGTCGGAGCGTAGCCCATTACACCCCGAGAAACTACTGGAGTACCTACCAGTAAATTTCGCTTGCCCTGGCCTGGGACTTTTTGTAACGGCTCTCCAAGCACAGCGCGATATCAACCCCCAATACCGGAAGAGATGAATCCTATCTAACCTCTACTGCCTCCAAGTGCTTCGGGACTGCACCCAACTACCTTTGAGAGTGGTTCGGTAATAATCAAGGTACAGTGGGAACACACTCGAGGCGAAGCAGCAGTGTCAAGTCAACGGACTAAGTTGTACTCATGTTGCCTGGGAACTGCTGCCTGACGATAGGTATAATACCAACCAACAGTTCCCGACGAGTCCTGTCTGGTGTACTCATAACCTAATGAGCACCTGCATACTATCTCCAGTACGACGTACTAATGGCTGTGGGACAGACCATCTCCCCTGCTGGGATGAGAAGCGTATACACTAGTCTACTCTGGAGTATCTATGCCCTGTCTCGATAATCCTATGACTAGGGACATGTATAAGGATGTGCTTACAGACTACCCAGCCCCCACTAGTGTGACTGCCATCACAACGCTGGTAATCAAGCAAAAGATCCTAAGGGCTCTACAAATATGTATAAGCGATATGCTAAAAGAAACACATGCATATATTGAGGTAGAAACAAACCAGGTAGCATACTGCCATTTTGAGCAAGACAGTTAATATAACTGTGAATATCCCAAGCTCCCATTAAGTAATATACAAACCCGTATGATACAATAATGGCCTATAGGGCGTATACACTAACAATATCTTTCGTGCTCATATCCATCTCCAGTATCGAGTGTCCTCGCTAGGCTCCCCGCCTCTAATGCGGCTTTCATGCCCCTCGATCTCGACTGGGTCCACCATGTATCTGTCTGTTTACTCCCCCACTCAGCCCAGATAAGTAGCAAGTCTGTAACCGTATATCTCTCCCACTCGGTTCGGAATAAAAAACAATCAGAAAACATCAAGCTCATGGTGGACGTCAACTCATCGTATCCAGAAATATCAAGTAAAGAATACAGATACTTGCATAGATCATTCTGATGATATATTACATATATACATATATAACAACGTCCCATACCACTGATATATATCATCGAAAGTAAAACATCATGAAAACTTATAAGAATCGAATACGAATACCCATGGTACTGGAATTCGCAAAACTCAACAGATAATAAAGGTACAATATGTAAAAAAAGTCATGTATACAACAACCATAACAGTTCTACTGTGTCATGGCAATACTAATGATGTGTAGTGTAGCATACGCGTCTGTGCTCGTGCAGCATGGCAATCATTAGTATTTGTGCAAGTTTTCTATAAGTGTATAAAGCAGAAAGTAATTCTACCCATATCCGTATTACATAATAAAATCAGATTTTCTGGATATAGGGAATCAATATGCCTCATATCGGCATTACATACGCATCACATAGTATATCGGTCCTACAGTGGCATAGCAGTACCAATGAGGTGTAGTGTAATATATGCATCTGTGCTCGTGCAACATAATACTCATTGGTAATTGTGCAGTGTTCTATTAGTGTACTCATATAACGGAAACGTATATCATCGATAAGTGTATCGCGAACATGTAGGAATGCCTAGCACGACAGCAAGGTTTCGGGAGGCATTGTCCATGCCATTTTCAAAATTTTGCCATGCTAAACAACCCTAACCCTAGAATCTTAACTAGAGAATTAGACAATACAACATGTAAACAACTTTACATCTAAGTGAACATGGAATACAACCTTTGTAGATCGTGTCCTTCACTTCAATAGCTCCGTGTAGTAGTCCCTTCACTCCAAGTAGTGATCTTTCGGACTCTAGAATGGCTCCACAAGATGAAAGGAACAAGCTTGCGCAAAGTCTTCGAGGCCGAAAATGATCTACGTCGAGGAGACACCAACCCAAGCTACCTCTTAACTAATTAGGGATTAGTGAAGCTCACACCCTAAACTAAATGGCTAATATAGTAGAGGATGATGAAGTAGGATTTTTGCTCACTTTAGAATTAATTTTCTCACTAATTTTCTTCACCTCTCCAAAACCTAGAGAGCTCTCTTGATGAAGAAGATGAAGAGAATAATTTTGTGAATAATGAATCATGAGAAAGTGGCAACCATGAGTGAGAAATATCTCATATAACTCATGTAGAGACTTGACCATGGTTTAAGATAATGGTTGGGTTAATAATTATCTATAGTAAGACAAACTTAGTGGACTAAGTCAAAGGTTTCTACAAGCTTCCACTAAGCTTCAACCATGAAAAATTCCCACCAATTTTGTATTTACTTTAAATAAATAAATCCCCAATTTTGTTATGGAATGGTGTAAGTCTCATACACCCATGTTGAATGTATAATCAAGAATGACACAAAAAAAACATAATTAATATATATCATATATATATTAAGTGTGCACTTGTAAAAAAAGAAATGCACAAGTGAGCTAATATTAGTTAATGTAAATATATCAAATATATAATTATACATTAAATTATTAAATCAACACTTAATTCAATAATCCGACTATATCACATATAACCGACTAATATCATATGCATCCACTTATCGAATCAACACTTGATTCGATAACCCGGCTATATCACATATAACCGACCGATATCACATATCCTTAGAATAGAATACGGTATCACATACACGTATTAATCTCGGTCCCGCACATATCACATATGTTCTCCTACTTCGTTTCGCATGAGCCAGGAAACCTCTGTGTAGGACTCTAAAGACTCGTCAATACGCCGGCAGTAGGTGATGATCATATCAGTCACCCACAAGCCGTTAGCGGTACTAGCTGGACGTAACGGCTACCCGGGTATTGAGCGATCAGAAGATCAACAAGCAAGCCTGCTCATACTCCTGTAAAGCCTGTCAGTAACACTACCGTACAGTCCGGTCTCTGTGTCTGATAAGTCGCATATCAAGTCTAGGGGTGGTAAACGTCAGACCCCAGTAACCGATAAGTCATACCGATCTGAGGCTCATAACGGGTCGAGAAACTACTGATAATACCTACCGATAGATCTCCGTATCATCCCTGGCTAGGGACTTCCTGTTATGGCCAATCGAGCACAACGCGACATCAACTACCAATACCGGGAGAGACAAATCCCCTCCTATCGCTCATTGCCTCCATGTGAATCGGGACTGTTCCCAAAAACCACCGTTTTGCACGTTCTCTTGAACGTGTTAAGGTAGAAATCAAAGCACTGTGGGAATCACACAAAAGACTCTATGACGATCTCGGGTCAACAGACTAACATGTACCAGTGTCACCAGAGAACTGCTATCTGACGCTAGGTATAATACCATCTAGGAGTTCTCGGCGAGTCCGTTCAGTGTACCCAGTATCTACTGAGCACCTGTATACCATCTTTGATGTCAAACACCAATAGAGGTGGGATCATCCATCACCCATCATATAGATCAAGAAGCGTATACGCTAGTCTACTCTGGAATATCGATGCCCTGTCTCGATACACCCTCTGTTGGTTATATGTATTCCCTAGAGGCCATTACTATACATAAGATGTATATTGTAGTGGATGTTTGGACATATATATGGAGGACTTTCTTGCTCGACATGATAGTATGGTATCTGGTTACTCTTTACCTTAACGTGTACACTGATTGTCTCTCTGTCACATGTTGGTAAAGCCCTTAGGATCAGTACTTGAGTACCCGGACTATGATGCGGATCATACTAGTGGGGACATGGTTGTCCATAAGTACATCCTTCATGGTCCCTAGTCGTGGGTGTATCGAGACGGGGCATCGATATACCAGAGTAGACTAGCGTATACCTTCTCGACCCATGTAGATGGGCGATGGATGATCTCATATCCATTGGTGTTTGACATCAGAGATGATATACGGGTGCTCAGTATAGACTGGGTACACTGGACGGACTCGCCGAGAACTCCCAGATGGTATTATACCTTACGTCAGATGGCAGTTCTCTAGTGACACTGGTACAGGTTAGTCTATAGATCCGAGATCGTCATAGAGTCTTGTGTGATTCCCACTGTTCTTTGATTTCCACCTTACCACGTCCAAGAGGGCATGCAAAACGGTGGTTTTTGGGTACAGTCCCGAGTCACATGGAGGCAATGAGCGATAGGAGGGGTTTCGTCTTTCCCGGTATTGGGGGTTGATGTTGCGCTATGCTCGATTGGCCATAACAGGGAAGTCCCTGGCCAGGACTGGTTTAGAGATTTACTGGTAAGTGTTACCAGTAGTTTCTCGACCCGTTATGAGCCTCGTATCGGCATGACTTATCGGTTATTGAGGTCTGACATTTACCACCCCTAGACTTAATATGCGACATATCAGACGAGGAGACCGGACTGTACGGTAGTGTCACTGTCAGGCTTTTTGCAGAAGTTGGAGTTGGCTTGCTTGCTAATCTTCTGATCGCTCAATACCCGGGTAGCCGTTACGTCCAGCTAGTACAGCTGACGGCTTGTGGGTGCTTGATATGATCATCACCTACTGCCGGCGTATTGACGAGTCTTTAAAGTCCTACATAGAGGTTTTACTGGCTCAGGCAAAACGAAATAGGAGCGCATATGTGATATGTGCGGGACCGAGAATAATGCGTGTATGTGATACTGAATTCTATTCTCGCGACTATTGTATCGGCCGGTTATATGAGATATAGCCGGGTTATCGAATCAAGTATTGATTCGATAAGTTGGTACATTTTTTGTTTGCCGGTTATATGAGATATAACCGGATTATTAAGTCAAGTGTTGATTTAATAATTTAGTGTATAATTGTATATGTGATATACTAATTTACATTAACTAACATTGGTTCACTTAAGCATTTGTTTTTCTCACTTGTGCACAACTTAATATATATGTGATATATATTAATTTGTGTTCATTTTGTATCTTGGTTGTTGATACACACTACATGCGTGTATGAGACATACACCATTATAATTATATTGGTTAGGTTTTTATATTTAAAGTAATTCTAAAAACAAATGGATAATGACCTCACATGCATAAAGCTTCATGAAGCTTATGGTTGCATTGACTTAGTCCACTAGTTTTGTTTTACTTAAGATATTAATTAACCTAACCACTATAATTAGCCATGGTAATGTCTCTACATGAGTTAGTATATGATACCCACTCACCCATGGTTAGCTAACTCTCTCTTGATTAGTCTTCATTCTCATTTTGAGCTCATCTTCTTCCTCCTTCAATTTCTTTCTAGGGTTTGATAAAGAGAGAGATACATAGTGAGAAAAGAAATTCTAAAATGTACCCATTTCCTATTTCATCATCCTTTACTAGACTAGCACTTTAGTTTAGGCTGTTTGCTTCACTAATTCTCTAGTTAGTGAAGTAGAAGCTTGAGTTCGTATTCCCTCGACGTAGATCATCTTCGGCCTCGAAGACTTCAAGTAATACCGTTGCAATCTTCTCATAGAGCCGTCCGAGAGTTCGGGAGTTCGATGATCGCAGCGAAGGGACTACAACAAGGAGCTTTAGAAGTGAAGGACCGATCTGCAAAGGTTGTATTTCGTATTCACTTATAGATAATTGCTATTTACTAGCATGTGTTACCCTAATTATCTAGCAAAGATCTTGTTTGAGTTATTCGGCACGGCTAAAATTTTAATCGGGCATGGTTGATGCCTTGTAGAACCTTCTTAGAGTGCCTAGTAACCCTACAGTAGTATCAGAGCCTAGCTAGAGCATTAGGTGACGTGTATACGAAGTTAAAACTCCGATCGAACCCCGATACAACAATATTGAACCCCTCTCTGGAAAATTTTTCAAAACTGTGATTTTTCTGTATTAAAAATACCTTAAAAAATTCAGCAGGGATTTCTAAGCATAACTGTGAAAAATGACAAAGCAAGTCGTACGGACCGCCGCGGAACCGCGGCAATACCCTGCTTGTGCAGCGGATCCACGGCCATACAGTAAGACTTTGCTTTGGGTTTTGCACAGCAATGCCCGTATTTGTTATTGCTATTTTCTCGGTATTTTTTATCTGACTCAAGTGTTGAGTGTTCTGGGGATTATTTTGTATTCGTTGATTCGATCGGAAAATTTAATTTCGTTCTTTTTCCGGATAATTTAGAAAGTATTAGAAAGTTCGAACGGATATCAATAACTCACTTTTTCCCCTGCCGGAAAATTTCCAAGTGTTGGATCTTTCCATTGTTTAAGAACGTCTAAATCGTGCAAGTTACGCAATGGACCCTCTAGAAGACAACAAACATTAACTCGATTATGTGACCGTCTTGAACTGCCTTTTGAACCTTAGGGTTTGGGGCAGTACGGCGTTGCCACATGTGAGACGTTGGCTTGACCCTTCTACGGCTGGACAATTGGTACTGTGGCATGTGATGGATGTTTGTAAACTCCCCTCAAGTGTTGAGAACTATTTCGGAAAACTTGGGTGTTTGATTATCCGATCGGAAAGTTTAACATTGTCTATTTATCTGGAATGTGATACAATATTTGGAATCCACAAGTAGTTATGAGATAACTAATTTGGATGTTATAAACATAGTAGTTTAGTCTCAAATGATCGGTTGCCACGGAATTTTGATGCGATCAAAAGTCCGTCGCAATCACGTAGCGTACGCGGATACTCGCCGGGTAAACTTAATAGACAACCATGCCCCATAGCCCCGACCAAGTGACTGTAGGAGAACCCCGTCTCCAAAAGCATCCGTTCGGATGCTCGCGGCAGCGGTGTTCCGCCTTAGTGCACTTCGTCGACGGCATCCGGCGGTGCGGCCGTCTACTAAAGTTTGCGACGAGCATTCGATCACATATCGGGAATCTTGTTGAATTGCCCGACTTGGTATTGAAAAGTGTTTTCGATATAGAGACTAAAATGCGGGGTTTATAATTGTTAGGCATGTGATGTCTAAGGAGGTTGCGGATTCCAACTGTTGTAGTTTTACACTTTCTTTTCTGCGACCGTAAGTGTAATATGTGATATCGCCGGTTTCGTTGCTATATGTCAACGACAATTGGGATGCGCATATTTACTTACGTTGATGACATGTGATGTTATATGTTGCTGGATATGTTATATTGGATCGTCGCGTTTCTGAATAGCCGGGGGTTTTATGTGAGATGAGGGTTTTTATTTTCATTCATGTAACATTAAATGTATGTAATATTCTTTTATTTAGGGCACTTCCGGGATGAGGATGATGTCACCATTGTATATTATTTACTTTTCCGCACTAGGATAGACCCAAGGAGGAGTGCACAAGTAACCGGGTTCTAGAGTCCACTGGGAGACCAACTCGAGGAGTCGAGTCCGGGTCTCCTAACTCTAGAATTGGTAGGGTTGCTTGCCGCTCTCGTAGGGGTTTATGGGTGTGGGTTTGGCTATTCATCGCGGCCGTGGAATCCGTGTTTTACAGAGGCTCAAAATAAAACACGGACGTCCTAGTATATCCATTATTTCATATGATTCTTCTGCTGCGATATCTGTGATGTGATCATTTGATATGTTGTGATAGATACTGTATATAGTATATATGATATATTATATAGACGTTACTTATGTTTTACACTCACGCTAGCCCTGCCCCGCTCTGCTGTTAGTTACCTAACCCAACGGTGCATGAGGGGACATCGAGGCGAATGCGGATGGCATAAGTGTACGTCGTATTTATCTGTGATGTTTAGGTGGTTTAAAAGATGAGACTTCATTAATATGATTAATAAAAGAAAAGAAACCTAAAAGACGTTGTGGAATCGAATTTTCAAAAACAGGTAGCTACAGTTCTTGCTTTGCATCGCGGTGTTCCTTGTAGAACATCCTGCACCTTATTCGATAAGGAAAGGGCCGAGATCCCTTCACCGGGAGTGACCCCTTTAGCAATAATTGGAAGATGCTACAACACTCGGTTTGTCTTTTGATTGCTTTTGGAGTTTTTGCTTTGCATAGCGATATATATGATATATCTTGCACCTTATTCCATAAGGAAAGTGCCGAGATCCCTTCACCGGGAGTGACATCTTTAGCGAAACTAGTAAAAGCCTCAAAAGCACTCCATTTGAAAATTATTTGATTCTACAACGATATCAAGTTCATTACGCAATAGGTTTTCAGAAAAACCTGTCGTAGCCCTTTGTCATTTCAGATTAGTCCTACTTAGTATTCGTGCTACGTTTGTTGACCTCCGTCAAGGCGTAGTGTGCGGTAGCTAACTTGTATTTATCTGCTTATGCATATGATGTAGATTGGATTAGGGTAGTCGTACGACCTTGTTGACCTCCGTCAAGGGTCGTGCTGGTGGGTTTGATTCAATCAAGAAATGACGGGTTGAACTTGACTTGCACCCTGTGGTTTGTTGACCTCCGTCAAGGTCATAGGATGCTTGGGGCAAAATATTATCGGGAATTTCAAGTGTTGAAATTTGCAATGAGATTGCATACCTTCTATGAGATAGTTGGATCCAGATACCCACCGCGAGTAATTGTTACTCCTGGGAATGTTTTACACATTACAATTAGCCGATCAAGTAGGTGTCTAGAGAGGTGTCAACGGGGTTACGCTTCTGGAAAAACGAGGTTTACTTTAATTAGGTCCGTGCGAAAGCACGGGGAACCTCCCTCAAAGTACCGACACTGGCCTGGCTGAAAGATTGGCGAAGTTGAATGGTGTAATTAATCCCGGCTAGTCTTTCCTTTTAGGGTTTGGAGGAAGATTTGATAAAAACAGTGGGAGCCATCCTGATTAGATATATTAATAACCAATCTAATCTTGCAAGAGCATACGCTGAGTGTTTTCTTCTCTCTCTCTCCAGGTAGCAACCATGTCACGCCTTAATCAAGATAATAATACGGATGTATTGACCGAACCCGCTTGTTATACTGCGCTGGGGAACGTTGGTCCCGCTCCAACTTATAATTGTTATAAGACAGAGCAGGAAATAGGGGATTACCAGAATTCCTGTGCCGTCCAAATGAAGAAAATGCATGCTGATGCATCTTCTTCGGGTGTGTTCATTACAGAGAACTGTTTCTCAGTATCCTTTACGTCCTGGGTATGAGATATCGGATCAGGATCCCGCATATGTAATCTGTTACATGGGTTACAGATAGGTAGAGAACTGAGAACGGGTGATAAGTTTCATTAGATAGAAAACGGTGCAAGTGTTGCAGCAAAGTCTGTTGGCCACTATCACCCTGTATTACCAGAATACATTGATTCTGAACGAATGTTGTTAGATATCGAACCTGATATACAACATCATATCAGTCTCTTTATTAGTAAAGAAAGGATATAATTTTGTATTGTTGGATAATGTTTTGTACATTTCCTATATCAAGAGTTGATCGGTTCAGGCACGTTATCTAAAAGCATAGACGTTCTAAATCAAACTACAGTTCTTAGTATACAGAACACACACAAGAGGAAGAGTTCAAAAATGAACGAATCCTTCTTGAGGTATTGTAGACTAGGTCATATCAATGCAACCCGACTAGCTGAAGTTACATAAAGATGCATATTTAAATTAGTTTAAATTTACATCTTGTGAAACTTGCCGGTCATGTCACTGAGATAAGATGACCACAGCTCCGTTTATTAGAAACAGAGAAAGAGTTAGTGAACTCTTGGGATGATACATGTTGATGTATGAAGGTCCCCTGTCTATACATGCCAAGACCGGTTCTTTGTACTTCATTACATTCTCTAATGATCTCTCAAGATTCAGACATACGTTCCTGTTGAAACATAAGTCCGAACCTTTTGAGATATTCACAGAATATAAGTTAGAAGTAGAGAACAAAAACAGGTATAAGTATTATGTCCTTTGATGTGATCAAGGAGGAGAATACTTGAGCACGGAATTCCTGGATTATTCTAAAGGAGAATGAGATTCTGTCTCAGCATTACTCTTCCGCTTACACCACAGCACGTCGGTGTATCGGGGCGGAGCAATCACACCCTATGTGATAAGGTGTTCTCTATGATGAGTATTACTGAGTTGCCTATTTCCTTTTAGGGAGTTATGCACTTGTGAAGTTGCATGCCTATTGAATAGGGTTCCGATCAAATCAGTTGCCTACCACTTCATATAAGATATGGAAAGGGAAGAGCCCATATCTTAAGTAGGTTAAGATTTGGGGTTGTCCAGCCTATGTCTAAAAGCATAATCCGGACAAGCTCGAGGCAAAGTCAGTTCTGTAGAAGTTTGTTGGATATCCCAAGCATTTGCAAGGGAATATCTTCTACCAAACCGAGGAACAAAAGATGTTTTGTTTCTCAACATGCTACCTTTGTGAAAGAAATTTCTTGTGAAGAAATTAATGGGCATAAGGTAGAACTGGAAAGAGTTCCAGCTATACAAACTTCAGCTGATGATTTGGTAGAACCAAAGGATTCAATAGTTTCCAACGAACCTCAGCCTCTCCACCGATCTAGTAGGGTTCCTCACCCACCTGAGAGATACTTCAGTTTCTCTATGACAGTGGGAGCGAGGAATGCATCATGAGATGATGACCCAACTAGTTTCGAGTTGGCCATCAGGAGTGGGACTCTATAAGAATGGCTGGATGCTTAGCGATCTGAGATGGAATCCTTATACACCAACAAAGTATGGACTTTGGTTGCTTTATCTGAATGGTTAAATCCCCATCTGGAGCAAGTATATCTTGAGAAGATTACTTGGTGTACATGGAAAAGTTGAGACTTTCAAAGCTATGCTTAAGTCCATCCAGATCCTACTTGCCACGGCTACATACCATGACTACGATATCTGGCAGTTAGGTGTCATGACTGCTTTTCTAAATGTTGATTTAGAAGGGAGCGTCTATAAGTACACAGCCAGAGGGCTTCGTAAACAGTGGGAGTAGCGGAAGCGTGTACAAGTTGCTTTATGGGATAAAACAGTCATCGCGGAGTTGGAACGTCTGTTTTGATGTGGTAGTCAAAGAGTTTGACTTCATCAAAATGGTAGATGATCGTTGTATATACAAAAAGGTAGTAGGGAGTATGGTGGTGATCCTCGTAAAGTACGTGGATGACATACTCTTCATAGGGAAGGAGTTTCCTATGCTACGCTAGTTCAATCTGCGCTTATCACAATGATTCTCCATATAGGATCAAAGTGATACCAACTAAATCCAGGGTTTTGGATCTATGAGATAGATCTAATTGGATGTTAGGATACTCACTAGCTGTAGTGAGATGGTATCAATTGATCCTGGAGAGAATCACTGGAAGGGTTCCAGGGTGATAAGGACGATTGAATGTCTGTCACATGCATTGTCTTTATCCTCAGTAAAGGGACGGTATGTTGGAAGAGTTCCAAGACAGATACCGTGGCATACTAGACGATAAATGCTAGATACATCGCTACCAAAGATGCTACCAAATAGGCAGTCTGGGTGTATATTAGTTCATGAGATGAACTTCGTTCCTACCATTATGTGACAATAGAGTTGTGGCTTATGCCTAGGAATGCCCGTCCCATCAGTGATCCAGACATATTCTAAGGCAGTATCACCTGATCATGGAGATGGTTGATCTCCAGGGGATCGAGGTTAGGAGAGTAGACTCAGAGGACAACACGGAGGATCCAAAGGCCTTTTCCTAGAGAGAGACTATTATGGGATGGTTGAGTATGAGATACTACAACCACTGTTATCAGATGGCCCTAGTGCAAGTGGGAGATTGTTAGTTATATGTATGCCCTAGAGGCCATTACTATACATGAGATGTATATTGTAGTGGATGCTTGGACATATATAGGGAGGACTTTCTTGCTCGACATGATGGTATGCTATTTGGTTACTCTTTACCTTAACGTGTACACTGATTGTCTCTCTGTCACATGTTGGTAAAGCCCTTAGGATCAGTACTTGACTACCTGGACTATGATGTAGATCATACTAGTGGGGACATGGTAGTCCATAAGTACATCCTTCAAGGTCCCTAGTCGTGGGTGTATCGAGACGGGGCATCGATATACCAGAGTAGACTAGCGTATACCTTCTCGACCCATGTAGATGGGTGATGGATGATCCCATATCCATTGGTGTTTGACATCAGAGATGATATACGGGTGCTCAATGTAGACTGGGTACACTGGACGGACTCGCCGTGAACTCCCAGATGGTATTATACCTTACGTCAGATGGCAGTTCTCTGGTGACACTAGTACAGGTTAGTCTGTAGACCCGAGATCGTCATAGATTCTTGTGTGATTCCCACTGTGCTTTGATTTCCACCTTACCACGTCCAAGAGGGCGTGCAAAACGGTGGTTTTTGGGTACAGTCCCGAGTCACATGGATGCAATGAGCGATAGGAGGGGTTTCGTCTCTCCCAGTATTGGGGGTTGATGTTGCGCTATGCTCGATTGGCCATAACAGGGAAGTCCCTGGCCAGGACTGGTTTAGAGATTTACTGGTAAGTGTTACCAGTAGTTTCTCGACCCGTTATGAGCCTCGTATCGGCATGACTTATCGGTTATTAGGGTTTGACGTTTACCACCCCTAGACTTGATATGCGACATATCAGACGAGGAGACCGGACTGTACGGTAGTGTCACTGTCAGGCTTTTTGCAGGAGTTGGAGCGGGCTTGCTTGCTGATCTTCTGATCGCTCAATACCCGGTTAGCTGTTACGTCCAGCTAGTACCGCTGACGGCTTGTGGGTGCTTGATATGATCATAACCTACTGCCGACGTATTAACGAATCTTTAGAGTCCTACATAGAGGTTTTACTGGCTCAGGCAAAACGAAATAGGAGCGCATATGTGATATGTGCTGGACAGAGCATAATGACTGTATGTGATACCGTATTCTATTCTCGCGACTATTGTATCGGCCGGTTATATGAGATATAGCCGGGTTATCGAATCAAGTGTTGATTCGATAAGTTGGTGCATTTTGTGTTAGTCGGTTATATGAGATATAACCGGATTATTGAGTCAAGTGTTGATTTAATAATTTAGTGTATAATTGTATATGTGATATACTAATTTACATTAAATAACATGGGTTCACTTAAGCATTAGTTTTTCTCACTTGTGCACAACTTAATATATATGTGATATATATTAATTTGTGTTCATTTTGTATCATGGTTGTTGATACACACTACATGGATGTATGAAACATACACCGTTATAATTATATTGGTTAGGTTTTTATATTTAAAGTAATTCTAAAAACAAATGGATAATGAGCTCACATGCATGAAGCTACATGAAGCTTATGGTTGCATTGACTTAGTCCACTAGTTTTGTTTTACTTAAGATATTAATTAACCTAACCACTATAATTAGCCATGGTAATATCTCTACATGAGTTAGTATATGATACCCACTCACCCATGGTTAGCTAAATCTCTCTTGATTAGTTTTTATTCTCATTTTGAGCTCATCTTCTTCCTCCTTCAATTTCTTTCTAGGGTTTGATAAAGAGAGAGATACATAGTGAGAAAAGAAACTCTAAAGTGTACCCATTTCTTATTTCATCATCCTCTACTAGACTAGCACTTTAGTTTAGGGTGTTTGCTTCACTAATTCTCTAGTTAGTGAAGTAGAATCTTGAGTTCGTATTCCCTCGACGTAGATCATCTTCGGCCTTGAAGACTTCAAGAAATACCGTTGCAATCTTCTCATAGAGCCGTCCGAGAGTCCGGGAGTTCGATGATCGCAGCGAAGGGACTACAACAAGGAGCTTTAGAAGTGAAGGACCGATCTACAATGGTTGTATTTCGTATTCACTTAGAGATAATTGTTATTTACTAGCATGTGTTACCCTAATTATCTAGCAAAGATCTTGTTTAGAGTTATTCAACACGGCTTAAATTTTAATCGGGCATGGTTGATGCCTTGTAGAACCTTCTTAGAGTGCCTAGTAACCCTACACCCTCAACTAGGAACAATTAAAGGATGTACTTGTGGACTACCCTGGCCCCACTAGTATAATCTCCATCATAGTCCTGGTAGTCAAGTACACATCCTAAGGGCTTTATCAACATATGAGAGCAAGACAGTATCACAATACAAGTCTACATGTTAAGACAAAGTGCAACCAGATAGCATACTATCATGTCGAGCAAGAAAGTCCTCTCTATATATGTCCAAGCATCCACTATAATATATGTAAGTCCACGTTACCCGTCCCGGTTCTTTCGGGGATGCGGAAATGGTGAAAAACGAATTTTTTCGGTGAAGGTAACATGGACTATGTTGGATATATGTATGCCCTAGAGGCCATTATGTGATAGTTGATGTATCTATACATGTATATATATTCAGTTTACATTCTTGCTCGACATGATAGTATGCTATCTGGTTTCTCTTTATCTGACATGTTGAGTTGATCATGCTATTATTTCATTCATACATGCTGATAAAGCCCTAAGGATATCGGCTTGACTACTCTGATTATGATGTAGATCATACTAGTGGGACATCTGTAGTCTATAAGCATATCCTGAAATGTCCCTAGTCGGAGGTGTATCGAGACGGGGCATCGATATACCAGAGTAGACTAGCGTATATGATACTAGGCCCCATGTGATGGGCGACGGATGTTCCCACATTCGTCGATGTTTGACATCAAGATCATATACGGGTGCTCAGTGGTGACTGGGTACACTGGACGGACTCGCCGAGAACTCCTATATGGTATTATATCTATCGTCGAATAGCAGTTCTCAGGTGACACTGGTACAGGTTAGTCTGTAGACCCGAGATCGTCATGGAGTCTTGTGTGTTCTCCCACTGTACTTTGATTGCCACCCTACCACGGCTCTACTGAGTCGTGCAAACAGGTGGCCATTGGGTACAGTCCCGAGACACACGAAGGCAATGAGCGATAGGAGGGGTTTCGTCTCTCCCGGTATTGGGAGTTGATGCTGTGCAGTGCTCGACTGGTTATAACAGCAAGTCCCTGGCCAGGGCTGCTGAGATTTACTGATAAGTGTTATCAGTAGTTTCTCGATCTGTTATAGACCATTCACCGACACGACTTATTGAGTTATTGGGGTCGACGTGACCATCCCTAGGCTCGATATGCAGCATATCTGACGAAGAGACCGGACTGTACGGTAGTGTTGCCAGATGGCTCGATAGGAGTTGTAGCAGGTTCGCTTGTTGTCTTCTGATCGCTCAATACCCGGGTGGCCGTTACGTTTGGCTGACCGCTTGCGGCTTGCGGGTGCTTGATATGATCATCACCCACTGCCGGCGTATTGACGAGTCTTAGAGTCCCACGCAGGAGTTACCTAGTCCAGGCGAAACGTTGTGGTGCGCGTATGCGATATGCGCTTGGACCCGATTAAAATACGTGTATGGGATACCGTATGTTAATTGGGCGGCTTGCTAATGGTCGGGTCATATATGATATGACCGGATTTGTGAATCAAGTGTTGATTCATCATTAGTTTTTCTCACTATAAATCCTATCTTGTTTATGTTGTATGTATGCATGTATGTGTGCATTCATTTTGTTCATGCACATTTGGATGTGCAAGCACACATACATACATACATCATATATTGTCATGGTTGTTTATACAATGGGAATGGTGGATGTATAAGAATTACACCATGGTTGTATTTGGATAATTATTAGATTTAAATTAAAGCAAAAGAAAATGAAAAATGGGTTAAATCACTTAAGTCTTTCTACACTCTTCTAACTCAACCATGCTCACCTAACTTTTAACCCATAGTTTATTTTCTTTTCATGCTTTTAATTTAAAATAAAATGATATCTAAATACTTAACCATGGTTGATTAAGAGAAAGGAAAATATATATAGCTATTTTCCTTTTCTCTTTACATAAGATAATTCATTCTCTTCTTCAAAAGTCCATCATCTTCATCAACCTCCATGCTTAAGCTCTCTAGTTCTTACAAGAGAGTGAATCCTTCATAAAAATAGAATTTTGAAGTGAGATCCATAACCACAACTTCATTCTAATCAAGTCTAGCTCACTTGATTAGAGTGTTCTCTTTGTTTATCAAAGTTGCAAGCTTGGACGGGATAGCTCCGGGTGGATCGTCGTGGATGCAAAAGGACGACGAGCGGACCTTCTTCATACACCTTGGAGCTTGAGGAGCGAAACAAAAACGGGAGCTACAAAGGTTGTAGCATTCAAACCCTAACTTTTGTTAGCTTAAGTTTAGTAAACCCTAATTTTCTAGGATCGATTCCTATGCTTGTTAGTTTAGCACCATAAAAATGAAAACTTTAGGTCATGTGATGCTTGTAATCTCTTCATAGGGTGCTAATCTAACCTAACATTGGTATCAGAGCCGACCTAGAACGTTAGGCGACCTTTTTGCGAAGTGAAAAGTCCGATCGAAACATAATACGGAAATATGGGATGCTTTCTGGAATTTTTTTTAAAAACTGATCTTTTTCAGAATTAAAAATTCTCAAAAAATAGAGCAGGTAAAAA
The DNA here is from genome assembly GCA_030015575.1 of Agapanthus africanus. Lineage (NCBI taxonomy): Eukaryota > Viridiplantae > Streptophyta > Magnoliopsida > Asparagales > Amaryllidaceae > Agapanthus > Agapanthus africanus. The sequence continues at coordinate 187,074,200 of JASDDO010000016.1, read as the reverse complement.
TTAAGAGATCTGGAAAATTCGTACCCATGAACAGTAAAGTTGACCGCGGAAGCGCGGCACAAGCTTGCTTGTGCCGCGCTTCCGCGGCGATATGAGGGGCTCTCTGGTAATTTTTTGCACAGTAATTTTCTTTACCTGCTACAGTACATTTTGAGAGTATTTAATCTGAATCTGATGTTGAAAATTCTGGAGGTAGTTTTGAATTCGTCGTTTCGATCGGAATTTTCATTTCGTATTTCTTTTCCGGGTAAACTAGAAAGTATTGAAGTGTTTGAACGATTGTCATTCACTCAATATTCACGGGGTTTAAATAGTTTGGAGATGTGTGCAAGTCTTTTTGCGGTGGTCCCTCTAGAAGACAACAAACCTTAACTCGATTATGTGACCGTCTCGAACTGCCCTTTGAACCTTAGGGTTTGGGACAGTACGGCGTGCCACATGTGAGGCGTTGGCTTGACCCTTCTACGGCTGGACCGCCGCTACTGTGTCACACTCCGTATTTTTGAACCCTGCTCAAGTGTTGAGCTTTAGTGAATCTTGGGTGCTTGACAGTTCGTTCGAAAACTTTAATACTGTCTGTTTATCTGGAATGTGATACAATATGTGGAATTCAAATAGTGTAGACATGAAATACGAAATATGTGATATTTCGCATTTATGATGTCCAATGAGAATCTGGATTCCAAATATTGTAGTTTTACACTTTCTTTTCTGCGACCGTAAGTGTAGTATGTTAGATATCGCCGGTTTCGTTGCTATACATCAACGACAATCGGGGTACGCATACTTACTTACGTTGATGATATATGATATTATGTGTTGCTGAGATATGATGTGCAGGATTGTCGCGATCGAATAGCCGGGGGGTTTTTGTGAGATGAGAGTTTTATATTTTCATTCATGTAAATTCAAATGTAATGTAATATTCTTTTATTTGGGGCACTTCCAGGTTGCGGATGTGTCACCAGTATTGTATATTATTTACTTTTCCGCATTAGGATGGACCCAAGGAGGGGAGCACAGGTGACCGGGTTCTGGGGTTCAGTGGGAGGCCATCTCGAGGAGTCGAGACCGGGTCTCCTAAACTCCAGGATTGGTAGGGTCACTTGCTGCTCTCGTAGGGGTCCAGGGTGTGGGCTTGGCTATTCATCGCGACTGTGGAATCCGTATTTTCTATTCTGGCTAAATACTAAATACGGACGTCCTAGTATATCCCACGTTATATCTATATTTCTGCTGCCTGTGTTCTGTGATATCTGAGACGAATGACTTATTATATATATGATATATAGTAGACGTTGCTTATGTTTTACACCCGCGCTAGTCCCGTCCCGGTATGCCGTTAGTTAAGTAACCTAACGGTGCATAGCGGAACATTGCGGCGAATGCGGATGGCATAAGCGTACGTGTTATTTTCGTTTCTTTTCTGTGATTGGCTTAAGGACTTAAATGATGGGATTACATTAATGTGATTAATGTAAAGAAAATAAACCTAAAAGATGTTGTAGAATCGGATTTAAAAACTACTCGGCTATTTATGAAAAAGCTATATTTCAAAAACTGCGGAGCTTAAGCCACTCCTTTTGAAAACTGTTTGATTCTACAACGATATCAAGTTCAAAGCGTTAAAGATTTTCTTAAAAATCATTCGCAACCCTCCGTCATTTTAGGAAGTAGAGTACTTAGTATTCGTGCTACGTTTGTTGACTTTAGTTAAGGCGTAGTGTACGGTAGCTAAGTGATGTCTTCCTACAATGCATATGATGCAGATTAATTAGGACATTCATGCGACTTTGTTGACCATAGTTAAGGGTCAAATGGGTGGGTCTAATTGATCAAGAAATGACGGGTAGAACTTGACTGGTACTTATGATTTGTTGACCATAGTTAAGGTCATAAGTGCTAGGGGTAAAAATTACATCGGGAATTTCAAATGTTGAAATTTGCAATGAGATTGCATACCTTCCATGTGATGGTTGGATCCCGATCCCACTGTGGGCAATAGTTGCTCCTAGGAGAGTTTTACAGTTTACAATTAGGTAACTCATTAGGTGTCTAGAAAGGTGTTAACGGGGCTCCGCCTCTGGGAAAACGAGGTTTACTCTAATTAGGTCCGTGCGAAAGCACGGGGAACCTCCCTCAAAGTACCGACACTGGCCTGGCTGAACGGTTAGCGAAGTTGTAGACTGTAATTAATCCTGGCTAGTTTTTCTTTTTAAGGTTTGAAAGAAAAACTTGATAAAAAGCAGTGGGAAACATCGATTAGATAAGATAATTAACCAATCTAATCTGTGCAAGAGCTTTCGCTGAGTGTATTCTTTTCTCTCTCTTAATGGCAGATACCAATGACTGGACTTAAGCTTCTACTAGATAAGAACAAACTGAATGGGACCAACTATAAAGACTGGCTAAGGAATCTGAAGATCGCCTTGACATATGATAAAGTATCATATGTCCTCACGGCTTCAGCCCCGCCCGTCCCAGGCCCAAAATCCTCAGTTGCGGACATTGAAGTCCGCAAGACATGGGACGCTGACTGTGCCATGGCAAAATGCCTCGCGCTTGCATCGATGGACAACATACATCAAAAGCAGCACGAGGACATGGACATTCACGGGATTTTACTCCATACAAAGGAGTTGTATGGGGAGCAGTCCCGCGTATTACGATACGAGGCATCAAAGAAACTGTTTCACATGCGGATGGCCCCTGGCACAACAGTAGCAGACCATGTTTTGAAGATGATAGCTCTTATAGAAGAGCTTGAGGACCTCGGATGGACTATGGACAATGAACAATATGTCGATATTATTCTGCAGTCCCTCCCCTCCACCTTTGCTCAGTTCATAGTGAACTTCAACATGCATGGCATGGAGAAGGACCTCCCTGAACTCCTTAATATGTTAAGGAGTGCAGAGAGCACTATGAAGTCGGCAAAGACTCCCGTTATGACGATTGGACAGTCTTCTTCTTCTCGCCCGAAAGCTAAGGCCAAGGGAAAGAAAAAGAAGAAACCCACTAATCCTAAGGGTGGAGTCAAAAAGGCGAAGGGAAAGGGAAAGTCCACGGCTGGAGACCCAGGGAAAGGCGAGTGTTTTCATTGCCACAAGACAGGACACTGGAAGCGCAACTGCACAGAGTACCTAAGTCTCAAGAAGAAGCATGGTGATGCTTCCGCTTCAGGTGCGTTTGTGACTGAAAACTGTTTTTCTATAAACTCTGCTTCCTGGGTATTGGATACCGGTTCAGGTTCTCACATTTGCAATTCTATGCAGGGGTTGAGAAATAGCAAGGTTTTGAAGACAGGTGACCATACTCTCCGCGTTGGAAATGGTTCCAATGTACATACAGTCGCAGTGGGAGAGTATCACTTGGGGTTGCCGTCTGGATATATTTTGATTTTGAATCCATGTTATTTTGTACCTGATATGTTGTGTAATATTATATCTGTTTCTTTGTTGGACAATGAAGGGTATAATTTTGTATTACAAAACAATGTTATGAACATTTACCTGAATCAAATGTTGGTTGGGTGTGGTACACTTAATAACGGAATATATGTCCTAAATCAACACACAGTTTTCAGTATACAACACACTAATAAAAGAAAACTTTCAGAATTAAATGAAGCTTTTCTTTGGCATTGTAGACTTGGTCATATTAACGAAACAAGACTAAACAAGTTACACAAAGATGGATATTTAAATCCTTTTGAATATAAATCTTATGCGACTTGCCAGTCTTGTATCAAGGGTAAAATGACCAAAACTCCGTTTACTGGACACGGAGAGAGAGCTACTCAGCTCCTGGGCCTCATACATAGTGATGTATGTGGGCCAATGTCTACACAGGCTAGAGGCGGTTTTTCATACTTCATTACATTCACCGATGATTTCTCAAGATTCGGTCATGTATTTTTATTAAAGCATAAGTCCGACGCTTTCGAGAAGTTCGTTGAATATAAACAAGAAGTAGAAAAACAAACCGGCTTGAGTATTAAGATGCTTCGATCAGATCGAGGTGGTGAGTATCTCAGTACAGAATTTGCAAACTTCTTAAAAGAGAATGGGATTCTCTCTCAGCTCACTCCGCCTTACACACCACAGCACAACGGTGTGTCAGAACGACGGAATAGGACCCTATTAGATATGGTCCGGTCCATGATGAGTGACGCTGAGTTACCAGTCTCGTTTTGGGGACATGCGTTGGAGACTGCAGCGTTTCTGCTAAACAGGGTTCCGACCAAAGCTGTGTCTACCACGCCATATGAGATATGGAATGGGAAGAGACCATCTCTTAAGAGAATTAAGATTTGGGGTTGCCCGGCCTATGTTAAAAAGCAGAATCCGGACAAACTCGAGACACGGTCAGTCATGTGTAACTTTGTGGGATATCCAAAGAATTCTTATGGGTATCTGTTCTACCACAAGGAGGAACAAAAAGTGTTTGTTTCTCAGTATGCCACATTCTTGGAAAAAGAGTTTTTCACGGATAGAGATGATGGCAAGGTGGTAGATCTAGAAGAGGTTCTAGAGACACAAACTACGAATGACGATTTGGTCGAACCGGCTGTTGCAACAGAAACTGAAGAACCTCGGCCACTCCGAAGGTCTGGTAGGACTTCTCGCCCACCGGAGAGGTACTACGGTTTCCTCATTGATGGTGACAGAGAAGACTGTATCATGGAAGATGATGATCCTACCAGTTTTCAGCAAGCTATCACGAGTGGTGACTCTGTGAAGTGGCTGGATGCCATGAGATCCGAAATGGAGTCTATGTACACCAACAAAGTATGGACTTTGGACGTTGTACCCCCTGGGGTAAAACCTGTAGGGTGCAAATGGATCTTTAAAAGAAAGATTGGTGTGGATGGGCAGGTAGAGACCTATAAGGCAAGACTTGTGGCGAAAGGTTTTTCGTCAAAGACCAGGATTGGACTATGACGAAACTTTTTCGCCCGTAGCCATGCTTAAATCTATTCGGATCCTACTTGCTATTGCTGCTCACTACGACTATGAAATCTGGCAGATGGACGTAAAAACAGCATTTCTAAATGGAGATTTAGAAGAATGCGTTTATATGGATCAGCCAGAGGGCTTCATTGACAGTGGGAGCAGCGAGAAAGCATGTAGATTGCTTAAATCCATATATGGGTTAAAGCAGGCATCTCGGAGTTGGAACATCTGTTTCGATGATGTTATCAAAGAGTTTGATTTCATCAAAAATCCAGATGAACCTTGTGTTTATAGGAAGGCTGTAGGAAGAGCTGTCACATTCCTCGTATTGTACGTGGATGACATTCTTCTGATAGGAAATGATATTCCTATGCTACAGTCGGTCAAATCATTCTTATCACTGAGGTTCTCCATGAAGGACCTGGGTGATGCCACATACATCCTGGGCATAAGGATCTATAGAGATAGATCCAAAAAGTTATTGGGATTGTCCCAAACCAGGTACATCAACACCATCCTAAAAAGGTTTAGTATGGAAGACTCCAAGCGGGGTGCCTTACCCGCTTGCCATGGAGTCACTCTCTCCAAGGATTCTTGTCCAAAGACTGATAAAGAGAGAGCTCGCATGACCATTATACCTTATGCTTCGGCAGTAGGGTCTATAATGTATGCGATGTTATGTACACGCCCAGATGTGGCTTATGCACTTAGTGTTGTAAGCAGGTATCAATCCAACCCAGGGGAGAACCACTGGACAGCTGTGAAGAACATTCTTAAGTACTTGCGAAGGACTAAAGAATTGTTCTTGGTGTATGGTAATAAAGATCTCCAAATGGAGGCCTTTACCGATTCGAGCTTCCAGAGCGATAAGGATGACAGCAAATCTATCTCAGGGTTTGTATTCACTCTCAATGGAGGGGCGGTAAGTTGGAAGAGTTCCAAACAAGATACCGTTGCAGACTCTACGATGGAAGCTGAGTACATTGCTGCAAATGATGCCGCCAAGGAAGCCGTCTGGATGAAGAAGTTCGTCTCGGAGCTAGGAGTAGTTCCAACCATTATTGATCCAATACCTTTGTATTGTGACAATAATGGGGCGATGGCGTTAGCCAAGGAACCCAGATCCCATCAGCGATCCAGACACATCCTGAGGCGCTTTCATTTGATCCGGGAGATTGTAGATCGCCGCGAGATCGAGATTAAGAGAGTAGACACAAAGAACAACGCCGCGGATCCATTCACCAAGGCCCTCCCTCAGCCGCAGCATGAGCGACTCTTTGAGATGTTGGGTATGAGATACGCCAATAACTGGCCTTAGTGCAAGTGGGAGATTGTTGGATATATGTATGCCCTAGAGGCCATTATGTGATAGTTGATGTATCTATACATGTATATATATTCAGTTTACATTCTTGCTCGACATGATAGTATGCTATCTGGTTTCTCTTTATCTGACATGTTGAGTTGATCATGCTATTATTTCATTCATACATGCTGATAAAGCCCTAAGGATATCGGCTTGACTACTCTGATTATGATGTAGATCATACTAGTGGGACATCTGTAGTCTATAAGCATATCCTGAAATGTCCCTAGTCGGAGGTGTATCGAGACGGGGCATCGATATACCAGAGTAGACTAGCGTATATGATACTAGGCCCCATGTGATGGGCGACGGATGTTCCTACATTCGTCGATGTTTGACATCAAGATCATATACGGGTGCTCAGTGGTGACTGGGTACACTGGACGGACTCGCCGAGAACTCCTATATGGTATTATATCTATCGTCGAATAGCAGTTCTCAGGTGACACTGGTACAGGTTAGTCTGTAGACCCGAGATCGTCATGGAGTCTTGTGTGTTCTCCCACTGTACTTTGATTGCCACCCTACCACGGCTCTACTGAGTCGTGCAAACAGGTGGCCATTGGGTACAGTCCCGAGACACACGAAGGCAATGAGCGATAGGAGGGGTTTCGTCTCTCCCGGTATTAGGAGTTGATGCTGTGCAGTGCTCGACTGGTTATAACAGCAAGTCCCTGGCCAGGGCTGCTGAGATTTACTGATAAGTGTTATCAGTAGTTTCTCGATCTGTTATAGACCATTCACCGACACGACTTATTGAGTTATTGGGGTCGACGTGACCATCCCTAGGCTCGATATGCAGCATATCTGACGAAGAGACCGGACTGTACGGTAGTGTTGCCAGATGGCTCGATAGGAGTTGTAGCAGGTTCGCTTGTTGTCTTCTGATCGCTCAATACCCGGGTGGCCGTTACGTTTGGCTGACCGCTTGCGGCTTGCGGGTGCTTGATATGATCATCACCCACTGCCGGCGTATTGACGAGTCTTAGAGTCCCACGCAGGAGTTACCTAGTCCAGGCGAAACGTTGCGGTGCGCGTATGCGATATGCGCTTGGACCCGATTAAAATACGTGTATGGGATACCGTATGTTAATTGGGCGGCTTGCTAATGGTCGGGTCATATATGATATGACCGGATTTGTGAATCAAGTGTTGATTCATCATTAGTTTTTCTCACTATAAATCCTATCTTGTTTATGTTGTATGTATGCATGTATGTGTGCATTCATTTTGTTCATGCACATTTGGATGTGCAAGCACACATACATACATACATCATATATTGTCATGGTTGTTTATACAATGGGAATGGTGGATGTATAAGAATTACACCATGGTTGTATTTGGATAATTATTAGATTTAAATTAAAGCAAAAGAAAATGAAAAATGGGTTAAATCACTTAAGTCTTTCTACACTCTTCTAACTCAACCATGCTCACCTAACTTTTAACCCATAGTTTATTTTCTTTTCATGCTTTTAATTTAAAATAAAATGATATCTAAATACTTAACCATGGTTGATTAAGAGAAAGGAAAATATATATAGCTATTTTCCTTTTCTCTTTACATAAGATAATTCATTCTCTTCTTCAAAAGTCCATCATCTTCATCAACCTCCATGCTTAAGCTCTCTAGTTCTTACAAGAGAGTGAATCCTTCATAAAAATAGAATTTTGAAGTGAGATCCATAACCACAACTTCATTCTAATCAAGTCTAGCTCACTTGATTAGAGTGTTCTCTTTGTTTATCAAAGTTGCAAGCTTGGACGGGATAGCTCCGGGTGGATCGTCGTGGATGCAAAAGGACGACGAGCGGACCTTCTTCATACACCTTGGAGCTTGAGGAGCGAAACAAAAACGGGAGCTACAAAGGTTGTAGCATTCAAACCCTAACTTTTGTTAGCTTAAGTTTAGTAAACCCTAATTTTCTAGGATCGATTCCTATGCTTGTTAGTTTAGCACCATAAAAATGAAAACTTTAGGTCATGTGATGCTTGTAATCTCTTCATAGGGTGCTAATCTAACCTAACAGACTAGAAACCGGATCTTTGCTAAACAAACTATCTAACAACCTAACTAAGAGATTAGCTACTATGTTAGGGGTTATACCTAATCTTGAACTCCTTCTCTTCGACTCCTTGTAGTGGTCGGATCGGCCTCACCTCGTCGTCTCCTTGTGCCGAAGATGGATCCACCCGAAAGCTTCTACCTTTGGCTCCAACCTCAATCAAGAGGAAACTAAAATACTTGGCTTGCTAGACCTTGTACTCTAGGATGAGTAGAGAAGTGTTTTAGGGTTTTATCTCAATGGTTCTTGTTTCTCACCTCATTAGACAAGAGAACCATGAGCAAGAGGAAGAGCAAGAGGAAGAGGGAGAGCTTGGATGAGAGAGAGTGAGAATGATAGAAAATGAGAAAGACTTTTTACAACCGTGCTCTCAAAAACAAAAATAATCATGATAATAATAATAATTAAGTATTTGTGATGGTTCATGTCAATGGAATTATCATTTCATGCATTTAATGCATTTTGTAAACAAACAAGCAAGCAAAAGTCATAGCCATGAAATGATAGCCATTGAAATGATGATGGTCAACAAGTCCAAACTAGTCAACCGGTCCACAAAGTCAACAAGTCAACAAAGTCAAACTTTCAACCCAACCATGGTACAATAATACTTAATTAATATTATTATTAATCATATTTCTTATTCTCATTAGGGTTTAGAAAAAGTCAACGGTCAACAACCCTAATGAGAATCCTCTGCCTCTGTCTCGGTCAACCGTGCATACACACCCGCATCCGCGTTCCGAGGAACACGAATACAAACGAGATAAAACCAATCCCAAAACGCATACTAGGATCTGGCTTAAACCAAAGCCCGCTAGTAATAACTGCCCAGACACCAAAACGTGCACAAGTGCGCGGATGTGAACGACCCCTGTCGCAAAACCATGCGACCTCTACTCTGCTTTGCCCAAAGGCGAATAGCTCTCTGTGTGGGACTCTAAAGACTCGACACTACGCTGGAAGTGGGTTTAACCACAGGCTGCAAGCGGTACTAGCTGTACGTAACGGTCCCCAGGTAGATGCCGATAAGAAGACTGATGAGGTGAACCCATCCGAATTTCTACTGAGCCTGAATGTGACAGTCTCCGTACAGTCTGGTCTGTTCGTCTGAGAATATCGCATGGCGGGCCTAGGAGGCGGTAAACGTCAGTCCCCTAATAGCGGTACAAGTCGTGTCGGAGTGTAGCCCAGAACACCATGAGACAACACTGGATAACCTACCTGTATATCTCGCTTTCCCTGGCCAGGGACTTTGTGTAATGGCTCTCCTAGACACAGCGCAATATCAATCCCCAATACCGGGAGAGACGAATCCTGTCTAACCGTCACTTCCTTCAAGTGCTTCGGGACTGCACCCAACTGCTACCTGTTTGCACGCCTCATTTGAGCCGTGGTTGGGTTGCAATCTAAGAACAGTGGGAACACACTCGAGGCGAAGTGACAGTGTCAAGTCAACGGACTAAGTTGTACTCATGTCACCTGGGAACTGATGACCGACGATAGGTATAGTACCAACCAACAGTTCCCGACGAGTCCTGTCCAGTGTACTCATAACCTAACGAGCACCCGCATACTATCTCAAGTACGACGTACTGATGGTTGTGGGACAGACCGTCTCCCTTGCTGGGATGAGAAGCGCATACGCTAGTCTACTCCGGAGTATCGATGCCCCGTCTCGATAATCCTACGACTAGGGACCTGTATAAGGATGTGCTTGTAGATTACCCAGCCCCCACTAGTGTGGCTGCCATCACAACGCTGGTAATCAACCAAAGATCCTAAGGGCTCCACTAATGTGTATAGGCGATATGCTAAAAGAAACCCATGCACACATTAAAGTAGAAACAAACCAAGTAGCATACTACCATTTCGAGCAAGATTGTCTATACAACTGTGAATATCCCAAGCTTCCATCAAGTAATATACAAACTAGTATGATACAGTAATGGCCTCTTGGGCATATACACTAACAATCTTCCACTTGCACTAAGGCCATGTACTGGCGTATCGAAGACCTATCATCTCGATCAGCCGCTCGAACTGAGTCTGGGGTAAGGCCTTCGTGAATGGATCTGCAGTGTTTTCTTCTGTAGCAACCCTCCGAACCTCGATCTCCCGGCGATCCACGATCTCCCTGATCAGGTGATACCGCCTTAAGATGTGTCTGGATTTCTGATAGGACCTGGGTTCCTTCGCTAAAGCTATAGCTCCGTTGTTGTCACAATACAGAGGTATTGGATCAACAATGGACGGAACCACCTGAAGTTCGGTCTAGAACTTCGTTATCCAGACGGCTTCTTTTGCGGCATCAGTAGCAGCGATATATCCGCTTCCATCGTCGAGTCAGCAACGGTTTCCTGTTTGGAACTCTTCCAACACACCGCCCCTCCATTGAGGGTGAAGACATAACCCGACATGGACTTGGAGTCATCCCTGTCACTCTAGAAGCTGGAGTCAGCAAAGACCTCCATCTGGAGGTCTTTTCCGTCTTAAACCAAAAACATGTCCTTAGTCCTTCTCAGGTACTTCAGAATGTTATTTACCGCTATCCAGTGCTTCTCCCCAGGGTTTGACTGATACCGGCTTACCACACTCAGTGCATAAGCTACATCTGATCTGGTACACAACATCACATACATTATAGAGCCTACCGCAGAAGCGTAGGGTATAATTGATATGAGATCCCTTTCCAAATCAGTCTCGGGAGACATCTCTTTGGAGAGGGTGATCCCGTGACAAGCCGGTAGATTACCGCGCTTGGAATCTTCCATACTGAATCTTTTCAGTATGGTGTCGATGTACCTGGACTATGAAAGTCCTAATATCCTCTTAGATCTATCACGATGGATCTGGATCCCCAGAATGTAAGAGGCATCACCCAGGTCTTTCATAGAGAACCTGTTTGACAAGAACCCTTTGACAGATTATAGCATAGGAATGTTATTTCCTATCAAGAGAATGTCGTCCACGTATAAAACGAGGAATACGACAGTTCGTGCTACAATTTTACTATAGATGCATGGTTCATCTGGATTTTTGATAAAGCCAAATTCTTTGACCGTCTCATCAAAACAGATGTTCCAACTCCGCGATGCCTGCTTTAGTCCATAAATGGACTTAAGCAACTTGCACACTTTTCCGCTGCTCTAACTCTGAATGAAACCATCTGGCTGGTCCATATAGACACACTCCTTTAAATTTCCATTTAGAAAAGCGGTCTTTACGTCCATCTGCCAAATCTCATAACCGTGGAAGGCAGCAATGGCAAGAAGGATCTGAATGGATTTGAGCATAGCCACTGGAGAAAAGGTTTCGTCATAGTCCAAACCAGGTCTTTGACGAAAACCCTTTGCAAAAAGTCTAGCCTTATAGGTCTCAACCTGTCTATCTACACCAATCTTCCTCTTGAAGATCCATTTGCATCCTATGGGTTTTACCCCTTCTGGAGCAACGTCCAAAGTCCATACTTAGTTGGTGTACATGGACTCCATTTCGGTCCGCATTGCTTCCAGCCATTTTACAAAGGCAACGCTCTGAATGGCCTGCTGGAAGCTAGTCGGCTCATCATTATCAATGATGCAATCATCTCTATCCCCGTCTATGAGAAAACCGTAGTATCTCTCGGGCGGATAAGACTACCTACTACTTCTGCGGAGCGGCGCAGGAATGTCCCGTTCTTTCGAACCCTCTGGTTCTACTAAGCTTTCAGTAATAGCTCGTGGTTCTGAAATTTCTTCCAGTTCTATTGCGCTCCCACTTATCTGATTTTCCAAAAATTCAGTTTCCAGGAAGCAGGCATGACGATAAACAAAAACCTTTTGTTCCTTTTCGCAATAGAAGAAATATCCTTTGGAGTTCTATGGATATCCCACAAACTTGCACTGTACTGAGCGTGCCTCGAGTTTGTCCGCATGCTGCTTTTTGACAAAACCTGGACATCCCCATGTCTTAATGTGCTTAAGATAGGGTTTCTTCCCACTCCACATCTGATATGGTGTGGTATGCACTGTCTTAGTTGGAACTCGGTTCAAAAGGTATGCAGCTGATTCTAGTGCATATCCCCAGAATGGTCGCGGAAACTCAGCGTTACTCATCATTGAACGTACCATATCCAATAGGGTTCGGTTCCGTCTCTCCGATACACCGTTATGTTGTGGAGTATATGGAAGAGTAAGCTGAGAGAGAATTCCATTCTCTTTTAGGCAATCCAGGAACTCGGCACTCAAGTATTCACCACCTCGATCAGATCTCAGTGTCTTTATACTTTTGCCTGTTCGTTTTTCTACTTCATTCTTGTATTCCTGGAATTTTCCAAAGGATTCAGATTTATGTTTCATCAAGAAGACATATCCGTACCTTGAAAAATCATCCGTAAAAGTAATGAAGTAAGAATAACCGCTTCGCGCATGTGTAGACATTGGACCGCACACATCGCTGTGTACGAGCCCCAAGAGCTCGCTCGCTCTTACTCCGTGTCCAGTGAATGGAGTCTTTGTCATTTTTCCTTTGAGACAGGATTGACAAGTTGTATATGATTGATATTCGAACAGATCCAAATATCCTTCTGTATGTAACTTCGTCAACCTTCTCTCATTGATGTGACCCAGTCTACAATGCCATAAGAAAGCATGATTTATTTTTGGAGACTTTCTTTTGTGTGTATTCTGGACATTGAAAATCTGTGGTTGGTTTAATACGTATATACCATTGCTTAATGTACCCGACCAAATCAGAACATTATTAAGTTGAATGTTTACAACATTGCTTACAAATGCAAATTCATAACCTTCTTTAGTCCATCTGACATTCCCAAGTGATAGTCCCCCACGGACTCAGCATCCATGCCAGCTCCGTTTGCAACTCTGAGGGTCATATCACCTGCCTTCAAAACCCTACGCTTTCTCAATGCCTGCAAAGAATTACAGATATTTGATCCTGATCCGGTATCCAATACCTAGGAAGTAGAGTTTATTGATAGACAGTTTTCAATAACATAACACCTGAAGCCAAAGCCACAACTTGCTTCGGGTCCTGGTTTCTGGCCTTCCAAGCCCTGCAATCTTTCTTCCGGTGTCCATTCTTGTGACAGTAAAAGCACTCTTCCTTTCCAACAGCTTTCCCGCTACCTTTGTTGCCTTTGCCTTTCCATTCACTTCCACTTTACTAACACCGCCCCTTGGTTTGGTGGGGGCTTTCTGTAGGGTTCCTAGGCACGCTAATGAGGTCTCACAAGGCATCAACCATGCCAATTTCAAATTTTACAAGTGCCGAGAAACCCTAATACGGATCGTTAACTAGAATTTTAGGCGAAATATGCAACTAGTTAACAACTTAACTAAGTGAAGGAAAATACAACCTTTGTAGATCCGGTCCTCCACCTCCATAGCTCCGTGATGATGTCTCCTCGCTGTCCAAATCGAATCCATGACTCTAGCATCGGCTTCATCGGAGAAATGGGCAGGCTAGGTCGTCGACTTCGATGCCGAAGATGATCTACGTCGAGGCATCACAAGATCAAGCTTCAACTTCACCAAGCCATGAAACTTGTGAAGAAAACACCCTATACTACTTGGCAAGTGGTTGAGGATGAAGAAATAGGAAGTGAGTTCACTTTAGAATTGGATTTCTCACTCTTTTTCACTAGTTGCCATTGATGGAGGCAAGCTTCTTCATCTTGAAGAAGAAGAAGAAGAAGAAGAAAAGAATATGATAAGTTGTTTTCAAAATAGAAAATAATATGATACTTATCATAATGGCAACCATAGTTAGGTGTAGAGAGTAAACTAAGGTTAGTTAACTGGTTAGGGTTAGGAGATGAAGACAAAATGGTTGCTTTAGTCAAAGATGCTTTGAAGCTTCAAGAAACTTCAAGGAAACAACAAAGAAAGCCACCATTCTCTCTTTATCACTTTCTTTTGCCAAAATAAACAAAATAAATAAATAAATGAATAAGTAAATAAACAAAAGCCTAACCACTCATATAACCATGGTTTAATTCTTAACATACACCCAAACATTCATGTATCATCAAACATGATACAATCAAATGTACAAAAGTATATCACATATACAATATGCACATCAAGTGAGAAAATCCATTTAAAGTGAACCAATACTAGTTAATGCAAAGTAATATATCAAATATATAATTATGCATTAAATCATTAAATCAACACTTGATTTAACGATCCGGTTATATCTCATATAACCGACTAATATCCAATGTATCGGCTTATCGAATCAATCCTTGAATCGATAACTAGGTTATATCGCATACAACCAATCGATACATTCATCGCGAGAATGGAATACGGTATCACATACACGCATTATTCTCGGTCCCGCACATATCTCATATGCGCTCCTATTTCGTTTCGCTTGAGCCAGGAAACCTCTGTGTAGGGCTCTAAAGACTCGTCAATACGCCGGCAGCAGGTGATGATCATATCAAACACCCACAAGCCGCAAGTGGTTTGCTAAACGTAACGGCCACCCGGGTATTGATAGATCAGAAGATCGACGAGCAAGCCCGCTCACACTCCTGTGAATCCAATCAGTAACACTTACCGTACAGTCCGGTCTGTTCGTCTGATATGTCGCATATCTTGCCTAGGGGTGGTAAACGTCAGACCCCAATAGCTCGATAAGTCGTGTCGATATGAGGTCTATAGCAGTTCGAGAAACTACTGGTAACACTTACTAGTAAATCTCAGCAACCCTGGCCAGGGATTTCCGGTTATAGCCAATCGAACACAGCGCAACATCAACTCCCTATACCGGGAGAGACGAATCCCCTCCTATCGCTCATTGCCTCCATGTGATTCGGGACTGTACCCAAAAACCACCGTTTTGCACGCCCTCTTGGACGTGGTAAGGTGGAAATCAAAGCACAGTAGGAACCACACAAGACTCTATGACGATCTCGGGTCAACAGACTACCTGTACCAGTGTCACCAGAGAACTGCCATCTGACGTAAGGTATAATACCATCTCGGAGTTCTCGGCGAGTCCGTCCAGTGTACCCAGTCTCCACTGAGCACCCGTATATCATCTCTGATGTCAAACACCAATGGATATGGGATCATCCATCGCCCATCTGTATGGGTCGAGAAGGTATACGCTAGTCTACTCTGGTATATCGATGCCCCGTTTCGATACACCCACGACTAGGGACCTTGAAGGAAGTACTTATAGACTACCATGTCCCCACTGGTATGATCCGCATCATAGTCCAGGTAGTCAAGTACACATCCTAAGGGCTTTACCAACATGTAACAGAGAGACATCCAGTATACACGTTAAGGTAAAGAGTAACCAGATAGCATACTATCATGTCGAGCAAGAAAGTCCTCCCTATATATGTCCCAGCATCCACTACAATATACATCCTATGTACAGTAATGGCCTCTAGGGCATACATATAACTAACACTTTCTTCTTCTTTCCCTTGGCTTTTGCCTTGGACCTAGAAGAGGAAGATCCTCCAACAAACAAAGTGGATGTTCCCTTGCTTTCTGTAAGGTGCCCTCTGCACTCCTCAACATGTTGAGGAGTTTCGAAAGTTCAACTTCCTTTTCTTGCAAGTTGAAGTTCAGGATTAACTGGGCGTAAGTGGAAGGGAGGGACTGGAGAATCAAGTCAATGTAGAGCTCGTTCTCTAATATGGTCCCAAGGCCCGCGAGCTCTTCAATAAAGCCAATCATCTTAAGCACGTGTACCGCTACCGATGATCCGACGGCCAATCTCGCCGAAAACAACTTTTTCGAGACTTCGTATCTGGCGATACGGGATTGCTCTCCATATAGTTCCTTAGTATGGAGAAATATGGATTCTAGGTCCATATTCTCGTGCCTCCTCTGATGTTCATTGTCCATAGAGGCAAGCACGAGGCACTTGGCCTCCGCGCAGTCGATCTCCCAGGTCTTACGGATTTCCCTATCCACGACGCTGGTTTTGGGACCTGGGACAGGGGGAGCTTTGGTGGTAAGGAGATACCCCAACTTCTCATAAGTGATTGCCATTTTGACATTCCTGAGCCAATCTTTGTAGTTTGGCCCTGTCAGTATGTTTTTATCTAGTAGTAACTTAAGTCCGGTCATGATGTTTGGTCGCTGCAATTAGGAGAGAGAGAAGAAACACCTTAGCATGATGCTCTTGCAAGTTTACAGTGGTTTTTAGTTTGTCTAAATAGGATGGCTCCCACTGTTTCTCGAATTCCTCCTCAAACCAAAAAGAAAGAATTAGTCGGGATCAATCTCACCGTACAATACTTGCTTAACCGTTCAGCCAGGCCAGTGTTGGTACTTCGAGAGAGGTTTTCCAACGCTTTCGCGAAGTTCCTTAATTAAATAACCTCTTTTCCCTATGGGCGTAGCCCCGCTAACACCTTTCTAGACACCTACTTGGTTTATAGCATTGATCGTTAAGTGAGAAATTTCCCGAGGAGTAGCATATACTCACAGTAGGATCGGGATCCAAATATCATCGTGTGACAAAACTGAAGGAATCCTACCAGAATCATCACACTCCAAATGGAATGCAGCGCTAGCAAGTTTCAGTTTCTTTAGAAACTCCCGATGTGGATTTTTGCCCCATGATCTTATGACCTTGACTTTGGCCAACAAATCATAAGTCGCATGTCAAGTTCTACCCGTAATTCTCCAGGTTAATTTGAACCCAACCGTACCTACCCTTGACTTTGGCCAACAAAGCAGTACGACTGTCCCAAACCAACGCATCTATCTATGCTGCATATGAATATCCAATAGCTACCAAACACTGTGCCTTGACTTTGACCAACAAACACAGCTTGAATACTATTGACTATCCACATGAAATGACGGAGGGCTACGAATGGTTTTGGCAAAACCGTGAACGTAGTGAACTTGATATAATCGATGGAACGTGATAGTTTTTAAAAGGAGTGGATTAAGCTCCGCGTTTAAAAGTTGTTTTTGAAAAGAAACCGAGTGGTTTTGAATTTGTTCCAATGACTTTAAGTTTGGTTTATTTTCTTGCATTAATTTAATGCGTCCCATCATAAAATCCTACCATTGCAGAAAACAACGAAAATATGACGTACGCTTATGCCATCCGCATTCGCCACGGGGCCCCGTCAATACCCGTTAGGTTACTTAACTAACGACAGAGCGGGGGCTGGACTAGCGCGGATGCAAAACATAAGCAATGCCTAAATAGATATCATATATAGATATTTACATTTGTCAGATGCAATGATAGCCATTCCAGATCATAGATGAACACATTGGATATACTAGGAATCCGCGTTTCGTTCGAGCCTGCAACGAAAAGCGGATTACACGATCGCAATAAATAGCCATGACCCCACCCTAGACCCCTACGGGTGAGATAAACTACCCGCCAAATACCCGAAGTGAAGCAACCTCCTTCAACAACGTGAGTAGGCCACTCGGCACTTCGAGGTACCCGGTAGTTTGTGCACCCCACCTTGGGTCTATCCTAGGAGCAAAAACAGTAAAAGAAATAATATACAATGGCGGCTACAACCTCATCCCGGATGTGCGGCCATAAAAATAATATTACATCAATTACATATTACATCAAATGAAAAGTAAAGAAAACTCTCATCTCACAACCCCCCGGCTATTCATCCGCGACAATCCAACGAATTCATATACACATATCAGCAACATTACAGATCACAGATATGTATAACCCCCACTAATCGACGTATAGAGATTAGCAGACGTTCAATACATATATCACATCACAGATATAACCCATTAGCTAAAGTCTACAGAAGTTCGATCAAAATACGGATTTGTAACCACCCCAAACACAAATTTGTTTTCTGGAAAATATGGGCAGAAACAACATATTCCAAAAATCCCAAAACACCACACAAAACACACTGCAGCAAAACCGATCCATGGCCGAGTCAACTCGGCCGCGGATCCACGGCAAGAATCATGTTCTTGCCGCGGTTCCACGGTGAGTTGGTCGACTCGCTGGATCGTTTTTGCTGTGTGTTTACAGAAAAGCCTGAAACGATTTTTAAGATATGTCAAATTATTTTTTGAGCTGTTTTAAAAATCGACAGCAAAGCATGGATTACGGACGTGTTTTGTGATTTTTTTCTCCGATCGAAATTTTAGATACTTTGCTAACATGCTAGATAGTGTTTAACTAGGCTCTGATACTACTGTAAGTCCACGTTACCCGTCCCGGTTCTTTCGGGGATGTGGAAATGGTGAAAATCGATTTTTTCGTTGAAGGTAACATGGACTAGAAACCAGATCTTTGCTAAACAATCTATTTAACAACCTAACTAGGAGATTAGCTACTATGTTAGGGGTTATACCTAATCTTGAACTCCTTCTCTTCGACTCCTTGTAGTGGTCGGATCGGCCTCACCTCGTCGTCTCCTTGTGCCGAAGATGGATCCACCCGAAAGCTTCTACCTTTGGCTCCAACCTCAATCAAGAGGAAACTAAAATACTTGGCTTGCTAGACCTTGTACTCTAGGATGAGTGAGAAGTGTTTTAGGGTTTTATCTCAATGGTTCTTGTTTCTCAACTCATGAGACAAGAGAACCATGAGCAAGAGGAAGAGCAAGAGGAAGAGGGAGAGCTTGGATGAGAGAGAGTGAGAATGATAGAAAATGAGAAAGACTTTTTACAATCATGCTCTCAAAAACAAAAATAATCATGATAATAATAATAATTAAGTATTTGTGATGGTTCATGTCAATGGCATTATCATTTCATGCATTTAATGCATTTTGTAAACAAACAAGCAAGCAAAAGTCATAGCCATGAAATGATAGCCATTGAAATGATGATGGTCAACAAGTCCAAACTAGTCAACCGGTTAACAAGCTCAACAAGTCAACAAAGTCAAACTTTCAACCCAACCATGGTACAATAATACTTAATTAATATTATTATTAATTATATTTCTTATTCTCATTAGGGTTTAGAAAAAGTCAACAGTCAACAACCCTAAAGAGAATCCTCTGCCTCTGTCTCGGTCAACCGTGCATACACACCCGCATCCATGTTCCGAGGAACACGAATACAAACGAGATAAAACCAATCCCAAAATGCATACTAGGATCTGGCTTAAACCAAAGCCCGCTAGTAATAACTGCCCGGACACCAAAACGTGCACAAGTGCGCGGATGTGAACGAACCCTGTCGCAAAACCATGCGACTTCTACTCTGCTTTGCCCAAAGGCGAAAAGCTCTCTATGTGGGACTCTAAAGACTCGACACTATGCTGGCAGTGGGTTTAACCACAGGCCGCAAGCGGTACTAGCTGTACGTAACGGTCCCCAGGTAGATGCCGATAAGAAGACTGATAAGGTGAACCCATCCGAACTCCTACTGGTCCTGAATGTGACAGTCTCCGTACAGTCCGGTCTGTTCGTCTGACAATATTGCATGGTGGGCCTAGGGGGCGGTAAACGTCCGTCCCCTAATAGCGATACAAGTCGTGTTGGAGTGTAGCCCAGAACACCTTGATACAACACTGGATAACCTACCAGTATATCTCGCTTGCCCTGGCCAGGGACTTTGTGTAATGGCTCTCCTAGGCACAGCGCGATATCAACCCCCAATACCAGGAGAGACGAATCCTGTCTAACCGTCACTGCCTCCAAGTGCTTCGGGACTGCACCCAACTGCATCCTGTTTGCACGACTCATTTGAGCCGTGGTAGGGTAGCAATCTAAGAACAGTGGGAATACACTCGAGGCGAAGTGACAGTGTCAAGTCAGCGGACTAAGCTGTACTCATGTCACCTGAGAATTGATAACTGACGATTGGTATAGTACCAACCAACAGTTCCCGACGAGTCCTGTCCAGTGTACTCGTAACATAACGAGCACCCGCATACTATCTCAAGTACGTCGTACTGACAGCTGTGGGACAGACCGTCTCCCCTGCTGGGATGAGAAGCGCATACGCTAGTCTACTCCGGAGTATCGATGCCCCGTCTCGATAATCCTACTACTAGGGACTTGTATAAGGATGTGCTTGTAGATTACCCAGCCCCCACTAGTGTGACTGCCATCACAACGCTGGTAATCAACCAAAGATCCTAAGGGCTCCACTAATGTGTATAGGCGATATGCTAAAAGAAACACATGCACACATTAAAGTAGAAACAAACCAAGTAGCATACTACCATTTCGAGCAAGATTGTTTATACAACTGTGAATATCCCAGGCTTCCATTAAGTAATATACAAACTAGTATGATACAGTAATAGCCTCTAAGGCATATACACTAACAATATACATCATATGTACAATAATGGCCTCTAGGGCATACATATAACTAACAATCTCCCACTTGCACTAAGGCCAGTTGCTGTAGTATCTCATACCCAACATCCCGAAGAGTCTCTCAAATTGTATCTGGGGTATGGCCTTCGTGAGTGGATCCGCCGTGTTTTTCTTCGTGTCAACTCTCCTGATCTCGATCACCTGGCGATCAACTATCTTCCGGATCAGGTGATACGACCTCAGAATATGCCTGGATCACTGATGGGACCTGGGTTCCTTGGCCAAAGCCACTGATCCATTGTTATCATAATACAAAGGTATTGGATGCTCGATGGATGGAACGACACCAAGTTCGGTTATGAACTTCTTTATCCAGACAACCTCTTTGGCAGCTTCATTGGCAGCGATGTATTTAGCCTCCATCGTCGAGTCTGCCACGGTTTCTTGCTTAGAACTCTTTCAACAAACCGCCCCTCTATTGAGGGTAAAGACAAATCCCGAGACCAACTTAGAGTTGTCCTTATCTCTCTGGAAGCTCGAATTGGTAAAGGACTCAACTTGGAGTTCACCGTTACCATACACCAAGAACATCTTCTTAGTCCTTCTTAAGTACTTGAGAATGTTCTTCACAACTGTCCAGTGATTCTCTCCTGGATCTGCTTGATACTTACTCACTACACTTAGTGAGTATGCTACATCGGGTCTGGTACATAACATCGCGTACATGATAGAGCCTACTGCCGAAGCATAGGATATCCCTTGCATGCGAGCTCTCTCCAAATTAGTCTTGGGAGACATCTCTTTGGAGAGAGTGAGTCCTGAGATCGTGGGTAAATTCCCATGCTTGGAATCCTCCATACTAAACCTCTTTAGTTTGGTGTCTATGTACCTGGATTGGGACAATACCAACATCTGTTTAGATTCTCTATAGATCTTAATCCCCAAGATGTAGGAGGCATCACCAAGATCTTTCATTGAGAATCTTTGTGATAAGAAGAGCTTGACCGAGTGCGGTATAGTAACACCATTTCCTATCAAGAGTATGCCATCCACGTACAATATGAGGAAAACAACCTTACTCTCTGCCACCTTCTTGTATATACAAGGTTCATCTACGTTTTTGATGAAGTCAAACTCTTTGACTACAACATCAAAACAGATGTTCCAACTCCGCGATGCCTGCTTTAACCCGTAGATGGATTTAAGCAGCTTGCACACCTTTCCGCTGCTCCCACTGTCTACCAAGCCCTCTGGCTGAGTCATGTACACGCTCTCTTCTAAATCACTATTTAGAAAGGCGGTCTTAACATCCATCTGCCAGATTTCGTAGTCATGGTTTGCAGCGATGGCAAGCAGGATCCGGATGGACTTAAGCATAGCCACTGGAGAAAAGGTTTCATCATAATACACACCTGGTCATTGACGAAAACCTTTTCCAACAAGTCTAGCTTTGAAAATATCAACTTTTCCATCTACACCAAGTTTCTTATTACAGATCCATTTGCTCCCAATGGGTTTTACCCCTTCAGGAGCAACATCCAAAGTCCATATTTTGTTAGTGTACATTGATTCCATCTCAGACCGCATTGCATCCAACCATTTCACAGAGTCCCCACTCGTGATGGCCTGCTCGAAACTAGTTCGGTCATCATCTTCCATGATGCAATCCTCGCTCCCACCATCAATGAGAAAACCGTAGTATCTCTTAGGTGGATGAGAAACCCTACTAGATCGGCGGAGAGGCTGAGGTTCGTTGGGTACTACTGAATCCTCTGGTTCCAATAAATCATCAGTCGTAGTTTGTGCCGCTGGAACTTCTTCCAGCTCTACCTCTTCGCCACTAATTTCTTTTACAAGAAATTCCTTTTCTAAAACGGTGGCATATTGAGAAACAAATGTATGGTTCCCTAGCACGACAGCAAGGTTTCGGAAGGCATCGTCTATGCCGTTTTCAAAAATTTGTCATGCTAAACAACCCTAATCCTAGAATCTTTAATTAGAGTTTTAGACAAAACCAAACGTAAACTACTTTTACATCAAGAGAACAAGAATACAACCTTTGTAGACGGTCCTTCTCTTCACTTGCTCCGTATAGTAGTCCCGCGACTCCACTAGGCTTCTCTTGAGACTTTGAACGGGCTTCCTCCGATGAACTTCGTGCCGAAGATGATCCACTTGAAATCCCTCAAACTCAAGCTACCATTACACTAAACTCTTTAGCGTATGAAACACGCTACACTTGATCGCTAGTCAAGTGTAGGATGATGAAGTAGGAGATGTAAAGAGCTTACTAGTTTGTGTTCAAGCTTCATTATTCACATCACATGTGAGGGTTGAAGCTTGAGCCATGACAAGAGGAGGAAGAAGAAGCTAGAGAGCAACCATGGGAGCAACTAAAGAAAATTGGCTAAGTGTTGAGAATGAGCAAGAATGAATGGCAACCCTTGACCCCTCACTCATTCAAGCATGGAATTATGCAATATAAAATTGCAACCATGCTTGAATAGTGAGTCAAGAAGAATAAACAAGAGTTAATCCCATGCTTGCATCCATGCTTTCACTTTCCACCTCATTTCCATTTTCACAAAATAGAAATTTAAATGCCATGCTTCATTATATATATATATATATATATATATATATCACATATATTAATATATACTTAATGAAGAATAATTAATGAGCTAATGATATTAGTTAAGATATAATTATATCACATATAATATATATCACATTATTAAATCAACAAGTGATCTAATAATCCGGTTATATCACATATGACCGACTAATATTATTTATCTGTATATCACATTATCGAATCAACACTTGATTCGACAATCTGGTTATATCACATATAACCGAACCGATAACAGATGACTGCGATTACAATACGGTATCACATACTCGTAATTAATCTGGCCCACCCACATATCACATATGTGTCCTACTTCGTTTCGCTTGAACCAGAGAACTTTTGTATGGGACTCTAAAGACTCGTCAATACGCCCGCAGTAGGTGATGATCACATCAATCACCTACAAACCGTCAGCGGTACTAGCTGGACGTAACGGCTACCCGGGTATTGAGCTATGTGAAGATCAACAAGCAAGCCTGTCCATAGTCTCCATGAAGCCTATCAGTAACACTACCGTACAGTCTGCTCTCTTCGTCTGATATGTCGCATATCATGTCTAGGGGTGGAAATTGTCAGACCCCAGTAACGTGATAAGTCATGCCGATGTCTGGCCTATAACGGTTCGAGAAACTACTGATAACACTTATCAGTAAATCTCGGCAGCGGCCCTGGCCAGGGACTTCCAGTTATAGCCAATCGAGCATAGCGCAACATCAACCCCCAATACCAGGAGAGACGAAACCCCTCCTATCGCTCATTGCCTCCATGCGACTTGGGAATGTACCCAAAATCAACCTGTTTGCACGTCTCCTTTGAGCGTGGTAAGGAGGAAATCAAAGCACGGTGAGAGACGCACAAGACTCTATGACGATCTCGGGTCTACAGACTAACCTGTACCAGTGTCACCAGAGGACTGCTATCTGACGATAGGTATACTACCACATAGGAGTCCTCGGCGAGTCCTGTTCAGTGTACCCAGTCTCCACTGAGCACCTGTATACCATCTTTTATGTCAAACACCAATGGATGTGGGATCATCCATCGCCCATCATATGGGTCAAGAAGCGTATACGCTAGTCTACTCTGGAATATCGATGCCATGTCTCGATATTCCCTCGACTAGGAACAATTAAAGGATGTACTTGTGAACTACCGTTGCCCCACTAGTATGATCTCCATCATAGTCCTGGTAGTCAAGTACATATCTTAAGGTCTTTATCAACATGTGAGAGCAAGACAGTATAAAAACAAGTCTACATGTTAAGATAAAGGTAACCAGATAGCATACTATCATGTCGAGCAAGAAAGTCATCTCTATAAATGTCCAAGAATCCACTATAATATACATCATATGTACAATAATGGCCTCTAGGGCATACATATAGCTAACAATCTCCCACTTGCACTAAGGCCAGTTATTGTAGTATCTCATACCCAACGTCCCAAAAGTCTCTCGAATAGTGTCTAGGGAATTGCCTCGGTGAGTGGATCCGCTGTGTTATCCTCTATGTCAACTCTCCTGACCTCGATCTCCCGGAGATCAACTATTTCCCTGATCAGGTGATACTGTCTAAGAATATGTATGGATCGCTGACGAGATCAGGGTTCCTAGGCGAAAACCACAGCTCCATTGCCATCCCAATACACAGGTATTAGATGCCCAATGGTAGGAACCAAGTTCATCATATGAACCTTATTCATCCAGACAACCTCTTTGGTAGCATCGTTGGTTGCGATATAATTGGCCTTTTTCATCTAGTATGTCACGGTATCTAGCTTGGAACTCTTCCAATATACCGTCCCTGCACTGATGGCAAAGACAATGCCTGTGACTGACTTTCAGTCGACCTTATCACTCTGGAAGCTCGAACCAAGAACATTCTTTTAGTGCTTCTCAAGTACTTAAGTATGTCCTCCACAGCTGTCCAGTGATTCTTCCAAGATCCGATTCATTCCTGATCACTACTCCTAGTGAGTCAGCTACATCTAGTCCGGTACATAACATCGCATACATGATAGAGCTCACCGCTGAAGCATAGGGTGTCCCTTGCACGCGAGCTCTCTTCAAATCAGTCTCGGGAGACATCTTTTTGGAGAGAGTTATTCCTGAGTAAGTGGACGAACCACCACGCTTAGAATCCTCCATACTAAACCCCTTTAGTATGGTGTTAATGTACCTGGATTTGGGACACTCCCAACATCCACTTAGATCTATCACCATAAATCATAATCCACATGATGTAGTAGGTATCATCCAGATCT
Source organism: Agapanthus africanus (assembly GCA_030015575.1). Classification (NCBI taxonomy): domain Eukaryota; kingdom Viridiplantae; phylum Streptophyta; class Magnoliopsida; order Asparagales; family Amaryllidaceae; genus Agapanthus; species Agapanthus africanus. The sequence goes on along the minus strand of JASDDO010000016.1, from coordinate 187,048,642 downwards.
TCTATGGAGAATCATCGTGATAAGAGGAGCTTGACCGAGTGTAGCATTGGAAACCATTTCCTATCAAGAGTATGCCATCTACGTACAATACGTGGAAGACCGACTTACTCTCTACAACCGTCTTGTGTATACAAGGTTCATCTACCATTTTGATTAAGTCAAACTCTTTGACTGCCACATCAAAACAGATGTTCTAGCTCCACGATGCTTGCATTGATCCTGATGGACTTAAGCATAGCTTTGAAAGTCTCAACTTTTCCATTTACACCAAGAATCTTCTCAAGATCTATTTGTTCCCAATGGGTTTTACCCCTTCAGGTGCAACATTCAAACTCATACTTTGTTGGTGTACATGGATTCCATCTTTGATCGCATAGCATCCAGCCATTTCACAAAGTCTCCACTTGTGATGGCCTGTATGAACCAGGTTGGGCCATCATCTACCATGATGCAATCATTGCTCCCACTGTCACCGAGAAGACCATAGGATCTATTAAGTGGATGAGGAACCCTACCAGATTCACGGAGAGGCTGAGGTTTGTTGGAGACTATTGAATCCTTTGGTTTCACCAAATCATCATCTCTTAGTTTGTCTAGATGGAACTCCTTCCAGTTCTACCTCAATACCACTAATTTCTTCACAAGAAATTCCTTTTCTAAAAAGTTGGCATGCTGAGATACAAAACACCTTTTGCTCCTCAGTGTGCTAGAAGATATTCCCTTGCGAATGTTCGGGATATCCAACAAACTTATACAGAACTGACCTTGCCTCGAGCTTGTCTGGATTCTGCCTTTCAACATAGGTCGAACAACCCCATATCTTTGCTCATTTAAGACATGGTCTCTTCCCATTCCATATCTCATATGGAGTGGTAGGCACTGATTTGGATAGAACCCCATTCAATAGGTATGCAGCTTCTCAAGTGCATAACTCCAAAATGAAATAGGTAACTCAGCAATACTCATCATAGAGCGCGCCATATCTCATAAGGTGCGATACCTCCGCCCCGATACACCGTTGTGCTGTGGTGTAGTCGAAGGAGTAAGCTGAGAGAGAATCCCATTCTCGTTTTAGAATCTCTAGGAACTCCATGCCCAAGTATTCTCCTCCTTGATCACATCGAAAGACTTAATACTTCTACCTGTCTGGTTCTTAACTTCAAGCTTATATTCCTTGAATTTCTCAAAAGTTTCAGACTTATGTTTCAACAGGAACATATGTCCGAATCCTGAGAGAAGATCAGTGAATATAAGAAGTACGAAGAACCAACCTTGGCATTTGTAGACATAGGACCATATACATCATCATGTATCCGTCCCAAGAGTTCAATAACTCTTTCCCTGTTTCCAGTAAACGGAGTATTGGTCATTTTACCTTTGAGACAAGACTAGCTATTATCATAAGATGAAAATTCGAACAGATTCTCATATTCATCCTTATGTAACTTAGCTAGTCGTGTCGCATTGATATGACCTAGTCTATAATGCCATAAGAAGGATTCGTTCATTTCTAAACTAAACCTCTTGTGTGTGTTCTATATACTTTGAACTGTGGTTTGATTTAGAACTTATATGCTATTACATAACGTGCCTGATCCAATCAACTTTTGATTAAGGAAAATTTTCACAACATTATCCGCCAATACAGAATTATATCCTTCTTTAACTTAATAAAGAAACTGATGTAATGTTGTATATCAGGTTCGATATATAATAACATTAGTTCAGAATCAATGTATTTGGTAATACAAGGTGTTATCTACCAATTGATTTTGCTGCAGCACTTGCATCATTCTCTAACACTTAGAGATATATCACCCTTTCCCGGTTCTCTACCTTTCTGTAGCCCATGTAACATATTACATATGCGAGATCCTGATCCGGTACCAAATACCCAGGACGTAGAGTGTACTGAGAAACAGTTCTCTGTAACTAACACACCCGAAGAAGATGCATCAACATGCTTATTCTTCGTCTGGGTGGCATGGTAATCCGGATATTCCCCTATTTCCTGCTCAGACTTATAACACTTATAAGTTGGAGCGGAACCAACGTTCCCATGCTCAGTATAACAAGCGGGTTCGGTGAATACATCCATATTATTATCTTGATTAAGGCGTGACATTGGTCGCTACTAGGAGAGAGAGAAGGATAATCACTTTGCGTGCGCTCTTTACAGGATTAGATTGGTTATTGTCTTATCTAATTAGGATAGCTCCCACTGTTTTTATCAAATCTTTCTTCAAACCCTAAAAAGTAAGACTAGCTGGGATTAATTACACCTTACAAGTTCGCCAATCTTTCAGCCAGGCCAGTGCCGGTACTTTGAGGGAGATTCCTCGTGCTTTCGCACGGACCTAATTAAAATAAACCTCATTTTCCAAGGGGCGTGGACCTATTAACACCTTTCTAGACACCTACTTGATCGGCTAATTATGATGTGTAAAATTCTCCCAGGAGTAACTCTTACTCGCAGTGGGTATCGGGATCAACTATCTCATAGAAGGTATGCAATCTCATTGTAAATTACAACACTTGAAATTCCCGATAATATTTTTTCCCCTATCAACTTATGACCTTAACATAGTCAACAAATCATAAGTGCTAGCCAAGTTCAATCCGTCATTTCCTGATTGAATTAAACCCACCCATACGGCCCTTAACATAATCAACAAAGTCGCACGACTACCCTAATCCAATCACATCTCATGCTTTAGCAGATAAGCACTAATTAGCTACCGCACACTACGCCTTAACATAGTCAACAAACGTAGCACGAATACTAAGTAGTACCTATTTGAAATGACGGAGGGCTACGACAGGTTTTTAAGAAAAACCTTTTGCGTAATGAACTTGATATCGTTGCAGAATCTAGTGATTTTGAACAGGAGTGTTTTTGAGGCTTTTACTAGTTCCGCTAAAGAGATCACTCCCAGTGAAGGGATCTCGGCTCTTTCCTCATCGAATGATGTGCTGGATATTCTACAAGGAATACCGCTATGCAAAGAAAGAACTAAAAAGGCAATCAAAAACAAAACCGAGTGGGTTGTAGCATCTGCTAGTTTCGCTAAACAGGTCACTCCCGTTGAAGGGATCTCGGCTCTTTCCTTATCGAATAAGGTGCTGGATATTCTACAAGGAATACCGCTATGCAAAGCAAAAACTAGAGCTACCCTTTTTGAAAATTTGATTCTACAACATCTTTTAGGTTTCTTTTGTTTCATTAATCTCATTAATGAAGTCCCATCAATTAAGCATCTTAAGCATCACAGAAGAAACGAAAATACAACGTACGCTTATTCCATTCGCATTCGCCACAGTGTCCCGTTATGCACCGTTAGGTTACTTAACTAACAGCATAGCGGGGCGGGACTAGCGCGGGTGCAAAACATAAGCAACGTTTATTATATATCATATATACAATAATAAAGCATTCGTCTCACGCATATAAAGTGATCACATCACAGAATATCAGCAGCAGAAGATAACATATGAAATATTGGATATACTAGGAATTCCGTGTTTTATATTAAGCCAGTATAAAACACGGATTCCATGGTCATGATGAATAGACAAACCCATATCCCTAGACCCCTACGAGAGCGGCAAGCAACCCTACCAATTCTAAAGTTAGGAGACCCGGACTCGACTCCTCGAGATGGTCTCCCACTGGACTCTAGAACCCGGTTACTTGTGCTTCCCTCCTTGGGTCTATCCTAATGCGGAAAATTAAATAATATACAACAATGGTGACATCATCCTCAACCCGAAAGTGCCCCAATAAAAGAATATTACATACAATGAATTTTACATGAATGAAAATAATAACTCTCATCTCACATAAAAAAAACCCGGCTATTCAAAACACGACGATCCAATATAACATATCCAAGTAACACATAACATCACATGTCATCAAATAGCTAGACGATGTTAAACATTTTGATCGAATCAACAAACACCCAAAATTTCCTAAAAAGCTCAGCACTTGAGCGCGGTTTAAAAATACTCATAACATGCCACAGTACCTATGGACCAACCGTAGAAAGGCCAACCCTTGCCTCACCTATGGCGCCGCGGAACCACCGCAAACCCGAGGGTTTGGCGGCGTCTAGGGGTGGAAATTGTCAGACCCCAGTAACGTGATAAGTCATGCCGATGTCTTGCCTATAACGGTTCGACAAACTACTGATAACACTTATCAGTAAATCTTGGCAGCAGCCCTGGCCAAGGACTTCCAGTTATAGCCAATCGAGCATAGCGCAACATCAACCCCCAATACCGGGAGAGACGAAACCCCTCCTATCGCTCATTGCCTCCATGCGACTTGGGAATGTACCCAAAATCCACCTGTTTGCACGTCTCCTTTGAGCGTGGTAGGGAGGAAATCGAAGAACAGTGGGAGCCGCACAAGACTCTATGACGATCTCGGGTCTACAGACTAACCTGTACCAGTGTCACCAGAGGACTGCAATCTGACGATAGGTATACTACCACATAGGAGTCCTCGGCGAGTCCTGTTCAGTGTACCCAGTCTCCACTGAGCACCTGTATACCATCTTTTATATCAAACACCAATGGATGTGGGATCATCCATCGCCCATCATATGGGTCAAGAAGCGTATACGCTAGTCTACTCTGGAATATCGATGCCCTGTCTCGATATTCCCTCGACTAGGAACAATTAAAGGATGTACTTGTGAACTACCGTTGCCCCACTAGTATGATCTCCATCATAGTCCTGGTAGTCAAGTACTTATTCTAAGGGCTTTATCAACATGTTAGAGCAAGACAGTATAAATACTCGTTTACATGTTAAGATAATGGTAACCAGATAACATACTATCTTGTCGAGCAAGAAAGTCTTCTCTATATATGTCCAAGCATCCACTATAATATACATCATATGTATAATAATGGCCTCTAGGGCATACATAAAACACCTTTTGTTCCTCACCATGGTAGAAGATATATCCATAGGAATCCTTTGGATATCCCACAAACTTACACAGAGATGATCTTGCCTCGAGCTTGTCCGGATTATGCTTTTTAACATAGGTCGGACAACCCCATATCTTAACTCGGTTAAGAGATGGTCTCTTCCCATTCCATAATTCATATGGAGTGGTAGGCACCGATTTTGTTGGAACTCTAATCAATAGGTATGCTGCTGTCTCAAGCACATAACCCCAAAAGGAAATAGGTAACTCAACGGTGCTTATCATAGAGCGCACCATATCCAATAGGGTGCGATTCCTCCGCTCCGATACACCGTTGTGCTATGGTGTATACGGAGGAGTAAGCTGAGAGAGAATCACATTCTCTTTTAGATAGTCACGGAATTCCGTGCTCAAGTATTCTCCTCCCCGATCAGATCGAAGGATTTTAATACTTTTACCCATCTGGTTCTTGACTTCATTCTTATATTCTTTGAATTTTTCAAAAACTTCAGACTTGTGATTCATCAGGAACACATGTCCGTATCTTGAGAGATCATCAGTGAATGTAATGAAGTATGAGGAACCATTCCTGGCATGTGTTTACATGGGACCGCATAAATCACTATGTATCAGTCCCAAGAGTTCTGTAACTCTTTCTCCATGTCAAGTAAACGGAGTTTTGGTCATCATTTCTTTGAGACATGACTGGCAAGTTTCAGAAGATGATAATTCGAACGGATTCAAATATCCATCCTTATGCAACTTAGCTAGTCGTGTCGCATTGACATGACCTAGTCTACAATGCCACAAGAAGGATTCGTTCATTTCTGAACTCTTCCTCTTGTGTGTGTTTTGTACGTTAAGAACTGTGGTTTGATTTAGAATGTATAAGCCATTATTTAACGAGCCTGATCCAATCAACTTTTGATTCAAAATAATGTTCATAACATTATCCTGTACTACAAAATTATATCCTTCTTTACTTAATAAAGAAACTAATATAAATTTGCATATCAGGTTCGATATGTAATAGCATTCGTTCAGAATCAATGTATTACCATTTGGTAATACAAGGTGATATTCGCCAACTACTTTGGCTGCAACATTTGCACCATTCCCTACTCTTACAGAATGATCATCCATTCCCAGTTCTCTAAATTTCCTTAGCCCATGCAACATATTACATATGTGGGATCCCGATCTAGTATCTAATACTCAGGACGTAGAGTGTACTGAGAAACAGTTCTCGGAAACTAACAGACCCGAAGAAGATGCATCAACATGCTTATTCTTCATTTAGGTGGCGTAGGAATCCGGATGTTCCCCTATTTCCTGCTCAGTCTTATAACAATTATAAGAAAGAGCGGAACCAACGTTCCCCTGCTGAGTATAACAAGCGGGTTCAGTCAATACATCCATATTATTATCTTGATTAAGGCCTGACATGGTCACTACCTGGAGAGAGAGAGAGAGAAGAAAAGACTTAGCATATGACAAGATTAGATTGGTTATTATCTTATCTAATCAGGATGGCTCCCACTGTTTTTATCAAATCTTCCTTCAAACCCTAAAAGGTAAGACTAGCCGGGATTAATTACACCTTACATGTTCGCCAATCTTTCAGCCAGGCCAGTGTCGGTACTTTGAGGGAGGTTCCCCGTGCTTTTGGACGGACCTAATTAAAATAAACCTCGTTTTCCCAGGGGCGTAACCCCGTTAACGCCTTTCTAGACACCTACTTGATTGGCTAATTGTGATGTGTAATACTCTCCCAGGAGTAACACTTGCTCGCAGTGGGTATCGGGATCCAACTATCTCATAGAAGGTATGCAATCGCATTGCAAATTTCAACTCTTGAAATTCCCGATGTGGTTTTTACCCCAGTGACTTATGACCTTAACTATTGTCAACAAATCATAGGCACTAGTCAAGTTCTACCCGTCATTTCATGATTAATTAGACCCACCCACATAACCCTTAACTATGGTCAACAAAGTCACATGACTATCCTAATTAATCACATCATATGCTATGTAGGAAGACATCACTTAGCTACCGTACACTGCACCTTAACTATGGTCAACAAACGCAGCACGAATACTAAGTACTCTACTTCCTAAAATGACGGAGGGTTGTGGATGGTTTTTAAGAAAAACTTTAACGCTTTGAACTTGATATGGTTGTAGAATTGAGTGATTTTGAAAAAGAGTGTTTTTTTAGGCTTTTACTAGTTTTGCTAAAGAGGTCACTCCCGGTGAAGGGATCTCGGCTCTTTCCTCATCGAATGAAGTGCTGGATATTCTACAAGGAATACCGCTATGCAAAGCAAAAACTAAAAAGGGCAATCAAAAACAAAACCGAGTGGGTTGTAGCATCTGCTATCTTTTGATAAAGAGGTCACTCCCGATGAAGGGATCTCGGTTCTTTCCTCATCGAATGAGGTGTTGGATATTCTACAAGGAATACCGCTATGCAAAGCAAAAACTAGAGCTACCCTTTTTGAAAATTTTATTCTACAATATCTTTAGGTTTCTTTTCTTTTCATTAATCTCATTAATGAAGTCCTATCATTTATGCTTCCAAAGCATCGCAGAAGAAACAAAAATACAACGTACGCTTATGCCATCTGCATTCGCCATAGTGTCCCGTTATGTCCCGTTAGGTTACTTAACTAACGGCATAGCGGGGCGGGACTAGCGCGGGTGAAAAACATAAGCAACGTTTATTATATATCATATATATAATAATAAAGCATTCGTCTCAAGCATATAAAGTGATCACACCACAGAATATCAGCAGCAGAAATCAACATATGAAATATTGGATATCCTAGGAGGTCCGTGTTTTATATTAAGCCTGTAAAAAACACGGATTGCACGGCCGTGGTGAATAGCCAAACCGACATCCCTAGACCCCTATGAGAATGGCAAGAAACCCTACCAATTCTAGAGTTAGGAGACTCGGACTCGTCTCCTCGAGATGGTCTCCCACTGGACTCTAGAACTCGGTTACTTGTGCTCCCCATTTTGGGTCTATCCTAATGCGGAAAAGTAAATAATATACAACGATGGTGATATCATCCTCAACCCAGAAGTACCCCAATAAAAGAATATTACATACAAGTTTTTACATGAATGAAAATGAAAAACTCTCATCTCACATAAAAAAAACCCCGGCTATTCAAAACACGACGATCCAATATAACATATCCCAGCAACATATAGCATCACATGTCATCAACGTAAGTAAATATGCGTATCCTAATTATCGTTGATGTATAGCAAAGAAAACGGCGATACACCACATATTACACTTACGGTCGCAGAAAAGAAAATGTCAAACTACAACATTTGAAATCCGCAACCTCCTTAGACATCATAAACCCGAAATATCACATACTTCGGATTTCATACCTAACCTTTCGAATTCCAAATATTGTATCACATTCCATAGATAGCTAGACGGTGTTAAACATTCCGATCGAATCAACAAACACCCAAAATTTCCCAAAGAGCTCAACACTTGAGCACGGTTTAAAATTACTCATAGCATGCCACAGTACCTATGGACCAACCGTAGAAGGGACAACCCTTGCCTCACCGATGGTGCCGCGGAACTACCGTAAACACTAAGGTTTGGCGGCGGTTCCGACGGTCATAGATACGAGTTTGGGTTTCCTTCTTCTAGAGGGTCCATAGAATTATTTGCATGATTTTTTAATGTTCTTTAACTTGGAAAAATCCAACTTTTGGAAAATTTCCAGCGAGGGAGAAAATTGGGTATTTGATATTCGTTCGAACTTTTCAACGTCGTCTAAAAAACCCGAAACGATGTTAGAAATACGACTACGAAACACTCTGAATTGCCTTTACAGAAAGTTAACATCACATGCAATTTCAGTAAAAACAAGCAATACCTGAAACACCAAAACCCAGAGACTGGAACACCATAAAAAATTAAAGTCTGGATCCTCCAAAAACCGATGGGCCGGTTTTTCTGGGCATGTGGCCGGCCAAATTCCGGAGAGGAGGGCTCAAGTTTCTGTGGTGTTCATGTTACATCTCATGTGACATACTGCAGTTGCTTAAAAAAATTTGAAGACTTTTAAAATTCGACAGAAACTAGATTTTTAGTTTCGATGTTTCGGAGTTGTTTCGGTTTCGTAATTCAAAAAACATCGTCTAATTCTCTAGCTTGGCTCTGATACCACTGTAGGAATGCCTAGCACGACAGCAAGGTTTCGGGAGGTATCGTCCATGCCATTTTCAAAAAATTTCCATGCTAAACAACCCTAACCCTAGAATCTTAACTTGAGAATTAGACAATACAGCATGTAAACAACTTTACATCTAAGTGAACATGGAATACAACCTTTGTAGACCGTGTCCTTCACTTCAATAGCTCCGTGTAGTAGTCCCTTCACTCTAAGTAGTGATCTTCCGGACTGTAGAATGGCTCCACAAGATGAAAGGAACAAGCTTGCACGAACTCTTCGAGGCCGAAGATGATCTTCGTCGAGGAGACACCAACCCAAGCTACCTCTTCACTAATTAGGGATTAGTAAAGCTAACACCCTAAACTAAATGTCTAATCTAGTAGTGGATGATGAAGTAGGATTTTTTCTCACTTTAGAATTAATTTTCTCACTAATTTTTTCACCTCTCCAAAACCTAGAAAGCTCTCTTGATGAAGAAGAAGATGAAGAGAATAATGTTGTGAATAATGAATCATGAGAGATTGCCAACCATGGGTGAGAAATATCTCATATAACTCATGTAGAGACTTGGCCATGGTTTAAGATAATGGTTGGGTGAATAAATATCTATAGTCAGAAAAAGTTAGTGGACTAAGTCAAAGGTTTCTACAAGCTTCCACTAAGCTTCAACCATGACAGATTCCCACCAATTTTGTATTTAATTTAAATAAATAAAACCCCAATTATCTTATGGAATGGTGTAAGTCTCATACATCCATGTTGCATGTATAATCAAGCATGACACAAAAAAAACACAATTAAATATATCACATATATATTAAGTGTGCACTTGTGAGAAAAAGAAATGCACAAGTGAGCTAATATTAGTTAATGTAAATATATCAAATATATAATTATACATTAAATTATTAAATCAACACTTGATTCAATAATCCAGCTATATCACATATAACCGACTAATATCATATGCATCCACTTATCGAATCAACACTTGATTCGATAACCCGGCTATATCACATATAACCGACCGATATAACATATCGCGAGAATAGAATACGGTATCACATACACGTATTAATCTAGGTCCCACACATATCACATATGTGCTCCAACTTCGTTTCGCCTCAGCCGGGAAACCTCTGTGTAGGACTCTAAAGACTCGTCAATACGCCGGCAGTAGGTGGTGATCATATCATTCACCAACAAGCCGTCAGTGGTACTAGCTGGACGTAACGACTAACCGGGTATTGAGCGATCAGAAGATCAACAAGCAAGCCTGCTCATACTCCTGTAAAGCCTGTTAGTAATACTACCGTACAGTCCGGTCTCTTCGTCTGATTTGTCGCATATCAAGTCTAGGGGTGGTAAACGTCAGACCCCATTAACCGATAAGTCGTACCGATCTGAGGCTCATAACGGGTCGAGAAACTACTGATAACACTTACCGGTAGATCTCCGTATCAGCCCTGGCCAGGGACTTCCTGTTATGGCCAATCGAGCACAACGCAACATCAACCCCTAATACCGGGAGAGACGAATCCCCTCCTATCGCTCATTGCCTCCATTTGACTCTGGACTGTACCCAAAAACCACCGTTTTGCACGTTCTCTTGAACGTGGTAAGGTGGAAATCAAATCACAGTGGGAATCACACAAGACTCTATGACGATCTCGGGTCAACAGACTAACACGTACCAGTGTCACCAGAGAACTGCTATCTGACGCTACGTATAATACCATCTAGGAGTTCTCGGCGAGTCCGTTCAGTGTACCCAGTCTCCACTGAGCACCCGTATACCATATTTGATGTCAAACACCAATGGATGTGGGATCATCTATTGCCCATCATTTGGATCAAGAATCGTAAACGCTAGTCTCTCTGGAATATTGATTCCCTGTCTCGATACACCCTCGACTAGGAACAATTAAAGGATGTACTTGTGGACTACCCTGGCCCCACTAGTATGATCTCTATCATAGTCCTGGTAGTCAAGTACACATCATAAGGGCTTTATCAACATGTGAGAGCAAGACAGTATCACAATACAAGTCTACATGTTAAGACAAAGTGCAACCAGATAGCATACTATCATGTCGAGCAAGAAAGTCCTCTCTATATATGTCCAAGCATCCACTATAATATACATCATATGTACAATAATGGCCTCTAGGGCATACATATAACTAACAGAACATGTAAGTAAATCTAAGCATTTAGCGTAAATATTAAATGTAACTACTTGCTATGAGCTATACCGTTATCTTTGAAAATAGAACGAAACGTTGGTTTTGAAATAAGGAAGCTGCTTTAAGGTAAAAATATATATTCGTTTTAGAAATTAGCATCGCATCCTCGTAATTTATCATTTAAAAAGGGAAACGAATCGTTGGTTTTAAAAGAGTATAGCTCACACGCACAAAACCTTCTAAATTAGAATAATTCATGACTCCACGAGTTCAAAAGAAACTTGGCCGTATTCGGCACGCCAATCTTCTCATCACAAGTACGATATGATCCCTCGTACTAAATCCACCCTAAAACCATATCCATATCGTATTGATCTATCGTCACGTACGTATGTCACAATAACCATGTATAAAACTATCTGCACATGAATAGTATACTAGATGCGAAATAACGTCAATACCATTAACTTAATTTAACATTAACAACTAACTAGATAGCATAACTATCCTAGTTAAATGGTTGAGGGGGTGCTATACGCCATCCACCCGACTTCCCCCGTAGATATAAATCTACTTACCAACTTGTCGAGCTCGTTGAATCCACGATTGCTAAGTCCGTCATCTCCATCTCGAAAACCTTCACGATCGTACCTATAATCGTAGTTAAATCATATCGATGTAAATATCATATCAAAAACCAAAATAACGAGCTAGGCACCCGTAGGTTAGAACCTACAGTTTACTTACTCCAAAAACGACAAGATATCCCTGTTGTTAACGTACGAACGTCAACAATTCAGTGATGGCACAGAAATAAGAAAAACCGTATCGAAATGTCGGAAACTTAATAAAATCTTACTAGAACATTTCCAGATTTTACTGTATGAATATTGGGACAAATCAAACAATGTTGTTGATCATAAAATAGCCAAATACACCTACTGAACAAAACCCAATACAAAAATCTTCAAGAGGCCCGGCGACGCCGGTCAGAAAGAGATTCTCGCTGAATGAAGTAGGGAATTTGGGGCTCGGGATTTAGGTATAGTCTCCTAGTGGTCTCATAATACTACGATATCGTTAGTTTTTCTAGTGGTATTACCTAGTGGTTCCAGATTCAATTTCAGTATGATAAATATCACAAAAACCCAATTTTTCTGATACTACACACAAGAACAGATATCAAACAGAATTGAAATTGTAAAGAAAGGAGGAGATATACCTATAGAGAGGTAGTACAAATAAATCCATCCCAAGAAGTGCTTGTGGAAGCATTTACGGGTTGTCGTGGCTCAAGCTTGAAGATGTTCACAAGTTTGATGAAGGGACATGGCTTCTTTCTTTGATATGATGAACACTTGGGAATTTTGTTGTGTTAGGAGCTTGAAGGAGCTGTGTTGTGTTCAGTTTAGAAAAGCTAAAAGAAATTGCTAAGTGTTGTGATAAGATAAGGTGCAAGTGTCAACCATGAAGGGTGAGGTGGAGTGTTGTAAAGTGGTGATGTAAAATGAGAAGGAGGAGGTGGAGGGTGTATAGGGTTACTAGGCACTCTAATAAGGTTCTACAATGCATCAACCATGCCCGTTTAAAATTTTAGCCTTGCCGAATAACCCTAAACAAGATCGTTGCTAGAAAATTAGGGTTTCACATGCTAGTAAAAGACAATTACGACTAAGTGAATACGAAATACAACCTTTGTAGATCAGTCCTTCACTTCATTAGCTCCTTGTTGAAGTCCCTTCGCTGCGATCGTGGTTCTCCCGGGCTCTTGCATGGCTTCACGAGGCGAAAAAAGCGTCCTTGCTTGAAGTCTTCGAGGCCGAAGAAGATCTACGTCGAGGGAATATCAACTCAAGCTTCTACTTCACTAACTAGAGAATTAGTGGAGCAAACACCCTAAACTAAAGTGCTAGTCTAGTAGAGGATGGAGAAATAGGAAGTGGGTTCACTTTAGAATTTATTTTCTCACAATGTTTCACTCTCTCTTGAAAACCTTAGCTAGCTTTTCTTTTGCTCAAAGAAGAAGAAGATGAACAAAAGAAAATATGAAGATAATGATCAAGTGAGTGAGCTAACCATGGTGAGTGAGTATCATATACTAACTCATGTAGAGACATAACCATGGCTAATCCAAATGGTTAGGTTAACAAAAATCTAAAGTAAAGACAAAGCTAGTGGACTTTGTCAAAGCAAAACAAGCTTCATGCTCTTTCCAAAATTCCACTAATTTTGTAATTACCTTAAATGATTATAACCCACCATAATAAATAGAATGGTGTATGTCTTACACACCCATGTCAAGTGTATCATCAACCATGATACAAAAAGAAAACACATTTTAATATATATCACATATATATTAAAGTTGTGCACATGTGAGAAAAATCCTTAAGTGAACAAGTGTTAGTTAATGTAAACTAGTATATCTAATATACAATTATACAATAAATTATTAAATCAACACTTGACTTAATAATCCGGTCATATCTCATATAACCGACTAACATCCATTGTATCGACTTATCGAATCAACACTTGATTCGATAACCCGGCTATATCATATATAACCGACCGATACAAAAAGTCGCGAGAATAGAATACGGTATCACATATACGCATTATTCTCGGTCCCGCACATATCACATACGTGCTCCTATTTCGTTTTTCCTGGGCCAGTAAAACCTCTATGTAGGACTCTAAAGACTCGACAATACTCCGGCAGTAGGTGATGATCACTTCAAGCACCCACAAGCCGTCAGCAGTACTAGCTGGACGTAACGGCTACCCGGGCATTGAGCGATCAGAAGATCAGCAAGCAAGCCCGCTCCAACTCCTGTAAAAGCCTGCCGTTAACACTTCCCGTACAGTCCGGTCTCCTCGTCTGATATGTCGCAAATCAAGTCTAGGGGTGGTAAACGTCAGACCCCAACAACCGATAAGTCGTGCCGATGTGAGGCTCATAACGGGTCGAGAAACTACTGGTAACACTTACTAGTAAATCTCTAAATCAGTCCTGGCCAGGGACTTCCATGTTATGGCCAATCGAGCACAGCGCAACATCAACCCCCAATACCGGGAGAGACAAAACCCCTCCTATCGCTCATTGCCTCCATGTGACTCGGGACTGTACCCAAAAACCACCGTTTTGCACGCCCTCTTGGACGTGGTAAGGTGGAAATCAAAGCACAGTGGGAATCACACAAGACTCTATGACGATCTCGGGTCTACAGACTAACTTGCACAAGTGTCACCAGAGAACTGCCATCTGACGTAATGTATAATACCATCTGGGAGTTCTCGGTGAGTCCGTCCAGTGTACCCAGTCTCCTCTGAGCACCCGTATATCATCTCTGATGTCAAACACCAATGGATATGGGATCATCCATCGCCCATCTATATGGGTCGAGAAGGTATACGCTAGTCTACTCTTGTATATCGATGCCCCGTCTCGATACACCCACGAATAGGGACCTTGAAGGATGTACTTATGGACTACCATGTCCCCACTAGTATGATCCGCATCATAGTCCAGGTAGTCAAGTACACTTCCTAAGGGCTTTACCAACATGTAACTTTAAGACAGTATCAAGAGACAAGTATACATGTTAAGATAAAGAGCAACCAGATAGCATACTATCATATCGAGCAAGAAAGTCCTCTCTATATATGTCCAAGCATCCAATATAATATATATCATCTGTACAATACTGGCCTCTAGGGCATACATACAACTAACAATCTCCCACTTGCACTAGGGCCAGCTGTTGTAGTATCGCATACCTAGCATCCCGAAGAGTCTCTCAAACTGTATCTGGGGAATGGCCTTTGTGAGTGGATCCGCAGTGTTGTTCTTCGTGTCAACCCTCCTGACCTCGATCTCCCGGCGATCAACTATCTCCCGGATCAGGTGATACTGCCTCAGAATATGCCTGGATCGCTGATGGGACCTGGGTTCCTTGGCCAAAGCCACCGCTCCATTGTTATCGCAATACAAAGGTATTGGATGCTCAATGGATGGAACCACTCCAAGTTCAGTAATGAACTTCTAGATCCAGACAGCCTCTTTGGCAGCATCGTTGGCAGCGATGTATTCAGCCTCCATCGTCGAGTCTGCCACGGTTTCCTGCTTGGAACTTGATCAGTCGAAAATACTGCATCTTTAAACCGGCAATTTCCCTATAATTTGCACTCATCTAGAAGTGTTCGGCATTCATATAGCACATATTAGCAAAACAGTCGTAAAATATCAGATTTCATGTGTTATACTCTAAAACCGGCATTTCCAGGGAAATTGACTGTATTTCATAGCATGGCATCATTCTTGTGTAGCGCAACTTATGTTTCGAAGTCTGTGCAGGAAAATTCCAGAAGAATGGCCAAATTTGTGAAACAAAGAATGTTAAAAAGACGCCAACTCAAGGGTTTGAAATCTGGAAATGATCTAGAAGGAATGCAGGGAATAAACATATCATAAAGTACACCAGAAGGAATAGTAAAGCAACATGTGAAGACTGAAGCCCTAAGGCCACCACTTGGCCGCGGAACCGAGGCCGGAGCCGCCTTGCGCCGCGGTTCCGTGGCGGCTATGCCACATCACCTCTACCTCTCTGCTGCAGTATCCCTATCTCAGTTCATACAGCTCTTCAAGACACTACATTTTCCAGAGAGCTCCTGAACATTCTGCCAGATCAGCAAGTTCCTTGTTCTAAACTAAACACTCCAAGCTTCCACAACAAGCTTCACCCTAACTACATTAAGAACCTAGAACCTTCTCCCTAATCTCCTAGCTTAAGGTAGAAGCTAAGCTCCTAACTGTTAGTGTATATGCCCTAGAGGCCATTACTGTATCATACTAGTTTGTATATTACTTGATGGAAGCTTGGGATATTCACAGTTGTATATACAATCTTGCTCGAAATAGTAGTATGCTACTTGGTTTGTCTCTACTTCAATATGTGCATGTGTTTCTTTTAGCATATCGCTTATATACATATTAGTAGAGCCCTTAGGATCTTTGCTTGATTACCAGCGTTGTGATGGCGCTCACACTCGTGGGGGCTGGGTAATCCATAAGCACATCCTTATACAGGTCCCTAGTCGTTGGACTATCGAGACAGGGCATCGATACTCCGGAGTAGACTAGCGTATGCGCTTCTCATCCCAGTATGGGAGACGGTCTGTCCCACAGCCGTCAGTACGTCGTACTTAAGATAGTATACGGGTGCTCGTTAGGTTACGAGTACACTGGACAAGACTCGTCGGGAACTGTTGGTTGGTATTATACCTATCGTCAGTTATCAGTTCCCAGGTGACATGAGTATAGCTTAGTCCGCTGACTTGACACTGTCACTTCGCCTCGAGTGTGTTCCCAGTGCACTTTGATTACTACCCTACCACGGCTCAAAGGAGTCGTGCAAACATGTAGTTTTTGGGTGCAGTCTCGAAGCACTTGGAGGCAGTGACGGTTAGACAGGATTCGTCTCTCCCAGTAATGGGGGTTGACATCGCGCTGTGTCCAGGAGAGCCATTACACAAGTAGTCCCAGGCCAGGGCAAGCGAGATATACTGGTAGGTTTCCAGTGTTATCTCAGGGTGTTCTGGGCTACACTCCGACACGACTTGTACCGCTATTAGGGGACTGACGTTCACCGCCCCCTAGGCCCGCCATGCGATGTATCAGACGAACAGACCGGACTGTACGGAGACTGTCACATACAGGCTCAGTAGGAGTTCAGATGGGGTCACCTCGTCAGTCTTCTTATCGGCATCTACCTGTGGACCGTTACGTACAGCTTGTGCCGCTTGCGGTCTGTGGTTAAACCCACTGCCAGCGTAGTGTCGAGTCTTTAGAGTCCCACACAGAGAGCTATTCGCCTTTAGGCAAAATGAGTAGAGGTCGCATGGTTTTGCGACAGGGTTCGTTCACATCCGCGCACTTGTGCACGTTTGTTGTCCGGACATCTTATACTAGCGGGCTTTGGTTTAAGCCAGATCCTAGTATATGATTTGGGATTGGTTTTATCTCTTTGTATTCGTGTTCCCCGGATCACGAATACGGGTGCTTATGCACAGTTGCTTGAGACAGAGGGAGAGGACTTTGATTAGGGTTAATGACCATTGTCATTTTATTAACCCTAATGCTTATGTGTGTATTATGGTTAATTGATATTAGTTTAATATAATTGTGCATGGTTATGGTTGTTGACCATTTGACATTCTTGACTTGTTGACCTTGGTTGACACTTTGACCATCATCATTTCATTTGGAAGATGCTCTTTGATCCTTGCAATTTGCATTAAAAATGAAATGATAATGGTCATGTCTATTTACAATAATTCACACATATATGTGAGAATACTCCATTATTCTCTTATTCTATCATATACTTTCTCTCTCTTGCTCTTCCTCTTCCTCAAGCTCTCCCCTCTCATGTGTTGAGAAACACTTGAGCTTGAGAAAAACCTCTTCTTGATAATCTTTACTCTCATCTAGGGTTCTAGGATTAGCACTTCTAGCACCCTAGTTACTTCTAGCTTGAAGTTGAAGCCAAAGGTTGAGGCTTTCGGGTGGATCCTTCTTCGACGTGAGAAGACGACAAAGGTGATCCCTTTCTACTACTCCAAGGAGCAAGGAGAGAAGGACATAAAGCCCTAGGTATAACCATTCTACCCTTTAGCTAGTTTCTAGTTAGCTTTAGCTTGTTTTTTGTTTAGCAAAGATCCTCCTTTGTCTAGTCCATGTTGCCTAGCATGATAAAAATCCGTTTTTTATTTCGTTTTCCGCCTCCCCGTAAGCACCGGCGTGGGCAACGTGGACTTACAGTGGTATCAGAGCCTAACAAAACATAAACTAGCTAGGTAGTAAAAGTGTATGGACGTTTGATCGGAAAAATCGAAAAACCAAGACATCAAAACCCTAAGTTTCTGTTGAAATTTTTTCTCCTCAAAATAAAATAAATCTTACGTCAAAAATCATCTCAGGGTTTTGTGTAGAAAGCCACCAAAAACGATCCAGTGAATCGCTCAAAGCGCAGCGGTTCCGCGGCAAAAGCATGCCTATTGCCGCGGAACCGCGGCCGTTTTGACTCGGTTCTGGGTCGGGTTTGGTGCAGTGTTCTTCTGGCTTGGTTTTGGGATTTTTAAGATGGTTTATATGTGCCCAGGTTTTCCAGAAAAGAAATTTGTTTTTGGGGGCCTATAAATCTGTATTTTTGATCGAACTTCACTACACTTTGACTAATGGGTTATATCTGTGATGTTTTTATGTATTGAACGTCGGCTAATCGTTATATGTCGATTAGTGGGGGTTATACATATCTGTGATCTGTGTTTGATGATGGTATGTGTATATGAATGCGTTGGATTGTCGCGGGTGAATAGCCGGGGTGGATGTGAAATGAGTGTTTCTTTTTCTTTCATTCATTGTAATATGTAAATTGATGTAATATTATTTGTTTCGCCGCACAACCGGGTCGGGGTTGTAGCCATCATTGTATAATTCTTTTTACTGTTTTTGCTCCTAGGATAGACCCATGGAGGGGGTGCACAAACTACCGGGTATCTCGAAGTGCCGAGTGTCCTACTCACGGTGTTGAGGGAGGTTGCTTCGCTTCGGGTACTTGGCGGGTAGTTTGTCGCACCCATAGGGGTCTTGGGTGGGGTATTGGCTATTCACCGCGACCATGTAATCCTCTTTTCGTTGCGGGCTCGAACGGATTGCGGATTCCCAGTATATCCAATGTATTCATCTGTGATCTGTAATGTCTATCATTGCTATATATTTATATATGATAACTATTTAGGCGTTGCTTATGTTTTACAGCCGCGCTAGCCCAGCTCCCTCTCTGTCGTTAGTTAAGTAACCTAACGGGTGATGACGGGGCCCCGTGGCGAATGCGAATGGCAAAAGCGTACGTCATATTTCGGTTGTTTTCTGCAATGGTAGGATTAAATGATGGGACGCATTAAAAGAACTAATGCAAGAAAATAAACCAAGTAAAAGTCGATTGGAACACTTTGAAAACCATTCGGTTCTTTTCAAAACTAAACTTTTAAACGCGGAGCTTGAACCACTCCTTTTAAAAGCAATCTCGTTCGATCGATTATATCAAGTTCACTACGTTCACGGTTTCGCCAAAACCATTCGTAGCCCTCCGTCATTCCACATGAATGGTCAAAAAGTATTCAAGCTATGTATTTTGGCCAAAGTCAAGGCATAGTGATTGGTAGCTATTGGGTATTCATGTGCAACATAGATAGATGCATTGGTTTGGGACTGTCGTGCTGCTATTTTGGCCAAAGTCAAGGGTAGGTACGGGTGGGTCCAAATTAACCAGGAGAATGACGGGTGGAACTTGACATGTGACTTATGATATTTTGGCCAAAGTCAAGGTCATAAGAGCATGGGGAAAAAATCCACATCGGGAGTTTCATAAGTACTGAAACTTGCTAGCGCTGCATACCATTTGGAGTGTGATGATTCTGGTAGGATTCTTTCGGTTTTATCATGCGATGATATTTGGATCCCGATCCTACTGTGAGTATATGCTACTCCTCGGGAAAACTCTCACTTAACGATCAATGCTATAAACCTAGTAGGTGTCTAGAAAGGTGTTAGCGGGGCTACACCCCCAGGGAAAAGAGGTTCTTAAATTAAGGAACTTCGCAAAAGCGTTGGAAAACCTCCCTCGAAGTACCGACACTGGCCTGGCTGAACGGTTAAGCAAGTATTGTACGGTAAGATTGATCCCGACTAATCCTTTCTTTACGTTTTGAGAAGGGATTCGAGAGACAGTGGGAGCCATCCAGTTTAGACAAACTAAAAACCACTCTAAACTTATAAGAGCATCATGCTAAAGTGTTTCTTTTCTCTCTCCTAATTGCAGCGACCATTCAACATGACCGGACTTAAGTTATTACTAGATAAAAACATACTGACAGGGCCAAACTACAAAGATTGGCTCAGGAATGTCAAGATGGCAATCACTTACGACAAGTTGGGGTATGTCCTTACCACCAAAGCTCCCCCTGTCCCAGGTCCCACCTCCAGCGTCGCGGATAAAGAAATCCGTAAGATATGGAAGATCGATTGCGCGAAGGCCAAATGCCTCATGCTTGCCTCGATGGACAACGAACATCAGAGGAGGCATGAGAATATGGACCTGGAGTCCATATTTCTCCATACAAAAGAACTGTATGGAGAGCAGTCTCGTATCGCAAGATACGAAGTGTCGAAGAAGCTATTTTCGGCAAGATTGGCCGTCGGATCATCGGTAGAGGAACACGTGCTTAAGATGATTGGCTACATAGAGGAGCTCGCGGACCTTGGGACCACGTTGGAGAATGAACTCTATACTGATTTGATTCTCCAGTCCCTTCCTTCCACTTACGCCCAGTTTGTCTTAAACTTCAACATGCAAGGAAAGGAGGTTGAACTTTCCGAACTTCTGAACATGTTGAGGAGTGCTGAGGGCTCCCTATAGAAAGGTAAGGAGACATCCACTTTGTTTGTAGGAGGATCTTCCTCTTTTAGATCCAGGGCGAAAGCCAAGGGTAAGAAGAAGAAAGCCCCCGCCAAACCAAGAGGCGGTGTCAGTAAAGTGGATACGAAGGGAAAGGGAAAGGCAACAAAGGTAGCGGGTAAGCTGGTGGGGAAGGAAGAATGCTTCTACTGTCACAAAAGTGGTCACTGGAAACAGGATTGCAAGACTTGGAAGGCCAGAACACAGGATTTGAAGCGAGTTGCGGCTTCAGCTTCAGGTGTGTATGTTATTGAAAAATGTCTATCAATAAACTCTACATCCTGGGTATTGGATACCGGATCAGGAACACGTGCTTAAGATGATTGGCTACATAGAGGAGCTCGCGGACCTTGGGACCACGTTGGAGAATGAACTCTATACTGATTTGATTCTCCAGTCCCTTCCTTCCACTTACGCCCAGTTTGTCTTAAACTTCAACATGCAAGGAAAGGAGGTTGAACTTTCCGAACTTCTGAACATGTTGAGGAGTGCTGAGGGCACCCTACAGAAAGGTAGGGAGACATCCACTTTGTTTATAGGAGGATCTTCCTCTTTTAGATCCAGGACGAAAGCCAAGGGTAAGAAGAAGAAAGCCCCCGCCAAACCAAGAGGCGGTGTCAGTAAAGTGGATACGAAGGGAAAGGCAACAAAGGTAGCGGGTAAGCTGGTGGGGAAGGAAGAATGCTTCTACTGTCATAAAAGTGGTCACTGGAAACAGGATTGCAAGACTTGGAAGGCCAGAACACAGTATTTGAAGCGAGTTGCGGCTTCAGCTTCAGGTGTGTATGTTATTGAAAACTGTCTATCAATAAACTCTACATCCTGGGTATTGGATACCGGATCAGGATCTCATATCTGTAATTCTTTGCAGGCGTTGAGAAAGCGTAGAGTTTTGAAGGCAGGTGACATGACCCTCAGAGTTGCAAACGGTGCTTGCATGGATGCTGAGGCCGTAGGGGACTATCACCTGGGATTATCGGATGTACACTTTTTGGTTTTCCGTAGTTGTTATTATGTACCAAATGCAACCTGTAATATCATTTCTGTATCTTTATTATCTAAAGAAGGTTATGAATTTGCATTTGTAAGTAATGTAGTGAACATTCACCTTAATCAAGTTTTGATTGGGTCAGGTACATTGAACAACGGTATATACGTATTAAACCAACCACAGATTTTCAATGTCCAGAATACACACAAAAGAAAGTCTCCAGAAATCAATAAAACTTTCTTATGGCATTGTAGACTGGGTCACATCAATGAGAGAAGGTTGACTAAGTTACATACAGAAGGATATTTAGATCCGTTCGAATATCAATCGTATGCAACTTGTCAATCCTGTCTCAAAGGAAAGATGACAAAGACTACGTTCACTGGACACGGAGTAAGAGCGAGCGAGCTCTTGGGACTCGTACACAGTGACGTGTGCGGTCCAATGTCTACACATGCGCGAAGCGGTTATTCTTACTTCATTACTTTTACGGATGACTTTTCAAGGTACGGTTATGTCTTCTTAATGAAACATAAATCCGAGGCTTTTGAAAAATTCCAGGAATATAAGAATGAAGTAGAAAAACAAACAGGCAAAAGTATCAAGGCACTGAGATCTGATCGAGGTGGTGAATTCTTGAGTGCTGAGTTCCTGGGTTACTTAAAAGAGAATGGAATTCTCTCTCAGCTTACTCCTCCATACACTCCGCAACATAACGGTGTATCGGAGAGACGGAACCGAACCCTATTGGATAAGGTACGGTCCATGATGAGTAACGCTGAGTTGTCGCGGTCGTTCTGGGGATATGCGCTAGAATCAGCTGCATACCTTTTGAACCGAGTTCCAACTAAGACTGTGCCTACTACACCATATCAGATGTGGTGGGGAAGAGACCCTATCTTAATCACATTAAGACATGGGGATGTCCAGCTTTTGTAAAAAAGCAGCATGTGGACAAGCTCGAGGCACGCTCAGTACAGTGCAAGTTTGTGGGATATCCAAAGAACTCCAAGGGATATTTCTTCTATTGCGAAGAGGAACAAAAGGTTTTTGTTTCTCGCCATGCCCACTTTCTAGAACACCAGTTCATAGAAAAAGAAATAAGTGGGAGCGCAATAGAACTGGAAGAAATTCCAGAACCACGAGCTATTACTGAAAGCTTAGTAGAACCAGAGGGTTCGAAAGATCAGGACATTCCCACGCCACTCCGCAGGAGTAGTAGGCAGTCTCATCCGCCCGAGAGATACTACGGTTTTCTCATTGAGGGGGATAGAGAGGATTCCATCATGGATTGTGATGAGCCTACTAGTTTCCAGCAAGCCATTCAGAGCGTCGACTCGGTAAAATGGCTGGATGCAATGCGGACCGAAATGGAGTCCATGTACACCAACAAAGTATGGACGTTGGACATTGCTCCAGATGGGGTAAAACCCGTAGGATGCAAATGGATCTTCAAAAGGAAGATTGGTGTAGATGGACAGGTTGAGACCTATAAAGCTAGACTGGTTGCAAAGGGTTTTCGTCAGCGACCTGGTTTAGACTATGACGAAACCTTTTCTCCAGTAGCTATGCTGAAATCCATTCGGATCCTTCTTGCCATTGCTGCCTTCCACGATTATGAGATTTGGCAGATGGACGTAAAGACCGCTTTTCTAAATGGACATTTAGAGGAGTGTGTCTATATGGACCAGCCAGAGGGTTTCATTTAGAGTGGGAGTAGCGGAAAGGTGTGCAAGTTTCTTAAGTCCATTTATGGACTAAAGCAGGCATCGCGGAGTTGGAACATCTGTTTTGATGAGACGGTCAAGGAATTTGGCTTTATCAAAAATCCAGATGAACCATGCATCTATTGTAGATTTGTAGCGAGAACTGTAGTATTCCTCGTTTTATACGTGGATGACATTCTCTTAATAGGAAATGACATTCCTATGCTACAATCTGTCAAGGGGTTCTTGTCACACAGGTTCTCCATGAAAGACCTGGGTGATGCCTCATACATTCTGGGTATCCGGATCTACCGTGACAGATCCAAGAGGATATTAGGACTTTCACAATCTAGGTACATCGACACCATACCGAAGAGATTAAGTATGGAAGATTCCAAGCGCGGTAATCTACCGGCTTGTCACGGGATCACCCTCTCCAAAGAGATGTCTCCCAAGGCTGATTTGGAGAGGGATCGCATGTCTATTATACCCTACGCTTCTGCGGTAGGCTCTATAATGTATGCGATGTTGTGTACCAGACCAGATGTGGCTTATGCACTGAGTGTGGTAAGCAGGTATCAGTCAAACCCTGGGGAGAAACATTGGATAGCAGTAAAGAACATTCTCAAGTACCTGAGAAGGACTAAGGAGATGTTCTTGGTGTATGGCGGAAAAGACCTTCAGATTGAGGCCTTTGCTGACTCCAGCTTCCATAGTGACAAGGATGATTCCAAGTCCATGTCGGGTTTTGTCTTTACCCTCAAAGGAGGGGCGGTGTGTTGGAAGAGCTCCAAACAGGAAACCGTTGCTGACTCGACTATGGAAGTGGAATACATCGCTGCATCTGATGCCGCAAAAGAAGCTGTCTGGATGAGGAAGTTCTTGAAAGAACTTCAGGTGGTTCCGTCCATTGTTGACCCAATACCTCTGTATTGCGACAACAACGGGGCTATAGCTTTAGCGAAGGAACCCAGGTCCCATCAGAAATCCAGACACATCTTGTGGCGGTATCACCTGATCAGGGAGATCGTGGATCGCCAGGAGATCGAGGTTCGGAGGGTTGCTTCAGAAGATAACACAGCAGATCTATTCACCAAGGCCTTGCCCCAGACTCAGTTCGAGCGGCTGATCGAGATGATAGGTCTTCGATACGCCAGTACATGGCCTTAGTGCAAGTGGGAGATTGTTAGTGTATATGCCCTAGAGGCCATTACTGTATCATACTAGTTTGTATATTACTTGATGGAAGCTTGGGATATTCACAGTTGTATATACAATCTTGCTCGAAATGGTAGTATGCTACTTGGTTTGTCTCTACTTCAATATGTGCATGTGTTTCTTTTAGCATATCACTTATATACATATTAGTAGAGCCCTTAGGATCTTTGCTTGATTACCAGCGTTGTGATGGCGCTCACACTCGTGGGGGCTGGGTAATCCATAAGCACATCCTTATACAGGTCCCTAGTCGTTGGACTATCGAGACAGGGCATCGATACTCCAGAGTAGACTAGCGTATGCGCTTCTCATCCCAGTGTGGGAGACGGTCTGTCCCACAGCCGTCAGTACGTCGTACTTGAGATAGTATACGGGTGCTCATTAGGTTACGAGTACACTGGACAGGACTCGTCGGGAACCGTTGGTTGGTATTATACCTATCGTCAGTTATCAGTTCCCAGGTGACATGAGTATAGCTTAGTCCGCTGACTTGACACTGTCACTTCGCCTCGAGTGTGTTCCCACTGCACTTTGATTACTACCCTACCACGGCTCAAAGGAGTCGTGCAAACAGATAGTTTTTGGGTGCAGTCCCGAAGCACTTGGAGGCAGTGACGGTTAGACAGGATTCGTCTCTCCCGGTATTGGGGGTTGACATCGCGCTGTGTCCAGGAGAGCCATTACACAAGTAGTCCCTGGCCAGGGCAAGCGAGATATACTGGTAGGTTTCCAGTGTTATCTCAGGGTGTTCTGGGCTACACTCCGACACGACTTGTACCGCTATTCGGGGACTGACATTCACCGCCCCCCTAGGCCCGCCATGCGATGTATCAGACGAACAGAACGGACTGTACGGAGACTGTCACATACAGGCTCAGTAGGAGTTCAGATAGGGTCACCTCGTCAGTCTTCTTATCGGCATCTACCTGGGGACCGTTACGTACAGCTAGTGCCGCTTGCGGTCTGTGGTTAAACCCACTGCCAGCGTAGTGTCGAGTCTTTAGAGTCCCACATAGAGAGCTATTCCCCTTTAGGCAAAATGAGTAGAGGTCGCATGGTTTTGCGACAGGGTTCGTTCACATCCGCGCACTTGTGCACGTTTGTTGTCTGGACAGCTTATACTAGCGTGCTTTGGTTTAAGCCAGATCCTAGTATATGATTTGGGATTGGTTTTATCTCTTTGTATTCGTGTTCCCCGGATCACGAATACGGGTGCGTATGCACAGTTGCTTGAGACAGAGGGAGAGGACTTTGATTAAGGTTAATGACCATTGTCATTTTATTAACCCTAATGCTTATGTGTGTATTATGGTTAATTGATATTAGTTTAATATAATTGTGCATGGTTATGGTTGTTGACCATTTGACATTCTTGACTTGTTGACCTAGGTTGACACTTTGACCATCATCATTTCATTTGGAAGATACTCTTTGATCCCTGCAATTTGCATTAAAAATGAAATGATAATGGTCATGTCTTGATTAAGCCATGACAATTATCTCACTAATTATCTATTTACAATAATTCACACATATATGTGAGAATGCTCCATTATGCTCTCATTCTATCATATACTTTCTCTCTCTTGCTCTTCCTCTTCCTCAAGCTCTCCCCTCTCATGTGTTGAGAAACACTTGAGCTTGAGAAAAACCTCTTCTTGATAATCTTTACTCTCATCTAGGGTTCTAGGATTTGCACTTCTAGCACCCTAGTTACTTCTAGCTTGAAGTTGAAGCCAAAGGTTGAGGCTTTCGGGTGGATCCTTCTTCGACGTGAGAAGACGACAAAGGTGATCCCTTTCTACTACTCCAAGGAGCAAGGAGAGAAGGACATAAAGCCCTAGGTATAACCATTCTACCCTTTAGCTAGTTTCTAGTTAGCTTTAGCTTGTTTTTGTTTAGCAAAGATCCTCCTTTGTCTAGTCCATGTTGCCTAGCATGATAAAAATCCAATTTTTATTCCGTTTTCCGCCTCCCCGTAAGCACCGGGGTGGGCAACGTGGACTTACAGCTAACTACTTCTAGAAGCCTCTCCTTATAACAAACTTTTGGAAGGAAATTCAAATTCAAAATCCTAGAGCTAGGGTTTTGGAAACTTATAAAAAGGACCCTAGGCCTCTCTTGAAAAGGTAGTTCAAAGTTGTTCAAAAAATTGGGTTGTTCATTAGTTGAATATTGTTGTTCTATCATCCCTTCAACCCAACTCTAGCCACCTCCAAACCCTAACCCTAATCCAAATCAAGAAACCAAATTCAAGATCCTTTGAGTGCTAGCAAAGCAAGTCTTCAACGATCCTTCAGAAGCGAAGCCGGACTTCAACGGAGCACGAGATCCAAGCCGATCCACGACTCAAGGAGCCGATGCAACGCTGGATTCGACAATCTTGTTCCTTCTCAAATTCTTGTAGTCTTGAGCAATGTGTAACAATTTGTGGAATAAATAAAGGTGAAGATTCTTTAAACTTGCTTATATTTCAATTCGAGCATTATGCTTATATTTCGATTCTTGAATATATTCTTTGTGATGATGCTTGAATAAAACTTCAGATTAGGTGGAGGAGTCGAAACGATTGTAGAACGATGGTGATAATGATTCTTTAAACGTTTTTTTAAGTCCTATAACAATTGTAAATTCTTGAAAATTGAATGATCGATGATCTAGATCGATGTGAAATGCGTTCTTGATTCCTTTCGCACGATCTAGAGATCAACGATCAATCATTCGATTTCCTAGAAGCTATCTTGTGATTGCGATTCATCGAAAGGACAAAGGATAGGATGAAGGAACCCTAATTCTTCGCAAGATCCTTGATCCTCGATGAATCTACATCGATTTAGCATCAATATGTTAATGGATAAGAAACGGTAATTTCTAGTCTTCTTCACATCTACGATCTAATCGATTCCTACGAGCTTTACTTCAAATCTTGAAACTTAAATCGATTGGAATTCTATCTTTCTTGATTCTTGATGTTTAATGTTTTCTTTGATTCTTGATTAGATTTAGTTGATTCTTGAAATTCATCGATATAAATCTTGAATCGTTTTTGCTTTTGTTTTCTATTAAATTTTCGATTCAAACAAAACAAAAATATGAACGAATCACACAATCCCTGTGGACGATCCGCACTTACTAATGCGCTACAAACCGACACCGTTATTGATTGCGGTCAAATATTTTTTGTTGTGATTTCTTTACAATTTTCTAAATACCGACACATCCTAAAAAGAGACAATCAAATGGAGCCGTTGCCGGGGATCGCGCGCTAATTCGTTCTTTATTTGAAATTTGAATTGAAAGATTTATTCCATTATAATTGTTTGATCAAAATTCGCGCAAAATCTAAACGTGTTGTTGTGATTTGATTGCGAGGAATTCTGGAAGCTGTGGAGAAAGTGAAAAAAATTTCAGACATTTCCAGAGAGCTCAAGGAGTGAACATCAGCTCACTATGGAATTTTTGTGCATTAAACAGCACATACGACCGTGTTTCCGCGGTTTGAGCCAGTATTTGCGGCGGTTGCGCGCCTGGGAGAAGGGCTCTCTGTGCAAATTTTTCTCTGTGAGTCTCTAACTTTCTTATCTCCTTCTCTGTCTGCTCCAAATAACAAATTTCTGCAGGCTTCTTTGCAAAAATCGCAGCGCCGCAAAAAGAAAAATTAAATTGTGCGTGTTTTTGGTTTTGTGGTTGTTTGCATATTAATACGGACATTAAGGGGCAAAGACCAAATCCAGATTAGGTGGGGAGTTCATTACCCTTCCTAAGCCCCAAAAATCACAAAATTTGTATCCGCATTGACCCTCATTAACTAAAAGAAATCTAGAGATGACTCTAAAGACCGTCGTGCTCACTTAGGACAAGAGAAGGTCGTGGGTAATTCATTGCTTATCCGCGTTTCTTTTGTGGTGTCTAAGACAAGTGTGTCGAAGGCTAGTGGTTACTTAATTAGGCCCACTACTTATGTAGTGGAGAACCTCCCACTTACCTGGCACTTACCTGGCCACAGGAGAGACAAAGAGGCAGTGGAGGATTTATCCTGCGACTTGTCTTTTGGCAGTTAGGAGCGGTCTAGAGATTTGACCTAGGTCTAGAATTAGGGTTTTGTGTGTTGCATTTGTTGTGCTTGCATCATTTTTTCAAAAAAAAAATCCGTCCAATTTTCAAAACAAACACCGCATTCATTCATTTCCCCTAATTATAAGTCACGCTGGCACTTGTACTAACCCTTTTTAGTGCAAGATAGGCCGGACACGGGATTTGTTGGAGATAGTGCCCTCAGAGTCAATTATTGGATCACAGGCACGTGATTGCAATGATTGAGGGGAGGACCTGTCCCAGTAGGACAGTCTTACTCAAGATGATAGTATGCTATCTGGTTTATCTTTATCATCGTGTACTGCTTTAGGTGACCTTACGAGTCGCTATTACACGTTGATAGAGCCCCTAGGATTCTTGCTTGACTACCAGCAGTATGAGGGCGATCATATACGTGGGAGCTGGGGTCTGTAAGCACATCCTTAAAAGGTCCCTAGTCGTAGGAGTTTCGAGACAGGGCATCGATTCTCCAGAGTAGACTAGTGTATACAGTCGAGACCCCGACGAGGGGCGGTGGCCGGTCTCACAAGCCACTGGTGTCAGTTGGTTCACCTAAGATGTATACAGGTGCTCATTGGGTTATGAGTACACCGGACTGGACTTGCCGAGAACCTGCTAGTTGGTATTATACCTGACGTCAGATAGCAGTTTCCTGGTGACATGTGTACAGGTTAGTTCATCGACCTGAGATCGTCATTTGTTTCGTGTGAGTTCCCACTATGCTTTGATTACTACCCTACCACGGCTCAAAGGAGTCGTGCAAACAGGTTTTAGTTGGGTACAGTCCCGAGCCACATGGAGGCGGTGAGCGGATCTGCAGGGGTTCGTCTCTCCCGGTATTGGGGGTAAGGTCGCGCTGTGTCTAGGAGAGCCAGTACATGAAAAGTCCTTGGCCAAGGCAAGAGATTTACTGGTAGGTATTCCAGTAGTATCTCAGGGTGTTCTGGGCTACACTCTGACACGACTTGTACCGCTTTTGGGGGTCTGACTTTTACCAACCCCCTAGGCCCGCCATGCGATGCTCATAGACGAACGGACCGGACTGTACGGATATTGTCACTAACAGGCTCAGTAGGGTGTCAGGATGTGTTCGCTCATCGACGTCCCTTTTGTCAATAGCTGGTGGCCCGTCACGTAAGGCTAATACCTCTGACGTGCTAGTGGTTAAATCCATAGCCATAGTATTGACGAGTCTTTAGAGTCCACCACACACAGTTACTCAGGTTTCGGGCGAAACGCTGTAGAGGCCGTATGGAGATATGGCAGGGTTCGATCAGATACGTGCGGTATTGCACGGATCGTGATCGGACGGATTTTACTAGCCGGCTTTGGCTTAAGCCGGATCCTAGTATAAGATAGTGTAGATTTTGTCTCTTTGCATTTTTGTTCAGTGGGAATACAAATGCGGGCATGTATTTGCAGTAGCGGGGTTTTCCTGTAATTTATTACAGGATCAGTTTTCTGAAGTTGCCAGTTTGCATTCCGTTCCGGCCGGTTTTCCTTTGTTCTTTCGCGGCCGGACTTTCCGTTGGAGGGGGTTATTTGCATGTTTGCAAATAACATTTTATGGAGGGCTTTCATGCATATGTGAGACATCATGAGTGTTCTTATCATGATGAGATTCTATTCTAGTCTTATTCATTGCTTTTTGGTGATGGTTTGTGAGTGGATTGAAAAAGGAAATTGGTGTGACCATTTTCTAATTGATTCATTCCCTTTTCTTCTCTTGATTAATCTTTTCTTTTTCACCACCCAACACTTGAGGGGGGCCGGCCACTATTCTTGAGGTAGAGAGAGAGGTTCATTTGTGTGAGAAAAAATTCATTCATCTCATGTTTTTTTGGCCACTACCTTTTTTCCTTACCTCTCTCCAAAGATTTTTCTTCTCCTCCACATACCATGGCAACTTCTAAGCCCCAAATGAGACAACCTACTACTCTAGTCTACAGCAAATCTTGGACGCGTCGGCTAGCCAACTTCACGCCTGAGTTGCCTCGGTCCAGAGGTGGGAGCCCGTATACGAATCCGGCTTCGTGGTGCCCTTTCCGACGAGGACGTGACGGACGGAGATTCTGCGGGAGATCGGAGTGGAGACGAAGACCGAAGGACACGGATCGCTTGGTATACTTCTCTACTCCTCTTTTAGTTTGCTAGCAGCTAGGTTAATGGCCCGATCCGGGTGAAAAGTGCGCGGTGGTGCCGGTTTGCTAGTTTGCAAAGTTTTTGTTTCCGCGTTTCCGGCGTCGGATCGACGGCCGTGGGGCCGCCGCGGACTTACATGGTATCAGAGCCACGCCATTAACCTTGCCTAGCTTGCTCTAGTATGTTTAAAACCCGATCGAACAAAAATCGCAAAAACCGTATTTTCAGTGCTCTGTTCTCTGTCGAATTTTTTTTTGCTCCAAAAATTTTTCAGCTTGTTTCAGAATACTGTGCATGAAAATCTAAGAAATCTGTGAAAATTTGGTCGCGAGATCTCTCCAAACCACCGCGGAACCGCCGCCAAACCCATGCTTGGGCCGCGGTTCCGCCGCGCTTTTTACTATTCATCGCACCAAATTTTAAAAGTAGGCTTTTGGGTTGGAAATAGGTGTTTTGGGATATTCTTTTTGGGCCCAGATTTTCTGTAAGTGCTACAGTACTGCTTGGGGCCCACTTGATAAAATTTGGTCGATCGGATATTTTATACTTGCTAGTTCACAGTATTTACATTATATCTGCGACCGTGAATGTCACTTGATCGGTAAATCCTGTCTAACTGCTATAGCCCGGTTAGACGGATTTGCGAACGTGACATTCACGTTGATGTTCTGTGTTGTGCTGTGATGTTGCGGATCGGTCGTGGGGGATAGCTTGGATGCAATGTTAGTACCGTTTTGTTTTATATGTACATTTGATATTGCGGGGCGAGCGTCCGACATGTGGACTGCCGTCACTGCCTGTTTGTATTATTCTTTTGGGGCACGACCGGGTCGAGGTCAACGTACCCGTTGTATGTATATTTTACTTTCTGTACTAGGATTACCCCAAGGAGGGGTGCACGGGTAGCCGGGTTCTAGAGGGAAACAAGCCCGCATCTCATGGCATTGAGACGGAGGGGGCTTTACTCTAGAATTGGCGGGCTATTCGCCGCATTCGTAGGGGGTACAGGTTGACCCAAGGAGGGGTGCCCAAGTTACCGGATTCCGTGAAGTGCTGGGTGGTCCATTCACGTTGCTGAAGGGGGCTGCCTCGCTTTAGGTTTTGGCGGGTAACTTGCCGCGCCCGTAGGGGTCTAGGATTTCATTGCATAGGCTATCCACACGACCAGGGGAACATCGGGTTTCAGTAGCGGCTATATGAAACCCGGGGATCCCAGATATCTGTATTGATCTGTGTTGCGATACATTTCTGTGTTGTTGCATTTTATCACGCCTTGAGCGAAAATTATATATTATATATATACTAGTAGATGTTGTATATGTTTTGCATCCGCGCTAGTCCAGTCCCCGCTCTATCGTTAGTTAAGTAACCTAACGGGTGATGACGGGACCCAGTGGAGAATGCGGATGGCATATACGTACATCATTATTTTCGTTCTTTTGTGGTGTGATCAATTGATAGGACTGCGTTGATTCGGATCAATGCAAGCTAAACAAACCTATTCTGATGTTGTTGGAACACTTTTCAAAAAGCTGTTATTGCAAGGACGTTCACTTTTGTTTTGCACAGTGGTATTCAATTGGAATATCCTGTTCATCAGTCGACGAGGCAAGGGCCGAGATCCCTTCACCGGGAGTGACCCCTTGGACAGAAGTTTGCATCAAGGCAATAACTTAACTATAGCCTTTTACTTTTGCTTTGCACCGTGGTTTTCAGTTAGAATATCCTGCACCTCATTCTACGGGGAAAGAGCCGAGATCCCTTCACCGGGAGTGACCTCTTTAGCAAAGGTTTTCACCATTATATTTTTAAAAGCTATCAGTTCCTTCAACGATATCAAGTTCATTACGTTAAAGGTTTTCGCCAGAAACCATTCGTATCCCTCCGTCGTTTCATATAGATAGTCAATAGTATTCAAGCTGTGTATGTTGGCCAAAGTCAAGGAACAGTGTTTGGTAGCTGTTGTGTATTCATATGCAGCATAGATAGATGCGTTGGTTTGGGACAGTCGTATTGCCATTTTGGCCAAAGTCAAGGGTATGTACGGGTAGGTTCAAATTAACCTGGATAATGACGGGTAGAACTTGACATGTGACTTATGATATGTTGGCCAAAGTCAAGGTCATAAGAGCATGGGGCAAAAATCCACATCGGGAGTTTCAAAAGAACTGAAACTTGCCAGATATGCGCATACCTTCTGGAGTGTGATAACGTGAGCGGATTCCGTCACGTTATCATGCGATGATAGTTGGATCCCGATTCCCACTGATGAGTTGGTTTACTCCTCGGGTGATCCCGGCTAATTCTTCTTTCAGGTTTGGGGAAGAATTTGATGTTACAGTGGGAGGTTTCCAGATTAGATAAAGTGATAACCATTCTGATCTAGGATAGAGTGCACGCTGAGTGTTTCTTTTCTCTCTCTCTTTGGCAGCGACCATTGACCCGACCCTAGACTATGACTCAGTGACCAAGTTGACCGAACCTTTTTAACACTGGCTTTTGGATTGTAAGAGTTCCAAACCTCATTGCCACTCCTACTTTTACCCTTTTCTCCAGGACATCCCGTATTACTACGAACGTCCACTTCCATTGGACAAAACCATCGTATGGTTATATACGAACTCGAAGGAATTCGAGGATGGTTTCCGGTTCTGGAGAAAACGAATAGGACTATTCTGTTGTCTTTTCCTTTTACCTTCTCTCAGGTTGCGAGTACTCCTTGGTTTAGGAGATAGTACACCTATTACGCAAATTGGATAGTCTTCTTCCAAACCATAGGCAGGTGCCGACTGGTAGGGAATGAAGAAAGCCAATTAGCCTAAACGGTGTACATAAGGTATTAAGTTCAGACAAAGCAAGGGATTAGTTAGAGGGCAAAGTAAATTGCGACTGCTATTCACGACCAAACCAAGTATTTCTTCGCCAATCCTAAATCACCTTTGTATTTCTCCAGGACACTCCGTATCACTACGAAGATCCCAAGTTTATTGGATAATCCATCGTATGGTTATATACGAACTCGAAAGGAACTTGTTCCTGTTCGGGGATGGATCCTGGTTCAGGAGAAATAGAAATTAAGTTCATTCGGTTGTCTTTTATCTTCACCTTCTCTCGCATTGCGAGTGCTTCTAGGATTAGGACAGTACACCCATTATGCTTATTGGATAGTCTTCTTCCAAACCATAGGGTGGTGCCGAACGGTAGGGAAGGGAGAAAACCATTTGGCCTAAAGGGGTGTGCAGAAGGTAATGACTAAAGACATATAAAGGGATTTGGAGAGGTGGCAAAGAATTATACGGTTATAGTTGTGAATCTGGATAATGGAAGAGGCATTACTAGGAATACCAGGATACCCCATCGAAACATTTCAATGTTTCAGTTTCACTGTGTACTGTTAAAAGAAAACTGATTTTCCAATTAGACACTTGCTCCAGGGTATGTATTTACCAGGTATGCTTCTCACATCTGTATGGTTTACAGATGATGAGTGGGAGTAAGTTATTGGGAATTAGGTGACCATCCTCATTATATCAGGATTCGTTGTAATTGGTGATATTTGAGGAAGTCACCTGGGTTGTTTGCCGGTCGGCAAATATTTGGTTTTGAATATCCGTTGTCGTGCACCAATTTCAAATTGATATATCTGTACGTCTATTTTTATAGAGTGAGATATAACTTTTTGAAATTATGTCTATGACATTTACCTATATCAGTGGATGGTTAGGTAAGGAGCATTGAACAAGTGGTGTAATTCTTCTTTACCATAAGTACAGTTTTCAACCTACGACACACAGTGAATGAGTTATTAGACTCAGGGGACATATACAGAGTATTGTATATTGTCCAGTGTCCATTAGGACAGAGGGGTTGGTCCTCGTACTATATTCTGTTTACTTATGACTTTTCTGGTTCTTAGACAGGTGTTTCGTAGAAACACAGGGTCCAAGTTTTGAGAAGTTATAGGTATAAGAATAAAGTAGAGAACCAGGTATTGCAAGTATTGGGATTCTTCAAGGTAATCGAAGATGTAGATACTTGTGGATGGTATTCAGTTGATAGTAATGATTAAGAGAACTTGTTTCTCTTTCAGGTTACTCATAATTGGAAGTACTCCTAAGTTGAGTAACGCTGATCGGCCTCCTTCCATTTAGTTGACATGCACTGGAGACAGCTGCTTGATTTGAATCTGGTTCAATTAAATCAGTGCCTCTGTTTCTATATTGGATATAGAACAGTTCATATCTTAACGATGTGAAGGTATGGGGAGTTGTCCGGCTTATGCTTAAAACCAGACTCCGGATAACTCAAGGCACGTTTCTGTAATGGCTGTTTGTGGGTTGACCCGGGCTATGACGAGGGTTGATATTCTACCATCTGGAAGATCAATAGTGATATTGTTCTTGACTCGCCACAGATTTAATTAAAAATGGATTTTTTCAGAAAACAGTAGTGGGAGTATGGTAGAACTGGAAGTGATTCCAGAACCGCAAACGATTACTGAAGATTTGATAAGAACCTAAAGATTCAATCTGGTTTTACATTCCACTAGGCCACTCCGCAGATATGGTGGGTAACCTCAGGCACTCGAGAGGTACTTCGGTATGCTCAAGGACGGTGGCAGGGAGGTTCTTGTTTACCCAGACTTGCCATTGCTGTTGTTCCAGACTGTGAGACCCGGCAGGAGAATGAGTATAGCGTCGTTCTAAACTAGCTTTAGAAGTGTATGTCTATATGACTCTGCCAGAGGGTTGCCGTAGTCAGCGGGAGCAGCGGAAGCATTGGTGGACAGTTGGCTTATGTCTATTCATAGACTAAAGCACATATAGCGGAGATAGATCATCTATTTCTGATGTGACAGTCATAGGTTTGACTTCATCAGAATAGGGGATGGATCTGTTAAGAAGGTAGTAGGGTGTGATGTCCTGGTATTTGATGACATACACAGAGTAGGAAGTGATATTCCTATACTACGATCGGTTATACTTTGGTTGTCACACAGCAGTTTCTCCACATGGGACTTGGATATTATATCAGATATTCTGGTTTCTAGATCTATGGTTTTAGATCTAGATTTGGGTAGTTTCCCAATCAGGGTACTTTGAAAGCATTCTAAGAGTATTTAGAATGAACGACTCCTGGCATGGTGGTGTACCTACAGGTAATGGAGTCACCCTCTCTAAAGGTGTCTTACAGACTAAAGTGGAGAGGGATATGCATGATTGGCGGATCACATGCTTAGCCAATTGAGACAATCATGAGATGTCAAGTACCACACCAGATGTTGTTCTTGCAGTAGGTGCAATAAGTTGATATTGATCCAATCCTGGAGAAACAGTCGGAAGCAGTTTTAGAACATAAGTGGATGTTCTAGGGATATGATAACGGCGGTCTTCTTCAGGAGACAGTTATCATTCCAAGCTTCCAAGGTGACCTGGATGGCAGAGTGGCTGTCAGAGTTATAGTTTTTCCCTCTGACAAGGGGCAGTATTTTGGACAGGTGGTCCAGGTGGATATTGAGGGAAGGCATGGCGCAGGATACTGATTAAGTTCAGTTGACGATACAGTCTAAGAAGTTTGGATTTGGATTTCATTTATGAGCTAGGTCCCATCAGATATCCAGACA
Source organism: Agapanthus africanus (assembly GCA_030015575.1). Classification (NCBI taxonomy): domain Eukaryota; kingdom Viridiplantae; phylum Streptophyta; class Magnoliopsida; order Asparagales; family Amaryllidaceae; genus Agapanthus; species Agapanthus africanus. The sequence continues at coordinate 187,012,004 of JASDDO010000016.1, read as the reverse complement.
CATTCTAAGACAGGTATTGCTCATTCCGGGAGATGGCTTTCTCCGCGAACTTGAGATAAAGAGAGACATAGAAAGAAACATCAGAGCGGATCCACTCACTGAGGCTATTCCTCGAACGCAATAGTTTCACAAACGAGCTTTGTGAGACTGACTAGTAGAGGAGTTGGGTGTTCGGTATCACACGGGCTGTGAGTATGCGACATCGCAATAATTAGCCTTGAGTGCAAGTGGGAGATTGTTGGAGATAGTACCCTCAGAGTCAATTATTGGATCACAGGCACGTGATTGCAATGATTGAGGGGAGGACCTGTCCCAGTAGAACAGTCTTACTCAAGATGATAGTATGCTATCTGGTTTATCTTTATCATCGTGTACTGCTTTAGATGACCTTACGAGTCGCTATTACACGTTGATGGAGCCCCTAGGATTCTTGCTTGACTACCAGCAATATGAGGGAGATCATATACGTGGGAGCTGGGGTCTGTAAGCACATCCTTAAAAGGTCCCTAGTCGTGGGAGTTTCGAGACAGGGCATCGATTCTCCAGAGTAGACTAGTGTATACAGTCGAGACCCCGACGAGGGGCGGTGGCCGGTCTCACAAGCCACTGGTGTCAGTTGGTTCACCTAAGATGTATACAGGTGCTCATTGGGTTATAAGTACACCGGACAGGACTCGCCGGGAACCTGCTAGTTGGTATTATACCTGACGTCAGATAGCAGTTTCCTGGTGACATGTGTACAGGTTAGTTCATCGACCTTAGATTGTCATTTGTCTCGTGTGAGTTCCCACTGTGCTTTGATTACTACCCTACCACGGTTCAAAGGAGTCGTGCAAATAGGTTTTAGTTGGGTACAGTCCCGAGCCACATGGAGGCAGTGAGCGGATCTGCAGGGGTTCGTCTCTCCCGGTATTGGGGGTGAGGTCGCGCTGTGTCTAGGAGAGCCAGTACATGAAAAGTCCTTGGCCAAGGCAGGAGATTTAATGGTAGGTATTCCAGTAGTATCTCAGGGTGTTCTGGGCTACACTCCGACACGACTTGTACCGCTTTTGGGGGTCTGACTTTTACCAACCACCTAGGCCCGCCATGCGATGCTCATAGACGAACGGACCGGACTGTACGGATATTGTCACTGACAGGCTCAGTAGGGTGTCAGGATGAGTTCGCTCATCGACGTCCCTTTTGTCAATAGCTGGTGGCCCGTCACGTATGGCTAATACCTCTGACGTGCTAGTGGTTAAATCCACAGCCATTGTATTGACGAGTCTTTAGAGTCCACCACACACAGTTTCTCAGGTTTCGGGCGAAAAGCTGTAGAGGCCGTATGGAGATATGGCAGGGTTCGATCAGATACGTGCGGTATTGCACGGATCGTGATCGGACGGATTTTACTAGCCGGCTTTGGCTTAAGACGGATCCTACTATAAGATAGTGTAGATTTTGTCTCTTTGCATTTGTGTTCAGTGGGAATACAAATACGGGCATGTATTTGCAGTTTCCATTCCGTTCCGGCCGGTTTTCCTTTGTTCTTTCGCGGCCGGACTTTCCTTTGGAGGGGGTTATTTGCAAGTTTGTAAATAACATTTTGCGGAGGGCTTTCATGCATATGTGAGGCATCATGAGTGTTCTTATCATGATGAGATTCTATTCTAGTCTTATTCATTGCTTTTTGGTGATGGTTTGTGAGTGGATTGAAAAAGGAAATTGGTATGACCTTTTTCTAATTGATTCATTCCCTTCTCTTCTTTTGATTAATCTTTTCTTTTTCACCACCCACCACTTGAGGGGGGCCGGCCACTATTCTTGAGGGAGAGAGAGAGGTTCATTTGTGTGAGAAAAAATTCATTCATCTCATGTTTTTTTGGCCACTAACTTTTTTCCTTACCTCTCTCCAAAGATTTTTCTTCTCCTCCACATACCATGGCAACTTCTAAGCCCCAAAAGAGACAACCTACTACTCTAGTCTACAGCAAATCTTTGACGCGTCGGCTAGCCAACTTCGCGCCTGAGTTGCCTCGGTCCAGAGGTGGGAGCCCGTATACGAATCCGGCTTCGTGGTGCCCTTTCCGACGAGGACGTGACGGACGGAGATTCCGCGGGAGATCGGAGTGGAGACGAAGACCGAAGGACAGGGATTGCTTGGTATACTTCTCTACTCCTCTTTTAGTTTGCTAGCAGCTAGGTTAATGGCCCGATCCGGGTGAAAAGTGCGCGGTGGTGCCGGTTTGCTAGTTTACAAAGTTTTTGTTTCCGAGTTTCCGGCGTCGGATCGACGGCCGGGGGGCCGCCGCGGACTTACAAGATTCTAGTGCCCATTTATTCCGCGTTCCCTTGATTGACTCCGAAGTCGGTATTTCTCCATTTACTTCTTCTTTACCCACCACCACACCCACATCGATGGATCCGCCTCCATCTAATTTCTTTAACACTAATATGCCGCCGTCCGTTGGTGCGCAGAATCCACCCCGTATCTCTCTCCAAGAGAGGTGCTATCCTTCGCGAGGTCCTCTTTCGACCTGCTTATCCATTCCGCCAGCCAACGGGGATAATTTTGAGATTAAACCCTAATACATCAACCTTTTACCCAAATTCCACGGACTCGAGACTGAAGACGCATACGCTTTTATAACCAAATTTGAAAACGTTTGCGCAATGATGGGTACGTCGCAACTTTCAGTGGATGCTATGGATCTACGACTTCTTCCATTTACTTTGTGCGATATAGCCGAGAAGTGGCTATATAACACTACCACACACTCTATTACGAATTGGGAAGAATTCGTTGCGGCATTCCTTAAGAAATTCTACCCGATGCAAAAGACAGCTCGAATCCGTAGCGAACTAAATCAATTCACCCAGCTTCCGACTGAACCATTTTCAAAATGCTTTAAACGTTTCAAGGATCTTTTGGTTCAATGTCCTCATCACGGCATCCCGAGATAGGATCTTTGCCGAATCATTTATGAGGGCATTAACCCAAACACTAAACAGAACCTTGAAAACATGTGTCAAGGCACCTTTATGACCAAGGATGATGGGGAAGCTTGGAAATTTTTAGAAGAGTTCGCTGAAAAATCATTACAGTGGGAGAGTGGAACCCAATCATTGAATAGAGTTGGCGTACACCAAATTGATGTGTCCATAGGTGTTCGAGCTGAGATGGCAGCAATGCAGAAGAAGCTCGAGGCTATGGAACATAAATTTTCAGCAGCCTCCCTAAACCCAATGTCGCTCCCCAAAACTGTATGTGGGTGCTATTCTGATCCTTCTCACTTAACGGAAGAATGTCCATTAAACTCTCCGTTTCAAGGTCACGAGCATACCAATGCCGCATTTCAAAGACCTAGAAACGATCCATATTCTTCCACGTACAATCAGGGTTGGAGGAATCACCCGAATTTTGCTTGGAACCAACAACAACAATCTCAAAACACGGTTCCAAGCCAACATAATTTCCAAAAGGCTCTTCCACCACAACAGCAACCACTTCAACTCACTCAGCACCCCTACCAGTCAAAAAATTTTCAAAACCAGGTCAACACCCCTGCACAGTCTAATCCTATGCAGTTGTCCTGTTCTGACGAATTCTCTCAATTCACTCAAACCATGAAATCACTCTTGTCAAATTTCATAGAGGTTTCGGCTGAGGTTAGATCTTCCGTCGGTGAGATAAAGAAAAACTCAGCGTCCCAAGCTGAGAGTATCAGATCGATGGAAGCTGAAATTGCACGACTTAAAGCCAAAATGAGTGCGAGAGAAAAAGGGAAACTTCCGTCTCAACCCCTACCGAATCCTTGGCATTACAATGTAAATGCCGTCACAACGTTGAGATCGGGAAGAGTGCTGAATAACCATGTCGGGGAAGGAACTGATGATATTGAAAATCCTATCAATAACACCCCGGCTGAGACCTTTCCTCACACACACACTTCTACTTCTGATCCTTGTTCTTCTCCCCTACCACCTTCTCGCGAGCCTATTCTCCATTTCCCACTAGGCTCGACACCTCAGTATAGCTCTTCTAGTTCTCCACAGACGATCCCCACTCCTCTTTTGGGATCACGTCTACCCCCACTTCCTTCTCCTATAATGGACCCAGCGCTTATTGCTAAAGCTCCTTACCCGAATCGGTTAAGGGATAACAGATCGAGTCCACATATGGAGAAAATTATGGAAATGTTTAAACAGGTTAACATCAACATCCCTCTCCTAGATGCTATTCAACAAGTCCCCGCTTATGCGAAAATTCTTAAGGACTTGTGCACTAGGAAGAGGAAGACTCAAGTGCCGAAGAAGGTCTTCATGTCTAATAATATTAGCACTGCTTTTATCCCCCAGCTACCAAAGAAACGTAAGGACCCAGGATGTCCTACGATATCGACTTCTATTGGGGGTAAAAACATAAATCGTGCTCTTTTAGACCTTGGCGCAAGTGTTAACCTACGTCCATATTCTGTCTATGAGCAGCTAGGGATTAGAGATTTGAAACCTGCTCACTGCACTCTCCAAATGGCAGACCGTTCAATCACCAAACCAAGGGGTGAACTAGAGGATGTGTTAATAAAGGTCGGGGAATTTTGTTGCCCTGTAGACTTCATTGTACTCGATACACAACCTATAGCGAACCCCGGAGCCAAATTCCGGTGATTTTGGGTCGACCTTTCCTTGCCACTTCCAATGCTGTTATTAACTGTAGAAATGGTTCAATGAACTAATCATTTGGAAATATGACCATTGAACTAAATATCTACAAGTTGGAAGTCAGCCATCAGAACCCTCTGCTCATATTCTTGATGTGTGCTCTGTCTACGAGATCGCTCCCGAAAGTTGCGGAGTTGAGGAACTTTGCTTTACAGATCTCGACGACACTACCACATCACTGTTTGATCTTGCACATGATCTTAGTGAGGACACCTTTCCCACACCTGAGTCCGACACTCCTGACCTATCACCACCCGAGTCTGTATCTTTCACAGGTTATGAGCTTCTTTATGACTCCAAAAATCACTCGATGATCCCACCTTCTATCATTTCTCAGTCCGCATTAGATCTCAAAATTTTACCTTCTCATCTTAAATATGCATATTTAGGTGAGAATGAGTCCTTACCGGTTATCATATCCTCTTCTCTAGCATCAGAGCAAGAGAATGCACTTTTATCGGTATTGAGATCTAATAGAGAGGCGTTTGGTTGGACTATGGCGGACATCAAAGGGATTAGTCCCTTGATAGTAGAACATCATATACATGTGATGGATGATGCCAGACCAACCCGAGAACCACAGAGACGGTTAAACCCCGTCATGAAGGAAGCGGTGATGAAAGAGATCGTCAAATGCCTTGATAATGGTATTATATACCCAATCTCCGATAGCCAATGGATGAGTCCTATACATGTCGTCCCTAAGAAATCCGGCATCACTGTTATTACCAATGAGGCAAATAAGTTGATTCAGACACGCACCCAAACTGGGTGGCGTGTATGTATTGATTACAGAAAACTCAATGCCGCCACCAGGAAAGATCACTTTCCTCTACCATTCATTGATCAGATGCTGGAACGCTTAGCTGGACGAGAGTATTATTGCTTTATGGACGGATACTCTGGCTATAATCAGGTCCCCATCGCCAAAAAGGATCAAGATAAAACCACTTTTACTTGTCCTTTTGGTACCTTTGCTTACAGACGCATGCCCTTTGGGTTATGCAATGCTCCCGCTACCTTTCAGCGGTGTATGATGGGGATATTCTCTGGCATGGTAGAGAATTTTCTGGAGATCTTTATGGACGATTTCTCGATTTTTGGAGACTCTTTTTCTGATTGCCTATCGAATCTTGACGCAGTTCTTACTCGTTGCAAAGAGAAGAACTTAACTTTGAATTGGGAAAAATGCCATTTCATGGTCCAAGAGGGAATTGTGCTTGGACATGTTATTTCACAGAAAGGCATTGAGGTTGACAGAGCTAAGATAGATGTCCTTCAAAACCTTCCTCATCCCAAAAGCGTCAAAGACATTCGATCATTTCTTGGCCATGCGGGCTTTTATAGGAGATTCATTAAGGATTTTAGCAAAATTGCTAGACCTTTAACGCTTCTCTTGGCCAAGAATACGACCTTCCACATTGAATCGGATTGTGAGGCAGCTTTCGACTCACTCAAACACTCCCTCACTACAGCCCCCGTTCTATCGTCTCAAAATTGGGACTACCCCTTTGAGCTGATGTGAGATGCATCTGATTTTGCAGTTGGTGCAGTCTTAGGACAGCACATTGAAAAGATGCCACACGTGATCTATTATGCGAGTAAGACCCTGAATGATTCTCAAATCAACTATACAACTACCGAAAAAGAACTTTTCGCGGTTGTATTTACATTAGAAAAATTCAGGCCTTACTTGATTGGCTCACCTATAGTTGTGTACACTGACCATTCCGCCTTAAAACATCTTCTGGCGAAGAAAGATGCAAAAGGTCGACTAATATGTTGGATCCTTCGGTTACAAGAATTTGATCTTGTTATCAAAAATAAGAAAGGATGTGAAAACGTTGTAGCCGACCATCTTTCACACATCTCTTCTTCACCTGTGACCCTATTGATCAATGATTCATTTCCGGACGAACAACTCTTGAGCGTATCCAATGAACCTTGGTTCAGGGATATTGTGAACTATCTTGTCACGGGACTTATACCCAGTGATTGGTCAAACAGGACAAATACCATTTTCTATCCCAAGTAAAGCACTTTTACTGGGATGATCCATACCTATTTAAGTATTGTCCTGATCAGATCATTCGCCGGTGTGTCCCAAAAGAAGAGTTCAAGAGTGTTCTTTCTTTTTGTCATGATCAGGCCTGTGGGGGCCACTTCTGTCCTAAAAAGACGGCGGAGAAGGTTTTGCAATGTGGATTTTATTGGCCGACATTGTTCAAGGACGCATTTGACTATTGCAAAACCTGTACACAGTGTCAGTACACGGGTAGAATTTCCCGGAGAAATGAAATGCCTCAACAACCCATCTTGGTGGTTGAAATTTTCGATGTTTGGGGCATTGACTTTATGGGTCCCTTTCCCAACACCTTTGGGAATTTGTACATACTGCTGGCGGTTGATTATGTCTCAAAGTGGGTTGAAGCCATTTCATGTCGCACTAATGACAAGAAAGTTGTCATTAAGTTCTTAAAAGAAAATATCTTTTCGCGATTTGGACACCCACACGCTATCATTAGCGATAACGGGACACATTTCTGCAACAGGTCTTTCGAGACTCTGATGCGGAAATACGCAATCAACCACAGACTTTCTACACCCTATCATCCCCAAACGAGCGGGTAGGCTGAGATTTCAAATAGATAGATCAAACAAATCTTGGAGAAGACTGTTGCTAAGAATAGAAAAGATTGGTCGACCAAACTAACGGATGCTCTTTGGGCATTCCGAACTGCATTTAAAACCGATCTAGGGATGTCTCCATATAGGTTAGTGTTTGGGAAGACATGTCACTTACCCGTCGAGATTGAGCATAAAGCATTGTGGGCTATTAAGGAAATTAATTTTGACCTAAACCAAGCCTGCAACTTTCGGAAGCTGCAATTAAATGAGCTAAGCGAACTCCACGATGAAGCTTATGATAACGCTGTAATCGTAAAGAATAGGACTAAGGTTTTTCACGATAAAAACATTTTGAGGAAAACATTTTCACCTGGTCAACAATTTCTTCTTTATGATTCACGACTACACCTCCACGCGGCTAAGCTTCGATCTCGGTGGAAGGGACCTTTTGTTGTGCGGTCTGTTTACCCGCACGGGGTAGTAGAAGTAGAAAATGTTAAAAACGACACATTTTTCAAAGTGAATGGACATAGACTAAAGCCGTATTTTCCACTGACCCCACGGAGGAGCTCCTGTTCTTACAGGAGCCATTTTACCTTGATTAAAATTCCTCCGTCTCACCCCATGTCATGTATATCACTGCATCATCTTTTGAATGGAGGTGAGTGAAAAGAATAAGTTTGGGGGAGGATCTTCACTTATATATTTTGCCCCTACTAATAAATTCCTCCCAGGCTTACAGGTTTTGTAGATATAGCGGTTGGCAACAGTGAGGACACTGTTGAAAACAAGTTTAGGGGAGGTTTGTGCTTATTTTTGCATCATTTGCATATCATTTGCATAAGCAGGTTTGTGCTTGTTTTTTGCATCATTTGCATATCATTTGCATAAGGACAAAACATTTCTTTAAAAACCTATAAAAATTTAAAATTTTCAAAACCCATAAAAATTTAAAAATTTTCAAAATATAAAAATATTTTATTATTTAAAAATTTTTTGTACATAAATAAGATAATAAAAGATTAGATAGTGAAAAATTACATCCATGAGATTAGAAAACCAAGAAAAATAGCAGTTTTCTTATACAAAATAGTAATAAGTAGTTATGAGCCGTTGTCCCAAGGGTTAGTAAGATGAAGGAAGTCACTAATCTGAGGATAAAAATAAGTATGAAAATAGTTTCTATTCTGGAAGCCAAACATTTTGAACGTTGATACACTGCTATTTGCACATACACACGTCTTGAAACCCGGGATAGTAGAGGATACCTTGAAATGCTCTTGTCTAAAAATCCTTAAGTGAACAAGTGTTAGTTAATGTAAACTAGTATATCTAATATACAATTATACACTAAATTATTAAATCAACACTTGACTTAATAATCCGGTCATATCTCATATAACCGACTAACATCCATTGTATCGACTTATCGAATCAACACTTGATTCGATAACCCGGCTATATCATATATAACCGACTGATACAAAAAGTCATGAGAATAGAATACGGTATCACATATACGCATTATTCTCGGCCCCGCACATATCATATACGTGCTCCTATTTCGTTTTGCCTGAACCAGTAAAACCTCTATGTAGGACTCTAAAGACTCGACAATACGCCGGCAGTAGGTGATGATCATATCAAGCACCCACAAGCCGTCAGCAGTACTAGCTGGACGTAACGGCTACCCGGGTATTGAGCGATCAGAAGATCAGCAAGCAAGCCCGCTCCAACTCCTGTAAAAGCCTGCCGGTAACACTTCCCGTACAGTCCGGTCTCCTCGTCTGATATATCGCATATCAAGTCTAGGGGTGATAAACGTCAGACCCCAACAACCGATAAGTCGTGCCGATGTGAGGCTCATAACGGGTCGAGAAACTACTGGTAACACTTACCAGTAAATCTCTAAATCAGCCCTGGCCAGGGACTTCCCTGTTATGGCCAATCGAGCACAGCGCAACATCAACCCCCAATACCGGGAGAGACGAAACCCCTCCTATCGCTCATTGCCTCCATATGACTCGGGACTGTACCCAAAAACCACCGTTTTGCACGCCCTCTTGGACATGGTAAGATGGAAATCAAAGCACAGTAGGAATCATACAAGAATCTATGACGTTCTCGGGTCTACAGACTAACCTGCACAAGTGTCACTAGAGAACTGCCATCTGACGTGAGGTACAATACCATCTGGGAATTCTCGGCGAGTCCGTCCAGTGTACCCAGTCTCCACTGAGCACCTGTATATCATCTCTGATGTCAAACACCAATGGATATGGGATCATCCATCGCCCATCTATATGGGTCGAGAAGGTATACGCTAGTCTACTCTGGTATATCGATGCCCCGTCTCGATACACCCACGACTAGGGACCTTGAAGGATGTACTTATGGACTACCATGTCCCCATTAGTATGATCCGCAACATAGTCCAGGTAGTCAAGTACACATCCTAAGGGCTTTACCAACATGTAACTTTAAGACAGTATCAAGAGACAAGTATACATGTTAAGATAAAGAGCAACCAGATAGCATACTATCATATCGAGCAAGAAAGTCCTCTCTATATATGTCCAAGCATCCAATATAATATACATCATCTGTACAATACTGGCCTCTAGGGAATACATACAACTAACAATCTCCCACTTGCACTAGGGCCAGCTGCTGTAGTATCGCTTACCTAGCATCCCGAAAGGTCGCTGAAACTGTATCTGGGGAATGGCCTTTGTGAGTGGATCCGTGTTGGATATATGTATGCCCTAGAGGCCATTATGTGATAGTGGATGTATTTATACATGTATATATATATATATATATATATTCAGTGTACATTCTTGCTCGACATGATAGTATGCTATCTGGTTATTCTTTATCTGACATGTTGATTTGAGCATGCTTTTATTCATTCATACATGTTGATAAAGCCCTGGGGATATTGACTTGACTACTGTGATTATGATATAGATCATACTAGTGGGACATCAGTAGTTTATAAGCATATCCTAGAATGTCCCCAGTCGCAGGTGTATCGAGACGGGGCATCGATATACCAGAGTAGACTAGCGTATATGACACTAGACCCATATGATGGGCGATGGATGTTCCCACATTCATCGATGTTTGACATCAAGATCGTATACGGGTGCTCAGTGGTGACTGGGTACACTGGACGGACTCGCCGAGAACTCCTATATAGAATTATATCTATCGTCGGATAGCAGTTCTCAGGTGACACTGGTGCAGGTTAATCTGTAGACCAGAGATCGTCATAGAATCTTGAGTGTTCTCCCACTGTACTTTGATTACCACCCTACCACGGCTTTACTGAGTCGTGCAAACAGGTGGCCGTTGGGTACAGTCCCGAGACATACGAAGGCGATGAGCGATAGGAGGGGTTTCGTCTCTCCCGGTATTGGGAGTTGATGCTGTGCTGTGCTCGACTGGTTATATCAGTAAGTCCCTGGCCAGGGCTGCAGAGATTTACTGATAAGTGTTATCAGTAGTTTCTCGATCTGTTATAGACCATTCATCGGCATGACTTATTGAGTTATTGGGGTCGACGTTACCATCCCTAGACTCGATATGCAGCATATCTGACGAAGAAACCGGACTGTACGGTAGTGTTGCCGGTTAGCTCGACGGGAGTTGTAGCAGGTTCACTTGTTTTCTTCTGATCGATCAATACCCGGGTGGCTGTTACGTTTAGTTGACCGCTTGCGGCTTGGGGGTGCTTGATATGATCATCACCCACTGCCGGCGTATTGACGAGTCTTAGAGTCCCACAAAGGAGTTACCTAGTCCAGGCGAAACGTTGTGGTGCGCATATGCGATATGCGCTTGGACCCGGTTAAAATGCGCATATAAGATACCGTATATTAATCGGGCGGCTTGCTTTTGGTCAGGTCGTATGTGATATGACCGGATTGCTAAATCAAGTGTTGATTTATCATTTGACCATTAGTTTCTTACTAGAAATCCTTTCTTGTATTTTTGGATGTATGCATTCATTCTTGTTCATGCACATATGGATGTGCATGCACACATACATACATACATCATCCTTCATGGTTGTATATATATAGAAAATGGTGGCAATATAAGACTCACACCTTGGATTTATATATGGATTATTATTTGTGTTTATGTTAAAACAAAAAGAAAAGGAAAAGGATAATTCATGGTTTAGTTTCTACACTCTTCTTTGAACTAACCTTGCTCACCCACCTTTTGACCATGGGTTAACTTTCCTTTTGTGTTTTAACTCAAATACAATAATATCTTTATTATTTAACCATGGTTTGAGATGAAGAGTGGAAAATATATATACATATATTTTCTTTTTTTCATAAGAGATTATCTTTTCTCTTGTTCTTAAAAAGCCATCATCTTCTTCCTCCTTGCTTTTTTGCTCTCTAGATTTTTCTAGTGAGCAAAACACTCATCAAATTAGAATTTTGAAGTGAGAAAAGCAACCACAACACCATTCTACACTAGTTTTGCCTACTTGTGAAGAGTGTTAGCTTCATTTTATTCTCTTGATCAAGTGAAGTTGCAAGCTTGGACAAATGAGCTTCGGGTGGATCGTCGTGGACATCAGAAGACCTCAAGCGAACCCTTTTCCAACCCTCAAGTGGCCAAGGAGTCTAGCATAGGGAGATACAAAGGTTGTACTCTCAAAACCCTAGCCTTTGTTACTTGTGATGTTGTTTATGTTTTGAAACCCAAATTTTCTAGCCATGATTCTTTGTATGTTCACTTAGCACCTTAAAAATTTAATTTTGAGACATGTGATACTTCCAAACTCTTCATAAGGTGCTAGGTAAACCTAACATTGGTATCAGAGCCGACCTAGAACTTTAGGCGACATTTTAACGAAGTTAAAACTCCGATCGAACCAAAAAATACGAACTTTTGGACACTCTCTGGACAATTTTTCAAATCTGGTTATTTTAAGAATTAAAAATATGTAAAAAATTTAGCAGGTAAATCTAAGAACCACCGTAAAAAACGATGCAGTGAACAGTAATTCCCGACACGGAAACGCGGCCAAAGCTTGCTTGGGCCGCGGTTCCGCGGCCGTACACAGGAATCATTGCATGGTTTTTGTACAGTAATACTTAAAACTGCTTGTTGATATTTTTAGGTATTTTTAATCTGGTTTCAGTGATAGATGTTCTGGAAATTGTTTTGGATTCTATGATTCGATCGGAATTTCAATTTCGTGCTTTTTTCCGGGTAACTTAGAAAGTATTAAAAAGTTCGAACGAGTATCATTAACTCACTTTTTCACGGGTTTTAAATCTTTCGGAAATACGTGCTAGTTTTTGTGGTGGACCCTCTAGAAGACAACAAACCTTAACTCGATTATGTGACCGTCTTGAACTGTCTTTTGAACCTTAGGGTTTGAGGCAGTACGGCGTGCCACATGTGAGGCGTTGGCTTGACCCTTCTACGGCTGGACCGCTACTACTGTGTCACATTCCGGGTTTTTTGAACTCCGCTCAAGTGTTGAGCTTTAGGGAATTTTTGGGTATTTGATTATTCGATCGAAAAGTTTAATACTGTCTATTTATCTGGAATGTGATACAATATGTGGAATTCATATAGTTAGGCATGAAATGCGAGGTATGTGATATCTCGGATTTACGTTGTCTAAAGAGAATGAGGATTCCAAATATTGTAGTTTTACACTTTCTTTTCTGTGACCGTAAGTGTAGTATGTCGATATCGCCGTTTTCGTTGCTATACATCAACGACAATCGGGGTACGCATACTTACTTACGTTGATGATATATGATATTATGTGTTGCTGAGATATGATGTGCAGGATTGTCGCGATTGAATAGCCGGGGTTTTTTTTTGTGAGATGAGAGTTTTATTTTTCATTCATGTAAAATTCAAATGTAATGTAATATTCTTTTATTTGGGGCACTTCCGGGTTGAGGTTGATGTCACCAGTGTTGTATATTATTTACTTTTCCGCATTAGGATAGACCCAAGGAGAGGAGAACAAGTGACCAGGTTCTGGGGTTCAGTGGGAGGCCATCTCGAGGATCGAGACCAGGTCTCCTAAACTCCAGGATTGGTAGGGTCGCTTGCTACTCTCGTAGGGGTCTAGGGGTGTGGGCTTGGCTATTCATCGCGACTGTGGAATCCGTATTTTCTATTGTTGGCTAAATACTAAATACGCACGTCCTAGTATATCCCACATTATGTATATGTTTCTGCTGCCTGTGTTCTGTGATATCTGAGATGAATGATATATTATATATGAGATATATAGTAGACGTTGCTTATGTTTTACACCCGCGCTAGGCCCGTCCCGGTATGCCGTTAGTTAAGTATCCTAACGGTGCATAACGGAACATTGCGGCGAATGCGGATGGCATAAACGTACGTGTTATTTTCGTTTCTTTTCTGTGATTGGCTTAAGGACTTAAATGATGGGACTACATTAATATGATTAATGTAAAGAAAATAAACCTAAAAAGATGTTGTAGAATCAGATTTGAAAACCACTCAGCTCTTTATGAAAAAGCTACTTTTCAAAAACTGCGGAGCACAAGCCACTCCTTTTGAAAACCATTTGATTCTACGACGATATCAAGTTCAAAGTGTTAAAGATTTTCTTAAAAATCATCTGCAACCCTCCGTCATTTTAGAAAGTAGAGTACTTAGTATTCGTATTACGTTTGTTGACTTTAGTTAAGGGGTAGTGTATGGTAGCTAAGTGATGTCTTCCTACACAGCATATGATGCAGATTAATTAGGACATTCATACGACTTTGTTGACCATAGTTAAGGGTCATGTGGGTGGGTCTAATTGATCAAGAAATGATGGGTAGAACTTGACTGGTACTTATGATTTGTTGACCATAGTTAAGGTCATAAGTACTAGGGGTAAAATCATATCGGGAATTTTAAGAGTTGAGATCCGCAATGAGATTGCATACCTTCCATATGATGGTTGGATCTCGATCCCACTGTGGGCAATAGTTGCTCCTAGGAGAGTTTTGCAGTTTACAATTAGCTAACTCATTAGGTGTCTAGAAAGGTGTTAACGGGGCTACGCCTCTGGGAAAACGAGGTTTACTTTAATTAGGTCCGTGCGAAAGCACGGGGAACCTCCCACAAGTACCGACACTGGCCTGGCTGAATGGTTAGCGAAGTTGTAAACTGTAATTAATCCTGGCTAGTTTTCTTTTTAAGGTTTGAAAGAAAAACTTGATTAAAGCAGAGGGAGACATCGATTAGACAAGATAATAACCAATCTGATCTATGCAAGAGCTTTCGCTGAGTGTATTCTTTTCTCTCTCTTAATGGCAGATACCAATGACTGGACTCAACTTCTACTAGATAAAAACAAACTGAATGGGACCAATTATAAAGACTGGCTAAGGAATCTGAAAATAGCCTTGACTTATGATAAAGTATCATATGTCCTCACGGCTTCAGCCCCGCCCACCCCAGGTTCAAAATCCTTAGTTGCGGACATTGAAGTCCGCAAGACATGGGACGCTGACTGTGCCACTGCCAAATGCCTCGCGCTCGCATCGATGGACAACACACATCAAAAGCAGTACGAGAATATGGACATTCATGACATATTCCTCCATACAAAAGAGTTGTATGGAGAGTAATCCCACGTATTACGATACGAAGCATCAAAGAAATTGTTTCAGATGCGAATAGCCCCTGGCACATCAGTAGGAGACCATTTTCTGAAGATGATAGCTCTCATAGAAGAGGTTGAGGACCTTGGATGGATGATGGACAATGAACAATATACCGATATTATTCTGCAGTCCCTCCCCTCCACCTTTGCTCAGTTCATAGTTAACTTCAACATGCACAACATGGAGAGGGAACTACCTGAACTCCTTAATATGTTAAGGAGTGCAGAGAGCATACTGAAATCGGTGAAAACTCCCGTTATGACTGTTGGACAATCATCCTCTTCTCGCCCAAAGGCTAAGGCCAAGGGAAAGAAAAAGAAGAAGCCCACCAATCCTAAGGGTGGAGTTAAAAAGGTGAAGGGAAAGGAAAAGTCCAAAGC
Source organism: Agapanthus africanus (assembly GCA_030015575.1). Taxonomy (NCBI): domain Eukaryota; kingdom Viridiplantae; phylum Streptophyta; class Magnoliopsida; order Asparagales; family Amaryllidaceae; genus Agapanthus; species Agapanthus africanus. Next base: position 186,996,613 of record JASDDO010000016.1, on the reverse strand, counting down.
TGGAGACATGGGGAAAGGTGAATGTTTTCATTGCCACAAAACAGGACATTGGAAGCGCAACTGTACGGAGTACTTGAACCTCAAGAAGAAGCATGGGGATGCTTCCTCTTCAGGTGTGTTTGTGACAGAGAACTGTTTTTCAATAAACTCTGCTTCCTGGGTATTAGATACCGGTTCAGGTTCTCACATTTGCAATTCTATGCAGGGGCTGAGAAATAGCAAGGTTTTGAAGACAGGTGAACATACTCTCCGCGTTGGAAATGGTTCCTATGTACATACAGTCGCAGTGGGAGAGTATCTCTTGGGGTTGCCATCTGGGTGTATATTGGTTTTGAACCCATGTTATTTTGTACCAAGTATGCTTTGTAATATAATATTTGTTTCTTTGTTAGACAATGAAGGATATAATTTTGTATTGCAGAACAATGTTTTGAACATTCACCTGAATAAAATGTTGGTTGGGTATGGTACACTTAATAACGGGATATACGTCCTAAATCAACACACAGTTTTCAGCATATAACACACTAATAAAAGAAAACTTTCAAAAATAAATGAAGCTTTTCTTTGGCACTGTAGACTTAGTCATATTAATGAAACAAGACTAAACAAGTTACACAAAGATAGATATTTAAACCCTTTTGAATATAAATCTTATGCGACTTGCCAGCCTTGTATCAAGGGTAAAATGACCAAAACTCCGTTTACCGGACACGGAGAAAGAGCTACCGAGCTCCTAGGACTCATACATAGTGATGTATGTGGGCCAATGTCTACACAGGCTAGAGGCGGTTTTTCTTACTTCATTACTTTCACTGACGATTTCTCTAGATTCGGTCATGTATTTTTATTGAAGCACAAGTCCGAAGCTTTCGAGAAATTCACTGAATATAAACAAGAAGTAGAAAAACAAACCGGCTTGAGTATCAAGATGCTTCGATCAGATCGAGGTGGGGAGTACCTCGGTACAGAATTTGCAAACTTCCTAAAAGAGAATGCGATTCTCTCTCTGCTCACTCCTCCTTACACACCACAGTACAACGGTGTGTCTGAACGACGGAATAGGACCCTATTAGATATGGTCCGATCCATGATGAGTGATGCTGAGTTACCTGTCTCATTTTGGGGGCATGCATTGGAGACTGCAGCGTTTCTTTTGAACAGGGTTCCAACCAAAACCGTATCTACCACCCCATATGAGATATGGCATGGGAAGAGACCATCTCTTAAGAGAATTAAGATTTGGGGTTTCCCGGACTTGTTAAAAAGCAGAATCCAGACAAACTCGAGACACGGTCGGTCATGTGTAACTTTGTGGGATATCCAAAGAACTCTTATGGATATCTATTCTACCACAAGGAGGAACAAAAGGTGTTTGTTTCTCAGTATGCCACATTCTTAGAAAAAGAGTTTTTCACAGATAAAGATGATGGCAAAGTGGTGGATCTTGAAGAGGTTCTAGAGACACAAACTACAAATGACGACTTGGTTGAACCGGCTGTTGCAATAGAAACTGAGGAACCTCACCACTCCGTAGGTCTGGTAGGACTTCTCGCCCACCGGAGAGGTACTACGGTTTCCTCATTGATGGTGACAGAGAAGACTGCATCATAGAGGATGATGATCCTACCAGTTTTCAGCAAGCTATCATGAGTGGTGACTCTGTGAAGTGGCTGGATGCCATGAGATCCGAAATGGAGTCTACGTACACCAACAAAGTTTGGACTTTGGACGTTGTACCCCCTGGGGTAGAACCTGTGGGATGCAAATGGATTTTTAAAAGAAAGATTAGAGTAGATTGGTAGGTAGAGACCTACAAGGAAAGACTTGTGGCGAAGGGTTTTCGTCAAAGACCAGGTTTGGACCATGACAAGACTTTTTCGCCCGTAGCCATGCTTAAATCCATTCGGATCCTACTTGCTATTTCTGCTCACTATGACTATGAAATCTGGCAGATGGACGTTAAAACGGCATTTCTAAATGGGGATTTAGAAGAATGCGTTTATATGGATCAGCCGGAGGGCTTCATTGACAGTGGGAGCAGCGGGAAGGCATGTAGATTGCTTAAATCCATATATGGATTAAAGTAGGCATCACGGAGTTGGTACATCTATTTCGATGATGTTATCAAAGAGTTTGATTTCATCAAAAATCCAGATGAACCTTGTGTTTATAAGAAGGCTGTAGGGAGAGTTGTCACATTACTCGTATTGTACGTGGATGACATTCTTCTGATAGGAAATAGCATTCCTATGCTGCAGTCGGTCAAATCTTTCTTATCACTAAGGTTCTCCATGAAGGACCTGGGTGATGCCACATACATTCTGGGCATAAGGATCTATAGGGATAGGTCTAAGAGGTTATTGGGATTGTCCCAAACCAAGTACATCAACACCATCCTAAAAAGGTTTAGTATGGAAGACTCTAAGCGGGGTGCCTTACCCGCTTGCCATGGGGTCACTCTCTCCAAGGATTCTTGTCCAAAGACCGATGAAGAGAGAGCTCGCATGAGCATTATACCCTATGCTTCGGCAGTAGGATCTATAATGTATGCGATGTTATGTACACGCCCAGATGTAGCTTATGCACTTAGTGGTGTGAGCAGGTATCAATCCAACCCAGGGGAGAATCACTGGATAGCTGTGAAGAACATTCTTAAGTACTTGCGAAGGACTAAAGAATTGTTCTTGGTGTATGGTAATGGAGATCTCCAAATGGAGGCCTTTACCGATTCGAGCTTCCAGAGCGATAAGGACGACAACAAATCTATCTCAGGGTTTGTATTTACCCTCAATGGAGGGGCGGTAAGTTGGAAGAGTTCCAAACAAGATACCGTTGCAGACTCTACGATGGAGGCTGAGTACATTGCTGCAAATGATGCCGCCAAGGAAGCCGTCTGGATGAGGAAGTTCGTCTCGGAGCTAGGAGTAGTTCCAACCATTATTGATCCAATACCATTGTATTGTGATAATAATGGGGATATGGCATTAGCCAAGGAGCCCAGGTCCCATCAGCGGTCCAGACACATCCTGAGGCGCTTTCATTTGATCCGGGAGATTATAGATCGCCGCGAGATCGAGATTAAGAGACTAGACATAAAGAATAACGCCGCGGATCCACTCACCAAGGCCCTCCCTCAGCCGCAGCATGAGCGACTTTTTGAGATGTTGGGTATGAGATACGCCAATAACTGGCCTTAGTGCAAGTGGGAAATTGTTGGATATATGTATGCCCTAGAGGCCATTATGTGATAGTGCATGTATTTATACATGTATATATATATTCAGTGTACATTCTTGCTCGACATGATAGTATGCTATCTGGTTATTCTTTATCTGACATGTTGATTTGACCATGCTTTTATTCATTCATACATGTTGATAAAGCCCCGAGGATATTGACTTGACTACTATGATTATGATAGAGATCATACTAGTGGGACATCAGTAGTTTATAAGCATATCCTAGAATGTCCCTAGTCGCAGGTGTATCGAGACGGGGCATCGATATACCAGAGTAGACCAGCGTATATGACACTAGACCCATATGATGGGCGATAGATGTTCCCACATTCGTCGATGTTTGACATCAAGATCGTATACGGGTGCTCAGTGGTAACTGGGTACACTGGACGGACTCGCCGAGAACTCCTATATGGAATTATATCTATCGTCGGAGAGCAGTTCTCAGGTGACACTGGTGCAGGTTAGTCTGTAGACCCAAGATCGTCATAGAGTCTTGTGTGTTCTCCCACTGTACTTTGATTACCACCCTACCACGGCTCTACTGAGCCGTGCAAACAGGTGGCCGTTGGGTACAGTCCCGAGACACACGAAGGCGATGAGCGATAGGAGGGGTTTCGTCTCTCCCGGTATTGGGAGTTAATGCTGTGCTGTGCTCGACTGGTTATATCAGTAAGTCCTTGGCCAGGGCTGCAGAGATTTACTGATAAGTGTTATCATTAGTTTCTCGATCTGTTATAGACCATTCATCGGCATGACTTATTGAGTTATTGGGATCGACGTTACCATCCCTAGACTCGATATGCAGCATATCTGACGAAGAGACCGGACTGTACGGTAGTGTTGCCGGTTGGCTCGACGGGAGTTGTAACAGGTTCACTTGTTTTCTTCTGATCGATCAATACCCGGGTGGCCGTTACGTTTAGCTGATCGCTTGCGGCTTGGGGGTGCTTAATATGATCATCAACCACTGCCGGCGTATTGGCGAGTCTTAGAGTCCCACAAAGGAGTTACCTAGTCCAGGCGAAACGTTGTGGTGCGCATATACGATATGCGCTTGGACCCGGTTAAAATGCGCGTATAAGATACCGTATATTAATCGGGCGGCTTGCTTTTGGTCAGGTCGTATGTGATATGACCGGATTGCTAAATCAAGTGTTGATTTAGCATTTGACCATTAGTTTCTCACTAGAAATCCTTTCTTTTATTTTTGGATGTATGCATGCATGTATGCATTCATTCTTGTTCATGCACATATGGATATGCATGCACACATACATACATACATCATCCTTCATGGTTGTATATATATAGAAAATGGTGGCAATATAAGACTCACACCTTGGATTTATATATGGATTATTATTTGTGTTTATGTTAAAACAAAAAGAAAAGGAAAAGGATAATTCATGGTTTAGTTTCTACACTCTTCTTTGAACTAACCTTGCTCACCCACCTTTTGACCATGGGTTAACTTTCCTTTTGTGTTTTAACTCAAATACAATAATATCTTTATTATTTAACCATGGTTTGAGATGAAGAGTGGAAAATATATATACATATATTTTCTATTTTTCATAAGAGATTATCTTTTCTCTTGTTCTTAAAAAGCCATCATCTTTTTCCTCCTTGCTTTTTTGCTCTCTAGATTTTTCTAGTGAGCAAAACACTCATCAAGTTAGGATTTTGAAGTGAGAAAAGCAACCACAACACCATTCTACACTAGTCTTGCCCACTTGTGAAGAGTGTTAGCTTCATTTTATTCTCTTGATCAAGTGAAGTTGCAAGTTTGGACAAAGGAGCTTCGGGTGGATCGTCGTGGACATTAGAAGACCTCAAGCGAACCTTTTTCCAACCCTCAAGTGGCCAAGGAGTCTAGCGTAGGGAGCTACAAAGGTTGTACTCTCAAAACCCTAGCCTTTGTTACTTATGATGTTGTTTATGTTATGAAACCCTAATTTTCTAGCCAGGATTCTTTGTATGTTCACTTAGCACCTTAAAAATTTAATTTTGAGACATGTGATGCTTCCAAACCCTTCATAAGGTGCTAGGTAAACCTAACAATCCGCAGTGTTGTTCTTCGTGTCAACCCTCCTGACCTCGATCTCCCGGCGATCAACTATCTCCCGGATCAGGTGATACCGCCTCAGAATATGCCTGGATCGCTGATGGGACCATGGTTCCTTGGCCAAAGCCACTGCTCCATTGTTATCGCAATACAAAGGTATTGGATGCTCAATGGATGGAACCACTCCAAGTTGAGTAATGAACTTCTTGATCCAGACAGCCTATTTGGCAGCATCGTTGGCAGCGATGTATTCAGCCTCCATCATCGAGTCTGCCACGGTTTCCTGCTTGGAACTTGATCAGTCGAAAATATTGCATCTTTAAACCGGCAATTTCCCTATCATTTGCACTCATCTAGAAGTGTTCGGCATTCATATAGCACATATTAGCAAAACAGTCGTAAAATATCAGATTTCATGTGTTATACTCTAAAACCGGCATTTCAAGGGAAATTGATTGTATTTCATAGCATGGCATTATTCGTGTGTAGCGCAACTTGTGTTTCGAAGTCTGTGCAGGAAAATTCCAGAAGAATGGCCAAATTTGTGAAACAAAGACTGTTAAAAAGATGCCAACTCAAGGGTTTGAAATCTGGAAATGATCTAGAAGGAATGCAGGGAATAAACATATCATAAAGTACACCTGAAGGAATAATAAAGCAACATGTGAAGACTGAAGCCCTAAGGCCACCACTTGGCCGCGGAACCGCGGCCGGAGCCGCCTTGCGCCGCGGTTCCGCGGCGGCTATGCCACATCACCTCTACCTCTCTGCAGCAATATCCCTATCCCAGTTCATACAGCTCTTCAAGACACTACATTTTCCAGAAAGCTCCTGAACATTCTGCCAGATCAGCAAGTTCCTTTTTCTAAACTAAACACTCTAATCTTCCACAACAAGCTTCACCCTAACTACATTAAGAACCTAGAACCTTCTCCCTAACCTCTTAGCTTAAGGTAGAAGCTAAGCTCCTAACTAACTACTTCTAGAAGCCTCTCCTTATAACAAACTTTTGGAGGGAAATTCAAATTCAAAATCCTAGAGCTAGGTTTTGGAAACCTATAAAAAGGACCGTAGGCCTCTCTTGAAAAGGTTGTTCAAAGTTGTTCAAAAAATTGGGTTGTTCATTAGTTGATCATTGTTGTTCTATCATCCCTTCAACCCAACTCTAGCCACCTCCAAACCCTAACCCTAATCCAAATCAAGAAACCAAATTCAAGATCCTTTGAGTGCTAGCAAAGCAAGTCTTCAACGATCCTTTAGAAGCGAAGCCAGACTTCAACGGAGCACGAGATCCAAGCCGATCCACGACTCAAGGAGCCGATGCAACGCTAGATTCGACAATCTTATTCCTTCTCAAATTCTTGTAGTATTGAGCAATGTGTAACAATTTGTGGAATAAATAAAGGTGAAGATTGTTTAAACTTGCTTATATTTCAATTCGAGCATTATGCTTATATTTCGATTCTTGAATATATTCTTTGTGATGATGCTTGAATAAAACTCCGCTCGTGGAGGAGTCGAAACGATTGTAGAACGATGGTGATGATGAATCTTTAAACGTTTTCTTAAGTCCTATAACAATTGTAAATTCTTGAAAATTGAATGATCGATGATCTAGATCGATGTGAAATGCGTTCTTGATTCCTTTCGCACGATCTAGAGATCAACGATCAATCATTCAATTTTCTAGAAGCTATCTTGTAAATGTGATTCATCGAAAGGACAAAGGATAGGATGAAGGAACCCTAATTCTTCGCAAGATCCTTGATCCTCGATGAATCTACATCGATTTAGAATCAATATGTTAATGGATAAGAAACGGTAATTTCTAGTCTTCTTCACATCTACGATCTAATCGATTCCTACGAGCTTTACTTCAAATCTTGAAACTTAAATCGATTGGAATTCTATCTTTCTTGATTCTTGATGTTTAACGTTTTCTTGATTCTTGATTAGATTTAGTTGATTCTTGAAATTCATCGATATAAATCTTGAATGGTTTTTGCTTTTCTTTTCTATTAAATTTTCGATTCAAACAAAACAAAAATACGAACGAATCGCACAATCCCTGTGGACGATCCGCACTTACTAACGCGCTACAAACCGACACCGTTATTGATTGCGGTCAAATATTTTTGGTTGTGATTTCTTTACAATTTTCTAAATACCGACACATCCTAAAAAGAGAAAATCAGAACTCTTCCAGCTAACCGCCCCTCCGTAAAGGATAAAGACAAATCCCGAGTGCGACTTAGAGTCGTCCTTATCACTTTGGAAGCTCGAATCGGTAAAGGACTCCAGTTGGAGTTCTCCGTTACCATACACCAAGAGCATCTCTTTAGTCCTTCGCAAGTACTTGAGAATGCTCTTCACAGCTGTCCAGTGACTCTCTCCAGGATCAGCTTGATACCTACTCATTACACTTAGTGAGTATGCTACATCGGGTCTGGTACATAGCATCGCGTACATGATAGAGCCTACAGCCGAAGCATAGGGTATCCCTTGCATGCGAACTCTCTCCAAATCAGTCTTGGGAGACATCTCTTTGGAGAGAGTGAGCCCTGAGATCGTGGGTAAAAACCCACGTTTGGACTCTTCCATACTAAACCTCTTTAGTATGGTGTCAATGTACCTAGATTGGGACAATCCCAATATCCTTTTAGATCTATCTCTATAGATCATGATTCCGAGTATGCAGGAGACATCACCTCGATCTTTCATTGAGAATCTTTGTGATAAGAAGAGCTTGACCGATTGCAGCATAGGAATGTCATTTCCTATCAAGAGTATGTCGTCCACATACAATACGAGGAAGATAACCTTACTCTCTGCCACCTTCTTGCAGATACAAGGTTCATCTATGTTTTTGACGAAATCAAACTCTTTGATTAAGAAGTCAAAGCAGATGTTCCAACTCCGCGATTCTTGCTTTAATCCATAAATGGATTTAAGCAGCTTGCACACCTTCCCGCTGCTCCCACTATCTACGAAGCCCTCTGGCTGAGTCATGTACACGCACTCTTCTAAATCACCGTTTAGAAAGGCGGTCTTAACATCCATTTGCCAGATTTCATAGTCATGATATGCAGCAATGCCAAGCATGATCCGGAAGGATTTAAGCATAGCCACTGGAGAAAATGTTTCGTCACAGTCCACACCTGGTTTTTGACGAAAACCCTTTGCAACAAGTCTAGCTTTGAAAGTCTCCACTTTCTCATCTACACCAAGTTTTTTCTTGAAGATCCACTTGCTCCAAATGGGTTTAACCCCTTCAGGAGCATCTTCCAAAGTCCACACTTTGTTAGTGTACATGGATTCCATCTAGGACCGCATTGCATCCAGCCATTTCACTGAGTCCCCATTCGTGATGGCCTGCTCGAAGCTAGTTGGGTCATCATCAACCATGATGCAATCCTTGCTCCCACCATCCATGAGAAAACCGTAGTATCTCTCAGGTGGGTGAGGAACCCTACTAGATCGGCGGAGAGGCTGAGGTTCGTTGGGAACTACCGAACCCTCCGGTTCCACTAAATCTTCAGTTTGAGTTTGTGTAGCCGGAATTTCTTCCAGTTCTACCTTGTCGCCACTAATTTCTTTTGAAAGAAATTCCATTTCTAAAAAGGTGGCATGTCGTCCTACAAACACCTTATGTTCCTCGCTATGGTAGAAAAGATATCCATTTGAATGTTTGGGATATCCCACAAACTTGCATAAAACTGACCGTGCCTCGAGTTTGTCCTGATTTTACCTTTTGACATAGGCCGGACAACCCCATATCTTAACTCGTTTAAGACATGGTCTCATCCCACTCTATATCTCATATGGTGTGGTAGGTACAGATTTAGATGGAACTTGATTCAATAGGTATGCTGTTGTCTCCAGCGCATACCCCCAGAAGAAAATAGGTATGCTGTGCTCATCATAGAGCGCACCATATCTAATAGCGTGCGGTTCCTCCGTTCCGATACACCGTTGTGCTGTGGTGTATATGGAGGAGTTAGCTGAGAGAGAATCCCATTCTCTTTCAGGAAGTCCAGGAATTCATTGCTCAAGTATTCACCTCCTCGATCAGAACGAAGGATTTTAATACTTTTCCCGGTTTGGTTCTCGACTTCTTGTTTATATTCTCTAAATTTCTCAAAAGCTTCTGATTTGTGTTTCATCAAGAACACATACCCGAATCTAGAGAGATCGTCAGTGAATGTAATGAAGTACGTAGAACCATTCCTGGCATGTGTAGACATGGGGCCGCATACATCACTATGTACCAGTCCCAAGAGTTCCGTAACTCTTTGTCCGTGTCCCGTAAACGGAGTTTTGGTCATCTTGCCTTTGAGACATGACTGGCAAGTGTCATAAGATGAAAATTCAAACGAATTCAAATATCCATCCTTATGCAACTTAGCTAGTCGTGTCGCATTGATGTGACCCAGTCTACATTGCCACAAGAAGGATTCGTTCATTTCTAAACTCTTCCTCTTGTGTGTGTTTGTTTTGCTAAGAATTGTTGATTGATTTAGAACATAAATGCCATTGCACAATGTGCTTGATCCAACCAACTTTTGGTGTAGGAAAATGTTCATAACATTATCCTGTAATACAAAATTATTTCCATCTTTACTCAACAAAGAAAACGATATAATGTTGCATATCAGGTTCGGCATGTAAGAGCATTCGTTCAGAATCAATGTATTACCAGTTGGCAATACAAGGTGATATTCCCCGACGGTTTTAGCTGCAACAATTGCACCATTTCCAACCCTTATGTCTTTATCACCTTCTCCAAGTTCTCTACCTTTCCTAAGCCCATGTAACTGATTACATATATGAGATCCTGACCCGGTATCTAATACCCAGGACGTAGAGCAAATGGAGAAACCGTTCTCTGTAAAGAACACACCCGAAGAAAATGCATCAACATGTACTTTCTTCATTCGGGTGGCATGGAATCCTGGTATTCCCCTATATCATGTTCAGTCTTATAACTTTTATAAGAAAGAACGGAACCAACGTTCCCCAGCACAGTATAACATGCGTGTTCAATCAATACATCCATATTATTATCTTTATTAAGGCATGGTATGGTCGCTACCTAGAGAGAGAGAGAAGAAAACACTTTAGCGTATGCTCTTGGAAGATCAGATTGGTTATTATTTTATTTAATCAGGATTGCTCCCACTGTTTTTATCAAATCTTCCTTCAAACCCTAAAAGGAAAGACTAGCCGGGATTAATTACACCCTACAACTTCGCCAATCTTTCAGCCAGGCCAGTGTCGGTACTTTGAGGGAGGTTCCCCGTGCTTTCGCATGGACCTAATTAAAGTAAACCGCGTTTTCCCAGATTCGTAATGTCACGACCCGAAAAAACGGAACATGACCGGCACTTAAACTACGAAACGTCTCGAGGCGTACGTAATCTAAGTAAGCCCAAAACCCAGAAATCCAAACCAAGAAAAGTAGTAGAGTGAAGGAAAACCAATTTAAAACAAGTAGTTTTAATAGCATAAGCCGAATTATGCGTTTTTAAAACATCAAGTATTTTCTGAAAATTTCGGCTGAGTCTCCTTTGTAAATACTGGCCCCCAAACGGGATACAACATGAATAGTATACGAAATTAATAAAAATGCATCCCCAAGCGGGAGCTAGCTCTTCGTCAATCGACGGTCACAACCACACAAGCAATATAATATACAACGCCAACGGCGAGGTTCAAAATTCAAAAGGAAACTCAAAACCATAAGAAAACCACAGAAATACAACGCGCGACTCTAAGGTCGAAAGAATAAACATCACTGGTCTCTATCTGAGATAAATACAAATTTGGTTGATGGAACTTCTAGATACAACTGAATAATAATATACAAGTTATATAATGGGGGGTACGATACAAGTAAACCCACCTACTAGCAAATCACCCGAAGGAAACTATGCCGGCAAGCCGTAATGAAACTTGTACGGCAAACCTGCAAGAAACTGGGGCACAACGGGGGTGAGTTGCCAACTCGTGAATAGAAAAACATCTACGCACAGAAATCGCATAAATAACGCAATCCTAGGTCAATGATCATAATGTATCCTCCATTATATATAACATGCAGCCTATAACAAGGCTAGGGTAAATATCTAACCCGAGTGTAATCTCATGTACCCGTGTCAGTGCCTCAGGTAGCAATATATCATATGAATGAGGTATGAATACATGAGAATAGAATACATGTAAATGAAGAACTGTTTTCATAGTTTAGTGAGATTTCCTTATTTTTAAATAGGAGGTACCATAAATGAAATCAGCATAAACAGTGCCCAGCATCGACACAAAACAAGTATCCAAATATCTCGATATCTCTGTGTCGTAATCTCTGTACCTCAAAATCTCAAAAATCTCAATGTCTCAATCACAATATCTAGGGCGCCGTCAGTCCAGACCGGCCCCTACCATCTATCTCAAGACCACGACGGTATCCTCCGGATATCCGACGTGTCAGGTAAAATCACCGGTCGGTAGTGCTCCCCTGCCAGGCTCAACGTCATCACCACATTCATCTTGCCCCGGGGTACTGCACCGGGCCCACCATGTACCCGAAACGGTTCATCCAACTCCTCGAATCGGGTCTCGAAATCCATCAGCAAACTCATGGTGGACGACTCATACATCATAGGAAAACCGCATTTTTTTATTTAAAAAGAGGGAAAGCAGTTTATATATGTTTTTGCGGTTTTCCTCCAAATCCAGAAAATATCATGGGAATCCGAATCATCAATAGCATGTAAAACCATGAATATAAATATGAGAATCCATGAATACGGCATAACAATGAATAACAGTATGCATGAAGTGACAAGTAATAACTACAATATCTAAGCTGGCATATAAGGTAAGTACACTAATATTATGTCAAAGTACAAGTTATCAAGCTAAGTTAAGCAATAATATTTCTAAGGTGTACGTGACATGGCAATTACTGATGAAGATGTGTGTGAGCCGGCAAGTAAGTGTATGTGGTACATACGCATAATCGGTAATGGTGCTGGTGTCCTAACAGCATGATATCAACATTTCAATAAGAAATTATAACATAAGTATGCGATGCGAAGCGAACCACAATAATAAGTGGTAGCTGAAAACTAGACGCAACTATAACTAATCTGCATTAATCTAATAAAAGTTCTACAAATGGTGCCTTTGAAATAACACGAATCATGGGGTTTTGAAAATAGGGGCTACGGTGTTTTTGAGAAAAGATACATCCTTTGAAAATCTGTAGTATCCTTCAGTTGCCCTTTTTTGGAAAATGCTCACGATTCGTTGGTTTTGAAAATAGGTATGACTCGAGCCTAAACTAGCATCTACCTAAACCACTAAGAGACTAACTAAGGAACTGGTCAAAAGGGTAAGAAAAATCCACCTAAAGTCCGAGTCGATATCTCTAGTAGTCGGCGATCCAGCCTCAATAGCGCCACGTACTTAGTACGACTTCCTCGAGTCAAGAGTGCAGATCAATCATCAATAAATAGCTCGTACGTAAATCCGTCGTACGGCATCCCAAGTCTGGGTACGGGTCAAAATCACATTCATCGTACTATTCATCTGGTATCCTCTTTATCAAAAATCATGATCGGGGTACTGATCTATGTCTAGTACAATACTGATACCGCCTAAGTATGCATGCAGGTGTAAGAATCACTACGGCAAAAGTCCCGCTAAAACATCATGTCGTATATCAATACAAACCAAATCACATCACCGATCTCCTGGCCTCAAGCCCAATCTCATCGACTCATCTCAAATTCCAAATACTATTCTCAAATCCAGTATATGAACACATAGTCCCATACCTATGTGAACACATAAACTATAGAGAATCCCATGAGCACATATAAATAGGAATGTATGGAAGTATGTATGTGTGTATGTGTAGTGCAACACTACCCTAGGGTTCGCAACACTAAAATAATCCAACACACCAATATCCATCCTAAACATCGTTATTAATCCTAAGTAACATATAACAACTGTTGGTGTGTATACGCATCCGTATACACCACCACGGACTGCGGGGGTGCTATACGCCATCCACCCGACTTCTCCCCGTAGATATAAATCTACTCACTTCAATCCTTGCTCTAGTCGATCCCGACGGATGCCTTGCCCTTCTTCGTCGTCCCGAAAATCTACGCACTTGTACCTCATGAACGCAGCTGTTTAAAATCCTAATCCAATACCAGAAATGATGTTCCAGTCCTCGCTGTGATGACATCCTCTGGGACTGATGATCTGTCTACTCTTCAGGGTGAGATCGAACTGCTTTGTTTGGACAAAGTCTTCTGCAATCCTCCTATTCAGCAATAAACTCTGTATGCGCTTGATGTCAGTATACAGGTAGCATGAACTATCTCGTATCATACAACAGCAACAAGCTGAGATCTTTATTCTTCACTGACTATATCACGGTAATTCACCAAGTAGATATTTATTACTGTCACAAATGCGCCAACCAATTGCAACAGGGGGAAAGTCTCACCAAGGTACAAGTACCCAAAAATGGAAGAAAACATTAGAGTTAAGAATGTGAGGGTGCTAAGCCTTGTTAAGCTACCTGTAGTTGCATTGTAGAAGTATACCCCATAGCTGATGGCACTGCCAAATATTGAGGTACACAGCAGTGTTAAAAGGCTACTGGAGGTGAGGACCTTGAGACTCCCATATGTTGCAGGATCATTGTTGAGAAATGATATTGCCATCAGAGGTAGCCCACCAATAAGAGGTTCAGAATACTTCGAAACCCAAGGAACCATGACAGTCCCTACAGCCATGCTTTGCGCAGCCAGAAGCATCCACCATTCTCCACTTCCCCATATTGTTGAATTGCTTCCTTCGAATGAAACTGTTGGAACCACAAGAAGAAGAAGAAGTCCGACCACACCAACCTCAAGTCCAGTAGTTCCAATTGTACCAATTGATTCTCTAAAGAACAATGCTGCAAGTATCGAAACTGAAAAGGGCTGCGAGTCAAATGATAACATTACCAAATCCAGCCGATGTCCTCTGCAACCCTTCAGCAAGAAATCCCTGAAAGCAAGCAGCATCAACAGCAGCAAACGCTACGATTCAAACCCAAGCAAGAACCCCATCCAGCTGCTTCCTCCATGATCGTGAGGAGAGCATCGACCACCGATCGCGAGACATCGGTAGCGACAGCAGATCTTAAAGCTTCGGGGCAGCCGACGTCACCATTGACGGCAAAGTCGACGAGGCCGGGGAGCTCAGGTGAAAAAAAAAATTCAGGCATTGGGGGTTGAGATCTAGGTTTCCGAGACGAGCTCAATAGTGAGACGAAGGGATCGGAGCTTAGAGAGGAGAGGGAGTACCTGCGAGTAGGATCGAGCGCGGCGAGAGCGGAGCTGGAGCTGAATTCGCATCGGAGGAGGGCCGATTTGGGTTCAGGTTCGGATCTTGGAGGGAGACGGAGGAGAAGACGTCGGCGACGAGGAGGATGCGCACGAGGGTGTCCTCGAACTGCTCGATGATGAAGTCAAAGATTAAGGGGCCTGGGGTTTCTTGAGCTCGTTCCAACCGTGGATCTGACGGCGGAGCGTGACGTCGCCGGAGCTCAGGCCGCGATCGGCGGCGATCTCGGCCTCACATTCGGTGATGGATCGAGCCCACACGGGGAACGACGACGACACTTGATCCTTGGGGTTGCTGTTTCGACTCAATTTTGGGGAATTTGGGGAGGCAACTGAGGTTGTGAGGTGAGGATAGAGGAGTATATATGGGTTAAAATGGTTTTTGGGGTTAAGTCTCAAATTTGTCCTAAAATACTAACACTAGTGGGGTTGGGGTCACTGAATACACATCGATTACACCCTTTCAATTCATAAAATATATTATTTTAATTATTTAACTTCCAAAAATAATATTTTATTTTCCTGAAATGTTACACGTAACCCCGTTGACACCTTTCTAGACACCTACTTGATCGGCTAATTGTCCTGTGTAAAACTCTCCCAGGAGTAACAATTACTCGCAGTGGGTATCGGGATCCAACTATCTCATAGAAGGTATGCAATCTCATTGCAAATTTCAACACTTGAAATTCCCGATAATATTTTTCCCCTAACCCCTATGACCTTGACAAAGGCCAACAAATCATAGGATGCTACTCAAGTTCAACCCGTCAATTCTTGATTAAATCAAACCCACCCGCATGACCCTTGACAAAGGCCAACAAGGTCGTACGACTACCCCAAAACAATCTGCATCATATGCATAAGAAGATAAGCACCATTCAGCTACCGCACACTACGCATTGACAAAGGCCAACAAACGCAGCACGAATACTAAACAGTTCATATCTGAAATGACGGAGGGCTACGACAGGTTTTTCTGAAAACCTATTGCGTAATGAACTTGATATCATTGTAGAATTGGGTGAATTTTTGAAATGGAGTGATTTTGAGGCTTTTATTAGTTTTGCTAAAGAGGTCACTCCCGGTGAAGGGATCTCGGCTCTTTCCTTATGGAATAAGGTGCAGGATATATAATATATATCGCTATGCAAAGCAAAAAACTCCAAAAGCAATCAAAAGACAAACCGAGTGTTGTAGCATTTGCCAGTTTTGCTAAAGAGGTCACTCCCGGTGAAGGGATCTCGGCTCTTTCCTCATCTAATAAGGTGCAGGATATATCATATATATCGCTATGCAAAGCAAAAACTGTAGCTACCCTTTTTGAAAATTTGATTCTACAACATCTTTTAGGTTTCTTTTCTTTCATTAATCACATTAATGAAGTCCCATCATTTAAGTCACCTAAACATCACAGATAAATACGACGTACACTTATGCCATCCACATTCGCCTCGATGTCCCCTCGTGCACCGTTAGGTTAGGTAACTAACGACAGAGCGGGGCAGGGCTAGCGCGGGTGTAAAACATAAGTAACGTCTATATAATATATCATATATACTATATACAGTATTTATCACAACATATCAAATTATCACATCACAGATATCGCAGCAGAAGAAACATATGAAACATTGGATATACTAGGACGTCCGTGTTTTATTTGGAGCCTCTATAAAACACGGATTCCACGGTTGTGATGAATAGCCAAACCCATACCCATAGACCCCTACGAGAGCGACAAGCAACCCTACCAATTCTAGAGTTAGGAGACCCGGACTCGACTCCTCGAGTTGGTCTCCCACTGGACTCTAGAACCCGGTTACTTGTGCTCTCCTCCTTGGGTCTATTCTAGTGCGGAAAAGTAAATAATATACAAATGGTGACATCAACCTCATCCCGGAAGTGGCCCAATAAAAGAATATTACATACATTTAATTTTACATGAATGAAAATAAAAAAAACCCTCATCTCACATAAAAAAACCCGGCTATTCAAAAACACGACGATCCAATATAACATATCCAGCAACACATAACATCACATGTCATCAACGTAAGTAAATATGCGCATCCCAATTGTCGTTGACATATAGCAATGAAACCGGCGATATCACATATTACACTTACGGTCGCAGAAAAGAAAATGTAAAACTACAACATTTGGAATCCACATTCTCTTTAGACATCGTAAATCCGAAATATCACATACTTCGCATTTCAAGCCTAACTATATGAATTCCTCATATTGTATCACATTCCAGATAAATAGACAGTATTAAACTTTCCGATCGAATAATCAAATACCCAAGATTTCCTAAATAGCTCAACACTTGAGCGGAGTTCAAAAATTCCAGAATACGTCACAGTAGCAATGGTCCAGCCGTAGAAGGGTCAAGCCAACGCCTCACATATGGCACGCCGTACTGCCCCAAACCCTAAGGTTTAGAGGCGGTTCAAGATGGTCACATAATCGAGTTAAGGTTTGTGTTCTTCTATAGGGTCCATCACATTACTTGCACGTTTTTCCGAAAGATTTAAACCCAAGAAAAATTCAACACTTGAAAGTTTTTCGTGCCGGGAAAAATGAGTTAATGATATCCGTTCGAACATTTTAATACTTTCTAAATTATCTGGAATACAATAACGAATTTAAATTTTCCGATCGAATCAACGATTACAAAATAAACCCTAAAACACTCAACACTTGAGTCAGGAAAAAAATACCCATAAAATATAAGGAATAGCTACAGAAATTACTGCACAAAATTCTGCCCACAGCTCACTTTTACTGCCGCGGAACCGCCGTCTAAAGTGGGGTGGGACCGCGGTTCCGCGGCGGCTGTACAGAATTAGAGGCTCGAATTTTGTGGTAATTCTTAGAATTCCCTGCTGATTTTTTTAGGTTTTTTTAATACAGAAAAAACACAGTTTTTAAAAAATGTACAGAGAGGGGGTTAAATTGACGTTTCCGGGTTCGATCGGAGTTTTAACTTCGTATACTCGTCGCCTAATGTTCTAGCCAGGATCTGATACCACTGTATGGTTACTAGACACTCTAATAAGGTTCTACAATGCATCAACCATGCCCGTTTAAAATTTTAGCCGTGCCGAATAACCCTAAACAAGATCGTTGCTAGAAAATTAGGGTTTCACATGCTAGTAAAAGACAACTACGACTAAGTGAATACGAAATACAACCTTTGTAGATCGGTCCTTCACTTCATTAGCTCCTTGTTGAAGTCTCTTCGCTGCGATCGTGGTTCTCCCGGGCTCTTGCATGGCTTCACGAGGCGAAAAAAGCGTCCTTGCTTGAAGTCTTTGAGGCCGAAGAAGATCTACGTCGAGAGAATATCAACTCAAGCTTCTACTTCACTAACTAGAGAATTAGTGGTGCAAACACCCTAAACTAAAGTGCTAGTCTAGTAGAGGATGGTGAAATAGGAAGTGGGTTCACTTTAGAATTTATTTTCTCACAATGTTTCACTCTCTCTTGAAAACCCTAGCTAGATTTTCTTTTGCTCAAAGAAGAAGAAGATGAACAAAAGAAAATATGAAGATAATGATCAAGTGAGTGAGCTAACCATGGTGAGTGAGTATCATATACTAACTCATGTAGAGACATAACCATGGCTAATCCAAATGGTTAGGTTAACAAAAATCTAAAGTAAAGACAAAGCTAGTGGACTTTGTCAAAGCAAAGCAAGCTTCATGCTCTTTCCAAAATTCCACTAATACTGTAATTACCTTAAATAATTATAACCCACCATAATAAATAGAATGGTGTATGTCTTACACACACATGTCAAGTGTATCATCAAGCATGATACAAAAAGAAAACACATTTTAATATATATCACATATATATTAAAGTTGTGCACATGTGAGAAAAATCCTTAAGTGAACAAGTGTTAGTTAATGTAAACTAGTATATCTAATATACAATTATACACTAAATTATTAAATCAACACTTGACTTAATAATGCGGTCATATCTCATATAACCGACTAGCATCCATTATATCGACTTATCGAATCAACACTTGATTCGATAACCCGACTATATCATATATAACCGACCGATAGAAAAAGTCGCTAGAATAGAATACGGTATCACATATACGCATTATTGTCGGTCCCGCACATATCACATACGTGCTCCTATTTCGTTTTGCCTGAGCCAGTAAAACCTCTATGTAGGACTCTAAAGACTCGACAATACGCCGACAGTAGGTGATGATCACATCAAGCACCCACAAGCCGTCAGCGGTACTAGCTGGACGTAATGGCTACCCGGGTATTGAGCGATCAGAAGATCAGCAAGCAAGCCCGCTCCAACTCCTGTAAAAGCCTGCCGGTAATACTTCCCGTACAGTCCGGTCTCCTCGTCTGATATGTTGCATATCAATTCTAGGGATGGAAAACGTCAGACCCCAACAACCGATAAGTCGTACCGATGTGAGGCTCATAACGGGTCGAGAAACTATTGGTAACACTTACCGGTAAATCTTTAAATCAGCCCTGGCCAGGGACTTCCCTGTTATGGCCAATCGAGGACAGCGCAATATCAACCCCCAATAGCCGGAGAGACGAAACCCTTCCTATCACTCATTGCCTCCATGTGACTCGGGACTGTACCCAAAAACCACCGTTTTGCACGCCCTCTTGGACGTGGTAAGGTGGAAATCAAAGCACGGTGGGAATCACATAAGACTCTATGACGATCTCGGGTCTACAGACTAACCTGCACAAGTGTCACCAGAGAACTGCCATCTGACGTGAGGTATAATACCATCTGGGAGTTCTCGTCGAGTCCGTCCAGTGTACCCAGTCTCCACTGAGCACCCGTATATCATCTCTGATGTCAAACACCAATGGATATGGGATCATCTATCGCCCATCTATATGGGTCGAGAAGGTATACGCTAGTCTACTCTGGTATAACGATGCCCCGTCTCGATACACCCATGATTAGGGACCTTGAAGGATGTACTTTTGGACTACCATGTCCCCACTAGTATGATCCGCATCATAGTCCAGGTATTCAAGTACACATCCTAAGGGCTTTACCAACATGTAACTTTAAGACAGTATCTAGAGACAAGTATACATGTTAAGATAAAGAACAACCAGATAGCATACTATCATATCGAGCAAGAAAGTCCTCTCTATATATGTCCATGTAAGTCTACGCTAGCGCCCCGGCCGTCTACAGACGCCAAATGCGGAACAAAAACTTTTTAACTGGCGCTATCGTATACTTTAACCCGGATCTTCCATTATTGCTAAACTAACAAACTGTAAAGAGTGTAGAAAGGTTATACCGAACGATCCGAGTCCTTCGTTCTTTAACCATCATCCCACGCTCCGTTGCGGCTGCTCCGATCGCGTCGATCTCCGATATCCTCGTCGAGGTGGCACCACATCGTCGATTCTTTAAACGGGCTCCCGCCTCTGACTTGAGGCAACTCGGTCGTCAAGTTTGCTAAAAGAGACGACCAAGAATGATGTAGAGAATGAGTAGATGACTTTTTCTCACTTCGTCCAAGTCCGTGGACGATCGGTTAATGAAGTTGCCGAGGGAATTGGGTGATGGAATGAAATGAGGTAATGAAATTTCCATGCACCCAAATACTAGCATAATCTTTTTCTACAAATGAAACATCAAGTGAAGTGAGGAGAGAGAGGGCCGGCCACTTTATGAGATGGAGGAAGGTGAGTGTAGGAGCAAGTGGTGACCACAACCCAAAGCATATCATGAAGAAAAGATCTTAACCAAAACAAAAAGCATTAAGGTTAAAGCATCAGTCATAAACCTAGTCATCATGCTTTAATGAACCATTAAATGCATCCAATGAAAACTCAACACCAATTAATCCTACTCACCTCATCTAGAATCTTCTAGAACACTGACTCACCTCAACTGAAGAAAAGATAAATCCGTCTTTAACCGAATGTTAAAAGACGGCTGATAGAAAACTGGAAACTGGCAACTTCCAAAAGTGATCCTGAAACGACTTTCAGGATAACCCCGAAACTGTATAAATATACCCGCATTTGTATTACGACCGAATACAAATGCAACTGAGACAAAGATATTATACCTACTCAATATAATACTGGGATCCGGCTTAAACCAAAGCAGACCAGTATCATCTGCCCGAAAAATAACACGTGCGTAAATGCACGTGCATTCTCCGAACCCTGCCATAAAACCATACGGCCTCTACAACGTTTCGCCCGAACTTGGGAAACTGTCTGTGGGGGACTCTAATGACTCGTCAGTACCCTGGCAGTGGGTTTAACCACAAACCGTCAGCGGCACTAGCAATGCGTAACGGCTGCCCATGGACTGACCTCAAGGGAGGCTGATGAGCGAACTCATCCAGAAAACCCTAATGAGCCTAACAGTGACAATGTATATACAGTCCGGTCCGTTCGTCTATGAGTATCGCATATCTGCCTAGGGGGCTAGTAACATCAGACCCCCAATAGCAGTATAAGTCGTGTCGGAGTGTAGCCCAATAACACCCTGAGATACTACTGGAGTACCTACCAGTAAATCTCCTGCCATGGCTATGGACTTTGTGTAATGGCTCTCCTAGACACAGCACGACCTCGCCCCCAATACCGGGAGAGACGAATCCCCTGCCGATCCGCTCACGTGCCTCCATATGGCTCGGGACTGTACCCAAAAGCTACCTGTTTGCACGACTCCTTTGAGCCGTGGTAGGGTAGAAATCAAAGCACAATGGGAACTCACACGAGAGAAATGACGACCTCAGGTCGATGAACTAACCTGTACACATGTCACCAGGGAACTGCTATCTGACGATATGTATAATACCAACTAGCAGGTTCCCGGCGAGTCCTGTCCGGTGTACTCATAACCCAATGAGCACCTGTATACATCTTAGGTGATCCAACTGTCACCAGTGGCTTGTGAGACCGGCCACCGCCCCTTGTCGGGGTCTCGACTGTACACACTAGTCTACTCCGGAGTATCGATGCCCTGTCTCGAAACTCCCATGACTAGGGACCACAATTAAGGATATGCATATAAACTACCCAACTCTCACGTATATGATCGCCATCATACTGTTGGTAGTAAAGCAAGATCCTAAGGGCTCTATCAAAGTGTAACATGTAATCAGTCACCTGAACATGTACACGACTGATAAAGGCAAACCAGATAGCATACTATCATCTTGAGTAAGACTGTCCTACCGGTATAGGTCCTCCGCAATCATTGCAATCACGTACCTGCGATCCAATAATTGACTATGAGGGCACTATCTCCAACAATCTCCCACTTGCACTCAAGGATAATTATTGCGATGTCGACTACTCACAGCCCGTGTGAAACCGAACATCCAACTCCTCTACTAATCAGTATCACAAAGCCCGTTTGTAAAACTATTGTGTTCGAGAAATAGCCTTAGTGAGTGGATCCGCCTAGAAGTTTCTTTCTATATCTCTCTTAATCTCAAATTCGCGGAGAAAGCCATCTCCCGAAACGAGTAATACCTGTCTTAGAATATGTCTGGATATCTGATGGGACCTAGTTCATAAATGAACTCCAAATCCAAACTTCTTAGACTGTATCGATCACTGAACCTAATCAGTATCCGGCACCATGCCACCCACAGTATCCTCTTGGACCACCTGTCCATAATACTGTCCCTCTTCGTCAGAGGGAAAAACTATAACTCTGACAATCACTCTGTCAACCATGTCACCTTTGAAGCTTGGAATGATAACCGTCCCCCGAAGGAGGCTGCCGTCATCAAATCCGTAGAACATGTACTTATGTTCTAAAACTGCTTCCTTATATTTCTCCAGGATTGGATTAATACAAACTTATTGCATCTAGTGCAAAACCAACATTTGGTGTGGTACTTGACATCTCATGATTGACTCAATTGCCTAAGCAAGTGATCTGCCAATCATGTACATCCCTCTCCCCTTTAGTCTGTAAGACACCTTTAGAGAGGGTGACTCCATCACCTGCAGGTACACCACCATGCTAGGAGTCAACTATTCCAAAAACCATTAGAATATCTGTCAAAGTACCCACATTGGGAAACTACCCAAATCCAGATCTAAAACAATAGATCCAGAAACCAGAATGTCAAATATTATATCCATATCCTGTCTGGAGAAACAACTGTGTGACGACCACAGTACAACCGATCGTAGTATAGGAATTTTACTTCCTACTCTGTGTATGTCATTCATATACCATGACATCACACCCTACTACCTTCTTAACAGATCCATCCCCTATTCTGATTGAAGTCAAACCCATGACTGTCACATCAAAATTAGATGATCTATCTCCGCTATAACTGCTCAAGTCTATAAATAGATATAAGCATCTTGCCCACTATGCTTCCGCTGCTCCCACTGACTACGACAACCCTCCTACCGGGTCTCATATCCTGGAACAACAGTAGTGTCAAGTCTGGGTAAACAAGATCCTCCCTGTCACCGTCCATGAGGCTACCGGAGTACCTCTCGGGTGTCTGAGGTTACCCATCATATCTGCGGAGTGGCTATTGGAATGTCAAACCTGATTGAATATATGGTCCTATTAAATTTTCCGTAATCGTTCGCGGTTCTGGAATCACTTCCAGTTCTACCATACTCCCACTATTGTTTTCTGAAAAAGATCCATTTTACTAAAACTGTGGCGAGTCAAGAACAATATCACTATTGATCTTCTAAATGGTAGAATATCAACCCTCGTCATAGCCAGGGTCAACCCACAAACAGCCATTACAGAAACGTGCCCTGAGTTATCCAGAGTCTGGTTTTAAGCATAAGCTGGACAACTCCCCGTACCTTAATATCTTTTAAGGTATGAACTATTCTATATCCAATATAGAAACTTTGGCACTAATTTAATTGGAACCAGATTCAAATCATGCAACTGTCTCCAGTGCATATCAACTTAATGGAAAGAGGCTAATCAGCATTACTCAACTTAAGAATCCATCCAATTCTGAGTAACCTGAAAGAGAAACACGTTTCTCAAAAACCATCACTATCATCTGAATACCAATCACAAGAATCTACATCTTCGATCTCTTTGAAGAATCCCGATACTTGTGACACCTGGTTCTCTACTTTATTCTTATAACCACAACTTCTCAAAACTTAGACCTTGTATTTCTACGAAACACTTGTCTAAAAACTAGAGAAGTTATAAGTAAACAGAACATAGTACGAGGACCTACCCCTTTGTCCTGATGGACACTGGACAACATACAATACTCTGTATAAGTCCGCTGAGTTTAACAACTCAAAACATGTGCGTCGTAGGTTGAAAACTGTACCCTGGCAATTTCCTCAAATATCACCAATTACAACGAATTCCGATATAATGAGGATAATCACCTAATTCCCAATATCTTACTCCCACTCATCATCTGTAAAACCATACAGATATGAGAATGAAACCTGGTAAATACATACCCTTGGAGTAAGTGTCTAATCGAGAAAACAGTTTTTCTTTAACAATGCACTGAAACATGAAAATGTTTCGTAGGGGTATCCTGGTATTCATAGCAATGCCTCTTCCATAATCCAATTCATGACTTCAACCGTATATTTTATTGCCATCTCTCCAAATCCCTTTCTTTATCTTTAGTCGTTACCTTCTGTACACCATCGTTAGGCTAAATGGTTTTCTTCTTTCCCTACCGTTCGGCACCAGCCTATGGTTTGGAAGAAGACTATCCAGTAAGCATAATAGGTGTACCCTCCTAAACCAAGGAGTACTCGCATCTCGAGAGAAGGTGATGATAAAAGACAACTGAATAATACCTTATTCTTTTAAAGGTGAAATAGGAGTGGCGATGAAGTACGCGGTTTTGGTCGTGAATGATATCAGTCGCAATTTACTTTGCCCTCTTTCTAATCCCTTTATTTTGTCTTTACATATTACCTTCTGCACACCCTACTTAGGCTAATTGGTTTTCTTCATTCCCTACCTTTCGGCACCAGCCTATGGTTTGGAATAAGACTATCCAATAAGCGTAATAGGTGTACTCTCCTAAACCAAGGAGCTCTCGCAACCTGAGAGAAGGTGATAATAAAAGACAACTGAATAAACCAATTCTATTTCTCCTGAACCTGGATCCATCCTCGAAGAAGTCCCTTCGAGTTCGTATATAACCATACGATGGATCTATCCAATGGAAGTGGATATCCGTAGTAATACGGGTGTTCTGAGAAATGCAAAGGGTAAAAGAAGGAGTGGCAATGACTTATGCAACTCAGACAATCCAAAAGCTAGTATTTTAAGAAGGTTCGGTCAACTTGGTCACTGAGTCATAGTCTAGGGTCGGTCAAAGGTCGATGCCAAAGAGAGAGAGAAAAGAAACACTCTGCGTGCACTCTAACCTAGATCAGAATGGTTATCACTTTATCTAATCCGGAAACCTCCCACTGTCCTGTCAAATTCTCCTCCAAACCTAAAGAAGAATCAATCGGGATCACCCGAAGAGTAAACCAACTCATCAGTGGGAATCGGGATCCAACTCTCATCGCATGATAACGTGATGGAATGCATCCACGTTACTCATACTCCAGAAGGTATGCGCATACTTGGCAAGTTTCAGTTTCTTTAGAAACTCCCGATATAGTTTATGCCCCATGCTCTTATGACCTTGGCGAAAGTCAACAAATCATAAGTCACATGTCAAGTTCTGCCCGTCATTATCTTGTTAATTTGAACCCACCCGTACATACCCTTGACGAAAGCCAACAAGGTAATACGACTGTCCCAAACCAACTCATCTATCTATGCAACAAATGAATACCCAGCAGCTACCAAACACTATGCCTTGACGAAAGCCAACAAACATAGCTTGAATACTACTGACCATCCATAAGAAACGACGGAGGGCTACGACTGGTTTTTGGCGAAAAACCTTTAGCGTAGTGAACTTGATATCGCTGAAGGAACCTGATAGCTTTTTAAAATATAGTGGCGAAAACCTTTTGCTAAAGAGGTCACTCCCGGTAAAGGGATCTCGGCTCTTTCCTCGTGGAATGAGGTGCAGGATATTCCACTGAATACCGCTATGCAAAGCAACTTGTAATTGACTATAGTGAAGTTATTACCCTGACGCAAACTTCTGCCCAAGGGGTCAGTCCCGGTGAAGGGATATCGGCCCTTGCCCCGTCGAATGAGGTGCAGGATATTCCACTGAATACCGCTATGCATAACAAAAGGAAACGTCTTTGCAATAACACTTTTTAAATTTGTTCCAACAACTGTAAACAGGTTTGCTTTACTTTGCATTGATCAGAATCAACGCAGTCCCATCAATCGATCACACCAGAAAAGAACGAAAATAAAATGTACGTATATGCCATCCGCATTCGTCACTGGGTCCCGTCATCACTCGTTAGGTTACTTAACTAACGACAGAGCGGGGACTGGACTAGCGCGGGTGTAAAACATATACAACATCTAATAGTATATAAGCCAATATACAATAATCGCTCCAGGCGTGATAATATGCAACATTACAGAAAAGTAATAAGCATCACAGAACAATACAGATAATCTGGGATCCCCGGGTTTCACAGAGCCGCTACTGAAACCCGACGTTCCCCTGTCATGTGGATAGCCTGTGCAATGAAACCTAGACCCCTACGGGTGCGACAAGTTACCCGCCAAAACCTGAAGCGAGGCAGCCCCCTACAGCATAGTGAATGGACCACCCAGCACTCCACGGAATCCGGTAATCTTGGGCACCCTTCCTTGGGTCAACCTGTACCCCCTATGAGTGCGGCGAATAGTCTGCCAATTCTAGAGTGGGACCCCTCTGCCTCTCAAAGCCATGAGATGCAGACCCGTTGCCCCCCAGAACCCGGCTATCCGTGCACTCCGTCGCGGGGCAAAACCTAGTACAGTAATGAAAAATAGTACAATAGGTACATCGACCGCATCCTGGTCGTGCCCCAAAAGAATATTATACAACAGGCAGTGACGGCAGTCCACAAGTTGGACGCTCGCCCCGCAATATCAAATGTACAAATAAACACAAACTGTACTACCATTGCACACTGCTACCCACCACGACAAATCCGCAACATCATAGCACAACACAGAACATCAACGCGAATGTCACGTTCGCAAACCCGTATAAAAGAACTATAGCAATCAGACGCAGTTTACCGATCAAATGACATTCCCGGTCGGAGATATAATGTAAGCACTGTAAACTAACATGTTTAAATTTCGATCGACCAAATATCAAGAAGTGAGCCTCACGACTTACTGGTGAACAGTAACAAAACCTGGGCCCAAATGATATATACCACAAACCAAAAAATCCAACAGAGAACCCACTGTACAAATTTGGGAGCATGAGCTCACCAAGTGGCAGCGGATGCGCGGCCAAACCATGGGTTTGGCCGCGTTTCCGCGGCGGTTTGGTGGAGTTATGTCCCCAAATTTTGTCGTGGTTCTTAGAAAAGACTGCACAGTTTTCTGAGACATGTAGAAAAATTTTAGGAAGCCATTTAAAATCGACAGAAACTGTGAGCTTGGAATTTTGCAATTTTCGATTTCCGGTTCGATCGATGTTTTAAACGCGTTAGCACAAGTTAGCATAGAAAAATGGTTAGGCTCTGATACCACTGTAAGTCTACGCTAGCGCCAAGGCCGTCTACAGACGCCAAATGCGGAACAAAAACTTTTTAACTGGCGCTATCGTATACTTTAACCCGGATCATCCATTATTGCTAAACTAACAAACTGTAAAGAGTGTAGAAAGGTTATACCGAATGATCCGAGTCCTTCGTTCTTTAACCATCATCCCACGCTCCGTTGCGGCTGCTCCGATCGCGTCGATCTCCGATATCCTCGTCGAGGTGGCACCACATCGTCGATTCTTTAAACGGGCTCCCGCCTCTGAATTGAGGCAACTCGGTCGTCAAGTTTTCTAAAAGAGACGACCAAGAATGATGTAGAAAATGAGTAGATGACTTTGTCTCACTTCGTCCAAGTCCGTGGACGATCGGTTAATGAAGTTGCCGAGGGAATTGGGTGATGGAATGAAATGAGGTAATGAAATTTCCATGCACCCAAATACTATCATAATCTTTTTCTACAAATGAAACATCAAGTGAAGTGAGGAGAGAGAGGGCCGGCCACTTTATAGGATGGAGGAAGGTGAGTGTAGGAGCAAGTGGTGACCACAACCCAAAGCATATCATGAAGAAAAGATCTTAACCAAAACAAAAAGCATTAAGGTTAAAGCATGAGTCATAAACCTAGTCATCATGCTTTAATGAACCATTAAATGCATCCAATGAAAACTCAACACCAATTAATCCTAGTCACCTCATCTAGAATCTTCTAGAACACTGACTCACCTCAACTGAAGAAAAGATAAATCCGTCTTTAACCGAATGTTAAATGACGGCTGATAGAAAACTGGAAACTGGCAACTTCCAAAAGTGATCCTGAAACGACTTTCAGGATAACCCCGAAACTGTATAAATATAACCGCATTTATATTACGACCGAATACAAATGCAACTGAGATAAAGATATTATACCTACTCAATATAATACTCGGATCCGGCTTAAACCAAAGCCGACCAGTATCATCTGCCCGAAAAATAACACGTGCGTAAACGCACGTGCATTTTCCGAACCCTGCCATAAAACCATACGGCCTCCACAACGTTTCGCCCGAACTTGGGAAACGGTCTGTGGGGGACTCTAATGACTCGTCAGTACCCTGGCAGTGGGTTTAACCACAAACCGTCAGCGGCACTAGCAATGCGTAACGGCTGCCCATGGACTGACCTCAAGGGAGGCTGATGAGCGAACTCATCCAGAAAACCCTACTGAGCCTAACAGTGACAATGTATATACAGTCCGGTCCGTTCTTCTATGAGTATCGCATATCTGCCTAGGGGGCTAGTAACGTCAGACCCCCAATAGCAGTATAAGTCGTGTCGGAGTGTAGCCCAATAACACCCTGAGATACTACTGGAGTACCTACCAGTAAATCTCCTGCCATGGCCATGGACTTTGTGTAATGGCTCTCCTAGACACAGCACGACCTCGCCCCCAATACCGGGAGAGACGAATCCCCTGCCGATCCGCTCACGTGCCTCCATATGGCTCGGGACTGTACCCAAAAGCTACCTGTTTGCACGACTCCTTTGAGCCGTGGTAGGGTAGAAATCAAAGCACAGTGGGAACTCACACGAGACAAATGACGACCTCAGGTCGATGAACTAACCTGTACACATGTCACCAGGGAACTGCTATCTGACGATATGTATAATACCAACTAGCAGGTTCCCGGCGTGTCCTGTCCGGTGTACTCATAACCCAATGAGCACCTGTATACATCTTAGGTGATCCAACTGTCACCAGTGGCTTGTGAGACCGGCTACCGCCCCTCGTCGGGGTCTCGACTGTACACACTAGTCTACTCCGGAGTATCGATGCCCTGTCTCGAAACTCCCACGACTAGGGACCATAATTAAGGATATGCATATAAACTACCCAACTCTCACGTATATGATCGCCATCATACTGTTGGTAGTAAGCAAGATCCTAAGGGATCTATCAAAGTGTAACATGTAATCAGTCACCTGAACATGTACACGACTGATAAAGGCAAACCAGATAGCATACTATCATCTTGAGTAAGACTGTCCTACCGGTATAGGTCCTCCGCAATCATTGCAATCACGTACCTGCGATCCAATAATTGACTATGAGGGCACTATCTCCAACAGTCCAAGCATCCAATATAATATACATCATATGTACAGTACTGGTCTCTAGGGCATACATACAACTAACAGGGTGAGTGTGAAGGTGTGTTGAGGGTGAGGGTTTAGCCTGGGTTATAATATAACCAACCATATAAAAGAATTACAACAAATAAAAACCTTTCATTTTACAAATCTAAATCCATGTATAAAAAGAAATGAAATACTTATTCTCACACTTAAATATCATTATCTTAATATAAAATCTCATATCATGTTAAAATAATTAAAATATCATTTTTAAATGATATTACACACTTTTCTTCATATTTACCAAAATAATCACATTTTTGCGGATATAAATCTGATACCAAAATTCATATGCGATATCATTTTTGTAAACTCATTATATTCATATTTAAAAATTATAATTTAATATTTATAATTTTCCAAAATGTTACATCTATACCGAAAGGAAGCGGAGTAAGAGGTTCGTTTGAGATTTTCACGAGTTGACGTTCCACTCCGTTGGTGCCAGAGACTTGTTACGAACGTAGTGTTGGAGATAATGCCCTCAGAGTCAATTATTGGATCATAGGCACGTGATTGCAATGATTGAGGGGAGGACATGTCCCAGTAGGACAGTCTTACTCAAGATGATAGTACGCTATCTGGTTTATCTTTATCATCGTGTACTACTTTAGGTGACCTGACATGTCGCTATTGCACGTTGATAGAGCC
The DNA here is from genome assembly GCA_030015575.1 of Agapanthus africanus. Taxonomy (NCBI): domain Eukaryota; kingdom Viridiplantae; phylum Streptophyta; class Magnoliopsida; order Asparagales; family Amaryllidaceae; genus Agapanthus; species Agapanthus africanus. The sequence continues at coordinate 186,966,396 of JASDDO010000016.1, read as the reverse complement.
CCGAGGATTCTTGCTTGACTGCCAGCAGTATGAGGGCGATCATATAAGTGAGAGCTGGAGTCTATAAGCACATCCTTAAAAGGTCCCTAGTCGTGGGTGTTTCGAGACAGGGCATCGATACTCCAGAGTAGACTAGTGTATACAGTCGAGACCCCGACGAGGGGCGGTGGCCGGTCTCACAAGCCACTGGTGTCAGTTGGTTCACCTAAGATGTATACAGGTGCTCATTGGGTTATGAGTACACCGGACAGGACTCGCCGGGAACATGCTAGTTGGTCTTATACCTGACGTCAGATAGCAGTTCCCTGGTGACATGTGTACAGGTTAGTTCATCGACCTGGGGATCGTCATTTGTCTCGTGTGAGTTCCCACTATACTTTGATTACTACCCTACCACGGCTCAAAGGAGTCGTGCAAACAGGTTTTAGTTGGGTACAGTCCCGAGCCACATGGAGGCAGTGAGCGGATCTTCGGGGGTTCGTCTCTCCCGGTATTGGGGGTGAGGTCGCGCTGTGTCTAGGAGAGCCATTACACGAAGACCTTGGCCAAGGCAGGAGATTTACTGGTAGGTATTCCAGTAGTATCTCAGGGTGTTCTGGGCTACACTCCGACACGATTTGTACCGCTTTTGGGGGTCTGACTTTTACCAACCCCCTAGGCCCGACATGCGATGCTCATAGACGAACGGACCGGACTGTACGGATATTGTCACTGACAGGCTCAGTAGGGTGTCAGGATGAGTTCGCTCATCGACGTCCCTTTTGGTCAATAGCTGGTGGCCCGTCACGTATGGCTAATACCTCTGACGTGCTAGTGGTTAAATCCACAGCTATAGTATTGACGAGTCTTTAGAGTCCACCACACTTTCAGTTACTCAAGCTTTCGGGCGAAACGCTGTAGAGGCCGTATGGAGATATGGCAGGGTCCGATCAGATACGTGCGGTATTGCACGGATCAGGATCGGACAATTTTGTACTAGTGGCCGTATGGTTATATGGCAGCATTCGATCAGATACGTGCGGTATTGCACGGATCAGGATCGGACGGATATTACTAGCCGGCTTTGGTTTAAGCCGGATCCTAGTATAGTACAGTGTAGATTTTGTCTCATTGCATTTGTATCCGGACGGAATACAGATGCGGGTGTGTATGCACAGTATGGGGTTTTCCTGTAATTTATTACGGGACCAGTTTTCTGGAGTTGCCAGTTTGCTTTCCGTTCCGGCCGGTTTTCCTTTGTTCTTTCCCGGCCGGACTTTTCCGATGGAGGGGGTTATTTGCAATTGTGCAAATAACTTTAGTGGAGGGGTTTTATTGCATAAGTTTTGATATGATAGCATCTTTTCTTTTGTTGCACCATTCTTACATTTATTGTGAAGTGAATGGATTTGATAAAGGTATGGGTTTTGTTATGGTTGATGTTTCTTTGTCTAGGATGTGGTCACCTCTTCTCATCTCCTACACTCACTCTCCTTCATGGTTTATGTATGGATGATTTTCATTTTTCCTCCACCATTCTCTTGATGAGAGGCCGGCCACATTTAGAGGAGGGGAATGAGAGAGTTCATGTTGAGAAAAGATTGGTTCATATCATTTTCATGCTTGCAAAATTCTACACTTCATTCCAAAGTCCAAAGTTCATGATTCCTCCATCAAAGGCAACTCCAATACCCCAATGAGACATAGACTTTACACATCCTACCGCAAACCTTGGGCATGTCGAGTTGCCGGCTTCATGCCCGAGTTGCCTCGGTATAGAGGCGGGAGCCCGTAAAAGATGCAGGCGACGTGGTGCCCTTCCGGCGAGGAGGCGACGAATGGAGATCCCGCGAGGAGATCGGAGTGGAGATGAAGACCGGAGGACTCGGATCAGTCGGTATATCTCTAACTCATTCTCTTGTTAGCTTAGACTAGTTTAATGGCATGATCCGGGGTTTAGTGCGCGGTGGTGCCGGTTTGCTAAGTCCGCAAAAATTAAAGTTTATCACCGTTTCCGCGTTTGGCCGTCGGATTGACGGCCAGGGCGCCGCCGTGCACTTACAGTGGTATCAGAGCCTCGCCATTAACATAGTCTAGCTTGGTGTAATGTGTTTTTCTGTTTCGATCGATCGAATGTTCCAAAACTGCATTTTAGTTCGAATCAGTTTCTGTTGAAAATTTTTGGTCTCGAAAAATTTTTCAGGTTGTAAAATATTGATGTACTGGCAAATCTAAGAGTTCTGTAAATATTTGACGAAGTAACTCCACAGTGGGAGCGCGGAAGCGCCGCGAAAACCCTATTCCCGCGGCCCTTCCGCCGCGCACTATTCACATCACTTCACCAAATTTTTTCAGAGGCCTTCTGGGCTTAAAATATGGGTTTTGGAATATTAAAATTGGGCCCAGGATTTCTGTGAGTGCTATAGTTTTGATTGAGGGCCCACTTGTTAATTTTTGATCGATCGGATATTTTAAACACATTTTTCACAGTATTTACATTATATCTGCGACCGTGAATGTCACTCGATCGGTAAATCCTGTCTAACTGCTATAGCCCGGTTAGACGGATTTGCGAACGTGACTTTCACGTTGATGTTCTATGTTTATGCTGTGATGTTGCGGATCGGTCGTGGGGATAGCCTGGTTGCAATGCTAGTACAGTTGTGGTGGTATTATGTACATTTGATATTGCGGGGCGAGCGTCCGACATGTGGACTGCCGTCACTGCCTGTTTGTATTATTATTTTGGGACATGACCTGGTTGCGGTCGATGTACCCGGTGTATGTATATTTTACATTCTGTACTAGGATTACCCCGCGGTGGGGTGCACGGATAGCCGGGTTCTAGAGGGCAACAAGCCCGCATCTCATGGCATTGGGACGGAAGGGGCTTCACTCTAGGATTGGCGGGCTATTCGCCGCACTCGTAGGGGGTACAGGTTGACCCAGGAGGGGTGCCCAAGTTGCCGGATTCCGTGGAGTGCTGGGTGGTCCATTCACGGAGCTGAAGGGGGCTGCCTCGCTTCAGGTTTTGGCGGGTAACTTGCCGCGCCCGTAGGGGTCTAGGATTTCATTGCACAGGCTATCCACACGACCAGGGGAACGTCGGGTTTCAGTAGTGGCTCTGTGAAACCCGGGGATCCCAGATATCTGTATTGTTCTGTGATGCTGTACATTTCTGTGATGTTGCATTTCTTTTAACGCCTTGAGCGAAATATAATATATTGGTATATATATTAGTAGATGTTGTATATGTTTTTCATCCACGCTAGTCCAGTCCCCGCTCTGTCGTTAGTAAGCTAACCTAACGAGTGATGACGGGACCCAGTGGCGAATGCGGATGGCATATACGTACGTCAGTATATTTTCGTTCTTTGTGGTGTGATCAATTGATGGGACTGCATTGATTCGGATCAATGCAAGTTAAACAAACCTATTCTGATGTTGTTGGAACACTTTTCAAAAAGCTGTTATTGCAAGGACGTTCACTTTTGTTTTGCATCGTGGTATTCATTTGGAATATCCTGCTCCTCAGTCGACGAGGCAAGGGCCGAGATCCCTTCACCGGGAGTGACCCCTTGGACAGAAATTTGCGTCAGGGCAATACCTTCACTATAGCCGATTACTTTTGCTTTGCACCGTGGTATTCAGTTGGAATATCCTGCACCCCATTCTACGGGGAAAGAGCCGAGATCCCTTCACCGGGAGTGACCTCTTTAGTAAAGGTTTTCGTCACTATATTTTCTAAAAAGCTATCCGTTCCTTCAACGATATTAAGTTCATTACGTTAAAGGTTTTCGCCAGAAACCATTCGTAGCCCTCCATCATTTCAGTTAAATATTCGGTAGTATTCATGCTATGTATTTTGACCTCACGCCAAGGCATAGTGTTTGGTAGCTGCCGGGTATTTATCTGCAGCATAGATAGATGCGTTGGTTTGGGACAGTCGTACTACTATTTTGGCCTACGTCAAGGGTATGTACGGGTGGGTTCAAATTAACCTGGATAATGATGGGAAGAACTTGACATGTGACTTATGATATTTTGACCTCACGCCAAGGTCATAAGAGCATGGGGCAGAAATCACATCGGGAGTTTCAAAAGTACTGAAACTTGCCAGATATGCGCATACCTTCTGGAGTGTGATACCGTGAGCGGATTCCGTCACGTTGTCATGCGATGAGAGTTGGATCCCGATTCCCACTGATGAGTTGGTTTACTCCTCGGGTGACCCCGACTAATTCTTCTTTCAGGTTTGGAGGAGAATTTGAGGTACAGTGGGAGGTTTCCAGATTAGATAAATTGGTAACCATTCTGATCTAGGTTAGAGTTCACGCTGAGTGTTTCTTTTCTCTCTCTCTCTGGCAGCGACCATTGACCCGACCCTAGACTATGACTCAGTGACCAAGTTGACCGAACCTACTTAACACTGGCTTTTGGATTGTCAGAGTTGCAGACCTCATTGCCACTCCTACTTTTTACCCTTTTCTCCGGGACACCCCGTATTACTACGAACGTCCACTTCCATTGGACAAAACCATCGTATGGTTAGATACGAACTCGAAGGAATTCGAGGATGGTTTCCGGTTCTGGAGAAAACGGATAGGATTATTCAGTTGTCTTTTCTTTTCACCCTCTCTCAGGTTGCGAGTACTCCTTGGTTTAGGAGTAGTACACCTATTGTGCAAATTGGATAGTCTTCTTCCAAACCATAGGCTGGTGCCGACCGGTAGGGAATGAAGAAAACCAGTTAGCCTAAACGGTGTACAGAAGGTATTAAGATTAAGACAAAGCAAGGGATTAGTAAGAGGGCAAAGTAAATTGCGACTGATATTCACGACCAAACCAAGCATTTCTTCGCCAATCCTAAATCACTTTTGTATTTCTCCAGGACACTCCATATCACTACGAAGATCCCATTTTATTGGATAATCCATCGTATGGTTATATACGAACTCGAAAGGAACTTGTTCCAGTTCGGGGATGGATTCTGGTCCAGGAGAAATAGGAATAAGGTTTATTCGGTTGTCTTTTATCTTCACCTTCTCTCGCATTGCGAGTGCTCCTAGGACTAGGAAAGTACACCCTTTATGCTTATTGGATAGTCTTCTTCCAAACCATAGGCTGGTGCCGAACGGTAAGGAAGGAAGAAAACCAATTGGCCTAAAGGGGTGTGCAGAAGGTAATGACTAAAGACATATAAAGGGATTAGGAGAGGTGGCAAAGAATTATACGGTTATAGTTGTGAATCTGGATAATGGTAGAGGCATTACTAGGAATACCAGGATACCCCATCGAAACATTTCAATATTTCAGTTCAACTGTGTACTGTTAAAAGAAAACTGATTTCCCAATTAGTCTTTACTCCAGGGTATGTATTTACCAGGTTTGATTCTCACGTCTGTATGGTTTTACAGATGATGAGTGGGAGTAAGTTATTGGGAATTGGATGATATTTGAGGAGATCATCTGGCCTGTTTGCCGGTCGGCAAATATTTGGTTTTGAATATCCGCTGTTGTGCACCAATTTCAAATTGATATATCTGTACGTCTATTTTCATAGAGTGAGATATACCTTTTGATATTATGTCGATGACATTTACCTATATCAGTGGATGGTTAGGTAAGGAGCATTAAACAGCGGTGTAATTCTTCTTAACCATAAGTACAGTTTTCAACCTACGACACACAGTGAAAGAGTTGTTAGACTCAGCGGACTTATACAGAGTATTGTATGTTGTCCAGTGTCCATTAGGACAGAGGGGTAGGTCCTCATACTATATTCTGTTCACTTTTAACTTCTCTAGTTCTTAGACATGTGTTTCGTAGAAACACAGGGTCTAAGTTTTGAGGAGTTATAGGTATTTGAATAGAGTAGAGAACCAGGTGTAGCAAGTATCGGTATTCTTCAAAGTAATCGAAGATGTAGATACTTGTGTATGGTATTCAGTTGATAGTAATGATAAAGAGAAATTGCTTCTCTTTCAGGTTACTCATAATTGGAAGCATTCCTAAGTTGAGTAACGCTGATCGGCCTCTCTCCATTTAGTTGACATGCACTGGAGACAGCTGCATGATTTGTATCTGGTTCAATTAAATCAGTGCCTCTGGTTCTGTATTGGATATAGAACAGTTCATATCTTAACGTTGTTAAGGTACGGGGAGTTGTCCGGCTTATGCTTAAAACCAGACTCTGGATAACTCATAGGTATGTTTCTGTAATGGCTGTTTGTGGGTTGACCCAGGCTATGACGAGGGTTGATTTTCTACCATCTGGCAGATCAATAGAATTATTGTTCTAGACTCGCCACAAGTTTTAATAAAAATGGATTTTTTCAAAAACAGTAGTGGGAGTATGGTAGAACTGGAAGTGATTCCAGAACCGCAAACGATTACTGAAGATTTGATAAGAAACCTAAAGATTCAATCTGATTTGACATTCCATTGGCTACTCCGCAGATAAGGTGGGTAACTTCAGGCACCCGAGAGGTACTCCGGTAGCCTCAAGGACGGTGACAGGGAAGTTCTTGTTTACCCACACTTGCCATTGCTGTTGTTCCAGGCTGCGAGACACGGCAGGAGGATGAGTATAGCGTCTTTCTGAACTAGCATCAGAAGTGTACGTGTATATGACTCTGCCAGAGGGTTGTCGTAGTCAGTGGGAGCAGCGGAAGCATTGGTGGACATCAGGCTTATGTCTATTTATAGACTAAAGCAGATGTAGCGGAGATAGATCATCTATTTCTGATGTGACAGTCATAAGTTTGACGTCATCAGAATAGGGGATGGATCTGTTGAGAAGGTAGTAGGAAGTGATATTCCTATACTACGATCGGTTATACTTTGGTCGTCACACAGTGTTTTCTCCACAAAAGGAATTGGACATTATATCAGACATACTGGTTACTGGATCTATGGTTTTAGATCTAGATTTGGGTGGTTTCCCAATCAGGGTACTTTGACAGCATTCTAAGAGTATTTAGAATGGACGACTCCTGGCACGGTAGTATACCTGCAGGTAATGGTGTCACCCTCTCTAAAGGTGTCTTATAGACTAAAGTAGAGAGGGATGTGCATGATTGGCAGATCACTTGCTTAGGCAATTGAGTCAATCATGAGATGTCAAGTACCACACCAGATGTTGTTCTTGCACTAGATGCAATAAGTTGATATTGATCCAATCCTGGGGAAACAGTCGGAAGCAGTTTTAGAACATAAGTGAATGTTCTAAGGATATGATAACGGCTGCCTCTTTTAGGAGACGGTTATCATTCCAGGCTTCCAAGGTGACATGGACGACAAGGAGGTTGTCAGAGTTATATTTTTCCTTCTGACGAGGGGCAGTATTTTGGACAGGTGGTTCAAGGCAATACTGAGGGTGGCATGGCGCAGGATACTGATTAATTTCGGTTGACGATACAGTCTAAGAAGTTTGGATTTGGAGTTCATTTATGAGCTTGGTCCCATCAGACATCCAGACACTCTAAGACAGGTATTGCTCATTTCGGGAGATGGCTTTCTCCGCGAACTTGAGATATAGAGAGACATAGAAAGAAACATCAAGGCGGATCCACTCACTGAGGCTATTCCTCGAACGCAATAGTTTCACAAACGGTTTTTGTGAGACTGACTAGTAGAGGAGTTGGGTGTTCGGTATCACACGGGCTGTGAGTATACGACATCGCAATAATTAGCCTTGAGTGCAAGTGGGAGATTGTTGGAGATAATGCCCTCAGAGTCAATTATTGGATCACAGGCACGTGATTGCAATGATTGAGGGGAGGACATGTCCCAGTAGGACAGTCTTACTCAAGATGATAGTACGCTATCTGGTTTATCTTTATCATCGTGTACTACTTTAGGTGACCTGACATGTCGCTATTGCACGTTGATAGAGCCCCGAGGATTCTTGCTTGACTGCCAGCAGTATGAGGGCGATCATATAAGTGAGAGCTGGAGTCTATAAGCACATCCTTAAAAGGTCCCTAGTCGTGGGAGTTTCGAGACAGGGCATCGATACTCCAGAGTAGACTAGTGTATACAGTCGAGACCCCGACGAGGGGCGGTGGCCGGTCTCACAAGCCACTGGTGTCAGTTGGTTCACCTAAGATGTATACAGGTGCTCATTGGGTTATGAGTACACCGGACAGGACTCGCCGGGAACATGCTAGTTGGTCTTATACCTGACGTCAGATAGCAGTTCCCTGGTGACATGTGTACAGGTTAGTTCATCGACCTGGGGATCGTCATTTGTCTCGTGTGAGTTCCCACTGTACTTTGATTACTACCCTACCACGGCTCAAAGGAGTCGTGCAAACAGGTTTTAGTTGGGTACAGTCCCGAGCCACATGGAGGCAGTGAGCGGATCTTCGGGGGTTCGTCTCTCCCGGTATTGGGGGTGAGGTCGCGCTGTGTCTAGGAGAGCCATTACACGAAGACCTTGGCCAAGGCAGGAGATTTACTGGTAGGTATTCCAGTAGTATCTCAGGGTGTTCTGGGCTACACTCCGACACGATTTGTACCGCTTTTAGGGGTCTGACTTTTACCAACCCCCTAGGCTCGACATGCGATGCTCATAGACGAACGGACCGGACTGTACGGATATTGTCACTGACAGGCTCAGTAGGGTGTCAGGATGAGTTCGCTCATCGACGTCCCTTTTGGTCAATAGCTGGTGGCCCGTCACGTATGGCTAATACCTCTGACGTGCTAGTGGTTAAATCCACAGCTATAGTATTGACGAGTCTTTAGAGTCCACCACACTTTCAGTTACTCAAGCTTTCGGGCGAAACGCTGTAGAGGCCGTATGGAGATATGGCAGGGTCCGATCAGATACGTGCGGTATTGCACGGATCAGGATCGGACAATTTTGTACTAGTGGCCGTATGGTTATATGGCAGCGTTCGATCAGATACGTGCGGTATTGCACGGATCAGGATCGGACGGATATTACTAGCCGGCTTTGGTTTAAGCCGGATCCTAGTATAGTACAGTGTAGATTTTGTCTCATTGCATTTGTATCCGGACGGAATACAGATGCGGGTGTGTATGCACAGTATGGGGTTTTCCTGTAATTTATTACGGGACCAGTTTTCTGGAGTTGCCAGTTTGCTTTCCGTTCCGGCCGGTTTTCCTTTGTTCTTTCCCGGCCGGACTTTTCCGATGGAGGGGGTTATTTGCAATTGTGCAAATAACTTTAGTGGAGGGGTTTTATTGCATAAGTTTTGATATGATAGCATCTTTTCTTTTGTTGCACCATTCTTACATTTATTGTGAAGTGAATGGATTTGATAAAGGTATGGGTTTTGTTATGGTTGATGTTTCTTTGTCTAGGATGTGGTCACCTCTTCTCATCTCCTACACTCACTCTCCTTCATGGTTTATGTATGGATGATTTTCATTTTTCCTCCACCATTCTCTTGATGAGAGGCCGGCCACATTTAGAGGAGGGGAATGAGAGAGTTCATGTTGAGAAAAGATTGGTTCATATCATTTTCATGCTTGCAAAATTCTACACTTCATTCCAAAGTCCAAAGTTCATGATTCCTCCATCAAAGGCAACTCCAATACCCCAATGAGACATAGACTTTACACATCCTACCGCAAACCTTGGGCATGTCGAGTTGCCGGCTTCATGCCCGAGTTGCCTCGGTATAGAGGCGGGAGCCCGTAAAAGATGCAGGCGACGTGGTGCCCTTCCGGCGAGGAGGCGACGACCGGAGATCCCGCGAGGAGATCGGAGTGGAGATGAAGACCGGAGGACTCGGATCAGTCGGTATATCTCTAACTCATTTTCTTGTTAGCTTAGACTAGTTTAATGGCATGATCCGGGGTTTAGTGCGCGGTGGTGCCGGTTTGCTAAGTCCGCAAAAATTAAAGTTTATCACCGTTTCCGCGTTTGGCCGTCGGATTGACGGCCAGGGCGCCGCCGTGCACTTACACGTAGATACGTTGGATGCGGACGTACTTCCAAAGAAAGGTCATGATGAGTATGCATCTTTTCCGGAACAAGAAACGGATTAAGTAAAGAGTGCCAACTTCCAAGCAGACTTGCAGAAACGAGATTGGGAAAGAGACCCTGGTAGGATCTTTCGGGAATACTACACGATAAAGACTTGAACCAGGACCGATTGTATCACATACACTCAGTGAGCCAGTGTTGCCATCTTTGACAGGATACAATATGAGTGACCGTGTTAATTGGTCATGAGATCTTCAGAGAAGCACCAAAACAGGATTGTTTCCGTCTTTACTCCGTATCGGGCTGTCGAGTCGAGGAGTCATGTAATTGGTAATCCGCATAGATAAATAATGATCTAAGAGCAGAGGGCGCTAGACCATGGGCAAGAGGCAAGTAGATGTTCTTGCTCTGCCAGCCTTGGATGCACCATCACCTTTCGACCTTGAAGGAGGGGCACATCGACGATAGTTATTTGTGATCTGCATCCTGATGATTCGGATAACATGTTTTCGTCATTCGATTTCGGTAGTTTGAGGATTTGGTTTCATGATTGAGATTTTGTGCACCACAGTTGCACTTGATTCGCATTTCCGTGTACCAGTTTTGCTGACGTTCGTTTTCACGCACACCCATTGCATTTGATTTTGATTTCGTACACTCTGATATATTTGAGTTGATTTCGTGCATATGGGTTGCACATGATTTGATTTATGCATTCGGTGTAGTTTACACGGGCTTTCAGTACTTGATATGGTTTTGTGCACACAGATGCACATGTTTGTGAGTTTATATACCGTGGTATACTTGATTTGATTTGGTATATAGCGTATACCATCGATTTCGAATTCGATACTCGATATTTCTTTTCATGTACCCTAGTGCGCTGGATTTATGTTTTCGTGCACCTTGTGCGCTTGATTGAGATTCTTGCGCGCACACTTGGCGCATTTGATGTGACTTTGTGCACACTAGATGCGCTTGATCGAGATTTTTCATGCACATCAGATGCGCCTGGCATTTGTTGTCGTGCACACCCGTTGCACTCGACATATGTTTTTGTGCACAATCATTGCATTTAGTTTTATTTCTGTGCATTTTCTTGGTACCTGTATTTGATTTCGATTTCCGTGCGCACCAGACACACGTGGCGTTTTGTATACTTTATTTGAAATCGATTTCATTTCGAGCATCATGTTTTTATGATATATATTATACGGTTTAGTAACCGAGCAGGACTAGTCTGAGGACAGTACCTGGGTATTTTGCATACATCGATATTTTACCGAGGGGATTCTCAAAAGGATCTATAGTCTCCATATTTTCCTACATGTCCATGATGACACATAATTTTATAAAGAAAACCTTTCTAAATCATTTTTGAAAAGGCGGAACGGATATGTTAAACAAAGGATATATATGTGTGTGTGTGTAGCTATTTTCCTCATAATGAACGTCCGCTACTTGTGCCGTGATACACGCATCGTACGGCGATTTGAAAAAGGTTTTGCATGCATTTCTATTTGGATGTTTTGACGGTTTTATAACGATGCGTATTATATACATATTATAGTTTTGAGTAAATCATGTTGGTTTTCGTATTGGATTTTGACATTTGTATTTTCGCCATAATTCCGATGATTGCGTGATTCTTGATGGAGTTTTAATTTTGAGTTTTACACTAGTTTTCATTGCGCATGCATTGCGCTATGATATGTTTTAAGTATTCATCATTTCGGAGCCCCGACGACTTGATTCTTTTGCTGAAATGTTTTAGTATTTGGGGGAGTTTTAAATTTAAATTCGGGGACCGAATTTATTAAAGGGGGGAAGATTGTAATATTTCAAAAAATAAAATATTAATTTTGGGAATTTAAATAATTAAATAATTAATATTAAGGATATTTTAAAATTATGGAGATTAGTTTTAATAAAAATGTATAATTATATACCGATAATTTGGAAAATAATTGGGAAATTAATATAAATTATTGATTTGAAGGTATTTATTTTATTTGGGCATTTTATGAATTATCATACAATTATTTGTAAATGGGTTATTTACTAAACTCGATTAGTATTAACTAATTTTGCATTAAGTATGTTATGTGCATATGACATGCAACTAAGCATGTTGCAAAACACTTGTTACTTATTTTGAAACATGCTTCACTTGATTAATTGGTTTTATTTGTGCTTTTGTTTTAAAAATAAAGAAAAGAAAAAAATAAAAGTGTGGCATGGCATTGTGGGGACATGAGGGCATGGTAGAGAGAGAGAGAGATAGAGAAAAGGAGAGGCTTCTACACAATTCTAGAAATGTCCCCATTCTCTTCATTATTTCCTCACCTCCTCACTTCTTCATTTTCTCTCCTCCTCATTCCTCTACATCCACCTCTTCTACCATCTCAAGCCACCCCCAAAACCAAGCCAAAACCATATACCCCTTCACAAAAATTGTGCATAACCCCACAACAAAGACCATGGTGTTATCAAGCTAAGATTTTGAAGAGTTTGAGCAACTCAAGAAAATTCTTGAATTGCCAAATGAGCTAATTTCTTCACCCTTAGTTTAGAATTTAAGTTTCCTTAACTCCTATAGAAATTCAGAGTTGTTTGAATGTGGTTTTGTGATGAAGGAAAATTCTTAGATGAGGGTTAAGGCTCATCTTGAGTTGTGGTGGTGTATTTGAGTGAAATTAGTGACTATAACCCTGTTAGTGTTGTTCTGGACCAATTTAGCACAGAAAACCCGAAGACTTGAATTTAGAATTTGGCCGATATCGGTTTTGTGAATATTGTGAGGGCTACAGCGAATCTGGAGTAACCTGGAATATTTCTGAGTAAATCAAACAAACTAACTGACCTAGTTATACCCCTAAGAGACCACCACCAAAAGACGATAAAAAATTTCCCTACCCTGACCGGCGGCACCGGGCAATTTAAGCTACTCGTCGGGCCAATGTTTGGCACTGGTGTTAGGTTTTGGCCTATAACTCACACACCCTTTAACCTATCCCTTGTATTGTTTTCTTTATTCCTGACAAAAAATCTGGGAGCATTCTTGTGTTGGTTTAACTATGTTTTCTGATTTCTAAATCTCGATTTTTGGTATTTGATTTTGGATTTGGTTGTTGGACGTTTGTACGTCAATGACGAGGGTTATTTAGTTGTTTTTACATACGTGGACCATAGGCTCTAAGCTGTGTGTTTCGTGTGCCGTATCGGCTTTTCTTGTATTTGATTCTTGTTTCACGATATAACGCATTTGAAATTGTAGGTACCTTTGCGTGGACTACGGACGACAAGGGAGAGCGTGGCGTCATCGACTTCGGCAAGCGAGGATCAAAGTGAGTAGATGTATATTTACTGGGGAAGTCGGGTGGATGGTGTATAGCATCCCCGCAATTCATAGATTAGGATGCAAATATTATTATATATGTGTTAATGTGAGATACATATACTTAGCAAGTAGGGTTCTAGAAGACTCTAGGTTAGAATAGGCATACTTGTAGGTAGTGACCTGTTAGTTTTTATTGTTGCACATACACACTCACACACACGTGATATGATATGGGTGTATATGTATATATGTATATATATATATGGATGCATTGATATATATATATATATATATATAGTATACATATACGTGTAAGATGAGGATACGATATGCTTATGGATATGAGTCGATATGATTGGGCATGATGCCGTGAGGTTATGATATGTGATTGAGTCGAGACACTGTTATGATATGATATAATAAAGGATCGTTGGGCGATATATATATATATATATATATATATATATATATATATATATATGCAAACATGCGATAACATGTGACTTGATAAAAGATAGATTGTACGAGACCTTAAATCCGTACCCCTGATGATGATATTGTACGACGATTGTACCGTACAAATTATATGATATACATATGATATTTGACCCGTACCCTCGATTTTGGGGATGTCGTACGATGGATATTACCGTACAAGGTATATATGATGTTTGATCCGCACTCTTGACTCGGGGATGCCGTAATGTATTATACAGTACGTGACGCTATGAGGCTGGATCGCCGACTACTAGATATATCGACTCGGAATATGTTTAGATTTTCTTATCACTCCGACTAGGTTCTTAGTTTAGTCTTTTAGTTGTTTAGGTAGATGCTAGACTAGGCTCGAGTCATACCTATTTTCAAACTAACGAATCGTGAGTGTTTTCAAAGATAATCCGAGGGATGCTACGGATTTTCAAAGGACATATCTTTTCTCAAAAACACCGTAGCCCCTACTTTTCTAAAAACCACAATTAGTGCTATTTCAAACACAAAAACTGTATGACTCGTATACAAATATGTATATTCTATAAGGTTGCATTTACTATTCATTTTCCGATTATATTCATGCTATTCTCTTTGCATTGCATATACACATGTGTTTTCTTCAGCTATTATGATCTCGTCTGCTAGGACACCTGCACCATTACCGATGATGCTTATGTTGCACATACACTTGCTTGCCGGCTCACACACATCATCATCGCTAATTGCCATGCCACGTACACACTAGAGAACCATTACTTTTTTCATATAATCTGATAATCTGTAGAAGTAATATTGTTTTACATTCCTGATCTTAAATGCTAATGTAGACATTATAGTTCTTACTTAGATGCCACATGCATTTGCATCCATACATTCTAGTTATGCACTGAACATTGGCATTACGTCGGTATTTATTATCTCATTGTTTACTCATAGATTGTGATTCTTTTGGAGATTTCCGTATTCATGTGATTTCTGGATTTGAGGAAACCGCAAGTGATATTTATAAACTCATGATTAAAATTTTCAAAAAAAAATGCGGTTTCTCGTGATATGATGTGTGGCGTCCATAATGAGATTTCTCGGTTCTTGAGCCACGTGTGTACACATACCCGATTTGAGGAGGGGGATGCACCGTCTGCGGGTACATGGTGGACCCGGTGAGGTACCCCGGGGCAAGAAGGCCATATAGAGAGACGTTGAGCCCGGCAGTGGAGCACTACCGACCGGTGATATTTAGCGCGGTGGATATCCAGAGGATACCGACCGTAGTCGTGAGATATGATGATATGGGCCGATCCGGACTGACGGAGCCCGAGATTTGAGGATTTTGTGTCGCTGATGGACACGGTTTTCATGATATTTTCGAGGGTCGATGCTTGGCACTCAGATTTATCTTGATTTTTCTGTGTCATTGCTGGACACACCCTTCTAGTGATGCATTCATACATAATACATATGACTTGTAGTTACTTTATGACACGGATACAAGTACTTGACTTTACACATATGTCTATATTATTACCTCTACTGTTACTCGATGTTATCGTGCTACTATTGTTTTTGTATTGTATTGTATGACCTAGGAGATAGCCATACATTCGGTTTCTACTCGGTGATGTCTTCTACTCACGAGTTGGCAACTCACCCCCATTGTGCCACAGTTTCTTGCAGGTTTAGCCTTACAGTTTCCGTAGCGGCTTTGCTGGCACACCACTTCCTTCCGGGTGATTGCTTTGGTAGGTGGGTTCATTTGGATCGTGACCACCATTGTATTTTTATTGTATTTCAGTTGTATCTAGTTAAAAGGTCCATCAACCAGACTTTGTATATTTAGTAAACTTAGAAACCATTATTGTATATTCTTTCGGCCTTAGAGTTGCGGTTATGTATTGTTCTTTATTCCTGATTTTCTTGATGATGCTTGTGTTTCTTTACTTTCTTCTGTGTTTTGATCCTCGCCCTTCGGCATTGTATATTTATATTACTAACGTGGTTGTTTCCGCCATTTGGTGAAGAGCTAGCTCCTATTTAGGGATGCCTTTATTTATATTGCTTGTACCATTTTCGGATTAAAAATTACAAAGGAGGTGCTTCCCAAATTTCGAATGACAAAAAAAAATTCAAGTTAGATACAAATATAACATTTCCATATATTACTACTTATGTATATATATAAGAATAAACATGATTTCAGTAAACCTTATTTCAAACTTCACCTCCACTATTTTCCCTAAAAAGGTTTAGATTTCTGGGCTTTTGGTTTACTTGAATTAGGTGGGGTCCTATAGACTTCACATGATTCAAGTGCCAGTCACGTGCCTTTTTCGGGTCGTGACAGAACCCCGGTCCCATCAGCGATCCATACATATTCTGAGGCGGTATCACTGTTAGATATGTATGCCCTAGAGGGCATTATTGTATAGTACTAGTTTGTATAATACATTTTGGAGGCTTGGGATATATATATGCTTTTACGACAATCTTGCTCGATATAGTAATATGCTACTTAGTTTGTTTCTATCTTAATATGTGTATATGTTTCTTTTAACATATCGCTAAAAATATATTGGTAGAGCCCTTAGGATTTTTGCTTGACTACCGGTGTTGTGATGGCGATCACACTAGTGGGGGCTGGGTAGTCTATAAGCACATCCTTATTTTGGTCCCTAGTCATAGAATTATCGAGACAGGGCATCGATACTCCAGAGTAGACTGGTGCATATGCTTCTCTTCCCAGTAGGTGAGATGGTCTGTCCCACAACCATCAGTACGTCGTACTGGAGATAGTATGCAGGTGCTCATTAGGTTACGAGTATTGTAACACCCGAGCCCAATGCTAATATTTTCAGTTACTGTTTAAGCATAATGTGGTACTCATTTCATTTAACTTGCTTGTTTGTTGCTTGCTGTAAAATTTACCCGGCAAAGTCATTTCTACATATAACAAATTTTGGCATCTAAAATAAAATTGAAAATATTCATCTTGGCCTACTTGACACCCCTAGCCTCGTGGTAGCGTCCGTGCATTGTGTTCTCGTCCCGTTCAGTGAAA
The DNA here is from genome assembly GCA_030015575.1 of Agapanthus africanus. Taxonomy (NCBI): domain Eukaryota; kingdom Viridiplantae; phylum Streptophyta; class Magnoliopsida; order Asparagales; family Amaryllidaceae; genus Agapanthus; species Agapanthus africanus. The sequence continues at coordinate 186,949,569 of JASDDO010000016.1, read as the reverse complement.
CGGGCGAGTTTGGATGGCTACGTGCACGTACGTGTGTCCGTTTTGGGGGTATGCTTTTTAATCATAAAACACTTAATTTTAAAATTTGGATCCTGCTTAAAATCCTATTATTTCAATTTCAAATTTTTGGACTCGACCCGGGCGCGATTTGAAAATGTTTTATTTGGCGCCAAAATCCCAAATTTTAATATTATTAAAACCATCGCATATATTTTTCTAACTAACCTGATATCTTACTGTTCATTACCTATCTTTTAAATCTTTAAGTTAACCATATAATATTTTTACAATCTTTTATATCCTTCTCAATTTATTCTCTCAGCCAATCGCAACCTCCCCTTTAACCCCGTGGGCCTCACTTTCTCTCTCTCTCTCCCCACTTTTTTCTGTCTCTCTCCCTCATATATTCTCTCGTACTTCTCTTTATCATTCTTTCTCTTCTTCCTTCATGTCTCGTTTCTCATTTTTTTAACTGTTCTTTTGTTGCCGGAATTCCTTCGTGCCGGTGACGCTTCTCGACGTTCCAGCGAGGTACCCTGACCCGTGTGGTTCCTTTTTTCGTCGTTTGGGTTCATTCCGTGAACCGTGCACCCGTCGCGAGTTTTCCCCGCCGACGGTTAACGTTCCGTTTTTTCCCGATTCGCGACCCATCGAGGCAAGTTAATCTTGCCACATACTATATAATTCATTTTATACCTATTTAAATAAATACCATACCTATAGTTTAAATTTAGTGCCCCATGTTTAATTTTATAACGTTTCGATGTTCCGTTTGCATCCGTTTATATCATATTAAATCTAGATTATGAAAACTTATCTTGTGACATACTAGATTACATTATACTGCATCCATATCAATTAAAATATACATCGTCGTAATATTTCTTATTATTATCTTTAATTAGTTTATAATCTGCATTTTATGATATTATATATTTAAAATATTATAGTTTACACATGAAACGTCGTTGAAAAAGCGGATACGACAAATCTGAAATTTACTGTACATCTTACCGTATAAAATTCATTGTAAATCATAGAAAAATCATTAGTATACGTTCTTTAGTTCGTTACGAAGCTGACTCAGAATACTATAACTCTATGAATATTTATTTGCAAAATAAATTGTTTAAATAACGTAAAATACAAATGAAAATGTCTCTAAACTGCTGTTCAGGGAAATTCCAGCAGCAAACTTTCAACTTCGAATGTTCATAACTTCTGATAGGGACAACCTGAGATGCTTATACTTATAAAACTGAAAACCTTATTGAATTATATTTGTTTTGGTATAAGACACGTCCCTTTTGGAGAACGTTTGTTATTTTTAAGCTATTTTACAAATTTAGGTGACGCTGAATTTCTGAACGGAACTTTCTTGTGCATGGTTAATCAATACCACTTTTATAGTTATTAAACGCTTTGAATATGCTATCCATATTAATATTATTATATCAATATTTATATCACATATTGCTTAGTTGTACATCCCACATTACCCTTTTATAGTTTTATAACTTTTCGGATACCCGTTTGCATCCATCGCATTTAAGATACATATAATTGCATCCATAGATCACATTACTACATAATAATGTGATATTAACACTCCATGTTTAATAAATTGCATTCTAATTAATATTGGAACTATAAATGTAACTCTAATCGATAACTGTGCATCCATATCCTTGAAATTATATCTATTTGCATATCATATTACATGTTCCAGTTTATTGTTCTGATAGTACTCATGCTTGTTTATTTATACACATGCTTATGTTAGTTTTATTATGAGCACCCACATGACATCTTGTGCTTCCTGACATGACCTGTTACACTTCCTACTTGACATGACATGGTACCGTACACTCTTGACATGACACCTTTATACATTACCTGGCTTGACCTGATGTACCATGGCTTTACCTGTTACCTGATCTTGTGTCTAATGCCAACAAACATAACATGTAGTCCTCATGGACCGTTCCTGTTGTCTATCCAGACAAACCTGCTTTTACTTGATCCTGTGTTGGCATTAGTCCTTGATTACTGAATACCTGACTCGACATACATAACTTGGGGGTATGGGGAAATCAAAGGTGAAACCTGACTTGTAACTCAACAGTTCGATACATGTTCTGATCAGTCTTACGGGCTAGGCCAGCCCCGGAGTGATGATGCTGACATCACTCGCCCATCCTGCTACCTGTTACTGCCTAGCGGCACGTCTCGGATTCAGCCCCGAGGGTCTTGACCGTGGTCCCGGGCATGCACGGGATACTATTGAGTTACATCGATGATTCATCAATTGATTTCAAAGACTTTAGAATAGAAAACCTGATAGAACAGTTTAGTTTACCCACTGCACGCTACCCTGTACTGGTATGATTCATATTATTGTTATTCTTGCTGTATTCATGTTTATATTACATTGCCTGCTACACTGTTCATATTATATTACTTGATGACATGACGCGCTGACGTCTGGGTTTTGCATGGCCCAGATTCCGTACCGCTGTTGCAGTCCGAGCAGGAGTACTTCAGCCAGTAGGCTGAGCTGTGAGTTCAGTAGTAGTTAGTTTTATTTCCTGCATTTATTTCCTGATGTGATCCCTCATTATGGGACACACTTTTCAGTTATTTGTATTGGATCATTTGCTTCCGCATTTATTTATTATTGACTCCTGTTATTCTGGATTATGGACATGTTTTAGATAGTTTTATCTTGTTCTTGATATCTCTACAGCCGTAATGTGACTGTGGATGGATACTTCCTACCCACAGGTAGCATGGTTGGCTATGTCACGTGCCCAATCTAGCGTACTCTGGGAAGCGGGGCGTGACATGGTTCTTTTGGTATCAGAGCCATAGGATAGTCGGGTTGATTCTTTTGTAGTTGGGTATTGTACCCAATACACGAATCAGAATACCCGTGTTTAGGAAACATGTCCTGCCACCATGACCGTTTTACCATTCTTGAATCACATTCTTCCTGATTATATCTTTTACGATGTGCAAACTTCCTTTGCATATCGATTCGAAAACCTGATTCCTTGTTATCTCTAGGACTTAGGCGACTTGGATGGAGTTATGTAATTGTGGCTATGATACCGCGGCATAGTTACAATGCGGTACTCTATTTAAGTATCTTGGAGTTCTAGCCTTGATCTATATTCAAAATCTATCATCATTCTAATGTTGGGTATTTTGAGTTCAGGATTATGGCCGGTAAGAAATTGAAGACATACCAGAGGCGTGTGGACGAAGCCGCCATGCTTGGAGTGATAAGAGGAATGCTGGAGAATCAAAGAAACAGACCGAGCTGATCCAGCAGCAAGCGGACTCGTTTCGGGAAGGTTTGCAGATCGTTCAGCAGTCTGTGAATAATGTTGGAGCTAGACCAATTGACCGAGTAGGGACCGTAGCATATTTCAGGCGGTTGGGTCCGTCTACATTTACTGGTTTAAAGGAGCCGTTGCCAGTGGAGCAGTGGCTAGTTGACACAGAGAACTTGCTTTTTGCGGCACAGATTCCAGATGACAAAAAGGTTGTTGTGGTGCGCATTCAGCTAGTGGACTACGCCCGAGAATGGTGGCTTGTTGAGGAGACCCACTTGCCCAAGCCGATCAAGTGGGCGGATTTTTCTAAGAGTTTCCTGGAGAAGTTCTTCCCGCGGACTGCACGGGAGGAAATGGAAGAGAAGTTCATCGGACTAAAGCAGAAGGGAGCACCCGTAGATGTGCATGTAGCAGAATGGACGAGACTCAGTTGTTTCGCTGGACCTTTAGTTGCCAACGATGCAGACAGGGCACGGAGGTTCCTGCGCAGACTGGACGTGGACATCCATAGGCAGATTGTCTCCCTGGGTTTGACCACTTTCTCACAAATACTTGCAGCAGCCAAGAGCAGCAGAGTTTATCTGGGATGAAAGGGAGTTTGCAGCAGACAGCAGTTGCGTTAAGGAAGCAGTTCGGTCGGGCCGGTCGAGTTTAGGGCTAGGCTGACAAACAATATTCTTGCATCAATGGAAGTGATGAAAGTAAAGAGCCGGCTGTTGTTCGTGATTCTATGGACGTGTTTGAAGATATATCGGGTTTACCGCCGAGGAGAGACGTGGAGTTCGCAATTGATCTTATTCCTGGTGCAGCGCCAGTATCTAAAGCGTATTATCCAATGGCGCCAGTAGAGTTGAAAGAAGTAAAGAAACAGGTTGCTGAATTGCTTGAAAAGGGTTGGATTCAAAGCAGTAACTCGCCTTGGGGAGCTCCAGTTCTTCTAGTAAAGAAGAAGGATGGCACAAGAAGGATCGACTATCGAGAATTAAACCGGGTGACTATTAAGAACAAGTACCCTATCCCTCGCATTGGAGAACTTTTTGAGCAGCTTAGTGGCGCGAGGGTATTCTCGAAGCTGGATTTACGATCCGGATATCATCAGGTCCAAGTGAAAACAGAAGATATTTGCAAGACGGCGTTCCGAACTCGGTATGGACATTACGAGTACTTAGTGATGCCCTTCGGAGTAACGAATGCGCCGGCAGTATTCATGGACTTGAGGAACCGAATCTTTTCACCGTTCTTGGATTAGTTCATTGTGGTATTCATTGACGATATTCTGGTTTACTCGAAGAGTTTTGAAGAGCATGCTGAGCATTTGAAGATCGCACTGCAGACGTTGAGACAGGAGAAATTGTATGCGAAGATGAGTAAGTGCGAGTTTTGGCTGGAGGAAGTAAAGTTTTTGGGGCATGTTGTGTCTGGCGATGGCATTGCCGTCGATCCAGAAAAGATTGCAGCAGTTCGAGATTGGCCTATTCCAAAGAATGTTGCTGAGATAAGAAGTTTCCTTGGATTAGCCGGATACTACAGGAGATTTGTGGAGAACTTTGCTCGTCTGGCAGAGCCGTTGACCAAGCTTACGCGCAAGGAGGTACCTTTTGTATAGGCGGATAAGTGAGCGTTAGCTTTCGAGATGTTGAAGCAGAAGTTGATAACCGCCCCTATTCTGACCGTGCCAGACAATTCCGGAGGATTGGTGATTCACAGCGACGCATCTGGGAAAGGATTGGGGTGTGTTTTGATGCAGCATGGGAAGGTTGTAGTATACGCATCGAGACAGTTGAAGACCCATGAGAAGAATTATCCAACTCATGACTTGGAGCTTGCGGCTGTGATTTTCGCTTTGAAGATTTGGAGACACTACCTTTTGGGCGAAAGAGTCGAAGTTTTTACAGATCATAAGAGCTTGAAGTATGTGTTCACACAGAAGGAGCTTAACATGAGGCAGCGTAGATGGTTGGAGCTGATGGCTGACTACGATCTTGATCTTAAGTACCATCCAGGGAAGGTTAATGTTGTGCCGGATGTGCTTAGTCGGTTACCAGTAATTCAGGTGTTAACTACGCAGAAGGAGATCGTCGCAGATTTTCGAAGATTTGACTTGGAGGTTGTGCTACCACATTATACGGGACAGTTGTTGCAGCTGCAAGTACATTCGTCATTGATCGAGAATATTAAAGCAGCTCAATCGCAGGATCCTAGACTGCAAAAGTTTCGAGAGCAGGTTGAAGCCGGGCTACAAACAGATTTATTGATCCACGAAGATGGTTCGTTGAGGTATGGTAGCCGTTTGTGTGTGCCAAAGGGTGATGTTCGTGAAGAGCTTATGAAGGAGGCACACAGTTCAGCTTATTCTATACATCCAGGAGGCACAAAGATGTACCGAGATATTCGACAGCATTTCTGGTGGGAGGGCATGAAGCGGGAGATTGCTCTCTTTGTGGCAAAGTGCTTGGTGTGTCAGCAAGTTAAGGCTGAACATCAAAGGGTTGCTGGTTTATTGCAACCACTTCCGATTCCTCAGTGGAAGTGGGAACATATAACCATGGATTTCTTGACGGCTTTACCGCGGAGTCCAAAAGGCAACAATGTAGTATGGGTAATTGTTGACCGATTGACCAAGGCAGCTCATTTTATTCCTTTTTGGGTTGGTCAATCAACAGAGACTTTGGCAGAGCGGTACATGCAGGAGATCGTAAGATTGCATGGAGTACCGGTGAGCATCGTGTCAGATCGGGACACTCGGTTCTTATCACACTTCTGGAGGAGTTTACAGGAAAGTTTGGGGACTCGATGAAGTTTAGCACAGCTTATCATCCTCAAACTGATGGTCAGTCGGAGAGAACGATCCAAACTCTTGAGGATACGTTGAGAACATGCAGGTTGGACTTGAAGGGGTCTTGGGAGGATCATCTACTTTTGGTGGAGTTGTCTTACAACAACAGTTTTCAGGCAACTATTCAGATGGCTCCATTTGAAGCTTTGTATGGTCGTAAATGTCGTTCACCTGTTTGTTGGGACGATGTCGGTGAACGAAGATTATTGGGACCAGATTTGGTTGTGCAGACAGTTGAGAAGGTTAACCCTATCAGAAATCATATGAAGACAGCACAGGACCGACAGAAGAGTTGGGCAGATACGTCAAGAAGACCTCTGGAGTTCACCGTGGGTGATTTGGTATTCTTGAAGATATCACTGACTAGAGGGGTGATTCGTTTTGGAAGTCGAGGAAAGCTTAGTCCTCGATTCGCTGGACCCTTGAGATCGTGGAGCGTGTTGGTGAGGTAGCGTATCGTTTGGCGTTACCGCAGTCCTTGGCAAATGTGCATAATGTGTTTCACGTATCTCAACTCCGTAAGTATGTTCGAGATGAAACACACATTTTGGATCATTCGGAGCTAACAGTACGAGAAGACTTGACTTTTGAGGAGCGACCGATTGAAATCGTGGATCGAAGGGAAGAGATTCTTAAGAACAAGGTTATCCCACTTGTGCTTGTTTCTTGGGGTAATCGCTCGCGTGGAGAGTCCACTTAGGAACGAGAAGATGAAATCCGGCAGAAATTTCCTCACCTTTTCTTGTAGTTATCTATCTTTGTATTCTTGGAATTTCGAGGAAGAAATTCTTTTTGTAGTTGGGTATAATGTAACACCCGAGCCCAATGCTACTATTTTCAGTTACTGTTTGAGCATAATGTGGTACTCATTTCATTTAACTTGCTTATTTGTTGCTTACTATAAAATTTACCCGGCAAAGTCATTTCTACATATAACAAATTTTGGCATCTAAAATAAAATTGAAAATATTCATCTTTGCCTACTTGACACCCCTAGCCTCGTGGTAGCGTCCGTGCATTGTGTTCTCGTCCCGTTCAGTGAAACGGGCGAGTTTGGATGGCTACGTGCACGTACGTGTGTCCGTTTTGGGGGTATGCTTTTTAATCATAAAACACTTAATTTTAAAATTTGGATCCTGCTTAAAATCCTATTATTTCAATTTCAAATTTTTGGACTCGACCCGGGCGCGATTTGAAAATGTTTTATTTGGCGCCAAAATCCCAAATTTTAATATTATTAAAACCATCGCATATATTTTTCTAACTAACCTGATATCTTACTGTTCATTACCTATCTTTTAAATCTTTAAGTTAACCATATAATATTTTTACAATCTTTTATATCCTTCTCAATTTATTCTCTCAGCCAATCGCAACCTCCCCTTTAACCCCGTGGGCCTCACTTTCTCTCTCTCTCTCTCCACTTTTTTCTCTCTCTCTCCCTCATATATTCTCTCGTACTTCTCTTTATCATTCTTTCTCTTCTTGCTTCATGTTTCGTTTCTCATTTTTTTTAACTGTTCTTTTGTTGCCGGAATTCCGTCGTGCCGGTGACGCTTCTCGACGTTCCAGCGAGGTACCCTGACCCGTGTGGTTCCTTTGTTCGTCGTTTGGGTTCATTCCGTGAACCGTGCGCCCGTCGCGAGTTTTCCCCGCCGACGGTTAACGTTCCGTTTTCCCGATTCGCGACCCATTGAGGCAAGTTAATCTTGCTACATGCTATATAATTCATTTTATACCTATTTAAATAAATACCATACCTATAGTTTAAATTTAGTGCCCCATGTTTAATTTTATAACGTTTCGATGTTCCGTTTGCATCCGTTTATATCATATTAAATCTAGATTATGAAAACTTATCTTGTGACATACTAGATTACATTATACTGCATCCATATCAATTAAAATATACATCGTCGTAATATTTCTTATTATTATCTTTAATTAGTTTATAATCTGCATTTTATGATATTATATATTTAAAATATTATAGTTTACACATGAAACGTCGTTGAAAAAGCGGATACGACAAATCTGAAATTTACTGTACATCTTACCGTATAAAATTCATTGTAAATCATAGAAAAATCATTAGTATACGTTCTTTAGTTCGTTACGAAGCTGACTCAGAATACTATAACTCTATGAATATTTATTTGCAAAATAAATTGTTTAAATAACGTAAAATACAAATGAAAATGTCTCTAAACTGCTGTTCAGGGAAATTCCAGCAGCAAACTTTCAACTTCGAATGTTCATAACTTTTGATAGGGACAACCTGAGATGCTTATACTTATAAAACTGAAAACCTTATTGAATTATATTTGTTTTGGTATAAGACACGTCCCTTTTGGAGAACATTTGTTATTTTTAAGCTATTTTACAAATTAGGGTGACGCTGAATTTCTGAACGGAACTTTCTTGTGCATGGTTAATCAATACCACTTTTATAGTTATTAATCGCTTTGAATATGCTATCCATATTAATATTATTATATCAATATTTATATCACATATTGCTTAGTTGTACATCCCACATTACCCTTTTATAGTTTTATAACTTTTCGGATACCCGTTTGCATCCATCGCATTTAAGATACATATAATTGCATCCATAGATCACATTACTACATAATAATGTGATATTAACACTCCATGTTTAATAAATTGCATTCTAATTAATATTGGAACTATAAATGTAACTCTAATCGATAACTGTGCATCCATATCCTTGAAATTATATCTATTTGCATATCATATTACATGTTCCAGTTTATTGTTCTGATAGTACTCATGCTTGTTTATTTATACACATGCTTATGTTAGTTTGATTATGAGCACCCACTTGACATCTTGTGCTTCCTGACATGACCTATTACACTTCCTACTTGACATGACATGGTACCGTACACTCTTGACATGACACCTTTATACATTACCTGGCTTGACCTGATGTACCATGGCTTTACCTGTTACCTGATCTTGTGTCTAATGCTAACAAACATAACATGTAGTCTTCATGGACCGTTCCTGTTGTCTATCCAGACAAACCTGCTTTTACTTGATCCTGTGTTGGCATTAGTCCTTGATTACTGAATACCTGACTCGACATACATAACTTGGGGGTATGGGGAAATCAAAGGTGAAACCTGACTTGTAACTCAACAGTTCGATACCTGTTCTGATCAGTCTTACGGGCTAGGCCAGCCCCGGAGTGATGATGCTGACATCACTCGCCCATCCTGCTACCTGTTACTGCCTAGCGGCACGTCTCGGATTCAGCCCCGAGGGTCTTGACCGTGGTCCCGGGCATGCACGGGATACTATTGAGTTACATCGATGATTCATCAATTGATTTCAAAGACTTTAGAATAGAAAACCTGATAGAACAGTTTAGTTTACCCACTGCACGCTACCCTGTACTGGTATGATTCATATTATTGTTATTCTTGCTGTATTCATGTTTAGATTACATTACCTGCTACACTGTTCATATTATATTACTTGATGACATGACGCGCTGACGTATGGGTTTTGCATGGCCCAGATTCCGTACCGCTGTTGCAGTCCGAGCAGGAGTACTTCAGCCAGTAGGCTGAGCTGTGAGTTCTGTAGTAGTTAGTTTTATTTCCTGCATTTATTTCCTGATGTGAGCCCGCATTATGGGACACACTTTTCAGTTATTTGTATTGGATCATTTGCTTCCGCATTTATTTATTATTGACTCCTGTTATTCTGGATTATGGACATGTTTTAGATAGTTTTATCTTGTTCTTGATATCTCTATAGCCGTAATGTGACTGTGGATGGATACTTCCTACCCACAGGTAGCATAGTTGGCTATGTCACGTGCCCAAACTAGCGTACTCTGGGAAGCGGGGCGTGACAAGTATATTGGACAGGACTCATCGGGAACTGTTGGTTGGTATTATACCTATCGTCAGTTAACAGTTCTCAGGTGACATGAGTACAGCTTAGTCCGCTGACTTGACACTTGATTGATTGAAATTCTTGTTTGTGTAAAATCGAATCAAATAGTCCCCGGCAACGGCGCCATTTGATTGATTGTCTCTCTGTGTGTCGTTTTAGAAAATGAATAGAATCACAATCAAAGAATTATATTTGACCGCAATCAACTACGGTGTCGGATGTAGATTGTAAGTGAGTGCGGATCGTCCACAGGGATTGTGCGATTCGTTTTTATATTTGCTTTGTTTGAATCGAAAAATTAATCGAAAAGAAAAGAAAACATGATTCAAGAATTTATCAATTGATTCAAGTGTCACGAGTTTAATCAAGAATCAAGAAACTGATAAACAATCAAGAATTGGGTTTCGATAATATTTCCAAACAAAATGTCAAGAATCTAAATGAGGCTCGTAGGAATCGATCGGATCTATAGACGTGATGTAACCTCAAGATTTCGTGTTCTTGTCCTTCGAAGGATTGATACTAGATCGATGATGATCGACGAGAGTTAGGTCTTTCTTGATGAAACTAGGGTTTCATCGTTTAACCCTTGTTCTTTCGTTGATTTCATTCGCATTCTAGCCTCTAGCAATTTCAAGAAACGATCGTAACTCCCCAATTTCGAGCGATATCAATCAAGAAAGCATCGCAACGAAATGGGTTGTCGGTTCTTGAATTTGCTAGGGTTTAAAAAACTCGTAGGAATCAAGAATCGATTTAAGATATATTACATCATCATTCTATTGACTCGACTCCTCGACGAGCGGAGTATTACTCAAGCATCACAACAAGAATTATAACTAGAAATTTAGATTGACTCATGATGTAAGAATTTAAAGAAAACAAGATAAAAGAATTTCACCTTTTATTTATATCAACAATTTGATTACAGTCGCTCAAGAACTACAAGAGGAAGAATTAAATTGTCGACTTGGCTTCGCTCGGCTCTGTGAGTCGCGAATCGGCTTGGACCACTTGCTCCGTTGAAGACCGGCTCGGCTCCTAAAAGGTTGCAAGGCTTCTTGCTTGAATGGGTACTCGGGATCTTGGCTTTTGAATGGAATTAGGGTTAGGGTTTCACACAAATCCTCTCACTAGACTTGTGGAAGAAGAAAATGAAGAGAGAGAGAATGGCTCTAAATTGGGTAAAGATGATTAGATTCCAAGATGAATCAAGATGATTTACAAGTGAGCCTAGGGTCTTATTTATAGAGCACCCAAACCCTAAGCCTTTGAGTTCCCTCCAAAAGTTTGTTGAAAGACTTCTAGAAAGAGTTTGTTAGGCTTAGCTTAGGGTTTAAGCTAAGGTTTAGGAAGAAGTTTCTAGAATGATAGGCTAGTTTAGTGTTGATCCCAAAGCTTGCTGATCTGGCAGAAGTCTCTGGAGTCTTCTGGAAATTGGAGTGTTATTCTGAACTGTAGGTGCTGAGCTAGGAGTTGTGCACCAAAAATGAGGAGCTAATTCCTTGGTCCCACCGCGGATCCGCGGCGCAAGAAGACTCCTACCGCGGATCCGCGGCTCTTTGTGGGGCTTGGGCCTTGATCTTTTTGGTGTAGTCTTGGGCTGCCATTTGGGGTTTTATCTGATATGTTGATTTTTAATTTCCCTTTTGGATTGATACCAGATCTGAAATCATTGATTTGGCGTAACGTTTTTAGCTGTACCCTGTAAATTTTGGCCTTTCTGCTGGATTTTCCTGCACAGATCTCAAAACAAGTGTTGCGCAAATGTAGGGATGATGCGATGCCATGAAATGTAGTCAATTTCCTTTATAGTGTCGGTTTTAGAGTCTAATACATGTAATCTGATATTTTGCAACAGTTTTGCTAATATGTAAAATATGAATGCCGAACACTTCTATATGGATGCAAATGATGAGGAAATTGCCGGCTAAAATATACAATATTTTCGACTAATCAAATTCCCCCAAACTTAATTTCGATCGTCTCGAGCGAACTGTTTTATTAAAAAGAGAAGAAGAAAATAAAGAAAGAGAAAAAACTAACTAGCACACTTTCGTAGGCAACACGATTGCACTGAGCACGTGCAACAAGCCTTTAAACCTCTAGGTGTCCCTAGTAGAAGGAGTGTTGTCTCCTGAGGGTTTTCAGTGGATTGCACCCACAAAATCCAATAATAAAAGGAAGATCATGAATATTACATTTAAAGAAAAGAATCGTAAAAGAAAAGCCTTGAAAATTAGGGTTTCCAACTAAGCTAGCTTTTCGGTTGTCATGAGCCCTATCTTAATGGTCATGAAAAGATGTCAGAAATCACGTTCTCCCTCAATAATACATCGTCTTATTCTTCATTCCTATCTTTCTTCCAAAACATCGATCATATCACCCTGCGTGTGTGTAAAGACATCCCTACACCCGGAGAATTCAATTCAAGCTATCATACTCTTGTCCATCAGCCTCAGTACTTTTTGATTAATGAATACTTAGATGAGATTGCTCACACACTTTCATGCGACCGTTAATACTTCTTGAGGTACTAACCGACCGATTACTCATGTGCTTGCTTACTTGGTGTATTTTCCTCGTCTAGCACCACCTCAGGCATAGCAGTGACTCCCAGACCAGTTGGCCTTAGGGCACTAGGTGAAGAAGCACCCTCGCTATATATTTTTTTTATTGCCCTCGGTGATAACAAAACCAGTGTCCATTTTTCTCACCACTTTATATTTTCTTTATTCATTCATTTTTTTTTAATTTCCTTCATACTTTTGGCTTTAAGACAAGAGCATTTCAAGGTATCCTCTACTATCCCAGGCTTCAAGACGTGTGTAAGTGCGAATAGCAGGGTATCAACGTTCAAAATGTTTGGCTTCCAGAATAGAAACTATTTTTCAGACTTATTTTTATCCTCAGATTAGTGACGTCCTTCATCTTACTAACCCTTGGGACAACGGCTCATAACTACTTATTACTGGTTCGTATAAGAAAACTTCTAATTTTCTTGGTTTTCTAAAATTTTTCTAATCTCATGGATGTAATTGTTCACTATCTAAACTTTCATTATCTTATTTATATACAAAAAATGTAAATATTAAAATTATTTTTATACTTGAAAATTTTTAAATTTTTATGGGTTTTGAAAATTTTTCAATTTTTATAGATTTTTAAAAGAAATGTTTTTGTGCTTATGCAAATGATATGCAAATGATGTAAAAATAAGCACAAACCTCCCCCAAACTTGTTTTCAACAGTGTCCTCACTGTTGCCAACAGCTATATCTGAAAAACCTGTAAATCTGGGAGGAATTATTAGTGGGGGCAAAATATATAAGTGAAGAACTTCCCCCAAACTTATTCTTTTTACTCACCTTCATTCAAAAAATGAAGCAATGATATACTGGATATGAAGGTGAGACGGAGGAATTTTAATCCAAATAAACTGGCTCTTGTAAGAACAAGAGCTCCTCCGTGGGGTCAGTGGAAAAATACGGCTTTAGTCTATGTCCATTTACTTTGAAAACGGTGCCGTTTTTAACATTTTCTACTTCTACTGTCCCGTGCAGATATACAGACCGCACAACAAAAGGTCCCTTCCATCAAGATCGGAGCTTACCCGCGTGAAGGTGTAATCGTGAATCATAAAGAAGGACTTGTTGACCAGGTGAAAATGTTTTCCTCAAAATGTTTTTATCGTGAAAAACCTTAGTCCTATTCTTTGTGATCACAGCGTTATCATAAGCTTCATCACGGAGTTCGCTTAGCTCATTAAGTTGCAGCTTCCGAAAGTTGCAAGCAAGGTTTAAATCAAAATTTATTTCTTTAATAGCCCACAATGCTTTATGTTCTATCTCGACGGGTAAATGACATGCTTTTCCAAACACTATCCTATATGGAGACATCCCTAGGTCGGTCTTATATGCAGTTCGGAATGCCCAAAGAGCATCCGTCAGTTTGGTCGACCAGTCTTTTCTATTTTTAGCAACAGTTTTCTCCACGATAAGTTTGATTTGTCTGTTTGAGATTTCAGCCTGTCCGCTTGTTTGGAGGTGATAGGGTGTAGAAAGTCGGTGGTTGATTGAGTATTTCCGCATCAGAGTCTCGAAAGACCTATTGCAAAAGTGTGTCCCATTATCGCTAATAATAGCGCGTGGGTGTCCAAATCGCGAGAAGATATTCTCTTTCAAGAACTTAATGACAACTTTCTTGTCATTAGTGCGACAAGGAATGCCTTCTACCCACTTTGAGACATAATCAACCGCCAGCAGTATGTACAAATTCCCAAAGGAGTTGGGAAAAGGACCCATAAAATCAATGCCCCAAACATCGAATATTTCAACAACCAAGATGGGTTGCTGAGGCATTTCATTCCTCTGGGAGATTCTACCCGTATACTGACATTGTGTACAGGTTTTGCAATGCTTAAATGCGTCCATGAATAAGGTCGGCCAATAAAATCCACATTGCAAAACCTTTTCCGCTGTCTTTCTAGGACCAAAGTGACCCCCACAGGCCTGATCATGACAAAAAGAAAGAACACTCTTGAACTCTTCATTCGGGACACACCGGCGAATGATCTGATCAGGACAATATTTAAACAAATAGGGCTCGTCCCAGTAAAAGTGTTTTACTTGGGATAGAAAACGGTATTTGTCCTGTTTTGACCAATCGCTTGGTATCAATCCCGTGGCATGATAGTTCACAATATCCCTGAACCATGGTTCATTGGATACGCTCAAGAGTTGCTCGTCAGGAAATGAGTCATTGATTGGCAGGGTCACAGGGGAAGAAATGATGCGTGAAAGATGGTCAGCTACTACGTTTTCACATCCTTTCTTATCTTTGATAACAAGATCAAATTCTTGTAACAGTAGGATCCAACGTATTAGTCGACCTTTTGTATCTTTCTTCACCAGAAGATGTTTTAAAGCGGAATGGTCAGTATACACAACTATAGGTGAGCCAATTAAGTAAGGCCTGAATTTTTCTAATGCAAATACAACCGCTAAGAGTTCTTTTTCTGTGGTTGTATAATTGATTTGCGCATTATTCAGGGTCTTACTTGCATAGTAAATCACGTGTGGCATCTTTTCGATGTGCTGTCCTAAGACTGCACCTACTGCAAAGTCAGATGCATCACACATCAGCTCAAAGGGGTAATCCCAGTTTGGTGATGATAAAACGGGGGCTGAAGTGAGTGAGTGTTTATGTGAGTCGAAAGCTGTCTCGCAGTCCGAGTCAAAATGGAAGGTCGTATCCTTGGCTAGGAGAAGAGTTAAAGGTCTAGCAATTTTGCTAAAATCCTTAATGAATCTCCTACAAAAGCCCGCGTGGCCAAGGAAAGAGCGAATATCTTTGACGCTTTTGGGATGAGGGAGGTTTTGAATGACATCTATCTTAGCTCTGTCAACCTCAATGCCTTTCAGTGAAATGACATGTCCAAGGACAATTCCTTCTTGGACCATAAAATGGCATTTTTCCCAGTTCAAAGTCAAATTCTTCTCTTTGCAACGAGTAAGAACAGCGTCAAGATTCGCTAGGCAATCGGAAAAAGAGTCTCCAAAAATCGAGAAGTCGTCCATAAAGATCTCCAGGAAATTCTCTACCATATCAGAGAATATCCCCATCATACACCGCTGAAAGGTAGCGGGAGCATTGCATAGCCCGAAGGGCATGCGACTGTAAGCAAAGGTACCAAAAGGACAAGTAAAAGTGGTTTTATCTTGATCCTTTTTGGCGATGGGGACCTGATTGTAGCCTGAGTATCCGTCCATAAAACAATAATACTCTCGTCCTGCTAAGCGTTCCAGCATCTGATTAATGAATGGTAGAGGAAAATGGTATTTCCTCGTGGCAGCGTTGAGTTTCCTATAATCGATACACACACGCCACCCAGTTTGGGCGCGTGTCTGAATCAACTCATTCGCCTCATTGGTTATAACAGTGATGCCGGATTTCTTAGGAACGACATGTATAGGACTCACCCATTGGCTATCGGAGATGGGGTATATAATACCATTATCTAAGCATTTGACGATCTCTTTCATTACAGCTTCCTTCATGACGGGATTCAACCGTCTCTGTGGTTCTCGGGTTGGTCTGGCATCATCTATCACATGTATATGATATTCAACTATCAAGGGACTAATCCCTTTGATGTCCGCCATACTCCAACCAAACGCCTCTTTGTTAGATCTCAATACCGATAAAAGTGCATTCTCTTGCTGTAATGCTAGAGAAGCGGAAATTATAACCGGTAAAGACTCCTTCTCACCTAAATAAGCATATTTCAGATGAGAGGGTAAAATTTTGAGGTCTAATTCGGGCGGAGAAATGATAGAAGGAGGGATCATTGAGTGATTTTGTTTGGTTCCTAGGCACCCTAGTGATGTCTCACAAGTGATCAAACACGCTAATTTCTAAAAATACGGTGCCTACAAACCCTAGAACGGATCGTTTGCTAGAAAACTAGGCGAAAAACAATCTAGTTAACAGTTAACTAATGGGATATTGGAATTACAACCTTTGTAGATCCGTTTGTCCACCTCCATAGCTCCGCAACGAAGTGCCTTCGCTGTCCAAGTGAACTCCCGGGCTCTAGCGTCGGCTTCGTCGAAGAATAAGCGAGCTAGGTCATCGATGTCTATGCCGAAGATGATCTACGTCGAGGCATCGCTAAATCAAGCTCCAACTTCGCCAAGTCAAGAAACTTGTGAAGGAAACACACTCTACTACTTGGCAAGAGGTAGAGGATGAAGAAATAGGAGTTGGGTTCACTTTAGAATTGGATTTCTCACTCAAATACATCAATCACCATTGATGAAGAGAGCTTTCTTCTTGTGAGGAAGAAGAAGAAGATGATGAAAAAGTTATGATTAGTTATTTTAAAAATGAATAAGAATTAAAACTTATCATACTTTTAACCTTAGTTAAGTGTAGAGAAAATACCATAGTTAATAGAATGGTTAGAGTTAAGGATAAGAACAAAAAGGAGACTAAGTCAAAACTTCAAGAATCTTCAACTAAAAAACAAAATAAGCAACCATTCATTTATCCTTTTTCTTTTTCCAAAATGAATGAATAAGAAAAAGATAAATGAATAAATAATCAAAACCCTAATCATTAACTTAAACCATGGTTTGATTCTTTACACTTAACCAAGTAATCATGTATCATCAAACATGATACAAACATGTGCACAAAACTATATCGCATATACAATGTGTACAATTCAAGTGAGAAAATCCTTTTAAAGTGAACCAATACTAGTTAATGCAAAGTAATATATCAAATATATAAATATGCACTAAATCATTAAATCAACACTTGATTTAACGATCCGGTCATATCGGATATAACCGACTAGTATCATATGTATCGGCTTATCGAATCAATCCTTGATTCGATAACTAGGTTATATCGCATATAACCATTCGATACATTCATCGCGAGAATAGAATACGGTATCACATATACGAATTATTCTCGGTCCCGCACATATCTCATATGCGCTCCTATTTCGTTTCGCTTGAGCCAAGAAACCTCTGTGTAGGACTCTAAAGACTCGTCAATACGCCGGCAGCGGATGATGATCATATCAAACACCCACAAGCCGCAAGCGGTCTGCTAAACGTAACGGCCACCCGGATATTGAGCGATCAGAAGATCGACGAGCAAGCCCGCTCACACTCCTGTGAATCCAACCAGTAACACTTACCGTACAGTCCGGTCTGTTCGTCTGATATGTCGCATATCTCGCCTAGGGGTGGTAAACGTCAGACCCCAATAGCTCGATAAGTCATGCCGACTTGAGGTCCATAACATTCGTGAAACTACTGATAACTCTTACCAGTATATCACTGCAACCCTGGCCAGGGATTTCCTGTTATGGCCAGTCGAGCATAGCACAACATCAACCCCCAATACCGGGAGAGACGAATCCCCTCCTATCGCTTATTGCCTCCATGTGAATCGGGACTGTACCCAAAAACCACCTGTTTGCACAACTCAGTAGAGCCGTGGTAGGGTGGAAATCAAAGCACAGTGGGAGACACACAAGACTCTATGACGATCTTGGGTCAACAGACTAAGCTGTACCAGTGTCACCAGAGAACTGCCATCTGACGTGAGGTATAATACCATCTGGGAGTTCTCGGCGAGTCCGTTCAGTGTACCCAGTCTCCACTGAGCACCCGCATACCATCTTCGATGTCAAACACCAATGGATATGGGATCATCCATCGCCCATCGCATGGATCGAGAAGATATGCGCTAGTCTACTCTGGAATATCGATGCCCCGTCTCGATATTCCCACGACTAGGAACAATGAAGTATGTACTCACTGACTACCCAGGCCCCACTAGTATGATCTGCATCATAGTCCTGGAAGTCGAGTACACATCCTATGGGCTTTATCAACATGTAATCAGAGAGACAGAAAGTATACATGTTAAGATAAAGAGCAACCAGATAGCGTACTATCATGTCGAGCAAGAAAGTCCTACTTATATATGTCCCAGCATCCACTACAATATACATCCAATGTACAGTAATGGCCTCTAGGGCATACATATAATTAACAATCTCCCACTTGCACTAGGGCCATCTGTAGCAGTGGTTGCAGTATCACATACTCAACCATTCCAAAAAGTCTCTCTTTGGGAAAAGGGCCTTCGTGAGTGGATCCACCGTGTTGTCCTCAGAGTCTACTCTCCTAACCTCGATCACTCTGGAGATCAACTATCTCCATGATCAGGTGATGCTTCCTCAGAATATGTCTGGGTCACTGATGGGACCAGGGTTCCAAGGTCTAAGCCACACTTCCATTGTCATACAATGGCAGGAACCTAGTTCATCTTATGAACCAATATACACCCAAACTGCCTCTTTGGTAGTATCTTTAATAGCGATGTTACCAGCCTTTATCGTCTAGTTTGCCACGGTATCTAGCTTGGAACTCTTCCAACATACCGTCCCTTTACTGAGGGTAAAGACAATGCCCGTGACTGACATTCAGTCGTCTTTATCACCCTGGAACGTTTCCAGTGATTCTCCCCAGGATCGATTGATACCATCTCACTACATCTAGTAAGAATCCTAGCATCCACTTACATCTATCTCATAGATGAAAACTCAGGATTTAGGAGGTATCACTTTGATCCTTTTTGGAGAATCCTAGTGATAATTGGAGATTGACCGATCGTATTATAGGAAACTCTTTTCCTATCAAGAGTATGTTTTCTACGTACAATACGAAGATCATCACCATACTCCATACTACCCTTTTGTATATACAAGGTTCGTCTACCATTTTGATGAAGTGGACTATCACATCAAAACAGACGTTCCAACTCCGCGATGCCTGCTTTATTATGTAAAGCAACTTGCACACGTTTCCTCTGCTCCCACTGTTTACGAAGACCTCTGGCTGTGTTCTTATAGACGTTCTCTTCTAAATCAGTATTTAGAAAAGTAGTCAGGGCACCCAACCACCAGATATCGCAGTCATGGTATGTAGCCGTGGCAAGTAGGATCTGGATAGACTTAAGCATAGCTACTGGAAAAAGGTTTCATCATTATCCACGCCTGGTCGATGACGAAAACCTTTAACAAGTCTAGCTTTGAAAGTCTCAACTTTTCCATCTACACCAAGTAATCTTCTCAAGATATACTTGCTCCTGATGGGGATTTAACCCTTCAGATATAGCAGCTAAAGTCCATACTTTGCTGGTGTACATGGATTCCATCTCAGATTGCTAAGCATCCAGCCATTCTTACAGAGTCCCTACTGTCGATGGCCTGCTCGAAACTAGTTGGGTCATCATCTCATGATGCAATCCTTGCTCCCACTGTCATTGAGAAACCAAGGTATCTCTCAGGCGGATGAGGAACCCTACTAGATCGGCGGAGAGGCTGAGGTTCGTCGGGAACTATAGAATCCTTTGGTTCTGTCAAATCATCAACTGCAGTTTTGTATAGCTGGAACCTTTCCAGTTCTACAGAACTGATCCTGCCTCGATATTGTCCGGATTTTGCTTTAAACATAGGCCGGACAACCCCAAATCTTAACTCACTTAAGAGATGGGATCTTCCCACACCATATCTTATATGGAGTGGTAGGCAGTGATTTGATTCAAACCTAATTCAATAGGTATGCAGCTTCTCAAGTGCATAACCCCAAAAGGAAATAGGTAACTCAGTAATACTCATCATAGAGCACACCATATCTAATATTGTGCAATTGCTCCGCCCTGATACACCATTGCGCTGTGGTGTATTCAGAGGAGTAGTACAGAGAGAGAATCTCATTCTCCTTTAGAATGGTCCAGGAATGCCATGCACTAGTATTCTCCTCCCTGATCTCATCATAGGACATAATACTTATACTCGGTTATTGGTTCTCTACTTCTAACTTATATTCTGTGAATACCTCAAAAGGTTCGGACTTATGTTTCAACAGGAACATATGACTGAATCTTGAGAGATTATCAGAGAATATAATGAAGCATAAAGAACCAATCCTGGCATGTGTAGACAGGGGACCTACATACATCAACATGTATCATCCCAAGAGTTCACTAACTCTTTCTCTGTTTCCAATAAACAGAGCTATGGTCATCTTATCTTTGTGACATGACTGGCGAGTTTCACAAGATGTAAATTCAAACTAATTTAAATATGCATCTATATGTAACTCCAGCTAGTCGGGTCGCATTGATATGACCTAGTCTACAATACCTCAAGAAGGATCCGTCCATTTCTGAACTATTCCTCTTGTGTGTGTTCCATATACTAAGAACTGTAGTTTGATTTAGAACATCAATGCTTTTAGATAACGTGCCTGAACCGATCAACTTTTGATATAAGAAATGTTCAAAACATTATCCAACAATACAAAATTTTATCATTTCTTTACTAATAAAGAGACAGATATGATTTTGTATATCAGGTTCGGTATCTAATAACATTCGTTCAGAATCAATGTATTACTATACAGGGTAACAGTGACCAACAGACTTGGCTGCAACACTTGCCCCATTTTCTGCCTCATGAAACTTATCACCCGTTCTCAGTTTTTCTACCCTTTTGTAGCCCTATGTAACAGATTACATATCTGGGATCCTGATCCGGTATCATATACCATGGATGCAGAGGATACTGAGAAACAGTTCTGCACAATGAACACACCCGAAGATGATGCATCAGCATGCACTCTCTTCGTTTGGGCGGCATGGGAATCTTGGTATTCCCCTATTTCCTGCTCTGTCTTATAATAATTATAAGTTGGAGCTGGACCAACGTTCCCCATCTCAGTATAACAAGCGGGTTCGGTCAATAATCCGTATTATTATCTTGATTAAGGCGTGATATGGTCGCTACCAGGAGAGAGAGAGAAGAAAACACTCAGCGTGCGCTCTGTCAAGAATAGATTGGTTATATATTTTATCTAATCAGGATGGCTCCCACTGTTTTTATCAAATCTTCCTTCAAACCCTAAAAGGAAAGACTAGCCGGGATTAATTACACTCTACAAGTCCGCCAATCTTCAGCCAGGCCAGTGTCGGTACTTTGAGGAAGGTTCCCCGTGCTTTCGCACGGACCTAATTACTGTAAACCTCGTTTTCCCAGAGGCGTAACCCCGTTGACACCTTTCTAGACACCTACTTGATCGGCTAATTGCAAAGTGCAAAACTCTCCCAGGAGTAACAATTACTCGCAGTGGGTATCGGTATCCAACTATCATATAGAAGGTATGCAATCTCATTGCAAATTTCAACACTTGAAACTCCCGATAAAGGTTTTTACCCCTAGCACCTATGACCTTAACTATGGTCAACAAATCATAAGTACTAGTCAAGTTCTACCCGTCATTTCGTGATTAATTAGACCCACCCACATGACCCTTAACTAAGGTCAACAAAGTCACGCGACTGTCCTAACTAATCGCATCATATGCGGTGTAGGAAGACATCACTTAGCTACCGTACACTGTGCCTTGACTATGGTCAACAAACACAGCACGAATACTAAGTACTCTACTTCCTAAAATGACGGAGGGTTGCGACTGGTTTTTGTGAAAACCTTTGACGCTTTGAACTTGATCTCGTTGCGGAATCAAATGGTTTTTAAATGGAATGTTTTTGAAGCTTTTCTAGTTTTGCTAAAGGGGTCACTCCAGGTGAAGGGATCGTCGGCCCTTTCCTCGTCGAATGAGGTGCGGGATATATCATATATATCACTGTGCAAAGCAGAAACTATAGAAGCGATCAAATGACAAACCGAGGGTTGTAGCATCTGCCAGTTATTGCTAAAGGAGTCACTCCCGGTGAAGGGATCTCGGTCCTTTCCCTATCGAATAAGGTGCAGGATGTTCTACAAGGAACACCACGATGCAAAGCAAGAACTGTAGCTACCTGTTTTATTTTGAAATTCGATTCCACAACATCAATTAGGTTTATTTTCTTTCATTAATCTCATTAATGAATATCCCATCATTTAATATACCTAAACATCACAGATAGATATGACGTACACTTATGCCATCCGCATTCGCCTCGATGTCCCCTCGTGCACCGTTAGGTTAGGTAACTAACGGCAGAGCGGGGCAGGGCTAGCGCGGGTGTAAAACATAAGTAACGTCTATATAATATATCATATATACTATATATAATATCTGCCACAGAACATCTCATGATCACAGATAAAACACAGCAGAAGAAACATATGAAATATTGGATGTACTAGGACGTCCGTGTTTTCAATACGAGCCAGTATAAAACACGGATTCCACGGTCGTGATGAATAGCCAATCCCACACCCCTAGACCCCTACGAGAGCGGCAAGCAACCTTACCAATTCTAGGGTTAGGAGACCCGGACTCGACTCCTCGAGTTGGTCTCCCACTGGACCCTAGAACCCGGTTACTAGTGCTCCCCTCCTTGGGTCTATCCTAGTGCAGAAAAGTAAATAATATACAAACGGTGACTACTTCCGCAACCTGGAAGTGTCCCAATAAAAGAATATTACATACAAGTTTTTACATGAATGAAAATGAAAAACACTCATCTTACATAAAAACCCCCGGCTATTCAAACACGACGATCCAATATAACATATCCAGCAATACATAACATCACATGTCATCAACGTAAGTAAATATGTCCATCCCAATTGTCGTTGACATATAGCAACGAAACCGGCGACATCACATATTACACTTACGGTCACAGAAAAGAAAGTGTAAAACTACAACAGTTGGAATCCGCAACCACCTCAGACATCACATGCCTGACCAAATGAATTACTTAGACATCGCATGCCTAACATTTATAAACCCCGCATTTTAGTCTCATTATCGAAAACTCTTTTCAATATCAAGTCGGGCAATTCAACAGGATCCCCGACATTCTGATCGAATGCTCGTCGCAAACTTCAGTAGGCGGCCGCACCCCCGACGCCGTCGACGAAGTGCACCAAGGCGGAACACCGCTACCGCGAGCACCCAAACGGATGCTTTCGGCGACGGGGTTCTCCTACAGTCACTTGGTCGGGGCTATGGAGTGAGGCTGTCTATTAAGTTTACCCGGCGAGTATCCACGTACGCTACGTGATTGCGACGGACTTTTGATCACATCAAAATTCCGTGGCAACCGATCAAGTGAGACTAAACTGCTATGTTTATAATATTCATTCCGTTATCTCATAACAATTTGCGAATTCCAATTATTGTATCACATTCCGGATAAACAGAAAATGCTAAACTTTTCGATCGAACAATCGAACACCCAAGTTTTCCCGATACAGCTCAACACATGAAATAAGTCTAACGACATTCAGTTCGTGCCTCAGTACCAACGGTCCAGCCGTAGAAGGGTCAAGCCAACGCCTCACATGTGGCACGCCGTACTGCCCCAAACCCGAAGGTTCAAAGGGCAGTTCAAGACGGTCACATAATCGAGTTGAGGTTTGTTGTCTTCTAGAGGGTCCATCGCGTTACTTGCACTACTTAGAACGTCGTTAAACTACGGAAAAATCCAACAATTGGAAATTTCCCGGCAGAGGAAAAAGTGGGTATTTATATCCGGTCGAACTTTTTAACATATTCTAAAATTACCCGGAAAGCCACACCGACAAAAATTAGACAGTCCGATCGAATATACAGAGTTCCCAATACAAGCCAGAAAATAAAACTCTGGAATAAATTATTAAAAATTCCCAGGAATATGAGCACAGAAAAATAAGAATTACTGTGCAGAAGTCGATGCACAAAACGACAAACGCGCCGCGGAACCGCCGCACGAGCCACGCTCGTGCCGCGGAACCGCGGCAGCTTAATGGAGTTAGGGTTACGAATTGCACAGTTAATCTTATATTTTCCTGCTGATATTTATGGATATTTTTAATTCACAAAAATCCCAGAAATTGAAAAAAGGACAGAGAGCAATTTCCTAGTCGGGTTTTGGGTCGATCGGACTTCTGATTCCGTCGGGACTTCGCCTAAGGCTCTAGCTAGGCTCTGATACCACTGTTTGGTTCCTAGGCACCCTAGTGATGTCTCACAAGTGATCAAACACGCTAATTTCTAAAAATACGGTGCCTACAAACCCTAGAACGGATCGTTTGCTAGAAAACTAGGCGAAAAACAATCTAGTTAACAGTTAACTAATGGGATATTGGAATTACAACCTTTGTAGATCCGTTTGTCCACCTCCATATCTCCGCAACGAAGTGCCTTCGCTGTCCAAGTGAACTCCCGGGCTCTAGCGTCGGCTTCGTCGAAGAATAAGCGAGCTAGGTCGTCGATGTCCATGCCGAAGATGATCTACGTCGAGGCATCGCTAAATCAAGCTCCAACTTCGCCAAGTCAAGAAACTTGTGAAGGAAACACACTCTACTACTTGGCAAGAGGTAGAGGATGAAGAAATAGGAGTTGGGTTCACTTTAGAATTGGATTTCTCACTCAAATACATCAATCACCATTGATGAAGAGAGCTTTCTTCTTGTGAGGAAGAAGAAGAAGAAGATGAAAAAGTTATGATAAGTTATTTTAAAAATGAATAAGAATTAAAACTTATCATACTTTTAACCTTAGTTTAGTGTAGAGAAAATACCATGGTTAATAGAATGGTTAGAGTTAAGGATAAGAACAAAAAGGAGACTAAGTCAAAACTTCAAGAATCTTCAACTAAAAAACAAAATAAGCAACCATTCATTTATCCTTTTTCTTTTTCCAAAATGAATGAATAAGAAAAGGATAAATGAATAAATAATCAAAACCCTAATCATTAACTTAAACCATGGTTTGATTCTTTACACTTAACCAAGTAATCATGTATCATCAAACATGATACAAACATGTGCACAAAACTATATCGCATATACAATGTGTACAATTCAAGTGAGAAAATCCTTTTAAAGTGAACCAATACTAGTTAATGCAAAGTAATATATCAAATATATAAATATGCACTAAATCATTAAATCAACACTTGATTTAACGATCCGGTCATATCGGATATAACCGACTAGTATCATATGTATCGGCTTATCGAATCAATCCTTGATTCGATAACTAGGTTATATCGCATATAACCATTCGATACATTCATCGCGAGAATAGAATACGGTATCACATACACGAATTATTCTCGGTCCCGCACATATCTCATATGCGCTCCTATTTCGTTTCGCTTGAGCCAGGAAACCTCTGTGTAGGACTCTAAAGACTCGTCAATACGCCGGCAGCGGATGATGATCATATCAAACACCCACAAGCCGCAAGCGGTCTGCTAAATGTAACGGCCACCCGGGTATTGAGCGATCAGAAGATCGACGAGCAAGCCCGCTCACACTCCTGTAAATCCAACCAGTAACACTTACCGTACAGTCCGGTCTGTTCGTCTGATATGTCGCATATCTCGCCTAGGGGTGGTAAACGTCAGACCCCAATAGCTCGATAAGTCATGCCGACTTGAGGTTCATAACATTCGTGAAACTACTGATAACTCTTACCAGTATATCACTGCAACCCTGGCCAGGGATTTCCTGTTATGGCCAGTCGAGCATAGCACAACATCAACCCCCAATACCGGGAGAGACGAATCCCCTCCTATCGCTCATTGCCTCCATGTGAATCGGGACTGTACCCAAAAACCACCTGTTTGCACAACTCAGTAGAGCCGTGGTAGGGTGGAAATCAAAGCACAGTGGGAGACACACAAGACTCTATAACGATCTCGGGTCAACAGACTAAGCTGTACCAGTGTCACCAGAGAACTGCCATCTGACGTGAGGTATAATACCATCTGGGAGTTCTCGGCGAGTCCGTTCAGTGTACCCAGTCTCCACTGAGCACCCGCATACCATCTTCGATGTCAAACACCAATGGATATGGGATCATCCATCGCCCATCGCATGATCGAGAAGATATGCGCTAGTCTACTCTGGAATATCGATGCCCCGTCTCGATATTCCCACGACTAGGAACAATGAAGGATGTACTCACTGACTACCCAGGCCCCACTAGTATGATCTGCATCATAGTCCTGGAAGTCGAGTACACATCCTAAGGGCTTTATCAACATGTAATCAGAGAGACAGAAAGTATACATGTTAAGATAAAGAGCAACCAGATAGCGTACTATCATGTCGAGCAAGAAAGTCCTACCTATATATGTCCCAGCATCCACTACAATATACATCCAATGTACAGTAATGGCCTCTAGGGCATACATATAACTAACAGATTTTTGGATTTACAAAGAAGCTCAGAGCCTGTGAAAGATACAGACTCGGGTGGAGAAAAGTCAGAAGTGCAGGACTCAAGTGCAGGTAAAGTGTCCTCACTAAGATCTTGTGTAAAGTCAAACAGAGATGTGGTAATGTCATCGAGATCAGTAAAGCAAAGATCCTCAGCTCCACAACTATCGGGAGCGATCTCATGGACAGAGCACACATCTAAAATATGAGCAGAGGGTTTTGATGGCTGACTTCCAACTTTGTAGATATTTAGTTCAATGGTCATATTTCCAAATGATAAGTTCATTGAACCGTTTCTACAGTTTATAACAGCGTTGGAAGTGGCAAGGAAAGGACGACCTAGAATCACCGGAATTTGGCCCCGGGGGCTTGCTACAGGATGTGTGTCGAGCACAATGAAGTCTATAGGGAAAACAAATTCCCCGACCTTTATCAACACATCCTCTAATTCACCCCTTGGTTTGGTGATAGATCGGTCTGCCATCTGGAGAGTGCAGTGAGCAGGTTTCAGTTCTCCAATCCCTAATTGCTCATAGACAGAATAAGGGAGCAGGTTAACACTTGCGCCAAGGTCTAAAAGAGAACGATTTATGTTTTTACCCCCAATAGAAATCGATATTGTAGGACATCCTGGGTCCTTTCGTTTCTTTGGTAGCTGGGGAATAAAAGCAGTGCTGATATTATTAGA
Source organism: Agapanthus africanus (assembly GCA_030015575.1). Taxonomy (NCBI): domain Eukaryota; kingdom Viridiplantae; phylum Streptophyta; class Magnoliopsida; order Asparagales; family Amaryllidaceae; genus Agapanthus; species Agapanthus africanus. Next base: position 186,922,022 of record JASDDO010000016.1, on the reverse strand, counting down.
CATAAAGACCTTCTTCGGCACTTGAGTCTTCCTCTTCCTAGTGCACAAGTCCTTAAGAATTTTCGCATAAGCGGGGACTTGTTGAATCGCATCTAGGAGAGGGATATTGATCTTAACCTGTTTGAACATTTCTATAATTTTCTCCATATGAGGACTCGTTCTGTTATCCCTTAACCGGTTCGGGTAAGGAGCTTTCGCAATAAGCGCAGGGTCCATCATAGGAGAAGGAAGAGGGGGTAGACGAGGTCCCAAAAGAGGTGTGGGGACCGTCTGTGGAGAACTATAAGGGTTGTGAGAAGGTGTCGAGCCTAATGGGAAATGGAGAATAGGCTCGTGAGAAGATGGTGTGGTAGAAGAAGAAAGATCAGAAGGAGAAGTGTGTGTGTGTGGAAAGGTCTCAGCCGGGGTGTTGATATGATTTTCAGTATCATCAATACCTTCCCTGACATGATTATTCAGCACTTTTCCCGATCTCAATGTTGTGATGGCATTTACATTGTAATGCCCAGGATTCTGTAGGGGTTGAGAGGAAAGTTTCCCTTTTTCTCTCGCACTCATTTCGGCTTTTAGGCGTGCGATTTCAGCTTCCATCGATCTGATACTCTCAGCTTGGGACGCTGAGTTTTTCTTTATCTCACTGATGGAAGATCTAACCTCAGTCGAAACCTCTATGAAATTTGATAAAAGTGATTTCATGGTCTGAGTGAATTGAGAGAATTCGTCAGAACAGGACAACTGCATAGGATTAGACTGTGCAGGATTGTTGCCCTGGTTTTGGAAATTTTGTGACTGGTAGGGGTGCTGAGTGAGTTGAAGGGGTTGCTGTTGTGGTGGAGGAAGAGCCTTTTGAAAATTATTCGTGTTTGGAACCGTGTTTTGAGATTGGTTTTGGTTCCAAGCGAAATTCGGGTGATTCCTCTAACCCTGATTGTACGTGGAAGAATATGGATCGTTTCGAGGTCGTTGAAATGCGGCATTAGAATGCTCGTGACCTTGAAATGCACATTCTTCCGTCAAGTGAGACGGATCAGAACAGCAGCCACATACAGTTTTGGAAAGTGACATTTGATTAAGGGAGGCGGCTAAAAATTTGTTTTCCATAGTCTCGAGTTTCTTTTGTATAGCTGAAATGTCAGCTCTAACTCCTATGGAAACATCCGATTGGTTATTGCCACTCCTAAATGATGGACTTTCCCACTGTAAAGACTTTTCAGCGAACTCTTCTAAATATCGCCAAGCTTCCCCATCATCCATAGTCATGAAGGTGCTTTGACACATGTTTTCAAGACTCTGTTTAGTGTTAGGGTTACTGCCCTCATATATGATTCGGCAAAGCTCCCATCTCGGGATGCCGTGATGAGGACATTGAACCAAAAGATCCTTGAAACGTTCAAAGTATTTAGAGAATGGTTCAGTAGGGAGCTGGGCAAATCGATTCAGTTCGCTACGGATTCGAGCTGTCTTTTGTATTGGGTAAAATTTCTTAAGGAATGCCCCGACGAATTCTTCCCAATTCGTAATAGAGTGTGCGGTAGTATTATATAGCCACTTCTCGGCTATATCGCACAAGGTAAATGGAAGAAGTCATAGACGCATAGCATCCACTGAAAGTTTTGACGTACCCATCATTGCGCATACGTTTTCAAATTTGGTAATGAAAACGTAAGCGTCCTCAGTCTCGAGTCCGTGGAATTTGGGTAAAAGATTGATATACTGGGGCTTAATTTCAAAGTTATCCCCATTGGCTGGTGGTGTGAATAGGCAGGTCGAAAGAGGACCTTGAATAGGGTAGCATCTCTCCTAGAGAGAGATGCGGGGTGGATTCTGTGCACCAACGGACGACGGCAGATTAGGGTTAAAGAAGTTTGATGGATTCGGATCCATCGGTGTGGGTGTGGTAGTGGGTAAAGAAAAGGTCAATGGAGAAATATCGACTTCGGAGTCGATAAAGGGTACGCGGACTAAACGGGAACTAGAATCCCGTGTCCAGCCTATCTTGTACTAAAAAGGGTTAGTACAGGTGGCAGCGTTGGCTTATAATTAGGGGTAAATGAATGAATGCGGTGTTTGCTTTCAAAGAAGGGACGGATTTTTGAAAAAATGATGCGACACAACAAATGCAGCACACAAACCATAGAATCTAGTGGTCACCTAGGTCCGGCTCTAGACCGCTCCTAACTGCCAAAAGACAAGTCGTAGGATAGAATCCTCCACTGCCTCGTTGTCCCCCTGCGGCCGGATAAGTGCCAGGTAAGTGGGAAGGTACTCCACTACGTATGTAGTGGGCCTAATTAAAAACCACTAGCCTTAGACACACTCGCCTTAGGCACAACAAGAAAACGCAGATAAGCAATGAATTACCCACGGCCTTCTTCTGTCCTAATTGAGCGCGACAGTCCTTAGAGTCATCTCTAGATTTCTTTTAGTTAATGTGGGTTCAATGCGGATGCAAGTTTGTGATTTTCGGGGCCTAGGAAGGGTAATGAAATCCCCACCTAATTTGGATTTGGCCGTGCCCCTTAATATCCGTATTTATAATGCAAAACAACCAAGAAACAAAATCACGCACAAATTTAATTTTGCAATTTGCGAGCTGCGATTATTTGCAAAGAATCCTGCAGAAAAGTATTAGTTGGAGCAAAAAAGAGGAGAGAGGAGAAGGTAAGAAATCACCTGAAGCAAAAAAATTTCAGAGATCCTTCAATGCTGCCGCGGTTCCGCCGCAATTGGGCCTTTATGCCGCGCTTCCGCGGTCTCGTGATGAGATCACTCCACCAAAATTTTCCAGGGAGCTTCTGTAGACTCCCTCAGCTCTCTGGTATTTTCCAAAAAAATTTACCAATTTCCAGCAAGCTCTAGATTTCCTTGCAATGAAACACAACAAATTGTTTCGGGTTTGCACGAATTTTGATCTCAAAAATCACAATGAAATAAATATTTCAATACAAACTTTGATATAAAACGAATTAGCGCGCGATCCCCGGCAACGGCGCCATTTGATTGATTGTCTCTCTATGTGTCGTTTTAGAAAATGAATAGAATCACAATCAAAGAATTATATTTGACCGCAATCAACTACGGTATCGGATGTAGATTGTAAGTGAGTGCGGATCGTCCACAGGGATTGTGCGATTCGTTTTTATATTTGCTTTGTTTGAATCAAAAAGTTAATCGAAAAGAAAAGAAAACATGATTCAAGAATTTATCAATTGATTCAAGTGTCACGAGTTTAATCAAGAATCAAGAAACAGATAAACAATCAAGAATTGGGTTTCGATAATATTTCCAAACAAAATGTCAAGAATCTAAATGAGGCTCGTAGGAATCGATCGGATCTATAGACGTGATGTAACCTCAATATTTCGTGTTCTTGTCCTTCGAAGGATTGATACTAGATCGATGATGATCGACGAGAGTTAGGGCTTTCTTGATGAAACTAGGGTTTCATCGTTTAACCCTTGTTCTTTCGTTGATTTCATTCGCATTCTAGCCTCTAGCAATTTCAAGAAACGATCGTAACTCCCCAATTTCGAGCGATATCAATCAAGAAAGCATCGCAACGAAATGGGTTGTCGGTTCTTGAATTTGCTAGGGTTTAAAAAACTCGTAGGAATCAAGAATCGATTTAAGATATATTACATCATCATTCTATTGACTCGACTCCTCGACGAGCGGAGTATTACTCAAGCATCACAACAAGAATTATAACTAGAAATTTAGATTGACTCATGATGCAAGAATTTAAAGAAAACAAGATAAAAGAATTTCACCTTTTATTTATATCAACAATTTGATTACAGTCGCTCAAGAACTACAAGAGGAAGAATTAAATTGTCGACTTGGCTTCGCTCGGCTCCGTGAGTCGCGAATCGGCTTGGACCACTTGCTCCGTTGAAGACCGGCTCGGCTCCTAAAAGGTTGCAAGGCTTCTTGCTTGAATGGGTACTCGGGATCTTGGCTTTTGAATGGAATTAGGGTTAGGGTTTCACACAAATCCTCTCACTAGACTTGTGGAAGAAGAAGATGAAGAGAGAGAGAATGGCTCTAAATTGGGTAAAGATGATTAGATTCCAAGATGAATCAAGATGATTTACAAGTGATCCTAGGGTCTTATTTATAGAGCACCCAAACCCTAAGCCTTTGAGTTCCCTCCAAAAGTTTGTTGAAAGACTTCTAGAAAGAGTTTGTTAGGCTTAGCTTAGGGTTTAAGCTAGGGTTTAGGAAGAAGTTTCTAGAATGATAGGCTAGTTTAGTGTTGATCCCAAAGCTTGCTGATCTGGCAGAAGTCTCTGGAGTCTTCTGGAAATTGGAGTGTTATTCTGAACTGTATGAGCTGAGCTAGGAGTTGTGCACCAATAATGAGGAGCTAATTCCTTGGTCCCACCGCGGATCCGCGGCGCAAGCAGACTCCTGCCGCGGATCCGCGGCTCTTTGTGGGGCTTGGGCCTTGATCTTTTTGGTGTAGTCTTGGGCTGCCATTTGGGGCTTTATCTGATATGTTGATTTTTATTTTCCCTTTTGGATTGATACCAGATCTGAAATCATTGAGTTGGCGTAACATTTTTAGCTGTACCCTGTAAATTTTGGCCTTTCTGCTGGATTTTCCTGCACAGATCTCAAAACAAGTGTTGCACAAATGTAGGGATGATGCGATGCCATGAAATGTAGTCAATTTCCTTTATAGTGTCGGTTTTAGAGTCTAATACATGTAATCTGATATTTTGCAACAGTTTTGCTAATATGTAAAATATGAATGCCGAACACTTCTATATGGATGCAAATGATGAGGAAATTTCCGGCTAAAATATACAATATTTTCGACTAATCAACATTGTCACTTCGCCTCGAGTGTGTTCCCACTGTTCTTAGATTACTACCCTACCACGGCTCTACTGAGTCATGCAAACAGGTAGTAGTTGGGTGCAGTCCCGAAGCACTTGGATGCAGTGACGGTTAGACAGGATTCGACTCTCCCGGTATTGGGGGTTGATATCGCGCTGTGTCTAGGAGAGCCATTACACAAAGTCCCTGGCCAGGGCAAGCGAGATATACTGGTAGGTTTCCAGTGTTATCTCAGGGTGTTCTGGGCTACACTCCGACACGACTTGTACCACTATTAGGGGACTGACGTTTACCGCCCCCTAGGCTCGCCATGCGATATTCTCAGACGAACAGACCGGACTGTACGGAGATTGTCACATTCAGGCTCAGTAGGAGTTCGATGGGTTCATCTCATCAGTCTTCTTATCGGCATCTACCTGGGGACCGTTACGTACAGCTAGTACCGCTTGTGGCCTGTGGTTAAACCCTTTAGAGTCCCACACAGAGGGTTACTCGCCTTTGGGCAAAACAGAGTAGAGGTTGCATGGTTTTGCGACGGGGTTCGTTCACATCCGCGCACTTATGCACTTTTGGTGTCCGGACAGTAGTTACTAGCGGGCTTTGGTTTAAGCCAGATCCTAGTAATTATTTTGGGATTGGTTTTGTCTCAGTATATTCGTGTTCCTTGGAGCACGGATGCGGGTGTGTATGCACAGTTGGCAGAGGCAGAGGATTCTCATTAGGGTTGTTGACCATTTGGCTTTGGTTGACTTGTTGACTGTTGACCTTTCTTTAAACCCTAATGAGAATATGATATATGATTAATAATATTAATTAAGTATTATTGTATCATGGTTGAGTTGAAAGTTTGACTTTTGTTGACTTGTTGACTTTTTTGACCGGTTGACCATTTTGGACTTGTTGACCATCATCATTTCATGGCTATCATTTCATGGGTATGACTTTTGCTTGCTTGTTGTTTGCAAAATGCAATAATAGAATGAAATGATAATGGTCATTGAAACTAACCATCACCATATACTTAATTATTATTATTATTATTATCATTATTCTCACTTTTGTGAGAAGGGGTTGGATTATGAGAGCTCATTCTATCATTCTCTTTCTCTCTCCTAAAAAAAGAAAGCTCTCCCTCTTCCTCTTCCTCTTCCTCTCTCAAGGTTCGAGTGTTCCATGAGTTGGAAATCATGAACCTTTGAGACAAAACCACCATCACTCTTCTCTACTCAATCTAAGGTATTAGGTTTAGCAAACCAAACACCTTAGTCATCTCTAGGTTGAGATTGGAGCTCAATTTCGAGACCCTCGGGTGGATCCATCTATGGCAAACAGGAGACGGCAAGGAGGATCCTTTCAAGCAACTACAAGGAGCAAGCAAGAGGAAGAACAACAACAACAAGAGAAGGAGTTCAAGACCAAGGTATAACCATTCTACATAGTAGTTAGAACTTGTAGAATATTTTTTAGTTCTTGTTTAGCAACGATCATTCTTGTACGGTCCATGTTACCTGGTGAGGAAAAAAATTCGTTTTACCTATTCCACGTCCCCGAAAGGACCGGGGTGGGTAACGTGGACCTAACATTGGTATCAGAGGCTAGCTAAACACTATCTAACATGTTAGTAAAGTAACTAGAAGTTCGATCGGAGAAAAAATCACAAAACATGCCCGAAATATCAACTTTCTGCCCATTTTGTTTTCTGTTAAAAAAATAATAAATCATGTACTAAAAATCAGCTCAGGGTTTTTAAAGAACAAGCAAGAAAAATGGTCCACTAACTCGGTCAAAGCGCCGCGGAACCGCGGCAGGAGCGTGCTCCCGCCGCGGATGCGCGATCGAGTTGACTCGGTCGTGGGAAATTTTTCCTGTAGTATGTTCAGTGGGGTGTTTTGGGATTTTTACAATATGTTTTTTCTGTCCAGATTTTACAGAAAGCAAAACTTGTTTTTGGGGTGGTTTAAAATCCGTATTTTGATCGAACTTCTAAAGACTTTAGCTAACGGGTTATATCTGTGATGTGATATATGTATTGAACGTCTGCTAATCGCTATACGTCGATTAGTGGGGGTTATACATATCTGTGATCTGTAATGTTGATGGTATGTGTATATGAATTCATTGGACTGTCGCGGATGAATAGCCGGTGGTTGTGAGATAAGAGTTTTCTTTATCTTTCAATTCATGTAATATATAAATTGATGTAATATTATTTATATGGCCGCACAACCGGGATGGGGTTTTAGCCGTCATTGTATAATTTCTTTTACTGTTTTTGCTCCTACGATAGACCCAAGGTGGGGTGCACAAACTACCGGGTACCTCGAAGTGCCGAGTGGCCTACTCACGATGTTGAGGGAGGTTTCTTCGCTTCGGGTACTTGGTGGGTAGTTTGCCGCACCCGTAGGGGTCTAAGGTGGGGTCTTGGCTATTCATCACGACCGTGTAATCTGCTCTTCGTTACAGGCTCGTACGGAATGCGGATTCCTAGTATATCCAATGTGTTCATCTGTGATCTGGAATGGCTATCATTGCATCTGACGAATGTGTATATATCTATATGATATCTATTTAGGCGTTGCTTATGTTTTGCATCCGCGCTAGTCCATCCCCCGCTCTGTCGTTAGTTAAGTAATCTAACGGGTAATGACGGGGCCCCGTGGCGAATGCGGATGGCATAAGCGTACGTCAAATTTTCGTTGTTTTCTACAATGGTAGGATTAACTGATGGGACGCATTAATCTAATGCAAATAAAAAACAAACCTAATTAGACGTTGTTGGAACAATTTTCAAAAAGCTGTTATTGCAAGGACGCTCTCTTTTGTTTTGCATAGAGGTATTCGGCTATGAATGCCCAGCACCTCATTCGACGAGGCAAGGGCCGAGATCGCTTCATCGGGAGTGACCCCTTGGACAAAAGTTTGCGTCAGGGTAATAACTTCACAAATAGTCGATTATTCCTGGTTTGCATCGAGGTATTCAGTTTGGAATGTCCTGCACCTCATTCGACGAGGAAAGAGCCGAGATCCCTTCACAGGGAGTGACCTCTTTAGCAAGAGTTTTTCGCCACTATATTTTCAAAAAGGCTATCAAGTTCCTTCAACTACATCAAGTTCATTACGTTAACGGGTTTTTCGCCAAAACCCTGCCGTAGCCCTCCGTCGTTTCAGATAATTAATACTTAGTATTCGTGCTGCGTTTGTTGATTATTCGTCAAGGCACAGTGAACGGTACCTAAGTAATAATTCTCTGTTGCACTGATAGATGCGATTGGTTAGGACGGTCGCATGATTTTGTTGATTATGCGTCAAGGATCATGCGGGCGGGTCTAATCCAATCCTGGATAACGACGGGTTGAACTTGACTAGGACATTTTGATTTGTTGATTATTCGTCAAGGTCACTTGGGTCCTAGGGGCAAAAATCCACATCGGGAGTTTCTAAAGAAACTGAAACATGCAGATTCAGCATACCTTCTGGAGTGTGGTGACTAGAGTGGATTCCATCTAGGTCATCGCACAATGATAGTTGGATCCCGATCCCACTAATGAGTTGGATTACTCTCGGGAGATTATTTCACTTAACAATCAGTGCTATAAACCAAGTAGGTGTCTAGAACGGTGTTAGCGAGGCTACGCCTCCAGGGAAAAGAGGTTCTTTAATTAAGGAACTTTGCGAAAGCGTTGGAAAACCTCCATCGAAGTACCAACACTAGCCTGGCTAAAAGGTTAAGTAAGTATTGTGACGTGCGATTAATCCTGACTAGTTCTTCTTTTAAAGGTTTTAAGAAGGATTTGAGGAAACAGTGGGAGCCATCCTGGTTAGATAAACTAATAAACCAATCTAATCTTGCAAGAGCGCACGCTGAGTGTTTCTTTTCTCTCTCTCCAGGTAGCAACCTTTTCACGCCCTAATCAAGATAATAAAATGTATCGCTTGACCGATCTGAATTCTTATTCGGGGCTGGGGAACGTTGGTTCGTCTCTAACTTACGACAACAGTCATAAGTATGAGCAAGGGAAAGAGGATTATATGGATTCCAAGAATACCCAGTTGAAGAAGAAGCATGGTTTTGCATCTACTTCAGGTGTTCTTGTAATTGAGAACTGCTTTACGGTCAGCCCTACCTCCTGGGTACTTGATACCGGATCAGGATCTCATATCTGTAATCTATTGCAGGGACTGAGAAAAAGTAGGAGAGTTGTAACTGGTGATATGTCGCTCAGAGTAGCGAACAGAGCACAAGTTAATGCTGCAGCCGTCGGTGAATATCACCTAGTGTTGCCAAATAGCAATACTATGATTTTGAATGATTGCTACTATGTACCTTCCATGGTTTGCAACATCATATCAGTTTCATTACTCGATAAAGATGGATATAACTTTGTTCTTGATAGAAATATCATGAACATCTACCTTCACAAGGTACTGGTTGCAGAAGGTACACTGTGTAATGGTATCTACGTTCTAAATCAGAATACAGTTCTCAATGTACAAAACACACGCAAGAGGAAGAGTTCAGATACGAACGAATCCTACTTGTGGCATTGTAGACTTGGTCATATCGGAGAGAAAAGACTAAGTAAGTTGCATAAAGATGGACTCTTGGATACGTTCAAGTTTTCATCTTATGAAACCTGTCAATCTTGTCTCAAAGGAAAGATGACCAAATCTCCGTTCACCGGACATGGAGAAAGGGCAGCATAGCTTTTGGGACTCATACACAATGATGTATGTGGTCCGATGTCTATACATGCAAGGGGTGGGTTCTCGTACTTCATTACATTCACTGACCATCTCTCTAGGTTCGGATATGTGTATCTGATGAAACACAAATCTAAAGCTTTTGAGAAATTCAAGGAATTCAGAAACGAAGTAGAGAACCAAACTGGTAAAATGATAAAGATCCTCCGGTCTGATAGAGGAGGGTAGTACTTAAGCACGGAATTCCTAGATTACTTAAAAGAGAATGGTATTCTCTCTCAGCTTACTCATCCTTATACACCACAGCACAACGGTGTATCGGAGCGGAGGAATCGTACCCTACTGGATATGGTTCGCTCCATGATGAGTAATGCCGAGTTGCCTCTTTCATTTTGGGGACATGCGCTTCAGACAGCGGCATACCTTTTGAATCAAGTTCCGTCCAAATCTGTGCCTAAAACTCCATATGAAATATGGAGCAGTAAGTAGCCATGTCTTAAATTTATTAAGATATGGGGTTGTCCGGCCTATGTGAAAACACAAAAACCGGACAAGCTAGAGGCACGGTCAGTTCTATGTAAATTTGTGGGATATTCTAAAGACTCACTTGGATATCTGTTCTACCACACTGAGGAACAGAAGGTGTTTGTGTCTCACCACGTTACCTTTTTAGAAAGGGAGTTTCTTGCAAAAGAAACTAGTGAGAGTTCGGTAGAACTGGAAGAAATTCAGCGACCACAAAATATAACTGAAAATTTGGAGGGACCACTGGATTCAATAACCCCAGACGAACCTCAGCCACTCCGCAGATCTGGTAGGATTTCTCATCCGCCCGAGAGATACTACGGTTTTCTCTTAGACGGGGATCGAGAGGATTGCATCTTGGAAGAAGATGACCCTACCAGTTTCAGGCAGGCCATTATCAGTAGGGACTCTGATAAGTGGCTGGAAGCAATGCAATCAGAAATGGATTCCATGTACACCAATAAAGTGTGGACCTTGGATATTGCTCCACCTGGGGTAAAAAAACCCGTTGGATGCAAATGGATCTATAAAAGGAAACTTGGTGTAGATGGGCAGGTGGAAACCTATAAAGCTAGACTCGTTGCAAAAGGTTTTCGTCAAAGACCTGGTGTGGACTATGACGAAACTTTTTCTCCAGTGGCTATGCTTAAATCCATTCGGATCCTACTTGCCATTGCTGCCTTCCATGACTAGGAAATCTGGCAGATGGACGTTAAAACGGCTTTTCTGAACGGCTGTTTGGAAGAGTGCGTTTACATGGATTATCCAGAAGGTTTCGTAGACAGTGAGAGTAGCGGGAAGGTGTGCAAGTTGCTTAAATCCATTTATGGATTAAAGCAAGCATCGCGGAGTTGGAACATCTGTTTTGATGAGGCAATCAAGGAATTTGATTTCATCAAGAACGAAGATGAACCTTGTGTCTATAAGAAGATTGTAGGACGAACTGTCGTGTTCCTTGTCTTGTACGTGGACGACATTCTTTTGATAGGAAATGAAATTCCTATGCTACAATCGGTCAAGCTATTTTTTTCACAACGGTTCTCCATGAAAGACCTGGGAGATGCCTCGTACATTCTGGGGATCAAGATCTACAGAGATAGATCCAAGAGACTACTGTGACTTTCGCAGTCCGGGTACATAGAGACCGTACTAAAGAGATTTAGTAAGGAGGATTCCAAGCGCGGTAACATACCTGCATTGCACGGAACTACCTTCTCCAAGAAGATGTCTCCTAAGACTGACGAGGAGAGGGTTCGCATGATCACTATACCCTACGCTTCGGCGGTAGGATCTATAATGTATGCGATGCTATGTACAAGACCAGATGTAGCATACGCGCTGAGCGTGGTGAGCCGGTATCAGTCAGACCCAGGTGAGGACCACTGGACGGCAGTGAAGAACATTCTCAAGTACCTGAGAAGGACTAAGGAGATGTTCCTGGTTTACGGTAATGGAGACCTCAGGGTCGAATCCTTTACCGATTCAAGCTTCCAGAGTGACAAAGATGACAGCAAGTCTGTCTCGGGTTTTGTGTTTACCCTCAACGGAGGGGCGGTGTGTTGGAGGAGTTCCAAATAAGATACCGTCGCAGACTCGACGATGGAAGCTGAATACATTGCTGCAAGCGAAGCCGCAAAAGAGGCGGTCTGGATGAAGAAGTTCATTAGTGAACTTCACGTGGTTCCTGTAGGGTTTACCTAGCACCCTATGGGAGGTTTGGAAGCATCACATGTCATAAAGATCAAGTTTTTGTGGTGCTAAGTAAACATACAAAGGATCTATCCTAGAAAATTAGGGTTTCAAAAACTTTAACCAACATCATATGTAACAAAGGCTAGGGTTTTGAGAGTACAACCTTTGTAGCTCCCTTTTGTAGACTCCTTGGCCACTTGAGAGTTGGAAAGCGATTAACTTGAAGTCCTCTAACGTCCACGACGATCCACCCGAAGCTCCTTTGTCCAAGCTAATAACTTCACTTTAACAAGAAGATGAAATGAAGCTAACACTCTAAACAAGTTGGCTAGACTTTTGTAGAATGGTGTTGTGGTTCTCTTTCTCACTTCAAAATCCTATCTTTTTGAGTATTTTGCTCACTTGAAAAGTCTAGAGAGCAAGAGATCAAGTTTGAAGAAGATGATGGCTTTTTAAGAAGAAGAGAAGATGAAACTCATGAAAAGAAAATGAAAATATATGTATATATATTTATCACTTCTCATCTCAAACCATGGTTAAAACATATGGATATTATTTCACTTGAGTTAAAACATAAAAGAAAAGATTAACTCATGGTAAGAAGGTAGGTGAGCATGGTTAGGTCAAGAAGAGTGTAGAACTCATCCATGAATTATCCTTTTCTTTTTCCTTTGTTTTAAAACAAATGAAATAATAACACATATAAATAAAATCATGGTGTGAGTCTTATATTGCCATCATTTTCCATGTATAAGCAACCATGATAGAATGATGTATGTATGCATGTGTGCATGCACATCCATATGTGCATGAACAAGAATGAATGCATACATGCATGCATACATCCAAAAGAAACAAGATAGGATTCTTAGTGAGAAGCTAATGGTTAATTGATAAATCAACACTTGATTTATCAATCCGGTCATATCACATACGACCCGACCAAAAGCAAGCCGCCCATTTAATATACGGTATCTCATACGCGCATTTTAACCGGGTCCATGTGCAAATCGCATACGCGCACCACAACTTTTCGCCTGGACTAGGTAACTCCTTTGTGGGACTCTAAGACTCGTCAATACGCCGGCAGTGGGTGATGATCATATCAAGCACCCCCAACCCGCAAGCGGTCAGCTAAACGTAATGGCCACCCGGCTATTGAGCGATCAGAAGAAAACAAGCGAACCTGCTACAACTCCCGTCGAGCCAACCGGCAACACTACCCGCGCAGTCCGGTCTCCTCGTCTGATATGTCGCAAATCAAGTCTAGGGGTGGTAAACGTCAGACCCCAATAACCGATAAGTCGTGCCGATGTGAGGCTCATAACGGGTCGAGAAACTACTGGTAACACTTACCAGTAAATCTCTAATCAGCCCTGGCCAGGGACTTCCCTGTTACGGCCAATCGAGCACTGCGCAACATCAACCCCCAATACCGGGAGAGACGAAACCCCTCCTATCGCTCATTGCCTCCATGTGACTCGGGACTGTACCCAAAAACCACTGTTTTGCACGCCTTCATGGACGTGGTAAAGTGGAAATCAAAGCACAATGGGAATCACACAAGACACTATGACGATCTCGGGTCTACAGACTAACATGCACAAGTGTCACCTGAGAACTGCCATCTGACGTGAGGTATAATACCATCTAGGAGTTCTCGGCGAGTCCGTCCAGTGTACCCAGTCTCCACTGAGCACCCGTATACCATCTCTGATGTCAAACACCAATGGATATGGGATCATCCATCGCCCATCTCATGGGTCGAGAAGCGTATACGCTAGTCTACACTGGTATATCGATGCCCCGTCTCGATACACCCACGACTAGGGACCTTGAAGGATGTACTTATGGACTACCATGTCCCCACTAGTATGATCCGCATCATAGTCCAGGTAGTCAAGTACACATCCTAAGGGCTTTACCAACATGTAACTATGAGACAGTATAAAGAGACAAGTATACATGTAAGATAAAGAGCAACCAGATAGCATACTATCATATCGAGCAAGAAAGCCATCTCTATATATGTCCAAGCATCCAATATAATATACATCATCTGTACAATACAGGCCTCTAGGGCATACATACAACTAACAATCTCCCACTTGCTCTAGGGCCAGCTGCTGTAGTATCACATACCGAGCATCCCGAAGAGTCTCTCAAACTGTATCTGGGGAATGGCCTTCGTGAGTGGATCCGCTGTGTTATTCTTCGTGTCAACCCTCCTGACTTCGATCAACCAGCGATCGACTATCTCCCGGATCAGGTGATATCGCCTCAGAATATGCCGGATCGCTGATGGGACCTGGGTTCCTTGGCCAAAGCCACCGCTCCATTGTTATCATAATACAAACGTATTGGATGCTAAATGGATGGAACCACTCCAAGTTAAGTAATGAACTTCTTGATCCAGACAGCCTCTTTGGCAGCATCGTTGGCAGCGATGTATTCAGCCTCCATCGTCGAGTCTGCCACGGTTTCCTGCTTGGAACTCTTCCAGCTAACCGCCCCTCCGTAAAGGGCAAAGACAAATCCCGACTGCGACTTAGAGTCGTCCTTATCACTCTGGAAGCTCGAATCGGTAAAGGACTCCACTTGGAGTTCTCCGTTACCATACACCAAGAGTATCTCTTTAGTCCTTCATAAGTACTTGAGAATGCTCTTCACAGCTGTCCAGTGACTCTCTCCAGGATCAGGTTGATACCTGCTCACTACACTTAGTGAGTATGCTACATCGGGTCTGGTACATAGCATCGCGTACATGATAGAGCCTACAGCCGAAGCATAGGGTATCCCTTGCATGCGAGCTCTCTCCAAATCAGTCTTGGGAGACATCTCTTTGGAGAGAGTGACTCAAGAGATCGTGGGTAAGTTCCCACGCTTGGATTCTTCCATACTAAACCTCTTTAGTATGGTGTCAATATACCTGGATTGGGACAATCCCAATATCCGTTTGGATCTATCTCTATAGATCCTAATTCCCAATATGCAGGAGGCATCACCAAGATCTTTCATTGAGAATCTTTGTGATAAGAAGAGAATGACCGATTGCAGCATAGGAATGTCATTTCCTATCAAGAGTATGTCGTCCACGTACAATACGAGGAAGACAACCATACTCTCTGCCACCTTCTTGTAGATACAAGGTTCATCTACATTTTTGACGAAATCAAACTCTTTGATAACGACGTCAAAGCAGATGTTCCAACTCCGCGATGCTTGCTTTAATCCATAAATGGATTTAAGCAGCTTGCATACCTTCCCGCTGCTCCCACTATCTACGAAGCCCTCTGGCTGAGTCATGTACACGCACTCTTCTAAATCACCGTTTAGAAAGGCGGTCTTAACATCCATTGGCCAGATTTCGTAATCATGATATGCAGCGATGGCAAGCATGATCCGGATGGATTTAAGCATAGCCACTGGAGAAAAGGTTTCGTCATAGTCCACACCTGGTCTTTGACGAAAACCCTTTGCAACAAGTCTAGCTTTGAAAGTATCCACTTTCCCATCTACACCAAGTTTTTTCTTGAAGATCCACTTGCTTCCAATGGGTTTTACCCCTTCAGGAGCATTTTCCAAAGTCCATACTTTGTTGGTGTACATGGATTCCATCTCGGACCGCATTGCATCCAGCCATTTCACTGAGTCCCCACTCGTGATGGCCTGCTCGAAGCTAGTTGGGTCATCATCCTCCATGATGCAGTCCTCGCTCCCACCATCCATAAGAAAACCATAGTATCTCTTAGGTGGATGAGAAACCCTACTAGATCGGCGGATTGGTTGGGATTCATCGGGAACTATGGAATCCTCTGGTTCCACCAGATCTTCTGTTGCAGCTTTTGTAGCTGGAACCTCTTCCAGTTCTACCTCATGTCCACTAATCTCTTTTGCAAGAAATTCCTTTTCTAAAAAGGTGGCATGCCGAGAACAAATACTCTTTGTTCCTCAGTATGGTAGAAGATATACCCTTGTGAATTCTTGGGATATCCTACAAATTTGGATAGAACAGACCGTGCCTCGAGTTTGTCCGGATTTTGTCGTTTGACATAGGCTGGACAACCCCATATCTTAACATAGTTAAGACATGGTCTCTTCCCTTTCCATATCTCATATGGAGTGGTAGGCACAGATTTGGTGGGGACCATATTCAGTAGATGTATGGCTGTCTTTAGCACATACCCCCAGAAGGATATAGGTAACTCAGCTGTGCTCATCATAGAGCGCACCATATCTAATAGGGTGCGGTTCCTCCGTTCCGATACACCGTTGTGCTGTGGTGTATATGGAGGAGTCAGCTGAGAGAGAATCCCATTCTCTTTTAGGAAGTCCAGGAATTCATTGCTCAAGTATTCATCTCCTCGATCAGATCGTAGGATTTTAATACTTTTTCCGGTTTGGTTCTCGACTTCTTGTTTATATTCTCTAAATTTCTCAAAAGCTTCAGACTTGTGTCTTATTAAGAACACATGTCCGTATCTTGAGAGATCGTCAGTGAATGTAATGAAGTACGAAGAACCATCCCTGTCATGTGTAGATATAGGACCGCATACATCACTATGTATCAGTCCCAAGAGTTCGGTAACTCTTTCTCCGTGTCACGTAAACGGAGTTTTGGTCATCTTGCCTTTGAGACATAACTGGCAAGTGTCATAAGATGAAAATTCAAACGGATTCAAATATCCATCCTTATGCAACTTAGCTAGTCGTGTCGCATTGATGTGACCCAGTCTACAATACCATAAGAAGGATTCGTTCAGTTCTGAACTCTTCCTCTTGTGTGTGTTTTTTATACTCAGAACTGTTGATTGATTTAGAACATAAATGCCATTGCACAACGTGCCTGATCCAACCAACTTTTGGTTAAGGAAAATGTTCATAACATTATCCTGTAATACAAAATTATATCCTTCTTTACTCAACAAAGAAACTGATATAATGTTGCATATCAGGTTCGGCATGTAATAGCATTCGTTCAGAATCAATGTATTACCAGTTGGTAATACAAGGTGATACTCCCTGACGGTCTTAGCTGCAACAATTGCACCATTTTTAACCCTTATGTCTTTATCACCTTCTCCAAGTTCTCTACCTTTCTTAAGCCCATGTAACTGATTACATATATGGGATCCTGACCCGGTATCTAATACCCAGGACGTAGGGGAAATGGAGAAACAGTTCTCTGTAACGAACACACCCGAAGAAAATGCAATATCTTGTACTTTCTTTATTCGGGTAGCATGGGAATCCTGGTATTCCCCTATGTCCTGTTCAGTCCTACAACTCTTATAAGATAGAACGGAACCAACGTTCCCCAGCACAGTATAACATGCGGGTTCAGTCAATACATCCATATTATTATCTTGATTAAGGCATGACATGGTCACTACCTGGAGAGAGAGAGAAGAAAACACTTTAGCGTATGCTCTTGCAAGATCAGATTGGTTATTATCTTATCTAATCAGGATGGCTCCCACTGTTTTTATCAAATCTTCCTTCAAACCCTAAAAGGAAAGCCTAGCCGGGATTAATTACACCCTACAACTTCGCCGATCTTTCAGCCAGGCCAGTGTCGGTACTTTGAGGGAGGTTCCCCGTGCTTTCGCACGGACCTAATTAAAGTAAACCTCGTTTTCCCAGAGGCGTAACCCCGTTGACACCTTTCTAGACACCTACTTGATCGGCTAATTGTCCTGTGTAAAACTCTCCCGGGAGTAACAATTATTCGCAGTGGGTATCGGGATCCAACTATCTCATAGAAGGTATGCAATCTCATTGCAAATTTCAACACTTGAAATTCCCGATAATATTTTGCCCCTAACGTGCTATGACCTTGACGAAAGCCAACAAACCATAGCACGCTAGTCAAGTTCAACCCGTACATTTCTTGACTGAATTAAACCCACCCGCACGACACTTGACGAAAGCTAACAAAGCCGTACGACTACCCTAATCCAGTCGCATCATATGCAGCAGATAAGCAGCATATAGCTACCGCTCACTACACCTTGACGAAAGCCAACAAATGTAGCACGAATACTATATACAACTTATCTGAAATGACGGAGGGCTACGACAGGTTTTTTTGAAAACCTATTGCGTAATGAACTTGATATCGTTGTAGAATCATGTGAATTTTGAAATGGAGTGACTTTGAGGCTTTTATTAGTTTTGCTAAAGTGGTCACTCCCGGTGAAGGGATCTCGGCTCTTTCCTCATCGAATAAGGTGCGGGATATATCATATATATCACTGTGCACAGCAAAACTCCAAAAGCAATCAAAAACCAAACCGAGTTTTGTAGCATCTTCCAGTTTTGCTAAAGAGGTCGCTCCCGGTGAAGGGATCTCGGCTCTTTCCTCATCGAATAAGGTGCAGGGTATATCATATATACCGCTATGCAAAGCAAGACTGTAGCTACCCTTTTTGAAAAATTTTGATTCTACAACATCTTTTAGGTTTCTTTTCTTTCATTAATCACATTAATGAAGTCCCATCATTTAAGTCACCTAAACATCACAGATAAATACGATGTACACTTATGCCATCCGCATTCGCCTCGATGTCCCCTCGTGCACCGTTAGGTTAGGTAACTAACGACAGAGCATGGCAGGGCTAGCGCGGGTGTAAAACATAAGTAACGCCTATATAATATATCATATATACTATATACTGTATCCATCACAAAACATATCTAATGATCACATCACAGATATCGCAACAGAAACACAAATATAATGTGGGATATACTAGGACGTCCGTATTTAGTAATTATCCAACAATAGAAAATACGGATTCCACAGTCGCGATGAATAGCCAAGCACACACCCTGGACCCTTACGAGAGCGGCAAGTGACCCTACCAATTCTGGAGTTTAGGAGACCCGGTCTCAACTCCTCGAGATGGCCTCCCACTGAACCCCAGAACCCGGTCACCTGTGCTCCCCTCCTTGGGTCCATCCTAATGCGGAAAAGTAAATAATATACAACACTGGTGGCATCGACCTCAACCCGGAAGTGCCCCAAATTAAAGAATATTACATTACATTTAAATTTACAGGAATGAAAATATAAAACTCCCATCTCACATAAAACCGCTGGCTATTCAATTGCGACAATCCTGCACATCATATCTCAGCAACACATAATATCATATATCATCAACATAAGTAAGTATGCGTACCCCAATTGTCGTTGATGTATAGCAACGAAACCGGCGATATCTACATACTACACTTACGGTCACAGAAAAGAAAGTGTAAAACTGCAATATCTGGAATCCACATTCTCTTTAGACATCGTAAATGCGAAATATCACATATTTCGTATTTCATATCTAGCTATATGAATTCCACATATTGCATCGCATTCTAGATAAATAGACGGTATTAAAGTTTTTGAACGAATAATCAAATACTCAAAATTCCCTAAAGCTCAACACTTGAGCGGAGTTCAAAAACCCGGAGTGTGACACAGTAGTAGCGGTCCAGCCGCAGAAGGGTCAAGCCAACGCCTCACATGTGGCACGCCGTACTGCCCCAAACCCTAAGGTTCAAAAGGCAGTTCAAGACGGTCACATAATCGAGTTAAGGTTTGTTGTCTTCTAGAGGGTCCACCACAAACAAACTTGCACGTATTTCCGAAAGATTTAAACCCCATGAAAAAGTGAGTAAATGATACTCGTTCGAACAATTCAACACTTTCTAAATTACCCGGAAAGAAACACGAAATCAAAATTCCAATCGAATCACCAACTCCAAAACAATCTCCAGAACATACAGCACTAAATTCATATTAAAAATACCCCAAAAATTTATTCAAGCAGACAAACTAATTACTGTACAAAAACGACGCAGAGACTCATCAGTACGGCCGCGTAACCGCGGCCCAAGCAGGCTATTGCCGCGGTTCCGCGGTGGAAAGTACTGTTCATGGGTTCGTTTTTCACAGTATTGCTTATATTTGCCTGCTGTATTTTTTAAGTATTATTAATTATGAAAAACAACAGTTTTGAAAAAATGTCCAGAGAGTGTCCCAAAAAGCCGTATTTTGTTTCGATCGGGGTTTTGACTTCGCTAAAGTGTCGCCTAATGTTCTAGGTCGGCTCTGATACCAATGTAGGGTTTACCTAGCACCCTATGAGAGGTTTGGAAGCATCACATGTCACAAAGATCATGTTTTTGTGGTGCTAAGTAAACAAACAAAAGATCTATCCAAGAAAATTAGGGTTTCAAAAACTTTAACAAACATCATATGTTACAAAGGCTAGGGTTTTGAGAGTACAACCTTTGTAGCTCCCTTTTGTAGACTCCTTGGCCACTTGAGAGTTGGAAAGCAATTAGCTTGAAGTCCTCTAACGTCCACGACGATCCACCCGAAGCTCCTTTGTCCAAGCTAGCAACTTCACTTTAACAAGAAGATGAAATGAAGCTAACACTCTAAACAAGTGGGCTAGACTTGTGTGGAATGGTGTTGTGGTTCTCTTTCTCACTTCAAAATCCTATCTTTTTGAGTATTTTGCTCACTTGAAAAGTCTAGAGAGCAGGAGATCAAGGTTGAAGAAGATGATGGCTTTTTAAGAAGAAGAGAAGATGAAACTCATGAAAAGAAAATGAAAATATATGTATATATATTTATCACTTCTCATCTCAAACCATGGTTAAAACACATGGATATTATTTCACTTGAGTTAAAACATAAAAGAAAAGATTAACTCATGGTAAGAAGGTAGGTGAGCATGGTTAGGTCAAGAAGAGTGTAGAACTCATCCATGAATTATCCTTTTCTTTTTCCTTTGTTTTAAAACAAATGAAATAATAACACATATAAATAAAATCATGGTGTGAGTCTTATATTGCCATCATTTTCCATGTATAAGAAACCATGATAGAATGATGTATGTATGCATGTGTGCATGCACATCCATATGTGCATGAACAAGAATGAATGCATACATGCATGCATACATCCAAAAGAAACAAGATAGGATTCTTAGTGAGAAGCTAATGGTTAAATGATAAATCAACACTTGATTTATCAATCCGGTCATATCACATACGACCCGACCAAAAGCAAGCCGCCTAATTAATATACGGTATCTCATACGCGCATTTTAACCGGGTCCATGTGCATATCGCATACGCGCACCACAACGTTTCGCCTGGACTAGGTAACTCCTTTGTGGGACTCTAAGACTCGTCAATACGCCGGCAGTGGGTGATGATCATATCAAGCACCCCCAAGCCGCAAGCAGTCAGCTAAACGTAACGGCCACCCGGGTATTGAGCGATCAGAAGAAAACAAGCGAACCTGCTACAACTCCCGTCGAGCCAACCGGCAACACTACCCGCGCAGTCCGCTCTCCTCATCTGATATATCGCATATCAAGTCTAGGGGTGGTAAACGTCAGACCCCAATAACCGATAAGTCGTGCCGATGTGAGACTCATAACGGGTCGAGAAACTACTGGTAACACTTACCAGTAAATCTCTAATCAGCCCTGGCCAGGGACTTCCCTGTTACGGCCAATCGAGCACTGCGCAACATCAACCCCCAATACCGGGAGAGACGAAACCCCTCCTATCGCTCATTGCCTCCATGTGACTCGGGACTGTACCCAAAAACCACCGTTTTGCACACCCTCATGGACGTGGTAAGGTGGAAATCAAAGCACAGTGGGAATCACACAAGACTCTATGACGATCTCGGGTCTACAGACTAACCTGCACAAGTGTCATCTGAGAACTGCCATCTGACGTGAGGTATAATACTATCTGGGAGTTCTCGGTGAGTCCGTCCAGTGTACCCAGTCTCCACTGAGCACCCGTATACCATCTCTGATGTCAAACACCAATGGATATGGGATCATCCATCGCCCATCTCATGGGTCGAGAAGCGTATACGCTAGTCTACACTGGTATATCGATGCCCCGTCTCGATACACCCACGACTAGGGACCTTGAAGGATGTACTTATGGACTACCATGTCCCCACTAGTATGATCCGCATCATAGTCCAGGTAGTCAAGTACACATCCTAAGGGCTTTACCAACATGTAACTATGAGACAGTATAAAGAGACAAGTATACATGTTAAGATAAAGAGCAACCAGATAGCATACTATCATATCGAGCAAGAAAGTCATCTCTATATATGTCCAAGCATCCAATATAATATACATCATCTGTACAATACTTGTCTCTAGGGCATACATACAACTAACAGTTCCATCCATTGTTGACCCAATACCTTTGTATTGCGATAATAATGGGACTATAGCTTTAGCGAAGGAACCAAGGTCCCGTCAGAAATCCAGAGACATCTTAAGGCGGTATCACATGATCAGGGAGATCATTGATCGCCAGGAGATCGAGGTACGGAGAGTGGACACAAAAGACAACATAGCGGATCCATTCACGAAGTCCCTCCCTCAAACACAGTTCGAGCGACTTTTTAAGCTATTGGGTATGCGGTACGCCGGCAGCTGGCCTTAGTGCAGACTTTGGGTATGCGGTACACCAATTGTTGTACTTTAGTGCAAGTGGGAGATTGTTAGATATGTATGCCCTAGAGGCCATTATTGTATAGTACTAGTTTGTATAATACATTTTGGAGGCTTGGAATATATATATGGTTTTTTGACAATCTTGATCGATATAGTAGTATGCTACTTGGTTTGTTTCTATCTTAATATGTATATATGTTTCTTTTAACATATCGCTAAAAACATATTGGTAGAGCCCTTAGGATTTTTGCTTGACTACCGGCGTTGTGATGGCGATCACACTAGTGGGGTCTGGGTAGTCTATAAGCACATCCTTATTTTGGTCCCTAGTGGTAGAATTATCGAGACAGGGCATCGATACTCCAGAGTAGACTGGTGCATACGCTTCTCTTCCCAGCATGGGAGATGGTCTGTCCCACAGCCATCAGTACGTCGTACTGGAAATAGTATGCAGGTGCTCGTTAGGTTACGAGTACACTGGATAGGACTCGTCGGGAACAATTGGTTGGTATTATACCTATCGTCGGTTAACAGTTCCCAGGTGACATGAGTATAGCTTAGTCCGCTGACTTGACATTGTCACTTCGCCTCGAGTGTGTTCCCATTGTTCTTAGATTATTACCCTACCACGGCTCTACTAAGTCGTGCAAATAGGAAGTAGTTGGGTGAAGTCCCGAAGCACTTGGAGGCAGTGACGGTTAGACAGGATTCGTCTCTCCTGGTATTGGGGGTTGATATCGCGCTGTGTCCAGGAGAGCCGTTACACAAAATCCCTGGCTAGGGCAAGCGAGATATACTGGTAGGTTTCCAGTGTTATCTCAGGGTGTTCTGGGCTACACTCCGACAGGACTTGTACCGCTATTAGGGGACTGACGTTTACCGTCCCCTAGGCCCGCCATGCGATATTCTTAGACGAACAGACCGGACTGTACGGAGATTGTCATATTCAGGCTCAGTAGGAGTTCGATGGGTTCACCTCATCAGTCTTCTTATCGGCATCTACCTGGGGACCGTTACGTACAGCTAGTACCGCTTGCGGCCTGTGGTTAAACCCACTGCAGCATAGTGTCGAGCCTTTAAAGTCCCACACAGAGGGTTACTCGCCTTTGGGCAAAACAGAGTAGAGGTTGCATGGTTTTGCGACGCGGTTCGTTCACATCCGCGCACTTGTGCACTTTTGGTGTCCGGACAGTAGTTACTAGCGGGCTTTGGTTTAAGCCAGATCCTAGTAATTGTTTTGGGATTGGTTTTGTCTCAGTATATTCATGTTCCTTGGAGCACGGATGCGGGTGTGTATGCACAGTTGACAGAGGCAGAGGCAGAGGATTCTCATTAGGGTTGTTGACCATTTGGCTTTGGTTGACTTGTTGACTGTTGACCATTCTTTAAACCCTAATGAGAATATGATATATGATTTATAATATTAATTAAGTATTATTGTGCCATGGTTGAGTTGAAAATTTGACTTTTGTTGACTTGTTGACTTTGTTGACCGGTTGACCATTTTGGACTTGTTGACCATCATCATTTCATGGCTATCATTTCATGGGTATGACTTTTGCTTGCTTGTTGTTTGCAAAATGCAATAATAGCATGAAATGATAATGGTCATTGAAACTAACCATCACCATATACTTAATTATTATTATTATTATCATTATTCTCACTTTTGTGAGAAGGGGTTGGATTATGAGAGCTCATTCTATCATTCTCTTTCTCTCTCCTAAAAAAAAGAAAGCTCTCCCTCTTCCTCTTCCTCTCTCCAGGTTCAAGTGTTCCATGAGTTGGAAATCATGAACCTTTGAGACAAAACCACCACCACTCTTCTCTACTCAATCTAAGGTATTAGGTTTAGCAAACCAAACACCTTAGTCATCTCTAGGTTGAGATTGGAGCTCAATTTCGAGACCCTCGGGTGGATCCATCTATAGCAAAGAGGAGACGACAAGGAGGATCCGTTCAAGCAACTACAAGGAGCAAGCAAGAGGAAGAACAACAACAAGAAGAGAAGGAGTTCATGACCAAGGTATAACCATTCTACATAGTAGTTAGAACTTGTAGAATATTTGTTACTTCTTGTTTAGCAACGATCCTTCTTGTACGGTCCATGTTACCTAGTTAGCAAAAAATTTCGTTTTACCTATTCCGCCTCCCCGAAAGGACCGGGGTGGGTAACGTGGACCTAACAATCACCTGATCCAGAAGATAGTTGATCGCCGGGAGATCGAGGTCAGTAGAGTAGATACGAAGGACAACACGGTGGATCCACTCACGAAGGCCCTCCCCAGACACAGTTTGAGAGACTTTTTGCGATATTGGGTATGCGATACTACAACAACTGGCCTTTGTGTAAGTGGGAGATTGTTAGGAATATGTATGCCCTAGAGGTTATTATTATATGATATAGTGGATGCTTGGACATATATAGAGAGGACTTTCTTGCTCGACATGATAGTATGCTTTCTGGTTGCTCTTTATCTTAACATGTACACTTGTTTTAGTTTACTGTCTCTCTGATACATGTTGATAAAGCCTTTAGGATGTAAGGTTGACAACCAGGACTATGATGCAGATCATACTAGTGGGGCTTGTGTTGTCCGCAAGCACATCCTTTAACAGTTCTTAGTCGAGGGAATATCGAGACAGGGCATCGATATTCCAGAGTAGAGTAGTGTGTACGTTTCTTGACCCTGTATGGGGCGATGGTTGATCCGATAACCATTGGTGTTTGACTTCAAAGATTGTACACAAGTGCTCATTAAAGAATGGGTACACCGAACAGGACTCGCCGAGAACTCCTAGATGGTACCATACGTATCGTCAGATAGCAGTTCTCTGATGATACTTGTACAGGTTAGTCTATAGACTCGAGATCGTCATAGTGTCTTTTGTGGTTCCCACTGTGCTTTGATTTCCTCCCTACCATGGCTAAAAGGAGTCGTGCAAACATGTGGACTTTGTTGGGTTACGGCAGCGCCCCGGCCATCAATCCGTGACCAAATGCGAAACAAAAATTTATAAAACTTGGCGCTACCACAACCAATTACCCGGATCTACCCATAAGCCCTAGATAACAAAACATGCAAAGGAGTTAGAATGGTTATACCGAATAGATCCGTGTCCTTCGATCTTCAACCATCATCTGATGCTCCTAGGGTCTTCCTTGATCAAGCTTGATCTCTGGTCTCCCTCCATCGAAGATGATCCACCCGAGAGTCTATGCAACGAGCTCCAACCTCATATTCGAGGCAACTAGGGCACCTAGATCACTACTCTAGATACCGTAGATGAAGTAGAGAGTGATGAAGGATTAATTTGTCTCAAGACACCTAAGGATTCTCAAATCATGAGAGGGTTTAAGTGGAGCTAGAGGAAGAAGAAGATGCCATGAGAATGAGGTGTTGAGAGCAACTTAAGAAAGAGAAAAAGAAATGAATAATAGCTTAATCTTTTTGTGTGTTGTGATTGTTTATAAGAAATAATGGAACCATCACAATAAATATGTCAAGTCTCCAAAATATCTAGAGTCAACAAAAATATCTCAAGTCAACAAACAATCTCACAACAAACAAAAACCCTAAGCATGCTAGAATAGTAACCATGGGTCACTAATTATCCATGCCACAAAAATGCAATAAACACCTCATCCTACACCTCAATAACCTTTTAATCCAAAATGACTAAACCATGATGAGGTGTAATCTTCTAAAAGTAATCTTGTAATAAATTACAAGAATACCCCTCAACCGTACATACATACCCGCATCCGTATTCCGAAGAATACGCATACAAAGAGACGAAAATAATCCAACAATATAATACTAGGATCCGGCTTAAACTAAAGCCCGCTAGTATTATCCGTCCGAACATCATCCATGAACAAGTACACGTATGTGATCGAACCCTGCCGTAAAACCATACGGTCTTTACATCGTTTCGCACGAAGCAGGGAGACCCTCTGTGTGGGTCTCTAAAGACCCGTCAATACACTGGCAGTGGGTTTAACCACAAGCACGTCAGCGGCACTAGTTGTACGTAACGGCTACCCAGGTATTGAGCGAAAGGGATGCCGACGAGCAAACTCATCCTGAAACCCCTACTGAGCCTGACAGTGACAATATCCGTACAGTCTGGTCCGTTCGTCTATGAGTATCTCATATTTATTCTAGGCGGTGGATAAAGTCAGACCCCTAATAACACGACATTTAGTGTCGGTATGAAGCCCATCACCACCTGAGAAACTACCGATCCTAGATCAGTAATTCTCGACTACCTTGGCCAAGGATTTCTGATGATGGCCACCCGTGCACAACCGCGACATCAACCCCCAATATCGGAAGAGACGAATCCCCCGACGATCTGCTCACTGCCTCCTTGTGGCTCGGGACTATACCCAACTAAAACCTGTTTGTACGACTCCTTTAAGCCGTGGTAGGGTAGTAATCAAAGCACAGTGGGAACTCACACGAGAAAAATGACGATCTCAGGTCAATAGACTAACCTGTACACATGTCACCAGAGAACTGCTATCTGACAATATGTATAATACCAACTAGCATGTTCCCGGCGAGTCCGTCCGGTGTACTCATAACCCAATGAGCACCTATATACATCTTAGGTGAACAAACTGACACCAATGGCTTGTGAGACCGACCACCGCCCCTCGTCGGGGTCTCGATCAGTATACACTAGTCTACTCTGGAGTATCGATGCCCAGTCTCGAAACTCCCTCGACTAGGGACATTTAAGGATGTGCTTATAGACTACCCAGCTCCCACGTATATGATCGCCATCATAATACTGGTATTCAAGCAAGAATCCTATGGGCTCTACCAACATGTAATAGTGATCTGTAATGCCACCTAATGTTGTACATGATGATAAAGACTAACCAGATAGCATACTATCATCTCGAGTAAGACTGTTCTACCGGTATAGGTCATCCCTCAATCATCATAATCACCTGCCTGCGACTATGATAATTACCTTAAGGTCACTATAGCCAACAATCTCCCACTTGCACTTAAGGCTAATTATTGCGGTGTCGCATACTCACAGCCTGTGTGATACCGAACAACCAACTCCTCTACTAAACAGTCTCGCAAAGCTCGTTTGCGAAACTGTTGTGTTCGAGAAATAGCCTTAGTGAGTTGATCCGTTCCAATGTTTCATTATGTATCTCTCTATATCTCAACTTCGCAGAGAAAGCTATCTCCCGAAATGAGCAATACCTATCTTAGAATATGTCTGGATATCTGATGGGACCCAGTTCATAAATGGACTCCAATTCCAGCAAACTTCTTAGACTGTATTGTCCACTGAATTTAATCAGTATCCTGCACCATGCCTTCCTCAGTATCCGCTTGGACCACCTGTCCAAACTACTGCCCCTCAAAAGAGGGAAAACAAAAACTCTGTCACCTTGGAAGCCTGGAATGATAGCCGTCTCCTGAAGGAGGCTGCTGTTACCATATCCCATGAACATCCACTTATGTTCATAGACTGCTTCACAACATTTCTCCAGGATTGGATCAATATAAACTTATTGCAGCTCGTGCAAAAACAACATCTGGTGTGGTACTTGACATCTCAAGATTGACTTAATTGCCTAAGCAAGTGATATGCCAATCATGCACATCCCTCTCCCCTTTAGTCTGTAAGACACCTTTAGATAGGTTGACTCCATCACGTGCAGGTATACCACCATACCAGGAGTCGTCCATTCTAAAACACCTTTAGAATAGTGCCAAAGTACCCAGATTGGGAAACTACCCAAATCTAGATCTAAAAACATAGATCTAGTTACCAGAATGCCTGATATATTATCCATATCCAATATGGAGAAACCACTGTGTGACAACCACAGTATAAACGATCGTAGTATAGGAATTTCACTTCCTATAAAGTTCATGTCATCCAAATACCAGGACATCACACCCTACTACCTTCTTAACAGATCCATCTCATATTCTGATGAAGTCAAAGCTTATGACTGTCACATCAAAAATGGATGATTTATCTCCGCTATACCTTCTTTAGTCTATAAATAGACACAAGCTACTTGTCCACTATGCTTCCGCTGCTCCCACTGACTATAACAACCCTCTAGCAAAGTCAGATACACGTGCACTTCTAAAGCTCGTTTAGAACGACGTATACTCATCCTCATGCCGGGTCTTATAGTCTAGAACAGCAGTAATAGCAAGTCTAGATAAACAAGAACCTCCCTGTCACCGTTTCTGAAAAGACTGAAGTACCTTTCGGGTGCCTGAGGTTACCCACCATATCTGCGGAGTGGCTAATGGAATGTCAAACCCGATTGAATGTTTAGGTTCTATTAAAATTTCAGTAATCGTTTGTGGTTCTGGAATCACTTCCAGTTCTACCATACTCCTACTACTGTTTTCTGAAAAAGTCCATTTTGCTAAAACTGTGGTGAGTCAAGAACAATATCACTATTGATCTTCCGATGGTAGAAAGTTACCCCTCGTCATAGCCCGGGATAACCCACAAACTGCCATTACAGAAACGTGCCTTGAGTTATCCAGAGTCTGGTTTTAAGCATAAGCCGGACAACTCCATATACCTTAACATCGTTAAGATATGAACCATTCTATATACAATATAGAAATAGAGGCACTGATTTAATTGGAACCAGATTCAAATCATGAAGCTGCCTCCAGTGCATGTCAACTAAATGGAGAGAGGCCAATCAGCATTACTCAACTAGAAGTGCATCCAGATATGAGTAACCTGAAAGAGAAGCAAGTTCTCAAAACCATTACTATCAACTGAATACCAAACACAAGTATCTACATCTATGATCACCTTGAAGGATCTCGATACTTGCAACACATGGTTCTCTACTTTATTCTTGTATCTATAACTTCTCAAAACTTGGACCTTGTATTTCTACGAAATACATGTATAAAACTGGAGAAGTCACAAGTAAACAGAACATAGCACGAGCACCAACCCCTCTGTCCTAATGGACACTGGAAAACATACAATACTTCTATAAGTTCCCTGAGTTCAATAACTCAAACCCTGTGCGTCGTAGGTTGAAAACTGTACTATGGTTAAGAAGAATTACACCGTTGTTGAATGCTCCTTACCTAACCATCAACTGATATAGGTAAATGTCATAGACATAATTTCAAAAAGTTATCTTACATTATAAAATAAACGTACAGATATATCAGTTTGAAACTGGTGCATAGCTACGGATATTCAAAACCAAATATTTATCGTCCGACAAAAACCCAGGTGATTTCCTCAAATATCACCAATTACAACGAATTCTGATATAATGAGGATATAATCACCTAATTCCCAATATCTTACTCCCACTCATCATATGTAATACCATACAGATGTGAGAATCAAACCTGGTAAATACATACCCTAGAGTAAGAATCTAATTGGGAAATCAGTTTTCAATTAACAACTCACAGTGAAACTCAAACATGAAAATGTTTCGAAGGGGTATCCGGGTATTCTTAGTAATGCCTTTTCCACTATCCAGATTCATGACTATAGCCGTATATTTCCTTTCCATCCCTTCAATCCCTTTATTTGTCTTTACTTATTACCTTGTGTACACCGTATTTAGGCTAAATGGTTTTCTTCCCTCCCTACCTTTTGGCACCAGTCTAAGGTTTGGAATAAGGTTATCCAATAAGTGTAATAGGTGTACCCTCCTAATCCTAGGAGCCCTCGCAACCTGAGAGAAGGTAAGGGAAAAGACAACTGAATAATCCTTATTCTATTTCTCCTGAACCAGAATCCATTCTCGAACTGGAACAAGTTCCTTCGAGTTCGTATGTAACTATACGATGGATTATCCAATAAATGTGGATCTTCGTAGTGATACGAGGTGTTCTGGAGAAATGCAAAGGTGAAGTAGGAGTGGCGATGATATACGCGGTTTGGTCGTGAATGATAGCAGTCGCAATTTACTTTGCCTTCTTTCTAATCCCTTTATTTGTCTTTACTTATACCTTCTGTACACCTCACTTAGGCTAATTGGTTTTCTTCCTTCCCCACCTTTCAGCACCTGCCTATGGTTTGGAAGAAGACTATCCAATAAGCGCAATAGGTGTACCCTCTCCTAATCCTAGGAGCCCTCACAACCTGAGAGAAGGTAAAAGGAAAAGACAACTGAATAGTCCTATTCAATTTCTCCTGAACCGGAAACCATTCTCGATCTGAAACAAGTTTCTTAAAATTCGTATGTAACTATACGATGGTGATATACAATAAATTTGGATCTTCGTAGTGATACAGAATGTTCCGGAGAAAAGCAAAGGGTAAAAGTAGGAGTGGCAATAAAGTATGTAACTCTGACAATCCAAAATCCAGTGTGTTTTATGAAGGTTCGGTTAACTTGGTTCATGAGTTTTAGTCTAGGGTCGGGCCATGGTCGCTTCCAAAGAGAGAGAGAGAAAAGAAACACTCAGCGTGCACTCTAACCTAGATCAGAATGGTTAACCACTTTATCTAATCCGGATGGCTCCCACTGTTTCCTCGGATCCTCCCCCAAACCCAAAAGAGAATTAGTCGGGATCATTTAAAATCACCCGAGGAGTAAAACAACTTATCAGTGGGAATCGGGATCCAACTATCATTGCATGATAACTTGATGGAATCCACTCAAGTTATCACACTCCAGAAGGTATGAGCATGTTTGGCAAGTTTCGGTTTCTTTAGAAACTCCCGATGTGATTTTTACCCCATGCTTTTATGACCTTGACAAAGGCCAACAAATCATAAGTCACATGTCAAGTTCTACCCGTCATTGTCCAGGTTAATTTGAACCCACCCGTACTCGCCCTTGACTAAGGACAACAAGGTTGTACGACTGTCCTAAACCAACGCATCTATCCATGCAACAGAAAAGTAACAAATAACTACCATACACTATGTCTTGACTAAGGCCAACAAACATAGCATGAATACTAAGTGCTATCCGTATGAAATGACGGAGGGCTACAAATGGTTTTTGGCGAAAAACCTTTAACGTAATGAACTTGATATCATTGAAGGAACCGGATAGCTTTACAAATATATAGTAGCGAAAACTTTTGCTAAAGAGGTCACTCCCGGTGAAGGGATCTCGGCTCTTTCCTCGTCGAATGAGGTGCAGGATATTCCTAACTGAATATCACGATGCAAAGCAAAAAGCAATCGACTATAGTAAAGTTATTACCCTAACGCAAACTTCTGCCGAAGAGGTCACTCCCGGTGAAGGGATCTCGGCTCTTGCCTCGTCGAATGAGGTTCTGGATATTCATAACCGAATATCGATGTGCAAAACAAAAGAAAACGTCCTTGTAATAACAACTTTTGAAAATTTGTTCCAACAACATCAAATAGGTTTGTTTTCCTTGCATTGATCAGAATCAATGCAGTCCCATCAGTTAACATATCATACCACAGAAAAAAAGGAACGAAAAATAAAATGTATGTATATGCCATCCGCATTCGCCACTGGATCCCGTCATCACCCGTTAGGTTACTTAACTAACGACAGAGCGGGGACTGGACTAGTGCGGGTGCAAAACATATACAACATCTACTAGTATATATATAAATATATATAACAATAGTCCCAGGCATGATATAAGAAACATCTCAGAATCTCAGTCAAGCAACACAGAGTGGTGGATAATCCTGGAGCCTCGGGTTTCATTTGAGCCGCAAATGAGACCCGACGTTCTCTGTCGTGTGGATAGCCTGTTAAATGAAAACCTAGACCCCTACGAGCGCGGCAAGTTACCCGCCAATCCCAGAAGCGAGACAACCCCAATCAATAACGTGAATGGGTCACCCAGCACTCCACGGAATCCGGTAACTTGAGCATCCCTCCATAGGTCAACCTATACCCCCTACGAGTGGGGCGAATAGCCCGCCAATTCTAGAGTGAGGCCCCCTCCGTCTCACTGCCATGATATGCGGGCCTGTTTCCCTCTAGAACCCGGCTATTCATGCACTCCACCACAGGGTAATTCTAGTACAGAAAAGAAAATAAGTACAAAGGTGACATCGACCTCAACCCGGTCGTGCCCCAAACAAATAATTTACAAACAGGCAGTGACGGCAGTCCACATGTCGGATACTCTCCCCGCAATATCAAATGTACAAATGAAACTAAACTTTACTACCATTGCACCCAAGCTATCCATCACGACGATCCAACCACAACCACAGCACAACACAGAACACCAACGTGAATGTCACGTTCGCAAACCCGTCTAAAAGAGCATATAGCAGTTAGACGAGTTGTACCGTTCTAATGACATTCACGGTCTCAGATAGTAATGTATGTACTGGAAACCATGACATTAGAATTCCGCACGCAATTGGCAAACTAAACCAATTTCCAAAACCATGAAAAAACAGTGAGCTAAAGTTCCAAAAACCGACTGTTTAAAGCCAATTCGGAAGTCTGAATCAAAAAGAAACGCGCCCGAACCTTCGCGGGGGGTTAGAGCATGAAATTAACTTCGAGTCGGAGGGCCTAAAGGGGTACCCCACCCCTGAGGCCACCACGAGATGGCCAGGGGCTGAGGTAGACCCGAAACTGCCCAAGATGGGACAGTTTCGGGTCCCCACCGCCAAGACCACCATATAGTGGTCTTGGGGAGTGGGCCCAGCCATTCGGTCCCCCCCGGGGGTTTCCCCGGGGTGCCCATCCACCTCCCCGCGGCTTCTCAGTTCAAACCGTGAGCCCGCGGGGTGTGCAAACATCTCAAACTTTCGGTTTTCGGAACTGTTTTTGTCGGCAGTTTTTGCACGACAAAAACGACGGATTTCTAATGTTTCAAAGAGTTAACAAAGACTTATGGAGTGGCTCAGATACCATGTTGGGTTACGGAAGCGCCCCGGCCATCAATCTGTGACAAAATGCAGAAGAAAAATTTATAAAACTTGATGCTACCACAACCAATTACCCGGATCTACCCATAAGCCCTAGATAACAAAACATCCAAAGGAGTTGGAATGGTTATACCGAATAGATCCGTGTCCTTCGGTCTTCAACCATCATCCCAAGCTCCTAGGGGCTTCCTTGATAAAGCTTGAACTCCGGTCTCCTGATTAGTAGAGATTTTACGATCACCAAAAATATTTTACCGCAATCAGAAACGGCGTCGCTTTGCAACTAGCCGGTGAATACGGGTCGGTCCACAGGGATGTGTAATTTTCCTAAGTGTTCTTACGAGCTAATTCCAATGGTTGTTTGGTCTTTTAATTGAATCTAAAAACTAAGTTGTACGATGATCAAGAAACTTGTTAGGATTAGGTCTAAGGTGAGTTTGATAAGATTAATATTCACACCTCTTTCAATGCCCTCAATTAAATCCTTTTAGAAGTTATAACAATTATTAGTAAAGGGGATTAGGATGATTGGGAAGAAACGAAGTTTCTTCCTCTAGATCCTTGTCCGTCCTTTCCTACTAATTGCTCTAACTTTCATGGAAGTCATGCATGTCCGGTTCTTTATACTACGGTTTCACCGTTACCTCATGGGTAGGGTGCTGATTGAAAAGAATTCTTGATGTGTAGTATGAAATTGTAAAGAAATCACAACCAAAAATTATTTGACCGCAATCAACTACGGTGTCGGATGTAGATTGTTAGTGAGTGCGGATCGTCCACAGGGAAAGTGTAATCATTCGTCTTTTGAATTAGATGAGTCGAAACTTTAAAGAAAACAAAACAAAACAATTCATGATTTGAAATTGAAGTTCAAGAATTAGAAAAACATAGATCTAATAACAAGAAAAAGATAGAATCAAGAATTGATAGTTTGATGATTTTTCCAACCAAATATCAAGAATCGAAATGAGGCTCGTAAGAATCGATCGGATCTATAGATGTGATGCAATCTTATGATGACGTATTCTTATCCTTCGATGAATTGATACTAGATTGATGATGATCGACAAGAATTAGGGATTTCTTGTGAAACTAGGGTTTCATCTTATCCGTTGTTCTTTCATCGATATCATTCACATTCTAGCCTCTAGTAATTTCAAGAAACGATCGTAGATCCCTAATTTCGAGCGATAACAATCAAGAAAGCATCGCAACGAAACTAGGTTATCGATTCTTGAACTTGCTAGGGTTTACAAAACTCGTAGGACTTAAAAATCGTTTTGAGATTTTTTACATCATCTTTCTATTGATCGTCTCGGCTCCTTAACGAGCGGAGTTTTACTCAAACATCACAACAAGAACAACAATTACAAATTGAGATCTAATCATGATGCAAGACATTAAAGAAAGCAAGATTCAAGAATTTCACTTTTTATTTATATCAACAATTTAGTTACATTCGCTCAAGAACTACAAGAGGAAGAACTCTATCGTCGATTTGGCTTTGCTCGTCCCCTTGAGTCGCGGATCGGCTTGGATCACTTGCCCGATTGAAGATCGGCTCGGCTCCTAAAAGGTTGAAGGCTTCTCGCTTGATTGGTACTCAAGATCTTGAATTTGGAGTGGAATTAGGGTTAGGGTTTTGCACAAGTCTTGTCACTAGACTTGTGGAAGAAGATGATGTAAGAGGGAAAGAATTAGCTAACTAAAAGATTAACAACTAATGAAGAAACTTTAACCCTAGGTCTAGGTTCCTATTTATAGACATCTAAACCCTAGATCTAGAATTTCAAATTCTAAGTTTCCCTCTTAAAGTTTGTTGAGGAAATTTGAATTTCCCTCCAAAAGTTAGTTAGA
This sequence comes from Agapanthus africanus, assembly GCA_030015575.1. NCBI lineage: Eukaryota > Viridiplantae > Streptophyta > Magnoliopsida > Asparagales > Amaryllidaceae > Agapanthus > Agapanthus africanus. Next base: position 186,887,022 of record JASDDO010000016.1, on the reverse strand, counting down.
GGAGAAGCTTCTAGATGAGGTTAGTTAGGAGCTTAATTATGTTTAGCCTTGCTTAATGATCTTTGCTGATCTGGCAGTAGCTTCGAGGTCTTTCTGGAATTTGAAGTATCATAAAGGAATATGGGCCCTGGGAGAAGAATTATGCTGTAAAAATAAACTGCTGACGTGGCAAGAATGGGGCGGATCCGCGGCGCTTTCTGAGCCTTGGGGTTTGGGCTTTCTGGTACAGTCTTGGGCTGATTGTTGGGTCTTTTTAGGATATATTTATTTGTATAATTCCTTCTGAATTGCTACCAGATCTGAAATCATTGAGTTGGCGTATTTTTTATCAGCTCTTTTGGCTGTGCTCCTGCAATTTCCTGCACAAATCTCGAAACAAGTGTTGCGCAAATACAAAGATGATGCGATGCCATGAAATGCGGTCAATTTCCCTTAAAGTATCGGTTTAAAAGTCTAACACATGCAATCTGATATTTAACGACTAATTTGCTAATATGTGAAATATGAATGCCGAACACTTCTAAATGAGTGCAAATGATGAGGAAATTGCCGGGTAAAATATACAATATTGTCGACTAATCAAATACCCCCAAACTTAATTTCGATCGTCTCGAGCGAACTGTTTTATTACAAAGAGAAGGAGAAAATAAAGAAAGAGAAAAACTAACTAGCACACTTTCGTAGGCAGCACGATTGCACTGAGCACGTGCAACAAGCCTTTAAACCTCTAGGTGTCCCTAGTAGGAGGAGTGTTGTCTCCTGAGGGTTTTCAGCGGATTGCACCCACAAAATCCAATAATAAAAGGTAGATCATGAATATTACATTTAAAGAAAAGAATTCTAAAAGAAAGACTTTGAAAATTAAGGTTTCCAACTAGGCTAGCTTTTCGGTTGTCATGAGCCCTATCTTAATGGTCATGAAAAGATGTTAGAAATCACGTCCTCCCTCAATAAAACATCGTCTTATTTTTCATTCCTATCTTTCTTCCAAACATCGATCATATAACCCTGCGTGTGTGTAAAGGACATCCCTACACCCGGAGAATTCAAGCTATCATACTCTTGCCCATCAGCCTCAGTACTTTTTAATTAATGAATATTTAGACGAAATTGCTCACACACTTTCATGCGACCGTTAATACTTCTTGAGGTACTAACCGACCGATTATTCTTGTGTTTGCTTATTTGGTGTATTTTCCTCGTTTTACACCACCTCAGGCATAGTAGTGACTCCCAGACCAGTTGGCCTTAGGGCACTAGGTGAAGAAGCACCCTTGTTATACATTTTTATTGCCCTCGGTGATAACAAAACCAGTATCCATTTTTCTCACCACTTTATATTTTATTCATTTTTTTTATTTCCTTCATACTTTTGGCTTTAAGACAAGAGCATTTCAAGGTATCCTCTACTATCCCAGGCTTTAAGACGTGTGTAAGTGCGAATAACAGGGTGTCAACATTCAAAATGTTTGGCTTTCAGAATAGAAACTATTTTTCAGACTTATTTTTATCCTCAGATTAGTTACGTCTTTCATCTTACTAACCCTTGGGACAACGGCTCATAACTACTTATTACTAGTTCGTATAAGAAAACTTCTAATTTTCTTGGTTTTCTTAAATTTTTCTAATCTCATGGACGTAATTTTTCACTATCTAAACTTTTATTATCTTATTTATGTACAAAAAATATTTTTATCTTTTGAAATTTTTTAAATTTTTATGGTTTTCAAAAAAAAATGTTTTGTGCTTATGCAAAGTGATATGCAAATGATGCGAAAATAAGCACAAACCTCCCCCAAACTTGTTTTCAACAGTGTCCTCACTGTTGCCTTCCGCTAAATCTCGAAAAACATGTAAGCTTGGGAGGAATTTATTAGTGGGGGCAAAATATTTAAGTGAAGAACCTCCCCGAAACTTATTTTTGGCTCATCTTTTTGTAAAATTTTCTTTTCAAGAGCCAGAAAAAAAATGATGCCCCCCCAAACTTATGCAATGTTAATCTTTGAAAATCACATGAGGGGGTTAAAAACTAGTGGTCGATGCCATGCTTTGCAAAGACCGAATGTTAACACCAACCATTCAAAAAATTTATCAATGCAGTGCTCTGGTTGGTGGAAGAAGAAGTGGGGAAAGGGTAAGTGGTGGAACAGAATGTGTGTGCGTCTTATTTTGGAGAGACGATGTAGTGCATGTGATGGATTACTCGCATTCTTCTTAAAAGTCAGAAGAAGGGGTGGAGGTTCAATTTCATTGATTGGGAGATGATTCATCTCAACACCCGTGTCATTTAAAAATGCGAGTTCATCAGCGAAGATCTCCTCAAAAGTTCCATCAATACCCCGATGAATAATGTCATCACAAAGTGCGGGGTGATATTCAGACTCTAAAAGCAGTTCATAATCAGTGTTAATTGTTGACCCGGACATCTCGGTGGAAGAGTCCGTATGTGTATGATACATAGTTGGGTCAAACAATAACGTATGAAAAGAGTCAAGATCGGTATCAGGAGGGTCATTAAATGCGCTGCTGTCGACATCCATTAAGTCGACAGAACAGACCTGAGCAGTAGGTTCGGAGGGTACACTTCCCAACTTGTAAATGTTCAGCTCTATTGACCTATTCCCGAAGGATAGGGTCATAGAACCATTACGACAGTTGATTATTGCATTGGAAGTGGCCAAAAAGGGGCGACCTAAAATCACCGGAATTTGATTCCGTGGGTTCGCTACAGGCTGTGTATCAATTACAATAAAATCTACCGGGAATATAAATTCTCCGATTTTTATTAACACATCCTCCAGTTCACCCCTAGGTTTGGTGATTGATCGGTCAGCCATCTGGAGAGTGCAATTGGTTGGCTTCAACTCTCCAATACCTAGTTGCTCATAGACTGAGTATGGAAGCAAGTTACCACTAGTGCCAAGGTCTAGTAGAGCACGGTTAATGTGTTTTTCCCCAATAGAAACGGAAATAGTAGGATATCCTGGATCCTTACGTTTCCTCGGTAATTGTTGGGGGAAAGCCGTGTCTATTGTTTTTTCCATGAAAATCTTCTTGGGCTCTTGAGTCTTCCTCTTCCTAGTGCACAAGTTCTTAATAGTTTTCGCATAGGACGGAACTTGTTGGATGGCATCTAGGAGAGGGATATTGGTGTTTACTTGCTTAAAAATGTTCATAATCTTCTCCATATGTGGACTCGGTGTGTTAGCCCTTAACCGATTAGGATAAGGTGCTTTAGCAATAAGCGCTGGGTCCATCCTAGGAGAAGGAAGTGTGTGTGGAACCAATCCTAAAATAGAAGTGGGGATCGTCCATGGAGGGGTAAAAGAGGTGGGCTGAAGTGGCGAGCCTTTTGGGAAACGAAGAATAGGCTAGGAAGAAGGTGGTGTGGTAGAAGAACTGGGGTCAGAATTAGAAGTGTGTGTGTGAGGAAAGGTCTCAGCCGGGGTGTTATTGATTGATTTATTAGTATCATCAAATTCTTCCCCAAGGTGATGGTCAAGCACTCTTCCAGATCTCAACGTAAGTGCATCCACATGATGTGAATAGCCAGGATTGGGTAAAGGTTGAGCTGGAAGTTTCCCTTTCTCTCGTGCACTCATTTCGGCTTTTAGTTGTGCAATTTGTGCTTCCATCGATTTGATATTCTCATTTTGAGAGACAATGATCTTCATCACATTCTCGATGGAAGATTGCAAACTTGCCGTCCCTTGGATGGATTGTTTCATGAAAGTATCCAAGGTTTGTGCTAGTGCAGAGGTATTATCTATACCGGTCAATTGTAAAGGACTAGACGGTGCAAAAGTGTTGGCCGGATTTTGGAAATTTTGTGCTTGAAAGGGGTGCTGGCTCAATTGAAATTGTGGCTGCTGTTGTGGTGGAGGAACCCCTTGGAAATTGTTTTGGGTTGGAACCGTGTTTCGAAATTGTGATTGGTTCCAAGCAAAATTTGGGTGATTCCTCCAACCCTGATCATATGTGGAGGGAGATGGATCATTTCTAGGTCTTTGAAATGCGGCATTTGTATGCTCAGGACCTTGAAACGGACATTCTTCCGTCAAGTGAGACGGATCAGAACAGCATCCACATACAGTTTTGGAGAGTGATATTTGACTTAGGGCGGCAGCTAAAAATTTGTTTTCCATATTCTCGAGTTTCTTATTGATAGCTGCAATGTCAGCTCTAACTCCTATGGAAATATCATTGCCATCCCTAGACGATTGACTCACACCCTCCCACTGTAAAGATTTTTCAGCGAAACCTTCTAGAAATTTCCAGGCTTCCCCATCATCTTTAGTCATGAAGTTGCCTTGACACATGGATTCAAGGGTCTGTCTTGTGTAAGGAGTAATGCCCTCATATATGATTCGGCACAGATCCCATCTCGGGATGCCGTGATGAGGACATTGGATTAACAGATCCTTGAAGCGGTCAAGACATTTTGAAAATGTTTCATTTGGAAGCTGGGTGAATTGATAGATTTCGCTACGGACTCGAGCTGTCTTTTGATGTGGGTAGAATTTCTTAAGGAATGCTTTGACGAATTCGTCCCAATTTGAAATGGAATGTGCGGTAGTGTTATATAGCCACTTCTCGGCTAAATCGCACAAGGTGAATGGGAGAAGACGAAGACGCAAAGCATCCACAGAAAGCTGTGAAGTACCCATCATTGCGCATACATTTTCAAATTTCGTGATAAACACGTATGCGTCTTCAGACTCGAGACCGTGAAACTTTGGTAGAAGGTTGATGTATTGGGGTTTTATTTGATAGTTTTCCCCGTTGGCTGGTAGAATGGAAAGACAGGTGGAAAGTGGGCTTCGTGTTGGATAGCACCTCTCTTGGAGAGAGATGCGAGGTGGATTCTGCGCACCAACGGACGGCGGCAGAGTAGTGGAAAAGAAGTTCGATGGAGGTGGATCCATCGATGTGGGTGTGGTGGTAGGTAAAAGAAAGGTAAATGTAGAAATACCGACTTTTGGGTCGATGAAGGAACGCGGACTAACGGGCACTAGAATCCCGTGTCCATCCTATCTTGCACTAAAAAGGGTTAGTACAAGTGGCAACGTGAATTTATAATTAGGGGAAATGATATGAATGCGGTGTTTGTTTTGAAAAGTGTACGGATTTTTGAAAATATGATGCAAATCCCAAAAATGCAACAAGCAATTCCCTAGAATCTAGTGGTCACCTAGGTCAAACTCTAGACCGCTCCTAACTGCCAAAAGACAAGTCGCGGGAAAAATCCTCCACTGCCTCTTTGTTCCCCTGTGGCCGGATAAGTGCCAGGTAAGTGGGAAGGTACTCCACTACGTAAGTAGTGGGCCTAATTAAAAACCACTAACCTTAGACACACTCGGCTTAGGCACCACAAGAAAAACGCGGATAAGCAATGAATTACCCACGGCCTTCTTCTGTCCTAATTGAGCGCGACGGTCCTTAGAGTCATCTCTAGATATTTTTTAGTTAATTAGGGTAAATGCGGATGCAAGTTTTGCGGTTTTCGGGGCTTAGGAAGGGTAATGAACTCCCTACCTAATTTGAATTTGGTCGTGCCCCTTAAATTTCCGTATTAATATGCAAACAACCAAAAGAATCAAAACACGCACAAATTTTATTTTGCTTTTGCGGCGCTGCGATTATTTGCAAAGAAACCTGCAGCAATTTGTTAATTGGAGTAGATGAGGTAAGAGATAAGAAAGTACAGAGAGTTACTGAGCAAAATTGGTGCGGTCAATCAACAAGGGGGCCGCGGAACCGCCGCAGATGCGCCCTAATGCCGCTCTTCCGCCGCGGTATGAACAGTACTGTGCACAAAAATTATACAGAGAGCTCCTGTATACTCCATGAGTCCTCTGGAAATTTTAGAAAAAATTTTCTTCGGCTCCAATGATCCCAGATATCCTCGCAACAAAATTCACAACACACGTATTAGTGTTTGTACGAATTTTGATCACAAAATTTAGATGGAATAAAATTTTCAACTCAAATTTCAAAATACGAACAACTAGCGCACTATCCCCGGCAACGGCGCCATTTGATTGAAAAGAATTCTTGATGTGTAGTATGAAATTGTAAAGAAATCACAACCAAAAATTATTTGACCGCAATCAACTACGGTGTCGGATGTAGATTGTTAGTGAGTGCGGATCGTCCACAGGGAAAGTGTAATCATTCGTCTTTTGAATTAGATGAGTCGAAACTTTAAAGAAAACAAAACAAAACAATTCATGATTTGAAATTGAAGTTCAAGAATTAGAAAAACATAGATCTAATAACAAGAAAAAGATAGAATCAAGAATTGATAGTTTGATGATTTTTCCAACCAAATATCAAGAATCGAAATGAGGCTCGTAGGAATCGATCGGATCTATAGATGTGATGCAATCTTATGATGACGTATTCTTATCTTTCGATGAATTGATACTAGATTGATGATGATCGACAAGAATTAGGGATTTCTTGTGAAACTAGGGTTTCATCTTATCCGTTGTTCTTTCATCGATATCATTCACATTCTAGCCTCTAGTAATTTCAAGAAACGATCGTAGATCCCTAATTTCGAGCGATAACAATCAAGAAAGCATCGCAACGAAACTAGGTCATCGATTCTTGAACTTGCTAGGGTTTACAAAACTCGTAGGGCTTAAAAATCGTTTTGAGATTTGTTACATCATCTTTCTATTGATCGTCTCGGCTCCTTAACGAGCGGAGTTTTACTCAAACATCACAACAAGAACAACAATTACAAATTGAGATCTAATCATGATGCAAGACATTAAAGAAAGCAAGATTCAAGAATTTCACCTTTTATTTATATCAACAATTTAGTTACATTCGCTCAAGAACTACAAGAGGAAGAACTCGATCGTCGATTTGGCTTCGCTCGTCCCCTTGAGTCGCGGATCGGCTTGGATCACTTGCCCGATTGAAGATCGGCTCGGCTCCTAAAAGGTTGAAGGCTTCTCGCTTGATTGGTACTCAAGATCTTGAATTTGGAGTGGAATTAGGGTTAGGGTTTCGCACAAGTCTTGTCACTAGACTTGTGGAAGAAGATGATGTAAGAGGGAAAGAATTAGCTAACTAAAAGATTAACAACTAATGAAGAAACTTTAACCCTAGGTCTAGGTTCCTATTTATAGACATCTAAACCCTAGATCTAGGATTTCAAATTCTAAGTTTCCCTCCTAAAGTTTGTTTAGGAAATTTGAATTTCCCTCCAAATGTTAGTTAGAGGAGAAGCTTCTAGATGAGGTTAGTTAGGAGCTTAATTATGTTTAGCCTTGCTTAATGATCTTTGCTGATCTGGCAGTAGCTTCGAGGTCTTTCTGGAATTTGAAGTATCATAAAGGAATATGGGCCCTGGGAGAAGAATTATGCTGTAAAAATAAACTGCTGACGTGGCAAGAATGCGGCGGATCCGCGGCACAAGCCAGCTCCCGCCGCGGATCCGCGGCGCTTTCTGAGCCTTAGGGTTTAGGCTTTCTGGTACAGTCTTGGACTGATTGTTGGGTCTTTTTAGGATATATTTATTTGTATAATTCCTTCTGAATTGCTACCAGATCTGAAATCATTGAGTTGGCGTATTTTTTATCAGCTCTTTTGGCTTTGCTCCTGCAATTTCCTGCACAAATCTCGAAACAAGTGTTGCGCAAATACAGAGATGATGCGATGCCATGAAATGCGGTCAATTTCCCTTAAAGTGTCGGTTTAAAAGTCTAACACATGCAATCTGATATTTAACGACTGATTTGCTAATATGTGAAATATGAATGCCGAACACTTCTAAATGAGTGCAAATGATGAGGAAATTGCCGGGTAAAATATACAATATTTTCGACTAATCAGGTGCCGTAGGGAGCGGATCATGTATGCGTGCATGAAGTTCTAGTTATTACAAATTAATGGACTTGAAAGAGATGAGAGATATTCATCTCTCAATCCTTCCCTTATTCCTAACCCTAATAAGGGACGAAATTACTCGCTCATTAGAGGATCTATTAAAAACACCATTTTAAGATTACTTACCTACTGCAGTTTAAAAGATTTTACACTAGATTACTAGGGCAAAGGAATGATTTATCTAAAGTAAGAATTAAATTAGAAAGCCAGAGCAAAGAATGAATTAATCTAGGGCAAGATATTAATTTTAAACTAAGGCAGAAAATTAAAAGGAACTTACAAGAAATGATGCTCTTAATCTTCCAAAGAATCTGAATTTTATTTATTGAAAAGAGGCATCCCCAATACAATCTTTAGAATACAATTTTATAGGGAAAAAGGGAAATTAGGGTTACAGGATTCGCACATGTGCGATTACAAAAATACCCCCGAAAAATCCCAACAAAGTCACCGACGCACCGCCACCAAAAATCTGCACCGACGTGCGCAATGGACGGCCGCGGAACCGCGGCATGGGTAGGCTTTGGGCCGCGGTTCCGCGGCCCATTGGTCAGATCATTGACTGCAATTTTGTGGGCTTCTTCTTGATGCTTTGGGCTTTCTGTTTTTCTAGTTCTTTTCTCCATTTGACTTCTGGGTCTTCTCCAGATCTTCAGTGAAAACTTCTAATGCTCTTTTAACCGTTTACTTTGACATTTTGGACCTTGCATTGCCTTGTTCAATTGTGAATTGTTCTTCGTCTAGGCTTGACTAGAATCCTCCTACTTGTGGGTCAAAGGTCCCTCTTTTGTATCATCTTTTGTCTTTTTCACTGTCTTCGCTCCAAGAACCTGTATCCTATAATATGTAGCAGACATGCGTCAAAAGAACCTGTTTATTTATAAAACGAATAAGAATGAGGAATATAATAATGCAATATTATGGTATGAACAAATACCCCCATACTTATCTTTTGCTCGTCCTCGAGCAAACTTATTATTTTTTATTCTAAAAACCTAACCGCACTTTCGCAGGAACGGCGTCGCTTGTAGCTAGCCGGTGAGTACGGGTCGGTCCACAGGGATTTTGTGTTTTCCTAGTCGCGCTAATGAGTTAATTCCGATGGATGTTCGGATTGATTTATTAAATCAAAAAACTACTAAATTAAGTTATACTAAAATTATCTAGATCTAAGTCTTGCTAGGGTTAGGCTTAGGGGAAGTTGAGAGATCAAAGGTTTCCTCACCGCTTTCAATACCCTATTTGAGAACAATTAGATGTTATGGTAATTATCAATAAAGTGGATTAGAATCTTTTAGGAAGATATTTCTTCCTCTAGGTTCTTGTCCTTCCTTTATTGATCCTTACCCTAACCTCCATGGAAAACATGCGCACCCGGTCCTTTATACTACGGTATCACCGTTACCTCGAGGGGTAGGGTGCCATAGGGAGCGGTGTGTGCGTGTATGCATGGAGTTCTAATTCTTAAATGTGAAGGGGTAAGAAAGGGGTGAGAAATCTCATCTCTCAAACCTTTCCCTAAGGCTAACCCTAACAAGCGAGGAGACTACTCGCTCATTAGGGGATTAAAAGACATTCTAAATTAAAAGAGAACTAAAGAAAAGAAATAAAAATAACTTACTAAATTTTATTGATGGCTCTCTCCAAACATCAACGCAGTACAGATCTGAATTTGTGAAATGAAAAGAGGCATAGCCTCATACAAGATTTAGAGTTCTTATTTATAGAGGATAGGAACCCTAGGGTTGCAATTGATTCGCATATCTGCTTTTAGAAAAATACCCCCTAAGAAAAATACCTATTCAACGCTCCGCGCACCGCCACCAAAATCCACCGACACTGGCATATAACGGCCGCGGAACCGCGGCATGGGTAGGGCTAGGGCCGCAGTTCCGCGGCCCATTGGTGAGAACATCAGATAATTTTTTCTGGGCTCTTTCTTGATGCTTTGGGCTTTTTGTTTCTTTAGTTCTTTTCTTCATTTGGCTTCTGGGTCTTCTCTAGATTTCTCAGTGAAAACTTATAGTGGTCTTTTAACCGTTCACTTTGACAACTTGGACCTTGCGTTGCCATGTACATTGTGAACTGTTCTTCATCTTGGCTTGGCTAAGATCCTTCTATTTGTAGGTTAAAAAGTCCCTTTTTGTATTGTCTTTTGTCTTTCTCACTGTTTTCGCTCCAAGAACCTGTAACCTGTAATATATAGCAGACATGCGTCAAAAGCACCCGTTTATTTATAAAATGAATAAGAATGGGGAATATAATAATACAATATTATGGTGTGAACAAATACCCCCAAACTTATCTTTTGCTCGTCCTCGAGTAAACTTATTTTTTATTCTCGACAAAAACCTAACCGCACTTTCGCAGGGAAACGCGATTGCACTGAGCTCGTGCAACAAGTCGTTAAACCTCTAGGTGTCCCTAGTAGGAGGAGTGTTGTCTCCTGAGGGTTTTCAGCGGATACTACCCATAAAATCCTATCAATTTGGCTTTTTCGACTTTAATTCTCCAATTAGGGTTTCTAACAAGGAATTCTATTATCTTCGACTCATAAATCATCCACCCATATTCTTCACACTTCCTCATTATTTAACTTAAGATTATGTATGTTTTATAGATTTACTTAGCTTTCAGCATCTCTTAAGTTTTCATTCTAGGGTTCCATCTCCACTTAGGAATTTCCATCAACCCTTACTAAAGATACAAGTTCTATTCTTCACTTTTTTCTTTCATCTAAACTCCAATCACATATCCCTACGTGTGTGTATAGATCACCCCTACACTTGGAAATTCAAATGAAGCAATCATTCTCTCGTCCGTTGTCTAAAGCACTTCATAATTGGTTAATTTTTAAATGAATTTTGCTTACACATCCTTCATGCGACCGTTAATACTTCTTGAGGTACCAACAACTGATTAAAAGATGTGTTTGCACATTAAAGCGTAATTCCTAGTCTTGCAACACCCAAGGCTTTAGTAGTGACTCCCAAACCAGTTGGTCTAAGGCACTAGGTGATGAAGCACCCTCGCTAAATATTTTTCTATTTTTTAGCCTTAAGTAATCACAAAAACCAGTGTTCATTTTTTTTTCTTTATTCACACTTGTATATTTTTTTTTTACTAAGGACTCTAGACAAGAGCATTTCAAGGTCTCTTCTACTATTCCAAGTTTCAAGGTGCGTGATTGTGCAAATTGTAGGGTATACATTTTCAGAATCTAGACTTAAGCTAGGAACTATTTTTCAAACTTATACTCTAATAAAAATATCAATACTCTTCCTTTGTTTCAGCCCAAGAAGTGAACTCAAAATTTGCCTATTTCTAAATAAACTACAAAGACATATACTTTCTACCGTTAAACTTTAAGGAAGGTTATTTTTAGGGTTTTTAATTTACTAAGTCTAAGATCTAGTTGTTCCTAGCCAGTTAACCTATTTGTCAAACTCAAATCAAATAAGGCCAAAATTTATAATTTTTTAAAAAATTTCAATTTTTATGGGTTTTCAAATAAATATGCAAATGCAAAAATATACAAATGAATGTGAAGGAAGAAGACGTACCGAGCATACCTCCAAACTTAAACTTGATAGTGTCCTCACTGTCATGCTACACCAAGAGGGTCAAAATGTCGGCACTCCCATGTTTATTTATTTACAACTTTTTTTTTTGAATTGTTATATACAGAAAGGCCCCCCCAAAACTTCATTGAAACAATGTTAAACGTCATTGCCAAACTTTGCAAAGACCAAATGTCAACACCAACCATTCAAAAAATTTATCTGTAAAGAGTATCGGTTGGTGGAAGAACATGTTGTACCGATCCAAAAAGAATTAGGGAAGATAGAAGTGGTGGTATGGAAAATGTGGAAGTGAATAGATATGATGTGGTGATGAATCTAAACGAGAATGTGAATGATCAGCAATCAGTGGAATATTGGCATTCTCGTAGCTTATTAAAAGAAATGGGGGTGGTTCAACTTCTAAAGGAGGAAGTTGACTAACTACACCATCCCCAAGATATTTCTGTGAATCCTTTATCAACTTGGCATCATCCATCATATGCATATGATATTCAATTATGAGGGAACTAATCTCTTCGATGTCCGCCATAGTCCAGCCGAAAACTTGTCGTCTATCTTGTAAGACCATTAAAAGAGCGTTCTCTTGCTCGAAGGCTAGAGAGGCCGATATGATAATGGGAAAGGTCTCATTCTCACCTATGTAAGCATATTTAAGGTGAGACGGCAAGGGCATGAGTACGAGTTTCGGAGACGAAAGAATCATAGGTAAAATTAGGGAATCTACCTCGAACTCCAAGGACTTCAACACAGGTTCGAAATCACTGCAAACAACCGATTCGGATGGTTCAACTGACTCATCCAAAAATTCAAAAGACTCATATTCGGGCTGTGAGTCGTCATCATCCGAAAAAGTGAAACATTCATAGTCATTATCGGTTGTGTCAACTGTGGTAGGCTCAAGGAGGGGCGCACTAGTGGTGTCAAAACAGTTCTCATCAAACAAAACTCTTTCAAGCTCGCAGTCCTCCTGCGTGATTTCGTGAATAGAGCAAACTTCTCGTGTACTAGTTTTAGGTACGGGGGGCAGACTTCCTAATTTATAAATATTGAACTCACTAGATGTCTTCCCGAAGAAATAGAGTCATGGAGCCATTGCGACAGTTTATTACTGCATTGGAAGTGGCCAAAAATGGTCGACCGAGGATCACCAGAATTTGGTTCCGTGAGTTAGCAACAGGTTGTGTGTCCATAACAATAAAATCAACGGGGAATATGAAATCCCCAACTTTGATCAACACATCCTCTAGCTCACCCCTATGATGGGTGATTGATCGATCAGCCATTTGGAGAGTACAACGAATGGGTCTCAACTCTCCAACCCCTAATTGTTCGTACACGGAGTAGGGAAGCAGGTTAACACTAGACCCAAGATCTAAAAGTGCTCGATTAATTTTATTATCCCCAATTGTTATTGAAATCGTAGGACAGCCGGGGTACTTTTGTTTTTCGGGTAAGGGTTGAGGTTGGTTAATAGCATTGCTCACTGCACTAGCCACTAGCACTTTCTTGGGTATTTGAGACGACTTTCTCTTAGATGTGCATAAGCCCTTTAAGATTTTCGCGTTGAATGGACTTGTTGGATTGCATCCAAGAGAGGTATATTTATGCTAACCTGCTTAAATAACTCCACAATCTTTTCCATTTGTGCAGTTGGTTTATTGGGATTCAACCTGTTTGGAAATGGAGCATTTTTAAAATTAGTTGAATCCAATGTCTGTGGAGTTGGAACGGATCCCAGTATGGGTGTGTTCGTGAAGTGAGAAGTGGGTCCGTTCGGATTAGAAGAAGAAGAGCCTTTTGAAGAATGGAGAATAGGCTCTAGCGGAGGAGATGAGGGTGAAGAAGAAGAAGGAGAAGATGAAGATGGAGAAGAAGAAGAAGAAGAAGCACCGGCGGGGATGTCATCACTAATACCCACATTATGCTGCAACACTCTTCCGGATCTAAACGTGGTCACCACATTTACATTGTGATTGTGATATGCGTTTTGTGTGTGACCGGGATTCGGCAATGGTTGAGATGGAAGCTTTTCCTTCTCTCTCGCTCAACGCAGCAGTTAATTGTGCAATTTGTGCCTCAATAGATTTGATGCTTTGATCTTGTGAAGCATTGTTGTGCACTAAAGACTGGACGCAATTTTCCAATCTTGCTGCGGATTCTGTAGATTGCTTGAGAAACGCATCTAGACTTTTTTCTAGCGAGATAACCTTATCATCATTTGGTTGAACCGAATTGTTCGTTTGATTTGGATAAGGTTGTAGTTGGAAAGGTTGCTGGTTTTGAGTTTGTTAGGGTGCTTGTTGTTGTGGAGGAGGCCTTTGAAAGTTGTTGTTTACTTGGAGTTGTTGATTTTGATTCCAAGCAAAATTTGGGTGACTCCTCCAACCCGGATTGTAGGTCGAAGAGTAAGGATCATTTCTTTGTCGTTGCTGAAAGGCAGCATTGACTTGATCTTGTCCTTGAACAGGTGGATTGTAAGGACACTCTTCGGTAAGGTGTGATGGATCCGAACAACAAGCACAAACAGTTCGTGGGAATAAAGCAGGGGCATGAGAAGACGATGAGATTTTGGTCTCAATGGCTTCTAGCTTTTTCATAAGTGCGTTCATCTCGGCCTTCATAGCAATCGACATATCTACTTGATGTATGCCTGCCCTAGATTGACCAATAGAAGAAGATGAGGTGGTCTTTGTGCTCTCCCACTGAATTGTTTGTTCACTAAGATCCTCGAGAAACTGTCATTCCTCCTCACTAGATTTGGTTAGAAAGTGACCTTGACAAATGGTTTCTAGCAATTGCTTCGTTGCCGGGTTCAATCCCTCGTATAATGTTTGGCAAAGTTGCCAACTTTCGATCCCATGATGAGGGCATTGAACAAGTAGGTCTTTGAATCTTTCAAAACACTTCCAAAATAGTTCGGAAGGAAGCTGGGAAAATTGTATTATCTCATTGTGAATTCTCGCGGTCTTGTGATGAGGATAAAACTTTTTAAGAAAAGCTTTAACAAACTCGTCCCAATTTCGAATTGAATGTGATGCTGTGCTGTATAGCCACTTCTCGGCTAAGTCACATAAGGTGAAAGGAATGACCCTTAGCCTTATAGCGTCATCACTTAATTGGGTTGTTTTCATCATGGCGCAAACGTTTTGGAATTTATTGATAAAGATATAAGCATCTTCGGATTCTAATCCATGAAATTTTGGCAGCATATTGATGAAGTGGGGTTTTATTCCAAATTTTTCCCCATTTGCTGGTGGGGGTGAAAGACAAGTAGGTAAAGAGGTGCGGACAGGGTAGAAGAGATCCTGGAGCGCGATTCGTTGGGGCGCTACAACAGGCGGAAGATTCGGGTTATTCACACCTAACGGAGGCGGAATCATTCCCATGGGTAAGGTGTTGTTGGGATTATATCCCGACATACTTTCGGAAGAAGAATTTGAAGGTGGAGGTAAGGAAATGGAGGGAATTTCGACTTCGGTGTCGAAAGGTTCGTCGGTCGGTACCGTCGAAAGGTTCGTCGGTCGGTACCAACGAAACACGGACTAATCGGGCGCTAATGTCCTTAGTCCAAAGTGACATACACTAAAGGGGTAGTGTAGTCAGAAAAATAAATGAAAGACAGAATGTGGAGGTAAGATAACGTCAATGAGAAGAAAGTGGGTGGTGGTGGGGTGCAAGGATTTTACGCGACAAATTGCAAGTTTTTATAAAAGATTTTTCTTTTTCTCCTTTTTTTTTATTTGGAACCGTTTGCAAAAAACTTTTTTTTGATAAAGTGCTAAGACACACTTTCGATCAACCAAAAATGCACAATCAGGCCTAACTCTAGGGTCACCTAGGTCAGCTAGACAACTCCTAACTGTTCCAAAGGGCTAGAGATAGGACCTCAAACCGTCTCTTCACCGCCAATTACGGCCAGGTAACTGCCAGGTAAGTGGGAGGCTCCCCGCTACAAGTAGCGGTCCTAATTAAGTAACCACTTGCCTTGACACACTTCCCTAGACATCGCAAAGTCAGGTTAGGATAAACGGCCGATGCCTATAATTAGTCCTATGTTCTATTGAGCTCGAAGTCCTTAGGGCTGAGTCTAGTATTTTTTAATTAATAGATGGTCAATGCATATGCCTTATGTGATTTCCGGGGTCCTGAGAAGGGTGATGAAATCCCCACCCAATCTGAATTGGTCAAAAGCCCCTTAAAGTCCGTTTTAAAGATATGCAAAACAGAGAAAATCACTTGCAATCAAAGATTTTTTATTTTATGCGGCGCAAAGAATCCTGCAGAAAATCAATTATTGGAAGGGGGAAGAAGATTTTTAGCGCAAAGAATCCTGCAGAAGATTTGACAGAAGATATATGGGGATTTGCAGAGGGAAGAAATACGAAACCAACCGTACAAAAATTTCGCAATGATGATGCAAGAAGGCCGCGGAAGGGCGGTGGGAGCGCGCTTAGGCCGCGGTTTAGCGGTGGGATGGAGGCTTCAGGGCTCCAAAAAATTTCTTCCGTTCTGTACTTGCGATCCCTCTCTGTTTTGATGTATCCTTTTCTGATTCTCCTTCTGTGTTGTTTCAGATCCGTCAATCCTGCAAAGATTCACAAAAGAAACCCTTCAAACAATAAAAGATGATAGAATATTTATATTTTTTATTTTTTCAAATTTTTATGGTTTTTTTAATTTAGATTAACCCGAAATTGCAAAAAGGAAAAACTACGCCATCCCCGGCAACGGCGCCATTTGATTGATCTCAAAAACTATCTATTACCGCAATCAAGAACGGCGTCGCTTGTAGCTAGCCGGTGAGTACGGGTCGGTCCACAGGGATTTTGTGTTTTCCTAGTCGCGCTAACGAGTTAATTCCGATGGATGTTCGGATTGATTTATTAAATCAAAAAAACTACTAAATTAAGTTATACTAAAATTATCTAGATCTAAGTCTTGCTAGGGTTAGGCTTAGGGGAAGTTGAGAGATCCAAGGTTTCCTCACCGCTTTCAATACCCTATTTGAGAACAATTGATGTTATGGTAATTATCAATAAAGTGGATTAGAATCTTTTGGGAAGATGTTTCTTCATCTAGATTCTTATCCTTCCTTAATCGATCCTTACCCTAACCTCCATGGAAAACATGCGCAACCGGTCCTTTATACTACGGTATCACCGTTACCTCGAGGGGTAGGGTTCCGAAGGGAGCTGTAACACCTTAGAATGTGTTTTGTAGCTATTTATATTTTAAAATGTGATTTTTAATAAAAAGTTTACCAAATTAGTTTTTAAATATTTTATCCTAATTATTGAGTATTTTACTAGAATTTTGTTAGGCACACACACACTTGTGCATGATAACTAGGCTTGTTTTTGGTGTTTAACCATGATTAGCAACATGGTTAACTAACCATTTCCTCTAATCTAGTTTTAATATTTGTTTAAGTGTTATGGTTGTTATTAGTATGGGTTTTAGTCATGATAGTTTTTAATTTAAAAAGGGTTTTAAAATGGAGTTTTGAATTTGGTTGACTTTGGGGAGAGAGAGAATGAGCATGGGCATCATGGCTTTGCCCATGCCTCATTATGAGAGAGAGAGTAAGAAGGGGTCCTTGGGTGTGCCCATTTCCCCATTTCTTTTTCTTTCTCTCATTTCCCTCACACTCTCACACACACACACACACACACACTCACTGCAGAGAGAGAGAGAGAAGCAGCAGCAGCAACAGAGTGAGAGAGAGAGAAGCAGCAGCAGCAACAGAGTGAGAGAGAGAGAGAGGCAGCAGCAGCAGCTGGGGACAGCAGCAACATCATCATCATCAACACAATAACAACAACAACAACAGCAACTATAACAACAACAACAACAGCAACTATAGCAGCAACAATAGCAGCAACAACAGAAGCAGCATTAGCAGGCAGCAGCAGCAGCAACAGGGACCCCAGTGCTCGCAGGAGCTCTTCTCCACACCTTCACCTGCCTTCTAGGATTCTGTGGGTATATTTCCTTAACCCCATTGCATGGTTTGCTTAGTTGTGCATCGATTGATTCGATTAGTGCTAAATTAGCTAGTTTAGTGCTAGTTTTGGGGTTTTGAGAGATATAGTAGTAATTTGTTGATTGTGTTGGCTAACCTAGCATAATTAGGTGTTTTCAAGGCCACTTCTTCTTAGAAATCCCCAGATTACACTAAAATACCATAGGGTTTGTGAATTGTGCAAATTAGTGTTTTTAAAGCGATATTTGTGACTTTTGTGATCTGCTATAGACCCGGACCTTGCAGAGTAAAATTGTGGAAACTGGGACATGATACCTAGGTCTAGAACACACCACCAGAAGACGAGCCCCTACCCCCTTGTTCAGGCCGCCAATTTCTCCAGATTGGCCGCAATTTGCGGCCAAGTTGGGGAGTTGGGTGTTGGTCTTTTGGCTAGGGGTCCCTGCTGTGTTGTTTAGGTCTTTGGCATGTATAGTTTTGCAATATCTTGCCTGTAGGAAAATCTGGGACTATATGTCGCTTTTGTGTTTAGTTGTGTTTGCGCGATACGCGCGATACGTGAGTGGGTTCTGTGATCCAGCGTATCGCGGCGTGTCGCGATGGTTTTTAGAAGCGTACACACACGATTCAGCGTATCGTGCACACGCGCGTTTAGTTCGCGACGCGAGTTTCTCGTTTCGATTCGATATCGCGTTTCGCGAGATATGTGGCTTATATGTGAATTCCATGTCTTATTTGCAGGTTTGCAGACAGGGACTACAGACACCACTACAGGGGGAGCAGATGATAGGATTCACCCAGCGTGGAGTTTAGGTGAGTAGATATAACATCTACAGGGGAATCGCCCGCATGGCGTTATGCGTCTGGGCTAGGATTCAATTTCCTGTGGCACATTCTACGTCATTGTAGAATTGCGCATTTACTGCATTTCCTAGATATGGCTATATACTATGACTAGCAGCCGTAGGACACTGCACACATTATTGACGGTTCATGTTGCACGAGCACGGATTGCATGCTACACACACACCGTCAATAATTGCCATGTCACACACTACCCCTTATAGCTACCATTGCTTGCCATACTTGACATCTAGCTTATCGGTATAACTATAGTGTATCATACCTTTAGTGATAGGTATAATTTCACTTTGCGATACAGCTACAGGTATACCTCCTACATATTTTACCTATACCGGGAGGGATTTCCTACATATGTTACTTATACCCAGGGGGGTATACGACATCAGTTCTTATAGGTAGATACCTATACTTTGCTACACCTGTATGTTAGATACATATTCAGTTGTTGTCGCATATTCACATTTACTGATGTTACTTAGCTGTACCTTATCATGATTTCGCCTACATCAGGTTCAGCTATATACTTGTGTTTACCTGCTCGCATTCAGATATATCGCATACATTTATTCCTGTATTTATGCATTGTTTATCTGGATTTTATATGATGTTTTCGGGATTTGGGAACCGCGGGAGTTCATGAAATTATGCATACATGAACAACCCGGTTTCCTTCATATGATATTTCGAGCGTCCCCCATGAGTTTTATCGGTGCTGATTCTATGCTCCATACGATGTGTGGTTGCCGTATGAGAGTACATGGTGGGCCCCGGTATGGTTCCCCTCGGCAAGAAGATCGATGGGTTTGCCGATTGAGCCTGGAGGCGGGCGAGTACCTACCGGTGATTGTTTGGACCTGGCAGTTGTCTGGAGGCTACTGGCCAGAGTAGAGAGATGGATACGGGATGACCTGTACTGTCGAGGCCGAGGGCCGACACTGCAGACGGACCCCGTGGGCTGATCCGGACTGACGGAGCCCTATATACGAGGATTTCTGTGTCGATGCTTGGCACAACGGTTTCATGATATTTCTTTAACCCCCTTTTTGTATATATAACAGGGGATTTAGCCGTTGTTATATATACCCTTACACCAATATTAGTGGTATGGGACGCTAATATATGTGTATTGCCCCCATCATATTTATTTCTGTACATATATTTACTTTTAGGATGCTAGAAACTTACTTGAGATTGGACTTGGGATACTAGGTGATTCATTGGGATTTGGACATTGGATATACCTATGTGATTGGTGATTTGTACATTCGGGATGTAGGAGATTACTCGATATTGTACATTGAGGTGATATGAGACTTTTATATTGTGACAGCCCAACGTGGGGGCCGGTTTGAGGATTTGGGATTGGAGTATCTCGATGGATTGTGATCCTACCACGACGTCAGGTTTCCATGGGAAATGACATATTCCACCCTATACCTCACCATTACCTATCTTATGCACAGATTCATATATTGGTAGTACTTGTAGTGTACCCTTATGATAGTTGCATATTTGCTTTCTCACATCTCTACCGCATACTATTGTCATGTTACTATCGCTTCACTTATTGATTGTACCTGCTAGTGTACTCTCTTTATTCCAGCATTGCATGACATATTATTACTACTGTAATCGCATATCTTAGATTCATGCTGTACGTGCATTCCTGCGATTACCTGCATATGTTTTATACTATTCACGAGTTGGCAACTCACCCCCGTTGTGCCACAGGTGTTTCAGGTTTTTCCCCAGAGTAGTCGAGGCAGGCTATTCCTCTATTCAGCTATCCAGCTATTACCTTTTGCTACAGATACCGCATCAGCTCACAGTACCTTTTTGCTTAGGTGGGTTAGATGGTTATCTGTATTACATATTGTATATTCGTTGTATTTTGTACTCTCCATCAGCTATTGTATTATTGACATAGAGACTTGGTGAGGACGTTAGCATGTATTATTGTGGATTTGATGTCTTTTATATATACAACTTTTCTCTACTGTCCTTATTCTTCTGTTGTATTCTTCTTGACTAGTCTTTATAAAAATGGGGTGTTGCTAAATCTTTAAAAAGAAAGAAGTAAGCCTTTTTAAAGAATTTGGGTTGCGATTTCAATTGTTTCAAACTTATATAATTTTTTTCCGTATTTTTTCATGGTTTAGAATTCTGGGTTTGGCTTTCTTTTACTATGTTGCGTCTTTAGGCGTTGCGTAGTATTAGGGCCGTCACGGGCCAATTTTGGGTCGTGACAGGAGCGGTGTGTGCGTGTATGCATGGAGTTCTAATTCTTAAATGTGAAGGGGTGAGAAAGGGGTGAGAGATCTCATCTCTCAAACCTTTCCCTAAGGCTAACCCTAACAAGCTAGGAGACTACTCGCTCATTAGGGGATTAAAAGACCTTCTAAATTAAAAGAGAACTAAAGAAAAGAAATAAAAATAACTTACTAAATTTTATTGATGGCTCTCTCCAAACATCAACGCAGTACAGATCTGAGTTTGTGAAATGAAAAGAGGCATAGCCTCATACAAGATTTAGAGTTCCTATTTATAGAAGATAGGAACCCTAGGGTTATAATTGATTCGCATATCTGCATTTACAAAAATACCCCCTAAGAAAAAGACCTATTCAACGATCCACGCACCGCCACCAAAATCCACCGACACGGGCATATAACGGCCACGGAACTGCGGCATGGGTAGGGCTAGGGCCGCGGTTCTGCGGCCCATTGGTGAGAACATCAGATAATTTTTTATGGGCTCTTTCTTGATGCTTTGGGCTTTTTGTTTCTTTAGTTCTTTTCTTCATTTGGCTTCTGGGTCTTCTCCAGATTTCTCGGTGAAAACTTGTAGTGGTCTTTTAACCGTTCACTTTGACAACTTGGACCTTACGTTGCCTTTTACATTGTGAACTGTTCTTCATCTAGGCTTGGCTAAGATCCTTCTATTTGTAGGTTAAAAAGTCCCTTTTTTGTATCGTCTTTTGTCTTTCTCACTGTTTTCGCTCCAAGAACCTGTAACCTGTAATATATAGCAGGCATGCGTCAAAAGCACCCGTTTATTTATAAAACGAATAAGAATGAGGAATATAATAATAAAATATTATGCTGTGAACATCTCCCTCCATCGAAGATGATCCACCCGAGAGTCTATGCAACGAGCTCCAACCTCATATCCGAGGCAACTAGGGCATCTAGATCGCTACTCTAGATACCGTAGATGAAGTAGAGAGTGATGAAGGATTAATTTGTCTCAAGACACCCAAGGATTCTCAACTCATGAGAGGGTTTGGGTGGAGCTAGAGGAAGAAGAAGATGCCATGAGAATGTGGTGTTGAGAGCAACTCAAGAAAGAGAAAAAGAAATGAATAACGGCTTAATCTTTTTGTGTGTTGTGAGTGTTTATAAGAAATAATGGAGCCATCACAATAAATATGTCAAGTCTCCAAAATATCTAGAGTCAACAAAAATATCTCAAGTCAACAAACAATCTCACAACAAACAAAAACCCTAAACATGCTAGAATAGTAACCATGGGTCACTAATTAGCCATGCCACAAAAATGCAATAAACACCTCATCCTACACCTCAATAACCTTTTAATCCAAAAAGGTCTAAATCATGATGAGGTGTAATTTTCTAAAAATAACCTTGTAATAAATTACAAGAATGCCACTCAACCGTACATACATACCTGCATCCGTATTCTGAAGAATACGAATACAAAGATACGAAAATAATCCAACAATATAATACTAGGATCCGGCTTAAACTAAACCCCACTAGTATTATCCGTCCGAACATCATCCATGCAAAAGTACACGTATGTGATCGAACCCTGCCGTAAAATCATACGGTCTTTACATCGTTTCGGCCAAAGCAGGGAGACCCTCTGTGTGGGATGTAAGTGCACGGCGGCGCCCCGGCCGTCAATCCGACGCCGGAATGCGGAAGCGATGATTTACTTTAACTTTTTAAACCGGCACCACCGCGCACTATAAAACCCGGATCGTGCCATTAATCTAGTCCTAGCTAACAAGAAGGGGGTAGAGAGATATACCGAGCGATCCGTGTCCTTCGGTCTTCTCGTCGTCGTCCCGATCTCCCCACGGAATCTCCGGTCTCCACCACGTCGCCGGAAGGGCACCACGTCACCGGCTTCTTTGACGGGCTCCCGCCTCTGGACCGAGGCAACTCGGGCACGAAGTTGGGGAGCCGACGTGCCTAAGGTTTGCTGTAGAATACGTGTGGTGCTCTATGTCTCATTCGGGGTTACTTGAAGTTGCCTTTGGTGGAGGTTTGATATGATAACATTTTGGAGATGAATTGGGGATTTTTGTGAAGCCAAAAGACCAAAAATCCCACCACCAAAATATGGGCAGCCCCTCCTTGGCTTGGCCGGCCACGCAATGGTGAAGGGAAGAGAATGAGAGAATGAGGAGGGTCTCTCTAATGCAAGAGGGAGTGTGTAAGCTATCATCCATCCAAGAGAGAGAAAAAGAGATGAAGAGAAGAAATCATCACCAAACAAAACCAACACTCCACCAACCTCATCATCTCATCACAAAGTCAAGCCATCATGAAGAAGTCAAGAAGCCAAGGGATGGTGCAACCATCATGAAACAACAAGATGCAAATAACACCCTCCAAAATGCTTATTTGCACAAATGCAAATAAGCCCTTCTCCACCAATCTTCAGCCAATGAAAGATACAAAGAAATATGGCTGAAACGGAAAACAAACTGGCAACTCCAAAAAACTTATCCCGTAAAAAATTACAGGAAAACCCCGCTACTGTATATACATACCCGCATTTGTATTCCGACCGAAATACAAATGCAATGAGACAAAATCTACACTGTACAATACTAGGATCCGGCTTAAACCAAAGCCCGCTAGTATTAACCGTACGATCCTGATCCGTGCAATACCACACGTATCTGATCGAACCCTGCCATATCTCCATACGGCCTCTACAGCGTTTCGCCCGAAACTTGAGCAACTGTCTGTGGGGGACTCTAAAGACTCGTCAACACCATGGTTGTGGATTTACCACTAGCACGTCAGAGGTATTAGCCTATACGTAACGGGCTACCAGGTATTGACCAAAAGGGACGTCGATGAGCAAACTCATCCTGACACCCTACTAAGCCTGTCAGTGACAATATCTGTACAGTCTGGTCCGTTCGTCTATAAGCATCGCATGGAGGGCCTAGGGGGTTGGTAAAAGTCAGACCCCCAAAAGCGGTACAAGTCGTGTCGGAGTGTAGCCCAGAACACCCTGAGATACTACTGGAATACCTACCAGTAAATCTCCTGCCTTGGCCAGGGACTTCGTGTAATGGCTCTCCTAGACACAGCGCGACCTCACCCCCAATACCGGGAGAGACGAACCCCCGAAGATCCGCTCACTGCCTCCATGTGGCTCGGGACTGTACCCAACTAAAACCTGTTTGCACGTCTCCTTTGAGCGTCGTAGGGTAGTAATCAAAGTACAGTGGGAACTCACATGAGACAAATGACGATCCTCAGGTCGATGAACTAACCTGTACACATGTCACCAGGGAACTGCTATCTGACGTCAGGTATAAGACCAACTAGCATGTTCCCGGCAAGTCCTGTCCGGTGTACTCATAACCTAATGAGCACCTGTATACATCTTAGGTGATCCAACTAACACCAGTGGCTTGTGAGACCGGCCACCGCCTCTCGTAGGGGTCTCGACTGTATACACTAGTCTACTCTGGAGTATCGATGCCCTGTCTAGAAACTCCCACGACTAGGGACCTTTTAAGGATGTGCTTATAGACTACCAGCTCCCACGTATATGATCGCCCTCATACTGCTGGCAGTCAAGCAAGAATCCTAGGGGCTCTATCAACGTGCAATAGTGACCTGTAAGGTCACCTAAAGCAGTACACGATGATAAAGGTAAACCAGATAGCATACTATCATCTTGAGTAAGACTGTCCTACCGGAATAGGTCCTCCCTCAATCATTGCAATCACGTGCCTGTGATCCAATAATTGACTCTGAGGGCACTATCTCCAATATGGGACTCTAAAGACTCGTCAATACGCTGGCAGTGGGTTTAACAACAAGCACGTCAGCGGCACTAGCTGTACGTAACGGCTACCCAGGTATTGAGCGAAAGGGAGGCCGACGAGCAAACTCATCCTGAAAGCCCTACTGGGCCTGACAGTGACAATATCCGTATAGTCTGGTCCGTTCCTCTATGAGTATCTCATATTTATTCTAGGGGGTGGATAAAGTCAGACCCCTAATAATACGACATTTAGTGTCGGTATGAAGCCCGTCACCACCTGAGAAACTACCGATCTTAGATCAGTAATTCTCGACTACCTTGGCAAAATATTTCTGGTGATGGCCACCCGTGCACAACCGCGACATCAACCCTCAATACCAGGAGAGACGAATCCCCCGACGATCCGCTCACTGCCTCCATGTGGCTTGAGACTATACCCAACTAAAACCTGTTTGCATGACTCCTTTGAGCCGTGGTAGGGTAGTAATCAAAGTACAGTGGGAACTCACACGAGAAAAATGACGATCTCAGGTCGATAGACTAACCTGTACACATGTCACCAGGGAACTGCTATATGACAATAAGTATAATACCAATTGGCATGTTCCCGGAAAGTCCGTCCGGTGTACTCATAACCCAATGAGCACCTGTATATATCTTAGGTGAACAAACTGACACAAATGGCTTGTGAGACCAGCCACCGCCCCTCGTCGGAGTCTCGATCTAGTCTACTCTGGAGTATCGATGCCCAGTCTTGAAACTCCCTCGACTAGGGACATTTAAGGATGTGCTTATAGACTACCCAGCTCACACGTATATGATCGCCATCATAATGTTGGTAGTCAAGCAAGAATCTTATGGGCTCTATCAACATATAATAGTGATCTGTAATGCCACTAATGCTGTACATGATGATAAAGACAAACCATATAGCATACTATCATCTCGAGTAAGACTGTTCTACCGGTATAGGTCCTCCCTCGATCATCATAATCACTTGCCTGCGACTATGATAATTGCCTTGAGGGCACTATAGCCAACAGATTTTGGGTACAGTCCCGAGTCACATGGAGCCAGTGAGCGATATGAGGGGTTTCGTCTCTCCTGGTATTGGGAGTTAATATTGCGCTATGCTCTACTGGCTATAACAGCAAGTCCCTGGCCAGGGCTGATGAGATTTACTGGTAAGTGTTATCAGTACTTTCTCGAATGGTTATAGTCCACACATCGGCATAACTTATCAAGTTATTGGGGTCAGACGATTCCACCCCCAGACTTAATATGAGACATATCCGATGAAGAGACTGGACTGTATGGTAAGTGTTGCTTATAGGCTCTACGGGAGTTTGGACAAGTTTGCTTGTTGATCTTCTATTCGTTCAATACCTGGGTAGCCATTACGTCCAGCTAGTACCGCTGACGGCTTATGGGTATCTGATATGATCAGTACTTACTGCCGGCATATTGACAAGTCTTTAGAGTCCCACACAGAGGTTTCCTAGCTTAAGAGAAATGATGTAGGGCATATATGGAGATATGTGCGGGAGCTTGATTAAATAAGAGTATGTGATACCGTATTCTAATCTAGCGATATTTGATATCTGTCAGGTTATATGTGATATAACCGGATTATTGAATCAAGTGTTGATTCAATGATTTGATTTATGTATATATATTTGATATTGGCCGGTTATATATGATATGACTGGATTATTGAATCAAGTGATGATTTAATATTTAAAATTGAATATTTTCCGGTTATATATGATATAACCAGATAATTGAATCAAGTTTTGATTTAGCGTTTTGATATACATATCTATATGACATTAGTCGGTTATATATGATATAACCGGATTATTGAATCAAGTGTCGATTTAATAATTTAATATATATTTGATATATATATATATATATATATATATATATATATATAAACTAATATCTAGCTCACTTAAGATTTTATTCTCTTTATGTATATTTATATATATATATATATATAATTGTATCATGGTTGATGATACATAGAACTAGGATGTATGAGAATCACACATGAGTAAAGGATAATATGGATGCTTTTTTATTTAAAGAAAAAGATAAAATAGAGGAAAATGAGTCATAATTTTGGATGCTTGGAGAAGCATTGAGAAGCCATGACTCGTCTCATATATTTTGTTTTATTCTTAGATATGTAATCATCCTTATCTTATCTCATTCTCATAACTTGACCACATGGTTCATTTTCTCATCCAAGTCCATCTCCTTCTTCTTCTCCTCTCTAGGGTTTTCTTGAGTTGAGAAAGAAAAGGGGAAATTATTTCTAGTGAGCAAATTTCCTACTTCATCAACCTACACTAATCTAGCCCATTAGTTTAGGTTGTTTTCTTCACTAATACTTTGATTAGTGAAAAGTGAGCTTGAGTGAGAGAGACTTCAAGGTGGATGATCTTCGGCATCGAAGACTACAAGCAAAGCTCGTTCCTTTCATCAAGTGGAGTCAAGGAAGAGTTATAGGGACTACTACTTGGAGCTTTAGATGTGAAGGATTCGTCTACAAAGGTTGTAAACCCTCTTCACTTAGTGTAGAACTTGTTTACTTTACTCTATAACCCTAATTCTCTAGTTCGATTCTAGGTTAGTATAACTTAACACTCTAGATTTTTTTAAATTGCATACTTGATGCTCCTTGAAACCTAGTAGAGGTGCTAAGACATACTTTCACTTTTTAAATTGGATTTAGAAGTGTACGTGTATAAGACTCTACCAGAGGGTTGTCTTAGTCGGTGGGAGCAGCGGATAGTGTGCATGATGCTTAAGTCTATTTGTAGACTAAAGCAAGCTTTGTGGAGATGGATCATTATATTTTGATATTACGATCAAAGTGTTTGACTTCATCAAAATTAGAGATGGACCTGGAATTTATAAGAAGTTATTAGGGTGGAATGTCAAAGGACTCATATTGGATATGAATGACATTCCTCTGATAGGAAGTGATGTTCCTATACTACGGTTCAGTCAAACGTCGGTTGTCACTTATGTTTCTCCATTATGGATTATATACACATCTTTGATTCTTGTGGCTGGGTCTATAGAGTTAGATCTAGTAAGCGTTTTGGCATTGTCCCAATTCAGGTATTTTAACACTAATCTAAAGTGGTTTAGAATGGATGACTCCGAGTGAGGTATTGTACCCGCAAGTAGTGGGGTCACCCTCTCTAAAACGTTGTCTTTCGGGACTGATGAAGAGAGGGACTCGCATGAATGACATTCGACTTGCTATGGCAGAGAAGACAATCATGCGATGTTATATATCAGACCAGATGATGCTTTTACACTTGGTGTAGTAAGCAGTTATTAGTCCAATCCTAGAGAGACATAGGAAGAAGTGAAGAACATATGAGATGTTCTTTGTGTATGGTAATGGCAAACTGTAAGGTTTACCTAGCACCCTATGAGAGGTTTGGAAGCATCACATGTCACAAAGATCAAATTTTGGTGGTGCTAAGTAAGCATACAAAGGATCTATCCTAGAAAATTAGGGTTTCATAAACTTTAACTAACATCATATGTTACAAAGGCTAGGGTTTTGAGAGTACAATCTTTGTAGCTCCTTTTAGTAGACTCCTTGGCCACTTGAGAGTTGGAAAACGATTAGCATAAAGTCCTCTAACGTCCACGACGATCCACCCGAAGCTCCTTTGTCCAAGCTAGCAACTTCACTTTAACAAGAAGATGAAATGAAGCTAACACTCTAAACAAGTGGGCTAGACTTGTGTAGAATGGTGTTGTGGTTCTCTTTCTCACTTCAAAATCATATCTTTATGAGTATTTTGCTCACTTGAAAAGTCTAGAGAGCAAGAGATCAAGGTTGAAGAAGATGATGGCCTTTTTTAAGAAGAAGAGAAGATAAACTCTTGAAAAGAAAAAGAATATATATGTATATATATTTATTTCTTCTCATCTCAAACCATGGTTAAATCATGAAGATATTATTTAATTTGAGTTAAAACATGAAAGGAAAGTTTAATCCATGGTTAAGGGTAGGTGAGCATGGTTAGGTCAAAGAAGAGACTAGAAACAAACCATGAATTATCCTTTCCTTTTTCATTTTGTTTTAAAACAAATATAAGTAATAATCCATATAAATAACCAAGGTGTGAGTCTTATATTGCCACCATTTTCTATGTATAAACAACCATGATAGAATGATGTATGTATGCATGTGTGCATGCACATCCATATGTGCATGAACAAGGATGAATGCATACATCCAAAAGAAACAAGATAATATTTCTAGTGAGAAGCTAATGGTTAAATGATAAATCAACACTTGATTTATCAACCCGGTCATATCAAATATGACCCGACCAAAAGCAAGTCACCCGATTAATATATGGTATCCTATACGCGCATTTTAACCGGGTCCATGCGCATATCGCATATGCGCACCACAACGTTTCCCCTGGACTAGGTAAATCCTTTGTGGGACTCTAAGACTCGTCAATACGCCGGCAGTGGGTGATGATCATATCAAGCACCCCCAAGCCGCAAGCGGTCAGCTAAACGTAACGGCCACCCGGGTATTGAGCGATCAGAAGAAAACAAGAGAACCTACTACAACTCCCGTCGAGCCAACCTGCAACACTACCGTATAGTCCGGTCTCTTCGTCAGATATGCTGCATATCGAGTCTAGGGATGGTAACGTCGACCCCAATAACTCAATAAGTCATGCCAGTGAATGGTCTATAACAGATCGAGAAACTACTGATAACACTTATCAGTAAATCTCAGCAGCCCTGGCCAGGGACTTACTGATATAACCAGTCGAGCACAGCACAGCATCAACTCCCAATACCGGGAGAAACGAAACCCCTCCTATCGCTCATCGCCTTCGTGTGTCTCGGGACTGTACCCAACGGACACCTGTTTGCACGACTCAGTAGAGCCGTGGTAGGGTGGTAATCAAAGTACAGTGGGAGAGCACAACAGACACTATGACGATCTCGGGTCTACAGACTAACCTGTACCAGTGTCACCTGAGAACTGCTATCCGACGATAGATATAATTCCATATAGGAGTTCTCGGTGAGTCCGTCCAGTGTACCCAGTCACCACTGAGCACCCGTATATGATCTTGATGTCAAACATCGATGAATGTGGGAACATCCATTGCCCATCACATGAGTCTAGTATCATATACGCTAGTCTACTCTGGTATATCGATGCCCCGTCTCGATACACCTCTGACTAGGGACATTTCAGGATATGCTTATAAACTACAGATGTCCCACTAGTATGATCTCTATCATAATCACTGTAGTCAAGCCGATATCCTTAGGGCTTTATCAGCATGTATGAATGAATAAAAGCATGATCAAATCAACTTGTCAGATAAAGTAGAACCAGATAGCATATTATCATGTTGAGCAAGAATGTACACTGAATATATATATATACATGTACAGATACATCCACTATCAAATGATGGCCTCTAGGGCATACATATATCCAACAATCTCCCACTTGCATTAAGGCCAGTTATTGGCGTATCTTATAACCAACGTCTCAAAAAGTCGCTCATGCTGCGGCTGAGGGAGGGCCTTGGTGAGTGGATCCGCGGCGTTATTCTTTGTGTTTACTCTCTTAATCTCGATCTCGCGGCGATCTACAATCTCCCGGATCAAATGAAAGCGCCTCAGGATGTGTCTGGACCGCTGATGGGACCTGGGCTCCTAGGCTAACGCCATAGCCCCATTATTATCACAATACAAGGGTATTGGATCAATAATGGTTGGAACTACTCCTAGCTCCGAGACGAACTTCTTCATCCAGACGGCTTCCTTGGCGGCATCATTTGCTGCAATATACTCAGCCTCCATCGTAGAGTCTGCAACGGTATCCTGTTTGGAACTCCTCCAACTTACCGCCCCTCCATTGAGGGTAAATACAAACCCTGAGATAGATTTGCTGTCGTCCTTATCGCTCTGGAAGCTCGAATCGGTAAAGGCCTCCATTTGGAGATCGGCATTGCCATACACGAAGAACAATTCTTTAGTCCTTCGCAAGTACTTAAAAATGTTCTTCACAGCTGTCCAGTAGTTCTCCCCTGGGTTGGATTGATACCTGCTTACAACACTAAGTGCATAAGCTACATCTGGGCGTGTACATAACATTGCATACATTATAGATCCTACTGCCGAAGCATAGGGTATAATGCTCATGCGAGCTCTCTCTTCATCGGTCTTTGGACAAGAATCCTTGGAGAGAGTGACTCCATGGCAAGCGGGTAAGGCACCCCGCTTGGAGTCTTCCATACTAAACCTTTTTAGGATGGTGTTGATGTACCTGGTTTGGGACAATCCCAATAACTTTTTGGATCTATCCCTATAGATCCTTATGCCCAGGATGTATATGGCATCACCCAGGTCCTTCATGGAGAACCATAGTGATAAGAAAGATTTGACCGACTGTAGCATAGGAATATCATTTCCTATCAGAAGAATGTCATCCACGTACAAAACGAGGAATGTGACAGCTCTTCCTACAGCCTTCTTATGAACACATGGTTCATCTGGATTTTTGATGAAATCAAACTCTTTGATAACATCATCGAAACAAATGTTCCAACTCCGAGATGCCTGCTTTAACCCATATATGGATTTAAGCAATCTACATGCTTTCCCGCTGCTCCCACTGTCAATGAAGCCCTCTTGCTGATCCATATAAACGCATTCTTCTAAATCTCCATTTAGAAATGCTGTTTTCACGTTCATCTGCCAGATTTCATAGTCGTAGTGAGCAGCAATAGCAAGTAGGATCCGAATGAATTTAAGCATGGCTACGGGCGAAAAAGTTTCGTCATAGTCCAAACCTGGTCTGTGACGAAAACCTTTCGCCACAAGTCTTGCCTTATAGGTCTCTACCTGCCCATCTACACCAATCTTTCTTTTAAAGATCCATTTGCATCCCACAGGTTTTACCCCAGGGGGTACAATGTCCAAAGTCCATACTTTGTTGGTGTACATGGACTCCATTTCGGATCTCATGGCATCCAGCCACTTCACAGAGTCTCCACTCGTGATAGCTTGCTGAAAACTGGTAGGATCATCATCGTCAAAGATGCAGTCTTCTCCGTCACCATCAATGAGGAAACCATAGTATCTCTCCGGTGGGCGAGAAGTCCTACCAGACCTTCGGAGTGGCCGAGGTTTCTCAGTTTCTATTGCAACAGTCGGTTCAACCAAATCGTCATTTGTAGTTTGTGTCTCTAGAATCTCTTCTAGATCCACCACTTTGCCATCATCTTTATCTGTAAAAAACTCTTTTTCCAAGAATGTGGCATACTGAGAAACAAACACCTTTTGTTCCTCTTTGTGGTAGAATAGATATCCATATGAGTTCTTTGGATATCCCACAAAGTTACACATGACTGACCGTGTCTCGAGTTTGTCCGGATTCTGCATTTTAACATAGGCCGGGCAACCCCAAATCTTAATTCTCTTAAGAGATGGTCTCTTCCCATGCCATATCTCATATGGCGTGGTAGACACGGCTTTGGTTGGAACCCTCTTTAGCAGAAACGCTGCAGTCTCCAATGCATGCCCCCAAAACGAGACTGGTAACTCAGCGTCACTCATCATGGATCGGACCATAACTAATAGGGTCCTATTCCGTCGTTCTGACACACCGTTGTGCTGTGGTGTGTAAGGAGGAGTGAGCTGAGAGAGAATCCCATTCTCTTTTAGGAAGTTTGCAAATTCTGTACTGAGATACTCACCACCTCGATCTGATCGAAGCATTTTGATACTCAAGACGGTTTGTTTTTCTACTTCTTGTTTATATTCAATGAATTTCTCGAAAGCTTCGTACTTGTGCTTTAATGAAAATACATGACCGAATCTTGAGAAATCGTCAGTGAAAGTAGTGAAGTATGAAAAAACGCCTCTAGCCTGTGTAGACATTGGCCCGCATACATCACTATGTATGAGGCCTATGAGCTCAGTAGCTCTTTCTCCGTGTCCGGTAAACGGAGTTTTGGTCATTTTACCCTTGATACAAGACTGGTAAGTCGCATAAGATTTATATTCAAAAGAGTTTAAATATCCATCTTTGTGTAACTTGTTTAGTCTTGTTTCGTTAATATGACCAAGTCTACAGTGCCAAAGAAAAGCTTTATTTAATTCTGAAAGTTTTCTTTTATTAGTGCATTGTATACTGAAAACTGTGTGTTGATTTAGGACGTATATCCCGTTATTAAGTGTACCATACCCAACCAACATTTGATTCAGGTGAATGTTCATAACATTGTTCTGCAATATAAAGTTATATCCTTCATTGTCTAACAAAGAAACTAATATTATATTACATAGCATGCTTGGTACAAAATAACATGGGTTCAAAACCAATATACACCCAGATGGCAACCCCAAGTGATACTCTCTCACTGCGACTGTATGTACATTGGAACCATTTCCAACGCGGAGAGTATGGTCACCTGTCTTCAAAACTTTGCTATTTCTCAGTCCCTTCATAGAATTGCAAATGTGAGAACCTGAACCGGTATCTAATACCCAGGAAGCAGAGTTTATTGAAAAACAGTTTTATGTCATAAACACACCTGAAGCGGAAGCATCCCCATGCTTCTTCTTGAGGTTCAAGTACTCTGTACATTTGCGCTTCCAATGTCCTGTCTTGTGGCAATGAAAACATTCACCTTTCCTCGAGTCTCCAGCTTTGGACTTTTCCTTTCCCTTCACCTTTTTAACTCCACCCTTAGGATTGGTGGGCTTCTTCTTTTTCTTTCCGTTGGCCTTAGCCTTTGGGCGAGAAGAAGAAGATTGCCCAATAGTCATAACGGGAGTTTTCATTGATTTCATAGTGCTCTCTGCACTCCTTAACATATTAAGGAGTTCAGGTAGCTCCTTCTCCATTACGTGCATGTTGAAGTTAACTATGAACTGAGCAAAGGTGGAGGGGAGGGACTGCAGAATAATATCCGTATATTGTTCATTGTCCATTGTCCATCCTAGGTCCTCAAGCTCTTCTATAAGAGCTATCATCTTCAGAACATGGTGTCCTACCGGTGTGCCAGGGGCCATTCGCATCTGAAACAATTTCTTTGATGCTTCGTATCGTAATACGCGGGATTGCTCTGCATACAACTCCTTTGTATGGAGGAATATGGTTTGAATGTCCATATTCTCGTGCTGCTTTTGATGTGTATTGTCCATCGATGCAAGCGCGAGGCATTTGGCCGTGGCACAGTCAGCGTCCCATGTCTTGCGGACTTCAATGTCTGCAACTGAGGATTTTGGACCTGGGGTGGGCGGGGCTGAAGCCGTGAGGACATATGATACTTTATCATAAGTCAAGGCTATTTTCAGATTCCTCAACCAGTCTTTATAATTGGTCCCATTCAGTTTGTTTTTATCTAGTAGAAGCTTGAGTCCAGTCATTGGTATCTGCCATTAAGAGAGAGAAAGGAATACACTCAGCGAAAGCTCTTGCATAGATCAGATTGGTTATTATCTTGTCTAATCGATGTCTCCCACTGCTTTAATCAAGTTTTTCTTTCAAACCTTAAAAAGAAAACTAGCCCGGATTAATTACAGTCTACAACTTCGCTAACCGTTCAGCCAGGCCAGTGTCGGTACTTGAGGGAGGTTCTCCGTGCTTTCGCACGGACATAATTAAAGTAAACCTCGTTTTCCCAGAGGCGTAGCCCCGTTAACACCTTTCTAGACACCTAATGAGTTAGCTAATTGTAAACTGCAAAACTCTCCTAGGAGCAACTATTTCCCACAGTGGAATCGGGATCCAACCATCATATGGAAGGTATGCAATCTCATTGCAAATCTCAACACTTGAAATTCCCGATATGATTTTTACCCCTAGTACTTATGACCTTAACTATGGTCAACAAATCATAAGTACCAGTCAAGTTCTACCCGTCATTTCTTGATCAATTAGACCCACCCATATGACCCTTAACTATGGTCAACAAAGTCGCATGAATGTCCTAATTAATCCGCATCATATGCAGTGTAGGAAGACATCACATAGCTACCGTACACTACGCCTTAACTAAAGTATACAAATGTAGCACGAATACTAAGTACTCTACTTCCTAAAATGACGGAGGGTTGCGGATGATTTTTAAGAAAATCTTTAACGCTTTGAACTTGATATCGTCGTAGAATCAAATGGTTTTGAAAAGGAGTGGCTTGTGCTCCGCAGTTTTTGAAATACAACTTTTTCATAAAGAGCCGAGTGGTTTTCAAAACCGATTCTACAACATCTTTTTAGGTTTATTTTCTTTACATTAATCATATTAATGTAATTCCATCATTTAAGTCCTTAAGCCAATCATAGAAAAGAAACGAAAATAGCACGTACGCTTATACCATCCGCATTCGCCACAATGTTCCGTTATGCACCGTTAGGTTACTTAACTAACGGCATACCGGGACGGGACAAGCACGGGTGCAAAACATAAGCAACGTCTACTATATATCTCATATATAATATATCATTCGTCTCAGATATCACAGAACACAGGCAGTAGAAACATATATATAATGTGGGATAAACTAGGACGTCCGTATTTAGTATTTAGCCAACAATAGAAAATACGGATTCCACAGTCGCGATGAATAGCCAAGCCCACACCCCTAGACCCCTACGAGAGCGGCAAGCGACCCTACCAATCCTGGAGTTTAGGAGACCCGGTCTCGACTCCTCGAGATGGCCTCCCACTGAACCCCAGAACCCGGTTACTTGTGCTCCCCTCCTTGGGTCTATCCTAATGCGGAAAAGTAAATAATATACAACACTGTTGACATCAACCTCAACCCGGAAGTGCCCCAAATAAAAGAATATTACATTACATTTGAATTTACATGAATGAAAATATAAAACTCTCATCTCACATAAAAAAAACCCGGCTATTCGATCGCGACAATCCTGCACATCATATCTTAGCAACACATAATATCATATATCATCAACGTAAGTAAGTATGCGTACCCCGATTTTCGTTGATGTATAGTAATGAAACCGGCGATATCGAACATACTACACTTACGGTCACAGAAAAGAAAGTGTAAAACTACAATATTTGGAATCCATATTCTCTTTAGACATCATAAATGTGAAATATCACATACTTCGTATTTCATGCCTAAACTATATGAATTCCACATATTGTATCACATTACAGATAAATAGACAGTATTAAAGTTTTCGACCGAATGTTCAAATACCCAAAATTCCCTAAAGCTCAACACTTGAGCGGAGTTCAAAAAATCCGGAGTGTGACGCAGTAGTAGCGGTCCAGCCATAGAAGGGTCAAGCCAACGCCTCACATGTGGCGCGCCGTACTGCCCCAAACCCTAAGGTTCAAAGGGCAGTTCAAGACGGTCACATAATCGAGTTATGGTTTGTTGTCTTCTAGAGGGTCCACCACAAAACTTGCACAAGTATCCGAAAGATTTAAACCCCGTGAAAAGTGAGCAAATAACACTCGTTCGAACAATTCAATACTTTCTAATTTACACGGAAAGACAAGAAGTTAAAATTCCGATCGAATCAACGAACTCAAAACAATCTCCATAACTAACAGTACTAAATTCAGATTAAAAATACTCCAAAAATATATTAGCAGATAACAAATTTACTGTACCAATGCGACACCATGATGATTCAGTACGGCCGCGGAACCGCGGCCCAAGCAGGCTATTGCCGCGGTTCCGCGGTGGATTACACTGTTCATGGTATCGTATTTTACAGTTGTCCTTATATTTACCTGCTGAATTTTTTGCATATTTTTAATTCTGAAAAATATCAGTTTTCAAAAATTGTCCAGAGAGTGTCCCGTAATTCCGTATTTCGGTTCGATCGGAGTTTTTACTTCGCTAAAGTATCGCCTAATGTTCTAGGTCGGCACTGATACCAATGTAAGGTTTACCTAGCACCCTATTAGAGGTTTGGAAGCATCACATGTCACAAAGATCAAATTTTGGTGGTGCTAAGTAAGCATACAAAGGATCTATCCTAGAAAATTAGGGTTTCATAAACTTTAACTAACATCATATGTTACAAAGGCTAGGGTTTTGAAAGTACAACCATTGTAGCTCCCATTAGTAGACTCCTTAGCCACTTGAGAGTTGGAAAACGATTAGCTTGAAGTCCTCTAACGTCCACGACGATCCATCCGAAGCTCCTTTGTCCAAGCTAGCAACTTCACTTTAACAAGAAGATGAAATGAAGCTAACACTCTAAACAAGTGGGCTAGACTTATGTAGAATGGTGTTGTGGTTCTCTTTCTCACTTCTAAATCCTATCTTTATGAGTATTTTGCTCACTTGAAAAGTCTAGAGAGAAAGAGATCAAGGTTGAAGAAGATGATGGCCTTTTTTAAGAAGAAGAGAAGATAAACTCTTGAAAAGAAAAAGAAAATATATGTATATATATTTATTTCTTCTCATCTCAAACCATGGTTAAATCATGAAGATATTATTTAATTTGAGTTAAAACATGAAAGGAAAGTTTAATCCATGGTTAAGGGTAGGTGAGCATGGTTAGGTCAAAGAAGAGACTAGAAACAAACCATGAATTATCCTTTCCTTTTTCATTTTGTTTTAAAACAAATATAAGTTATAATCCATATAAATAACCAAGGTGTGAGTCTTATATTGCCACCAATTTCTATGTATAAACAACCATGATAGAATGATGTATGTAAGCATGTGTGCATGCATATCCATATGTGCATGAACAAGAATGAATGCATATATGCATGCATACATCCAAAAGAAACAAGATAGGATTTCTAGTGAGAAGCTAATGGTTAAATGATAAATCAACACTTGATTTATCAACCCGGTCATATCACATACGACCCGACCAAAAGCAAGCCGCTCGATTAATATACGGTATCCTATACGCGCATTTTAACCGGGTCCATGCGCATATCGCATATGCGCACCACAACGTTTCGCCTGGACTAGGTAACTCCTTTGTGGCACTCTAAGACTCGTCAATACGCCGGCAGTGGGTGATGATCATATCAAGCACCCCCAAGCCGCAAGCGGTCAGCTAAACGTAACGGCCACCCAGGTATTGAGCGATCAGATGAAAACAAGCGAACCTGCTACAACTACCGTCGAGCCAACCTGCAACACTACCGTACAGTCCGGTCTCTTCATCAGATATGCTGCATATCGAGTCTAGGGAAGGTAACGTCGACCCCAATAACTCAATAAGTCGTGCCAGTGAATGGTCTATAACAGATCGAGAAACTACTGATAACACTTATCAGTAAATCTCAGCAGCCCTGGATAGGGACTTACTGATATAACCAGTCGAGCACAGCACAGCATCAACTCCCAATACCGGGAGAGACGAAACCCCTCCTATCGCTCATCGCCTTCGTGTGTCTCGGGACTGTACCCAACGGCCACCTGTTTGCACGACTCAGTAGAGCCGTGGTAGGGTGGTAATCAAAGTACAGTGGGAGAGCACACAAGACTCTATGACGATCTCGGGTCTACAGACTAACCTGTACCAGTGTCACCTGAGAACTGCTATCCGACAATAGATATAATTCCATATTGGAGTTCTCGGTGAGTCCGTCCAGTGTACCCAATCACCACTGAGCACCCGTATATGACCTTGATGTCAAACATCGATGAATGTGGGAACATCCATTGCCCATCACATGGGTCTAGTTCATATACGCTAGTCTACTCTGGTATATCGATGCCCCGTCTCGATACACCTCCGACTAGAGACATTTCAGGATATGCTTATAAACTATAGATGTCCCACTAGTATGATCTCTATCATAATCACTGTAGTCAAGCCGATATCCTTAGGGCTTTATCAGCATGTATGAATGAATAAAAGCATGATCAAATCAACAAGTCAGATAAAGTAGAACCAGATAGCATACTATCATGTCGAGCAAGAATGTACACTGAATATATATATATATATATACATGTACAGATACATCCACTATCATATGATGGCCTCTAGGGCATACATATATCCAACACAAACTACTTCGGGATGCAAATACCGATTCCGGCTTCCGTGGTGACAAGGGTGACAGTAGCTGTCGCGAGTCATTGGTTTACCCTCTTATGAGGAGCAGTATATTGGAAGAGTTCTAAGAAGATACTGAGATAGTCAAGGCACTAGATGCTAAGTTTGACTCAACAGAGGATACATCTTAAATATTTGTTTGGATAAATATGTTCACTTGTGAACAAGGTCCCATCAGCTATCCAAACAACGTTCTAAGATAGGTATCACTCATTTCGGGAGCTAGTTGATCTCCGCGAAGTTGAGATTCGAAGAGATACAATTAAAAACATCGTAGCGGATCCACTCACTGAGGCTATTTCTCAAACACAGTTTGCGAAACTGTTAGTACAGAAATTGGGTATACAGTAGAACATGATATGTGTATGCGATACCGCAATAATTAGCCTTGAGTACAAGTAGGAGATTGTTGGATATAG
Organism: Agapanthus africanus; assembly: GCA_030015575.1. NCBI lineage: Eukaryota > Viridiplantae > Streptophyta > Magnoliopsida > Asparagales > Amaryllidaceae > Agapanthus > Agapanthus africanus. The sequence goes on along the minus strand of JASDDO010000016.1, from coordinate 186,848,124 downwards.
GTTCCCTCAAGGAAATTATCGTAATTGTAGGAATACAATTACTGAATTCGATGAGGACCTATACCAAGAACATTCTTACTCGAGATGATAGTATGCTATCTGGTTTGTATTTATCAGTCACGAGCATATGTTTTTACTCGTTATAATGTATCACTAATACATGATGATAAATCCCATAGGATCTTTGCTTGACTATCAGGATTATGATAAGGACCATACTGGTGGGGTCTGGGTAATCCATAATCACATCCTTAAAAGTACCTAGTCATAGGAGTATCGAGACTGGGCATCGGTACTCCAGTTTAGACTAGTGTATATGTTTCAAGACCTTGTACAGTGCGATGGATGATCACATAGTCATTAGTGTTTGATATCGATGATTGTATACGAGTGCTCATAGGATGAGTTACACTGGAAAGACTCGCCGAGAACTCCTAGATGGTTGTATACCAATCGTCAGATAGCAGTTCTCTAGTGACATGTGTACAGGGTAGTTCTTGTTAGTATATATGCCCTAGGGGCCATTATTGTATCATACTAGATTGTATATTACTTAATGGAAGCTTGGAATATTCACAGTTATATTAACAGTCTTGCTAAACATGGTAGTATGCTACTTGGTTTATATCTATCTTAATATGTGTGTACGTATTGATAGAGCCCTTAGGATCTTGCTTGACTACCAGCGTTGTGATGGCAGTCACACTAGTTGGGGCTGGGTAGTCTACAAGCACATCCTTTTTCAGGTCCCTAGTCATAGGATTATCGAGACAGGGCATCGATACTCCGAAGTAGACTACTGTGTACGCTTCTCATCCCAGTTGGGGAGATGGTCTGTCCCACAGCCATCAGTACGTCGTACTGGAGATAATACACAGGTGCTCGTTGGGTTACGGGTACACCGGACAGAACTCACAGGGAACTGTTGGTTGGTATTATACCTGTCATCAGTTAACAGTTCCTAGGTGACATGAGTACAGCATAGTCCGCAGACTTGACACTGCTGCTTCGCCTCGAGTGTGTTCCCACTGTTCTTAGATTGCTACCCTACCACGGCTCAAAGGAGTCGTGCAAGCAGGTAGCAGTTGGGTGCAGTCCCGAAGCACTTGGAGGTAGTGGCGGTTAGACAGGATTCGTCTCTCCCGATATTGGGAGTTGATATCGCGCTGTGTCTGGAGAGCCATTACGCAAAGTCCATGGCCAGGGCAAGCGAGATTTACTGGTAGGTTTTCCAGTAGCTTCTTAAGGTGTAATGTGCTTCACTCCGACACGACTTATATTGCTTTTAGGGGACTGACACTTGCCGCCCCTAGGCCTGATATGCGATAGTCCTTGACGAACAGACCGGACTGTACGGAGATTGTCACATCATGCTCAGTAGGAGTTTGGATGGGTTTCCTCATCGACCTTCTTATCGACATCTACCTGGGGACCGTTACGTACAGCTAGTGCCACTTGCGTTCTGTGGTTAAACCCACTGCTAGTATAGTAGTCGAGTCTTTAGACTCCCACACAGAGAGTTTCCCTGCTTCGGGCGAAATGATATAGAGGTCATATGGTTTTACGACAGAGTTCGGACACGCACATGCATTTATGCACGTACGATGTTCGGACAGTTTATACTAGCAGGCTTTGGATTAAGCAAGATTCTAGTATTGGATTATTGGATTTATACAGTCTCAGTATTTCTGTGTTTTCACGGATGGGAGGGGCATTCTCGTAATTAGTCGAGAAGCTTCTAGAAGATTGATGAGGTGGAGAGCTTAGGTGTTATATGCATTAAATGGATTAGTGACTCATTAGATGAATCATCCAAATGAGTTAATGAAGCATTTATTGCTTAATGACTCAAGGGGTGATTCATTTTGTGTATTAAATGAAGCAAGGTTGTTAATATCAAATAATGATTTTATTTGATATTCTTTATGCTTCATGATATATCAAAAATGAGACATAATTCATTTCTTTCTCACTTTCACATTCTCTCTCCTCAAGCTCTCTCTCTCTTCAAAGAACTAACCCTAACCTCTCACGTGTTTTGATCCAAGGGTTAGCAGACTAATAGATCTCGAATCCTCTTCTATATCCTCTAGGTTACTTTGATTAGCACTCATAGCAACCTAGTTACCTCAAGTGAGAGGTTAAAGCTTGGAGAAGTAGCTCTCGGGTGGATCTTCTATTACATCGAGGAGGCCAACGAGGAGGTGATCAAAGAGAACAAGAAGGACTTGATTCATTAGGTATAATCATCTTTCATAGTAGCTAATCCCTTCTATGTTGTTGTTAGTTAGGGTTTGGTAAATATCCGTAAAGTTAGTCGATGTTAGTTTAAACAAAATGATTGTTTTACCAATTCCGCCTCCCCGCATCATATGGGGTGTCTAACGTCGACTTACAGTGGTATTAGAGCCTCGCTAAACTATAACTAACATGTTAGCAAAATCGTTAGAAATTCGATCGCAAAATGAACCGGAAAAAACATCATTTTCACATAGTTTCTGTCGATTTTAAAACGGGGTGTAAAAATTTTTCAGGGACCCTTAAAATTACATGCAGGGAATTATAAGATTACTGGAGAAATTTGGGTTCGTGACTTGGCCAAACCGCCGCGGAACCGCGGTCGATCCAAGCGATCCGCCGCGGATCTGCGGCCGAGTTGAAGCCGAGTCGGCCCAAAATTCCCCAGTAACTCTTCTGTGTTGATTTTGTTTTTCCTGGGATGTTTTGTTTCTGCTCAAGTTTCAGGTGCACAGTGAAGTTTTTGGAGTAGAATCATTTGTGTTTGCTTGATCGAAATTCTACGATGTTTGGATAATTTGATTATATCTGTGATTTGTTTAATGTGTTCGTAAACCTCCCCTAACTGCTAGTATGACGGTTGGCAGGGGGTTGAACATTTCTGTAATGGTTTTACTGTTTGTGTTTGTGGACTTGTTGGATTGTCGTGAATGGATAGCCGGGGATGTGAGACGAGTGTTTCTTTCATTCAAACGTAATTTGTAAATTGTTGTAATATTCTTTTGCGGGGCACATCCAGGTTGCGGTTGTAGCCACCGTTGTATTATTTCATTTACTGATTTTTGCTCCTAGGATAGACCCAAGATGGGGTACACAAACTACCGGGTACTTTGAAGTGTTTAGTGTCCTACTCACGTTGTTGAGGGAGACCGCTTCACTTTGGGTACTTGGCGGGTAGTTTTCCGTACCCGTAGGGGTCAAGGATGGGGTTTTGGCTATTCATCGCAACTGTGTAATCCGTCTTTCTTTGCAGGCTCAAAAGGAATGCGGATTCGTAGAAAATCCAATATGTTCATCTGTGATCTGGAATGCCTATTATTGCGTCTGACGAATGTACAATATCTATATATGATAGCTATTAGACGTCACTTATGTTTTACACCCGCGCTAGCCCAGCCCCCGCTCTGTCGTTAGTTAAGTAACCTAACGGGTGATGACGGGGCCCAGCGGCTAATGCGGATGGCATAAGAGGACGTTGTATTTTCGTTGTTTTCTGCAATGATAGGTTAATTGATGGGACGCATTATATTAATGCAAAGAAAATAAACCAAAGTTGAATCGTTGGAACAGTTTAAATGAAACCACTCGGTTATTTTAAAACAGAGGATAATTTTTTAAATTGCGGAGCTTTAACCACTCCTTTTAAAAGCTATCAGGTTCCTTCGATCATATCAAGTTCACTACGTTCACGGTTTCGCCAAAACCATTCGTAGCCTTCCGTCATTTCATTTGGGTATTCAGTAGTATTCAAGCTATGTATTTTGACCAACGCCAAGGCATAGTGTGTAAGTCCACGTTACCCGTCCCGGTTCTTTCGGGGATGCGGAAACGGTAAAAAATGATTTTTACGGTAAAGGTAACATGGACTTTAGAAATAGGATCTTTGGTAAACAAACACCTAGCAAACTAACTAGAACTTTAACTACTATGTTAGGGGGTTATACCTGGGTCTTGAACTCCTTCTCTTCTTGCTCCTTGGAGTGGTTGGATCGGCTCCACCTCGTAGTCCTCTTGTTGTCGAAGAAGGATCCACCCGAAAGCTTCTACCTTGAGCTCCTACCTCAACCGAGAGGAAACTAAAGTGGTTGGCTTGGTAGACCTTGTACTCTAGAGTGAGTAGAGAAGAGTTTTAAGGGTTTTATCTCAATGGCTCATGTTTCTCAACTCATGAGACATGAGAGCCTTGAGATAGAGGAAGAGGGAGAGCTTGGATGAGAGAGAATGAGAATGATAGAATTTAGCTTGACTTTTTACAACCATGCTCACAAAAAAGAAAACAATCATGATAATAATAATAATTAAGTATATATGATGGTTCATATCAATGGCCATTATCATTTCATGCATTTAATGCATTTTGTAAAGAACAACAAGTAAACAAAAGTCATACCCATGAAATGATGATGGTCAACAAGTCCAAAATAATCAACCGGTCAACAAAGTCAACAAGTCAACAAAAGTCAAACTTTCAACTCAACCATGGCACAATAATACTTAATTAATATTATTATTAATCATATTTCTTATTCTCATTAGGGTTTAGAAAAATTCAACAGTCAACAACCCTAATGAGAATCCTCTGCCTCTATCTCTGTCAACCGTGCATACATACCCGCATCCGTGTTCCGAGGAACACGAATACAAAGAGATAAAACCAATCCCAAAACATATACTAGGATCTGGCTTAAACCAAAGCCCGCTAGTAATAACTGCACGGACACCAAACGTGCACAAGTGCGCGGATGTGAACGAACCCTGTCGCAAAACCATGCGACCTCTACTCTGTTTTTCCCAAAGGAGAATAGCTCTCTTTGTGGGACTCTAAAGACTCGACACTATGCTGGTAGTGGGTTTAACCACAGGCCGCAAGCGGTACTAGCTGTACGTAACGGTCCCCAGGTAGATGCCGATAAGAAAACTGATGAGGTGAACCCATCCGAACTCCTACTGAGCCTGAATGCGACAATCTCCGTACAGTCCGGTATGTTCGTCTAAGAGTATCGCATGGCGGGCCTAGGGGGCGGTAAACGTCAGCCCCTAATAGCGGTACAAGTCGTGTCGGAGTGTAGCCCAGAATACCCTGAGATAACACTAGATAACCTACCAGTATATCTCGCTTGCCCTGGCCAAGGACTTTGTGTAATGGCTCTCCTAGATACAGCGCGATATCAACCCCAATACCGGGAGAGACGAATCCTGTCTAACCCTCACTGCCTCCAAGTGCTTCGGGAATGCACCCAACTGCTACCTGTTTGCATGACTCATTTGAGCCGTGGTACGTAGCAATCTAAGAACAGTAGGAACACACTCGAGGCGAAGTGACAGTGTCAAGTCAACGGACTAAGTTGTACTCATGTCACCTGGGAACTGATAACTGACGATAGGTATAGTACTAACCAACAGTTCCCGACGAGTCCTGTCCAGTGTACTCGTAACCTAACGAGCACCCGCATACTATCTCAAGTACGACGTATTGACGGCTATGGGACAGACTGTCTCCCCTGCTGGGATGAGAAGCGCATACGCTAGTCTACTCCGGAGTATCGATGCCCCGTCTCGATAATCCAACGACCAGGGACCTGTATAAGGATGTGCTTGTAGATTACCCAGCCCTCACTAGTGTGACTGCCATCACAACGCTGGCAATCAAGCAAAGATCCTAAGGGCTCCACTAATGTGTATAGGCGATATGCTAAAAGAAACACATGCACACATTAAAGTAGAAACAAACCAAGTAGCATACTACCATTTCGAGCAAGATTGTCTATACAACTGTGAATATCCCAAGCTTCCATCAAGTAATATACAAACTAGTATGATACAGTAATGGCCTCTAAGGCATATACACTAACAATCTCCCACTTGCACTAAGTCCATGTACTGGCGTATCGAAGACCTATCATCTCGATCAGACTCTCGAACTGAGTCTGGGGTATGGCCTTCATGAATGGATCTGCAGTGTTATTTTCTGTAGCAACCCTCCAAACCTCGATCTCCCAGCGATCCACGATCTCCCTAATCAGGTGATACCGCCTTAAGATGTGTCTGGACTTCTGATGGGACCTGGGTTCCTTTGCTAAAGCTATAGCCCCGTTGTTGTCATAATACAGAGGTATTGGATCAACAATGGACGGAACCACCTGATGTTCTGTCAAGAACTTCCTCATCCAGACTGCTTCTTTTACGGCATCAGATGCAGCGATATATTCCGCTTCCATCGTCGAGTCAGCAACGGTTTCTTGTTTAGAACTCTTCCAACACACCGCCCCTCCATTAAGGGTAAAGACATAACACGACATGGACTTGGAGTCATCCTTGTCACTCTGGAAGCTGGAGTCAGCAAAGGCCTCCATCTGGAGGTCTTTTCCGCGGTAAACCAAAAACATATCTTTAGTCCTTCTCAGGTACTTCAGAATGTTCTTTACCGCTATACAGTGCTTCTCCCCAGGGTTTGGATGATACCGGCTTACCACACTCAGTGCATAAGCTACATCTGGTCTGGTACACAACATCGCATACATTATAGAGCCTACCGCAGAAGCGTAGGGTATAATAGACATGCGATCCATTTTCAAATCAGTCTTGGGAGACATCTCTTTGGAGAGGGTGATCCCGTGACAAGCCGGTAAATTACCGCGCTTGGAATCTTCCATAATGAATCTTTTCAGTATGGTGTCGATGTACTTGGACTGTGAAAGTCCTAATATCCTCTTGGATCTATCACGATGGATCCGGATCCCAGAATGTAAGAGGCATCACCCAGGTCTTTCATGGAGAACCTGTGTGACAAGAACCCTCTGACAGATTGTAGCATAGGAATGTCATTTCCTATCAAGAGAATGTCATCCACGTATAAAATGAGGAATACGACAGTTCGTGCTACAATTTTACTATAGATGGATGGTTCATCTGGATTTTTGATAAAGACAAAATCTTTGACCGTCTCATCAAAACAGATGTTCCAACTCCGCGATGCCCGCTTTAGTCCATAAATGGACTTAAGCAACTTGCACACCTGTCCGTTGCTCCCACTCTGAATGAAACCCTCTGGCTGGTCCATATAGACACACTCCTCTAAATTTCCATTTAGAAAAGCGGTCTTTACTGTAAGTCCGTGTTGCCCACCCCGGTACTTACGGGGAGGCGGAAAACATAATAAAAAACGAATTTTTAATGACTTAGGCAACATGGACCAAGCTTGTGAGGATCTTTGCTAAACTAAAACTAGCAAACCCTAACTACAAAGTAGCTAAGTGATGGAAAGGTTATACCTTTGGTCTTTAGTCCTTCTCTCCTTGCTCGTCGGAACGGTAGAAAGGGCTCACCTTGCTAGTCTCCTTCCGTCAAAGAACGATCCACTTGAAAGCCACCACCTTTAGCTTCAACTCCAAGCTAGGAGTAACTAGGGTGCAAGAAATGCTAAGACTTGAACCCTAGGAGTGAGTAGAGAAGATCAAGTGAGGGTTTTTCTCAAGCTTTTTTGTTTCTCAACACATGAGAGGGAGAGAGCTTGAGGGAGAGGATGAGCAAGAGAGAGAAAAGATATGATAGAATGATAAATTAGTGAGCCATTCTCACTAATATGTGTGGATAATTTTAATTAGATAATTAGCTTGAAAATTGTCATGATAAATCATGACATGACCATTATCATTTCAATTTTGCAAAGATCAAAGAGCATCTTCCAAAACAAATGATGATGGTCAAGTAGTCAACAAGGTCAACAAGTCAACGAAGTCAAAATGTCAACAACAACCATGCACAATTTATTAAGCTAATTATCAATTAACTATAATCCACACAAAATCAATAGGGTTAATAAAAATGACAATAGTCATTAACCCTAAACAAGGTCCTCTCCCTCAATCTCAAGCAACTGTGCATACGCACCCGCATTCGTGATCCGAGGAACACGAACACAATGAGAAAAACCAATCTCAAATCATATACTAGGATCCGGCTTAAACCAAAGCCCGCTAGTATAAACTGTCCGGACAGCAACCGTGCACAAGTGTGCGGATGCGAACGAACCCTGTCGCAAAACCATGCGACCTCTACTCGTTTTGCCTAAAGGCGAATAGCTCTCTGTGTGGGACTCTAAAGACTCGACACTACGCTGGCAGTGGGTTTAACCACAGACCGCAAGCGGCACTAGCTGTACGTAGCGGTCCCCAGGTAGATGTCGATAAGAAGACTGACGAGGTGAACCCCATCTGCACTCCTACTGAGCCTGTATGTGACAATCTCCGTACAGTCCGGTCTGTTCGTCTGATACATCGCATGGCGGGCCTAGGGGGGCGGTGAACGTCAGTCCCCTAATAGCGGTACAAGTCGTGTCGGAGTGAAGCCCAGAACACCCTGAGATAACACTGGAAACCTACCAGTATATCTCGCTTGCCCTGGCCAGGGACTACTCGTGTAATGGCTCTCCTAGACACAGCGCGATGTCAACCCCCAATACCGGGAGAGACGAATCCTGTCTAACCGTCACTGCCTCCAAGTGCTTCGGGACTGCACCCAAAAACTACCTGTTTGCACGACTCCTCTGAGCCGTGGTAGGGTAGTAATCAAAGTGCAGTGGGAACACACTTGAGTCGAAGTGACTGTGTCAAGTCAGCGGACTAAGCTGTACTCATGTCACCTGGGAACTGATAACTGACGATAGGTATATTACCAACCAACAGTTCCCGACGAGTCCTGTCCAGTGTACTCGTAACCTAACGAGCACCCGCATACTATCCCAAGTACGACGTACTAACGGCTGTGGGACAGACCGTCTCCCACACTGGGATGAGAAGCGCATACGCTAGTCTACTCCGGAGTATCGATGCCCTGTCTCGATAGTCCAACGACCAGGGACCAGTATAAGGATGTGCTTATAGATTACCCAGCTCCCACGAGTGCGAGCGCCATCACAACGCTGGTAATCAAGCAAAGATCCTAAGGGCTCTACTAATATGCATACCTGCAATATGCTAAAAGAAACACATGCACATATTAAAGCAGAGACAAACCAAGTAGCATACTACCATTTCGAGCAAGATTGTATATACAACTGTGAATATCCCAAGCTTCCATTAAGTAATATACAAACTAGTATGATACAGTAATGGCCTCTAGGGCATATACACTAACAATCTCCCACTTGCACTAAGGCCATGTACTGGCGTATCGAAGACCTATCATCTCGATCAGCCGCTCGAACTGAGTCTGGGGCAAGGCCTTGGTGAATGGATCTGCTGTGTTATCCTCTGATGCAACTCTCCGGACCTCGATCTCCTGGCGATCTACGATCTCCCTGATCAGGTGATACCGCCTTAAGATGTGTCTGGATTTCTGATGGGACCTGGGTTCCTTCGCTAAAGCTATAGCCCCGTTGTTGTCGCAATACAGAGGTATTGGGTCAACAATGGACGGAACCACCTGAAGTTCTTTCAAGAACTTCCTCATCCAGACAGCTTCTTTTGCGGCATCAGATGCAGCGATGTATTCCGCTTCCATAGTCGAGTCAGCAACGGTTTCCTGTTTGGAGCTCTTCCAACACACCGCCCCTCCATTGAGGGTAAAGACAAAACCCGACATGGACTTGGAATCATCCTTGTCACTCTGGAAGCTGGAGTCAGCAAAGGCCTCAATCTGCAGGTCTTTTCCGCCATACACCAAGAACATCTCCTTAGTCCTTCTCAGGTACTTGAGAATGTTCTTTACTGCTATCCAATGTTTCTCCCCTGGGTTTGACTGATACCTGCTTACCACACTCAGTGCATAAGCCACATCCGGTCTGGTACACAACATCGCATACATTATAGAGCCTACCGCAGAAGCGTAGGGTATAATAGACATGCGATCCCTCTCCAAATCAGTCTTGGGAGACATCTCTTTGGAGAGAGTGATCCCGTGACAAGCCGGTAGATTACCGCGCTTGGAATCTTCCATACTGAATCTCTTCAGTATGGTGTCGATGTACCTGGACTGCGAGAGTCCTAATATCCTCTTGGATCTGTCACGGTAGATCCGGATACCCAGAATGTAAGAGGCATCACCCAGGTCTTTCATGGAGAACCTGTGTGACAAGAACCCCTTGACAGATTGTAGCATAGGAATGTCATTTCCTATTAAGAGAATGTCATCCACGTATAAAACGAGGAATACTACAGTTCTCGCTACAAATCTACAATAGATGCTTGGTTCATCTGGATTTTTGATAAAGCCAAATTCTTTGACTGTCTCATCAAAACAGATGTTCCAACTCCGCGATGCCTGCTTGAGTCCATAAATGGACTTGAGCAACTTGCACACCTTTCCGCTGCTCCCACTCTGAATGAAACCCTCTGGCTGATCCATATAGACACACTCCTCTAAATGACCATTTAGAAAAGCTGTCTTTACGTCCATCTGCCAGATCTCATAATCGTGGAAAGCAGCGATGGCAAGAAGGATCCGAATGGATTTCAGCATAGCTACTGGAGAAAAGGTTTCGTCATAGTCCAAACCAGGTCGCTGACGAAAACCCTTTGCTACCAGTCTAGCTTTATAGGTCTCAACCTGTCCATCTACACCAATCTTCCTTTTGAAGATCCACTTGCATCCTACGGGTTTTACCCCGTCTGGAGCAATGTCCAACGTCCATACTTTGTTGGTGTACATGGACTCCATCTCGGTCCGCATTGCATCCAGCCATTTTACCGAGTCGACGCTCTGAATGGCTTGCTGGAAGCTAGTAGGCTCATCACAATCCAGGATGCAATCTTCTCTATCCCCGTCAATGAGAAAACCGTAGTACCTCTCGGGCAGATGAGACTGCCTACTACTTCTGCGGAGTGGCATAGGAATGTCCTGTTCTTTTGAACCCTCTGGTTCTACTAAGCTTTCAGTAATAGCTTGCGGTTCTGGAATTTCTTCCAGTTCTATCGCGCTCCCACTTAATTCTTTTTCTAAAAACTGATGTTCCAGAAAATGGGCATTACGAGAAACAAGGACTTTTTGTTCCTCTGCGTAATAGAAAAGATACCCCCTGGAGTTCTTTGGGTATCCCACAAACTTGTACAGTACTGAGCGTGCCTCGAGCTTGTCCGTATGCTGCTTTTTGACATAAGCTGGACATCCCCAAATCTTCAAGTATTGAAGATAGGGTTTCTTCCCACTCCATAACTCATATGGTGTGGTAGGCACAGTCTTAGTGGGAACACGGTTCAAAAGATATGCAGCTGTTTCTAGTGCATATCCCCAGAACGATCGTGGTAACTCAGCGTTACTCATCATGGACCGTACCATATCCAATAGGGTCCGGTTCCGTCTCTCCGATACACCGTTATGTTGCGGAGTGTATGGAGGAGTAAGCTGAGAGAGAATTCCATTCTCTTTTAAGTAATTCAGGAATTCGGCACTTAAGTATTCTCCTCCTCGATCCGATCTTAGGATCTTGATACTTTTGCCGGTCTGGTTTTCTACTTCATTCTTATATTCCTGGAACTTATCAAAAGCTTCGGATTTATGCTTCATTAAGAAGATGTGTCCGAATCTTGAGAAATCATCCGTAAAAGTTATGAAGTAAGAAAAACCGCTTCGCGCATGTGTAGACATTGGACCGCACACGTCGCTGTGTACGAGTCCCAAGAGCTCGCTCGCTCTTTCTCCGTGTCCAGTGAACGGAGCCTTTGTCATCTTTCCCATGAGACAAGATTCACAAGTGGCATAAGACTGATACTCGAACGGATCCAAGTATCCTTCTTTATGTAACTTAGTCAACCGTGTCTCATTGATGTGACCCAGTCTACAATGCCATAAGAAAGCCTGATTAATATCTGGAGACTTTCTTTTGTGTGTATTCTGGATATTGAAAACCTGTGGTTGGTTTAAAACGTAAATACCGTTGTTTAATGTACCTGACCCAATCAACACTTGATTAAGGTGAATGTTCACTACATTACTTACAAATGCAAATTCATAACCTTCTTTAGATAATAAAGATACAGATATGATATTACAGGTTGCATTTGGTACATAATAACAACTACGCAAAACCAAAAAATGTCCATCAGATAATCCCAGGTGATAGTCCCCCACGGCCTCTGCATCCATGCTAGCACCGTTCGCAACTCTGAGGGTCATGTCACCTGTCTTCAAAACTCTACGCTTTCTCAACGCCTGCAAAGAATTACAGATATGAGATCCTGATCCGGTATCCAATACCCAGGATGCAGAGTTTATTGATAGACAGTTTTCAATAACATACACACCTGAAGCTGAAGCTGCAACCTGCTTCAATTCCTGTGTTCTGGCCTTCCAGGCCCTGCAATCACTCTTCCAGTGTCCTTTCTTATGACAAAAGAAGCATTCCTCCTTATCCACAAGCTTCCCCGCTACCTTTGTTGCTTTACCCTTTCCCTTCGTATCCACTTTACCGACACCGCCTCTTGGTTTGGCGGGGGCTTTCTTCTTCTTGCCCTTGGCTTTCGCCCTGGACCTAGAAGAGGAAGATCCTCCTACAAACAAAGTGGATGTCTCCCTACCTTTCTGTAGGGTGCCCTCTGCGCTCCTCAGCATGTTGAGGAGCTCTGAAAGTTCAACCTCTTTTTCTTGTAGGTTGAAGTTCAGTATGAACTGGGCGTAAGTGGAAGGAAGGGACTGGAGAACTATATCCGTATATAGCTCACTCTCCAATGTGATCCCTAGGTCAGCGAGCTCCTCAATGTAGCCGATCATCTTTAGCACATGCTCGGCTACTGATGATCCGACGGCCATTCTTGTCGAAAATAACTTTTTCGAAGCTTCGTATCTCGCGATACGTGATTGCTCTCCATACAGTTCTTTTGTATGGAGCAATATGGATTCCATGTCCATATTCTCATGCCTCCTCTGATGTTCGTTGTCCATCGAGGCAAGCAGGAGGCACTTGGCCTTCGCGCTATCAATCTCCCAAGTCTTGCGGATTTCCTTATCCGCGATACTGGAAGTTGGACCAGGGACAGGGGGAGCTTTGGTGGTAAGAAGATACCCCAGCTTGTCATAGGTGATTGCAATCTTGACATTCCTGAGCCAATCTTTGTAGTTTGGCCCTGTCAATTTATTTTTATCTAACAGTAACTTAAGTCCGGTCATGTTGAATGGTCGCTGCAATTAGGAGAGAGAAAAGAAACACTTTAGCATGATGCTCTTGCAAGTTTAGAGTGGTTTTTAGTTTGTCTAAACTGGATGGCTCCCACTGTTTCTCGAATCCCTTCTCAAACCGTAAAGAAAAGGATTAGCCGGGATCTTTCTCACCGTACAATACTTGCTTAACCGTTCAGCCAGGCCAGTGTCGGTACTTCGAGGGAGGTTTTCCAACGCTTTCGCGAAGTTCCTTAATTAAGTAACCTCTTTTCCCTGGGGGCGTAACCCCGCTAACACCTTTCTAGGCACCTACTAGGTTTATAGCATTGATCGTTAAGTGAGAGTTTTCCCGAGGAGTAGCATATACTCACAGTAGGATCGGGATCCAAATATCATCGTGTGATAAAACCGAAGGAATCCTACCAGAATCATCACACTCCAAATGGTATGCAACGCTAGCAAGTTTCAGTGCTTATGAAACTCCCGATGTGGATTTTTGCCCCATGCTCTTATGACCTTGGCGTGAGGTCAAAATGTCATAAGTCACATGTCAAGTTCTTCCCATCATTATCCTGGTTAATTTGAACCCACCCGTACCTACCCTTGACGTAGGCCAAAATGGCAGTACGACTATCTCAAATCAACCCATTCTATCTATGCAACGGATAAATATCCGGCAGCTACCAATCACTATGCCTTGGCGTGAGGTCAAAATACATAGCTTGAATACTACCGAATATTTAACCGAAATGATGGAGGGCTACGGATGGTTTTGGCGAAACCGTGAACGTAGTGAACTTGATATAATCGATGGAACGAGATAGCTTTTAAAAGGAGTGGTTCAAGCTCCGCGTTTAAAAGTTTAGTTTTGAAAAGAACCGAGTGGTTTTCAAAGTGTTCCAATCGACTTTTACTTGGTTTATTTCTTGCATTAGTTCTTTTAATGCGTCCCATCATTTAATCCTACCATTGCAGAAAACAACCAAAATATGACGTACGCTTATGCCATTCGCATTCGCCACGGGGCCCCGTCATCACCCGTTAGGTTACTTAACTAACGACAGAGCGGGGGCTGGGCTAGCGCGGCTGTAAAACATAAGCAACGCCTAAATAGTTATTTATATATATATATACAGCAATGATAGACATTACAGATCACAGATGAATACATTGGATATACTAGGAATCCGCAATGCGTTCGAGCCTGCAACGCAAAGCGGATTACACGGTCGCGGTGAATAGCCAATACCCCACCCAAGACCCCTACGGGTGCGGCAAACTACCCGCCAAGCACCCGAAGCGAAGCAACCTCCCTCACCACCGTGAGTAGGCCACTCGGCACTTCGAGTACCCGGTAGTTTGTGCACCCCCTCCATGGGTCTATCCTAGGAGCAAAAACAGTAAAAAGAATTATACAATGACGGCAACAACCCCGACCCGGTTGTGCGGCCATACAAAGAATATTATTACATCAATTTACATGTTACAAATGAATGAAAGAAAACAACGCTCATCTCACATCCAACCCCGGCCATTCACCCGCGACGATCCAATCCATTCATATCCACAAACCAACATCCACAATCACAGATCATGTATAACCCCGACTAATCGTCTTATAGCGATTAGCCGACGTTTAATACATGCAAGCATTACAGATATAACCGATGTAGTTAAAGCGTAGTGAAGTTCCGAAAAAATACGGATTTATAGGCCCACAAAAGCAAATTTTTGTTCTGGAAAATCTGGGCATATATTATATATCCTAAAAATCCTAAAATCAACACAGTAAGACACTGCACAAAAACGATGCAGTGACGTCATCAAACCGCGGCGCTTCCGCGGCACGAGCCTACCTCGTGCGGCGGAAGCGCGGCGGTTTGGATGATTCTCTGTCTCGTTTTTCTTGTGTGTTTTTAAAAAACCCTGAGATGATTTTACAAATATAAATTTTTCTATTTTGAGCAGAAAAAATTTCAACAGAAACTAGGGTTTTTCAAAGTTCGGTTCTTGGATTTTTCGGTTTCGAAACTTCGTTACACTTCACTACCTAGCTAGTTTGAGTTTAGTTAGGCTCTGATACCACTGTAAGTCCGTGTTGCCCACCCCGGTACTTACGGGGAGGCGGAAAACATAATAAAAAACGAATTTTTAATGAATTAGGCAACATGGACCAAGCTTGTGAGGATCTTTGCTAAACTAAAACTAGCAAACCCTAACTACAAAGTAGCTAAGTGATGGAAAGGTTATACCTTTGGTCTTTAGTCCTTCTCTCCTTGCTCGTCGGAACGGTAGAAAGGGCTCACCTTGCTAGTCTCCTTCCGTCAAAGAACGATCCACTTGAAAGCCACCACCTTTAGCTTCAACTCCAAGCTAGGAGTAACTAGGGTGCAAGAAATGCTAAGACTTGAACCCTAGGAGTGAGTAGAGAAGATCAAGTGAGGGTTTTTCTCAAGCTTTTTTGTTTCTCAACACATGAGAGGGAGAGAGCTTGAGGGAGAGGATGAGCAAGAGAGAGAAAAGATATGATAGAATGATAAATTAGTGAGCCATTCTCACTAATATGTGTGGATAATTTTAATTAGATAATTAGCTTGAAAATTGTCATGATAAATCATGACATGACCATTATCATTTCAATTTTGCAAAGATCAAAGAGCATCTTCCAAAACAAATGATGATGGTCAAGTAGTCAACAAGGTCAACAAGTCAACGAAGTCAAAATGTCAACAACAACCATGCACAATTTATTAAGCTAATTATCAATTAACTATAATCCACACAAAATCAATAGGGTTAATAAAAATGACAATAGTCATTAACCCTAAACAAGGTCCTCTCCCTCAATCTCAAGCAACTGTGCATACGCACCCGCATTCGTGATCCGAGGAACACGAACACAATGAGAAAAACCAATCTCAAATCATATACTAGGATCCGGCTTAAACCAAAGCCCGCTAGTATAAACTGTCCGGACAGCAACCGTGCACAAGTGCGCGGATGCGAACGAACCCTGTCGCAAAACCATGCGACCTCTACTCGTTTTGCCTAAAGGCGAATAGCTCTCTGTGTGGGACTCTAAAGACTCGACACTACGCTGGCAGTGGGTTTAACCACAGACCGCAAGCGGCACTAGCTGTACGTAGCGGTCCCCAGGTAGATGTCGATAAGAAGACTGACGAGGTGAACCCCATCTGCACTCCTACTGAGCCTGTATGTGACAATCTCCGTACAGTCCGGTCTGTTCGTCTGATACATCGCATGGCGGGCCTAGGGGGGCGGTGAACGTCAGTCCCCTAATAGCGGTACAAGTCGTGTCGGAGTGAAGCCCAGAACACCCTGAGATAACACTGGAAACCTACCAGTATATCTCGCTTGCCCTGGCCAGGGACTACTCGTGTAATGGCTCTCCTAGACACAGCGCGATGTCAACCCCCAATACCGGGAGAGACGAATCCTGTCTAACCGTCACTGCCTCCAAGTGCTTCGGGACTGCACCCAAAAACTACCTGTTTGCACGACTCCTCTGAGCCGTGGTAGGGTAGTAATCAAAGTGCAGTGGGAACACACTTGAGTCGAAGTGACTGTGTCAAGTCAGCGGACTAAGCTGTACTCATGTCACCTGGGAACTGATAACTGACGATAGGTATATTACCAACCAACAGTTCCCGACGAGTCCTGTCCAGTGTACTCGTAACCTAACGAGCACCCGCATACTATCCCAAGTACGACGTACTAACGGCTGTGGGACAGACCGTCTCCCACACTGGGATGAGAAGCGCATACGCTAGTCTACTCCGGAGTATCGATGCCCTGTCTCGATAGTCCAACGACCAGGGACCAGTATAAGGATGTGCTTATAGATTACCCAGCTCCCACGAGTGCGAGCGCCATCACAACGCTGGTAATCAAGCAAAGATCCTAAGGGCTCTACTAATATGTATACCTGCAATATGCTAAAAGAAACACATGCACATATTAAAGCAGAGACAAACCAAGTAGCATACTACCATTTCGAGCAAGATTGTATATACAACTGTGAATATCCCAAGCTTCCATTAAGTAATATACAAACTAGTATGATACAGTAATGGCCTCTAGGGCATATACACTAACATTTACGTCCATCTGCCAAATCTCATGATCGTGGAAGGCGGCAAAGGCAAGAAGGATCCGAATGGATTTGAGCATAGCCACTGGAGAGAAGGTTTCGTCATAGACCAAACCAGGTCTTTGAAGAAAACCCTTTGCAACAAATCTAGCCTTATAGGTCTCAACCTGTCCATCTACACCAATCTTCCTCTTGAAGATCCACTTGCATCCTATGGGTTTTACCCCTTTCGGAGCAACGTCCAAAGCCCATACTTTGTTGGTGTACATGGACTCCATTTCGGTCCGCATTGCATCCAGCCATTTTACCGAGTCAACGCTCTGAATGGCCTGCTGGAATCTAGTCGGCTCATCATTATCAATGATGCAATCCTCTCTATCCCCGTCTATGAGAAAACCGTAGTATCTCTCGGGCGGATGAGACTGCCTACTATTCCTACGGAGCGGCGCAGGAATATCCTGTTCTTTCGAACCCTCTGGTTCTACTAAGCTTTCAGTAATAGCTTATGGTTCTGGAATTTCTTCCAGTTCTATTGCGCTCCCACTTATCTGATTTTCCAAAAATTCAGTTTCCAAGAAGCAGGCATGACGAGAAACAAAAACCTTTTGTTCCTCTACGCAATAGAAGAAATATCCCTTGGAGTTCTTTGGATATCCCACAAACTTGCACTGTACTGAGCGTGCCTCGAGTTTGTCCGCATGCTTCTTTTTGACAAAAGCTGGACATCATCATGTCTTAATGTGCTTAAGATAGGGTTTCTTCCCACTCCACATCTGATATGGTGTGGTAGGCACTGTCTTAGTTGGAACTCGGTTCAAAAGGTATGCAGCTGATTCTAGTGCATATCCCCAGAATGATCGCGGCAACTCAGTGTTACTCATCATGGAACATACCATATCCAATAGGGTTCGATTCCGTCTCTCCGATACACCATTATGTTGTGGGGTGTATGGAGGAGTAAGCTGAGAGAGAATTCCATTCTCTTTTAGGTAATCCAGGAACTCGGCACTCAAGTATTCACCACCTCGATCAGATCTCAGTGTCTTGATACTTTTGCTTATTTGTTTTTCTACTTCATTCTTGTATTCCTGGAATTTTCCAAAGGCTTCAGATTTATGTTTCATTAAGAAGACATATCCGTACCTTGAAAATGTAGAGTTCCTAGGCACTCTTGTAAAGGTTCATAAAGCATCAAACATGCCCGAATAAAATTTTAGATGTGCCGAACAACCCAAAGCCGGGATCTTTGCTAGATTATTAGGGTTTAACATGCAAGTAAACATCTTTACTACTAAGTGTGAGGGATTACAACCTTTGTAGTCCGCTCCTTCGCTTCACAAGCTCCGAGTAGAAGTCCCTTCGCCGCGATCCAAGATCTCCCAGACTCAAGAGAGGCTCCACGACTCGAACGATCCATGTTAGGTTGTAGTGTTCCGCTTCTCCGATGATCTACGTCGAAGTTGCTATAACTCAAGCTCTCTCACTCTAATGAGGTGAACACCCTTATCTAATGGGCTAGATTAGATGAGGATGATGGAGTAGTATTTATGCTTTCTTTTTATGTCGTTTTCTCACAAGAAATCATCACAAAAAAATCACAAGTGAGCTCTTTTCAAAAACTCAAGAGAGAAGAAGATGAAGAATAATGAGATCATTCCTTTTGTGATGAATAGTAGATAAGAATATATGATTTATTATGGAACCATGGTCAAGGATGAGAGGCTTAACCTTTGTAGAGAATAAACTAGAGCTAGGGTTTAGTTAGGTTAAGAATGAGTCAAGGATAAGTATCAACCATAATATCTTAACCAAGGCAAAAGGAAATCCTTCTAGAATGAACAAGAAGGAGCTAACCCTAATCAAACCCTAATCTCTTTTTATCATCCCTAAACATGTTTCATAATAAATCATATCATGTCACAATAATATATATCACATATATATTATATATTTGCAACAAAAGAAAATAATACAATTAACATATATCGCATATATATCAATGTATTAATCCGGTGAGAAAATGAAATAATAAAGCGAGCCAATATTAGATAATGTAATACAATATATCATATATATCATTATACATTAAATCATCGAATCAACACTTGATCCGACGATCCGGCTATATCGAATATAACCGACTAATATCTCATGTACCGATTCATCGAATCAACACTTGATCCGATGACCCGGTTCATATCTAAATATCACGAGAATATAGTACGGTATCACATATCGTATTATTCTCGGTCCTGCACATATCACATATGTGCCTCTACTCCGTTTTTCCTGAGCCAAGAAACCTCTGTGTAAGACTCTAAAGAATCGTCAATACGCCGGTAGCAGGTGATGATCATATCAAACACCCACAAGCTACAAGCGGTCAGCTAAACAAAACAGCCACCCAGGTATTGAGCGATCAGAAGATCAACAAGCTAGCCTGTTCGTTCTCCTGTGAATCCAATCAGTAACACTCCCGTACAGTCCGGTCTGTTCGTCTGATATGTCGCATATCAAGTCTAGGGGTGGTATACGTCAGACCCCAGTAACCGATAAGTCGTGTCGATGTGAGGCTCATAACAGTTCGAGAAACTACTGGTAACACTTACCAGTATATCTCTATATCATCCCTGGCCAGGGACTTCCAGTTATAGCCAATCGAACACAGCACAACATCAACTCCCTATACCGGGAGAGACGAATCCCCTCCTATCGCTCATTGCCTCCATGTGATTCGGGACTGTACCCAAAAGCCACCGTTTTGCATGCCCTCTTGGACGTGGTAAGGTGGAAATCAAAGCACAGTGAGAATCACACAAGACTTTATGACGATCTTGGGTCTACAGACTACCCTGTACCAGTGTCACCGGAGAACTTCCATCTGACGTGTCGTATATATCACCATCTGGGAGTTCTCGGCGAGTCCGTTCAGTGTACCCAGTCTCCACTGAGCACCCGTACACCATCCTTGATGTCAAACACCGATGGATATGGGATCATCCATCGCCCATCATATGGGTCAAGATGCGTATACGCTAGTCTACTCTGGTGTATCGATGCCCTGTGTCGATATACCCTCGACTAGGAACATTTATAGGATGTACTCATCGACTACCGTGGCCCCACTAGTATGATCTTATCATAATCCCAGTAGTCGAGTATAGATCCTAAGGGCTTTATCAACATGTGAGAGAAAGACAGTAAACCAATACAAGTCAACATGTTAAGATAAAGTGAAACCAAATAGCATATTATCATGACGAGCAAGAAAGTTCTCTCTGTATATATCCAAGCATCCATCATAATATACATCATCTGTACAACAATGGCCTCTAGGGCATATACATAACTAACAATCTCCCACTTGCACTAAGGCCAGCTGCTGTAGTATCTCATACCTAGCATCCCGAATAATCTCTCAAACTGTATCTGGGGAATGGCCTTCGTGAGTGGATCCGCAGTGTTATCCTTCGTATCTACTCTCCTGACTTCGATCTCCCGGCGATCAACTATCTCCCTGATCAGGTGATACCGCCTCAGAATATGTCTGGACTTCTGATGGGACTTGGGTTCCTTGGCCAAAGCCACAGCTCCATTGTTATCCCAATACAGAGGTATTGGATACTCAATGGATGGAACCACACCAAGTTCACTAATGAACTTCTTCATCCAGACAGCCTCTTTGGCAGCATCGTTGGCAGCGATTGATTCAGCCTCCATCTGTAAGTCGATGTAGTACACCCCAGTACTTGTGGGGAGGCGGAATTTTCAAAAACGATCATGTTTAAAGAACGAACATCGACTAACCGCTTGAATCGAAGCTAAACTATAAATAACCGTACACAAAGAGTTTCTTATCAATTGTGTTTAGGGATTATACCTAATGAAACCGGTCCTTCGTCTTGTGTCCTCCTTTGTTCTCCTCGGCCTTCTCTAGGTAGTAGACGATCCACCCGAGAGCAAAACTCCAAGCTAAACCTCTAAACTTGAGGCAACTAACCTTCTTGGATTGCTAATCAAAGAAGATAGATGAAATAGAGTGATGGTTATGGATTGATTAGTCTAACTAATCCAAGATCTCAACACATGAGGGTGAGGATTAGTCTTTTGAAGAGAGAGAGCTTGAGGAGAGAGAATGTGAATAATATTATGATAAATAAGTTATGAGTATCATATCATATATGAAGCATTTTCTAATAAGAAGAAAAGAATAAAGAGTGATGAATAATCATGCTTTATAAAATATCTAGTGGTGATTCATTAGCATGAGTCATTAAGCAATAAATGTGTATTAATGAAATGAATGAATCACCACCATGACTCATATAACTCATTTAATGATTATGACACATAACCCTCCTTAGTCACCATCTTCTAGAAGCTTCTCGCACAATTACGAGAACGCCCCTCCGATCCGTAAAAATACGGAAAAACTTTAGACTGTATAAATCCAATAACCGGATACCAGTAACTGGCTTAAACCAAAGCCGACTGGTAAAAACTGTCCGAAATTCATACGCGCGTAAACGCACGTATGCGTCCGAACCCTTTGTCGCAAAACCATGCAACCTCTATATCGTTTCGCCTGGAGTAGGAAACTCTCTGTGTGGGACTCTAGAGACTCGACTACTACGCTGGCAGTGGGTTTAACCACAGACCGCAAGCGGCACTAGCTGTACGTAACGGTCCCCAGGTAGTTGTCGATAAGAAGGCCGATGAGGAAACCCATCCGAACTCCTACTGAGTCTGATGTGACAATCTCCATACAGTCCGGTCCGTTCGTCCAAGACTATCGCATATCGGGCCTAGGGGGGCGGCAAGCGTCAGTCCCCTAATAGCGGTATAAGTCGTGACGGAGGGAAGTCCATTACACCCTGAGAAACTACTGGAACCTACCAGCAAATCTCGCTTGCCCTGGCCAGGGACTTTGCGTAATGGCTCTCTGACACAGCACGATATCTACTCCCAATACCGGGAAGGACGAATCCTGTCTAACCGCCACTACCTCCAAGTGCTCGGGATTGCACCCAACTGCTACCTGTTTGCACGACTCCTTTGAGCCGTGGTAGGGTAGCAATCTAAGAACAGTGGGACACACTCGAGGCGAGGTAGCAGTGTCAAGTCTGCGGACTACGCTGTACTCATGTCACCTGGGAACTGTTCACTGACGACTGGTATCAAACCAACCAACAGTTCCCTGTGAGTCCTGTCCGGTGTACCCGTAACCTAACGAGCACCTGCATACTATCTCCAGTACGACGTACTGACGGCTGTGGGACAGACCATCTTCCCAACTGGGATGAGAAGCGTACACACTAGTCTACTCCGGAGTATCGATGCTCTGTCTCGATAATCCAACGACCAGGGACCTGAATAAGGATGTGCTTGTAGACTACCCAGCCCCCACTAGTGTGACTGCCATCACAACGCTGGTAGACAAGCAAGATCCTAAGAGCTCTATCAATACGTACACTCACATATTAAGATAGAAAAACCAAGTAGCATACTACCATGTTTAGCAAGACTGTTATATACATGTGAATATCCCAAGCTTCCATTAAGTAATATACAAACTAGTATGATACAGTAATGGCCTTCTAGGGCATAAACACTAACAATCTCCCACTTGCACTAGGGCCATGTACTGGCATATCGTAGACCAATGATCTCGAGTAGCCTCTCGAACTGAATCTGAGGAAGGGCCTTCATGAATGGATCAGCAATGTTCTCTTCTGAAGCAACTCTCCGAACCTCGATCTCCCGACGATCAATGATCTCCCTGATCAGGTGATACCGCCTCAAGATGTGTCTGGACTTCTGATAGGACCTTGGTTCCTTCGCTAAAGCTATAGCTCCGTTGTTGTCGCAATACAGAGGTATTGGATCAACTATGGTAGGAACCACCTAAAGTTCTGTTAGGAACTTCTTCATCCAGACTGCTTCTTTTGCGGCATCGCAAGCAGCTATATACTCCGCTTCCATCGTCGAGTCGGCAACGGTGTCCTGCTTGGAGCTCTTCCAGCACACCGCCCCTCCATTGAGGGTAAAGACATAACCCGACTTGGACTTGGAATCGTCCTTATCACTCTGGAAGCCGGAATCAGCAAAGGCCTCCAACCTGAGGTCTTTTCCGCCGTAAACCAAGAACATCTCCTTAGTCCTCCTCAGGTACTTGAGAATGTTCTTAACTGCTATCCAGTGTTTCTCCCCTGGGTCTGACTGATACCGGCTTACCACGCTTAGTGCGTAAGCTACATCTGGTCTGGTACAAAACATCGCATACATTATAGAGCCTACCGCAGAAGCGTAGGGTATAATAGACATGCGTTCACTTTCCAAATCAGTCTTGGGAGACATCTCTTTGGAGAGGGTGATTCCGTGACAAGCCGGTAGATTATCGCGCTTAGAATCTTCCATACTGAATCTTTTCAGTACAGTGTCGATATACCTGGACTGCGAAAGTCCCAACATCCTCTTGGATCTATCACGATAGATCCGGATCCCCAGAATGTAAGAGGCATACCCAGGTCTTTCATGGAGAACCTGTGTGACAAGAATCCTTTGACAGATTGTAGCATAGGAATATCATTTCCTATCAATAGAATGTCATCCACGTACAAGACGAGGAATACGACACTTCTGGCCACAACTTTACTATATATGCACGGTTCATCTGGATTTTTGATAAAGTCATATTCTTTGAATGTCTCATCAAAACAGATGTTCCAACTCCGCGATGCCTGCTTTAGTCCATAAATGGACTTAAGCAGCTTGCATACTTTCCCGCTGCTCCCACTCTGATTGAAACCCTCTGGCTGATCCATATAGACGCTCTCTTCTAAATTTCCATTCAGAAAAGCCGTCTTTACGTCCATCTGCCAGATTTCATAATCATGGAAGGCAGCAATAGCAAGAAGGACCCGAATGGATTTGAGCATAGCCACTGGAGAAAAAGTTTCGTCATAGTCTAAACCAGGTCTTTGACGAAAACCATTTGCAACAAGTCTAGCCTTATAGGTTTCCACCTGTCCATCTACACCAATCTTTTTCTTGAAGATCCATTTGCATCCTATGGGTTTTACCCCATCTGGAGCAAAGTCCAAAGTCCATACTTTGTTGGTGTACATGGACTCCATTTCGGTCCGCATTGCATCTAGCCATCGTACCGAGTCGCCGCTCTGGATGGCCTGCTGGAAGTCAGTAGGTTCATCATCTTCTATGATGCAATCCTCTCTATCCCCGTCTATGAGAAAACCGTAGTATCTCTCAGGCGGATGAGACGGCCTACTACTCCTGCGGAGGGGTGCGGGAATGTTCTGTTCTTCTTGAACTTCCGGTTCTACCAAACTTTCAGTAGCAGTTTGTGGTTCTGGAATTTCTTCCAGTTCTATTTCGCTCCCACTTGATTCCTTTTCTAAAAACTGATGTTCTATAAAATGGGCATTACGAGAAACAAATACCTTTTGTTCCTCTGCGTAATAGAATAGATATCCCCTGGAGTGCTTTGGATATCCCACAAACAAACACTTTACTGATCGTGCCTCGAGCTTGTCCACATGCTGCTTTTTAACAAAAGCTGGACATCCCTAAATCTTTATATATTGTAGATGGGGTTTCTTCCCACTCCACATCTGATATGGAGTGGTAGGCACAGTCTTGGTAGGTACCATGTTCAAAAGATATGCCGCTGATTCTAGCGCATGTCCCCAGAAAGATCGCGGTAACTCAGCATTACTCATCATGAATCGTACCATATCTAATAGGGTTCGATTCCGTCTCTCCGATACACCGTTATGCTGTGGAGTGTACGGAGGAGTAAGCTGAGAGAGAATTCCTTTCTCTTTTAGGTAACCTAGGAACTCGGCACTCAAGTATTCACCACCTCGATCAGATCTAAGAGTCTTTATACTTTTGCCGGTTTGGTTTTCTACTTCATTCTTATACTCTTGGAATTTCTCAAAAGCCTCGGATTTATGTTTCATCAGATAAATGAATCCATATCTTGAGTAATAATCCGTGAAAGTAATGAAGTAGGAAAAACCACCTCTCGCATGTGTAGACATTGGACCACATACATCGCTGTGTATGAGTCCTAAGAGCTCGCTCGCTCTTACTCCTTGTCCAGTGAATGGAGTCTTTGTCATCTTTCCTTTGAGACAAGATTGACAAGTGTCATAAGATTGATATTCGAACGAGTCCAAATATCCTTCTCTATGCAACTTAGTCAACCTTCTCTCATTGATGTGACCCAGTCTACAATGCCATAAGAAAGCTTTATTTAAATCTGGAGACTTTCTTTTTAGTGTGTTCTGGACATTGAAAATTTGGAGTTGGTTTAAAACATATATGCCGTTATTTAATGTACCGGACCCAATCAAACCATGATTACGGTGGATGTTGACAACATCTCTTACAAACGTGAAATCATAACCTTTATTTGATAACAAGGAAACTGATATGATATTACACGTTAAGCTTGGTACAAAATAACAGTTATGTAAAACCAAAATGTGTCCACTCGTCAATCCTAGGTGATAGTCCCCGACGGACGCAGCTCCCACGCTAGCTCCATTAGCAACCTTTAGGGTCATATCACCTTCCTTCAGCACTCTACGGTTTCTCAGTGCCTGCAATGAATTGCAAATATGAGATCCTGATCCGGTATCCAATACCCAGGAAGTAGAGTTGATCGACAGACAATTCTCAATTACAAACACACCTGAAGTCGAAGCCACAGCTTACTTCGGTTCCTGGTTCTTGGCGTTCCACGCCTTGCAATCCTTCTTCCAGTGCCCTTTCCTGTGATAATGGAAGCACTCATCCTGGCCAACTATCGGTACTGCAGTCTTTTTCTTTCCCTTCCCTCCCACCTTACGAACACCTTCTCTAGGTCTGGGTGCGGCCTTCTTCTTCCTTCCTTTGGCCCTAGCCTTGGACCCGGAAGAAGATGTACCGCCAACAAACATAGCGGGTGTTTCCCTTGAATTCTTCAAGGTGCCCTCTGCACTCCTTAACATGTTCAGGAGTTCCGGAAGTTCAACTTCTTTTCTTTGAAGATTGAAGTTCAGGATAAACTGGGCGTAGGTGTGAGGAAGGGACTGGAGAATAAGGTCTGTATAGAGCTCATTATCCAAAGTCGTCCCAAGGTCTGCGAGCTCTTCTATGTAGCCGATCATCTTTAGGACATGTTCTCCTACTGATGACCCGACAGCCAACCTCGCTCGAAACAAGTTCTTTGAGGTCTCGTATCTTGCTATACGAGATTGCTCTCCATAAAGTTCCTTTGTATGGAGAAATATGCCATCAAGGTCCATATCCTCGTGCCTCCTCTGATGTTCATTGTTCATCGAGGCAAGCACGATGCACTTGGCTTTCGCGCAATCTAAATCCCAGGTTTTGCGGATTTCCTTATCCGCATTGCTGGATTTGGGACCAGGGACAGCAGGTGCCGTAGCGGTGAGGATGTACCCCAGTTTGTCATAGGTCAAAGCCATTTTGACATTCTGCAGCCAATCTTTATAGTTTGGCCCCGTCAGTATATTTTTCTCTAAAAGTAACTTAAGTCCAGTCATTTTCAGGGTCGCTGCAATTAGGAGAGAGAGAAGAAAACTCTTTAGCATGATGCTCTTGCAAGTTTAGAGTGGTTTTTAGTTTATCTAAACTGGATGGCTCTCACTGTTTCTCGAATCCTTCCTCAAACCATACAAGAAGAATTAGCCAAGACTATTCTCACCGTACAATACTTGCTTAACCGTTCAGCCAGGCCGGTGTCGATACTTCGAGGGAGGTTTTCCAACGCTTTCGCGAAGTTCCTTAATTAAATAACCTCTTTTCTCTGGGGGCGTAACCCCGCTGACACTTTTCTGGACACCTACTAGGTTTATAGCATTGATCGTTAAGTGACGAATATCCTGATAAGTATCATATACTCACAGTAGGATCGGGATCCAAATATCATCGTCTGATAATGTTGTAGGAATGCTACCAACATTCATCAAACTCAAAATGGTATGCATCTCTTTGCAAATTTCAGTTTCTTTAGAAATTCCCGATATAAGTTTTTGCCCTATGCTCTTATGACCTTGGCGTTAGGTCAAAATGTCATAAGTCACATGTCAAGTTCTACCCATCATTATCTTGTCAATTTGAACCCATCCGTATATATCCTTGACGTTCGGCCAAAATGATAATACGACTGTCCCAAACTAACTCATCTATCTATGCAACAAATGAATATCCAGCAGCTACCAAACACTATGCCTTGGCATTAGGTCAAAATACATAGCTTGAATACTACTGAATACCGAGATGAAATGACGGAGGGCTACGACTGGTTTTGGCGAAACCGTGAACGTAGTGAACTTGATATAACCGAAGGAACCTGATAGCTTTTAAAAGGAGTGGTTAAAGCTCCGCATTTAAAAATATCTGTTTTAAAAATAACCGAGTGGTTTCTTTTTAAATTGTTCCAACGATTTAAAACTTTGGTTTATTTTTCTTTGCATTATAGATAATGCGTCCCATCATTAACCTATCATTGCAGAAAACAACGAAAATACAACGTCCTCTTATGCCATCCGCATTCGCCACGGGGTCCCGTCATCACCCGTTAGGTTACTTAACTAACAACAGAGCGGGGGCTGGGCTAGCGCGGGTGTAAAACATAAGTGACGTCTAAATAGCTACATTATATATAGATATTTTACATTCGTCTGACGCAATGATATTCATTCCAGAACACAGATAAACAATATTGGATTTGCAAGCAATCTGTATTTCTTTTGAGCCTGCAAGAAAAGACAGATTACACAGTTGTGATGAATAGCCGTTACCCCACCCTCGACCCCTATGGGTACGGCAAACTACCCGCCCGGCAGTTTGTGTACCCCACCTTGGGTCAGTCCTAGGAGCAAAAACAGTAAAAATGAAATAATACAACGGTGGCTACAACCGCAACCGGGATGTGCCCCGCAAAATAATATTACAACAAATTACATTTACAATGAATGAATTAAACAATAACCCATTGCTAAACCCCGGCTAAACACCACAACAGTCCAATACAGTTTATATGCACAAACAGATATAACCATTACAGAAATGTGCAACCCCCTGCCAACCGACATACTAGCAGTTAGGGGAGGTTTACGAACACATTAAACAATCACAGATATAATCCAATATGCAAATACTGTACAACTTCGATCGATTAAACATCTTTAATATTGCTCCAAAATCTGCTCTGTATACTGGAAACCTGAGCAAAATTAAAATATTCCAGAAAACCCCTAATTACACAGAGAAGCAACAGAAGAAAATTGGGTTCCTGACTCGCCAACTCGGCGGCGGAAGCGCGGCGCCTCAGTAGGCTGAGGCCGCGGTTCCGCGGCGAGTTAGGCGATTTAGGGGCCTATTTTTCTTGGGTGTTCTTCTGTGGTCTTGTCAAGCTCTCTGAACACACCTGAAAAATTTTTGGACTTCATTTTAAGTTCGACAGAAACTGAACAGATTTAGGGTTTTCCGGCTTCGTTTTTCCGTTCGAAATTCGTACAAATTTGCAATTAAGTTATTTATTGTTTAGCGAGGCTCTGATACCACTGTAAGTCGATGTAGTACACCCCAGTACTTGTGGGGAGGCGGAATTTTCAAAAACGATCATGTTTAAAGAACGAACATCGACTAACCGCTTGAATCGAAGCTAAACTATAAATAACCGTACACAAAGAGTTTCTTATCAATTGTGTTTAGGGATTATACCTAATTAAACCGGTCCTTCGTCTTGTGTCCTCCTTTGTTCTCCTCGGCCTTCTCTAGGTAGTTGACGATCCACCCGAGAGCAAAACTCCAAGCTAAACCTCTAAACTTGAGGCAACTAACCTTCTTGGATTGCTAATCAAAGAAGATAGATGAAATAGAGTGATGGTTATGGATTGATTAGTCTAACTAATTCTAGATCTCAACACATGAGGGTGAGGATTAGTCTTTTGAAAAGAGAGAGCTTGAGGAGAGAGAATGTGAATAATATTATGATAAATAAGTTATGAGTATCATATCATATATGAAGCATTTTCTAATAAGAAGAAAAGAATAAAGAGTGATGAATAATCATGCTTCATAAAATATCTAGTGGTGATTCATTAAGCAATAAATGTGTATTAATGAAATGAATTAATCACCACCATGACTCATATAACTCATTTAATGATTATGACACATTACCCTCCTTAGTCACCATCTTCTAGAAGCTTCTCGCACAATTACGAGAACGCCCCTCCGATCCGTAAAAATACGGAAAAACTTTAGACTGTATAAATCCAATAACCGGATACCAGTAACTGGCTTAAACCAAAGCCGACTGGTAAAAACTGTCCGAAAGTCGTACGCGCGTAAACGCACGTATGCGTCCGAACCCTTTGTCGCAAAACCATGCAACCTCTATATCGTTTCGCCTGGAGTAGGAAACTCTCTGTGTGGGACTCTAGAGACTCGACTACTACGCTGGCAGTGGATTTAACCACAGACCGCAAGCGGCATTAGCTGTACATAACGGTCCCCAGGTAGTTGTCGATAAGAAGGCCGATGAGGAAACCCATCCGAACTCCTACTGAGTCTGATGTGACAATCTCCATACAGTCCGGTCCGTTCGTCCAAGACTATCGCATATCGGGCCTAGGGGGGCGGCAAGCGTCAGTCCCCTAATAGCGGTATAAGTCGTGTCGGAGGGAAGCCCATTACACCCTGAGAAACTACTGGAACCTACCAGCAAATCTCGCTTGCCCTGGCCAGGGACTTTGCGTAATGGCTCTCTGACACAGCACGATATCTACTCCCAATACCGGGAGGGACGAATCCTGTCTAACCGCCACTGCCTCCAAGTGCTCGGGACTGCACCCAACTGCTACCTGTTTGCACGACTCCTTTGAGCCGTGGTAGGGTAGCAATCTAAGAACAGTGGGACACACTCGAGGCGAGGTAGCAGTGTCAAGTCTGCGGACTACGCTGTACTCATGTCACCTGGGAACTGTTCACTGACGACTGGTATCAAACCAACCAACAGTTCCCTGTGAGTCCTGTCCGGTGTACCCGTAACCTAACGAGCACCTGCATACTATCTTCAGTACGACGTACTGACGGCTGTGGGACAGACCATCTCCCCAACTGGGATGAGAAGCGTACACACTAGTCTACTCCGGAGTATCGATGCTCTGTCTCGATAATCCAACGACCAGGGACCTGAATAAGGATGTGCTTGTAGACTACCCAGCCCCCACTAGTGTGACTGCCATCACAACGCTGGTAGACAAGCAAGATCCTAAGAGCTCTATCAATACGTACACTCACATATTAAGATAGAAAAACCAAGTAGCATACTACCATGTTTAGCAAGACTGTTATATACATGTGAATATCCCAAGCTTCCATTAAGTAATATACAAACTAGTATGATACAGTAATGGCCTTCTAGGGCATAAACGCTAACACCATCGTCGAGTGTGCAACGGTATCCTGTTTGGAACTCTTCCAACATACCGCCCCTCCATTGAGGGTAAAGAGAAATCCTAAGTGCGACTTAGAGTCGTCCTTATCACTTTGGAAGCTGGAATCGGTAAAGGACTCCACCCGGAGTTCTCCGTTACCATACACCAAGAACATTTCTCTAGTCCTTCGCAAGTACTTGAGAATGTTCTTCACAGCTGTCCAGTGACTCTCTCCGGGATCTGCTTGATACCGACTCACTACACTTAGTGAGTATGTTACATCGGGTCTGGTACATAGCATCGCATACATGATAGAGCCTACTGCCGAAGCATAGGGTATCCCTTGCATGCAAGCTCTCTCCAAATCAGTCTTGGGAGACATCTCTTTGGAGAGAGTGAGTCCAAAGATCGTGGGTTGGTTCCCACGCTTGGATTCTTCCATACTAAACCTCTTTAGTATGGTGTCAATGTACTTGGATTGGGACAATCCCAGTATCCGTTTAGATCTATCTCTATAGATCATGATTCCCAATATGCAGGAGGCACCACCTAGATCTTTCATTGAGAATCTTTGTGATAAGAAGAGCTTGACTGATTGCAGCATAGGAATATCATTTCCTATCAAGAGTATGTCATCCACGTACAATACGAGGAAGACAACCTTACTCTCTGCTACCTTTTTATAAATACAAGGTTCATCTATATTTTTGATGAAGTCAAACTCTTTGACTACAAAATCAAAACAGATGTTCCAACTCCGCGATGCTTGCTTTAACCCATAAATGGATTTAAGCAGCTTGCACACCTTTCCGCTACTCCAACTATCTATGAAGTCCTCTGGCCGAGTCATGTACACGCACTCTTCTAAATCACCGTTTAGAAAGGCGGTCTTAACATCCATTTGCCAGATTTCGTAGTCATGGTATGCAGCAATGGCAAGTAAGATCCGGATGGACTTAAGCATAGCCACTGGAGAAAAGGTTTCGTCATAATCCACACCTGGTCGTTGACGAAAACCCTTTGCTACAAGTCTAGCTTTGAAAGTCTTAACGTTTCCATCTACACCAAATTTCTTTTTAAAAATCCACTTGCTCCCAATGGGTTTTACCCCTTCAGGAGAATTTTCCAAAATCCATATTTTATTGGTGTACATGGATTCCATCTCAGATCGCATTGCATCCAGCCATTTCACAGAGTCACTACTCGTGATGGCCTGCTCGAAACTAGTCGGGTCATCATCTTCCATGATGCAATCCTCGCTTCCACCATCAATGAGAAAACAGCAGTATCTCTCAGGTGGATGAGAAACCCTGCTAGATTGGCGGAGAGGCTGGGGTTCGTCGGGTACTACTGAATCCTCTGGTTCTACCAAGTCTTCTGTTATAGTTTGTGTTGCTGGAATCTCTTCCAGTTCTACCTCAATGCTACTATTCTGTTTAATAAGAAAACATTTTTCTAAGAAAGTGGCATATCAAGAAACAAACACCTTTTGTTCCTCGGGATGGTAGAAGATATACCCTCGTGAATTTTTGGGATATCCTACAAACTTACATAAGACAGATCTTGCCTTGAGTTTGTCCGGATTTTGCCTTTTGACATAGGCCGGACAACCCCATATCTTAATATAATTAAGATGTGGTTTCTTCCCTTTCCATATCTCATATGGAGTGGTAGGCACAGATTTGGTGGGAACTCTATTCAATAGGTCTATGGTTGTCTCAAGCGCATACCCCCAGAAGGAAATAGGTAACTCAGCTGTAGTCATCATTGAGCGCACCATATCTAATAGGGTGCGATTCCTTCGTTCCGATACACCGTTGTGCTGTGGTGTATATGGAGGAGTAAGCTGAGAGAGAATCCCATTCTCTTTTAGATAATCTAGGAACTCATTGCTTAAGTATTAGATCGAAGAATCTTAATACTTTTGCCCGTTTGTTTCTCTACTTCGTGCTTATATTCTCTGAATTTCTCAAAAGCTTCAGACTTGTGTTTCATCAGGAACACATGTCCGAATCTAGAGAGATCGTCAGTGAATATAATGAAGTAGGAAGAACCATTCCTGGCATGCGTAGACATGGGACCGCATACATCACTATGTACCAGTCCTAAGAGTTCCGTAACTCTTTCTCCGTGTCCACTAAATGGAGCTTTGGTCATTTTTCCTTTGAGACATGAATGGCAAGTATCATAAGATGATAATTCGAACGGATTCAAATATCCATCTTTATGTAACTTATCCAGTCGTGTCGCATTGATATGACCAAGTCTACAATGCCACAAGAAGGATTCATTCATTTCTGAGCTCTTCCTCTTGTGTGCGTTTTGTATTGAGGACTGTATTTTGATTTAGAATGAATATGCCATTATGTAACGATCCTGATGCAATCTGTAGGGTTACTAGGTACACACAAGAGGTTCCACAAGGCATCAACCATGCCAAATTCAAATATTCCGGTGCCGAGAAACCCTAAACTAGATCGTTAACTAGAGATTAGGCGAAACTACAAGCAAGCAAACTACTTTACTACTAAGTGAATGGAAATACAACCTTTGTAGATCCGGTCCTCCACTTCAAAAGCTCCGTGTTAACGACCCTCCGCTGCGATCATCGGATCCCGGACTCTAGCGATGGTTTCGTCGGAGAAATGATCGGGCTAGGTCATTGACTTCGAGGCCGAATATGATCTACGTCGGGGAGACTCAAACTCAAGCTATTCCTTCACTTGGTCAAAAACTTTGTGAAGAGAACACCCTATACTACATGGCAAGTGGTAGAGGATGAAGAAATAGGAAGTGGGTTCACTTTAGAATTGGATTTCTCACTCTTTTTCTCATGGAACCATTGGAGCTAGCAAGCTTTTGTGAGCTTGATGAAGGAGAAGAAGAAGAAAAGAATTCTATGAATATTTATCCAAATGAAACTTATCCAATAAATAATGGCACCATGGTTGAGTTAAGCCCTCATGCTTAACTCATGTAGAGAATTAACCAAAGCCTTAGGTTAAGGGTTGGGTTAACTAATATCTTATACAAATGACAAAAGAGTTGACTTTGTCAATGTTTATCAAGCTTCATGAAGCTTGATAACTTTGACCAAAGTCACACTCTTTTGTTATATGCTAGGAAAATAGTAAACCCTAATTTAACCTTGATTTGGTTCAAGTCTCATACACTCAACTTGTTTATATCATCAAGCATGATACAAACATGTACACTTGCATATATCACATATAAACAATGTGCACATTCAAGTGAGAAAATCAATCTTAAGTGAACCAATACTAGTTAATGTAAAGTAATATATCAAATATATAATTATACATTAAATCAACACTTGATTTAACGATCCGGTCATATCGCATATAACCGACTAATATCAAGTGTATCAATGTATCGAATCAACACTTGATTCGGTAACCCGGCTATATCACATATAACCGACCGATGATACAAATCGCGAGAATAGAATACAGTATCACATACTGGTATTATTCTCGGTCCCGCACATATCTTATATGCGCTCCTATTTCGTTTCGCTTGAGCCAGGAAACCCCTGTGTAGGACTCTAAAGAGTCGTCAATACGCCGGCAGTAGGTTATGATCATATCAAACACCCACAAGCCGCAAGCGGTCTGCTAAACGTAACGGCCACCCAGGTATTGAGCGATCAAAAGATCAACGAGCAAGCCCGCTCACACTCCTGTGAATCCAATCAGTAACACTACCGTACAGTCCGGTCTGTTCGTCTGATATGTCGCATATCTCGCCTAGGGGAAGAAGACTATCCAATTTGCGTAATAGGTGTACTATCTCCTAAACCAAGGAGTACTCGCAATGAGAGAAGGTGAAAAGAAAAGACAACTGAATAATCCTATTCGTTTTCTCCAAAACCGGAAACCATCCTCGAAGTCCTTCGAGTTCGTATATAACCATACGATGGTTTTGTCTAATGGAAGTGGACGTTCGTAGTAATACGGGGTGTCCTGGAGAAAAGGGTAAAAGTAGGAGTGGCAATGAGGTCTGCAACTCTGACAATCCAAAAGCCTGTGTTAAGAAGGTTCGGTCAACTTGGTCACTGAGTCATAGTCCAGGGTCGGGTCAATGGTCGCTGCCAAAGAGAGAGAGAAAAGAAACACTCAGCGTGCACTCTAACCTAGATCAGAATGGTTATCACTTTGTCTAATCTGGAAACCTCCCACTGTACCTCAAATTCTCCTCCAAACCTGAAAGAAGAATTAGTCGGGGTCACCCGAGGAGTAAACCAACTCATCAGCGGGAATCGGGATCCAACTATCATCGCATGATAACTTGACGGAATCCACTCAAGTCACCACACTCCAGAAGGTATGCGCATGCCTGGCAAGTTTCAGTTCTTTTGAAACTCCCGATGTGTGTTTTTACCCCTAGGACTCAAGTGACCTTGACGAAGTCAACAAATCAAAGAGTCCTAGTCAAGTTCATCCCGTCATTATCTGGATTGCATTAAACCCACCCGTACGTGCCCTTGACGGAGTCAACAAGGCCGCACGACTGTCCTAACCAATCCCATTTATGCAACAAACAAGCACCACTTAGCTACCGTACACTACGCCTTGACGGAGTCAACAAACGCAGCACGAATACTAAATAATACCCATTAGAAATGACGGAGGGCTACGACTGGTTTTTGGCGAAAAACCTTTAACGTAAAGAACTTGATATCGTTGAAGGAACTGCATAGCCTTTTATAAATATAGTGATGAAAACCTTTGCTAAAGAGGTCACTCCCGGTGAAGGGATCTCGGCTCTTTCCCCGTAGAATGAGGTGCAGGATATTCCAACTGAATACCACGACGCAAAGCAAAAGTAATCGGCTATAGTGAAGTTAATGCCCTGACGCAAACTTCTGTCCAAGGGGTCACTCCCGGTGAAGGGATCTCGGCCCTTGCCTCGTCGACTGGGGAGCAGGATATTCCAAATGAATACCACGATGCAAAACAAAAGTGAACGTCCTTGCAATAACAGCTTTTTGAAAAATGTTCCAACAACATCAGAATAGGTTTGTTTATCTTGCATTGATCCGAATCAACGCAATCCCATCATATGATCACACCAATAAAGAACGAAAATAATGATGTACGTATATGCCATCCGCATTCGTCACTGGGTCCCGTCATCACCCGTTAGGTTACTTAACTAACGACAGAGCGGGGACTGGACTAGCGCGGATGCAAAACATATACAACATCTACTAATATATATACCAATATATTATATTCGCTCAAGGCGTGATAAAAAGCAACATCACAGAAATGTACAGCATCACAGAACAATACAGATATCTGGAAGCCCCGGGTTTCACAGAGCCGCTGCTGAAACCCGACGTTCCCCTGGTCGTGTGGATAGCCTGTGCAATGAAATCCTAGACCCCTACGGGCACGGCAAGTCACCCGCGAAAACCTGAAGCGAGGCAGCCCCCTTCAGCTCCATGAATGGACAACCCAGCACTTCATGGAATCCGGTAACTTGGGCACCCCTCCTGGATCAACCTGTACCCCCTACGAGTGCGGCGAATAGCCCGCCAATCCTAGAGTGAAGCCCCTTCCGTCTCAATACCATGAGATGCGGGCCCGTTGCCCTCTAGAACCCGGCTATCCGTGCACCCCTCCGCGGGGTAATCCTAGTACAGAAAGTAAAATATACATACACCGGGTACATCGACCGCAACCAGGTCGTGCCCCAAAAGAATAATACAAACAGGCAGTGACGGCAGTCCACATGTCGGACGCTCGCCCCGCAATATCAAATGTACATAATACACCAAAACTGTACTAGCATTGCATCCAGGCTATCCCCCACGACCGATCCGCAACATCACAGCATAAACATAGAACATCAACGTGAAAGTCACGTTCGCAAATCCGTCTAACCGGGCTATAGCAGTTAGACCGGATTTACCGATCGAGTGACATTCACGGTCGCAGATATAATGTAAATACTGTGAAAAAAGTGTTTAAAATTTTCTGATTTGACAAAAAATTAACAAGTGGGCCCCCAATCAAAACTGTAGCACTCACAGAAAACCTGGGCCTAATATTAATATTCCAAAAGCCCTAATTACAGCCCATAAGCCCACTGCAAAAAAATAATCACACGAACCCACACTCCTGCGGCGGAAGAGCGGCCAAAAGGGGGTTATGGCCGCGCTTCCGCGGTCGTACGGAGGAATCGTGTCACCAAATTTTTTCAGTGTTCTTAGAACTCCCTGCACATCATTCTGAGACCACCTGAAAAATTTTTAGACTCCAAAAAATTTCGACAGAAACTGATTGTGCTAGAAAGATACGGTTTTTGGAAATTTTGGTCGATCGGAAACGCAAACACACCAAACGAAGCTAGGTAAGGTTAATGGCGTGGCTCTGATACCATGTTGCGCCACGGCAGCGCCCCGGCCGTCTTACCGAGGCCAAAATGTGGAATCAAATTTTTTTCTTACTCGGAAACCGGCGCTACCGCGGACAATGAAAACCCGGATCGTAAACCATTAACCTATACTAGCTAACTAGAGATAGGGTGAGAGATATACCAAGCGATCCGTGTCCTTCGGTCTTCGTCTCCACTCCGATCTCCCGCGGAATCTCCGTCACCTCCTCGCTCGTCGGAAAAGGGCACCACGTAGCCGGAATCTTTTACGGGCTCCCGCCTCTTGACCGAGGCAACTCGGGCGCGAAGTTGGCTAGCTGACGCGTCCAGGGCTTGCTATAGAATAGTGTTGTGAACTTGTCTCTTTAGGGTTCTTGAAGTTGCCATGGATGTGGAGGTGGAGGAAACAACTAAGGAAAATGGTCTTGGGAATTTTGGAAGCAAGTATAATGAGATGTGCATTTTCTCCAACCAAAATAAAATCCCCTCTCCTCTCAAATAATGTGGCCGGCCTCTTCATCTCAAGGATGAGATTGGAGAGAGAAAAGGAATAAGAAAGAATATATCAACAAAATAGAAAATGGTCACTCTCATTTCACTAATCAATCTCCCTTTTTAAAACCATCACAAGAAAAGCAAAGATGAGACCAATATGGAATCTCATGATGAAGCAACAATCATGATGCCATAAATAAGCAAGAAAGCCCTCCACTTAATGTTAATTGCAAACTTGCAATTAACACCCTCCATCAAGAAAGTCCGACCGAGAAGGAATGAAGAAAAACCGGCCGGAACGGAATGCGAACTGGCAACTTCAGAAAAACTGATCGAGTAATAAATTACAGGAAAACCCCACTACTGCAAATACATGCCCGCATTTGTATTCCCACTGAACACAAATGCAAAGAGACAAAACTACACTATCAAATACTAGAATCCGGCTTAAGCCAAAGCCGGCTAGTAAAAACCGTCCGATCACGATCCGTGCAATACCGCACGTATCTGATCGAACCCTGCCATATCTCCATACGGCCTCTACAGCGTTTCGCCCGAAAGCTGAGTAACTGAGTGTGGTGGACTCTAAAGACTCGTCAATACGATGGCTGTGGATTTAACCACTAGCACGTCAGAGGTATAAGCCAATACGTGACGGGCCACCAGCTATTGACCAAAAGGGACATCGATGAGGAAGCTCTCCCCGACACCCAACTGAGCCTGTCAGTGACAATATCCGTACAGTCCGGTACGTTCGTCTATGAGTATCGCATGGCGGGCCTAGGGGGTTGGTAAAAGTCAGACCCCCAAAAGCGGTACAAGTCGTGTCGGAGCGTAGCCCAGAACACCCTGAGATACTACTGGAATACCTACCAGTAAATCTCCTGCCTCGGCCGAGGGCTTTGTGTAATGGCTTTCCTAGACACAGCGCGACCTCACCCCCAATACCGGGAGAGACGAACCCCTGCAGATCCTCTCACTGCCTCCATGTGGCTCGGGACTGTACCCAACTAAAACCTGTTTGCACGACTCCTTTGAGCCGTGGTAGGGTAGTAATCAAAGCACAGTGGGAACTCACACGAGACAAATGACGATCTCAGGTCGATGAACTAACCTGTACACATGTCACCAGGGAACTGCTATCTGACATCTGGTATATGACCAACTAGCAGGTTCCCGGCGAGTCCTGCCCGGTGTATTCATAACCCAATGAGCACCTGTATAAATCTTAGGTGAACCAACTGACACCAGTGGCTTGTGAGACCGGCCACCGCCCCTCGTCGGGGTCTCGACTGTATACACTAGTCTACTAATGGAGTATCGATGCCCTGTCTCGAAACTCCTACGACTAGGGACCTTTTAAGGATGTGCTTATAGACTACCAGCTCCCACGTATATGATCGCCATCATACTGCTGGCAGTCAGACAAGAATCCTAGGGGCTCTATCAACGTGTAATAGCGACATGCCAGGTCACCTAAAGCAGTACACGATGATAAAGATAAACCAGATAGCAAACTATCATCTCGAGTAAGACTGTCCTACCGGGATAGGTCCTCCCTCAATCATTGCAATCACGTGCCTGTGATCCAATAATTGACTCTGAGGGCACTATCTCCAACAATCTCCCACTTGCACTCAAGGCTAATTATTGCGATGTCGCATACTCACAGCCCGTGTGATACCGAACACCCAACTCCTCTACTAGTCAGTCTCACAAAGCTCGTTTGCGAAACTATTGCGTTCGAGGAATAGCCTCAGTGAGTGGATCCGCTGTGATGTTTCTTTCTATGTCTCTCTATATCTCAAGTTCGCGGAGAAAGCCATCTCCCGAAATGAGCAATACCTGTCTTAGAATGTCTGGATGTCTGATGGGACCTAGCTCATAAATGAACTCCAAATCCAAACTTCTTAGACTGTATCGTCAACTGAACTCAATCAGTATCCTGCGCCATGCCACCCTCAGTATTGCCTTGGACCACCTGTCCAAAATACTGCCCCTCGTCAGAAGGAAAACTATAACTCTGACAACCTCCTTGTCGTCCATGTCACCTTGGAAGCCTGGAATGATAACTGTCTCCCAAATGAGGCTGTCGTTATCATATCCCTAGAACATCCACTTATATTCTAAAACTGCTTCCGACTGTTTCTCCAGGATTGGATCAATGTCAACTTATTGCATCTAGTGCAAGAACAACATCTGGTGTGGTACTTGACATCTCATGATTGACTCAATTGCCTAAGCAAATGATCTGCCAATCATGCACATCCCTCTCCCCTTTAGTCTGTAAGACACCTTTAGAGAGGGTGACTCCATTTTTAATAAAACTGTGGCGAGTCTAGAACAATATTTCTATTGATCTGCCAGATGGTAGAAAGTCAACCCTCGTCATAGCCTGGGTCAACCCACAAACAGCCATTACAGAAACGTGCCTTGAGTTGTCCAGTGTCTGGTTTTAAGCATAAGCCGGACAACTCCCCGTACCTTAACAATGTCAAGATATGAACTGTTCTGTATCCAATATAGAAACAGAGGCACTGATTTAATTTAACCAGATTCAAATCATGCAGCTATCACCAGTGCATGTCAACTAAATGGAAGGAGGCCGATCAGCGTTACTCAACTTAGGAATGCTTCCAATTATGAGTAACCTGAAAGAGAAGCAAGTTCTCTTAACCATTACTATCAACTGAATACAATACACAAGTATCTACATCTTCGATCACCTTGAAGAATCCCGACACTTGCAATACCTGGTTCTCTACTTTATTCGAATACCTATAACTTCTCAAAATTCGGACCCTGTGTTTCAACGAAACACTTGTCAAAAAATTAGAGAAGTCATAAGTAAATCGAATATAGTACGAGGACCAACCCCTCTGTCCTGATGGACCCTGGACAACATACAATACTCTGTATAAGTCCCTTGAGTTTGATAACTCATTCACTGTGTGTCGTAGGTTGAAAACTGTACTTATGGTTAAGAAGAATTACACAGCTGTTTAATGCTCCTTACCTAACCATCCACTGATATAGGTAAATGTCATCGACATAATATCAAAAGGTATATCTCACTCTATAAAAATAGACGTACAGATATATCAATTTGAAATTGGTGCACAACAGCGGATATTCAAAACCAAATATTTGCCGACCGGCAAACAGCCCAGATGATCTCCTCAAATATCACCGATTACAACGAATCCCGATATAATGAGGACGATCACCCTATTCCCAATAACTTACTCCCACTCAACATCTGTAAAACCATACAGATGTGAGAATCATACCTGGTAAATACATACCCTGGAGCAAGTGTCTAACTGGGAAATCAGTTTTCCATTAACAGTACACGGTGAAACTGAAATATTGAAATGTTTCGTTGGGGTATCCTGGTATTCCTAGTAATGCCTCTTCCATTATCCAGATTCACAACTGTAACCGTATAATTCTTTGCCACTTCTCCAAATCCCTTTATATGTCTTTAGTCATTACCTTCTGTACACCCCATTAGGCCAAATGGTTTTCTTCCTTCCCTACCGTTTGGCACCAGCCTATGGTTTGGAAGAAGACTATCCAATAAGCATAAAAGGTGTACTGTCCTAATCCTAGGAACACTCGCAAAGCGAGAGAAGGTGAAGATAAAAGACAACCGAATAAACCTTATTCCTATTTCTCCTGAACCAGAATCCATCCCCGAACTAGAACAAGTTCCTTTCGAGTTCGTATATAACCATACGATGGAGTATCCAAATAAACTGTGGATCTTCATAGTGATACGGAGTATCCTGGAGAAATACAAAGGTGATTTAGGATTGGCGAAGAAATACTTGGTTTGGTCGTGAATATCAGTCGCAATTTACTTTGCCCTCCTACTAATCCCTTGCTTTGTCTTAACTTAATACCTTCTGTACACCATCGTTAAGCTAATTGGTTTTCTTCATTCCCTTCCGGTCGGCACCAGCCTAAGGTTTGGAAGAAGACTATCCAATTTGCGTAATAGGTGTACTATCTCCTAAACCAAGGAGTACTCGCAATGAGAGAAGGTGAAAAGAAAAGACAACTGAATAATCCTATTCGTTTTCTCCAAAACCGGAAACCATCCTCGAAGTCCTTCGAGTTCGTATATAACCATACGATGGTTTTGTCCAATGGAAGTGGACGTTCGTAGTAATACGGGGTGTCCTGGAGAAAAGGGTAAAAGTAGGAGTGGCAATGAGGTCTGCAACTCTGACAATCCAAAAGCCTGTGTTAAGAAGGTTCGGTCAACTTGGTCACTGAGTCATAGTCCAGGGTCGGGTCAATGGTCGCTGCCAAAGAGAGAGAGAAAATAAACACTCAGCGTGCACTCTAACCTAGATCAGAATGGTTATCACTTTGTCTAATCTGGAAACCTCCCACTGTACCTCAAATTCTCCTCCAAACCTGAAAGAAGAATTAGTCGGGGTCACCCAAGGAGTAAACCAACTCATCAGCGGGAATCGGGATCCAACTATCATCGCATGATAACTTGACGGAATCCACTCAAGTCACCACACTCCAGAAGGTATGCGCATGCCTGGCAAGTTTCAGCTCTTTTGAAACTCCCGATGTGTGTTTTTACCCCTAGGACTCAAGTGACCTTGACGGAGTCAACAAATCAAAGAGTCCTAGTCAAGTTCATCCCGTCATTATCTGGATTGCATTAAACCAACCCGTACATGCCCTTGACGGAGTCAACAAGGCCGCACGACTGTCCTAACCAATCCCATTTATGCAACAAACAAGCACCACTTAGCTACCGTACACTACGCCTTGACGGAGTCAACAAACGCAGCACGAATACTAAATAATACCCATAAGAAATGACGGAGGGCTACGACTGGTTTTTGGCGAAAAACCTTTAACGTAAAGAACTTGATATCGTTGAAGGAACTGCATAGCCTTTTATAAAATATAGTGACGAAAACCTTTGCTAAAGAGGTCACTCCCGGTGAAGGGATCTCGGCTCTTTCCCCGTAGAATGAGGTGCAGGATATTCCAACTGAATACCACGACGCAAAGCAAAAGTAATCGGCTATAGTGAAGTTAATGCCCTGACGCAAACTTCTGTCCAAGGGGTCACTCCCGG
Organism: Agapanthus africanus; assembly: GCA_030015575.1. Taxonomy (NCBI): domain Eukaryota; kingdom Viridiplantae; phylum Streptophyta; class Magnoliopsida; order Asparagales; family Amaryllidaceae; genus Agapanthus; species Agapanthus africanus. The sequence continues at coordinate 186,805,418 of JASDDO010000016.1, read as the reverse complement.
TGAAGGGATCTCGGCCCTTGCCTCGTCGACTGAGGAGCAGGATATTCCAAATGAATACCACGATGCAAAACAAAAGTGAACGTCCTTGCAATAACAGCTTTTTGAAAAATGTTCCAACAACATCAGAATAGGTTTGTTTATCTTGCATTGATCCGAATCAACGCAATCCCATCATATGATCACACCAATAAAGAACGAAAATAATGATGTACGTATATGCCATCCGCATTCGCTACTGGGTCCCGTCATCACCCGTTAGGTTACTTAACTAACGACAGAGCGGGGACTGGACTAGCGCGGATGCAAAACATATACAACATCTACTAATATATATACCAATATATTATATTCGCTCAAGGCGTGATAAAAAGCAACATCACAGAAATGTACAGCATCACAGAACAATACAGATATCTGGAAGCCCCGGGTTTCACAGAGCCGCTCCTGAAACCCGACGTTCCCCTGGTCGTGTGGATAGCCTGTGCAATGAAATCCTAGACCCCTACGGGCGCGGCAAGTCACCCGCCCAAACCTGAAGCGAGGCAGCCCCCATCAGCTCCGTGAATGGACCACCCAGCACTTCATGGAATCCGGTAACTTGGGAACCCCTCCTGGGTCAACCTGTACCCCCTACGAGTGCGGCGAATAGCCCGCCATTCCTAGAGTGAAGCCCCTTCCGTCTCAATGCCATGAGATGCGGGCCCGTTGCCCTCTAGAACCCGGCTATCCGTGCACCCCTCCGCGGGGTAATCCTAGTACAGAAAGTAAAATATACATACACCGGGTACATCGACCGCAACCAGGTCGTGCCCCAAAAGAATAATACAAACAGGCAGTGACGGCAGTCCACATGTCGGACGCTCGCCCCGCAATATCAAATGTACATAATACACCAAAACTGTACTAGCATTGCATCCAGGCTATCCCCCACGACCGATCCGCAACATCACAGCATAAACATAGAACATCAACGTGAAAGTCACGTTCGCAAATCCGTCTAACCGGGCTATAGCAGTTAGACCGGATTTACCGATCGAGTGACATTCACGGTCGCAGATATAATGTAAATACTGTGAAAAAAGTGTTTAAAATTTTCCGATTTGACCAAAAATTAACAAGTGGGCCCCCAATCAAAACTGTAGCACTCACAGAACACCTGGGCCCAATATTAATATTCAAAAAGCCCTAATTACAGCCCATAAGCCCACTGCAAAAAAATAATCACACGAACCCACACTCCTGCGGCGGAAGAGCGGCCAAAAGGGGGTTATGGCCGCGCTTCCGCGGTCGTACGGAGGAATCATGTCACCAAATTTTTTCAGTGTTCTTAGAACTCCCTGCACATCATTCTGAGACCACCTGAAAAATTTTTAGACTCCAAAAAATTTCTACAGAAACTGATTGTGCTAGAAAGATACGGTTTTTGGAAATTTTGGTCGATCGGAAACGCAAACACACCAAACGAAGCTAGGTAAGGTTAATGGCGTGGCTCTGATACCATGTTGCGCCACGGCAGCGTCCCGGCCGTCTTACCGAGGCCAAAATGCGGAATCAAATTTTTTTCTTACTCGGAAACCGGCGCTACCGCGGACAATGAAAACCCGGATCGTAAACCATTAACCTATACTAGCTAACTAGAGATGGGGTGAGAGATATACCAAGCGATCCGTGTCCTTCGGTCTTCGTCTCCACTCCGATCTCCCGCGGAATCTCCGTCACCTCCTCGCTCGTCGGAAAAGGGCACCACGTAGCCGGAATCTTTTACGGGCTCCCGCCTCTTGACCGAGGCAACTCGGGCGCGAAGTTGGCTAGCCGACGCGTCCAAGGCTTGCTATAGAATAGTGTAGTGAACTTGTCTCTTTAGGGTTCTTGAAGTTGCCATGGATGTGGAGGTGGAGGAAACAACTAAGGAAAATGGTCTTGGGAATTTTGGAAGCAAGTATAATGAGATGTGCATTTTCTCCAACCAAAATAAAATCCCCTCTCCCCTCAAATAATGTGGCCGGCCTCTTCATCTCAAGGATGAGATTGGAGAGAGAAAAGGAATAAGAAAGAATATATCAACAAAATAGAAAATGGTCACTCTCATTTCACTAATCAATCTCCCTTTTTAAAACCATCACAAGAAAAGCAAAGATGAGACCAATATGGAATCTCATGATGAAGCAACAATCATGATGCCACAAATAAGCAAGAAAGCCCTCCACTTAATGTTAATTGCAAACTTGCAATTAACACCCTCCATCAAGAAAGTCCGACCGAGAAGGAATGAAGAAAAACCGGCCGGAACGGAATGCGAACTGGCAACTTCAGAAAAACTGATCCCGTAATAAATTACAGGAAAACCCCACTACTGCAAATACATGCCCGCATTTGTATTCCCACTGAACACAAATGCAAAGAGACAAAACTACACTATCAAATGTTAGAATCCGGCTTAAGCCAAAGCCGGATAGTAAAAACCGTCCGATCACGATCCGTGCAATACCGCACGTATCTGATCGAACCCTGCCATATCTCCATACGGCCTCTACAGCGTTTCGCCCGAAAGCTGAGTAACTGAGTGTGGTGGACTCTAAAGACTCGTCAATACGATGGCTGTGGATTTAACCACTAGCACGTCAGAGGTATAAGCCAATACGTGACGGGCCACCAGCTATTGACCAAAAGGGACGTCGATGAGGAAGCTCACCCCGACACCCAACTGAGCCTGTCAGTGACAATATCCGTTCTGTCCGGTCCGTTCGTCTATGAGTATCGCATGGCGGGCCTAGGGGGTTGGTAAAAGTCAGACCCCCAAAAGCGGTACAAGTCGTGTCGGAGCGTAGCCCAGAACACCCTGAGATACTACTGGAATACCTACCAGTAAATCTCCTGCCTCGGCCGAGGGCTTTGTGTAATGGCTCTCCTAGACACAGCGCGACCTCACCCCCAATACCGGGAGAGACGAACCCCTGCAGATCCGCTCACTGCCTCCATGTGGCTCGGGACTGTACCCAACTAAAACCTGTTTGCACGACTCCTTTGAGCCGGGGTAGGGTAGTAATCAAAGCACAGTGGGAACTCACACGAGACAAATGACGATCTCAGGTCGATGAACTAACCTGTACACATGTCACCAGGGAACTGCTATCTGACATCTGGTATATGACCAACTAGCAGGTTCCCGGCGAGTCCTGTCCGGTGTACTCATAACCCAATGAGCACCTGTATACATCTTAGGTGAACCAACTGACACCAGTGGCTTGTGAGACCGGCCACCGCCCCTCGTCGGGGTCTCGACTGTATACACTAGTCTACTAATGGAGTATCGATGCCCTGTCTCGAAACTCCTACGACTAGGGACCTTTTAAGGATGTGCTTATAGACTACCAGCTCCCACGTATATGATCGCCATCATACTGCTGGCAGTCAAGCAAGAATCCTAGGGGCTCTATCAACGTGTAATAGCGACATGCCAGGTCACCTAAAGCAGTACACGATGATAAAGATAAACCAGATAGCAAACTATCATCTCGAGTAAGACTGTCCTACCGGGATAGGTCCTCCCTCAATCATTGCAATCACGTGCCTGTGATCCAATAATTGACTCTGAGGGCACTATCTCCAACAGATATGAGGCTCATAACGGGTCGAGAAACTACTGGTAACACTTACCAGTAAATCCCTAAAACAGCCTTGGCCAAGGACTTCCTGTGATAGCCAATCGAGCACAGTGCAACATCAACTCCCTATACCGGGAGAGACGAAACCCCTCTTATCGCTCATTGCCTCCATGTTATTCGGGACTGTACCCAAAAACCACCGTTTTGCACGCCCTCTTGGACGTGGTAAGGTGGAAATCAAAGCACAGTGGGAATCACACAAGACTCTATGACGATCTCGGGTATACAGACTAACCTGTACCAGTGTCACCAGAGAACTGCCATCTGACGTAAGGTATAATACCATCTGGGAGTTCTCGGCGAGTCCGTCCAGTGTACCCAGTCTACACTGAGCACCCATATATCATCTCTGATGTCAAACACCAATGGATATGGGATCATCCATCGCCCATCTGTATGGGTCGAGAAGCTACACGCTAGTCTACTCTGGTATATCGATGCCCCATCTCGATACACCCACGACTAGGGACCTTGAAGGATGTACTTATGTACTACCATGTCCCCACTAGTATGATCCGCATCATAGTCCAGGTAGTCAAGTACACATCCTAAGGGCTTTACCAACTTGTAACAGAGAGACAATCATTGTACACGTTAAGATAAAGTGTAACTAGATAGCATACTATCATATCGAGCAAGAAAGTCATCCCTATATATGTCCAAGTATCCACTACAATAAACATCATATGTATAGTAATGGCCTCTAGGTCATACATATAACTAACAATCTCCCACTTGCACTAGGGCCATCTGATAGCAGTGGTTGTAGTATCTCATACTCAACCATCCCATAATAGTCTCTCTGTGGGAAAAGGCCTTTGTGAGTGGATCCGCCGTGTTGTCCTCTGAGTCTACTCTCCTAACCTCGATCCCCTTGAGATCAACCATCTCCTCGATCAGGTGATACTGCCTAAGAATATGTCTGGATCACTGATGGGACGGGCGTTCCTTGGCATAAGCCACAACTCCATCGTCACACAACGGGAGGAATGAAGTTCATCACATGAACTAAAATACACCCAGACTGCCTCTTTGGTACCATATTTGGTAGCGATGTATCCAGCCTTTATCGTCTAGTATGCCACGGTATCTAGCTTGGAACTCTTCCAGCATACCATCCCTGCACTGAGGGTAAAGACAATGCCTGCGACTGACATTCAGTCGTCTTTATCACCCTAGAACCTTTCCAGTGATTCTCTCCAGGATCGATTGATACCATCTCACTACAACTAGTGAGTATCCTAACATCCAATTAGATCTATCTCATAGATCCAAAACCCAGGATTTAGGAGCTATCACTTTGATCCTTTATGGAGAATCCTTGTGATAAGCGGAGATTGACCGAGCGTAGCATAGGAAACTCCTTCCCTATCAAGAGTATGTCATCCACGTACTCTACGAGGATCACCACCACACTCCTTACTACCTTTTTGTATATACAAGGTTCATCTACCATTTTGATGATTTCAAACACTTTGACTAACACATCAAAACAGATGTTCCAACTCCACGATGCCTGCTTTATCATATAAAACAACTTGCACACGTTTCCGCTGCTCCCACTGTCTACGAAGCCCTCTGACTGTGTACTTATAGACTCTCTCTTCTAAATCTTTATTTAGAAAAGCAGTCATGACACCCGACCGCCAGATATCGTAGTCATGGTATGTAGCCGTGGCAAGTAGGATCTGGATGGACTTAAGCATAGGTACTCAGAAAAGGTTTCATCACAATCCATACCTGGTCAATGATGCAAACCTTTAACAAGTCTAGCTTTGAAAGTCTCAACTTTTCCATGTACACCAAGTAATCTTCTCAAGATATACTTGCTCCTGATGGGGTTTTAATCCTTCAGATAAAGCAACCAAAGTCCATACTTTGTTGGTGTAAAAGGATTCTATCTCAGATCGATAAACATTCAGCCATTCTTACAGAGTCCCACTCCTGATGGCCAGCTCGAAACTAGTTAGGTCATCATCCCATGATACAATCCTCGCTCCCACTGTCATAGAGAAACCGGAGTATCTCTCAGGTGGGTGAGGAAACCTACTAGATCGGCGGAGAGGATGAGGTTCGTTGGTTGCTATTGAATCCTTTGGTTCTACCAAATCATCAGCTGCAGTTTGTATAGCTGGAACTATTTCCAGTTCTACCTCATGACCAATAATTTCTTCACATGAAATTCCCTTTCACAAAGGTGGCATGCCGAGAAACAAAACATTTTTGTTCCTCGGTTAGGTAGAAGATATTCCCTTGCGTATGCTTTGGATATCCAACAAACTTCCACAGATCTGACTTTGCCTCGAGTTTGTCCGGATTTTGCTTTTCAGACATAGGCCGGACAACCCCAAATCTTAACAAACTTAAGATATGGGCTCTTCCCTTTCCATATCACATATGAAGTGGTAGGCAACTGATTTGATCGGAACCCAATTCAATAGGTATGCAACTTCATAAGTGCATAACTCCCTAAAAGGAAATAGGAAACTCAGTAGTACTCATCATAGAGCACACCATATCTAATAGGGTGTGATTTCTCCGCCCCGATACACCAAGGTGTTGTGGTGTATACAGAGGAGTAATGCTGAGAGAGAATCTTATTCTTAGAATAGTCCAGGAATCCCGTGCTCAAGTATTCTCCTCCCTGATCACATCAACGGACATAATACTTATACCCGTTGTTGGTTCTCTACTTCTAACTTATATTCTGTGAATATCTCAAGAGCTTCGGACTTGTGTTTCAACTGGAACATATGTCTGAATCTTGAGAGATCATCACAGAAGATAATGAAGTACAAAGAACCGGTCTTGGCATGTGTAGACAGGGGACCTTCATACATCAGCATGTATCAATCCCAAGAGTTTACTAACTCTTTCTCTGTTTCCAATAAACAGAGCTATGGTCATCTTATCTTTGTGACATGACTGGCAAGTTTCACAAGATGTAAATTCAAACTAATTTAAATATGCATCTTAATGTAACTTCAGCTAGTCGGGTCGCATTGATATGACCTAGTCTACAATGCCTCAAGAAGGATTCGTTCATTTCTGAACTCTTCCTCTTGTGTGTGTTCTATATACTAAGAACTGTGGTTTGATTTAGAACGTCAATGCTTTTAGATAACGTGCCTGAACCGATCAATTCTTGATATAGGAAATGTTCAAAACATTATCCAATCAATACAAAATTATATCCTTCTTTACTAATAAAGAGACTGATATGATTTTGTATATCAGGTTCGGTATCTAATGACATTTGTTCAGAATCAATGTATTCAGGTAATACAGGGTGACAGTGACCAACAGACCTGGCTGCAACACTTGTACCGTTTTCTGCCTCATGAAACTTATCACCCGTCCTCAGTTCTCTACCTTTCTGTAGCCCATGTAATATATTACATATGTGGGATCCAGATCCTGTATCATATACCCAGGACGTAAAGGACATTGAGAAACAGTTCTTTGTAATGAACACACCCAAAGATGATGCATCGGTATGCACTTTATTCGTTTGGGCGGCACGGGAATTCTGGTAATCCCCAATTTCCTGCTCTATCTTATAACAATTACAAGTTGGAGCGGGACCAACGTTCCCCAGCTCAGTATAACAAGCGGGTTCGGTCAATGTATCCGTTTTATTATCTTGATTAAGACGTGACATGGTCACTACCTGGAGACAGAGAGAAGAAAACACTCTGCGTGCGCTCTTGCAAGATCAGATTGGTTATTATTTTATCTAATCAGGATGGCTCCCACTGTTTTTATCAAATCTTCCTTCAAACCCTAAAAAGAAAGACTAGACGGGATTAATTACACGCTACAAGTTCGCCAATCTTTCAGCCAGGCCAGTGTCGGTACTTTGAGGGAGGTTCCCCGTGCTTTCGCACGGACCTAATTAAAGTAAACCTCGTTTTCCCAGAGGCGTAACCCCGTTGACACCTTTCTAGACACCTACTTGATCGGCTAATTGTAATGTGTAAAACTCTCCCAGGAGTAACAATTACTCGCAGTGGGTATCGGGATTCAACTATCTCATAGAAGGTATGCAATCTCATTGCAAATTTCAACACTTGAAATTCCCGATAATTTTGCCCCTAGTATCCTATGACCTTGACGGAGGTCAACAAACCATAGGCTACTAGTCAAGTTCAACCCGTCATTTCTTGATTGAATCAAACCCACCCGCACGACCCTTGACGGAGGTCAACAAGGCCGTACGACTACCCTAAACCAATCTGCATCATATGCATAAGCAGATAAATACTAGTTAGCTACCGCACACTACGCCTTGACGGAGGTCAACAAACGTAGCACGAATACTAAGTAGGACTTATTTGAAATGACGGAGGGCTACGACAGGTTTTTCAGAAAACCTATTGCGTAATGAACTTGATATCGTTATAGAATCAAATGATTTTAAAATGGAGTGTTTTTTAGGCTTTTCTAGTTTTGCTAAAGGGGTCACTCCCGGTGAAGAGATCGTTGGCCCTTTCCTCATCAAATAAGGTGCAGGATATATCATATATACCACTGTGCGAAGCAAGAACTATAGGAGCAATCAAAAGACAAACCGAGGGGTGTAGCATCTTCCAGTTATTGCTAAAGGGGTCACTCCCGGTGAAGGGATCTCGGCCCTTTCCTTATCGAATAAGGTGCAGGATGTTCTACAAGGAACACCGCGATGCAAAGCAAGAACTGTAGCTACCTATTTTTGAAAATTCGATTCTACAACATCTTTTAGGTTTCTTTTTCTTTCATTAATCATATTAATGAAGTCCCATCATTTAAATCACCTAAACATCACAGATAAATACGACGTACACTTATGCCATCTGCATTCGCCTCGATGTCCCCTCGTGCACCGTTAGGTTAGGTAACTAACGACAAAACGGGGCAGGGCTAGCGCGGGTGTAAAACATAAGCAACGTCTATATAATATATCGTATATACTATATACAGTATCCATCTCAACATATCAAATGATCACATCACAGATATCGCAGCAGAAGAAACATATGAAATATTGGATATACTAGGATGTCCGTGTTTTCAATACGAGCCAGTATAAAACACGGATTCCACGGTCGCGATGAATAGCCAAACCCACACCCCTAGACCCCTACGAGAGCGGCAAGCAACCCTACCAATTCTAGAGTTAGGAGACCCGGACTCGACTCCTCGAGTTGGTCTCCCACTGGACTCCAGAACCCGGTTACTTGTGCCCTCCTCCTTGGGTCTATCCTAGTGCGGAAAAGTAAATAATATACAAAAGGTGACATCTTACGCAACCTGGAAGTGCCCCAATAAAAGAATATTACATACAAGTTCTTACATGAATGAAAATAAAAACTCTCATCTCACATAAAACCCCCGGCTATTCAAAACGCGACGATCCAATATAACATATCTAGCAACACATAACATCACATGTCATCAACATAAGTAAATGTGCGCATCCCAATTGTCGTTGACATATAGAAACGAAACCAGCGATATCACATATTACACTTACGGTCGCAGAAAAGAAAGTGTAAAACTACAACAGTTGGAATCCGCAAACTCTTTAGACATCGCATGCCTAACCAAATTAATTCCTTAGATATCGCATGCCTAACAATTATAAACCCCACATTTTAGTCTCATTATCGAAAACTCTTTTCAATATCAAGTCGGGCAATTCAGTAAGATTCCCGACATCCTGATCGAATGCTCGTCGCAAACTTTAGTAGACGGCCGCACCCCCGGTTGCCATCGATGAAGTGCACCAAGGCGGAACACCGCTGCCGCGAGCACCCGAACGAATGCTTTCGGCGACGGGGTTCTCCTACAGTCACTTGGTCGGGGCTATGGGGCGTGGTTGTCTATTAAGTTTACCCGGCGAGTATCCGCGTACGCAACGTGATTGCGACGGACTTTTGATCACATCAAAATTCCGTGGCAACCCATCAAGTGAGACTGAAGTGCTAGATTTATATCATTCATTCAGTTATCTCATAACTACTTGTGGATTCCAAATATTGTATCACATTCCAGATAAATAGACAATGTTAAACTTTCCGATCGAATAATCAAACACCCAAGTTTTCCCGAAAAGCTCAACACATGAAATAAGTTTTAAAACATCCACTTCATGCCACAGTACCAATGGTCCAGCCGTAGAAGGGTCAAGCCAACGCCTCACATGTGGCACGCCGTACTGCCCCAAACCCTAAGGTTCAAAGGGCAGTTCAAGACAGTCATATAATCGAGTTAAGGTTTGTTGTCTTCTAAAGGGTCCATCGAGTTACTTGCACTACTTAGAACGTTTTTAAACTACGGAAAAATCCAACACTTGGAAATTTCCCGGCAGGGGAAAAAATGGGTAATTATATCCGGTCGAACTTTTTAACAGTTTCTAAAATATCCGGAAAAACATAAACGAAGTTAAATTATCCGATCGAATTAACGAGTCCCCAATAAAACCCTAGAAAACTCAACACTTGAGTGGAATTAAAATATTCCCAGAAAAAAATGACAATAAAGGACCTAAGAATAAATATGTGAAGTTTGAGGGACTAACTCACAATTTGGGCCGCGGAACCGCCGCCAAACCTTTGGTTTGGCCGCGGTTCCGCGGTCAAATTTTTGAGTTAGGGGTCCGTACTTCACAGTAATTCTTATATTTTCCTGCTTAATTTTCTGAGGATTTTTAATTCACAAAAATCCACAGTTTGAAAAAATGTACAGAGAAGGGTTTTGATCGGGGTTTCGGGGTTCGATCGGATCTCTAACTTCGTCTACACTTCGCCTAAAGCTCTAGCTAGGCTCTGATACCACTGTAGGGTTACTAGGCACACACAAGAGGTTCCACAAGGCATCAACCATGCCAAATTCAAATTTTCCGGTGCCGAGAAACCCTAAACTAGATCGTTAACTAGAGATTAGGCGAAACTACAAGCAAGCAAACTACTTTGATACTAAGTGAATGGAAATACAACCTTTGTAGATCCGGTCCTCCACTTCAAAAGCTCCGTGTTGACGTCCCTCCGATGCGATCATCGGATCCCGGACTCTAGCGATAGTTTCGTCGGAGAAATGATCGGGCTAGGTCATTGACTTCGAGGCCGAAGATGATCTACGTCGGCGAGAATCAAACTCAAGTTATTCCTTCACTTGGTCAAAAACTTTATAAAGAGAACACCCTATACTACATGGAAAGTGGTAGAGGATGAAGAAATAGGAAGTGGGTTCACTTTAGAATTGGATTTCTCACTCTTTTTCTCATGGCACCATTGGAGCTAGCAAGCTTTTGTGAGCTTGATGAAGGAGAAGAAGAAGAAAAGAATTCTATGAATATTTATCCAAATGAAACTTATCCAATAAATAATGGCACCATGGTTGAGTTAAGCCCTCATTCTTAACTCATGTAGAGAATTAACCAAAGCCTTCGGTTAAGGGTTGGGTTAACTAATATCTTATACAAATGACAAAAGAGTTGACTTTGTCAATGTTTATCAAGCTTCATGAAGCTTGATAACTTTGACCAAAGTCACACTCTTTTGTTATATGCTAGGAAAATAGTAAACCCTAATTTAACCTTGATTTGGTTCAAGTCTCATACACTCAACTTGTTTGTATCATCAAGCATGATACAAACATGTACACTTGCATATATCACATATAAACAATGTGCACATTCAAGTGAGAAAATCAATCTTAAGTGAACCAATACTAATTAATGTAAAGTAATATATCAAATATATAATTATACATTAAATCATTAAATCAACACTTGATTTAACGATCCGGTCATATCGCATATAACGGACTAATATCAAGTGTATCAATGTATCGAATCAACACATGATTCGGTAACCCGGCTATATCACATATAACCGACCGATGATACAAATCGCGAGAATAGAATACAGTATCACATACTGGTATTATTCTCGGTCCCGCACATATCTCATATGCGCTCCTATTTCGTTTCGCTTGAGCCAGGAAACCCCTGTGTAGGACTCTAAAGACTCGTCAATACGCCGGCAGTAGGTTATGATCATATCAAACACCCACAAGCTGCAAGCGGTCTGCTAAACGTAATGGCCACCCGGGTATTGAGCGATCAGAAGATCAACGAGCAAGACCGCTCACACTCCTATGAATCCAATCAGTAACACTACCGTACAGTCCGGTCTGTTCGTCTGATATGTCGCATATCTCGCCTATGGGTGGTAAACGTCAGACCCCAATAACTCAATAAGTCGTGTCGATATGAGGCTCATAACGGGTCGAGAAACTACTGGTAACACTTACCAGTAAATCCCTAAAACAGCCTTGGCCAAGGACTTCCTGTTATAGCCAATCGAGCACAGTGCAACATCAACTCCCTATACCGGGAGAGACGAAACCCCTCCTATCGCTCATTGCCTCCATGTGATTCGGGACTGTACCCAAAAACCACCGTTTTGCACGCCCTCTTGGACATGGTAAGATGGAAATCAAAGCACAGTAGGAATCACACAAGTCACTATGACGATCTCGGGTATACAGACTAACCTGTACCAGTGTAACCAGAGAACTGCCATCTGACGTAAGGTATAATACCATCTGGGAGTTCACGGTGAGTCCGTCCAGTGTACCCAGTCTATATTGAGCACCCGTATATCATCTCTGATGTCAAACACCAATGGATATGGGATCATCCATCGCCCATCTGTATGGGTCGAGAAGCTACATGCTAGTCTACTCTGGTATATCGATGCCCCGTCTCGATACACCCACGACTAGGGACCTTGAAGGATGTACTTATGGACTACCATGTCCCCACTAGTATGATCTGCATCATAGTCCAGGTAGTCAAGTACACATCCTAAGGGTTTTACCAACATGTAACAGAGAGACAATCATTGTACACGTTAAGATAAAGTGTAACCAAATAGCATACTATCATATCGAGCAAGAAAGTCATCCCTATATATGTCCAAGCATCCACTACAATATACATCCTATGTGTAGTAATGGCCTCTAGTGCATACATATAACTAACACAATCAACTTTTGATCTAGGAATATGTTCATAACATTATCTTGTACTACAAAATTATATCCTTCTTTACTTAATAAAGAAACTGATATAATGTTGCACATCATGTTCGGTATATAATAGCACTCATTCAGAATCATTGTATCACCACTTGGTAATACTAGGTGATATTCGCCAACTGCTTTGGCTGCAACATTTGCCCCATTCCCTACTTGAACGGAATGATCACCTTTTCCCAGTTCTCTACCTTTCCGCAGCCCATGTAACAATTTACATATGTGGGATCATGATCCGGTATCTAATACCCAGGATGTAGGGTGAACTGAGAAACAATTCTCAATAACTAACACACCTGAAGAAGATGCATCAACATGCATGTTCTTTCGGGCGGCGTGAGAATCAAGATATTATCCTGTTTCCTGCTCAGTCTTATAACTCTTATAAGAAAGAACGGGTCCAACGTTCCCCTGCTCAGTATAATAAGCGGGTTCAGTCAATACATCCATATTATTATCTTGATTATGGCCTGACATGGTCGCTACCTGGAGAGAGAGAGAAGAAAACATTTTAGCGTATGCTTTTGCAAGATTAGATTGGTTATTATCTTATCTAATCAGGATGTCTCCCACTGTTTTTATCAAATCTACCTTCAAACACTAAAAGGTAAGATTAGCCGGGATTAATTACACCCTACAATTTCGTCAATCTTTCAGCCAGATCAGTGTCGGTACTTGAGGGAGGTTCCCCGTGCTTTCGCACGGACCTAATTAAAGTAAACCTCATTTTCCCATAGGCGTAACCCCGTTAACACTTTTCTAGACACCTACTTGATCGGCTAATTGTCCTATGTAAAACTCTCCCAGGAGTAACTCTTACTCGCAGTGGGTATCGGGATCCAACTATCTCATAGGAGGTATGCAATCTCATTGCAAATTTCAACACTTGAAATTCCCGACAATATTTTTACCCCTAGCGTGCTATGACCTTGACGCATGCCAAACAACCCATAGTCCGCTAGTCAAGTTCAACCCGTACAATTCGTGATTGAATTAAACCCACCCGTACGACCCTTGACGCATGCCAAACAACGCCGTACGAATACCCTAATCCAATCGCATCTCATGCTGCAGATAAGTAATAATAAGCTACCGTACACTACGCCTTGACGCATGCCAAACTACCGCAGCACGAATACTAAATATTACTTATCTGAATTGACGGAGGGCTACGCAGGCTTTTCAGAAAAACATGAGCGTAATGAACTTGATATCGTTGTAGAATCATGTGAAATTTGTTGGGTTCCTAGACACTCTTGTGAAGGTTCATATAGAATCAAACATGCCCGAATAAAATTTTAGATGTGCCTAACAACCCAAAGACGGGATCTTTGCTAGATTATTAGGGTTTAGCATGCAAGATGACATCTTTAAAGCTAAGTGTGAGGGATTACAACCTTTGTAGTCCGCTCCTTCGCTTCACAAGCTCGGAGTAGAAGTCCCTTCTCCGCGATCCACAATCTCCCGGACTCAAGAGAGGCTCCACGACTCGAACGATCCATGCTAGCTTGAAGTGTTCCGCTTCTCCGATGATCTACGTCGAAGTTGCTATAACCCAAGCTTTCTCACTCTAAAGAGATGAACAACCTAATCTAATGGGCTAGATTAGATGAGGATGATGGAGTAGTATTTATGCTATCTTTTTAATTCACTTTCTCATAATAAATCATCACAAAAGGAATTTCTAGTGAGCTCTCTCTCAAACTCAAGAGAGAAGAAGATGAAGAATGAAAAGAATCATCCTTTTGTGATGAATAGTAGTCAAGAGTATATGATTGATTATGGAACCATGGTCAAGGATGAGAGGCTAAAACTTTGTAGAGAATAAACTAGAGTTAGGGTTTGGTTAGGTTAAGGATAAGGATCAACCATAATATCTTAACCAAGACAAAACAGAATCCTTCTAGAATGAACAAGAAGGAGCTAACCCTAATCAAACCCTAATCCCTTTTTATCATCCTTAAACATGTTTCATAATAAATCATATCATGTCACAATAATATATATCACATATATATTATATATTTGCAACAAAAGAAAATAATACAATTAACATATATCGCATATATATCAATGTATTAATCCGGTGAGAAAATGAAATTATAAAGCGAGCCAATATTAGATAATGTAATACAATATATCATATATATCATTATACATTAAATCATCGAATCAACACTTGATCCGACGATCCGGCTATATCGAATATCACCGACTAATATATCATGTACCGATTCATCGAATCAACACTTGATTCGATGTCCCGGTTCAATTCTAAATATCGCGAGAATATAATACGGTATCTCATATCGCATTATCCTCGGTCCTGCACATATCACATAAGTGCCTCTACTCCGTTTTGCCTGAGCCAAGAAACCTCTGTGTAGGAATCTAAAGAATCGTCAATACGCCGGTAGCAGGTGATGATCATATCAAACACCCACAAGCTGCAAGCGGTCAGCTAAACATAACAGCCACCCAGGTATTGAGCGATCAGAAGATCAACAAGCTAGCCTCTCCGTTCTCCTGTGAATCCAATCAGTAACACTCCCGTACAGTTCGGTCTGTTCATCTGATATGTCGCATATCAAGTCTAGAGGTGGTATACGTCAGACCCCAGTAACCGATAAGTCGTGTCGATGTGAGGCTCATAACAGTTCGAGAAACTACTAGTAACACTTACCAGTATATCTCTATATCAGCCCTGGCCAGGGAATTCCAGTTATAGATAATCGAACACAGCACAACATCAACTCCCTATACCGGGAGAGATGAATCCCCTCCTATCGCTCATTGCCTCCATGTGATTCGGGACTGTACCCAAAAGCCACCGTTTTGCACGTCCTCTTGGACGTGGTAAGGTGGAAATCAAAGCACAGTGGGAATCACACAAGACTCTATGACGATCTCGGGTCTACAGACTACCCTGTACCAGTGTCATCGGAGAACTGCCATCTGACTGTTAGTGTATATGCTCTGAGACCACTGTAAGTCCACGTTGCTCACCCCGGTTCTTACGGGGAGGCGGAAACGGCGGATAACAATGATTTTTGCGCAAGGCAACATGGACTAAAAGTCGGATCTTTGCTAAACTAGAAACTAGTAAACACTAAGAGGTTTTAGCTACTATGCTGTAGAAAGTATACCTCACAGAACCGGTCCTTCGGGTCTTCATCCCGCTGTCCCACTCGTCCATCCAAGCTCCAAGCGTCGATCCGGACCTTGGGTACCTCCACGGCCTTCTTGAGTCGAAGACGGTCCACCCGAGAGTTGTACACTAAGCATTGGAAAAAAGTCGCAAAACACATCCACAAAACCTCAAGTTTCTATCGATTTTTATACTGCTTTAAGTG
Organism: Agapanthus africanus; assembly: GCA_030015575.1. Taxonomy (NCBI): domain Eukaryota; kingdom Viridiplantae; phylum Streptophyta; class Magnoliopsida; order Asparagales; family Amaryllidaceae; genus Agapanthus; species Agapanthus africanus. Next base: position 186,789,319 of record JASDDO010000016.1, on the reverse strand, counting down.
TTTTAATATATATGAAAAATCGTCTCAGGGTTTTGTGAAAACACTACAGAAAAACGATCCAGTGATTCGATCAAACGACCGCGGTTCCGCAGCAATGACATGCTCATTGCCGCGGTTCCGCCGCCGTTTTGACTCAGCACTGGATCGGGTTTTGTGCAGTGTTTTAGTTTGGATGTTTTGGGATTTTTAATACATGTTTTTTCTACCCAGATTTTCCAGAGAGCAAATTGACTTTTCGGGTGGTTAAAAGTCTGTATTTTGATCGATATTCCGTACTCTTTCGCTAATAAATATTTTCTGTGATGTGATATATGTATTGAACGTCTTCTAATCGCTATACGTCGATTAGTGGGGGTTATACATATCTGTGATCTGTTATGTTGATGGATTGTGTATATGAACTCGGTGGATTGTCGCGGATGAATAGCCAGGAATGGGTGTGAGATGAGAGTTTCTTTTTCTTTCATTCATTGTAAAATTTGTAAATTGATGTAATATTATTTATTTGGCCGCACAACCGGGTCGGGGTTGTAGCCGTCATTGTATAATTTCTTTTTACTGTTTTTGCTCCTAGGATAGACCCAAGGTGGGGTGCACAAACTACCGGGTATCTCGAAGTGCCGAGTGGCCTACTCACGGTGTTGAGGGAGGTTGCTTCGCTTCGGGTACTTGGCGGGTAGTTTGCCGCACCCGTAGGGGTCTAGGGTGGGGTTTGGCTATTCATCGCGACGGTGTAATCCGTTTTTCGTTGCAGGCTCGAACGAATCGCGGATTCCTAGTATATCCAAAGTGTTCATCTGTGATCTGTAATGTCTATCATTGCTATATATTTATATATGATAACTATTTAGGCGTTGCTTATGTTTTACAGCCGCGTTAGCCCTGCCCCCGCTCTGTCGTTAGTTAAGTAACCTAACGAGTGATGACGGGGCCCCGTGGCGAATGCGAATGGCATAAGCGTACGTCATATTTTGGTTGTTTTCTGCAATGGTAGGATTAAATGATGGGACGCATTTAAAGAACTAATGCAAGAAAATAAACCAAGTAAAAGTCGATTGGAACACTTTCAAAACCACTCGGTTCTTTTCAAAAACCAGCTTTTTAAACGCGGAGCTTGAACCACTCCTTTTAAAAGCTATCTCGTTCCATCGATTATATCAAGTTCACTACGTTCACGGTTTCGCCAAAACCATTCGTAGCCCTCTGTCATTTCGTATGGATATTCAATAGTATTCAAGCTATGTTTGTTGACCTTCGTCAAGGCATAGTGATTGGTAGCTGTTGGGTGTTCATATGTAGCATAGATAGATGCGTTGGTTTGGGACAGTCGTATTACCTTGTTGACCTTCGTCAAGGGTATGTGCGGGTGGGTTCAAATTAACCTGGATAATGACGGGTAGAACTTGACATGTGACTTATGATTTGTTGACCTTCGTCAAGGTCATAAGAGCATGGGGCAAAAATCCACATCGGGAGTTTCAAAGGTACTGAAACTTGCTAGCGCTGCATACCATTTGGAGTGTGATGATTCTGGTAGGATTCCTTCGGTTTTATCACGCGATGATATTTGGATCCCTATCCTGCTGTGAGTATATGCTACTCCTCGGGAACTCTTTCACTTAACGATCAATGCTATAAACCAAGTAGGTGTCTAGAAAGGTGTTAGCGAGGCTACGCCCACAGGGAAAAGAGGTTACTTAATTAAGGAACTTCGCGAAAGCGTTGGAAAACCTCCCTCGAAGTACCGACACTGGCCTGGCTGAACGGTTAAGCAAGTATTGTACGGTGAGATAGATCCTGTATAGTTCTTCCTTTATGGTTTGAGGAGGGATTCGAGAGACAGTGGGAGCCATCTTGTTTAGATAAATTAAAAACAAATCTAAACTTGCAAGAGCATCATGCTAAGTGTTTTATTCTCTCTCTCTTAATTGCAGCGACCCGGTGACCGTACCTAGGTTACATCTAGATAATAAAATGACTGAATCTGACTGTTATGACTGGCAAAGGTCTGTCCAGATGTCCATTGCCCATGACAAGCTGGGACACCTCTTGACTGATCCAACCCCTACTGTCTCAGATCCAGTTTCCCCTGTCATGGATATTGATATCCGTAGGACATCGGAAGAAGACTGTGCGAAAGCCAAGTGCCTCGTGTTAGGCTCGGTTGATGGTTTATACCAGAGGCAGCACGAGAAGATGGACACAGCTTCTATCTTTCTCCATAACAAAGTTTTATATGGAGAGCAATCTCGTATCGCAAGATATGAGACCTCGAACGAATTGCTTTCAGCGAGGTTGGCTATCGGGTCATCTGTAGGGGGCAACGTCCTTACAGAGACCAGCTCTTTTGAGCTCTCAGACCTGAAGACCACGTTGAAGAACGGGTCAGATGCTGACTTAGTTCAACAGTCTCTACCTACTACCCTGAAGGAAACCAGGGAAGTAGAAAGAAAGAGAAGGGCAGAAGTTTCGGGAATGGATGCAGTAAAAGAGGGATGTTCCTATTGTTACGGGAATGAACATGGATAGAAGGATTGCAGGGCTTGCAAAGCCAGTAGCCAGAATTCGAAGCATGTTGTGGCTTCGGCTTCGGGTGTGTTTGTAATAGAGAACTGTATGTCAGTTAACCCTACTTCCTGGGTATTGGATACCGGATCTGGATCTCATATCTGTAATTCGTTACAAGCTCTGAGAAACCGTAGGGTTATCAGGAAAGGTGATATGACTCTCAGGGTTGCTAACGGAATGAGCATGTATGCTGAATCCGTAGGGGAATATCATCTAGGACTGACAACTGGGCAGATATTGATTCTGCGTAACTGTTTTTATGTACCAGGTGCGACTTGTAATATCATATCTGTATCCTTGATTTCTAAGGAAGGATATGATTTTACATTTGTAAGCGATGTAGTAAACATCCACCTAAATCAAGTCCTGATTGGGTCAGGTACATTACAAAACGGAATATATGTATTGAATCAAGCTCAGATCTTCAGTGTCCAGAACACACTTAAAAGAAAGTCTTCGGAAACAAATCAGGCTTTCTTATGGCATTGTAGACTGGGTCACATTAATGAGACACGGTTAACAAAGTTACATAAAGAGGGATACTTGAATCCGTTTGAGTATCAGTCTTATGCCACTTGTGAATCTTGTCTCATGGGAAAGATGACAAAGACTCCGTTCACTGGACACGGAGAAAGAGCAAGCGAGCTCTTGGGACTCATATACAGTGATATGTATGGTCCAATGTCTACACATGCGCGAAGTGGTTATTCATACTTCATTACATTCACAGATGATTTCTCTAGGTATGGGCATGTCTTCTTGATGAAGCACAAATCCGAGGCCTTTGAGAAATTTCAGGAATACAAGAATGAAGTTGAAAAACAAACAGGCAAAAGTATCAAGACACTAAGATCTGATCGAGGTGGTGAATACTTGAGTGCCGAGTTTCTGGGCTACTTAAAAGAGAATGGAATTCTCTCTCAGCTTACTCCTCCATACACACCACAACACAACGGTGTATCGGAAAGGCGGAATCGAACCCTATTGGATATGGTTCGTTCCATGATGAGTAAGGCTGAGTTGCCGCGGTCCTTCTGGGGTTATGCGCTAGAAACAGCTGCATATCTCTTGAACAAGGCTCCAACCAAGACTGTGCCTACCACCCTATATCAGATGTGGAGTGGGAAGAAACCCTGTCTCAAGTACCTTAAGACATGGGGATGTCCAGCTTTTGTAAAAAAGCAGTATGCGGACAAGCTCGAGGCACGCTCAGTACTGTGTAAGTTTGTGGGATACCCAAAGAACTCCAGGGGGTATATTTTCTATTCCGCCGAGGAACATAAGGTTTTTGTTTCTAAGCATGCCCACTTCTTGGAAACTGAATTTTTATAAAATCAGATAAGTGGGAGCGCAATAAAACTGGAAGAAATTCCAGAACCACAAGCTGTTACTGAAACCTTGGTAGAACCAGAAGGTTCAGGAGAACCGGACATTCCAGCACCACTCCGCAGGAGTAGTAGGCAGTTGTAAGTCCACGTTGCCCACCCCGGTGCTTGCGGGGAGGCGGAAAATGGAATAAAAATCGGATTTTTATCATGCTAGGCAACATGGACTAGACAAAGGAGGATCTTTGCTAAACAAAAACAAGCTAAAGCTAACCAGAAACTAGCTAAAGGGTAGAATGGTTATACAAAGGGCTTTATGTCCTTCTCTCCTTGCTCCTTGGAGTAGTAGAAAGGGATCACCTTTGTCGTCTTCTCACGTCGAAGAAGGATCCACCCGAAAGCCTCAACCTTTGGCTTCAACTTCAAGCTAAAAGTAACTAGGGTGCTAGAAGTGCTAATCCTAGAAACCTAGATGAGAGTAGAGATTATCAAGAAGAGGTTTTTCTCAAACTCAAGTGTTTCTCAACACATGAGAGGGGAGAGCTTGAGGAAGAGCAAGAGCAAGAGAGAGAAAGTATACGGTAGAAATGAGAGAATTATGAAGCATTCTCACATATATGTGTGAATTATTATAAATTGATAATTAGTAAGATAATTGTCATGGCTTAATCAAGACATGACCGTTATCATTTCATTTTTAATGCAAATTGCAAGGATCAAAGAGCATCTTCCAAATGAAATGATGATGGTCAAAATGTCAACCTAGGTCAACAAGTCAAGAATGTCAAATGGTCAACAACCATAACCATGCACAATTATATTAAACTAATATCAATTAACCATAATACACACATAAGCATTAGGGTTAATAAAATGACAATGGTCATCAACCCTAATCAAAGTCCTCTCCCTCTGTCTCAAGCAACTGTGCATACGCACCCGTATTCGTGATCCAAGGAACACGAATACAAAGAGATAAAACCAATCCCAAATCATATACTAGGATCCGGCTTAAACCAAAGCCCGCTAGTATAAGCTGTCCGGACAGCAAACGTGCACAAGTGCGCGGATGTGAACGAACCCTGTCGCAAAACCATGCGACCTCTACTCATTTTGCCTAAAGGCGAATAACTCTCTGTGTGGGACTCTAAAGACTCGACACTACGCTGGCAGTGGGTTTAACCACAGACCGCAAGCGGCACTAGCTGTACGTAACGATCCCCAGGTAGATGCCGATAAGAATACTGACGAGGTGACCCCATCTGAATTCCAACTGAGCCTGTATGTGACAGTCTCCGTACAGTCCGGTCTGTTCGTCTGATACATCGCATGGCGGGCCTAGGGGGCGGTGAACGTCAGTCCCCTAATAGCGGTACAAGTCGTGTCGGAGTGTAGCCCAGAACACCCTGAGATAACACTGGAAACCTACCAGTATATCTCGCTTGCCCTGGCCAGGGACTACTTGTGTAATGGCTCTCCTGGACACAGCGCGATGTCAACCCCCAATACCGGGAGAGACGAATCCTGTCTAACCGTCACTGCCTCCAAGTACTTCGGGACTGCACCCAAAAACTACCTGTTTGCACGACTCCTTTGAGCCGTGGTAGGGTAGTAATCAAAGTGCAGTGGGAACACACTCGACGCGAAGTGACAGTGTCAAGTCAGCGGACTAAGCTGTACTCATGTCACCTGGGAACTGATAACTGACGATAGGTAAAATACCAACCAACAGTTCCCGACGAGTCTTGTCCAGTGTACTCGTAACCTAACGAGCACCCGCATACTATCTCAAGTACGATGTACTGACGGCTGTGGGACAGACCGTCTCCCACGCTGGGATGAGAAGCGCATACGCTAGTCTACTCCGGAGTATCGATGCCCTGTCTCGATAGTCCAACGACTAGGGACTAGTATAAGGATGTGCATATGGATTACCCAGCCCCCACGAGTGTGTGCACCATCACAATGCTGGTAATCAAGCAAAGATCCTAAGGGCTCTACTAATATGTATATCAGCGATATGCTAAAAGAAACACATGCATATATTAAAGAAGAGATAAACCAAGTAGCATACTACCATTTCGAGCAAGATTGTATATACAACTGTGAATATCCTAAGCTTCCATCAAGTAATATACAAACTAGTATGATACAGTAATGGCCTCTAGGGCATATACACTAACAATCTCCCACTTGCACTAAGGCCATGTACTGGCGTATCGAAGACCTATCATCTCGATCATCCGCTCGAACTGAGTCTGGGGCAAGGCCTTGGTGAATGGATCTGCAGTGTTATCTTCTGAAGCAACCCTCCGTACCTCGATCTCCTGGCGATCCACGATCTCCCTGATCAGGTGATACCGCCTCAAGATGTGTCTGGATTTCTGATGGGACCTGGGTTCCTTCGCTAAAGCTATAGCCCCGTTGTTGTCGCAATACAGAGGTATTGGGTCAACAATGGACGGAACCACCTGAAGTTCTTTCAAGAACTTCCTCATCCAAACAACTTCTTTTGCGGCATCTGATGCAGCGATGTATTCCGCTTCCATAGTCGAGTCAGCAACGGTTTCCTGTTTGGAGCTCTTCCAACACACCGCCCCCCCATTGAGGGTACAGACAAAACCCGACATGGACTTGGAATCATCCTTGTCACTCTGGAAGCTGGAGTCAGCAAAGGCCTCAATCTGGAGGTCTTTTCCGCCATACACTAAGAACATCTCCTTAGTCCTTCTCAGGTACTTGAGAATGTTCTTTACCACTATCCAATGTTTCTCCCCAGGGTTTGACTGATACCTGCTTACCACACTCAGTGCATAAGCCACATCTGGTCTGGTACACAACATCGCATACATTATAGAGCCTACCGCAGAAGCGTAGGGTATAATAGACATGCGATCCCTCTCCAAATCTGTCTTGGGAGACATCTCTTTGGAGAGGGTGATCCCGTGACAAGCCGGTAGATTACCGCGCTTGGAATCTTCCATACTGAATCTTTTCAGTATGGTGTCGATGTACCTGGACTGTGATAGTCCTAAAATCCTCTTGGATCTGTCATGGTAGATCCGGATCTCCAGAATGTATGAGGCATCGCCCAGGTCTTTCATGGAGAACCTGTGTGACAAGAACCCCTTGACAGATTGTAGCATAGGAATGTCATTTCCTATTAAGAGAATGTCATCCACGTATAAAACGAGGAATACTACAGTTCTCGCTACAAATCTACAATAGATGCACGGTTCATCTGGATTTTTGATAAAGCCAAATTCCTTGACCGTCTCATCAAAACAGATGTTCCAACTCTGCGATGCCTGCTTTAGTCCATAAATGGACTTAAGCAACTTGCACACCTTTCCGCTGCTCCCACTCTGAATGAAACCCTCTGGCTGTTCCATATAGACACACTCCTCTAAATGTCCATTTAGAAAAGCTGTCTTTACGTCCATCTGCCAAATCTCATAATCGTGGAAGGCAGTAATGGCAAGAAGGATCTGAATGGATTTCAGCATAGCTACTGGAGAAAAGGTTTCGTCATAGTCCAAACCAGGTCTTTGACGAAAACCCTTTGCAACCAGTCTAGCTTTATAGGTCTCAACCTGTCCATCTACACCAATTTTCCTTTTGAAGATCCACTTGCATCCTACGGGTTTTACCCCATCTGGAGCAATGTCCAACGTCCATACTTTGTTGGTGTACATGGACTCCATTTCAGTCCGCATTGCATCCAGCCATTTTACCGAGTCGACGCTCTGAATGGCTTGCTGGAAGCTAATAGGCTCATCACAGTCTATGATGCAATCCTCTCTATCCCCGTCAATGAGAAAACCGTAGTATCTCTCGGGCGGATGAGACTGCCTACTGCTCCTGCGGAGTGGCGTGGGAATGTCCTGATCTTTCGACCCCTCTGGTTCTACTAAGCTTTCAGTAATAGCTTGTGGTTCTGGAATTTCTTCCAGTTCTATTGCGCTCCCACTTATTTCTTTTTCTAAGAACTGATGCTCCAGAAAATGGGCATTACGAGAAACAAAGACTTTTTGTTCCTCTGCGTAATAGAAAAGATACCGCCTGGAGTTCTTTAGGTATCCCACAAACTTGCACAGTACTGAGCGTGCCTCAAGTTTTTCCGTATGCTGCTTTTTGACATAAGCTGGACATCCCCAAATCTTCAGGTATTGAAGATAGGGTTTCTTCCCACTCCATAACTCATATGGTGTGGTAGGCACAGTCTTAGTGGGAACTCGGTTCAAAAGGTATGCAGCTGTTTCTAGCGCATATCCACAGAACGATCGTGGCAACTCAGCGTTACTCATCATGGACCGTACCATATCCAATAGGGTTCGGTTCCGTCTCTCTGATACACCGTTATGTTGTGGAGTGTATGGAGGAGTAAGCTGAGAGAGAATTCCATTCTCTTTTAAGTAACCCAAGAACTCGGCACTCAAGTATTCACCACCTCGATCAGATCTCAGTGCCTTGATACTTTTGCCTGTTTGTTTTTCTACTTCATTCTTGTATTCCTGGAATTTTTCAAAAGCTTCAGATTTATGCTTCATTAAGAAGACATGTCCGAACCTTGAAAAATCATCCGTAAAAGTAATGAAGTAAGAATAACCGCTTCGCGCATGTGTAGACATTGGACCGCATACGTCGCTGTGTACGAGTCCCAAGAGCTCGTTCGCTCTTACTCCGTGTCCAGTGAACGGAGTCTTTGTCATCTTTCCTTTGAGACAGGATTGACAAGTTGCATACGATTGATATTCGAACGGATCCAAATATCCTTCTGTATGTAACTTAGTCAACATTCTCTCATTGATGTGACCCAGTCTACAATGCCATAAGAAAGTTTTATTGATTTCTGGAGACTTTCTTTTGTGTGTATTCTGGAAATTGAAAATCTGTGGTTGGTTTAAAACGTATATACCGTTGTTTAATGTACCTGACCCAATCAAAACTTGATTAAGGTGAATGTTCACTACATTACTTACAAATGCAAATTCATAACCTTCTTTAGATAATAAAGATACAGAAATTATATTACAGGTTGCGTTTGGTACATAATAACAACTTCGCAAAACCAAAAAGTGTCCATTCGACAATCCCAGGTGATAGTCCCCCATGGCCTCAGCATCCATGCCAGCACCGTTTGCAACTCTGAGGGTCATGTCACCTGCCTTCAAAACTCTACGCTTTCTCAACGCCTGCAAAGAATTACAGATATGAGATCCTGATCCGGTATCCAATACCCAGGATGTAGAGTTTATCGATAGACAGTTTTCAATAACATACACACCTGAAGCTGAAGCCGCAACTCGCTTCAGATCTTGGGTTCTGGCCTTCCAAGCCTTGCAATCCTGTTTCCAGTGACCACTTTTGTGACAGTAGAAGCATTCTTCTTTCCCCACTAGCTTTCCCGCTACCTTTGTTGCCTTTCCTTTTCCCTTCGTATCCACTTTACTGACACCGCCTCTTGGTTTGGCGGGGGCTTTCTTCTTCTTACCCTTGGCTTTCGCCCTGGACCTAGAAGAGGAAGATCCTCCTACAAACAAAGCGGATGTCTCCCTACCCTTCTGTAGGGTGCCCTCAGCACTCCTCAACATGTTCAGAAGTTCGGAAAGTTCAACCTCTTTTCCTTGCATGTTGAAGTTTAAGACAAACTGGGCGTAAGTGGATGGAAGGGACTGGAGAATCAAATCAGTGTAGAGTTCATTCTCCAACGTGGTCCCAAGGTCCGCGAGCTCCTCTATGTAGCCAATCATCTTAAGCACGTGTTCCGCTACCGATGATCCGACGGCCAATCTTGCCGAAAATAGCTTCTTCGACACTTCGTATCTTGCGATACGAGACTGCTCTCCATACAGTTCTTTTGTATGGAGAAATATGGACTCTAGGTCCATATTCTCATGCCTCCTCTGATGTTCGTTGTCCATCGAGGCAAGCACGAGGCATTTGGCCTTCGCTCAATCGATCTCCCATGTCTTACGGATTTCTTTATCCGCGACGCTGGAGGTGGGACCTAGGACAGGGGGAGCTTTGGTGGTAAGGACATACCCCAACTTGTCGTAAGTGATTGCCATCTTGACATTCCTGAGCCAATCTTTGTAGTTTGGCCCTGTCAGTATGTTTTTATCTAGTAACAACATAAGTCCGGTCATGTTGAATGGTCGCTGCAATTAGGAGAGAGAAAAGAAACACTTTAGCATGATGCTCTTGCAAGTTTAGAGTGGTTTTTAGTTTGTCTAAACAGGATGGCTCCCACTGTCTCTCGAATCCCTTCTCAAACCGTAAAGAAAGGATTAGTCGGGATCAATCTCACCGTACAATACTTGCTTAACCGTTCAGCCAGGCCAGTGTCGGTACTTCGAGGGAGGTTTTCCAACGCTTTCGCGAAGTTCCTTAATTTAAGAACCTCTTTTCCCTGGGGGCGTAGCCCCGCTAACACTTTTCTAGACACCTACTAGGTTTATAGCATTGATTGTTAAGTGAGAGTTTTCCCGAGGAGTAGCATATACTCACAGTAGGATCGGGATCCAAATATTATCGCGTGATAAAACCGAAGGAATCCTACCAGAATCATCACACTCCAAATGGTATGCAGCGCTATCAAGTTTCAGTACTTATGAAACTCCCGATGTGGATTTTTGCCCCATGCTCTTATGACCTTGGCGTGAGGTCAAAATGTCATAAGTCACATGTCAAGTTCTTCCCAATATTATCCCGGTTAATTTGAACCCACCCGTACCTACCCTTGACGTAGGCCAAAATGGCAGTACGACTGTCTCAAACCAACGCATTCTATCTATGCAACAGATAAATATCCGGCAGCTACCAATCACTATGCCTTGGCGTGAGGTCAAAATACATAGCTTGAATACTACCGAATATTTAACAGAAATGATGGAGGGCTACGAATGGTTTTGGCGAAACCGTGAACGTAGTGAACTTGATATAATCGATGGAATGAGATAGCTTTTAAAAGGAGTGGTTCAAGCTCCGCATTTAAAAGTTTAGTTTTGAAAAGAACCGAGTGTTTTTCAAAGTGTTCCAATCGACTTTTACTTGGTTTATTTTCTTGCATTAGTTCTTTTAATGCGTCCCATCATTTAATCCTACCATTGCAGAAAACAACCAAAATATGACGTACGCTTATGCCATTCACATTCGCCACGGGGCCCCGTCATCACCCGTTAGGTTACTTAACCAACGACAGAGCGGGGGCTGGGCTAGCGCGGCTGTAAAACATAAGCAACGCCTAAATAGTTATAATATATAAATATATAGCAATGATAGACATTACAGATCACAGATGAATACATTGGATATACTAGGAATCCGCAATCCGTTCGAGCCTGCAACGAAAAGCGGATTACACGGTCGCGGTGAATAGCCAATACCCCACCCAAGACCCCTACGGGTGCGGCAAACTACCCGCCAAGTACCCGAAGCGAAGCAACCTCCCTCAACTCCGTGAGTAGGCTACTCGGCACTTCGAGATACCCGGTAGTTTGTGCACCCCTCCATGGGTCTATCCTAGGAGCAAAAACAGTAAAAAGAATTATACAATGACGACTACAACCCCGACCCGGTTGTGCGGCCATACAAATATTATTACATCAATTTACATATTACATGAATGAAAGAAAAAGAAACACTCATCTCACATCCACCCCGGCTATTCACCCGCGACAATCCAACGCATTCATATCCACATACCATCATCAAACACAGATCACAAATATGTATAACCCACACTAACCGACATATAGCGATTAGCCGACGTTCAATACATAAAAACATCACAGATATAACCGATTAGTCAAAGTATAGTGAAGTTCGATCAAAAATACGGATTTATAGGCCCCCAAATACAAATTTCTTTACTGGAAAATCTGGGCTGAAATAAACCATCTTAAAAATCCCAAAACCACAACCTAAAAACACTGCACCAAACTCGGTCATGAACCGAGTCAAAACGGCAGCGGTTCCGCGGCAAAAGTATACCCATTGCCGCGGAATCGCGGCGCTTTGAAGGGATCACTCGACCGTTTTTGGTGGGCTTCTTCACAAAACCCTGAGATGATTTTTGGAGTATGACTTTTTATTTTTAGAGCAGAAAAAATTTTAACAGAAACTTAGGGTTTTGCATGTCGTAGTTTTGCGATTTTTCCGATCGAACTTCTATACACTTTACTACCAAGCTAGTTTATGTTTAGTTAGGCTCTGATACCACTGTAAGTCCACGTTTCCCACCCCGGTGCTTGCGGGGAGGCGGAAAACGGAATAAAAATCGGATTTTTATCATGCTAGGCAACATGGACTAGACAAAGGAGGATCTTTGCTAAACAAAAACAAGCTAAAGCTAACTAGAAACTAGCTAAAGGGTAGAATGGTTATACCTAGGGCTTTATGTCCTTCTCTCCTTGCTCCTTGGAGTAGTAGAAAGGGATCACCTTTGTCGTCTTCTCACGTCGAAGAAGGATCCACCCGAAAGCCTCAACCTTTGGCTTCAACTTCAAGCTAGAAGTAACTAGGGTGCTAGAAGTGCTAATCCTAGAAACCTAGATGAGAGTAGAGATTATCAAGAAGAAGTTTTTCTCAAGCTCAAGTGTTTCTCAACACATGAGAGGGGAGAGCTTGAGGAAGAGGAAGAGCAAGAGAGAGAAAGTATATGGTAGAAATGAGAGAATTATGAAGCATTCTCACATATATGTGTGAATTATTATAAATTGATAATTAGTAAGATAATTGTCATGGCTTAATCAAGACATGACCATTATCATTTCATTTTTAATGCAAATTGCAAGGATCAAAGAGCATCTTCCAAATGAAATGATGATGGTCAAAGTGACAACCTAGGTCAACAAGTTAAGAATGTCAAATGGTCAACAACCATAACCATGCACAATTATATTAAACTAATATCAATTAACCATAATACACACATAAGCATTAGGGTTAATAAAATGACAATGGTCATTAACCCTAATCAAAGTCCTCTCCCTCTGTCTCAAGCAACTGTGCATACGCACCCGTATTCGTGATCCGAGGAACACGAATACAAAGAGATAAAACCAATCCCAAATCATATACTAGGATCCGGCTTAAACCAAAGCCCGCTAGTATAAGCTGTCCGGACAGCAAACGTGCACAAGTGCGCGGATATGAACGAACCCTGTCGCAAAACCATGCAATCTCTACTCATTTTGCCTAAAGGCGAATAGCTCTCTGTGTAGGACTCTAAAGACTCGACACAACGCTGGCAGTGGGTTTAACCATAGACCGCAAGCGGCACTAGCTGTACGTAACGGTCCCCAGGTAGATGCCGATAAGAAGACTAACGAGGTGACCCCATCTGAACTCCTACTGAGCCTGTATGTGACAGTCTCCGTACAGTCCGGTCTGTTCGTCTGATACACCGCATGGCAGGCCTAGGGGGCGGTGAACGTCAGTCCCCTAATAGCGGTACAAGTCGTGTCGGAGTGTAGCCCAGAACATCCTAAGATAACACTGGAAACCTACTAGTATATCTCGCTTGCCCTGGCCAGGGACTACTTGTGTAATGGCTCTCCTGGACAAAGCGCGATGTCAACCCCCAATACCGGGAGAGACGAATCATGTCTAACCGTCACTGCCTCCAAGTGCTTCGGGACTGCACCCAAAAACTACCTGTTTGCACGACTCCTTTGAGCAGTGGTAGGGTAGTAATCAAAGTGCAGTGGGAACACACTCGAGGCGAAGTGACAGTGTCAAGTCAGCGGACTAAGCTGTACTCATGTCACCTGGGAACTGATAACTGACGATAGGTATAATACCAACCAACAGTTCCCGGCGAGTCATGTCCAGTGTAGTCGTAACCTAACGAGCACCCGCTTACTATCTCAAGTATGACGTACTGACGGCTGTGGGACAGACCGTCTCCCACGCTGGGATGAGAAGCGCATACGCTAGTCTACTCCGGAGTATCGATGCCCTGTCTTGATAGTCCAACGACTAGGGACCAGTATAAGGATGTGCTTATGGATTACCCAGCCCCCACGAGTGTGAGCGCCATCACAACGCTGGTAATCAAGCAAAGATCCTAAGGGCTCTACTAATATGTATATCAGCGATATGCTAAAAGAAACACATGCACATATTAAAGCAGAGACAAACCAAGTAGCATACTACCATTTCGAGCAAGATTGTATATACAACTGTGAATATCCCAAGCTTCCATCAAGTAATATACAAACTAGTATGATACAGTAATGGCATCTAGGGCATATACACTAACAGCAGTCTCATCCGCCCGAGAGATACTACGGTTTTCTCATAGACGGGGATAGAGAGGATTGCACCATGGATTATGGTGAGCCTACTAGCTTCCAGCAAGCCATTCAGAGCGGCGACTCGGTAAAATGGCTGGATGCAATGCGGGCCGAGATGGAGTCCATGTACACCAACAAAGTTTGGACTTTGGACTTTGCTCCAGAAGGGGTAAAACCCGTAGGCTGCAAATGGATCTTCAGAAAGAAGATTGGTGTAGATGGGCAGGTTGAGACCTATAAAGCTAGAGTTGTAGCAAAGGGTTTTCGTCAAAGACCTGGTTTGGACTATGACGAGACCTTTTCTCCAGTGGCTATGCTGAAATCCATTCGGATCCTTCTTGCCATTGCTGCTTTCCACGATTATGAAATCTGGTAGATGGACGTAAAAACGGCTTTCCTAAATGGTAATTTGGAAGAGTGTGTCTATATGGATCAGCCGGAGGGATTCATTCAGAGTGGGAGCAGCGGTAGAGTGTGCAAGTTGCTCAAGTCCATTTATGGACATAAGCAGGTATCGCGGAGTTGGAACATCTGCTTTGATGATACTGTTGTTAGAGATAGTGCCCTCAGAGTCAATTATTGGATCGTAGGTACGTGATTGCAATGATTGCGGAGGACCTATACCAGTAGGACAGTCTTACTCGAGATGATAGTATGCTATCTGGTTTGCCTTTATCAGTCGTGTACATGTTCAGGTGACTGATTACATGTTACACTTTGATAGAGCCCTTAGGATCTTGCTTTACTACCAACAGTATGATGGCGATCATATACGTGAGAGTTGGGTGGTTTTATGCATATCCTTAATTGTGGTCCCTAGTCGTGGGAGTTTCGAGACAGGGCATCGATACTCCGGAGTAGACTAGTGTGTACAGTCGAGACCCCGACGAGGGACGGTGGCCGGTCTCACAAGCCACTGGTGTCAGTTGGATCACCTAAGATGTATACAGGTGCTCATTGGGTTATGAGTACACCGGACAGGACTCGCCGGGAACCTGCTAGTTGGTATTATACATATCGTCAGATAGCAGTTCCCTGGTGACATGTGTACAGGTTAGTTCATCGACCTGAGGTCGTC